>CM066032.1:1796688641-1798077925 GCA_033557465.1 Ichthyophis bannanicus | reverse complement strand
TGCACTTTGCATATGATTGATGTTAGTCACAGGACTGGTGTTGGTATACATTATTACATGTTTTTGTACGTCTGGTACGACTAGAAACATTAACCCTACATCATGATTATCCTCACAGACTATGACCGTTATAAGCACATGATGTACATGTGCTGCCACCTCATTGAATAAATATATGTTGTTGAAGATGACCTCATAGTGGCATGTTGGTAGCATATGCAAACATGGGGTGGTTGGTGGGGTGGTTTTGTCCACAACATACACCTGTGATGATGTTTAATTGCTGGATAATGTTTCTCCGTCATTTAACATGTCTGGTTCTGGATAACCCTAATAGTACACACATTGTCATGTGCGTGTCAGTTTGACACACGCACTCTGTGATGGAGTTGTCACCCAGGGCTCAATATCTGACATGAGTAGGTGTATATTAATATCTGATAGATGATGTTGATGATTCCATCAGGGAAAACACGTGTGCATATATTTGGCCAGACATATTGCCTATGTCAAAGCTGACTTGCAACCAAATGTATTTCTTACAGTAGCCTCTGACACTGTAGTTGAGGGTACGTTTGTGCCATCTTGTATGGCCCTTCTCATTTCACATCACATTGTGTAAAATGTTACAGTTACAGCAAGGGGACTACGTGGGTGCATACACAGCGGTATGGGAACCAGCTACAGCGGACGGTTATGTGCCTATGCATATGTTTTGGGGGCAAACTAATGAGGGCACAGTGTGCATGTTGGACGACCGCTCCTTCAGAGGGATGTGTACAGGATGGGGACTGGGAAGACTATGGCTATGACTGGCATTGGCGCGCAACAATACACAGTTTTTTTTGCCTGTCAAAATAATCATCATATGTTGCCATTCATAAACAGGATGTCTACAGGTGATATGCTTTTC
The DNA here is from genome assembly GCA_033557465.1 of Ichthyophis bannanicus. Lineage (NCBI taxonomy): Eukaryota > Metazoa > Chordata > Amphibia > Gymnophiona > Ichthyophiidae > Ichthyophis > Ichthyophis bannanicus. The sequence goes on along the minus strand of CM066032.1, from coordinate 1,798,077,012 downwards.
ATTCTTACCTACCACCATGGCATACATGGTGTGTATGTGTGCCACACGCAAATGGATGTGTGTTTTCCCTTGGTTATTGATGAGACATACCATGTTATTATGGGAGCATTGGATTGCTATTGTGTTGTCACCATTGTGGGTTTTCAGATGTGGACAGTAACTGCATCACCATATGCATGTAGCACACACACACACATTATTTAAGGGTGACTATGGTCGTTTGTGATATTTGATATGTGTTTACGGGCTGGATAAGCCATGTTTAGCTTGTATGTCATCATATGTATATCTGATAGAGCTGCATAGTTTGCAGCTGTATATTGTTGTCCACACTGTCTTGTTGGTTTCTTTCTCATGTCGACACAGCTGTCAGGACTGTGTCACATGGACCACTACATTTACATGCAACATTTCTTTCTGCAGGAGATGCAGGATATGGTTGTCGCCCCTGGCTGCTGACTCCTGTTCGTCAGACACGGACACGTGCAGAGCAGAGGTACAATGAGGCCCATGCCTCCATCCGCTCTGTCATAGAGCGCACCTTTGGCGTTTTGAAGAGTCGCTTCAGGTGTCTGGATAGGACAGGCGGGGCCATACAAAATGAGCCACGCACAGTTGCCGAGATAATCATAGCCTGTTGCATCCAGCACAACATTGCTCTCAGGCACGATATCCCTGCAGAAATTAATGAGGATCTTGAGGAGGATCCATTGTGCCCCCCTGTACGTGCCAGTGGTGACACACGGGAGGGCTCAGCGTTCAGGCGGAGGTTGATTGCAGAGCTGTTCACATGTACGTATTAAGTCGCTTACGACACACATGTGCTATACAATGTGTGTAATGTTTATTGTGTTATGTGTTAATGTTAACATGGAATCTGGATGAACACACTGCAGTACCAGTTGACTCTGAATGCCAACATCACATATGTCCATGGGTGTGCCACAAATAATGTGGGATTTGCACAACAGCAGTTGGTGGCAGATGATGTGGGGGTTTGTTGGTATCTGTGTGGTTTGTTTGGAGGGTGCAATTCACAGGTAGTGTATGCTTCTGATATAAACAGCTGTTGTCAGACCAGAAGGTGTTATCTTACATGATATGTGTGCCACACAGTGTCAGCCATATGTTGATATGTTCATGTTGGACGGTCACTCCCTGTTTGTTGACTGTTGTCCATTGTGGAGCGCTACGATTAGACACATTTGTGATGTTTATGTTGGTATTAGGCTCCTGTGACATACCTATGTTTGTGTGCTCTTCATGTGTGTAGCAACATGTCACAGAAAGCACAATAAACATAGTTGATGCTAGTATGGGGAGATGATATTAACAGTTTGGGTGGTATGTGGATGTCAAACATGACGTGTGTCAAAATGTATTGTTGATCAGGTAGCCATGACATGGATGTGGTTAGGGATGGGGACCTTCTGCATTGTGCAGCCAGGGGGTTGTGATAAAACACTTTTTTTTTTTTTTCTTTTTTCAAGTTATCAATGTCCCTGTTTAATGCACATTACCAGTTTAAGTTACAATGTAGATCGCTTTGTGTGTATATATGTTTATTGAAATTTTCACCATAAAATTACAACAAATAAAACAAAATTTCCCAACAAAGCTGAAAAATACAGATGTATATAGCCCACCGGCCTGTACACTTCTAAAACCTGATTCAAAGGTATCCTTGGCAACATAAATGGATATAAAGACCAGCTACCTTACAGCAAAGCAAGGAAAAAGGAAAAATAAAATAAAATAATGGGAAGGCAAAAATTAAAAATGAAAATTAGAAATTAGAGAATGTAAAAAGGGATAAGTTAAGGAATAAGAATTAAAGCAATACAACAAATAACGAATGACCCAAACACCCCCCTCCCACCCCAAAAACCAGTCCTCCCGAGGAAAAACCCCTCGAGAACGCAGGAAACAGCAAAAAAAAAAAACAGGGGGAAGAAAACCCCAACTACCTCCCCCCGGTGTGCCGCAAGACCCCTAGGTCGACCGCCCAGATGAACAACTGCTTCCTAGAAGGGAGCCTGAAAATATATCACAAAACTAAACACGAGAAAACTATATCACATAAGTATCTAGCGCTTGCCATTTAGAGAGCTTGACCCCGAACCCCTTAGCCTGTTGTGTTCTATCAGAGGCTTTTTCATATTTGGCGAATAAACAAATCTGATTCCACCATTCTACATAAGAGGGTTTACATGGGTTTTTCCAGCGAGAAAGTAAAAGTTTGATCGCCACTATAATCATAAAATTTAGCAGAAAATAATTATGCTTAGCAATGCCTGGGATCTGTATTGCATTACGAAATACTATTATCTGCCATGATAAGGCCTCTGAAAACTGAAGGACGTGCTGAATTTTATCCCAGACTCTACTCCAAAAAGACTGAATGTGAGGGCAGTCCTTCAACATATGCCGCAGTGTTCCCACTTCTTTATTACAGGACCAACAGAGAGCATTCCCTTTTCTATTACATTTGCTTAATCGAAGTGGGGTGAAAAAGGCTCTGTGTGCCAGGAAAAACATAGACTGGGTAAGGGCTGCGGAACGTGAGGCACGGACCGAAAAAACCCAAAATTTCCTCCAATCCTCCTGAGAAATAACAGTCCTCGTCTCATCTTCCCAGATGCGTCGCAGGCCACTGTTCAGAGGTGCATAATAATCCTTAAATAGAGCATAAAAGCGAGAAGCTGTCCCTCTTCTTGAGTTTATATCTTCAATAACTGTCAGGAGTCCCCAAGAGTCAGTCAGCCTCTCCAAGGACGGAAGAGCCACCCTTAGACAGTGGCGCAACTGCATCCATTGGAAGTAGCACCCAGGAGGGAGGTTAAAGTCTTGCTGCAATCTATCAAAAGTCTTCCATCTGAGTCCGTCCAGTACCTGACCAACTGTCCAAATTCCCAACTTCTGCCATCGCGGCCAGTTACATGATTCCTTGGCAATTTTAAAGGCCGGGTTAAACCAAATTGGTAGCTGCCGTGAGGGGGAGTTTCTCTCGCCAAGAATCGGCAACAATGCTCGAAAGGCTTGCTGTGTGGAGATAATAACCCGGCCAATCCCAGAGGAAAATGGGTGTAGCATTCCTGCTACTAGGTGAAGTGGGCACGGTGTAACCATACGCTCTTCTAATCGAAGCCAAGTCGGAATACAGGATTCCTCTGTGATAAAACACTTTTAACTTGGTGAGTCTACCTTCACTGCAGTGATGGGTATCTACACACATGGTGAGATGTATCAGCCAGATACAGCAAAGGGTGTTTTACAATAGCCAGTTGGATCACAGCATGTGGGTGTTGCTTGTGTTATAGCAGGTATTTAATGGATTGGATGGCATATCTTGCTGATGCTCTTGCAACATCATCCATCATGCGTTAGCTACAGGCTGTGTATGTGTGTAGGTCACGTGAACACAGACCATATGAGCAAATATCTTGCAGACACAAGCAAGGCATGATTATGTTGACGTACATACACAGACATAGGTGCCAGCTATTTATCAGAGGTGCACATGTAGGGTATGCATGTTTCAACGTTTAGACTAACACACATTGGGATGGCATGCAGCCCTCAGGGGTTTGTCACATGCAGACATGGGGTGGTCCATTTTAACACATGCAACACATTATGCATGTTATTTGTGCACATCATCAGAACATAACTGTTAATATTACAGACGGTATGAGATGTACAAACCAGGATATGTTTATGATACGGGAATACATGAGGTGGGAGCGCAGATATCCAATGCTTTTCCCTATTGTAAGTGGATTAACATACAACTTTGGCACAACATTAAACAGATAGAGGAGTCTTTTGTCACAATATGGTGATAAAAGGTTTATAGTGCACTCTGCGACTGAGACAACAGAATGGTGTGCGCATACCCCTGAATTGCTCTGTGTGTACACGGACAGCGAGGTAAGGGAGGGGTCGGACACACTACACACACCTCAGGATCTCGTTAGACATCTCCGTGATGCCTCTGACATGTATGTGATCTGTACATTGTGATAGGGAGCAGTCATTAATTGAGGGCTCTTGTGGGGTGTGATAGCTGGGGACATGACGGTGCAGTGTGTGATTCATGGCTATAACATGACATTTGTTTGCTTATCTTGTGTCTCCATGTGCAGAGGACATACGTGGTTTGGATGGTGTTGGTCTGGTGCTTTGCCATGTGTCTCTACATCAGCAATTAATCATTTTGTTTTGGTAGGTGGTTGTACATAGACATTGTGTGTGACCGCACTAATTGAAATCATATGTTCCTATTGATCTGTCATATTGCACAGATGATTTGTTTTCCAATATTCTACGTTTAGCATCAGTAAACCATCTCTTGCTGGTGTCACTCATATTCCCTTGTGTCTTGGTTAAGCATGTCCTCTACCACACTTTCACTGTGACATGTGAAACAGACCTGCATGTGTGTGTAGGTTGTTGTATTGTGATGTTTGGCTGCACGTTTTCTGTCCCCAAACAATGTACTCTCAGACAACACCATGATATCATTGCATGGTCACTGGGCCGTTATATCTACAGATCTACACCTGTGCACATGCAGGCCATGTGTTACAGATGTCGATTAGACATTTCCATACTGTGGGTGTGTGTATTTGTCGTTTGCCTGTGTGATGTTGCATTGCTCCGACATCATACATTATCATGTGCTGTTAGGGGTGTGTGCCTCTGGGTGTCTGTTGTGACTATGCTACCTCTTACATAGTGGTGTAAACGTTGTCAACATTATGGACATGTGTTGTGTGCATTGAGAAAACATGTTTCTTTTGTTGTCATTAAGCACTGGTCTGTTTTCATTTGTGTTTACAGATATGCACATAATCTGGACCGTCATCAACGTTGGCTTGCCATGGTGAATCTCGAGCTTTTGCTGACATTGTCTACCTTCAGGTGTTCCTGATATTGTTGTGTAGTGGCTCAAGCGATTGATGAGCTACACCTGATGCACACACACGGTATGTGTATTGGTTTCTTTTGGGGTTCATTACATCTGTCTTTCACTGTTGATGATATAATGTTGTTCTGATGGGCATGTAACATTTTCTCTAGACTCACATGAACAGCTGCATATGGTGTGTAGCTGCAACACACCTGTGTGACAGGCGCATGGACATTAACATATCCATGTGACAACCATGTCTGTGTTGAGGCATAATGATGTTGGCCACATGGTTATGTTTCATATTGCTATCATGTCCTGTTTGACTTTGCATTCCTTTCTTCAGCATTTGCACAGCTGTGACGTTATGACATTTGTGTTTCTTTTCAAAGGTGTCTGACGATTACATACCTCTCCTCTCCTGACACAGGACAGTGGACATACCGGGCACATCTCTTACACTGCAACTGTTGTCAACAACACCCACCTGTTTGAGGACAGACCACCATGCAACTCTTTGCTATGACATTTTGCCATTGGATGTTTTACCTCTGAGAGTGCAACACATGACTGGGATAGACATTATTGATTTTTGACTACTGCTTTCACCCTGACAGAGGTGTCGATAGCACTGCTGATGCAATTGATTGGCAGGACGTGCTCCTCATTGTGGGGGACACACATGGACTTCGAAGGACTATGGTATATTGATCACAGACCCCTGACTATGCATGTCTTGAGCCTCAAAGACACTTTTAACATGAGTGTTTGGATTTTAGATACAATTCTGACATTTTACGATGATCCCCCCTTGTGCAGCAGCAACTGACATGGACATTGTAGGTGTTACATTTTGTCACAGTTGGGTGTCTCATGTTTTGTACCATGGCTGTGACATGGCACCGATGATATTCTAATGTTTTTCTTACAACACAAGCATACAGCCCATGTATTTGTCATGTGGCCAACGATGGAGTGCTCCTATTGTCTACGTCAACCTATTTGCCACCTGGACATGATCCCCATTTAAACTCCACAATGTTTTCAAACACAAGACCATCTTGGGATGATGTTTTCAGTGACCCATGGGTGTTTACATGCATGTGTGGCATCACTGTATCATGTTGCCATGTGGCTGGTGCTTGTGCATCTCACTGACTATGTTTCTGTGACACCACATGTGGACCTATGGCTTCTGTGTGGATTTAGGTGATATGTTTGTCCATTATTTCCTTATTTATATGCTGCTTCGTGTGTTTGCGTACTGTGCATACATGACAGTCTGCATGTCTGTACACACCTTGCATTTCCCGTCTTCACGGTCATGACTATGGCTTGTGTTAGCGACACTCACATTGCCACATTATGTTTGCAGTGTGGCAGTGTGGGTGTCAATACTACTTGTTTACTGGGAAATTCCATGTATCCTGGTATATGTGACGATGCACTGTTTCCCCACACCAACACTGCATGTTGACCTCCTTGATGGTGTAATATGTGCATATTTCTGCTGGTTGTTGAGTTGGTATTATGTCTGTGGTCATGTGCATGTGGTATTTGTTAGCAGATGCTTATTGTGATTTACATGATTGTTTGTGTCCATAGTGGTGTAGCTTGTACTCCCATATCGGGCATTGGGATGTGAGTATCATCATTACTTTTCTGTCATGTTTTTGAACATTAAAGTCCTTTGCACCAAATATCTTTTTGGAGTTAGTCTGACCCCTGTTTTGACAGTTGGGTATTTTCTGAGGGACAGATGAGGTGTATTGGGTCTTCAGCATGCATCATCTCATCTGTACATGCACTCATATGTGGGTGACACATTTGCGACATGCAGCAGCAAGGGGGCGCTTGGGGTCTGGTGTCAGGTGCAGAGTATGCACCTGATGCACATTATATCTGGTGTGGATAATTTGTTGTCAACCAAGTTACCTTTCTGTAGGAGGTGGCTTTGTGACATGCTAAAGGTTTTGAGCACTTTCCGAGGTGATGCGGCCAGCCCTGATATTATGATGGCACTGTCTACACTATTTGTGATGTGCAAACCAAATAAAGTTCTGTATTTACCCAATATGTGTTTCGTGTGGTGTTTGCATTTCAGGTCTGTCATCATGCTCAATGTGTGACTTTGTATCAGTCATGACTCCTTGTGAGCCCATGGATCCATCATTTTCCTTTCAATGTCACAGGGTGTAGATGATGTTTTTGTTGTTGCTAGGTGATGGTGGGTTACATGACCTGCCATGGGCCACATGGGGTGCTTCTGTGACTTGTTCACTGTTTGTTTGGTGTGCAAGCCATGTTTCACTTCACTATGTTAGTCCTCCGGTATTTGCACATACATCCCCTTTATGTGTTTGTTTGCTGGACATGTACATGGGTCACCTATGCTCACATCCTTGTACAGTGCCAGCTGTGTTAGTGACAGCCACATGGCACATCACTGTCTATGTACGCTTGACATCCACACACGCCCTTTGGGATCTTTGTGTTAGAGTGTGCTCATTGATTGCTTTTTGTTATTGGCTATGGTCATGTGTTTGACGTGTGCTGTATGCATGTTTTTTCCGCACATGTTTTGTTTTTAACATCTCTAATGGCCTCACTCGGCATGAGGTACCAACAGGTTCCTCAGCTCTACACACACCCTTTACTGTCTTCACTGTAGAAAAGGGTGCATCCTGTGTGTTGCCTAGCCATGACATTTGTTGTGTAATAACGACCTCACACTTTAGGGTCTTTACATTCCTGTTGCATGTGGCCCTTTCTTTTTGATGAGATTCAGGTGTTTGGTGTGCTACACCTTATTGCATGTTGAGCTGTCTCCTGTTCTTCTCCTGATTATTCACCTGATCCAGGGAACATCCTCTGATGGCGTTGTGTTTAATTATATCCCTGTTTTGCATGCTGTATTCAGTGCAGGACATTTCATTGTGTTTGTGCAGGTGTTGTTGTTGCAAGATACAGAGTGCAAATTCTTTCTGTACATGGTGTATCTGCATGTGCATTTACTACAGATTAGTTGTTTTTGTGTTTGTTTGTCATGGCAGCCAGCAGGCGTTTTGTGTACTGGCATGCGTTATTTTGGTTATGTAGACTTTGTTGTGCCTCACATGGGCGGTGTGTGTTACCATTTTAGGCGTCTACATTTGTAGTACTGGTCGTTTGTGTGGTTCCTGTCTGCAGTGTTGTATGTTATTGCTTGTCCTGCATATGTGCTTTTCATTAGTGTGATAGTCATATGTGTGTACATCAGTGGCATGCCCACATTGTACCATTAACTGAGTTGTGCGACATCCTTCCATCCATCCTTTCTCTGCCAGCTATGTGCCATCCTACCCTGATGTGCATGCTGCTAAACCACGTCATCGACTAACACACATTCGTGCATTGCATCTCAACCTGCTTGCCTCTCCTGTGTGTGCTCTGCCTAGCACTTGTACTCCACCGTCATCCTGATATTTCACATATTCTTCCATTTCAGACTCCCCTACTACACACATCTGCACATCCTCTGTCTCACACTGTCAGTGTAGCAGGGTACATTACCATCAATCTGTGCATGGATATAGCTGCCCATGATATGTTTTTCACATTTTATGGGTGTCACATGGCCTGCAGCTGCTTTCGGCAGCCCATCAACTTATGTAGGTCCTTCATTTAATTTGATATTGTCTGTCTTCTCTGCTCTGTGCAGTGTTTGTGTTATGTGTGTGTTTAGCACATTCCTCTGTTTGCATTCAGCTTGGGGGATGTTACTGTTATTGGCTCAGCTTTCTGCTTTTACCTATACGTCCTTATGGCATCTTCTGGCACACCTTTGATTGACACAGCTTATGATGTACCTACGATAGTGGCCTGGGAGTGGACAGCCTTTCAACATGGCCTATGGACATAGATTACAGTTCACCTTTGCTGACAGGGTATGTTTGTGATGTTACATCTGCTGCACCATAAAAGGTGCAATAATATATGGCACAAGGGTGTAATTGTCTCACTATGCCAGGAGTGGTTGCTGTACACTTGATCACAGAGTGGGAACATACCTCACCCACCCTTATTAATTAACTGGAGCAGACCATGACCCCTGCAACATCATTGCTGTATTCACCAGTTTTCTACATACATGACATAGGCGTGTGTGTTTTTTCATCAGACCTTGGCTGTCATGGAGCTGTGTTACTCTGTGGATTTCCATCTCCAGAGGTAATGGGGCAGTTTAATGGATGATATTGACTTTGATTCTGTGTTGATATGCGTCACTTGGGACTGTCTGCAGCCCCTCCTTGGTGTGTAACTAATGACTGACCCAGGTCTGCCATTGCTGATCTCGGAGCAAAGGGCTGCAGACAGGCCCAGGCTGAGGATTGCAATATGAGATTAACTCTGACACCCTGTGGATATCAGACACCAGGGGCTGTCTGCAGTCCCTCACTGATAAATCACATATGCACGAACTGTGTCAGCACAACTACTTATGTTTTCCATACGTTACAATGCACAGTGCTAACAGCAGAAAGAGTGCTGTGACCTTTCCCCGCCTCATAGGGCACCCTATGTGGCGCCCCCTCGGCCACTATTTCACCAACATTGTTGGGTGGCGTGGTGGACACTGCATTTGGAGATGTGTCCTGTGGGGTGACTTCAAGGGCACGTTATGTTACAGTGCTCTGAGAGTACATTTGCTGGAAACCACTTATTCCACAGATATGCGATAACACCCTAATGGGGCTATCTTACCCCTTACAGGTGCTGTCTCTGCCAGACATGTTCATTTGCCATTGTGTGGGATTGCACCCCTGATCCCTGCACCATTGTACACTGATTGTGTTTGGGTGCTTGCAAATCAGCACAACACCATTTACCTCTCCCAAATTATTATTCCTCATAAAACATTGCCACACACCCTTCTGACCAGCACCACAGCCCCCTATGCCTCAGCCAGCTGTCTTTAGTGTGCACTGCGGGTGTTCACAGCCTTGCTCCTTACACCATTGGTCAGTGTTCTGACCATCATGCTGTTGCTCGGTTCCTCTGCTTTCCCATCATTGCGCGACTTATGCCTCCCAGTCATCAGAGGCCTCCAATACCATTAGTGCGCCGCTTTACGTACAGCAGCGCACGCACCTCTGGCGGCCATAATTTCTGTGACTCCAATAGAAAACAAACACTGACAACTGCCTTCAGTGTACACGGGGGGGGGGGGGGGATTGAACCCCTGCTCCCAGCACCATTGGTCAGTGTTTTAACCAATGTGCTGTGGCTCCGTTCCTGTGCTTGTGCCTATCGGCGCACCGCTTTGTGCCTATCAGCGCGACGCCTTCTGCCGCCCAAGATGACCGGTGCGCCGCCTTCTGCCGCACAAGAGGACCTGTGCGCCGCCTTAGGCCGCCCAAAAAGAACTGTGCGCTTCCTTATGCCGCTGAAAGAGAACTGTGCACCGCCTTATGCCGTTCAAAATTTATTTGCCTCCTAAAATAATTTTAATCATTACAGTTGCTGTCTCAGCTGGCCTTTGTCGTTGTGCACAATGGGGGATTGAACCCATGGCCCCTGCACTATTGGTCAGTGTCTTCACCGTTGTACTACGGCTCGGGTGTTTTCTATACCCGGCAGCGCGCCACTTTGCCTTTTGGCGCGCTAATGTCGACCCCGCACATTACCGTGACGCGCACACGTCCGGTTGCTTACTCCCGTTTTTTTTCTTTTGGCAGCCTGATCCGCCCACTCCTTATATGGCACAGGTACACTACCGCGGCCCCGCACGATAAGAATGTTTAGTAAACATGCCCTTAACATAGTAGGCAGTAACAGGTAGACAAAGGAGATAACATTAAACATAATGTTGATTTAAGGTAGTGAACCTGGTTGCAGAAATTTGCTCAGTGGTGTTGATTCAGAAGAAGATTTGAGTTTGGGATTTGATTTGAGATTGGGCAGCAGGTCTGATGGCTGTTAGCTGCTGTTTGAGATTGGGCAGCAGGTCTGATGGCTGTTAGCTGCTTCAGCTATGCAGATGGAATCACAGATCCCCAGAGGGGACAGGAGCTGGAGAGAGTCTCTGTCACAGAGCCTGATGGTGCTTCTTATTTAAAAAGCAAGCTGGAGCTCTGATTGGGCAGCAGGTCTGATGGCTGTTAGCTGTTTCAGCTATGCAGATGGAATCACAGATCCCCAGAGGAGACAGGAGCTGGAGAGAGTCTCTGTCACAGAGCCTGATGGTGCTTCTTATTTAAAAAGCAAGCTGGAGCTCTGATTGGGCAGCAGGTCTGATGGCTGTTAGCTGCTTCAGCTATGCAGATGGAATCACAGATCCCCAGAGGGGACAGGAGCTGGAGAGAGTCTCTGTCACAGAGCCTGATGGTGCTTCTTATTTAAAAAAGCAAGCTGGAGCTCTGATTGGGCAGCAGGTCTGATGGCTGTTAGCTGCTTTAGCTATGCAGATGGAATCACAGATCCCCAGAGGGGACAGGAGCTGGAGAGAGTCTCTGTCACAGAGCCTGATGGTGCTTCCTATTTAAAAAGCAAGCTGGAGCTCTGATTGGGCAGCAGGTCTGATGGCTGTTAGCTGCTTCAGCTATGCAGATGGAATCACAGATCCCCAGAGGGGACAGGAGCTGGAGAGAGTCTCTGTCACAGAGCTTGATGGTGCTTCTTAGTTAAAAAGCTAGCTGGAGCTCTGATTGGGCAGCAGGTCTGATGGCTGTTAGCTGCTTCTTGCATACATAGAGGAATTACCAGCAGAAAGGAGGAGGTACTAATGCCACTGTACAAGTTATTATTGAGGCCTCACTTGGAATATTGTGTTTAGTTTTGGAGACTATATCTTGCAAAGAATATGAAATGACTGGAAATGGTTGAGAGGAAGGTGACCAAAATGATTTGGAGCATGCACCAGAAGACATATGAAAAGAGACTCCAAGACCTAAATATGTATACTCTAGAGGTGAGAAGGGACTGGGGAGATATGATACAGACCTTTAAATACTTAAAGGGGTATGTTTACTAAACCGTCTTAATGTTACCGGCACTAGTTGCAGCGATAATGTGAAGAATGCCATATAAGGAGTGGGCATTCAGTCGGCAAGGTAGCAAGAATCTGTATTGCGCGAATGTGGGCGCCATGGCACGTTAATACGCATTAACCCTAAGTTCATGCCAGCGTAGTGTCAGAAGTTATAAAGATGTAGCCCACTGGTTACTGCAATGACTGTCGAGGGAGTGGTCATGGGTTTGATCCTGCAGTGGTGATATGTAAGAAGGCTGTCTAAGGTGTTTCCTTTTAATCTAAATCAGTGCTGTCTGAGGCACTTCCTTTTTAAAGTTACATCAGTGCTGCCAGCAAAAACACCCTCACAGCGCTGGAACCTAAGGTGCCGCATAAGGCGCCCTATAAGGCACTCCATAGGGCACATTATAAAATGCCCTGTCCGCCAAGGCGCCTTATAATGTGCCCTATAGGGTGCTTTATAGGGCACTTTATACGGCGCCTTATGAGGCACCTTAAGGTTACGGCACTATGAGGGTGCTTTTTGCTGGCAGCACTGATTTAAATAAAAAGGAAAAGCCTCAGACAGCCTTATTAAATAACACCACTGTGGGATCAGACCCATGACCTCTGTCTCTATAAGTCATTGAAGCAAGCAGTAGGCTACATCTATGTAGCAACTAACACATCGCTGGCTGGCTAGAGAAAGACTGCAGGTCACCACACAAACTGTCTGCTGTAGCTACCAGGGTACGGCAAACCCACCCGTACCCATGATGCACTGTATATGCAGATCAGCAGCCTACATCTGATCACCAGGTGGGGTATGCGCCTCTATAGCACCCCGGCCTGGTAGGGGGAACTGACCGTGTGTGGTACTGGAACAGAGTAGCCACACACTGTGACATTGTGTGGTGCCTGTGCTCACCCTGAGGTTGAGGTGGGGCGCCCCGCACCAGGTCCTCAGCACCTGGCTTGGCTGAGATAGACTGTGCTACAGGTCCCCATCAGTGCCAGTGTGTGATAGGTAGTCCCTGCAGACACACCTGTGTCTATCTGTATTTCAGTCATGTCTAGACCTTGTGGACTATGATGTACCCAGAATAGTGCATATTCTGTGTGGTTGCCATGGTCATATGTTATAAGAGAAGGATAGTGTTTGGACCCAAAAGCGGATTATGTAGTACTACCCAACCCACCCTCTGTGGGTCAGGGTGGGGGACAGGAAACCACCAACAGATCCACATTCTACATTTCTGCAATGTGGCAGTAGAGGAGATCATCAACCCCAGTCCTACAGGGCAGTCACTGCAGATCTGTACACATCACCTAGGGCACTGGCAGACAGGCAGTAGGCCTGGAAAAGCTCAGCTGGCCCCCACCACTCTCTGACATTCACCAGCATAGGGCACAGTCAGTCTCCACCCACTGCATCCTGCAAGGTGTTGCAGCCATACACATGCTAACTGCAGACAGTCTGCTAGCTGGAACATGTTTCTGGAGGAACTGTGTACACACACACACCCTGGTCGGGCACTACAATGTCCCAGCCATTGCCCTATGCCCTGTGCACATGCATCCTGCCAGGCCGCTCTGTCTGGGCCATACCCACAGTACCCTGCTCCTTATTATGCACATTGGCAGGCTAACACAGTAAACAGTGCAAGCATTGGAGGCTCAGTAAGGTGTAGGCAGCCACACAACACTGGATAGACATACACAAACTCCCACACCTATTTCAGCATTGTGCAAATATAGAGGTGGTTGGCAGCCCTGGCCACCACACCAGTCCTGGGCACAGTGCAGGCATTGCTATGGTACTCAATACTGTTAGGGTCACTCCCCGGGGTGGTAACCACTGTCAGAAACAAGAATTGATACACACTCCACATATATAACACAGGTTGCTATGATGAATTTCTGTCAACAAATTGTGTTTAACCTAGGATGTGTTATCTGACATTAACCATAGCAACCTTCTGATATATGTGGAACGTGTTTCCAAGTTTAAGATGGCATTGCTAAGGTATGCAGGTGCTAGTACCGGTAGCTGATGCTCCGCGCAGGGCCCAACAGCCTGACTCTCCATGAGGCTTTGCATAGTGGAGCCTGTGGGTGTGGGTGTTTATGCTGATGCTCTAGGGCAGAGGTTCCCAACTCCGGTCCTGGTGGGCCAAACTTGGTTCTGGTTTTCATGCTGTCCCTAATGAATATGCATGAGATACATATGCATACAATGGGGGCGGTGCATACAAATGCATCATAGGCATATTTATTAGGGACAGCATGAAACCTGAATGGTGTTTAGCACTCCAGGACTGCAGTTGGGAAACTCTACTCTAGGGATTGCACATGTTTATGGTGTATGTGCTCTGTAAGGTAAAATATAGGCGTTTATGGTGTATTTATTTCATCTGCAATAAAGGTTCTGTCATTATTACCATGGTTTAGTGCTGGGCAAAATTTAGGGACATGGTTTGCAGGAGGCACAGCTGGAACTTGAACCTGTGACCTTCTGCCCCTGAATAAACTGGCTGCGTGTACCACACCACACTGTTGTCACAGAGGCAGATCATTCCCTGCAGATACCATGACTGTTCGTCAGACAGACCTTGTCTGTTGCAGTGCACGGCACCCACCTAAACAGGGCTTGGCCTTGGTGTGCTGTGGGCAGATGCCACTGCCCCCTCTGCCACCATCACCCCTCCGCCACCATGCTGATATGCCCTTGAGTCGGTGGTGCTGGTGGTGCACAGTCCCAGGCAATCCAGTGTGCCGGTATGCGGCTGCCTATGGTGCATGATGTGGGGTTGGGGTGCCTGCCTAGATATCCATGCTTCCCCCCGGCACCGCCTGCCAATGTTATGTGCCCTTTGGGGTATTTGCTGGGTACTGTCCCCTGGGGCACTGTGGGACACACACTCATGGACTTGTTTGCCCTTGGTCAGTTGCTGTCTTGCTGGCTTTCTGTTTCTGACATTCCTATGTTTCACCTATGCATCTGCCTAGTCAACCCTGTGCCCCAGCGGGCCCACTGCATGTGCCGCCTGCAGCCCCCTGTATCCCATTTACACCATCACCATAGTGTCCTTTCCTACATGGCCACTAGGCTGTTGCTGCACATGTGAAAGCCACATAAGCAAGCTGCCCAGTATACACCACAGTAAACCCTCACCAACACTATCAATGTTGGAACATTCACTTTGTGGGGGGAATCAGGATTGCTCCTTCCAAAAATGACATCTTCCATTTTATTTGTTATGTGTAGTGTTGATTACTGTTTATCATTGTTTTTCTAATGGCCAGCTCGGTGTTTTGTATTTATATTTTGGTTCTGGTCATTATCTCTCTGGTTTTTTGCATGCTTTGTTACCGCACATGTATCACTACTATCACTTTTCTTGGTCTCCCTGCCTTTGCTGTACATTGCTGACTGAAATTGTTTCTCTCTCCTGCAAATGTGCCTCTAGCGCGAGGTTTTCATTGGCGCTACTTTTCAAACTTTCATTTCATGGCGTTAGTGTGCATGGGGCCCACTCTCCGCCCATTGACCCCTTATCTCCGTATTACTGTATTACTATCAGTAAGGTTTACCAATACATCTCTTGGTAAGTCGACCTAGGGGCAATTGATTGTCATGTTCCTTTAGCTCTGCAATTTTATTATCTCCTGTATTCTTAATATTACTGTTGTCATTATTTATTTATAATTATTACTCCTCTTAGCTGTATGGACCTGTGTTGTTCATATGGATAAAGTCTTTTAAAGTTTTTTAATGCAATTTGGTTTTACCTTTGGTTTTTATATGTTTTTATTTTTTTAATATATATAGATTTTATGTATATATTGTTTTATTTTTATGAGTATTATTTATTTTGTTGTTCATTTTTAGAGTTCTCTGTCCCCTGAGGAAGGCCCCTGGCCAAAACACGTGTCGGGCTGACCTCATTCCTTGATATTAAAGGTGTCCTTCCATGATGAACTCTTTGTCCTGCTGTTTATTTGTACTTGGGGGCATATACAGTGACAGAATTCAAAATAGCATGAGACAGACACAGTGGATCCCTTTATAGAAACAGGATACAATAAAAATAAACGTAACTATCTCTGATATCTCAACAAGTACAAGTGACCTGCACAGAGCGGTGGGTACACCACTAAACAAAGGCATGGGGAGGGATGACCTGCATAGAGCGACAGGTACATCTACTCTTGCCACCTTGCTGGGCAGACTAGATGGACCATGCTGGTCTTTATCTGCCATCATATACTATGCAATTTCATATTTCAGTTCTTCCAACACCCATGGATGTATACCATCCAGTCCAGGTGATTTGCTACTCTTCAGTTTATCAAATAGAATTAATACATCTTCCCTGTTTATTGATATTTCTTTTAATTCTTCTGATACATCACTTACCATTTCAGGCATGGGTAACTTCCCTACATCTTCTTCAGTAAAGACCAAAGCAAAAATTTCATTCAGTCTCTCCTCTATGGCCTTATCCTCCCTTAGCCCAACCTTTACTCATCTATCATCCAGTGGTCCAGTTGACTCACAGTTTTTTTGCTGTGAATGTACTTGAAAAAGTTTTTGTTATGTGTTTTTGCTTCCACAGCAAGGGTTTTTTTTCCAAATTCTTTCTTTGCCTGCCTTATCAATGTCTTGCATCTAACTTGTCACTGTTTTTCCATTTTTGTTATTTGGCCCCTTTTTCCATTTCATGAAAGATGTTTTTTTTGGCTACATCAGCCTCTCTGAGCTCACCTTTAAACCATGCTGGCAGTTTTTTGGCCTTTCTTACATGGAGTAGCCACCATGGCCACGATGTAAACATAGAAAGAATGTCTGGGCAGCAGTGGTGACGTGCACATTAGCTGCAGGTGAGATGTGAGTGGTACACCCTAATAAGTAAAATGCCACAGTGTGTGCCAGGATGTAGCAGCTGGCAGGAGAATAGATGACTGAACAGGATGGAAATATGCTGATAGATAATGGGCTGAAGGATGGAGGAGGTAGATGAGAGTGCTGTATGGCCTTACTGCCCTAATATAGCCAATATGACCTCACAAATGCAGATAATCTCAGTTGTAATGTGTATGAAAAATTACTGCTGTGCCACAGGGGTTGTCTATTAGGGTTTCACAGCTGTCTCAGCTGCTCTAATCACCATATAACCTTCCTTACACATAAGTAAGTAGGCTAAGATCCAAGGACATGATAGCTATATATCTGTACAAGTTGCACGCAAATGCAAAATGCCCTTGCACAGATCAGGCCTCCACTCATCTTATCTGGTGGAACAAGATCAATCGCCTGAACAGATCAGGCCTCCACTCATCTTGTCTGGTGGAACAAGATCAATCGCCTGATTTTACACACCTGGCGTTCACTCATGTCTCTGAACTGATATATCTCTCATATAGACCATATCGAGCAAGAAAGGACGTGTGATGATCAGTGCAGGTGGCCATCCCAGGAGTGTGACGTGCCTGCATGTACTGCACATATGCCGATGGAGCAAATGATGTTCATTCACAGTTAGCATGAAAGTTTCCAGTCATGTACTGAAGAAAGGCGATCTGACTGACTGTAGAAATGATCACACAATCACTCTGATCCCACATGCCAGCAAGATCCTACTCAAGATCATTCAGCAGAAACCACAACCATACCTGGAGCAAGAACTGCCTGAATTGTAAGCAGGGTTCAGGAAAGGGTGAGGAAAGAGAGACATCAATGCGGACGTGAGATGGATCCTTGAAAAGACAAAAGAATATCAAAAGAATATTTATATGTGTTTTATTAGAAACATAGAAACATGACAACAGAAAAAGACCACATGGCCTATCTAGTCTGTCCTTCCATAACAACAACTACAAAAGTCCCCTTTTTTCCTTTAGAGTTCCTCTGCGTTTGTCCCATGCTTTTTTGAATTCAGTTACTGTCCTCATCTCTACCACCACCACTGGGAGATTATTCCATGAATCCACCACTCTTTCCGTAAAGAAATATTTCCGCATATCACTCCTGAATCTATCCCCCTTCACCCTCGTTTAATTTGTCCCCTCGTAGCA
Source organism: Ichthyophis bannanicus (assembly GCA_033557465.1). Taxonomy (NCBI): domain Eukaryota; kingdom Metazoa; phylum Chordata; class Amphibia; order Gymnophiona; family Ichthyophiidae; genus Ichthyophis; species Ichthyophis bannanicus. Next base: position 1,798,059,031 of record CM066032.1, on the reverse strand, counting down.
GAGGGAAGCAGGAGTGACATGCCATGAGCACGCATGCTGCTGCCTTAAGCCTCACCACTGCATGGAAGGAAGGAATCCACCACCAGGAGCTCCCTTCCTCAGCCCATGCTCACCTGGAACAAACCCACAATTCGGCATTTTTCTTTCTGGTACCATCCTTTTAGAACTCCCTCCCTCCCCCCTCCGTCAGGAACATTCATAACCTAAGTTTAAGATGCTCCTTAAAACTCATCTTTTCTGCCTAGCCTATTACCTTCCCCTGGATCCCTCTAACTAGCCCTTTCTCTACCCACCCTATCTTCTCCTCTATCTCTGCACCTCTATCCCCTACATTGAATGTGATTTTCACTTTCCTATTAAGCATTGTAGTTCCTCTCTTCCCCTGACCTACATTGCCCATCTCTGTAATTTGTTTTGTTATTGTAAACCACCCTGCTGGTTCCCAAAGGTGCAGTATAGCAAGAAACTTAATAAAGATAAAGAAAGATAAATATGCCTATCTCCTCCCCCAGGTGAGACAATGGATGCCGGGGGGGAGGGGTGGCATCATGGGGAATACTCCATTCCATGCTGAGGAGAGCCTGAAGGAGAAGGGGGTAAGAGGGGGTCTGCTTAGGGTGTCAGAAATCCTTGGCCCGGCCCTGGCAGTACCTGATGGGGACAGCTGGCAAACTGAGTGAGGTCCATTCCACCTACTGCAGCCAATGATATTTGTAGGAAGCTAGCGGCAAAGTTAGGTAGAGCTCTCAGGCACTTGTTGAGCCCTGGTATGGCATGTGATGGACCAGACAGAGAGTCTGGTCCATCACATGCCATACCAGGGCTCAACAAGGTGAGGCCTCAGATGCTCATACAACTTGCTTGTAGCCCCCAAACTATGCCGATGGAGGGTGAGCCCTTGGTCCTGGGGATGACCAGAGAGGGTCGCTGTATCTCATATGATACACTGCCTTCTACCCTGGACTTGCCTTCTGTAAAGACACAAGCACAACCACTCTGCAGACAGCTGACCCTGCACATGATGAACTACTATCTGTGGTGGGGAGGTCTGCTGCGCCTGCGACCCTGCTGCCCCTGCAGAGACAGTTCACTATCTCACTTCCATGCAACAGACTTGCATCATTGGCATTGCTATGTGCATTGCCATAGAGGCTGTTTGACTACAGGGCTTTTGCTGAGTATACGTGTTCTGACGCACACTGACTGTGCATCGGGACATGCATTAGCAGCTAGCAGGGGCCACTGACAGAGCAGGACGTTTTCAAACACACTGTACATCTAAGTTTAGGTTGTGAGTGGGCAGGGTGGGGCATAGTGTAGGCACGGTAGGATCTTCACAGTTGGCACATAGTTCTCACCATGCATGAACTGCCTTAGCACAGGATCACCTACCAGCAGTTCAGTAGATGTTGTTTCATGCACCCGTGTTAACACCAACACAGTATGGGCTCCATTTTACCTGCCAGTGATATGCTTGGCATGCCCCTGACAGTAGACACAGGGCGGGGCAGGGCAGCAGAAGCCACTGCTGCTGCAACCCTCACCCCAACAGGATGCTCACATGGTTGCATGATGGCGGTGGCGGTGGCATGACTTCTTTGTGATAGTGGCGGCATGAGGGTGTACCACCCCTGTCACAGCAGAGTTGCATCAGCCACTGAGGATGTGATGCCTAGGCAGTGGCCTAGTCCACCTAGAGGAATGGCCGGCCCCGGTGATTTGCTTACATGGCACTACCTTTGGCACTTTGACACCAACAATATAGTTCCATTTATTAAACTGGCACCATTCTGTGACTGCCAATGGGCCACAACTATCACTCACTTTAAGGCTAGAGTCTGTAAGGTGCACACTAAAATATATCTCAATGTGCTCCCTGTGTAGTGTTTAACCTGCAAAAACAGCTCTTTCCCTACAACGAGAGAAAGCTCTGAGCTGGCATTAAGATTCCAAGTGGCTGCATCTGTAACGTCTGCTAATAGCAGCCAGCATTAAGGGAATGTCCGCTGTCTCCGCCCACAATCTGCTCAGTTGATGTCCCTTCTCCATCTCTTTGAATCTTAATGAACGGTAACAGACTACTGACCATTAAACCAGCATTATTGGCATTTTCCGCCACATTAACTGCTAGTGGGTTGCCGATAATGCCCACTAACGGCACCTTTTTGCCCTTACCGCTGTTTAGTAGACATAAGTGGAGGAGTGGCCTAGTGGTTGGGGCAAGGTACTTCAGGCAGGAAGGTCGGGGGTTCAAATCCCACTAGAGGACAGCAACCTTGGGCCAGAAGGACTGGGGTTTCTAGTCCCATAGGTGCTCCTTGTGGTCTTGGGCAAGCCACGTAACCCTCCATAGCCCATGTTCCCTGTAAAATAGTTATCTCCAAGTTATAATGCCCTGTTCAATGCAATTTCAGTTTGTTCAATGTAAACTGCACTGATGCAGAATAGCGCGGTATATAAGAGAATGTAAATAAATAAATAAATACCCATTGGTCTCCTATTCACCTCCTATGTGCTTCTGTTCCATTTCCCTAGATACAGCCTAGTTTCTGGTTGTTGTGTCGTCTGTCTTGACTAGACTGTAAGCTCTGATGAGCAGGGAGTCTCTCTCTTACATGTATCGGTACAGCTCTGTGTACACTGTGTAGCGCTACACAAATGATGAGTAGCAGTAGGAGGGGTAGTAAGGTTTGTATTTGATGCAATGTTGTGCTAGGTGACTTACCCAAGGTTACAAGGAATATTAGTGGGTAAAGTGGAGTTGAACCCTGATCTCTTTAGGTTTTAATTTGCTGCTTTAACCAGTTATGTTTCAAGCTTATATCGATAAAGCAAGACAATGGGATTCTGCACATGGGTTTTGTAATAATGTTCCGTAATGGCCAGGATCTCATACCTACACATTTTTGAAGGCTTTGTGTTTAAGACTCATAATTTACCTTTTCATACTGAACAAAAGACATATATTCCTTTGATCAGTTATTTTTAAGAGCTCTTAAAATGTTTCCTTTTAATTACTTTAATTTAATGTAATTTCACATTTACAACCTTCCATTCCAGACTCAAGGCCTATTCATGACAGCTCACGTTGCATAATAAAACACATCAGCAATACTGCAAATGCATTTACACAATTGCGCATGTAGAGTAGTCTATAAAATTGAACAGGTTAGCAATATCATGAATTTAAACCTGACTTATTTTGGCAGCACTTCAGAGTGGCTTCTCGATTGTAAGCTCTGAAGAGCAGGGACCGTCTTTTACATGTGTCTGTAAAGCGCTGCGTACGCCTTGTAGTGCTATACAAATGATAGGTAGTAGTAATTTGGGTTGATAACACTCTCGTGTCTTCAATTGCAGAACTCCCAAAACATATTGATACAGAGGGTTTTGCCTCAGTTAAGGAACAAATAGCTTCTTGCTCTTCTATGTAAAGCACAGGAATGTTTACTGCTCTTTCTTTCTTTGTTCATCCAGTGATCGGGCCAGTCTGGAACTAGCCCTCACTTTCATAGTTCTTATGATTTCTCCCAAAAGTCTGCTTTGACCCTTACATATAAGCACACAGCTGGTGCAAGGGAATGAGGTGCCCTAGATGAACCTCATTCCCAGCGCCACCCCTAATCCAGGCCCTGCGCCAGTTGACCCTGCTGTCACTCCTCTCCGGGATGCTCAGTGGTGTAAATTCCGCCCAAGCAGCCCCCACAATGCAGGGGGCCCTGGACAGAAAGAGAACCCACACAATGGCAGAAAGACATTGCGGCAAAATTACTTTAGCATGTTTGCGGTGCTGCCTCCGCTCTTGTAATTTTGCAATGAGCCTGGCAGCTGTTCCTTGCCAGGCTGAAGTCTTGCGATAAAAGCCACACTGAGAGACTCTGGCATGACGGGGAACAGCCAACTGGCCCACAGCAAACATACAAGCGTGGAGGCAGCACAGCAAATATGAAGTAAGTTTGCCATCGCTGCATGGGGGAAAGGGGGCATATGGGGAGGGAGCTGCTGCACCAAGGGGGCCACACAGGGGGGCACGTCACAGCAGTAAATGGAGGCCCTCAGCAAAATTTTGCTTGGAGGCAGCTCATTGTAACTTACACCACTGGCATCAATACATTAAAAAAAGCACTATGGTGCCAGAGTTATATTCTCTTCTGGTGCTGTGGTGCCATTGCAATCTCTGCCCCTCCCCCCTCCGATTCCACACCCTTAACAGGAAATAGAATGGGAACATGAATGGCAGAAGCGTGAAGGCACTGTTGCCCCAGAAGAGAAGGAACTCTGCGGCCGCGAGATTATTGTTGTATCGCCACTGCTATATGTCCTGGAGAGGAGCAGCTGCAGCGGAAACGGGTGCACTCTGACCAGCGATCACAGAAACCCCGGCTGCGCCATCCCTGCCAAATCATGCTGCTGATTCCATCTCAGAGGGGGGGAGAGCAGCAGCAGTATTTCAAAAGCTGGCGGCTTTTAGCTGCCACTTTCTTCCCCAAGGCAGCCAAAAAGCTGCACTTTTTAAAATACTGCTATTGCCACCTCCTCCACCCACGGTGAAATTGGCAGCAGCTGGGGGGGGGGGGGTGCAGCCAGATCTTAAAGTACTGTAGCTAAACAGATAGAAAAGGCGACAGCAAAAGCTAGAGGGATGCTTGGGTGCATACGGAGGGGAATGGCTAGCAGAAAAAAGGAGGTGATTGTGCCTCTGTATAAGTCTTTGGTGCGACCTCATTTGGAGTATAGTGTGCAATTCTGGAGACCGCACCTTCAAAAGGATGTGAACAGGATGGAGTCGGTGCAGAGGGTGGCTACTAAAATGATTAGTGGTCTTCATTATAAAGCATATGAGGACAGACTGAAGGATCTTAATATGTACACCTTAGAGGAAAGGCAGGATAGAGGTGATATGATTGAGACGTTTAAATACCTCTGTGGCATAAATGCACAGGGGGAGAGCCTCTTTTGATTGAAAACAAGTTCTGCTACTAGGGGACATGGGATGAGGGTGAAAGGGGATAGATTCAGGAGTGATATGCATAAATATTTCTTTACGGAAAGAGTGGTGGATCCGTGGGTCTCCCAGTGGAGGTGGTAGAGATGAGGATGGTATCTGAATTCAAAAAAGCATGGGACAAACACAGAGGATCTCTAAAGGAAAACATGGGACTATTGTAGTTGTTGATATGGAAAGACAGACTAGATAGGCCATGTGGTCTTTTTCTGTTGGCATTTTTCTATGTTTCTATGTTTTCTATGTTTCAGTGTATTCACCCTCCAAACTCAATACGTTGTAGAGCCACCTTTTGCTGCAATTACAGCTGCAGGTCTCTTGGGGTATGTCTCTATTAGCTTAGCATATCTAGCCGCTGTCATTTTCACCCATTTCTTAAGGCAAAACTGCTCCAACTCTTTCAAATTAGATGGGTTGCAGTGGTGAACAATACAACAATCTTCAAGTAATGCCACAGATTCTCAAATGGATTGCGGTCTTGGCTTTGACTAGGCCATTCCAAGACATTTAAATGTTTCTCTTTAAACCAGCTTTAGCAGAATGTTTAGGGTCATTGTCCTGCTGGAAGGTGAACCTTTGTCCCAGTCTCAAATCTCTGGCAGACTGAAACAAGTTTTCCTTAAGAATTGCCCTGAATTTAGTGTCATATATCATTCCTTCAATCCTGACCAGTTTTCCTGTCCGTGCCAATGAAAAATATCCCCACAGCATGATGCTGCCCCCACCATGTTTCACTGTGGGAATGGTGTTCTCGGGGTGATGGGAAGTGTTGCGTTTGCGCCACACATGGCGTTTTCCATGATGGCCAAAAAGTTCAATTTTCATCTCATCTGACCAGAGAACCTTCTTCCATATGTTTGGGGGATCTGCTACATGCTGTTGTGTAAACTCCAAATGTGTTTTCTTATTTCTTTCTTTAAGCAATGGCTTTTTTCTGGCCACTTTTCCATAAAGCCCTGCTCTGTGGACTGACAGCTTAAAGTGGTCCTATGGACAGATACTCCCATCTCCACTGTGGATCTTTGCAGCTCCTTCAGTGTTATCCTTGGTGTCTTTGTAGCATCTCTGGTTAATGCCCTCCTTGCCCGGTCTGAGAGTTTTGATGGGCAACCTTCTCTCGTCAGGTTTGTAGTGGTACCATATTCTATTTTGTTATAATGGATTTAATGGTGCTCCATGGGATAATCAGAATTTGGGATTTATTTATTTATTTAACAAGTTTTTTATACCGCCTTTTCCTTCAATCAAAGCGGTCACAAGAAATACAAGGTATAAACAAGGGAAACATAAACAGTATAAACATGACAACATATGGTAATGTAGGAAAAATAACAAGGGTTAACAATATAGTGGATTATTTATAAAGTATATACAATAGATGATATCTTAGTCATTTGTTGATCCATATTTTTTATAGCCTAACCCTGATCTGTACTTCTCCACAACTTTGTCTCTGACCTCTTTGGTGTCTTGGTCTTCATGTTGCTTGCTTAGTGGTGTTGCAGAGTCAAGAGACTTTCAGAACAGGTATATTTATACAGGCATCATGTGACAGAGCATGTGACACTGATTGCACACAGGTGGACCCTAATCAATAATTATGTAATTTCTGAGGTTAATTGGTTGGACCAGGTCTTATTTAGGGGTTTCATAGCAAAAGGGATGAATACATATGCAATCACAACCTTTCAGTTTTCACTTGTTTTTTTATATATACAAGGTATTTTATTGTCATTTCACCTCACCAATGTGGACTCTATTGTTAGGTTTATTACCTAACATCTAAAAGAACCTCCATTTTCATTCCAGGTTGTACGTAATGCGACGAAACAGGTAAAAAACCAAGGGATGAACACTGTAAATCTCAGCTGCCAAATTCTAAACCATTCTTCAAACTTCACTAGATCCCTCCTCATCTTCTCCTTCCTTCTATTACAGATATAAGTATCATCTGCAAACAGACACCTTACCCGACAGCCCTTCTGCAATATCACTAACAAAGATGTTAAAAAGAATCAGACTAAGGTCAGATCCTGTGGCACACCACTGGCAACCTCCTTCTCAGAGTGAGCTCCATTTACCTGTATCCTTTGCCTCTCACCCACTCAACCAATTTCTAACTCAATCAGTAACTTCAGGGTCCATCCCTAAGGTGCTCTGTTGTTTATGTCACCAGTGCAGAATGGTGTCAAATATTTTACTGAAATCTAAGTACACCACATCTAGGGCTCTCCCTCAGTCCAACTCTCTATCCATCACCCCCAATTAAGTAATGTCCTAATCTCCAAACAAACTACTTATATTGTAAGAATATTAACGTACCCAAACCTTGTATAATCTCTGCCCAAGCACTAGACTGTAAATATGATAGTTTACCTACCTAAGCACAACCCCTACTCCCACCCTATCCTTTCCTTCACATTCCCCAAAATCCCCCATCAATTTCTCGTAAACACCTTTTCAGTTACTTCTTTTGAGAACCATAGAAGCCTCCTTTTCCTTTTACATTTATTTACCTTTATAACAAAAAGGTTGTTTGCTCTTGTACTTTGCATTATTGTACCCTTGTCTTGTATCCACAGTGTCCTTGCTTTGTAAACCATATGGAAGTCTTATGTTTTGCTGTATATAAATTTAATAAAATGAAATAAATGGAAATGCTTAAAAAGTATGCCAGGTGGTTAACTGGCAATGCTGTATACTGCATGTTGGTGATCTGGGTTTGATTCGTGGTCCTAACCTTTGTTCCCCTAGACTAGTTGATGTTGTTGAGACAGCATTCACAGCTCCCGGGAATGGAGTGGGGGGGGGGGGTATGATCATGTCAGTCTGGCCAAGGTATAGGCATGTTCAGGACTATACTCCTGTTGTTATACTAAGCCAGTAGGCTAGAGGCACTATTTTGATCCCAAGTGTCTAACAGGGCAAGATGAATACAAGGACATTCTGAGGCACGAACCCTCATATGGAAGTCCCAAAGTTAGAGAATACCACTGCATCAGCAAACACCACTTTGATTCTTTTTGCTTTAAATCTTGTTCTTTGTTAATGTTCTACCTTATTCTGTCCCAGTCAGTGCTCCTTAGGTTATCCATCAGTAAGTCAAATACTGTACATCCTGAAGGTTCTGCTTTTTTATGTCCCTATGACTCAGGTTGTTACTTTCCTGCCTCTGGCATCAGGGCCGGCATTAAGGGGTAGTAAACAGGGCAAGTGCCTTGTGCCCTCATGCTACAGGGGGCCCCCAAACCTGCCTCAATCTGAAGGAGGCATAGCTCCCTCACTGGTTTCTGCCCTGGGCCCCTGTCTGGCATTCACTTTTAATGGTTCTGATGGGGAGGGAATCTCATCATTGCACTAGAGTGATATTCGCGAGCCAAACTCAGGGTGCATTCATATCAAGGCCCTAAGGAAGATGCAGTCTGTGGCCCCCTGACCAAGGAGTGTCACTACAATGGGGTTTATAAAATAAAGGATAAAAGTTGGCTAGGCGTGAATCACAGCAGCCAAATCCAGGCCGGTTGAGGCAGAAACCCAAATAAAAACTGCCAAACCAACTAACAGCCATATACTATACATTGAAAGCTTAATTTTAAAGTACTCCCCTGCAGCCAACCGCTTTGATTTCATGAGAAAGCGGTATACCAAGTCCGTTTAAATAAAAATAAATAAATAAAATAAAATAAAATAAATAATAGGTTTAGAAATAGATAACACTGAACTGTTTGAGATTCCGTTTTTATACTGCCTGCACACTTTCAAATAAAGTTTCATGGTTTTATGCTATTGTAGGTCATTTCTTTGCAAACAGAGCACTTAAAACTATTGAAATAAAGTTCACTATAACAATGACATTTGCAAAACTGGGAAATATGTTTCTTATGGTAATAAAATACCAACTTACTGCTCAGAACTATCAACTGTCATATAAAAATCTTTAATGATCTGGAAAGGTCAACTCTCTTGCTTTCTAGACAACAGTTCATCCACCATCGTCTCATTCCTTATGGCTCTTTTTATCTGACAGCCTTTTCCTGTTTTTAAGCATTAACTGTTCTAATACCACCTTTCAATCAAATGAAAGTTAAAAAAGAAAAACTATTGGACACAGCAGAGTGTTCTAATGACATTTTCTGCATGGCTCACTCTATCTCATTCACTGACGCCGCTGTATAGAACACTTAAGTTTATCCTATCCACATCGCAGTGATGATTGTACCAACCTGCAAAGAATACCTAAAGCTAAAGTACTCTAATTCTCACATTGCCAACCAAGCTATCCATTTTCAGGCTTTTTCTATTAACTCTCTCCCTCAGGGAACTCTCCTTCTCGTTTCCTCTCGGGGAGGGGGGGGGAATGTTTTACAGAATGACATTTCCTCAAAATGCAATTTAGTGGCTGCTTAAACACATCTTATTCTATACAAACAAGATAAAGGGTGAGATAAGTTTTTGTGACCTTCTATGTATGAACTCTGAGGAAGGAAGGCCAATGAGAGAAAATTGTTAATGACTAATTACCGAGGAAAGCGCATTTCAGAGGGTACCAACCTCATGCACATCACGTGGTCTTATACCATCGACAAGACATAACAGTATGATCACTCAAACAAGTATAAATGCAAGAAAAGCATGCGGGCACTACAGCAAGTATTTCGGAGAAAGAGGAATAAAAGAGATGAGCATATAGACGTCCCACCTGTTCTATCTACTTCAGCACATCTATGGGAACATGACAAAAACATATTTGATGTACATTTTTATCCCAATGAGAATAGTGTCATACATTATCAGTTTCCTTTCAGTAGTTATAAAACACAGAAACACTAGACACACACGCGGGCAATGCAAATACACAGGCACGTGTGTAGAGGGATTGGAAAGAATACCATGAGCCATGCTCTGCAAGCTTTCCCCACTTGTTGGACATGCAACCTCATTTTTTTATAAGCACCATCAGGAACTGAATGGAAGATGAACAGCGCACATACTCTGACTTAATAACCATGGGTGGTGGTGGGGGGGAGGGGGACTGTATTCCAAGGCATTTACATGGTTTTCAGACCTGCAGACCATGTAAATACTCTTGAGCTACATTTTCAGCCACACTAACACTGTTAGTGCCGCTGAATATCCATGGGTGCCCCCTCTACAAGCCCCGATGCATGTCAGAGGCATTTCAGGGTGGAGAAGAGGCAACACCAATCGCTAACTGGGCAGCGGTGATATTGAGCCACTACGCAGTTAGCGATATGATTCCCTTCGGCTGGCCTTTGGCACATGCTGCAATACGCATAGCGCACACGACCAGGACAAGACTTCAGTTTGTTGCAGGCTGCTGCCACTTTCCACGCCACCACCAACATCCCACCATGAAGTGGTGGTCGCAGTCCTAGTATGTTAAACATGCGGGTTTCGAGGACGCTTGGGCACAAGGGCTGGATGAGGGGAGCAGGGGCACACATGGACAGCCACGCAGCCCCCCCCCCACCAGCTGCCCATGAAGGGGCCCCATCACCGCCTTCCACCGATACATCTCAGAGGAAGGATGGCAGCCACTGCTGTGGTATTTCCCTGGGCACCTGCATTTTCCAGCTACCTGGAGGGCTACAGCTGCAGGTGCATTCAGCCTCTTCCTCCACAGCTGGGTTCATTGGCACTGGGGGGGGTGGGGGCAGCGCTGGCAACTTTGGCACATCACCATTCCACACCAGCAGTATGTCTGTGTTCCACCACTGCCACTGTGTGATCATGACGGACATCACAGATGATGCTGCAGATGGAAAGATTCCCCAATGTGAGGAGCTTACAAAGGTTAGGTCTCCTCAACCTGTTGGTGAGATGGCTGGGGGGAGATATGATAGGGGTCAATACAGTACTGAATGGCATGGAATGGTTCACAGTTGTTAATGCCATCACAATATGGGGGGACTAGGGGACAGGCACTGTCACTACAGTATAACACATTTCAGACATGTTGGGAGGGTTTGGTCACAGTTCTGGAGGAAAGGTCATTATATGTTTATTCGGGGACCACTGAGGACTGGCTGCTTAGCCCAATACAGGCCTCTTTGACCATGGGTGACATTTTGGGACTCACCTAGGTACATGTGCCCCTGATTGGCCACTATTGGACAGAGGATAGTGGGCTTGAAGGTCTAACACAATATGGCATATATTCTGAATATATGTTCTTATGCCCCTCTGTGTCACCCAGGCAGTTGCCTAGTGTGCCATGTCCACCAGTACCCCCACTGCATGAATACCGTGCCACCTCAATGCCCCATTTTCACCATTAGCATTGTGCCCTTTCCTACATGAGCACCATGCTGTTGCTGCTAATGGAGCACTACTATTGCTATCTTGGGCTCCCTTGTCAGTACATCACATTGTTTATGCTTAAATAGTCTCTGTACCATCTACAAACACATTTTCCACGTGCTTTTAATCGGCCATCGGGCTCCCAGCATTAAAGGGCGTTTCAGACCATTGTGCAATTGGCAGTACGGGAGCACACACTGTAAGCCCCCACTTCCCACCCCAGTCATGCATACTCTTTGCCCCCTGTATCCTTAATGTTGCCGGTGCCTTTATTGCATCTTAAAGCAACATTTTTTCGGTGTTAAGGGAGCAAGTGTGCCAATAGCCTGCATTAACGGCACACATGATCCCTTACCGACATTTAGTAAACATGCCCCTATGCCTTGTATGGTATGGTATAATATGTTTATATTTATTTAAGCAGTTTTATATACCACCTTATCCTTCAGTCAAAGTGGTTTACAACGTAACTTAGCTGAGTACATTTAACCAGGACTGGGTACAATTGGAGTCGGACTTAGGAGAGAACAGGTAACAATTATGTACATATATACAAGCTATTTACAGTTTAGTCCATTTTCTGGTATTTATAACAAAGTTCCCCACTGCATATTTTCTATTTCTATCTTTATATTGCATTCTTTCTCCCAGAGAAAACCCAGGGCAGTTTACGTCATTCTTAACAAGTTCATCTTATATAAAATAGCATAAAGTAACAATTTATCCTTGATATTTACCTGTATCATCCCCTGCTCTCATTAGGGAGTAGTAGGCCATACTATATAACTACAGATGACTACTTTCCCGGTATACAGTACAATAAATGACATTGACATAATTAAATAAGGACTCTGCGTCATCTGAAAAACATGCTCGAACCAGACAGCTTCAGAACCATATTTCAAACCATAGTCACACCCCACTTCGACTATGCGAACATAATACTCCATGGTCTCCCTAAAAACACCCTAAATACATTACAACTAGCCATGAATGCCGCAGCCAGAGTTCTATACGGTGCTTCAAAGTGCGAACACATAACACCCATCCTAATGGAGCTTCACTGGCTACCTATTTACTGCAGAATAGCATATAAAGCTCTCCTCATGACCTTTAAGGCGATAAATACTATAGCTCCTTCATCAATTTCAAAACTCATCCATCCGACTCCCAATATTAGATCCAGGAGGTCAGCAGCGGCAAATACCCTAGTTATTCCACAAGAGACCACAAAATGCAAACATTCAACATCAGACAGGGCCTTTGCATACTATGCACCCAGATGTTGGAACAACCTTCCCCACAACATAAGAGCTATTACGGACCTCAAGAATTTCAGAAAAGCTATAAAACACCATCTCTTCATTCTGCATTTCCAAAGCTCATCACCATCCCTCTAACATGCACAGTAAAATTGTATATACCTTATTTACTCAAGATGTAACTAAGAAATCCTATCCCCTGTATATATGTTATTTACAAATATGTACAAAGTTTCCCAAAGTTAAATTCCCAGTTGACTACTCCTGTTATATGTAAACTTATCACAATTTGTTGATTGTAATGAGTATTTCTGTTTAATGTAAACCGCGCTGATGAAAAAGAGTGCGGTATAAAAGAACAATAAAGAACAATAAATAAATAAATAAATAAATAACACTCTCCCCAAGACTATCTGATCGATCTTGAGTTGGGCACGCTATGCACCACTGAGGCGCATAGCCTGCCCACTGACCCCTTTAATCCAGATTTGGGTTAGCCTGAATGCCCTGGCAGCCGCAGAGGCTACACAAGTAACGGTGATTTTTGATGCTACCCGCATAACCTCTGTGCCTCAAAGATAGGCGAGGAAAAACCCCGGGACAAGCATTGTGGAACCTGTGCGCCATTTGGGAACCTGCCAGGTACGTGTGACCTAGATTGACCACTGTTCAAAACAGGATATTGGGCTTGATGGACCTTGGTCTTATCCAGTATGGAAGTTCTTATGTTCTTACCGTATATACTTATGTTCTGATGAGGAGACTGCATTCTTAAGAGAGATTCACATGGCCCCTAACAGATGGCAAGTCAGTAGTTGGGCACTCCCCTCTAAATGCCACACCAAAGGATCCTTTGTGTGAATGCTGAATCGACACTGTATGAGAAACATGTCATATTCTGAAGGTTATATGCAGTGAAGGAACATAAATATTTGCAAGGGGCAAAATCAGGTTGAAGGGACCAGTCAGTGTGGAATTTGACGTTTTCTGGTTGTTTTTATTACTAATGGTTGTCTCTTGATGCTTTCTAATTAATTTGGGAATGTTAGGAGATTTATAAGTTGTAATATGGGATTTGAAAGGGTCACATAGAGATTTCTGAGGTGTTTGTGGGGTGTGTGGTGGGTGAGCTTATTATTGGGGAGGGACCAGGTCCAATAAGTTGTGCCAACAGTGGCTCTGAGTTTTCCAATAGTTAATGCAGAGAATCAGAAAGTCATAACAAATATCCAAATGATCATTGATTATGGAGTGCATAACAGAGGCAAGCAACCTCTATGAATTAGACATCTATCTTTCAAACTTAAGATCATCTGTAGCCCTCTAAACTGCTTCAGAGAGAATGTTCTTCCAGTTCCATGATGCTATTTCAATACAAGATCTTTCTGTAATAAGGTAAACATTATCATAGATTTCAGCTTACTCCAGCATTGAATGGATAAATGTTATGCCAGGACATAATAGGGAGCTAAAAGTTCCTCTTGAGATAAGAACCAGATGGGATCTAGAGAAAAAGCCTACCAGTGGATCAGTTCAGATTCATTTTCTGTCAAGATCAACTGAATTAAATATTTAGGTCTTTTTCTTAGGACAGCAAAGTGTGGATGGACTCACTAGCCAGCTTGAAGACTTTTCCTGGGGCAAGAAGTCTCCAAACGTACATAAGGATCCATTTATCTGTCATGGAGATCCAAGTTCTGGCCATCTGACAGGAGAAGGAAAAAGAAGGCAGTTGCCTATTTGAGGCTGTGGACTGGTCTGCTATGACTGGTGTCCTTCCAAGGCAGGATCTTGGTGGTGAATCATCTAGTGACATGTACTGCACGTTCTGGCACCTGCTGGTTGTCCTAAGTCATACTTCATACTTCCTTGTCTGGACTTAGAGAAGAGTGCTAGACTTATTCTGGTCTAGCAGGAAGCGCTGGGTTTCTGCAAGCACCCTGAATCTCTCCTCGTAGGATGGTGATTGTGAACTTAAGTGATTAAGAAGTCAGGAACACACCTTCTTCCTTTTAGGCCCTGCAAAAGTTCTTTTTGTATACCCTTCTCAGAAATGGTACCTACTGGTGCTATGGCTGTCAGTTTTTCCATAAAGCTTCTTCTGTTTGGTGCACCTGCTTTTGCTGTCATCTGTACCCCCTGCGGGTGTGAGTGATCTCCTTTGGACTTCAGCTTTCTATCATCTACACAAGAGGTAGCACTCTAAATCAGTCAAATCTGACAATTTTGTATTGATTTTCAAGTATGGTAGCCTTGGAGAAAAGAATGGTTTCTTCATTGGTGAGATCTTCTTGGTAAGCCCCTCCCCCACAACCCCATTGAAGGTATGGGGGTGCTGAAGAGCCCTGCAAGAATGTCCTGACTCATCTTGTCCAGAGCCACAGAGGTCAGTCATCTAGTGAAGTGTCACCAAAACCATTACATGCTTTGGGAAGGCTTCTGTTTGCTGGGTTTACATACTGTGCATCACCTCTCCCTCACCCCTATCCAGACAGTGTTTGGAGAGCTATTCTAGAAAATGAAGAGGGTCCCCACTGGCAGTCATTTCACTTATATTGACTCCGATGGTCAGGACCTCAGTTGAGGATAGATGCATAATGCTGTGGCCACTCATAGACTTTTAAGTGGTTTTGTAAGTTCCTCTACCAACTGCTTGTTTTGTGAGCAGGGAAAGGATGCCCTTGATTTTGGCTTAAGGTGGCCCATTTTAGTCTTATTTATTTTGTTAATACATTCATTGTTCTTTTGTTTCTATGTTTTATTCTTCCAGTTCCTTCTATAAGGCATACAGTCCAGAGGCATCAATTACAATCAGGAATGCTTAGCTAGCTCCTCCTGGCCACTGTTAAAGATGTATAAGAAGGCATAAGTTGGCTATGCCGAACATTTCTGTGTTCAGGGACCTCTTTAAGGCAATAATACAGATTCATATAAAGACAGAGCATCAGTCTAGTGTCCACCAGCATGGTAAAATAATTTTCTAGCCAGTGGGCAGTAGATGAGGTTCTCTGACTTTTCCTCCATATGTTCTTACTCTGAACATTTAGTTGCCTCCTATCTCCCTCCTTTTTTTCTATTATTAGTTTATTAGGGAAGAATTTTTAGGTCTGTACAGGGTAGTAAGGCATCCCATCCTGTTAAACCATATGCAATAGAGTTATTTTTTGGGTAAGCATATTAACCCATTTACCCCCCCCCCCCCCACACACACACACATCCTGCCCTCACAAACACACACTCTTACCAAGGTCACAACTCCCTTCCCTAACCTTCCCTACGTTTTCTCTTCCCCCTCTACCACTCTTTCCCATACCTTTCTTTATTCATCCTCCAAGGGATATTCAAGAAATGAGAGAATTTGTAAACATATCTTGATTCCTGGAAGTAACCACCCTCCCTGCTAGTTCTGTCCTTATTTTCTTTGTTTTGCTTTTTTATGATCAGGGTACCTGACTTCTAATTAAGTTCCAGCCTTACCATCAAACTGAAGGACACTTAGGAGATTCCACCTTGCCAGGGGAAGGTGCTGAAGATTTTAGAATTCAGAAGACTAAAGACCAAGAGGTAGAACTGTATTTGATGTTCTAGGTTCTGAAGTTGTTGTTGTTAAGTGCTGACGAGTCGGTGTTGACTCATGGCGGCCCTCTGAATAGCTGTCCTAAACTGTGTTCAGTCTTCAGTCAGGTGGCTCATTGTTGATAGTGTAGCATTCATAGCAGCTGTTATAGTATCGATCTATTTCATTGCCAGTCTTCCTCTTCTGCGTTGACCTTCAACCTTTCCCAGCATGATGTATTTCTCTAATGATCTCTCTCTTCGCATGATGTGTCCAAAATATAAAAGTCAAAGTCTTGTCATCTGAACTGGTAATGAAAGCTTTAGTTTGATCTCTAGTACTGACTGGTTTGTTCTTCAGGCAGTCCATGGTATACACAATATTCTTCTCCAGCACCATAATTCAAAGGTATTGATTTTCTTCCTATCTTTTTCACTGTACAACTTTCACATACATAAGGTGTTCTTGATAATTCCATGGCTTGGACAAGTCAAATCTTTGTATGGAGAAAGACATCTTTGCTCTTGAGAGTCTTGTCTAGGTTAGGACTCAAAATAATTCAGCCTCCCACTTCTCAAATGTTCTACCCTCAGGTCCACCATTGGTCTCATGGCTGAAGGAAGATATAACTCTCAGTATTGTATTTCCATCTTGGGAATCTTCTTGACCATTATATGAAGAATCCCTCCAACTCGAGTATGAAGCAATCAGTTGTTCCGACAGGGACTTTGCCCTGTCATGCAATGTTTAACCTGACTTGTGCATTGTAAAATAATGTTCACTAAAATGACACAACAAAATGAAATAACACAAAATGAAGGAAACAAAAAGTGTTTGATTGCACATCCCTAGCTGGGAATGGAGTGAAGTCAATATAATTGAGTGGGACTTAACCTTATTATTTTTATTGCCATATCTCCCCCAGTGATTCTGCCTCACCAGCAATATTAGGAAGCAGGTCAAAGCCTATTTCACAATATTATTGATTATTTACATGATTTTTTATGATTTTTATAAGTAGAGGGGGTGTTGTTTTATGTATGTATTATTAAACTGCTATATTGTCTGTAAACTACTTTGGATATAATATTTGATAAACAACTGGTGTTTTTAAAATGCTAGGTACGGAAATTAAATTGAAACTGAATATTCAATGCCTGTATCTAGATAGTAACCGGTGCTGAATATGAAGATTCAGCAATGGCCAGCTGGCCCTGTCCACATAGCAGTGATTCCCAGCCTGCTACCTAGATAGCTAACCACATAGAGGGGGAATTTAGAAAGGACGTCCAAGTGAAATCTGAGTCCTCTAAGCTAGAACATCTGTGGATAAAAAATAGACATGTCCTGGTGCAGACATGATTTCTCAGATGTGGAGGTGCCTGGTATGCACATCTGCGAGGACGTCTACAGTACATAAACATCCTGAGATATCTAGGAATAGTCTAATGGTTAGAGCAGTAGGCAAGGAACAGTCAAGATAGGGTTCAGATCCCACTGCTGTTGTCAGTGAAATTGTCCCAAGGAGGATGAATTACTTTCTTCTCTACACACTTTGGATATTTTATAGCCAGAATAAGCACTTTTCAGATGCCTGAAGCAGGTCAATCTTAGATGTGATGACAGATGTCCAGGATGATTCTGAGATCAGGCAGGGACAGCCAGGTTCCTGGAAATGCTCCAGCCATACTCCCATTCAGACTTGCACATCCACAAATCTGGCTTCGGAATTGCACTGGAGATGTTCCTGTGCTTTAGACATCTCTATACCCATTTTTAGATGTCCAAAGCTTGAAGAGGGCTTCCAAAATTACTCCCAAAGCGCTTAGGATTTCCCCTCCTAAATTAAGCAGTAAACATAGAAACATAGAAACATTATGACATAAAAAGACCACATGGCCTATCTAGTCTGCCCTTCCATATCAACCACTACAACAGTCCCCTTTTTTCCTTTAGAGATCCTCTGTGTTTGTCCCATGCATCTTGGAATTCAGATACTGTCTTCATCTCTACCACCTCCACTGGGAGACTATTCCACGGATCCACCACTCCTTCCATAAAGAAATATTTCTGCATATCACTCCTGAATCTTTCCCCTTTCACCCTCATCCCATGTCCCCTTGTAGCAGAGCTTGCTTTCAATCGAAATAGGCTCTCCTCCTTTGCATTTATGTCACAGAGGTATTTTAACATCTCAATCATATCACCTCTATCCCACCTTTCCTCCAAGGTGTACAAGTCTGTCCTCATATGCTTTATAATGAAGACCACTAACCATTTTAGTAGCCATCCTCTGTACTGACTCCATCCTGTTTAAATCCTTTTAATGTTGCTGCCTTCAGAATTGCACACAATACTCAAAATGAGGTCGCACCAAAGACTTATACAGAGTCACTATCACCTCCTTTTTTTCTGCTAGCCATTCCTCTCCATATGCACCCAAGCATCCTTCTAGCTTTTGCTGTCACCATTTCTATCCATTTAGCTACCTTAAGATCATCAGACACAACCACGCCTAGGTCCCGCTGATCTTTACTGGACGAAAGTACTTCACCCCCTATACTATATTGCTCCCTTCGATTGCTGCAGCCCAAATTCATGACCTTGCATTTTATAACATTAAATCCCAGCTGCCAAATTCTAGACCATTCTTCAAGATTAGTTAGATCCCTCCTCATGTTATCTACACCTTCCTGGATGTCTACTCTATTGCAGATGTTGGTATAATCCGCAAAGAGGCAAACCTTACCCGACAGCCCTTCCGCTATATCACTAACAATGATGTTAAAAAGAATAAGACCAAGGAAAGATTCCTGCAGCACACCACTGGTAGCCTCCTTTTCCTCAGAGTGAGTTCCATTTACCTGCACCCTTTGTCTCCTCCCACTCAACAATTTTCTAATCCAATCAGTAACTTCAGGGTCCATCCCTAGGGTGCTCAGTTCATTTATAAGTCACCTGTGAGGAACGGTGTCAAAGCTTTTCTGAAATCTAAATACACCACATCTAGGGCTCTCCCTTGGTCCAACTACCTGGTCACCCAGTCAAAGAAATCATTCAGATTTGTCTGACATGATCTGCCTCTGGTAAATCCATAATGCCTCAGATCCTGTAATCCGCTGGACTCCAGAAACCTCACTATTTTTCTTTTAGCAGCTTTTCCAATAATTTACTCACCAGCAAAGTTAAACCTTCCTGCGTAGCTGATGGGTGTTGTACCCTTGCTGGCCTATTCATTAGGGGTTGCACAAGCTAGTGCTATTCCTCCACTGTTGGCTAAAGCTTGCACACAGTGACATGCAATACATGATCCACAGCCAGGTATTGAACCTCTGACCCTACACTTATATAAACACTGGCTTTGTGTGTTGAGCCACAATGGACAGCAGTTTTTGAGGTTGACATGTTCCCCATCAGATAGACCCTGGCATGTGTTGCACTGTGAACGGCGCACAGGACCAGGAAATGGGTTTTGTCTGTTCCAGGTAGGTGCCGCTGCACCCACTGCTAACACCCACACACCAGGCTGACATTCCAGCATGCTGTCAGTGGGGGTGGTGCGCAGTCCCCACCCATCCACCATGCAGCTTTGGTGGATGCCTAAGTTGCCATGTCCGGAAGGGTGGAGGGGGCAGAGGCAAACATTGAAAACCACACCACACCCCCAACTAACCACCATTGCCAGGACCCCATTCTTGCCTGCCACTGATATGTCTCAGGGTGAGGCAGACAGCCATAGCTGTGGTATTTCCCCAGGCACCTGCATTTTTTAGCTCCTTGTAGTGCTACTGCTTCTTGCGCTATCGGCCTCTTCCTCTGTAGCTGGCTTCAGTGGCAATGGGCGGGCCAGACAGGGTCTCTGCCAAGAGTGCCAGGTACCCTTGGACCGGCCTATGTGGTGCATCACCTTTCCACAGCAGCAGCATGTCTGTGTGCCGACTCTGTCAATGTGGGAGCATGACAGACATCACATTTGTGCCACCTTGGCAATTGGCTGATTGACTTTCCCCATTAGTAACCCCCACTGCATGACCAATGTGACACCTCTTTTGCCCCATTTGCATCATTAACATGGTGCCCTTTCATACTTGGGCACTATACTGTTGCTGCTAATAGAACACTACTATCACCAACTTGAGCTCCCCTTTCTATGCATCACATTGCACATGTTTAAATAGACTATCTCCCCTCAAAATAACCCTTTCTGCAAGGTTTTTCTTGCCGTTAGTGTTCCCAGCGTTAAAAGGCTCTAACACACACTTATGCAACAGGTGTTAAAGGAGCACACACTGTCAATACCCACTCTCCGCCCCGTTAACGCCCTCTCTCTGCCTACTGTTCCCTTAATGCTGCAGGAGTCTTCAACGCTCATTAATGCAGCTTTTTCACAGCACTAAGGGTGCAAAGGTGCTGATAACAGGTGTTAATGGCACACTTGCTCCCTTACCACCCTTTAGTAAATATACCCCTTAGTTTAGATAAGCTAAAAAAACGCAAATAGAAAAAAACACAGCAGTAGAACACAGATGTCCTTCAATGGAGATTTATTAAGAGGACCCAACTCGACTGAGTTTCAGCAAACATGCTTGCGTCAAGGGTCTTCATATAGAAACAGCATAAACCAATAGGCCAGTTTTGAGTTTGACACTTATATTAGGTCTCAAATATGAATCAATTATATCCAATAGCAAGGATTCACTATCGAAAATGCAACCAAAGATTCTGTAGTGTCTCCTCAATCATTTAAGATAGTATTGCATGGTCAGACCTGTCTGGTTGAAGTTAAACCTCACCCCTGGAGTAACCCAAGCACTGCCTTCACATAACTGGATAAAGTTTGCTCATCCAATGAATTTCCAGGACAAAATTATGTAGTCAATGATGATAATGTGTGTGTGGGTATATGTGCATGTTTATAGGTGGATGGGGAACGAGGGGAGATTTATAAAAGTTATATTTTTTATATATAGACTTCTAAACATTCACTTTGTAATATCAAGAAAATACTGAGATCTGATTTGCTTTTGATATGCTATCAGCACTGCACTTGTTCAGGATAAAAGATGAACTGCGGAAACATGGTAATTTATAAATGTTAAATTGCACCATGTTTGACAGGAAAAATTAATGGACTATATTTTGGAATCTAGATGTTAACAAACTTGCCTGGTAAATCCTACTATGTTTAGCAATATTAATACCTCACATTACAAGAGTTTGTTCATTAGGACAGTCTTAATGATGCTGAGTCAGCTGTACCTAGGAACATTTTCAACTTTCAGAATTTTGCTGATTAGATAGTTCGCTTATTAATTTCAGAAACACTTCATGCTAATAGACTTTGAGAAATCATAATTTTCTCTTCAATCCACTGAAATTCATAGGTCTAGGGAAAGCAGGAGTTGCTGTGTGGACAGATATCTAGTAAAAGGGATACAGATGTGAGAATGCAGAGAGAGGTGTTGATGTTGGAAAGTTCTAACCGGTCAGATGTGGATTGCGGTGTTCTGTGAGTACAATCAGAAGTAAAGAGATCCTAGATTCTGTTTAAATAATTGTCCTGGACATGGTAGGAACAGATTGCAAAAAGGTTTCTTAGGACTGAAGAGAATCCCACTTGGAACACCAGTGATCACAGAACAACGTTATTTGATATAACCACCAAGCGGAAAAGAGTCAACCAAAAGTAAAGTCATGGATTTCACAAATTCTGAAGTTGCTAAAATGGTACCATCAGGAGGTGTCAGTAGAGCGGGATGATGTAGATGAAGTGGAAGTATATTGGGCTGAACTAAAGAGAATAATAGAAAAAGCCACAAAAAAGTGTCCAAATTATTTGCTGCTCACAATAGGAAATATCCAAAACTGAATTATTCATCTTTTTTTTATCTTTACTTTTTCTTTATATCAATCCATTTTGCACCCAACAGACTTAGGGGCATGTTTACTAAACATTCCTAACGTGTGGGGCCGCGGTAGTGTGCGTGTGCCATATAAGGAGTGGGCGGTTCAGGCAGAAAGAAGAAAAAAACCCTACCGTACGTGTGCACGTCGCGCTAATTTGCGGGGCCCACATTAGCGCGTGGAAAGGCTAAGTGGGGCGCTGCTGAGCACATATCAGAACAGAGCTGTAGCACAACGGTGAACACACTAACCAATGGTGCAGGGGCCACAGGTTCAATCCCCCATTGTGTGCAACAAAAAGGCCAGCTGAGGCAACACCATGAATGTGTAAAAGTGGTTCAGGAGGCAAAGTACTTTTGGACAGCATAAGGCGGCACACTGTTCGTTTTGTACGGCATAAGGCGGCGCACTGTACTATCTGGGCGGCACAAGGCGGCGCACTGTTCTTTTTGGGCGGCACAAGGCGGCGCACTGTTCATTTTGGGCGGCACAAGGCGGCGCACTAATTGTGGGCAGCAGGAGGTGGCGCGCTGATGGGCATAAGGCGGCGCGCTGATGCCAAAGCAAAGGAACACAGCCACAGCACAATGGTTAAGACACTGACCAATGGTGCAGGGACCAGGGGTTTGATCCCTCACAACGCCCAGTGAAAAAGGCTTGCTGAGGCAGAATGTTATATGTTGTGGAGTGCTGTAGGAGGCTTTTTAATTTTATTTTGTGATAACTACTAGCAAACCCACTCTCACAGCATATTAATATAAGGCGGCCCATAAGGCACATGTTACAGTGCACCGTCCGCCAAGGCACCCTAGAATGTCCCCTATAGGGCAGCATGTATGTTGTGACACAGGATAATGTATAGTGCACCCTATATGGCTGGCAACCGTAACGTGCCCTATAGGGCGCCCCATAAAGCACCCTCAGAAGCACCTTATGGGTACAGTACGCTGAGGGTGGTATTGCTGGCAGCAACATATGTACAGTAAATTAAAATAAATCTGTGGACACCCCTATCACATAACCCCACTGTGGGTTTGAACCCATGACATCTGGCTGCACAGGCAGTGACATAACCATTGGGCTACAGCTCTATAGCTGTAAGCAGCCCCTGGCTGGCTGCAGATAGCCTGTACGTCACCTCACTGACAGTCTGATGTTGTGAACCACCCGTACCCATGATGCACTGCACATGCAAATCAGCTGTCCACGATTGAACACAGGATGGGAAATGCACCCCTAAAGCTCCCCGGCCTGGTAGGGGGAAGTGTCCGTGTGCACCCACACAGCACCTCGGCCTGGTAGGGTGTCCTGAGTGGGTGGACAAACGGCAAAGAGTAGCTAAACACCATCACATTGTGCAGTTACTGTGCTCACCCTGAGTGTGAGATGTTGCGCCCAGGACCAGGTCCACAACACCAGGCATGGCTGAATGCGGCCATGTCAAAGCTCCAAAGCAGCAATAACCTGTGGAATAGATAGTTGCTGCATAAACATTTTGGAGATCTCTGTCTGGCTCAGTTAGTGGGGACCCCACCCCCAGGTGGACAAAACAGGGCTTTTCCTCCCCACCCCCCCAATGGCAGTAGAGTAGGACCATCAACCCCAGTTCTGCTAGGGAACAGGGCAGTCCAAGAAGCTCCACACACATCCATAACACAATATCAGACAGACATTAGGCCTGGATATTCAAAGATGCACCCCACCACTATCTGATATTCACCTGCAGCAAGCCATCAGCCACTGCACCCTGCAAGGCACTCCATCACAACACATATCAGCTGTGAACAGTCTGATGGCTGGCCCTGATGGACATACATGCAACCACAACTGGGGTGGCAGCACACACAGACAAGTCCATGAAGAGGCCCCCACAGGACACCCATACATATCACATGGGAGAATCACAATATAGCACTATGGGGGTGCCTAGCCATGCTGCCGTCACTGCACACTCAGGGTGAGAGTGATCCCCCAGCAGCACATACAGAGGTCACCCTGTCTGTGTAGGTGGTGGCCGGGCACTACCATGCCCCTGCCAGTGCCCTATGCCCTGTGCAGCTGTATCCTGGTCAGTCCACTATGTCTGAGATATACCCATGGTCCCTTGCTACTCATTATGCACATTGGCAGGCCAATACTGGCAACAGTGTTGGCAGTGTGGGCTGTGGAAGGGGCATGCAGCCAACACCCACTGTATAGACAGACACACAATTCCACACCTATGCCATCATGGTGCTACTATTGAGGAGGTAATTAGCCTTGCCCACCAAACCGGTGCTGGACACGGCAAGGCATGGATATGCTATGCAGTACTGCTGGGGGTCACTCCCCAGGGTGGTAAACACCGTCAGAGGCAAGGGCTGGAGCACGCACCGCAAACACCAAACAGATTGTTCGGATGGGGTCAACTAGCAGTATGTGCGTAACGTATGGATATCTATCTGCCAGTACTCCTAGCAAGCGTCTCAGAGCTGTGTACCGTATACCTCAGGTGTAGGGTTACATTGCTAGGGTATGCAGGTGCTAGTATTGGGAGATGCACGCAGGGTCCAATGTTCTGCCTCTCCAGGAGACATTGGCCAATGGGGCCTGTGGGTGTGGGTGTGTCTGCCCCTGTTGGCTGCTGCTTTACGGCAGAGATTCCCAACTCCAGTCCAGGTTTGCATCACACTGATCGGGTTTACCTGCTGTTCCTCATGAATATGCATGAGCTACATCTACATGCCATGGGGGTGGTGCATAGATATACAGCACAGGCATTTGTATGAGTGGCAGCATGGACCCTGACTGGTGTGTGGCCCACCAGGACTGTATTTGGGAGATTCTGCTCTAGGTACTGCCCCTGTACATGGTGTCTGTGCTCAGTGGGGTAAAAGATGGACGTAGTACCATTGCATATGTCCTCGCCACGAAAGGTTTGTCCTTACTATCACTGTGTAGCTGTGGGAAAAATATGTGGGAAAGATTGGTGGTAGCCCCAGCTGGGCTTTGAACCTGTGACCTTCTGTTCATGTATGCACTGTCTGTGTGCACTGCACCACCTTGTAGCCACAGATTGGTTGGATTCCCTGTAATGTCCATGCCTGTGGATCCGGCAGGGCCTGTGTGTTGCAGTGGACTGTACCAGCCTGCACATGGCTTGGCCTCTGTTCTCTGTGGCTAGCTGTCACTGCCCCTTGCACCACATGTACTCGTGCGCCAACATCCTGGCATGAGCTTCTCTCAGAAAAAGCAGATGACCTGGTTGCAATGTGGCAGTACGGGACTGCATTTGGGGGACTTGGCTGTAGGTATGCCCATTGTTGTAGTGTGTGTGCGGTGTTGGGTAACATATGGGTGTTTCCCCCATGCTTATGTTCCCTGCAATACAGGGGTGTCTACTCTATCTTTGTTTAGTGGTGGGTAAAATATATGGACTGGGCTGGCAAGTGCTGGGCTGGGATTTGAACCTCTGGTATTCTAGTCCTAGAGGTCATGGCTATGTCCTCTGCACCACACTATGGCCACAGAGACAGTGCAGCCCCTGGAGGTAGTAAACCTGGCAGGATGGAGTCACAAACCCTGCTGTATGCATTTTTACTGTGGGCTCCTTCACCCTGTGTGGTGACAAACGTGCAAATAAAACCCGGGAATGACCACGGAACAAAGGGGGAAAACATATACCCAAGCTGGGCAACAGTGATATTAATGGGCAACCCTAGATAACACTCCCAGGACAGCTCCAGAAAAAGGGAAATGTTTTTTGGACGAGTCTCCGCTCCGTACACCTTTCCATAAATCATTTCTTTTTTTTGGAGCTTTCCTGGGTGTGTTATATAGTTTTTCCCATCACTATAACTGTTCCCCAACTGAATTACTATTTTTCATATTTTTGTGGTGGTCATTTTCTATTTATAATTGCACTTTTGTGCTGTGCACATGTATCACACTGCTCACGTTTTGTAGGTTTCCCCGGTTTTGCTATACATTGCTGACGGAAATGGTTTCTCTTCCCTTTAAATGCATTCTAACGCGAGTGATTCACTCGCGCTATTTTTTTTTGGAAATTCAGCCCCGATAATGTGCGGGGCGCCTCTCCCTTCCCCTTCCCCGCCCATTAACCCCTTCTCTCCGCCCCTCCGGGGCCTTCCTCCGCCCTCCGTTAGCCTTTCCACGCCTCTATCGGACATTTGCGGGCACGTACTTGTGCGGCACCCGTTACTGTGACGCGCAAGTGTGCGGGGCTTCATCGCACGTTTGCGGGGCGTTTAAGCGCTCTTAAGTACCGCTTTTAGTGTGCTATTTTGTGGCGCGCTAATTAGCGTTTTTTAGTAAACATGCCCCTTAGGGATATTGCACGGAAGCCGCTACCACTGCTTAGTAAATATACCCTTAGAAACACAAAATGATACTTAGAAGCCCTTTTACTAAAGTGTGTTCGATTTTTGCATCTAACGAGTGTTTAATGAAAAATTTAATAAGCGTTAAATGTAAAGCCTCCATGGTAACTCTAAGGGGTATGTTTACTAAACAGTGGTAAGGGAGCAGTCTTTTCTGTGCATTAACAGCAGTGATAAGGAGTTGCCGTGCAGTGAATGCACTGGGCGTGTTAGAGGTGGTCCGGCGTTAAGGGATGACAGTGGACACTTACTGTATGGTACCAGCACATGCCACTAAGGGGTCGTAGTAGACACTTAAGGCCCAATTTCAGTGCAGATGTAGAAGCCCTCTGTGCGTCAGGCCGGAACCAGATACACAGAGGGTGTAGCGATTCAGATCCTGAGGGCACGTCTAGCCCTGCAGGATCAGAATCGCGAACAGTCCTTTATGTGCAGGCCGGGACTGCGATTCAGCCCAGCTTGCACATACAGGACATGCCTGACTAACTCAGGGCTAACTCAGGGTTTTTAAGTGGAGCTATGGCGTCTGGTTGCCATGGCACCACGGCTCCATTTAAAAGTCACGATCCTGGCCACCAGCTCCTGCACTGCATTCCCCCCAGCTCAGCCCCTGATCTGGCCATCTATGGCCAGGGTCAGGCTGTGGGGAATGTCCTAGGCCCACTTCCCCTTCTGCGCCTCGGGCCTGCCAATCCACTCCATCCAGGGAAGTTATTCCACCTCGGAGATGGAAAAACGTCCCTGTACAAGTCGTTGTCCTGGACATACAGGGCTGACATTAGAATTGACCCTGTACATCCAGGATTAGCGACCACCCACTGCCCACCCTAACTCTGCCCCCTCTCCACCCCTCTCCACCCCGTCTAACTTCTCCATACAACCGGTGGGGAAGTTAGATGCCGGCGGGGAGGCCCACGAATAAAGGGATGATTGCTTTGAAGGTTAAAAGTAGTGCCTTGTAGGTGAGCCTGCTGCCTGTCATGTCGGGCTACCCAAATTGTGGTCACAATGCATAGAAATGTAGAAGAATAATTGCCTGCAGGTCACAGCAGAGCCTAGACTGTCCAAGGTGGGCAAGCAAACCCAGGTGCGAAATGAGCAAGTGAGAATCAAACCCTGAACCTTTGCCCCTGGAGGCATTGCACAAACCAGTAGGCTACACCTCCACAAAGCTCTATGCATATGTGCTACAGACTGCAGATCTCTGATCAAACTGTTTGCTTTGTGTGCCATTATAGGTTGTGCCCTCCAGTACCAATGAGGCACTGCACATGCAAAACAGCGGTCTGCAGCTGAAGAAACAGTGGAGAATGCACTGATCTAGCATATCAGCTCAGTAAGATGCACTGGCTGTGTGTGCTACATGCACATAACAACAGCAAGCCATGCTGCAGAGTGGTTTCAGCTGTCACCCTGAGGGTTAGGAGGAGTGCCCAGCACTGTTAGAGATGGTCTCTGCTGGCTGTGCTGCAGGTCCATGTCACTGCTAGTGTGTGGCAGGTATTGTCTGCAGTGTGTTATGTGTTTCTCCTGGTTTCCTGCATTCTGTATGTGACAATCTCAGCTCAGCCCTGTGGGGCGGGGCATGGGGCAGGGGGCGGCAGGCGGCGGCAGGCGGGGGCAGGGGCGGGGGAGGGGGAGGCGGAGGCGGAGGCGGGGAGGCGGGGGAGGCGGAGGCGGGGGCGGGGGCAGGGGGGGGAAGGGAGGCGGGGTCAGGGGGGAAGGGGGGGCGGGGGCGGGGGGCAGGCAGAGGGGGCGGGGGGCGGCGGGGGGCGGGGGGGGGCGGGCGGCGGCCGGGGGGTGGCGGGGGGCGGGGGGCGGCGGGGGGGGGCGGGGGGGCGGGGGGGGCGGGGGGCGGCAGGCGGCGGCAGGCGGGGGCGGGGGGGGGGAGGGGGAGGCGGAGGCGGGGGCAGGGGGGAGGCGGAGGGGGGGCGGGGGCAGGGGGGGAAGGGGAGGCGGGGGTCAGGGGGGAAGGGGGGGCGGGGGCGGGGGGGCAGGCAGAGGGGGCGGGGGGCGGCGGGGGGGCGGGGGGGGAGGCGGGGGGCAGGGGGGGCGGCGGGGGCGGCGGGGGGGGGGCGGCGGGGGGGCGGGGGGGGCGGCAGGGGGGCGGGGGGGGCAGGGGGGTGGTGGTTGGACCCATAGGTGGATTATGTAGTATCATCAAACTTGCCCTCTGGGGAGCAGGGTCGGGGACAGGATCTCTCTCCAACAGATCCACATTCTACAGCCCTGCCATGGTGGCAGTAGAGGGGACCAACAACCCCAGTCCTGCTGGGAAACAGATGCGCTACAGGGCAGGCAATACAGAGCTGTACACATCCATAAGGCAATAGCAAACAGACAGTAGGCCTGGAAATGCTCAGCTGCCCCCCACCACTGTCTGACATTCACCAGCAGCAAGCATAGTGAGTCTCCAGCCGCTGCACCCTGCAAGGCTTTCCAACCATACATATGCTAACTGCAGACAGTCTGCTAGCTAGTCCACAGTGCATGTTCCTGGAGAAGATATGTGCACCCAAAACTGGGATGTGAGCACACCCACCAAGCAAATAATTCAGTGATTGGGCCACCAAAAGAAAAACCCATATATATCACTTGAGAGAAATACTATGTAGCACTATGGGAGAACCTAGCCATGCCATGGTCACTGCTCAGTCAGGGTGAGAGTGACCTCCCAGTAGGACATGCTGTAGCCACCCTGTCTGTGCAGGTGGTGGCCGGGCACTACAATGTCCCAGCCAGTGCCCTATGCCCTGTGCAGATGCATCCTGCCCAGGATGCCCTGTCCGGGCTATACCCACAGTACCTTGCTCCTCATTATGCACATTGGCAGGCCAATACTGGCAACAGTGCTAGCAGTGTGGGCTGAGGAGGGTGTTGGCAGCTACCACACACTGGATAGACAGACACACACTCCCCAGACCTATGCCAGCATTGTGCAACTAAAGAGGTGTTTGGCAGCCCTGGCCACCGCACCAGTCCTGGGCACAGTGCAGGCATGGCTATGGTATGCAATACTGTAGGAGTCACTCCCCCCGGTGGTAAACACTGTCAGACACAAGACCTGTAGCACACTCCACAGACATCATAAAGGTTGCTATGATGCAGCTCAATCAGCAAATTGTGCTTAACTTAGGAATTGCTATCTGCCAGTAATCATAGAAACCTTTTGATAGATGTGTACCATATTCCCAGGTTTAGGGTGGCATTGCTAAGGTATGCAAGTGCTAGTATTGGGAGATGCACATAGGGCCCAAAATCCTGTCTCTCCAGGTGGCTTTGGATGATGGAACCTGTGGGTGCGGGTGAGTATGCCCCTGTTGGCCGCTGATCTAGGGCAGAGGTTCCCAACTCCGGTCCTGGTGGGCCAAACCCTGTTCGGTTTTTCATGCTGTCCCTAATGAATATGCATGAGATACATCTGCATACCATGGGGGCGGTGCATAGAAATGCAGCACAGCCATAGTTATAGGAGACAGCATGGGACCTGAATGGTGTTTGGCCCTCCAGGACTGCTTTTGGGAGACTCTGCTCTAGGTAATGTGCATGTTTATGGTGTCTGTGCTCTGAAGGGGAAAATGTAGGCGTTTTGGGCATGTTTACGTTATCTGCACTAAAGGTTCTGTCTGTATTGCTGCATTTTAGTAGTGGGTAAAATATGGGGACTGGGTTGGCAGGAGCCACAGCTAGGGCTTGAACCTGTGACCTTTTGCTCCTGAACACATGGGCTGTGTGCCCTGCACCACCATGTTGCTGCAGAGGCAATGTGCTCCCTGGAGATACCATGACTGTTTGTCAGACAGAGCCTGTCTGCTGCAGTGCACGACACCCACCTAAACAGGGCTGGGCCATGGTCTGCTGTGGGCAGGAGCCCCTGCCCCCTCCACCCCCAGTACCTCTCTGTCACCATGCTGACATGCCCTTCTGCTGCTGGTGGTGCTGGTTGTGCGCAGTCTCGGGCCATCCAGTGTGCGGGTTGGCGGCTACCTATGGTGCGGGTTCTGGGGTAGGGGTGCCTGCAGAGATGTCCACGCTTCCCCCCAGCACTGCCTGCAAATGTTCTGTACCCTTGGGGGTACCTGCTGGGTACTATCCCCTGTGACACTGTGGGAAACACACTCGTGCCTGTGTTGGGCCCTCATTAGTTGCTGTCTGACTGCTCTACTGTTTCAGCATTCGTATGGGCCACCTAGGCATCACCCTAGTCTGCACTGTGGCCCAGCTGCACCACAGCATGTGCCGCCTGCAGCCCTCTGTGTCCTCTTTTCCAGCATCTGTCCAGTTGCCCGTTCTGACATGCCCACCCTGCTGTTGCGGGACATGTGCATGCCATAGGAAACCTGTCCAGTAACAAGGGAAAGCCCCAATCAGCGTTATTTCACTGTGGGATCATTCACCTTGTATGGGGACAGAGCATAGCCCCTTCCAAAATTGATATCTTTTTTTTGGAGCTTTCTCGGTAGTGTTTTTTTATGTCTCCCATTGATATCACTATTGCCCAGTTTGTTTTTTCCAGTTTGTTCAGGTCATTTTCTTTATTTTTCTGCCCTTTTGTTCCGTGCACATGTATCACACTTATCACCTTTTGTAGGTTTCCCTGGCTTTGCTGTACATTGCTGACGTAAATGGTTTCTCTTCCCTTTAAATCTACTCTAACGCCTGGGTTTCACTGGCGTTAGTTTTCAGCCCCGAAATCCACAGCGTTAGTGTGCAGGGAGCCTCTTCTCTCCCACTCTCCACCCATTGACCCCTTCTCTCCGCCCCTGGGGAGCCTTCCTCCGCCCTCAGGGAGCCTTTACTCCTCCTTCAGCGCTCGTTTGCGCCACTGAGTGCCGCTGAGCGTGTTAGCGCACGATAAGGTACCTTATCGCACGGTAAAGCGCCATTATCACACGCTAATGTGTCAAAGCGCACATTAAGACGGTTTAGTAAACATACCCCATAGATGCATTCCCGAACGCATGGTGCTATTACAGCAGGTGTACTTAAAAGAAAATAAATAAAATAAATAAATAAATAAAATACAGTGACTTCCTGAAAGCTTATGTGCCTTATTCATTTTGGTGTGGTGGAAAGTTTTGCACCTAATTTTAAGCTTGTAAAAGCTGCTGTTCAAAAACTGGATATCCATGTAAATTGAATTAGAATTTTGACTTGTGCTGCTAAATATAGACATGTAACTTTATCCATTGCAAAGCAGTAGGCTGTTTGCATACATAATTCATCAAAATGTAAATTCAGACCATGCCCCAAAATGTCTCCTGGAATGTCTCTTTCGTATTCGTCTTGCCAACCCTGCCATTAAAGAATCCTCCTGTGCTAAGCAAATAAATGAGTCCCTTTGAAAACTGAGGGAGAGTGAAAGCATTCCCAAGGTGGAGGAATGATGTGTATCTTACTATACTCAGAGTAGGCTTCATCTTGATTAAATTATAAGCTCTGATGCGCAGAGACTATCTCTTACATCTATATGTACAGTGTAGCTCTATACAAATGATAAGTAGTGATTAGTACCCTGGGCAAGGGCCATGTTATGCATCTCAATGCCCTTTAGGTAGGTTAGGCTTTCTATAGTGATATTTAAACTTAGGATATCTTGTTCAACTGCAAAAGGACTTCAGGCAGTTAATTCCTTTTACCACCTGGATTCTGCAATTACCAATTTCATTACGGTAGTCTTCTTAAGCAGAATCTGGGTTTTGTTCTTTGGTTGACGTCATGATTCTCTCAAAACAAGCATGTCTGGGAGATGGCAGAACGCACGTACCATTGGGTTCATATGTTTTAATGGACGGTAATGCAACATTTGCGCAGTTCATACTTTTAAAGTGAAGGTTATATATTGAATTATCATCGTGGACTTGACTGTCCACATCTATACTCTTCCTTTCAACAGAAAAATGAATGGAAAGGGATTGCTTAGTAATTAAATTGATTATATTCAGTCCTTTTATGAAGAGAAAAGCTTTTGTTTGTCAAGAGGTCCGAATGCAAGGAGTTTGTGCTATGTTTGTTACTGCACCATAGGGGCCAGGGGTACTTAATTGCACAATATGAACTGCCAGTTAGGATAGCGTGTGATTTATAGATGCGCTGGCATCCTGCTAACAGGATTCTGCATGGAGACACTCAGGGAATGAAGAGAAGCAATGGATAAAAGGTGAAAATTACAATTTTACTCATTGGATGCAATATCTCTCTGAATACCAATCAAAGTAAAAAGTCAATCTGTAACATAGAAGAATCTGTAACAGCATACTGGTCAAAAGATTCTTAAACACCAGAAACACAGGCTACGGGGGTGCTCCTATTTTTCACTTGGATTAGTATGCTCGTTGCATTTTAAGGGGTATGTTTACTAAAGCGCGGTAAGGGAGCCAGGCGTTAACGGCAGCAGTAAGGAGTGCTAATCCAAAAAAGGCGCTGGGCAGGTAGGGGGCGTTCTGGCATAAAGCGCCCTATAGGAGATTTACTGTGAATTAACAGGACATTGGTGTTGAGGTGT
This sequence comes from Ichthyophis bannanicus, assembly GCA_033557465.1. NCBI lineage: Eukaryota > Metazoa > Chordata > Amphibia > Gymnophiona > Ichthyophiidae > Ichthyophis > Ichthyophis bannanicus. The sequence goes on along the minus strand of CM066032.1, from coordinate 1,798,026,099 downwards.
CAAGCATGCACCTTAACGCGCAAAAAAGGCTGTAACTTTAACGCTGGATAAGGGAGCACCAAGAAAAGTCAATGCAAAGATGATGGATGGAAGGACAGGTGAGAGCTGATGGATCTGCCATATCGGTGGACACCTTACATGGCAGTCAGTAAAGGGAATGAGCATGTGGGAGGCAGGTGGGTGCCAATGTAAAATAGTGCAGTGTCAGTGTGTGGTATAGCATGGGGAAGACGTGTCTCCCTGCAGAGCCAGAAGCGGCAGGATGTGTGCAGTGATAGGAGGACAGAATAGGAGTGGTCAGGGGCGGCCCAAGGGGGGTGCAGGGCCATGTGCGGAGACTCGGTGTGGGGCCTCATTTGCATAAGTGGCCTTATTTGCATAAATATTTGCATAATGTTACCATACACTAACTTTTAGTAAACATGCCTCTTAATGAGTGTATGGATAAAGAAAGACTAAAAGATTTCTACATTACTATAATCCAGTGACAACCGCCAGGCACATTAGGAACTACTACAAACGCTGCCCATTTAGAACCCATAGCAAACCCGCCGTATCCTGACAGCATTACCAGGACTCACAAAGCACCATACCCTACCTATCAAAAGGCAACACTGCAAATATTAAACCAATACATTTCAGAGAATACTGGGGAAAGAGAACAAGTGGCAATGTCAAATAGGAATTACATAAATAGAATACTTCAGCTCAGTTATACATGCAGAACATAGACCATCACCAAACAAGGAATCACAATTTAGAAACAGGAAGGCAATAATTAAACTGGGAACCCCAAAAGCCAAACTTGGAATGTACAACAACACTGTAGAAATAAAACTATAAATTAATTTCCTCTTGTACCAAACAAAGCGCAGACGTTAATGATGCACATTTCCCAGAGCTTTCATATTCCAGTTAATAAATTCAAAATAAAGAGATATCTTTCTACCTTTTGTGCATTTTTTTCAGTTTAAATTTCTCAAGCAACTTTCTTCTGGTTTCTTCTTGTTTTATGCTAACTGTCCATCGTCTGCTGTCCATTTGTTCTTTCTTCTCTCTTCTAGTTTTTTTTTTCCATTCTCTCTCTCTACATCTGCTTTGACATACTAATCTTTCTCCATTTGCTCTTTCCTCATTCCTATTTCATCCACACAAATTTTACCCCTCCATCCTCAATCCCCACTTACTCTCCCAATACCCGGCCAATTGTAGATTTTTCATCCCTCCCACACAAAATATTTTTCCCCTCTCCATTTTACTCTCCCAGCCCCATCCCATTCTAATCCTCCCCCAACATCAGCTCCCTTCTAGTTCCAGTCTCACCCAGCATCCATTCCCTTCTAGTCCCTGCATCAGCCCATTTCCAGTCCTAGCCCCCCATCAACCCATTTCCAGTCCTAGCTCCCCCATCCATTTTCAGTCTGAGTCCCTTCATCAGCTCATTTCCAATCCTAGCCCCCATCAGCCCATTTCTAGTCATTTCCTAGCCCCACCGTCAGCCCATGTCAAATCCTAGCTCCCCTCCACTCAGCCCAATTCCAGTCCAAGCCCCCCATGAGCCTACTTCCAGTTCTAGCCCCTCCATGAGTCCATTTCAATTCATTCAAGCCCCCACCACAGCCCATTTCCAATCTTAGCTCCCCCAACAGCCCATTTCCAGTCCTATCCTAGCTGCTCCATCAGCCCATTTTCAGTCCTAGCTCCCTTCCCTCACAGCCCATTTCCATTCCAAGCTCCCTCCCCATCAGCTATTTGCAGTTCAAGCCTCCCCTTCCACTCAGCCCATTTCCAGTCATAGCAACCCCCCCAACCCATTACCAGTCCTAGCCCCCCATCAACCCACTTCCAGTCCTAACCCCCATCACCCCATTTTCAGTTTAAGCCCCCCTATAACCCATTACCAGTCCTAACCCCCATCAGCCCACTTCCAGTCTTAACCCCATCAGCCCTTCCAGTCAGCCCCCCCATAGCTCATTGCCAGTCCTAACCCCCCCATCAGCCCACAGCCCATTACCAGTCCTAACCACATCAGCCCTCCTCGTCCTAACCCCTCCCCATCAGCCCATTTCCTGTCCTAGCCCCCCATAGCCCATTATCAGTCCTAACCCTTAACCCCTCCCCATCAGCCCATTCCCAGCCCGAGCCCCCATAGCCCATTATCAGTCCTAACCCCCCATAGCCATTAGCAGTCCTAACCCCCATCATATCATTTCCAGACAGCCCCCATCAGCCCACAGCCCATTACCAGTCTTAACCCCCATAGCCCAGTACCAGTCCTAACCCCCCCCAACAGCCCACAGCCCAGCCCATTACCAGTCCTAACCCCTCCCCATTAGCCCATTACCATTACCAGTCCTAACCCCATCAGCCCACAGCCCATTATTACTCCTAACCCCCCCCCAACAGCCCACAGCCCATTACCAGTCCTAACCCCTCCCCATAGCCCATTACCAGTCCTAACCCCCCATTGCCCCATTTCCAGACAGCCCCCATCAGCCCACAGACCATTGCCAGTCTTAACCCCCCCCAACCCATTACCAGTCCTAACCCACCCCCCCCATCGTCTTATGGCAAAATTAAAAAAAAAAAAGCTTGCTCTGGCTAATGCCAAAGATGCCGCTGCTGCGGCCGCGGCGGCAGCGGCATCATGGAGTGTCCCGCGGGGCCCCCTCTGCTCGCTGAGCCCTTCTGCACGCGCCTTCAGATACGCGAAGGCAGAGTGTCTCCCTCGCGTCTCTCTTAAGCCCGCAGGGGCTAATGGGAAATTTCCCATCTGCCCCTTTAGACGCGAGGGGCTGATGAGAAATTTCCCATTAGCCCCTGCGGGCTTAACAGAGACGCGAGGGAGACACTCTCCCTTCGCGAATCTGAAAGCCCTTGCAGAGGGGCTTAGCGAGCAGAGGAGGCCCCGCGGGACACTTCATTCTGCCGCTGTTGCGGCGGCCGCGGCAGCGGCAGCAGCCAGAGCCAGCTTTTTTTTTTTAATGCGGGGCCCTGTGCAAAAAACATTCTTGCTCAATGGACGGGCCGGCCCTGGGAGTGGTGACGTGCAAAACAGGCATGATACAGGAGAGGCATGCATGAAGAGCCAAAATGCAGAAAAGAGTACCAGTGTAGGCCACGGTGTAGCAACTTGCACAAGAAGACATGACTGCACACAGCCGACAGAGATGGATGGGCTGAAGGAAAGATGATGGCTGAGGAGAGGGTGGTATGGGCTGACAGCATCAATGTGCAGAGCCCTGACTGTTACAGGAAAAGAAATGCTCTGAGTAACACAAAATCACAAGAGGAACAAGTAGAAATCAAACCCCTCTCCCCTGCATACAAAGACATTGCACTAACCAGCAGGCTACACCTCCATATCTCTCTGCACCCCAGTGACTTGATACAAAGGGACTGCAGTTGACTGCCTAAAATGTCTGCTGGGTGTGCAGATATAGGTTAGCCCCTCCAGTATCCATGATGCAGTGCACATGCAGAACAGCCATCTTCAGCTGACCACCAAAGGAAGAATGCACTGATCCATCAGCTTAGCTCAGTAAGATGCACTGAGTGTGTGCTACAAGCACAGAGCAGCTACAAATCATGCTACCGAGCAATTTCTGCGGTCACCCTGAGGGTGAGGGTGGGGTCCAGCATCTGGCCCCGGAACCTGCAGTGGTAGAGATGGCCTCTGCTGGCTGAGGAGCTGGTCCACAGCACTGCCTGTGTATTGCAGTCATCTTGTTTCCTACACAATGTTTGGTATCTCTGTATGTGCCAGTCACCTCTGCACTGCATGTTGCTCCTGCTGGACAGGGACCTATGTAGAATAGTGCATGTCATTACCCATTATTAAACTGTGTTGCTATCTATGCTGGGGGTGTGTAGGCCTACATGGGATTGTTACCAGAGTCCTGTTAGCCCTATCATTACCACAGGGAGTAGACCTGGAACACTACCTGTCCCAACCACTTAGCTCTAACAATCACACCGCACCTGCTGCCCATCATTAGGTCTTTCAGCCATGCACATACCAACTGCAGACAGTCTGCTAGTCAGCAGTTGGTATGTGCATGTACACAGAGCAAGCATGTGGTTCATTGAGCAGGCCCCAAAAGAGGAAGTTCACCCACATCACTAGAGCCAGAAGCTATATAGCGCTATGAATACATAGCCATGCCATGGTCACTGCTCAGTCAGAATGGGAGTGTCCTCCCAGCATGACATTCTGTGGTCACCCAGTCCATGCATGTGGCAGATGGGACTTGGACTGGGTGACCCATGGACCCTACCTCCGATGCTGGCAAAACTGCCCTGTTTCAGGCCATACCCACAATACCTTGCTCCTCATCATGCACATTTGCAGACTAACGCTGAAAACAGCTTAGGTAATGCAAGGGTCAGAGAGGTGTAGAACGCCTAAATCAATGGAGAGACATAGAAGCACACACACACTCACACTCACTCATATTGCCACACTGGGCAAAAAGAGGAATGGTTGGCATTCTTGCCTGCCACTTTGGTCTCCATATCAGCTCAAGCTTTACTAGCATGTGCAGGAGCTAGTAGCATGCTCTGATGTTAAGGCCTGCTCAGTGTGCCTGTGTTATTGACCTAACTCTTCATCCAGCTGTGGATAGTGGAGCCCATCTGTGTGGCTAGTGGGTGTTTGTACCCTTACTGACTGATTCATGGGGGGTTGTACATGCTGGTATTGTACCTGCACAGTAGGCTGAACCTGTGACCCTTTGCTCATATACACACCAACTATGTGTGCTGAGCCACAGTGCTGCCTTATGGCTATAATAGTCTCTGAGTCTGACATGCTTCCCCTCAGACCGACTTTGGCACATGTTGCCATGCGCATGGTGCACAGAACCCAGACATGGCTTTGGTCTACTTCAGGCAGATTCTGCTGCACCCTCTGCCAACACCCCCACACCATGCTGACATGCCTGTGTGCTGTTAATGTTGGTGGTGCGCAGTCCCAGCTCATCCAACATGCAAGTTGGCTGGTGCCTAGGGTGCAAGATCCAGATGAGGGGGCAGAGGCATACATGGATGGCCACGCAGCCCCCACAACCATTTGCCTCTGCAGGGACCCCATCACCGCCTGCCAACGATATATCTCGGGAGGAGGATGACAGACACTGCCTAGGATGCCAGGGACCTTGGACCACCCCATGTGGAACATCAAATTTCCACAGCAGCAGCATGTCTTTATGCCGTCACTGTCACTTCAGGATCATGACAGACATCACAGATGTTAATGTGGACGGCAGGATGCCCCTATGTGGAGAGGCTAAAAGGGTTGGGGCTTTTCAACCTGGGTGAAAGACGGCTGAGGGGAGATATGATAGAGGTCTATAGATTATTGACTGGAGTGGAACGGGTAAACATAGATCAATTGTGTATGCCATCAGAATGTGGAAGACTAGGGGACATGCAATGTGGCTACAGTGTAACCTATTTAAGACTACTAGGTGAAAATATTTTTTCAGTTAACATGTAATCAAACCCTGCAATTCATTACCGGAGGATGTAGTCAAACCTGTTAGTGTAGCTGGATTTAAGAGAGGTTTAGACAGGTGCCTGGGGAAAGGTTCATAAACTATTGTTAAAGGGACCTGGGATATCCACTTCTTGCCCCATTATAAGCATTGTGGAACCTGTGTCTTTTGGGGAAACTGCTAGGTACTTGTGACCTAGATTGGGAACTGTTGGGCACAGGATACTGGGCATGAAGGACATTGGTCAACACAGTTTGGCATATTTTCTAATCTTATGTTCTTATGTGCCATTAAGGCAGGTGCTTGGTCCACCCTGTGCACCAGCAACACCCACTGCATGACCCATGTGCCACCTCCTTTGCCCCATTTGCACCATCACCATAGTGCCCTTTCATACTTAGGTACTATACTGTTGCTGCTAATGGAGAACTGCTATCACTCTCTTGGGCTCCCGTGTCTGTGCATCACGTTTCAGATGTTAAAATAGTCTCTCTCTCCTCAAAATACACTCTTTCCGCATGTTTTTTACTTTGCATTAGGGCTCCCAGCATTAAGGCACTTTAGAACAGCTTTATACCATTGTTACCGCCTTCCCTCTGTCCTGTTAATGCCCTCTCTCCACCCACAACAGTCTTTACGCTGTTGGAACCATTAACCCACATTATAGCAGCTTTTTTGCCGCGTTAAGGGCGCAAGGGTGACAATAATGTGCTTTAACGGCACACTGGCTGCCTTACCGCGCGTTAGTAAACATACCCTTAAGGGGTTTTTTGATTGAATATTAATCAATGATGCAACCAAACTGCAAATGCTTAAAAAGAGCAGCTTTCAAAATAAACCTTTTGGGACAAGCTCTTTGGGGTGCATTTTTCAAAGTGAAAGTATTCGCTTTAGAACTTGGCACAGGTACAAAGCATATCAAGGCATTTTCACCTGTTTTTTGCAGGTCTTTTCTTTATAGAAAACACATGTGCAGATTTGAAAATACAACCTACGTGCATACTTTTCATTCACCTTGTCGAGCTAGCAGGCACAATAACATCTCCTCAATGCAGGCTGAAATGCAATCATTTTCCTAAATGCCAGTCTTCTCTATCAGTGCTAATACTAACACATCCTGTTGCTTGTTTTCATTTATTACTCTGCTCGATGCTGCTCATCTCTTGCTGGGGTTTATTATCACCAGCCTAACTGCTGCCAAACTGCTGACTGGCCCAGCTGACATGAATATTGTGTAGTCACTAGAATTTCAAGTATTAATGTAATTAATGAACTTGCAGGATCCTCCACCAGAGTCGCTGTACTCACATGACCCCTCTCCTCATATCACTTCATTGCATTCAGTTCGAACTTCTACTAGCGGCTTAAAAGTGCCTCCATTCTGCTGCTTCTCACTACCTTTCCTCTCTCATCTCACTCCGCACCCCTCCTCGGGACCTCCGTTCATCAGGCCAATCCCTTCTATCTGTGTCCTTCACTTCCACTGCCAACTCCAGACTGTATTCTTCCCACCTTTCTGCTGTTCATCACCTATGCATGTCAAGACCATCTCTAGTCCCTTTCCACGTTTCTGTCCTGCGTAGAGTGTAAGCTCTATAAAGCAGGAACTGCCTGCTATTTGTACATGTACAGCATTGTGGACGCTTTGTAGGGCTATGCATATGATAAGTAGCAGAAGTAGTAATCTACTTGTAACCTGCCAGGCAGACTTCTCTGCATCTTTGCCTATGTTTCTCTAGCGCTTCTAATAATAAACATTAATGACATTTCCATTCTGTCAGCTCAGCACTTAACCAGTCTACCAAGTTGAATAAAGCACTGAATACACGTCCCTTTCTTCTGTGGGGGAAACATTCATTGCTGAGAGCAGGACTAAGATAGGATCCGCAAGGTATATGTCAGAAGAACATTCTTAAGAGGGACGTTTACAGTCAAAAAACACATTAGTTCTTTTTCAGATTTGTTTTAGAAATTTTTCCTGATTTTTGGGCATTTTTTCCATTTATTTGTTTTAATAAAAAATATGCTATGCCTGTTAGAACGTTTTTACACACACACATGTACGCAGATGTCCAATTCACAAGGGCGCTCTGGATCCATTTTAGAAAGCGGGTATATGGACGTCCCTAGTGTGAGGATGTCCAAGTAAAATGGGGGTGTGGTAGAGGTTTGAGAACAAAGATGCACATCGTGGTGTAACTCCAAAACAGCACAAGCAGGTCTGGCCCTGGTTGTTGAGACGTCGATGCAGGGCTGACCTAAGGGTTTCTGCCGCCCCAGGCAGAAGCCCCAGCTGTGCCAACCCCCCCTCCCTCCAAGCCACCTGCCCCTCTTCCACCCCCTCTCTTCTGAGCTGCACCACTGTTGCCAATTCTGGTGGCAGGGTTGGTGGGGTGGAGGACAGCTCAACTTGCTTCTTACCCCCTCTAACACTCCTTTCTGTCACAGGGGGGTCAGAAGCGGCAGGCCGTTTGTGCTGAAGCTTATGGCATGCCATGGGTGCTGTGCCATGCAGCCCACAGAGATCGTCTGCCCTAGTGGACGGACTGGCCCTGTGCTCATGTTAAGTCTTGCTCCTGATCATGAAGAAGGAGCAAAGAAGTGCTTGCTTCATGATGGAAGAGCAGAGTGCACTGTCATCGTCACTGTCGATATTTCTTGGGCAAAGAGATCGGCATGTCAATACAAACCCCAAACAGATTACTGACCCACCACTGCAAATCCGAGCGGCTGCAATGTCACATGCATGTGGGCATCTCCCGTCTGGAAAATGCCAGCCAGGACGTCCAAGAAGCCGTTTCTGCAGCTCTCCATTTGGGGACATCCATGTTTCTAAAATTGGGCCAAAATATAGATGTCCCAGGGGTTTTCTCAGATGTTTTGCCCTGGATGTCCTTTCTAAAATATCACTTATTACCTCTAAATTGCGAGAGCATATAGATGCCTTTTGAGAAAGTTTATTTTTTCATCTAGATAGTTGTCATATTTTCTATTTATTTACTGCATTTATATTCTTTTATATACAGTGCTATTCTGCATCAGTGTGGTTTACATTGAACAGGGCATTATAACTTGGAGATAACTATTTTACTGGGAACATGGGTTATGGAGGGTTAAGTGGCTTGCCCAAGACCACAAGGGGCACCAGTGGGACTAGAAACCCCAGTCCTTCCAGCCTAAGGTTGCTGTCCTCTAGTGGGATTTGAACCCCTGATCTTCTGGCCTGAAGTACCTTGCCTCAACCACTAGACCACTCCTCCACTCCAAGCAACCTGAAGACACAGTTCAAGGCAGCACAAGAAACATAAACAATAAAATAAAACACATCAGTTCATTTTAATATGGAGAAATGAGGGGGAATGGGATTTGGGTGAAAGGGATAGACTTAAGGGTAATATAAGGAAATATTTTGATATCGAAAGAGTGGTGGATGCATGAAATAGCCTCTCAGTGGAGGTAATAGAGACAAGGACTGTATTTGAATTTAAGAAAATATGGGACATGCGTACACAGAGGATCTCTCAGGGAGAGGAGAGGATTGTAGAGCTTGTATAAGGTATCGATAAGCAGACTGGATAGGCCGTATGATCTTTATATGACAAAGTCCACAAAATTACACTGCAATTCCCCAACAAAAGTAGCTCCATTCCCTCTTCCCCCTATTCACTCCCAACTCTTCCCCTCAACCTCTTTCACCCTTTCTTCCTTTTCTAAGATCTCTGAGGAGGAAAGCACACTTCTTCTCTCCTCCTCCAAACTCACTACCTGCTCCTCTGATCCTGTTCCCTCCCATCTCCTAAGGTCCATCTTCTCCACTGTCATCCCTTCCATTTCTCATACTCTCTACTCTCCACTGCAAAGTTTTCTGCAGCCTTCAAGCATGTTGTGGTCACACCTCAAGAAACCTTCACTAGACCCATTGCTTTGACTATCTCTCCTCTCAAGCCCTTCTAGATCCACTGCAATCTGGTTTTTGTCCTTTACATTCTATTGACATGGCTCTTGCCAAAGTCTCCAGTGATCTGTTCCTGGCAAAATCCAAGGGCCTTTACTCTATCCTCATCCTTCTTGACCTTTCTGCTGCTTTTTTTTTTTTTTTTAATTTAAACTCTTTATTGGAGTAATCAAAAGGTAATACAAAGCAATGATATTACAAACAATATTTTACCAAATAATAACACCCAGCCCACAACATGGAGTGTGAACAATTGCAAAGAAAAAGAATATAGAAGAAAAACAAATATCCCAGCATGGAATGGAAGCAATATAACAAACTCCTTTTGACTTTAGCAAGACACCGAGAAATAAGAAAACAAATAAATTATCACAAAGCCAAACCCTTCAAAAAGGTCTCCAATTGTAAAGCATCTAAAAAAATGTAAGTTTTACCCTGATAAGCAACTACACATTTACAGGGATATTTTAAGAGAAAAGTGGCACCTAAAGCCAAGACACGAGGCCTAAGTGAAAGAAAAGCTTTTCGTTTTACTTGAGTAATGCGACCTACATCGGGAAATAACTGAACTACTTGACCAAAATATTTCTCATGGCGGTATTTAAAATAAGTACGTAAGATTAAATCCTTATCTTTTTCCAAAGAAAAGGTAACCAATAATGTAGCTCGAGAGGGTATTTCTTCTATAGAAGTCTCCAAAAATTGAGATAAATCTAAATTAGGAGGATTCAACTGGTCAATTTCTCCACGAGCACCACCACCTAACTCAGAATCTGAAACGGAAGTTTCTCTTATCCCTGCCGGTATATAGTACAATTTTGACAAAAGTATATTATCAGGATCAGATATTTTCAATACGTCTTTTAAATATTTAGAAAAAAGAATACTAGGAGAAAGGTAGTGGGTTCGAGGGAAATTTAACAATCGAAGATTTTTAACTCGCAAGGCATTCTCAAAAATCTCATCACGTTGGTGCAATAAGAGAGAGTCTTGGACAGATGATGCCAAGACTCCCTGTACAGAAGAAAGCGCACCCTCCAGTTTAGTTCTAGAACTTTCCAAGTTACATAATCTAGTCTGACAGTCAGTTAATGCAGTCACAGTCTCATGAGTAAATTTTGAAAGTTTCAGCAAAGATGAATTCAAGGACATCTCTGTCCGAGCAACTACTTGCCAAATATCTTGTAAAGAAATTTCTTTCGGTGGATTAGGTGTTGCCACAGTAGAAGAAAATTCAAAGGGCTCAGGCACAAGAGATAAATCAGAGTTTACCTTCAAGAAGGAGTCTGGCAGTGAAGCAAATTCAGGCGCGGGAACCTCCTCGAATCTACGAGGAGAACCCTTACCCAATGGTGACGGCGCCGTGCTGGGAGGAGAGAAAACCCGACGCGGTTCTGGAGACAATTCTCCGAAACAGGAGCCTGGAGAAATGGAAGACGCTGAAGATAACTGGGCGGCAGGGGAGGGCACGACAGACTTAACATGACTGTCCATAGGTCCTACAACCTTGACCGCCTTACCAGACGACATTATAAGAGAAGTAAGTTTTTTCTTCCATTTCCCCATACACCAAAATTAGAACTAAACAAAATAAAAGCTCCTATATAATCCGGAGTGCTCCAAAAGTGCTCCGAAGGGGCTCCAAAGGGGCAGGCTCTGTACTATGAGTTCTGGTTCTCTTCTTATCTTTTCCATCACACTTTCAATGTTTGCTCCTCTACTGCTATCCCACTCTTAGTTGGTATACCCCAAGGTTCTGTCTTAGGCCCACTTCTGTTCTCTCTCTATACCCTGCCCCTTGATACACTCATCTCCTCCCATGGTTTTCAGTACCATTTTTTACATTGATGATTCTCAGATCTAATTTTCTACACCTGAAATCTCTCCGACAATCCAGACCTGGATCTCTGTCTGCCTGTCTGACATTGCTACCTGGATGTCTCACCGCCACTTGAAATTGACCATGGTGAAAACTGATCTTCTTATTTTTCCCCCTAAACCCACCTCCTTCCTTTCTTACTCTCTGTGGATTACACTTCTACTCCCTGTTTCCTCGGTTCACAACCTCAGGGTCGTCTTTGACTCCTCCCTCTCCTTCTGCACACAGATCCAACTAATAACTAAAACCTGTCATTTCTTTCTCTATAGCATCAGAAGAATGTGCCCCTTTCTTTCTAACATACTACTAAGACACTTACTCATATTCACTCTTTAGTCACCTCCGTCTAGACTATTGCAACCTCCTCCTAGCTGGTGTATCTCTGTATTTCTGTATCCAGTACAAACTTCTCCTACTCATTCTTCTGCTCCTCGTTACCTTTCCTCTCTTATCTCTCCCTACACCCCTCTTCAGGAACTCCACTCTTCTGGTGGATCGCTTCTGTCTGTGCCCTTCTCTTCTACTGCCAACTCCAGACTTGTATCCTTTCACCTTGCTGCTCCTTATGCCTTGAACAAACTACCTGAGTCTGTTGGTCAGGTTTCATCTCTGCCCCTTTTCAAATCCATGCCGAAAACTCATCTCTTCAAGTCTGCTTTTGGATCCTGATCCACTCAGTCTCCTATGTGTTTCCTTACCAAACCACTAGATGTATCCTTGTACTTAGCTGTTGTGTTGTCTGTCTTAACTAGATTGTAATGTAGTCCAGAAAAGAGTCATCAGTGAAATATCACGCTATCAAACTACCCTTACTTTTTTTTTTTTGTCGGGTCCAAACAGACCGGAGCTAGAGGGAGAGAAACTCTCTGCTCTGTATCCGGAGAACCCTCTTTCTGAGAAAATTCAAGTAGTGTGATGTCTAAACATCTAACCGAAAACAAGATAGTGTAAACAAGCACTTATCGTAATCCACGGTGAAAATCGCACTTCATCATGATGTCGGGTAAGATGCTGCACACACGACATGCATGTTTCGGGACCTCAATGGGACCCTGTCTCAAGTGGTTTCCCGCTACTTTCAGAAGTGATCGCCAAAGAAGACCATGGATTACGATAAGTGTTTGTTTACACTATCTTGTTTTTGGTTAGATGTTTAGACATCACACTACTTGAATTTACTCAGAAAAAGGGTTCCCCGGACACAGAGAAGAGAGTTTCTCTCCCTCTAGCTCCGGTCTGTTTGGACCCGACAAAAAAAAGTAAGGGTAGCTTGATAGCGTGACATTTCACTGATGACTCTTTTCTGGACTACATTAGCTCTATTAGTGTCATTAGTCACACGGGGATATATTTGGATACATTAACTAGATTGTAAGTTCTGATGAGCAGGGACTGTCTTTTATATGTGCCTGTGCAGTGCTGAATATCCCTTGTAGTGCTATAGAAATGATCAGTAGAATTGCAATAGTAGTATATTCCATCATTTTTATATGTTTCTATGTAAATAAAGGTCAAACCAAATAGCGGATGTGTGCCTGTATTCTAACAGAAAGATGTCACAAACAAAATTTCTCTTGACCTTTATTTCTACTTATGGAGTCATTCCGAGCCACATCTAGAGGAGGATGGACGTCAGGGTCGGACGTCCATCCCCGCCAAATGCTGAATCCATATTCCCTACCCAAAGCTCCCTGCATGTACATAGGAGATGTACGGGGAGCTCTGGGTGGGGGTGGGCCAAGGGAGGAGCGAGGGCAGGCGGTATGCAGGGATGCGACCCCGGACATACAGGGTTGTTTCTGAGGTCAGCCATGTATGTCCGGTGTTGCCAACATGGATAGGGCACTTGTTCCACTTCAGAGGTGGAATAAGTCCCCCTGGACATCGGGGGATGGTGGTGCAGGGCTAGATCAGTGGGGCGAGGATGTGCAGGAGCTTCACTTCAGTCCAACCCTGCCTTGGAAGGCCGCATTGGGGGGTGGGCCGCAGGGAATGAACTTTGTGGCAGTGGCAGGTGATCACAGCTCCTTAATGGAGCTGTGGTGCCATGGCAACAGGACTCCACAGCGCTTCAGCTCCATGTAGGAATTGGGACAGGCTTGTGCATATTGGATGTCCCTCAGCAAAGAATCGGGGGACAGACTACCCACCCAGGCACTAGCCGGTCATCTAGACCCGATTCCGATCCCATGAGAATCGGGGACTAGACTGGCCCGTCCAGATCCTGGATGTCTGGGTGGGCAGGATGTTCCACCTTCTGAATTGGGCCCTTAGTAAATAGCATTTTATAAAGGACATCCAAGTCCAATTGGGGACGTCCAGGATAGAAAGTACTGAGAAACACCCATAACATCAATGTCTTTGCCTGATTTTTTGACATGGCCATCTGTGCCTACAGCAAGACACCCCCCCCCCACCTTGGAAAGCATGTCACGGGGACATATATCACATCCATGCTAGAATGAGGTGACATCCAATGGCATGGGAAAATGATAACATGAGCGCTCAGCCCTCATCGGTGTTCATTATCGGCATGGAAAACATAGGGAATAGTAAAATAGTAACATAGTATATGACGGCAGATAAAGGCCAGTTTGGTCCATCTATTCTACCCAGCAAGGTGGCAAGAGTAGGTGCACCTGCTGTTCCGTGCAGGTCACCCCTCCCCATGCCTTGATTTAGGGGTCTGTGTCTGTCATTTGCGTGCACTGCCATCCAGCTTCTCAGTGTGTCAGGTGAGTATGTGGACTCTTGCTGGATGGAATGTTGAAGGTTCCGCATGCTGATACACTTCTGGAAATGTACGATAAAGTTAACATACCTGGACATATCGGGCACAATTTTTGAAAGACATCTACAGCCCAGTAAACCATGTAGATGCCTTAGTTGGAGATATTCAATGGCACTTACATAGTTAATGCTGTTGAGTGTCCCCACTTAAGTCCACTCCGTGTTGTGATGCTATCTGGTTAGATTGTGGGGTGTGTAGGGGGTTTTCCAGGGTGGAGCGGAGGTAGAGAATGGCACTATCCAAGCAGCAGCGATATTGGATGCAGCCCAGTTTGCAATCTGCGCAGATCACTAACTGAACAGCATCCAATATCACTGCTACTGGGTTAGCAATATAAAAGGCTCCCAACCTCAATTAATGACCATCTTAATAATTATTCTTTTGTCGGAGCTAGCCGTGGGAAGGCCGGAAGGGAAACCGACTCTCACCAGGCGGGTAGCTACTTTTATTCTCAAAGGTTCTTCACCAAAAAATAAAGTTAAAGTGCAATTAACCAGTAAAGTTTAAATCAGATAAACTTATCTCAATCCAGAAATGCCAGTTATAGTGGGTACACGACGTGCACGTTTCTGGCAATCCAGCCCTGTTTCAAGTGTAATAACCAGACTTCAAAATTCTTCATATACTATTTTCAAAACTACTGCTTCCAAAACGCCGTCATCGCAGCTGAGGTCAATCTTACAATGGCTGATAAGACGCTTTTAAAACAAGAGAACCATCCAATCAGTATCGGGAAAAACCGCCACATGACAGGGAACCCCTGATCTGATTGGTCCACCTAGAGTTATGACGAAAAACTTATTCAATGGGACAAAGCCAGTCATTTAAGTTATCTATAGTCCCGAGCCCCGATCATTGATAGATAAAAATACTCATACTAGTAAACGTATTCATAGTTTTATATTAAAGACATATTCTAAAGAAGGCTCTGCCAGTCAATTTCTTTATTCATGCCACCCGGTTCCATCGTTCCAAGACAAAATATCCAACGTTGTTCAAGGTATTGAAGATGCTCTTCACGATGCCCTCCCCGAGGATTGGCTGGGACATGATCAATTACAGACCAGACAAGCTGGTCAAAAGAATGAGAGTACTCCTTACAATGAGACACCATAGGTGCGGATAATACCATGCATCGATGACGTGAAACATGTTCTGTTAAACGGCACTTCATAGACCGTATAGTCCTACCAATGTACAGGAGGAGGCAGGGACATTGTATTAAATATACTACAAAAGCAGTATCACAGTTAGTATCCCATCGACGATGAAAGACTTGGTGTGTTAGGGGATGAATCCATTCAATACCAGTAAGAGTAGAGATACAATATTTACAATGTTGGCACGCTAAATGACCAAATGTAGGTTCCGAATAAGAACATCGGTCTTCCTGCATAGATGTTTTAACAAGAATATCTCCCATATTACGACCCCGAGAAAATGCAATCTGTAAGGGCAAGTTAAAAGAATCATGGAGTTGGAGTATAGGCCAGTGAGTTTTTATAATCTGTAAAATTTGTGGACTAAGAATCATATAGGGTAAAACACCGATGACTTTCGGCATAGCTGGAGATTTTGAAACCGTATATGCTGGGTCCAGTAACCACTCACGATGAGTGCAACATGCTCTTTTATATGCTTTTCCTACAATATAATCTGGATATCCGCGTGCTTTTAAACGTCTACAAAGGTCTTGAGCATGAACTTTGAACACCTCTAATGAATGACATAGGCGGCGTAGTCTAAGAAATTGCCCATAAGGGAGCCCACGTCGTAAGGGGCCTGGATGAAAACTACAGTAATGTAAAAGGCTATTTCTTTGTACTGTTTTCCGGTGTAATGATGTGTATAGACAGCCATCCTGCTGAAAAATTTTAAGATCTAAAAATTCTATCTCATTGGCTTCAATATGGGCAGTAAAAGAGATATTTGATTTTAAACTATTGAGCCAGTTTATGAAATCCTGTAATGATAATAAGTCAGATAACCAGATAAAAAATATATCATCGAGGAATCGCTTCCATATAAGAACATGTTGATACATAGCTGATTGTGAAATCATAGAATCTTCCATATCCGCTAGATACAAGGTGGCTATAGATGGTGCCATTGTAGCCCCCATAGCGATATCCGAGAGCTGCTGGTAAAAAAAACCCCTCGGATACAAAATAGTTCCGGGTAAGAACTAATTCTGCAAGTTGTAATAAAAACTGTTTTGGTAAGCGGTCTGGCGCGAAGGAAAATTTATGTTGTAAAAGATCCAATGCCTCCAATTGATTAATGTTGGTATAAAGAGAGACAACGTCCAACGTAACTAGCATTGCACCAGGTGGTATAGTTAAATTAGAAATCAATTGCAGAAAATGGGTAGAATCCCTAATAAAGGAGTTTACCAAACATGCTTCCTGTTTTAAAAACTCATCACAGAAGATGGACAATGGCTCCAAAATTGAATTTCGGCAAGAGACTATAGGTCGTCCTGGAGGGGTGATAAGAGATTTATGAATCTTCGGAAGCATATAAATAACCGATGACGTGAGGCATGTTCTGTTAAACGGCACTTCATAGACCGTATGGTCCTACCAATGTACAGGAGGAGGCAGGGACATTGTATTAGATATACTACAAAAGCAGTATCACAGTTAGTATCCCATCGACGTCGAAAGACTTGGTGTGTTAGGGGATGAATCCATTCCAACTGCACGCTATGATTCTTTTGAAATGCGTGTTCATCTTTATCGGTTTTTTCGTAAGCTTCGGATTATTCAATTTTTTCAGGATCATACCTCTATAAATGATGGCTCTATTGTTTGTCCAAAGTGCTGACAAAGGGGGTGCCCTAGTGCTACAGGACACGTCTGCCTATCTACAGATACTTCATGAACACTTACAAGATTCTGCTATTTACAAACGCTTACTAGTTGATCCTACTAATTTACTGCTACAAGAAATAAAGACTATATTGGGCACTGCACTCCACAATAACTGGATCACAAAACGAGAATATCAATTTTTATATAGAGCTTATCCTGTATGTCCGGTTATTTATATGCTTCCGAAGATTCATAAATCTCTTATCACCCCTCCAGGACGACCTATAGTCTCTTGCCGAAATTCAATTTTGGAGCCATTGTCCATCTTCTGTGATGAGTTTTTAAAACAGGAAGCATGTTTGGTAAACTCCTTTATTAGGGATTCTACCCATTTTCTGCAATTGATTTCTAATTTAACTATACCACCTGGTGCAATGCTAGTTACGTTGGACGTTGTCTCTCTTTATACCAACATTAATCAATTGGAGGCATTGGATCTTTTACAACATAAATTTTCCTTCGCACCAGACCGCTTACCAAAACAGTTTTTATTACAACTTGCAGAATTAGTTCTTACCCGGAACTATTTTGTATCCGAGGGGGTTTTTTACCAGCAGCTCTCGGGTATCGCTATGGGGGCTACAATGGCACCATCTATAGCCACCTTGTATCTAGCGGATATGGAAGATTCTATGATTTCACAATCAGCTATGTATCAACATGTTCTTATATGGAAGCGATTCCTCGATGATATATTTTTTATCTGGTTATCTGACTTATTATCATTACAGGATTTCATAAACTGGCTCAATAGTTTAAAATCAAATATCTCTTTTACTGCCCATATTGAAGCCAATGAGATAGAATTTTTAGATCTTAAAATTTTTCAGCAGGATGGCTGTCTATACACATCATTACACCGGAAAACAGTACAAAGAAATAGCCTTTTACATTACTGTAGTTTTCATCCAGGCCCCTTACGACGTGGGCTCCCTTATGGGCAATTTCTTAGACTACGCCGCCTATGTCATTCATTAGAGGTGTTCAAAGTTCATGCTCAAGACCTTTGTAGACGTTTAAAAGCACGCAGATATCCAGATTATATTGAAGGAAAAGCATATAAAAGAGCATGTTGCACTCATCGTGAGTGGTTACTGGACCCAGCATATACGGTTTCAAAATCTCCAGCTATGCCGAAAGTCACCGGTGTTTTACCCTATATGATTCTTAGTCCACAAATTTTACAGATTATAAAAACTCACTGGCCTATACTCCAACTCCATGATTGTTTTAACTTGCCCTTACAGATTGCATTTTCTCGGGGTCGTAATATGGGAGATATTCTTGTTAAAACATCTATGCAGGAAGACCGATGTTCTTATTCGGAACCTACATTTGGTCATTTAGCGTGCCAACATTGTAAATATTGTATCTCTACTCTTACTGGTATTGAATGGATTCATCCCCTAACACACCAAGTCTTTCGACGTCGATGGGATACTAACTGTGATACTGCTTTTGTAGTATATCTAATACAATGTCCCTGCCTCCTCCTGTACATTGGTAGGACTATACGGTCTATGAAGTGCCGTTTAACAGAACATGCTTCACGTCATCGATGCATGGTATTATCTGCACCTATGGTGTCTCATTGTAAGGAGTACTCTCATTCTTTTGACCAGCTTGTCTGGTCTGTAATTGATCATGTCCCAGCCAATCCTCGGGGAGGGCATCGTGAAGAGCATCTTCAATACCTTGAACAACGTTGGATATTTTGTCTTCTAACGATGGAACCGGGTGGCATGAATAAAGAAATTGACTGGCAGAGCCTTCTTTAAAATATGTCTTTAATATAAAACTATGAATACGTTTACTAGTATGAGTATTTTTATCTATCAATGATCGGAGCTCGGGACTATAGATAACTTAAATGACTGGCTTTGTCCCATTGAATAAGTTTTTCGTCATAACTCTAGGTGGACCAATCAGATCAGGGGTTCCCCGTCATGTGGGGGTTTTTCCCAATACTGATTGGATGGTTCTCTTGTTTTAAAAGCGTCTTATCAACCATTGTAAGATTGACCTCAGCTGCGATGACGGCGTTTTGGAAGCAGTAGTTTTGAAAATAGTATATGAAGAATTTTGAAGTCTGGTTATTACACTTGAAACAGGGCTGGATTGCCAGAAACGTGCACGTCGTGTACCCACTATAACTGGCATTTCTGGATTGAGATAAGTTTATCTGATTTAAACTTTACTGGTTAATTGCACTTTAACTTTATTTTTTGGTGAAGAACCTTTGAGAATAAAAGTAGCTACCCGCCTGGTGAGAGTCGGTTTCCCTTCCGGCCTTCCCACGGCTAGCTCCGACAAAAGAATAATTATTAAGATGGTCATTAATTGAGGTTAGGAGCCTTTTATATATGATATCAATTTGCCCTGACCTAAAGGTTTTCTTAGTTCTACTGGGTTAGCAATGGCAGCTTCTGGCTTTTGAAGCTATCACCAGATATTCAGTACCTCTGCTGCAGCATCAAATATCTAAAACCAGCACAGCTGAGTATCAGACTTATCACTCCTGATGCCCAGGCTGGTCTTGAACCTGTGACCCTTTAACTCATACACATACTGGCCATGTGTTTGGAGCCCACAGAGTGTACTTTCTACTCTCCCTCCTCCAGATGGTTGGCTATTCAAATAAGCACTTTTCCAATGCCTATTTGTGCCAGGTGCAGATATAGGTGAGGATGTCCAAGCTCTGAGAAAATGCCAAACATGCCCACACCACACCACTGTCCACACTTGGACATCCTTGCACAGGGGACATCCTCAGAAATAACGTCTAAAGTGGCTCTAGGGATGACTCTGTGCTTTGGGCATCTCTCTGCCTGTTTTCAGACATCCAAATCACAAACAGGTCCTCTAAAACCACCCTCTGAATGTTTATTGAAAGGAGGCTCGGGATTTATTTATGAAACAGCACACCAGTTCAGATCTATTTTGAGTCTCAGAATCTGGCAGCTATTGTTCATGTATCATTTATGACCCATTTAGATTATTGAAACGCCTTCGCTGTGTGCATCCCATAAAGTAGTGTAAGGAGACTACACAGGGTTTGCAATATAGCAGTGAAATTGTTAGTGGAGGCCAGTCTGAGGAAGGATGCTATTCCTACTTTGTGTTATCTTCACTGGCTCCCTATTGCCCATTTAAATTACCATTCTTTGCTTTTAGCTTTTTATTTTATTAATTTGCAATGGAGATATGTACCCTTACATTTTACCTGATCATAAAATGCAACATTGTTTGCTTTCTCTGAGGGAGAGGTTTGTATCTGTTGGGTTGAAGGCTTGCTCTTTTTCTTGTAATATTAGAAAAAGACCTTCTGGGGATTTAGACGGGCTCTGAAAATGCATTTGTTTCCATGTGAGGGAGGGAAACGTTGGTGGAGCAGGTTGGGGGGAGTGGGCTGTCCTCTATGCTGTAATTGGTTTGCTGCTGCTATGCTTGTCTGTTTGAGTTGATGTGAAAATATTATGTATGTTTAAGGAGTCCTCCCTGGGGCATTTTTGTAGAGTAGCAAACTCTTGAAATAAATGAAATGAAAGGAAGTTTTAGATCAATTCTCTTTTCAAATGAGTGTCTGTTTTGTTAATAGTCTTTAAATTGAATCCCAAGTAAATATTCTCTTTAAAACATGGATGCTGCTTGTATTATAACCAAAATAGCTCATAAACCAGGGCCCCGACCCCACTTCCCAAACCCCCCTCTTTCATTTCCCATGCCAAAACCAATCTTTGGAAAAAGATTCTGGTTGCAGCTTTATTCAGATAATCAACAGTAAAGAAAAACCACAACCTGAGCCAAAAAATAATTGCTATCCAATTTGCTATAGAATCCCATTTCACTCTTACCAGACAATGTTTTCACCTGCCATATTACTAGTAAGATAGAACACAATCCCCCCGCACCCAGCTGATGCAATCACCCACAGCATTTGTCACACCACCGCAGGCCTCTCCATATTACTAGCAAAGGCTAGCACCTCTATTTATTTAGCTGTATTTATATCCCGCTTTTCACCAGGTCAAAGTGGTCAATTGGGAGATACATTTAACACGAGGGGATATGACACACATACGCTAATACTTACAGGGAACATGGGCAATGGAGGATTAAGTGGCTTGCCCAAGACCACAAGGAGTGCCTATAGGACTTGCCCAAGACCACAAGGAGTGCCTATAGGACTAGAAATCCCAGTCCCTCCGGCCTGAGATTGCTGTCCCCAGGTGGGACTTGAACCCCCGGCCCTCTGGCCTGAAGTACCTTGTCCTAACCACTAGGCCACTCCTCTAGGCGATGATCCCAAAACTGAGGTTTCACCCACTCCCCCCCCCTTTCTCTTCCAAGCTGAGATCGCATGATCCTGTCCACCAGCATAAAGCCAAAGACTTCCTCAGCACCAAATGGCTCAGGTAATGGCCCCCCCACCACCAGCTGCAACATATAGAGCTCAACCGACCCTCGTCATAAGATGCCACAACAAGAGTGGGTTGGGTGGGAAAAGCAGAAGAAGGAGGAGTAGCCAGCCCCACAGGTAAATACCCATGCTCCAGCTCTCCCTCCTTATCCCTCCACTCTCACGTCACCCACTTGGGCCCCGATGAAATCCCTTCATACACCCGTATGAAAGGATTTTAAATTCAAATCCTGCATCTTCTCAACCACCTCCTCCCTCCTGCACCCGCCTTCCCCTCTCTAAACCTTCTAACTGCCATCTGCCCAGCCCCAAACCTAACTACCTAGACCATGCCTCCTCAGTTCCCTGATACCAGCAACACAGATTGGCATGGGGCCCCAGCAAAGGATACCCAGTTACACTCAGTCACTGGAACCGCTGCCCTGCGGCCCTCTGGCAATTACAGTTATGGCCAACATTACTGGCACTCTTGCAGTTCAACCCCTTAATGTCCAATATCTTCTAAAACAATTGGCCAGTGAAATGGCTTTGGACTATACTGTATATGCACACATATTTGCTGCATAAAAGAATCAAAAAAGACCAATTAAAAAAGGAAATAGTATAAAAACTGGGACATTGGCAGGGCATGATTATTGGCAGTCTCATAAACAATTCAAATCATTTTGAACAGAAGAACCACATTCCCATTGCAGTAAAATTAGACACACCTGTGACCAATTTTCAGTACTCACATGACTTAAATCAACCAATGAATGATGGCTCTAAGGTTTAAAATGGCCACATTCACTCCCTGTTCCATTTTTTTGCCTGAGACCGTCAGAAAAGCCATTATCACCAAACATCAAACTTCAGAGGGGTACAAGACCATCTCCAAAGACCTTGGGATTCCTGGGCCCAATATTGAGCTGGGAGAGCTAAGCGCTGCATCGGCGCATAGCCATGCCCGCTCACTCTTAACACTGGAAACTCAATGCCTTGCCAATGGCATTGAATATCTGGTTTGGGTGCCCTGAGGAATCTGCAGCATGGCCTAACCAGGTAATGGTGATATTGGACCGCTACCTGGTTAGCATCCATGGCTAAGACTAGGCAAGCCAAAAGCTCACCTAGTTTTAGCCATGGAGCATAATCGGGTAGCGGTCTAATATTGCCGCTATCAGGTTACTACCATTCTCTGCCCCCGCTCTACCCTAAAATGGCCCTAGCACGCCCCGATGCTAACCAGATGGCAATGGGGCATGTAGGGGGCAAAGACATGGATATTCAATGGCACCTTTCCAACATCGACCCCCATGTTTCTATAGTTTGCAATGTTAATAAGGACGTTTCTGCTCATGGAACTGTCAAGAATCTCCAAGGACATGGTGGGAAGAGGAAAATTAATTCAAGAAGTCTTCAAAGGTTAGTGCAAACTGTTGGAAAAATATCATGTACAACATCCAAAGAGCTTAAGGCTGACCTGGAACAATCTAGAGTGGTGGTTTCAACCTGAATCATATGCTATGCACTAAACAAAGAAGGACTTCATGGGCGAAGGCCAAGGAGGACCCCACTGCTCAAAGACAGACATGAAAAGACATGCCAGATCTTCGCCCAAACCCACCTTGAGAAACCACAATCCTTCTGGGAAAATGTTATGTGGACAGATGAAACCAAACTTGAGTCTTTGGCAATTCAGACCAGCGATACATTTACAGGCACAGAAATGAAGCTTATAAGGAAAAAAAAACACTCTTCCTACAGTTAAATATGTTGGAGGTTCCATAATGTTGTGGGGCTGTTTTGCTGCCTCAGGAACTGGAGGCCTGGAATGTATTAAAGGAATCATGAAGTCAGAGAACCACCAAGGTATTTTGGAGCAAAACGTGCTACCTAGAGTCTGAAAACTAGCTTTGAGTCAAAGGTCATGGGTCCTCCAGCAGAATAGTGACTCAAAACATACATCCAAAAGTAAAAAAGAATAGCTAAAAAGTTAAAAATGGATTGTTTTAAACTGGCCAGCAATGAGTTCTGATCTCTTTCCAACTGAGAACCTTTGGAAAGAGTTGAATTCTGGAAACATTCATGAGCTGGGATAAATTGCAGTTGAAGAGCGGGAGAAACTACCAGCGGACAGATATCCGAAACTTAAAGATAGTTATAAGAAACATTTGGAGGCTGTCATCACTGCCAAGGGTTGTGCAACCAAATATTAGTGAAGGGTGCCATTAATCCCGTCCAAGTCATATTTAATTTTTTCTCAGTTATTACTATGTCTGAGTTGCACACACAGACATCTCTTTTTTTGTTGTATACTATTAAAATATTATGATGGCATACAGTTGGAATATTCCCAATTAATTCTCAAGATATTGTACACAACATACCTAAAATGCAAAGGTGCCAATAATGTTGTTAACCACAACTGTAATCGTGCAAGCGGAGGATTCTTCATCACAAATACACCAAATTTCAGAAAATAAAGCCCTTCCATTTTTATTCTAATGCTTGAAGAAATACAGTTACAGAATAATTAATTGGAAATTTGATTTATTCCCAAGACTAGAGACTCCTTTGTCAAAAGGGTGAGTAGCAAATGTTCAAGCAATTGAATGAAATACAAGCCTATATCCATCTGAAAACCTTTTCTTCCTAATGAAGCACTTTCATTCATCACAGAGAGAGAACTTAGAGGCAAGTATTCAAAGAACTATGACATTTCAATAAAATGTTTGGCACCACTATCTGGATAGTGGGTGGCCCTGAATAAATATTTGATGCAATCCATGCCAGAGTTATCCAGATGATGGCTATCTGCTATCTGGAAAACTACGCAGATAACTTTGGGAGAACAAAAAGTAAAAATTAGAGAGTGCAGGAGTGTTTTGGGCCTCTAAGTTGTCTCAAGTTGATAATTAGCACCTTGAGATCTTTCAAATTGTGAACAATCTTTGTGAGTCCTCCGAAGGTCTAGAAAAGGGATGGATAGATCCAAGATGGCGCTGGACTAGCAGCACCGTCTGGACACATTTTTTTTCTTCTTTCTTCGCTATCGGCTGTTTGCAAGCCCAATTAAGTGCAAAGTGAAGGGGAAGACTATATTCCAGGGTGGCTCTCAGTCCCAACTGCTAAGGCAGATGACGTTGGAAGATTTTTGCATCCTAGCCGGATCTTTGGAGCTTACCCCCTTGAATCAGTTTGAGGCAGCACCGGTGAACAGCAGTGATTGGGCTTCTTTTAGCCCTATTGCCCACATCCCACCACTTATCCCCAGAAGTTGGCTGCAGGGTAATCAGGGGGGTCCCCACGCTGAAGCGGATGGAAGGGCCATCTTCACTGGAGGTTCGCCTGCAGCAATTTCCTCCCCCTTGGAAGAAGGAGTGGCTCCTGATATGAGGACTGTTCAGCAGACCGTGAGTGATATTGCATGGGGAGGGTGAGATGTAGCACCAGGACTTTTTAAATTTCAGAATCAGGTGGGAGCGCTGACTATGGAGTCTTTTTGGGAGGCCATGCAGAGTTTTAGCTCCTTTCTTCCAGTTTTTTCATCGTATTTTGTGAGAGATTTGTCTATTGTGTCTCAGAGTGTGGTTGAGCACTCACATATGTTGGGCATGTTGGTTAATAGGTGTGATGTGCTGGAGACAAAGGATAAAGAATTTCAAACTTTGGGAGAATCTTTGGTGAAGGATAGTAACCTAACACACCGGAGACTGGAATATCTGGACAAACAAGTCTGAAGAAATAATCTCCATTTTTGAACTTCCCAAGGCCCCCCTTAGTGACTCCAGTGGATATGATTAAAAAGTATTTGACTGAAATACTGGGGATGACAAGTGAACTGCTTTCACCCCTGGCGAGGGCCCTGTTCCTCTTTGTAAGAGGAGTCCTCAATCTAGAGTGGGTGAGAGCTCTGAGGGCTGAATCTTACAGCCTTTCTTGAGTCCTCCTTGGAAGTTGTCATTCAAAGAACTACACTTATTGCCACTTTTGTGCTTGAATTTGACCATAACTCTGTATTACATTTGTATTTTCGTAATATTAATAAGCTGGTTTATGGTTCAAAAGTACGTATATTTCCTGATTTGTCTAGATTTACACAAAAGAGGTGACAGGAATTTCTGTTGCTTCAACCAAGGGTTTTGTCCCTTGCTCTTACTTTTGCATTGAAATTTCCTTGCATTTGCTTTGTTAATTTTGAGGTTAAAACATTTGTGTTTTATGAACCATGCCAGCTTGAGTTTCTGGTAGCTAGGGAGGGTGCTAAGGAGTAGCTGGTATCTCAGTGGCACACTGTGATTCGCTGGAGGTGGGGATTTGGAGGGTGCTGTTGGCCTGTAAATTGATGTGAATTATTTCCTATTCTTTTTTCCTCTCTTGGATCTAATTTCCTTATTTTCCTTAAGAGGTATATTGTTAATGCATGTTTTTGTTGTTTTTTTGGGTAGTTTATTTCTTAATTTCTTCACTCGATTGTATTTCTTTTTTGAGTGAATTTTGTAAAATTGATAAATATAAAAGAAAAAGAAAAGAAAAGAAAAGAAAAGGGATGGATTTTATATTGCATTATGCAAGAAAGATCTCTCATATCAGGATGTCTCTAAAACATGATACCAGGGTTCCCTGGGCCTTTCTTTGGTTCAAAAAGATTCTATGAGCAAAAGATTCTAGGTCATTGCCGAGTGATTTGGGGGTATCATCTCAATAATTGATTTATCCTAAGATTTGTCAATCGCTTCATTCAGTTCCTCTTAAAAAACTGTAAAAAATATCCTTTCTGGGAATGATCCTAGCAGTTGAACTATGGATGCTGTGTTGAATGGAATAACTAAAGGAGCTAAGTTTGGATTATTGCCATTTTCCTTTTGATGGTAGAGGAAGGATTGCCTCCCTCTAGGTTGAAGAAAACAGTGTCCAACTTATTTGGACAAAGGTTTCTTGTAATATTAATACATATAGGGCCCAATATTCAACTGGGCAGGGCTAAGAGCCATAGCCACTTAGCCCTGCCTGCCGGCCCACAAACCCTGGATATTCACTTCCGTGGCAATGGAAGTGAATATCCAGATCTGGCCATGCTGGCTAACCGTGCAGCATCGATATTGGATGCTGCACAGTTAGCCTTGGTGCCTGTAAGTGAGGGGAGGTTACCTCTCATGTACATGAGAGGATACGAGGGGTCTGGCTCCAAGTCAATCAGGTTTTCGTGCTGGTAACAGCATAGAAACTATTCTTTCCATTATGTTGAATGACTGAAATAAAGTTTAAAAAAAGCATGATTGTGTTGTTATTTTTACTTGATTTCATACCAGCCTTCAGCATGGGCAATCATGATATCAAGCCATTAACAAGTTAACTTTATAAGGAGCCGCACAATGTTATGTGTCATCAATGTGTCAGATTATGTATGTTCAGTTACATGCATACTTTAGCCGATTGATATTTTCAAATACGCGCCTCAGGACAATGGCATGAACTTTCACTGTGGGCATGCACAAGATTGGAGCTTGGAGGGAGTGTGTGCAGAGCACAAATTGATGAGCCTAAATAATAGAATACCATAATTGACCTGCGTTCTTCAGAAATCTGGGTGTGGGAATTTACACCAGCCATAGAGCTAGCGCAAGTGCTCTTCTTAGATTTAATGTGTGTTTTTGGCTACTTCCGCTCCTACATTTCTTTATAAAATGGACTTAAAATAAGTGCCAAAAAGCAGGTGTTCAGTTTTGTTTTGGTTTTTTGAAAGGTAAGACACAGTGGGACTGATTTTCGCAGGTAGTTACACGGGTAACAGCCTATGTTACCCATGTAAATGCCTTAGCCGGGATTTTCCAAAGCCATCTACACGGGTATTGTCTTTGGAAAATCACGGTTAAGTCCCTAATGCACCCAAATGATATCCGCTTAGCATTGAGGTGTGTTGGGGAGTTCTGGGGTGGAGCAGAGGTGAGGAATGGCGCTAAGTGGGTAGCAGCGATTTTCAATGCTGCCCACTTAGCGCTCTGTGCCTTAAAGATAGGTGAGGAAAACCCTCGCCTATCTTTAAGGTGCTGGAGCTAAACGGGCAGCATTGAAAATCGCCGCTACCAGCTTAGCCTCAGCGGCTGCCGGCCTGTGCGGCGTGACCTAGATTTTCATTTCTGTTGCTGTGGAAATGAAAATCCAAGTAAGGGAGTCGGCAGGCAAGCTATGAACCGATGCGGTGCATAACCTGCCTAAATGAAAATTGGGCCCAGTGAGTTTACTGGGAAATGATTAATATGGCTTAAAATCTGGGGTTCTACAAAGTTCAAGTCTCTCTCCATCCCTTTTCAATGTACATATGAAGCCATATACAGATAGCATCACTGAGGCAAATTTGAGATATTTTTTATGCAGATGACATTGAAATATTTTGTGATTTAGAAACTATTGTGCAGCTTAACAAATGCTTTGGAGAGGAGGAGAACTAACTTTTCTAGGAAGGAGTTGGTACAATCCACAGACCTCATATTCGGGCAACCTTTGCCCACAGATTTAGTTGCATGATACGATTCTCAATCCTAGTCTAGAAATACACAGTCTGGGGGAAACAGGTTAAGGGCCCGATTCTGGAAGGGGAATAGTGGCAGTATTCTGCTTGACTCCCCCACTGCACACACAGAGCTGCTGTGCATGCAGCGGGGGATGTCGGCGTGATGGGGAGGGGTGTGGGCAGGCCCGACCCCTGGATGTACAGGGCCGATTCCACTGATGACCCTGTACGTCCAGGGTCATCGGGGGGATGGACTGGTTAATCCATCTCAGAGGTGGAATAAGGGCAGGCCGCCCGACCCCTCCCTGCTCCTGCCCGGCACCCCACAACTGGAGTAGCAGGTCACCAGGGATGTGTCCACCGCCACCCAATCCGGGTTCTGGCAGGCCCTGCCGGGGGTTGGGCGGCAGGGTAAGTGCTAGGGCACTGTGGGCACGCATGGGCCTCTGGGGTAGGGTTACCAACTTTTTCACCGAGAAAAACCTGACACCTGTGGCTCGCCATGCTCCACCCATTCTCCGCCCCTAGTCCCACCCCTGCCCCGCCCCCAGCCCCACCCACAAAAATTACCAAGGATACGTGTAGGCTAACTTCCTTGGTCATATAATAATTAAACTGGGAACCCCAAAATCCAAACATGAAATGTACAACACTGGAGAAATAAAACTATAAAGTAATTTCTTGCACTAAACAAAAACGCAAAGATGTTATCAATACACACTTCCCAGACCAAACATATTCCAGCTAATAAATTCAAAATAAAAAGTATTTTTCTACCTTCTGTTTGGGCGTTTTATTTTCAGTTGCAATTGCTCCAGTCACTTTCTTCTGGTTTCTCTTCGTGTCTTCTGCGAGCTATCCATTTGTCCTTTTTTCTCTTTTAGATGTTTTCCATTCTCTCTCTATTTCTGCTTTAACATACTGATTGTTTCCCTTTTGCTCTTTCCCCCAATTCTTTCCTTATTCCTTTATCATCCATTTAAATTTCACCCTTCCATTCTCAAGCCCCTCACTCTCCCAATACCCAGCCCATCATAGACTTTTCTTCCACACAAAAGATTTCTTCCCCTCTCCATTCTCATTCCCCATCTATTCTAGTCCTCCCCCAAAATCAGTTTCCTTATAGTTCTAGACCCACCCAGCATCCACTCCCTTCTAATCCCATTCTCCCATGCCCCACATCAGCCCATTTCCAGTCCTATTCCAGCTCTTCATCGGCCCATTTCCAGTGCTAGCCCTCACATCACAGACCATTTCCAGTCCTAGCCCCCCCCCCCATCACAGCCCATTTCCAGTCCAAGTCCCCCATCACAGCCTATTTCCAGTCCTAGGCCCCCCCCCCATCACATCCCATTTGCAGTCCGAGTCCCCCCGCACCATCACAGCCCATTTGCAGTCCCTACCCCCCCCCACCATCACAGTCCATTTGCAGTCCCTAGCCCCCTTAATCACAGCCTATTTCCAGTCCAAGTTCCCCCTCCCTCCACCATAGCCCATTTACAGTCCAAGTTCCCCCCCCCCCCCATAGCCTTTTTCCAGTCCAGGTCCCCCTCCCCATCACAACCCATTTCCAGTCCATGTCCCCCCCCCCCCCACATTGCCCTTTTACAGTCCAGGTCCCCCTCCCCATCACAGCCCATTTCTTTCCAGTCCAATGCCCCCCATAGCCCTTTTCCAGTCCAGGTCCGTCCCCCCCTTCACAACCCATTTCCAGTCCATGTCCCCCTAATCACAGCCTATTTCCAGTCCAAGTTCCCCCGCCCTCCACCATAGCCCATTTCCAGTCCAAGTTCCCCCCCCCCATAGCCCTTTTGCAGTCCAGGTCCCCCTCCCCATCACAGCCCCTTTCCAGTCCATGTCCCCCCCCCAGCCCTTTTCCAGTCCAGGTCCCCCTCCCCATCAAAAACCATTTCCAGTCCATGTCCCCCCCCCCAACTATCCCTTTTATATTCCAGGTCCCCTCCCATCACAGCCCATTTCTTTCCAGTCCAAGTCCCCCCCCCATAGCCCTTTTCCAGTCCAGGTCCCCCTCCCCCACAAAACCCATTTCCCGTCCATATCCCCCCCCCCCCACATAGCCCTTTTACAGTCCAGGTCCCCTCCCATCACAGCCCATTTCTTTCCAGTCCACGTCCCCCCCCATAGCCCTTTTCCGGTCCAGGTCCCCCCCCCATCACAACCCATTTCCAGTCAAAGTCCCCCTCCTAGCCCTTTTCCAGTCCAGGCCCCCTCCCCCCATCACAGCCCAGGCAGTCCTTGGCCTCCCCCCCCACCCAAAACCGCGGCTGTCTGAGGCTTTAGAGTTGCCTTTAACCTTTCCCACCAATCGCGGCTTCACAGGAACAGCCGCCAGCGTGAAGGAAAAGGCTCTTCACGCTGGCAGCTGTTCAGAGGGAGCCGGGGCCTCGCGCGGGCTTCCCCGGCTCCCTCTGAAGCCCTCCGGGTTGTGAGAAAAGCCGTTTTTTTGCTCTGGCCGCTCCCGATATTGCGGCCAGAGCAAAAAAAACGGCTTTTCAAGGGCCGGTTTTGCCTCTGCGCCGCCAGCCGGCCTGGCCATGGAAAAACCGGCCAGGCCGGCTGAAAACCGGCCAGTTGGCAACCCTACTCTGGGGTGGATGTCTGCAGGCCATGCTGGGGCACACTGAGTCGCTCTTGGGCCTGATTCTGCATGCCACGGGGGCGTTTTGCTCCCACATTACAGAATAGGGTCCTAAGAGGCCTGTCCTGCCTGGGGCCTTCCGGACGTGCCCCTTCCTGAATCAGGCTCCACGTGGATAAAATCTGTTTCCACTACTTAGAGGATATTTGCATTTTATGATTACATTTTGGGATGCATGAGTGAACCACTCTACTCCATTCACTGCTAAAGACTCACCTGGTTACTGTTACTTGCTCTACCAGGGGCTTGCCTAAGAACCACCTCCATTTATTTAGAATACGTATAGGGCTGTGCCTGGCCAAAGAACCTTTAGTGCATTCTCGAGTTCCAATTTTTATGCATTCTTTCATGTTTATTTCATGTATTTCTTTTTTTTAGGTACACATTGTATGAGCACAAGAATCTTTTTTAGGATGCAATTGATTATATGAATATTAATTTCTAAGGGCCCGATATTCAAAGGACATTTACACGGTTAACAGCCAGTTAACCACGTAAATGCCTGTTGATTGAATATTCAATGGCACTTACATGGGTAGTGCCAACAAATATCCCCGACTAAGTCCCCTATGCTCCCTGATGCTAGCCGACTAGCATTGGAGAGTGCGGGGGGTGTTCTGGAGTGGAGCAGAGGCAGGAACCGGCGCCAACCTGCAGCACTGGTATTGGAAGCGGCACGGTTAGCACTCGACACCTATAAGATAGGCAAGGAAAACTCTCGCCTATCTTATAGGTGCCGAGGCTAACCGTGCAGCACCCATTATCAATGCTGCACAGTTAGCCTCGGTGGCTTCCGGGCAGAATGTCCAGACCCGGATGTTCACTTCCATTGCTGCGGAAGTGAATATCCGAGGTTTGGGGGTCGGCAGCCATGGTTAGCGGCTATGGTGCTTAGCCTTGCCCTGTTGAATATCAGGCCCAAAGTGAACACGTGTGCAAACAATTTGCATACACTTTAAATTTGTAGGCACCCAAAGGAAATGAATGCAGGCTCGTGCGTCCACACTCTAGAACATAGCAGCTGGAAACATTTCAAGCATAAACCCAGGAATCGTATTTCTCCAGTGTTGATAGCATTATGTTTTCTTCCTTAAAGAGAGTGAGTTTTAAAATGTTGCTTTTGAGTTTTTAAACATTGAGGGGCATTTTCAGTGGTAGAGGCCAGCACTTTAAAGTGTCTGGCCGTCGCCACCCTAAATTAAAACCGGATATTCGGTGCCGGGTCGGTATCTGGCAACCAGTGCAGAATATCTGGTTTGCCTGGACTGGAGTTTTGCAATCCGCTCAGTGGTATGATCAAGCCATACTTTTTATAGATTATAGTAGTTTTGATTGATTATGACTGATTTTATTTTCTGTTCTCGATGTAACCTAATAAAGAGAGCACTTTATAAATATATAACTTTTTTGCCATCCTAAATCCATCCCATAGTCATCCATGTTTGAAGTTCCTCGATTTAAGAGCTGAATGGGTTAAGATACACTTATGCTGCAGGCTGTTCTAGCAGTCTACTCGGTGCTCTGTTAGCTGTTATAGTTTTTAGTCTATATTAGTAATTTCTTCTCCAACACTGTGATATCCGGTCTTAGGAAAAGTGTTTGCTAAAGTAGAAATCTATTAGTGAATCATCAAATGTCTTCACTGTTCATATTAATTGGAACAATAACAGAAATCAATTCATGTCGCTTGGAGTTCCTCTGTTGGAATGGTTTATCTGTGAATCTAAGAGCTGAACAGTGCTTATCAAGGATAATTGTATTTATTTTTCCTGTGTGTAAAAGGGGCTTTAATAAACTTACTCCAGGTGTTACATACATTCAGGTACACACGGTAGCACATGCTTTTACATGATGCATGTTGGCATGTTATGGGGTGGAGTTTGAGAGAGGGGGGATGGAATGGCAAAGCAAATGCATTCTTTATGAATCACTCAGATCTATGAGAATGCATTTATGCCAGCTTCTGAGTTGATACAAATGTGCAGGGCTTCACTGTAGCTGTGGTTTCTGCTGGTTTCCCCAAGTATTTTAGAAAAACAGAAAGGTGCCTATGTGCTATATAAAATAGACCAGAAATAGGTGCTTTCTTGTTCTCTTAACATAGGTGACCTGTTATAAAATTAGCTCCATTATGTTTTTAGAAAAATGTGAAAGAATATTTATTTGAAGCGGCTTATTTTAATCATCTTTGAAAAGTGTTATTAACTGTGCTATATGTTTATGTTGTTGGTTTTATCTACTGGAATGTCTATGGGGTCTGTTTACTAAACGGCGCACTTGTACGGGGCGCACCTGAGCGCCCTAAAATGATGCATTTAAGTGCTCTTAAACGCCCCGTACACGTGCGGGTCACATTAACGGGCCCCGCACACGTGCGCCGAAAACGCGCACGTTTGCGGGCGGTAATGTGCGAAAGAGGCGTGCCAAGGCGAAATGAGGGCGGAGGAAGGCCCCCTAGGGGCGGAGAGACGGGGTCAGTGGGCGGAATGTGGGAGGGGAGAGACTCGCCGCCAGGAGCGTGCCCGAATCTGCAAAGAAATTACCGCCAGTGAAACACTCGCGTTAGAGGTGCTGTGCAGGGAAAAGAAACCGTTTCCGTCAGCAATGTGCAGCACAATAGTGGAAGCCCAAAAACCGTGAGCAGTGTGATCTATGTGCACAGATCAAACGCCGTAATGTCACAGGGCACTAACCACACGGGCGCCGCGCACCTTAGCGCATCTGTCAATCACAGCTTCTGTTCTTCACGACGGAACGCCCACTCCTTATACGGCACCCGCTCGGTACCGCGGACCGCACAACACCGGCCTTTAGTAAACAGACCCCTATATGTTTTATGAATATTGCTATAAGTGTTGTTTATGATCTTTCTAGAAGTTATGAGATTTTTTTTTTTTAATGAGATAGTGGGTTGCAAATACATACATAAAGTGAAATAATGAAACAACACAATAATACTAAGGGTATGTTTACTAAACCGCGCAATTGTGCGGGGCGCACTTGAGCGTGCGCTAAGGTACCTTAGCGCACGCTAATAGTGCGTTTTTAGTGCCCCGCACACGTGTGTGCCGCACGCACAAGTGCGCGGCGCGCTGAAGTGCGATAGAGGCGTGGAAAGGCATCCTGAGGGCGGAGGAAGGCTCCTGAGGGGCGGGGGGACGGGGTCAATGGGTGGAGAGTGGGAGGGGAGAGGCTCCCCGCACAGGAGCGGGGCTGAAATTCAACAAAAAAAATACCACGAGTGAAAACCTCGCGTTAGAGCCGATTTAAAGGGAAGAGAAACCATTACCGTCAGCAATGTACAGCAAAACCGGGGAAACCTACAAACGTGAGCAGTGTGATACATGTGCACAGAACACAGTTTCCCCGGTTGTCCTATTGTTGAAGTTTCCTGTTCAATGTAAAACTCAATGTTACTTGTATACATTGTAGTATGTTCTTGTTCAATGTACACCGCACTGATTGTAATAGCGCGGTATAAAAGAAGTGTTAAATAAATAAATAAAATAGCAAATAAAAACTGAAAATGACACATCAAAATTCTTAAAAATTATAATCCAGCTGGCCAATAGTGATATCAATGGGCAACATTAAAAAACACTCCCAGGAAAGCTCCAAAAAAAAAGAAATGATTTTTGGAAGGGTCTACGCTCCGTAGACCCCTCCAAAAATCATTTCATTTTTTTGGAGCTTTCCTGGGAGTGTCTTTTAATGTTGCCCATTGATATCACTGTCGCCCAGCTTGGTTATGTGTTATTTCCCTTTTTCCTAGGTCATTTTCGAGGTTTATTTGCCCTTTTGTCTCCATACAAGGTGAACGAGCCCACAGTAAAACTTTGCAGAGCAGGGTTTCTGACCCTTTCGGCCAGGTTTCCTATCTCCAGGGACTGCACTGTCTCTATCACCACAGTGTGGTGCAGCAGACACAGCCAGTGCCTGTAGGACCAGAGGGTCACAGATTCAAATCCCAGCTGGGGCTCCTGCCAGCCCAGTCCCCATATTTTACCCACCACGAAACAGAGATAGTAAAGACACTCCTTTATTGCAGAGAACATAAGCATGGTTCAAACACCTCTATTTTACCCTACACCGCACACAAACCATAACAATGGGCATTACCTACAGCCGAGTCCCTCAAATGCAGTCCTGGAGTGCCACAACTCAATCAGGTCATATGCTTTTCCCAAGATGAGGACATGTCAGCATGTTCGCGGAAGGCTACAGGTGGTGGAGGAGGCAGTGGCTGCTAGCCACAGCAGACAGTGGCCTAGGCCTGTGCAGGCTGGCACCGTCCACTGCAACAGACAGTCTCTGTTGGATGTACAGTCATGGGCTCCCCAGGGAATGCAGCATATCTGTGGCAACACAGTGGTGCAGTGCACACAGACAGTGTGTGCAAGAACAGAAGGTCACAGGTTCAAACCCCAGCTGGGGCTACTGCCTATCCAGTCCACATATTTTTCCCACTACTAAACCGTGATAGTAAGGACAAACCTTTATTGCTGAGAACATATGCATGGTTAATACGCCTATATTTTACCCCACCGAGCACATACACCATAAACAGGCACATTACCTAGAGCAGAGTCTCCCAAATGCAGTCCTGGAGGGCCAAACACCATTCAGGTTCCATGCTGCCTCTAATAAAGATGCCTGTGCTTCATATCTATGCACCACCCCCATGGTATGCAGATGTAGCTCATGCATATTCATGAGGGACAGCATGAAAACCCGAACAGTGCTTGGCACATCAGGACTGGAGTTGGGAACCTCTGCTGTAAAGCAGCAGCCAACAGGGACAGACACACCCACACGCACACTCACAGGCCCCATTGGCCAATGCCTCCTGGAGAGGCAGGACACTGGGCCCTGCCTGCATCTCCCAATACTAGCACTTACATACCTTAGCAATGCCACCCTACACCTGGGTATACGGTACACAGTTATCAAACGTTTCCTATGCTTACTGGCAGATAGCAATTCCTACATTAAGCACAGTTTGCTGATTGAGCTCCATCATAACAATCATTCTGATGTCTGCGGTGTGTGCCTCAGGTCTGGTCTCTGACAGTGTTTACCACCCTGGGGAGTGACCCCCAACTGTATTGTGTAGCATATCCATGTCTGTACTGTGCCCAGGACTGGTGTGGTGGGTATGGCTGCTGAAGCTCTCTATAGTAGCACAATGCTGGCATAGGTGTGGGGGTATCTGTCTGTCCATCCAGTGTGTGGTGGCTGCAAACACCTTCCACAGCCCACACTGACAGCACTGTTGCCAGTATTGGGCTGCTAATGTGCATAATGAGGAGCAAGGTACCATGGGTATAGCCCGGACAGGGTGACCTGGCCAGGATGCATCTGCACAGGGCATAGGGCACTGGCTGGGACATTGTAGTGCCTGGCCACCACCTACACAGACAGGGTGATCTCTGTATGTCCTGCTGGGGGATCACTCTCACCCTGACTGTGCAGTGACGACAGCATGGCTAGGCACCCCCATAGTGCTATATAGCA
Source organism: Ichthyophis bannanicus (assembly GCA_033557465.1). Classification (NCBI taxonomy): domain Eukaryota; kingdom Metazoa; phylum Chordata; class Amphibia; order Gymnophiona; family Ichthyophiidae; genus Ichthyophis; species Ichthyophis bannanicus. The sequence continues at coordinate 1,797,990,017 of CM066032.1, read as the reverse complement.
TTTCTCTCATGTGATATTTATGGGTTTCTTTTTGGGGCCCAGTCACTGATCTATCTGCTTGTTGTGTATGCTGACATCCCAGTTCTGGGTGCATGCTTTTCCACCAGGAACATGCACTATGGACTAACTAGAAGACTGTTTGTAGCTGGTATGTGTTATGATGGAGCAGCTTGCAGAGTGCAGCAGCTGAAGGCTTGCTGCAGGAGAATATCAGATAGTGGTGGGGTGCATCTTAGCATATACAGGCCGCTACACCTGACTGAGACAGACAGAGATATCCAAGGTGTTTCTGCAGAAACTACCTATCTCGCACATTAACACTGCTTTGGACCTCCGGCATGGCCCCTATCAGCTATGGAAGGTGCTGTGGACCTGGTGCTGGGCGCCTCACCGCACCCTCAGGGTGAGCACAGTACCCGCACAATGTGACGGTGTGTAGCTACTCTGTGCCAGTAAAACACACGGTCAGTACCCCCTACCAGGCCGAGGTGCTGTGGGGGTGCACATGGTCACTTCCCCCTACCAGGCCGAGGTGCTGTGGGGGTGCATACCCCATCTTTTGTTTATCTGTGAACAGCTGATTTGCATGTGCAGTGCATCATGGGTATGGGTGGGCTAACCCTATCCTAGTGACCACAGCAGACTGTCTGTGTAGTGACGTGCAGGCTCTCTGCAGCCAGCCAGAGGCTTGCTAGCAGCTATAGAGCTGTAGCCCAATGGTTACTTCACTGCCTGTGAAGCAGGATGTCATGGGTTCAAACCCACAGTGGGGTTATTTGATAGGGCTGCCCAAAGCATTATCTCTTTTTAATGTACATTTTTGCTATCCAGCACAACCACCCTCAGCGTACTGTACCCATAAGGTGCCTCTGAGGGTGCTTTATAGGGCGCCCTATAGGGCACCTTATGGTTCCCATCCATATAAGGTGCACTATAAATTATCCTGTGACACAACTTATAAGGTGCCCTATAGGGGACATTTTAGGGTGCCGTGGCGGACAGTGCACTTTATAATGTGCCCTATGGAGTGCCTTATAGGGTGCCTTCTACGGCACCTTCAATTACGGCACGTGAGGGCGTGTTTGCTGACAGCAATTAATAAAATAAAAATAAAGTGCTGCAGGAAACAAAATGTACAGTGCACAGCTGATGCCTCAGCCAGCCTTATGTATTAGGCACCCTGGGGAGCAAACTCATGACCCCTGTATCAGCAGTCAGTGCCTTAACCATTGTGCTCCACTGCTGCTCCTCCTTGCATGTCAGCACACCTACCTATGCTTTTCATTGCTTAAACTTCACAGTGCTGCCATCAAAAACAGTACTCTGACCTTGTGGTACCTCATACGGCACCCTATAAAGCGCCCTATAAGCAACATTCTAGGGTGCCTTGTCGGACAGTGCACTTTAAAATGTGCCTTATGGGGCGCCTTATGTTAACACGCTTTGAGAGTGCATTTGCTAGTAATGATAATTAACATGAAAATAAAATGCCTCCTAAAGCAATCTTCCCCATAATAGGTAATGCCTCAGCCAGCCGTCTTCATTGGGCACTGTGGGGGATTGAACCCCTGATCCATTGGTCAATGTCTTAACCATTGTGCTGTGGTTCTGTTACTGTGCGTGTGCATCAGCGCGCCGCCTTATGCCGCCCAATATTAAAATGCCTCCTAAAACATTAGTGTGCCGCCTTATGCCATCTTCTTTGGGCTCCATGGGGGATTGAAACCCTGATCCCTGCACCATTGGTAAGTGCCTTAACCATTGTGCTGTGGCTCTGCTCTTCTGCTTGAACATCAGCGCGACACTTATGCCTCCCGCGCAGCTTTCTCATGCGCTAATGTGCGGGGCGCACTTGGGCGCCGCACACCTTAGTGCATATGTAAATTCCAGTTTTACTTTTTCAGCAAGAAACGCCCACTCCTTATATGGCACCCGCACACTACCGCGGCCCGCACATTAGCGGGGTTTTGGTAAACATACCCCTAAGTGGCAGACAGCAGTTCAGTAACGAGATGGGTGCTCTCTAGTCTTTTGCACAGCCACTTGTATGATTATGTTCCCCTTGATGAGAGGTGGCTATATGGTTCTCAGAGAACAAGTCCAATCTCTGGAGGCCAGATGGGTAGACGAGGCGGAACTGAAACAGAAAGGGACATACTAGAGCTATCTCATCTCCATTCTGTCAACTTTTGTGCTGACTCAGATGTAAAAAGTCACCTGGAAGGAAAGCTCATCTTGGTTCCGTAGGATGTGATCCTGTAGCCAGAATCTGCCTTCCAGGTGCTACAATATCCTCTTATTCTGAGGATGTGTCTCTCGTTACATGCGCCCACTAGGAAAGAAGATGGACATTGTAGCTAGCAATTCAATTATAAAGAATATAGATGGATGAGTATGAGGACATTTGGCTATCTGCATGCTTCTTATTTGGCAGCTGGACCCCTGGCAGTAATATCATGAGTCTACTTCTAGGTGGTCAGAGCTGCTATATTGACCATAGGTGGCAACAGCCGTCCAACAAAGAGCAAAGAGCCACATCAAACCAAGTGTACAGTCAGAAAATGTGGTGCAAAACCAAGGATCAGGATATATATATATATGTAAACTTTTATTAACAATGCCAATAACTATTGCCAACCCGTTGAATCATACACATAAAACCACCTAACCAGTAAACAAAGAGCACCTCTTTCTAAAATCTTTAAATAAAGGAAGAGGGGAGAAAAAGAGAGAGAAGGAGTGAGTCTGGAATGGATTAATATAAACTCATACGGTGAGACCCATTTTTAGTGTCTATAATAAACTTTATTTACCGAAGGGTGTCACATGGAAATGTACTCCACATGAGGGAAGAGGGGAAAAAAGGAGAGATAATTAACCAAACAACCATGTATTTATTGTGAAAAGTGTCATACCTTCCACATGGTGGAAAGGAGGAAAGAAACATTTTCCTCAACAGTGAATTAATCAACAGCGGAAGAACAGAATACTCTGCACCATATAGGGCTATCAACCATATCATTATGCTGTCAAATGGTGTCATTCACAATCACCACCGTGTGAATCTGCTGAAATCTGTCTATAGCATTCATCAAAGAAGGTAAAGGAGAGCCGGACTGTAAAAAGCACTTACTTACTAGCCGCGAGATTTATTATCGGCATACAATGTGCTGAAAAGAATAAAACCGAGGAAACTTAAATCCTTCCATCAAAATCAATAGATCCAAAAAACAATAACGTACAACACCCAAATGAAATGTCAAATTAACCAAACTCACTTTAGTGAAGATTCAAAATATTGCCACTGAAATTAGAACGCTGGCGAGCTCAGCACAAGGGGTCAGCTGCTTTAAAAACCGCCGGCAGAACTAAATACTGCCAGTGATACTCAGGTCGGCATGCAGTATGCTAAAAAAATAATAAAACAGAAAAAACATAAATATTCACTTCAAAGCCGACGAGTCAAAGGGAGCAGCACCTGAAAGAGATAACGATTGGACCAAAATACCTGAGGAATCAAAAAATATTGTCACTAAAAACAAACTAGAAAGGAAACGCTTCCGAGCTCTGCAAGTCCGTCAACATGTCACAAAAGATCAGCTGCTCTAAAAAACGCCAGCGCATGTGCAATGAATAAATAGCGTTCTAAACAAAACGTCAAGGATAGATGTGCTGAATAATACTGATTGGGCAAGAGGAATAAAAAACGTCATCCCAAATATACTGTATAAATCACTATGGTCAAAGATAATAAAACCTATACAATCAAACGAACCCCACATATATGACCTGCCACATATAAAACAACACAATGAAATAGTGTATTCTATTAAAGAAACCCAAAAATATTATGTACAGTAAGCAATATCTAAAATATATATAAATATATATATATATATATATATATATATATATATATATATTGACTAAAGAAAAACCGAAAGGTCTTAGTCCTGATTGAGCCCTCTAGGGGTCATGGAATCCAACATAAAAATGTACTTCTGTTCCAGCTGCTTTATGGTTCTATCAATATCGCCGCCCCTCCAATTTATTTTAACCCTTTTGATGACGAAAAATTTTATTTCTGAAATCCTGTGTGCCTGGTTGATCCAATGTTCCACAAGGGTTTTTTTCAGTAATACCGCTCTTAATGGCACTCCTGTGTTCTATAATTCTAATTTGAACACTACGTATGGTCTTTCCTACATAAAGTTTCTTGCATGGACATTAAATGATGTATATAACATGAGACGTCTCACAGTTAGAAAAGTCATTAAGAACAAACTTCCTGTTTGTAAAAGGATTGAGAAAAAAGTCCCGTACTGGTAAAACATGTACACACACTGAACAGCGGCCACACTGAAAATGCCCCTTGAATTTAGGTAAAAATGGGCGTTCTGTCAGGGCAGAGGGAACTAACAAATTCTTTAGATTAATACTCCGCTTGTGTGCTATAGTGAGGGGAGTATCTTGGAACCCATCGAGAGATTGGATAAGATGCCATTCCTTCTTTTATCTTGACGATATCACGAGAAATAGTGGTATACAAGAGGGGGCAAACTAACCCAACATTAGAATCCTTCTGTCTGGGCACAAGGAGAGACTCGCGATCCGATGTATGGGCCCTTATATATGCTTTAGAAATATGCTTAGAAGGATAGCCTCTTGCACGAAATCTAGCCTTCATTCCTTCCGCCTGAAGATCAAAATCCTGATCCCTTGTACAGGTCCTCCTAGCTCTGAGAAACTGATCTACAGGGAGATTCCTTTTCAAAGCCGGATTGTGGAAGCTACTAAAGTGTAATAAAGTATTATGGTCTGTAGGTTTCCTATACAAAGATGTTATCAACCGGTTATCTTCTTTTTTAATAAGTAAATCTAAGTATGGAATACAACAATGATCATATGTGAGTTGAAATTTCAAATTGCCATCTAATCCGTTAATCTAATTAAAACGGGAGAGGACATCCTCTGTGCCTTTCCATAAAATAAAAACATTGTCTATATATCTTATCCAAAGCATCACATTCTCCTTATATGGATGATTCTTCAAAAAATTTTCCTCGAAATCATATACATATAGATTAGCATTATCAGGGGCCATCGATGAGCCCATGGCCACCCCTTCACTTGTTGATAAAGGAGATCCCTGAAGCAAAAGAAATTCTCGCATAAGGCTATCTTGGCCAGTGCAAGTAAAAACATATGTAGGAATACGTTTATGTGCCATTCTTTTCAATAGGTATTGTTCTAAAATAATCAAGGACTCGGCTTGAGGGACATTAGTGTATAAGGATTCAACATCCAAAGTCACTAAGATAACACTTGAATCTATATCATGAAATTGCGTCAAAATCTCAATAACATGAGATAAATCTCTCACATACGACCACATAGACAGCACAAAGGGACACAAAAGGACATCCAAAAATTGAGAAATTGGTTCCAGTAGGGACTCACTCCTTCTCTCTCTTTTTCTCCCCTCTTCCTTTATTTAAAGATTTTAGAAAGAGGTGCTCTTTGTTTACTGGTTAGGTGGTTTTATGTGTATAATTCAATGAGTTGGTAATAGTTATTGGCATTGTTAATAAAAGTATATATATATATATATATATATATCCTGATCCTTGGTTTTGCACCACATTTTCTGACTGTGCATAGGTGACAACAGGGCAGGAGCATAGTGGGATTGCACATGCCCTATCACTAACACATCAAGGCTACCCCGCTAAGAGCTGGGGTTTGGGTGTGGATTGTAATGCAAATGGGAGTGTGGGTGAGTGTGAAGACTCATCAAGGAGCTACCAGGGATAGGGATTTGATAGAATGTTATCAGTGAGTGGCAAGGCTCAGTGGGGTGCTATCAGGGGGTGCAAGGTAAGTAGGGATGCTGAGTATGGGTGCAGGAAGGGAGGACTGGGCTGTTGTGTGGGGACATTGAATGGTGGTGCAGAGAGGGTAATGATTCAGAGGACTCAGCTGTTGGGTAGGGATGCTGGTGGTGCAGGGATGGTAAGGATGCTGGATCAGAGGACTGGGCTGTCGGGTAGGGATGTTGAGTGGAGGTGCAGGGAGGGTAGTGATGCTGGATCAGAGGACTGGGCTGATGGTAGGGATGTTGAGTGGGGGTGCAGGGACGATAGTTGTGCTGGATCAGAGGACTGGGCTGTTGGGTAGGAATGCAGAGGAGGTTGCAGGGAAGGTAGTGATGCTGGATCAGAGGACAGCTATTGGGTAGGGATGCTGAGAGGGAGTGCAGGGAAGGTAAGGATGCTGGATCAGAGGATTGGGCTGTTGGGTAGGGTTGGTGAGTGGGGGTCCATGGCTCTAACCACTAGGCTACTCCTCCACTTGAATACTTTAATAACCTAGTTTATAGAGATATATGTTGCCCATATAGAACAGGAAAACTATCAGAGAGCCTATACAATAGTGAACCAACCCCAGCTGATAGAATAAGACTGACCACCTTTGGTCAAATTTATTTATTTAACAATATTTTTATATACCACCTTTCAGAATTTCAAGGCAATTTACATAGAACAGAACTTTGTTTACATAGAATGTTTTTCAAAACTATATACAGCAATGTTGACTTTGTTTACATTTAACTATTTACATAAAGTTTGTGCTCTGCATGGTGCTTAGGGTTCGGTCTGTTGAGGTGGTAGGCAGTCTGTTACGAGGTTGGTGGAGTATAGTAGTATTTGATAAATAGGTGTGTTTTCAGGAGCTTCCTGAAGGTGGAGACATCTATGGTGGCTCTCAGGGGGTGTGGGATGTAGAGTTTGAATGCTCTCTTTAAAGTATTCTGGGATATTCCTGTGTGGGATGTGGAGCCTGCAAGTGAGTCTTGATGCTATGTTCTTCTTGATCTGTTGTCTGGAGTTTTTCGGTTTAGTTCATTTAGGTAACTGGCAGATTGGTTGTGTTGAATTTTGAATGCCAACATTATGTTTTTATATTTTTTTTCTGGATTTGATGGGAAGCCAATGGAGGGATTCGAGAATGGGGGTGATGTGGTCATGTTTGCTGGATCTTGTGATTAGATGAGCTGATGCGTTCTGAGCTAGCTGTAAGGCCTGGATTGAACTTTTGGGAAGGCCATGTAGGATTAGATTGCAGTAATCAAAGTGTGGTGTGATTAGCACTTAACTATTTTATTTAGGTTTTATCAAATTTTTAAAGCTTTTAAAAACTTTTTTGAATGGACTGCATGAGAGCTAGCTATTAGAGAATATTTTCAACAAGACCGTCACATAATCATTTGCCAAAATTTCCATAGCTTATAAAACAGTCTCTCAATGTTCCCCCTAAGCAGCTTGACGCTGCACGGGAGTCCTTCTCTGGCATCACACTTAGGATCACGCAGCATAGGCAGGTCCCGAGGGATTGGCTTCAAACTGCTTGGCAGGAACATTGTTCCGAAAGATGTCATCTTTTATAAGTGAGGATAATAAAGTTCATTATATCAATAATGACCACATTATCTGCAAAATACTCATCTCTCCTATCCATATCTAACAGACACGGTGCCTCCTTTTTGATATGAATCTGTGTCATGGAAATGCTCTCTTTTTCATCCCTTTTCCAGTCTGAAAAATTTAAGAACAGGACACCTAGGCAGGTAAGGAACATTTGTGCATATACCGTAAAATCAATGTATGCACCTAGATGCTTTGACAAAATGGTTCCCGAGAAAGCAAGCTTACGCGTTTCTATTTGTTCTGAGACAGCTGCTATTCTGTGCATACATATGTTGCTAAGTATAGTGTTTTATAAAAACATGCATATATGCCAATGCAATTATCTGATGAATCTTGTTTGAGAATTGTCTTTTTGTTAACTTGGGATTGAGAAGCTAATGAGAATAGGTTGAAAGGGAAATAAACACTGAAAACAGTCTGAGGAAAGGATCAGTTTCTTGGAAAAGATAGGTGTGAGTTAGAAAAGTTTTCACTGCTTATCTGATTGATTTGATGTTCCTGATGAATGCTCTCTGATGTTCCTGAATAATTCATAGAAAAAGAATAAACAAGAGAAATAATTAACACTTTAAAATAAAAAAGAGAGTGAGGGGAAATGAACTTATTTGATGGATACGTTCCATAAGGTTCTGACTTGATTATGTAGTGAAAGCTAATCTGTGTAAAGGAAAATATAAATAATATTGTTCTAGTGTGGTAGTTTAAACTTTGGGGTAAGTTACTAAACAGTGATAAGGGAGTAAGTGTGTCACTTACATAAGGTAAGGACACACATGCCCCCTTAACACCACAAAAATGCTGAGTTTCAGTGCGTAAAAGGCTCTTGTAGTGTAAAGGGAACAGGAGCCGGAGAGCCGGTGTGAAGCGGCGGAAAGTGGGCAGAGAAGGGGTGGTAACACTGTGTGTTCCTTACCAGATTTTGTGAAACACCTCTCAGAGCCTCTTTACGCCTGTAACCATACCGCCATGTGAAACCTCACAGAAAGGGTGTCTGCAGAGGGGGAGAGAGAGCCTATTTTAATGTGAGCAGTGTGATGAAATGACACGGGAGCCACATCAATGATAGCAGTTCTCCATTAGCAGCAGCAGCAACATGGTGCACAAGTAGGAAAGGACACCATGCTGATGATACAAATGGAACAAATGGGGGTGGAACATTGCAGTGGTAGGTGCAGGTGGACATTGCGGACTAGGGAGCTGCCCAGGTGGCACATAGTGGCATAAGAACAGAGGATCCACAGATATGCCATTCTGGGTAAGACCATGGTACATCAAGCCCCGTATCCTCTGTACCACAGTAGCCAATCACACTCACAAGTACCTAGATCGGTCCCTAAAATCTACCCATGTTCAATGATGCCTGCAGTGAGGCAAACTGTGGTTCTGCAGTGCCCTTGCATAATGGTGCAATGACCGTTCCCCTGAATCCTAACCAAACCTTCTCTAAGCACAGTTACACGAGAAGACTTTACAACATCTTCATGATTGGAGTGCCAGAGATTGTCTACACATTGCCTGACAAATTATATACCCTATCAGTCTGGAATGCATTATACTGTAGCAGCATTGCCTGTCCCGTTCTCCACCCACATTTTCATGGTGTAAACAACCAATCATTGTTTACTCATACCACACCATTCAGTAATGCATAGACCCCCAGCATATCTCCCCTTGGCCATCTGTCCTCCAGGTTGAAGGGGCCCAACCACTGTAACCTCTGCACATAGGGGCATCCCCCACATCTGCACCATCTGTGATGTCCTTCATGATCACACAGTGACTTTTGCAAAACACAGACATACAGCAGCTGTGAAAAGGAGATCTGCCACATGAGCAGTCCAAGGGACATGGCACCCTAGGCTGAGATCCCGGTGGGTCCACTCATATGGTGCCATTGAACCAAGCTGCAGAGGAAGAGGTTGATAGCGCCTACAGCTGTAGCCCTCCAGGTATCTGGAAAATGCAGGTGCCTGAGGAAATACTGCAGCAGTGGCTGAAATCCTCTCCCCAAGAAGTATCAGTGGCAGGCAGTGATGGGGACAATGCATAGTCAGCTGGTGGGGGGGCTGCATGACCATCCATGTGTGCCTTTGATCCACCCCATCCAAGCATTACACCCAAGGCGCCCGCCTAACCCTCATCTTTAACATGCTGGGACTGTGCACCACTACCACCGACAGCATGTGGGCATGTCTGCAAGGTATGTTGGCGGGGGTTGTGTGGGCAGTGGCACCAGTCTGCAGCAGACAGAAGCCTTGTCCTAGTCCTCTGTGCCACGTGCATTGCAGCATGTGCCAAAAGCCAGCCGAAGGGAAGCATGTCAGCAACAAAGGCTGTTACTCCTATCTGGCGGTACTGTGATTCAAAACACACAGTTGGTATGCATTTGTGTGGAGGGTCACATGTTCAGGTCTCTGTTCGGGTTTCTATATCGCACCTTCCTGTAGACAAGGTTTAGCCGACAATCCAAGTTCAGCTCCAGCATGTACAACTCCCAAGGAGACAGCCAGCAAGGGTGCCACCCACTGACAGGCTCCACTATCCACAGCTGGCTGGGGAATAATAACACACTGACTGGGCAGTAACAATGTGCGGTGAGGCCAAGGTGTGCTAATAGCGCCTGCACACAGAGCACAAATTATCAGTCCTTGAGCTGACGTTGAGGCAGGAGTGGCAAGCAGGAATGCCAATCATCCCCGCTTTTGCACAGTGCACCAAAGAGAGTGCAGGTGTATGGCTCCCATTTGTCCTGTGGCTTTCTGAACTTTACTTTGGCTCACATTGTCTGAGTTGTTCCCAGCCTTTGTTTGAAAATGTGAATAATGCGAGACAGAGGATTGTGGGTTTCACCTGAAATAGTGTAGATAGGCCTGGATATATCTGCCGCAGTGGTAGGGTCAATGGCTGAGACATCATTGTGCCCGTCTGCCAAGTGCACTGCCTGGGTGGACACAGAATGTCATGCTGAGATGACACTCTCACTATGACTAAAAAGTGGCCACGTCACAGCTATGTATCCACATAGAGTTATTAAACCGTCTGGTTCTAGTGATGTGGATGCAATCTCTGTTTGGGGATTCTAATCACTAAACAAACTTCTGGGTGCTTATGGTTGCTCTAAGTGCATGCTGCCCAGCTGACTGACTGCAGTTGGTTTTTGCATGGCTGACACAGCCCAGTGAAGGGCAGCAGGAGTAGCTTTACTGTATGTGCTGTGGTTGATTGTTAGTTTTGCATGGTTGGGGCAGTAGTGGTTTATGGCAGGATAGTAGCCCCATAGCTGCCTACACACCCCCACAGTAGTGGCTGGCAATGACATCAGCATATTGACACTGGGCATGCCCTACACTGCTGTCAGAAGATTAGCATCCAAAATGGGCAGAACACAGGGCTGAGCTGTTGCTGTTGCTTATAGCATGTTACAAGCATGCAAGAAACCAGGAGAAAAAGCATAACACACTGAAGACAATGCCTGCCACACACTATCAGTGATGTGGACCTACAGCATGTCCAACAAAGACCATCTCTAACAATGCAGGTTCATTGGACCAGGTACAGAGCTGCTGAAACTGCTCTGCAGCATGGCTTGCAGTTTTTATGTGCATGAAGTAGTCACAGTCAGTGCGTCTTACTGAGCTGATGTGCTGGATCAGTGCATTCTCCATTGGTCCTTAGCTACAAACTGCTGTTTTGCATGTGCAGAGCCTCATGGATAGTGGAGGGTCCAACCTACACTGGTAAACACAGCTAACAGTTGATTAGAGACCTGCAGGCTCTATGCGTCTATCTAGAGCTATGTGGAGATAGATGATGCAAAGTCTCTATAGTCAAAGGTCCAGGGTTTGATTCCCACTTGTTCATTTTGTGCTTGGGTGCTACTCAGGTCACTTTCCCACCTTGCACAGCCCTAGCTCTGCTGTAACCTGCAGACAATCATCCTTCTACGTTTCTTTGTATTTATGGCCATGCATTGGGTAGCCCAACATGGTATATTCCCCATCATGGACATCTGAGAGCATGGCTTTAGTGGTTCTACTGCAGTCCATTGCAGTGGTCAGTGATGTATACTTAGCAGATGTCTGGGACAACTGGTATGGATGTGTTTTCTATTGTGCTATCATTGTGACCTCCCATCTTTATGTAAAGAGGATTTATCCCATATATTCAGGCACATGATACTCATTGCATAGCCATCCCCTGCACTGTTCTGCCATCATTACTTGCTGTAAATGGGCAAATGGGTTCAACTTGTCCCTTTCTATCAAGCCACTCTATTGAATGTATTGTCTTGCAGTTTCACAGGCTGAGATAGAAGTCCCACCTGCACAAATGGTGTTTCATGTACCTCATGGCACTGCTACTTTTGGATCACACATACCAAATGTTTTTGGCCAGTAAGATCCCATACCTCCACCCACCACACACATTGTAAACTCTCTGCTTGGAAAATCCATATGTTTATGTTTATGTTTATGTTTATTTCATTTGCTTGACCGCCCTTCAATAATAGTCAGAGCGGTTTACAATACAAAAATATTACAAAGTAAGGCACAAGGCCGTAAAGATGAAAGGAAATTACAACATCTTGACAGGATAGAAAGAGATGAGCTAGAAGAGGATAAACAAGGGAAAAGGTTAGGGAGAGAGGGCGGGAAGGTCAAAGGCCAGGGAAAAAAGGTGGGTCTTTAATTCAGATTTGAAGGTGGAATGATTAGGTTCTAAACGGAGAGTAGTGGAAAGGGAATTCCATAGAGTAGGGCCTATGAAAAAGAAAGCTGAGGAGCGGGTGGATTGAAGATGGGCAAGAGAAGGAGAGGGGAGAGTAAGGCAGTTGAGATGAAAGGATCGAGGGGTATGTTTGGGGGTATGGAAGTGAATGAGGTCCACCAAGTATAGTGGGGTGGAGGTGTGGAACGCTTTATGAACCAGAGTGAGTAGTTTAAACTGAATGTGGAAAGAAACGGGTAACCAGTGGAGATGCAGAAGGAGAGGGATAATGTGATCTCTAGGGGAGGAACAAGTAAGAAGCCGGGCGGCAGTGTTCTGGATCCTTTGTAGACAGGTTAGTTGAGATGTGGTCAGGCCAGCGAGTACTGAGTTGGAAAAGTCGATATGAGACATGACCAATGATAGGAGTAAGGTTGTAAGAGCAGACGGAGAAAGAAAAGGGCGAATCAAGCGAATTTGACAAAGGAAGAAGAAAGAAGTCTTGGTGACGTGAGAAACATGAGCGCGAAAGGAGAGATTAGAGTCAAAGAGCACACCAAGGTAACGGAAAGTGGAAACCAGGGATATAGGGATACCTGAGAAAGAGGGGGCTAAAGAAGGGGATGAGTGACCATGGGGAAACCAGATTGCAGTAGTTTTTGTGAGATTGAGATGAAGACAGTTTTGGGTCATCCAGTTGGTGACAGCAGTAAGACAAGAGTTAAGTGGGGTGAGATCAGGACACAAGGGTGAGGTGTGATGAAGGAGAAGAATGTCGTCCGCATAATAGAAGGCTGAAATTCCAAATTGCTGTATTAATTGAGTGGGGGGGTTAAGAAAAGGTTGAAAAGAAGTGGGGCTAAGACAGATCCTTGGGGAACCCCACAAGAGAGGGGAAATGGATCGGAGGTTGAAACGGAAGGGGAGGTAGAGAGAACTGCACCAGACCGAGAGGAGAGGAAAGAGTGGAACCACCGGTGAACTGTGCTACAAAGACCAGCTTCGTGCAAATGAGAAAGAAGGAGAGAGTGATCAACCAAGTCAAAGGCAGCAGAGAGGTTGAGGGCTACCACCACCAAAATGTCACCACGGTCGTGAGCTACGTGCAGTGAATTTGTGAAAGCGAGAAGGACTGTTTCAACACTGTGACCAGAATGGAAGCCTGACTGATGGGGGTGGAGGAAGTTGATAGAATCAAGGTGATGAGAGAGCTGTGCAAAGACAATTTTTTCAAGAAGTTTGTAGAGGAAGGGGAGGTTAGAAATCGGGTAATAGTTGGCAGGGTCCAAAGGGTCAAGGGAGGGTTTCTTAAGAATAGGGCAAATCAGTGCATGTTTCCAGGAGGAACGAAAAGTTCCTGTGGAAAGACTGGAGTTGAGCATGGAGAGGAGATAGGGGAGGAGAGTGAGAGAGAGGGAGTAAGTAACCAGGAGGAGGGAATGGGATCGAGAGGACAGAAGGTTTTGTTAGAGGAGGAGATAAGGTGGTGAAGTTCTCTTGTAGTAGTCAAAGTGAATGAGGACCATGTATGCGAGAGGTGGGAGATAGGGGGGGGGAGGCGACAGAAGTGGGGGGGAATGGGAGGAGGATGGTAGGGTAAAGATGCCCTCAAGGTAGAAATTTTGGAGCTGAAGGCTGCGGCTAGAAGTGAGGGGGCAGGGGTAGGATGAGCAGGCGTGGTAGATGTGGTAGGATGAAGGGAAGTGAGAGTTTTAAGAGTGGAGTACAAATGACGAGTCTGGTTGGGGGCATTAGAGATAGCATCAGAGATGTATGTAGATTTAGCATGGTGAACCTGGGAGCGGTAGTATGAGTGACAAGCTTTAAAAGAGGATAGAGTGGTAGGCGAGGGGGCTTGCGCCAGTGTTTCTCAGCTCTACGAAGCTAGGATTGAAGTAAGAAGAGACCGGCATGAAACCAGGGCTGTGTGAGTCAATGAGTAGATGGGTGGGGGTGACGGGGGGCAACACGATCAAGCACAGCAGAGAGGGAAGAGGACCAGATGGACGCCTGAGAGTTGGGGGAAAGGGAAGCAAAATCAGAGGGAAAAAGTTCTATTGCTAAAGGGAATTGCTGAGCAGTGAGCGGAGTAATAGAGCATGACAAACGCAAAGGAGGGGGTGATACAGGGGGGAGAATTGGCACCGGAGTACCCGAGTGAGAGCAGGAAACCCAAAGAGACAGATGATCCATCCAGGGTAAGGAGAGAGAGGGCAGGTTATGAAGTGTAAGTGTGGAGGATGATAGGGTCAGAAGGAGGTCCAGGGTATGGCCAGCAGAGTGAGTGGGAAAAGAAACATGCTGCAGAAGAGATAGATCGTGTAACAGGGCAAGAAAAGCGTGATCCCTAGAGGACAAGGGAGAGTCAAGGTGGAGATTAAAGTCACCAGCAATAAGAAGGTGGGGGGAAGAGCAAGGAAAGATCAGAGAGAGACCGAAGAAGAGAGTCCCAGAGATCAGGACGGAGGGCAGGGGGCAAGTAGATAAGAAGGATATGTGTTGGGGGTGAGGTGTGAAGGCAGAGCAAAAGAGCCTCTGGGTAGGAGAGTGAAGGGGAAAAAATCTGGGTGAAAGGAAGTGCAGGACAGAGGATAGCTGCCACACCACCACTGGAATGGCCAGTGCGGGGGACGGAAATTGCAGAGAAGCCAGCCGGAAGGCAGCGGGCAAGGAGGGCATCCTCCCCTTCCCTCAACCATGTCTCGGTGAGGAGGGTAAGGTCAAAGGATGCCTGGGAGATAAGATCATGAATGAGGAGAGACTTGGTCCTGAGAGAGCGACAGTTAAGAAGGCTGATTCTGAGAGGGGGATGGGAAGGAACACAAGTGACAGACTATGGGAGTAAGTGTAAAGGGAGGGAGGGCAGAGACGGAGGTTAGAGGGACAGCGGAAGCGCCGAGAAGCAGACATGACTGGGCGGTAACCCCAGTGAACAGGTATAGAAGCCATGAGGCAAGCGGTGGGAAGATAGGAAGGAGTCGGAAGGCAAGAAATGAACTGCACAGTCCAGCACACATCATTTGGCCATCAGGGGGATTCATGTATTTGCCAGTAAGCTGCCCACCAAAGGCATCAGGGGTCATTTGCAGCACTTAGCCATATCATGCACACCTCTCTTGTGACTGCTCCACATGAGCAGTCATGGACAATCCTCACTTTGATGTCCACATCAAGAACATACCCACATCAGGTCATTCCACTTGACCCTATAAATGCAAGAGATCACAGAGAGAGGAAGACAGGCATTTATAATTGGAAAAACTTAGAGAAGCTAGCAAAGTAGTCAGGCAAGCAAAGATTCAAAAAGAGGAGGAAATAGCCAATGCGATAAAATGGGGGGATAAGACATTTTTCAGATATGTTAGTGAGAAGAGGAAGGGCAAAAGTGGTATTGTCAGACTCAAGGGTGAAGGGGAGGAATATGTAGAAGCTGATGAGGATAAAGCGAAATTGCTTAACAAATATTTCTGTTCTGTGTTCACAGATGAAGAACCAGGAGCAGGCCCTCTTAAAACATCCACAATCAGGAACAGAAGTGAGGAACATCTTGAACAATTTTCAGAAGACTGTGTTTGTGAGAAACTAGCTCAACTTAAAGTAGACAAAGCGATGGGACCGGATGGGATACATCATAGAATACTGAGGGAACTTGGGGACGTTCTAGCAGCTCCAATGACTGATCTTTTCAATGCCTCGATGGAGTCAGGAGTGGTGCCAAAGGATTGGAGAGAGGCTCATGTGGTGCCTTTACACAAAAGCGGAAGTAAGGATGTGGTTGAAAACTACAGGCCGGTTAGTTTAACTTTGGTGGTGAGTAAATTATTAGAAACACTGCTGAAAGAGAAAATAGTGAGGTTTCTGGAGTCCAGCGGATTACAGGATCCGAGGCAGCATGGATTCACCAGAGTCAGATCTTGTCAAACAAATCTGATTGATTTCTTTGACTGGGTGACCAGGGTGTTGGACCGAGGGAAAGCCCTAAATGTGGTGTATTTAGATTTCAGTAAAGCTTTTGACACTGTTCCTCACAGGTGACTTATAAACAAACTGAGCACCCTAGGGATGGACCCTAAAGTTACTGCTTGGGTTAGAAATTGGTTGGGTGGGAGGCAACAAAGAGTACAGGTAAATGGAGTTCACTCTGAGGAGATGGATGTTACCAGTGGTGTACCCCAGGGATCTGTCCTTGGTATGATTCTTTTTAACATCTTTGTTAGTGATATAGTGGAAGGGCTGTCAGGTAAGGCTTGCCTCTTTGCGGATGATACCAAAATCTGCAATAGAGTAGACACCCAGGAAGGTGTAGATAACATGAGGAGGGATTTAGCTAAGCTTGAAAAATGGTCTAGAATTTGGCAGCTGGGATTTAATGTTAAAAAATGTAAGGTCATTCATTTGGGCTGCAGCAATCCAAGGGAGCAATACAGTATAGGGGGTGAAGTACTTTTGTCCACTAAAGAAGAACAGGACCTAGGCGTGATTGTGTCTGATGATCTTAAAGTACCTAACAGGAACACCTCCTGCCACCATCCTCAGCTCTCCCCAGCCCAGGGATCGAGCCTCCGACAGCAGGAGGGCAGCGGCAGCAGCAGCAGCATCGCCCAATTGGGGCTCTCCAGCAGGCCTTAAAAGGCTGCTCCAGTCGGGCGCGTGTTCTCTCCACCTCCTGCCACCATCCTCAGCTCTCCCCAGCCCGGGGATCGAGCCTCTGACGGCAGGAGGGCAGCGGCAGCGGCATCGCCTAATCGGGGCTCTCCGGCAGGCCTTAAAAGGCTGCGCCAGTCGGGCGCGTGTTCTCTCCACCTCCTGCCACCATCCTCAGCTCTCCCCAGCCTTCTCTCCACCTCCTGCCACCATCCTCAGCTCTCCCCAGCCCGGGGATCGAGCCTCCGATGGCAGGAGGGCAGCGGCAGCGGTATCACCCAATCAGGGCTCTCCAGCAGGCCTTAAAAGGCCACGCCAGTCTGGCGCGTGTTCTCTCCACCTCCTGCCACCATCCTCAGCTCTCCCCAGCCCATGGATCGAGCCTCCGACGGCAGGAGGGCAGCGGCAGCGGTATCACCCAATCAGGGCTCTCCAGCAGGCCTTAAAAGGCCGCGCCAGTCGGGCGCGTGTTCTCTCCACCTCCTGCCACCATCCTCAGCTCTCCCCAGCCCGGGGATCGAGCCTCCGACGGCAGGAGGGCAGCGACAGCAGCATCGCCCAATCGGGGCTCTCCAGCAGGCCTTAAAAGGCCGCTCCAGTCGGGCGCGTGTTCTCTCCACCTCCTGCCACCATCCTCAGCTCTCCCCAGCCCGGGGATCGAGCCTCTGACGGCAGGAGGGCAGCGGCATCGCCTAATCGGGGCTCTCTGGCAGGCCTTAAAAGGCTGCGCCAGTCGGGCGCGTGTTCTCTCCACCTCCTGCCACCATCCTCAGCTCTCCCCAGCCCGGGGATCGAGCCTCCGATGGCAGGAGGGCAGCGGCAGCGGTATCACCCAATCAGGGCTCTCCAGCAGGCCTTAAAAGGCCACACCAGTCTGGCGCGTGTTCTCTCCACCTCCTGCCACCATCCTCAGCTCTCCCCAGCCCAGGGATCGAGCCTCCGACGGCAGGAGGGCAGCGGCATCGCCCAATCGGGGCTCTCCAGCAGGCCTTAAAAGGCCGCGCCAGTCGGGCGCGGCCGCGCCTGGCGGGCCTGCGCCTGAGGGCCTCGCCAGAGGGCCCTTAGGTGCGGACCCTAGAAGCAACGCCGAATAGTGGTTCCCTCGTGCTACATCAACAACCCTCTATTGCCTGCAGCGACAACTCTCCATGGACTGTATACCTAGTATCTCAGGTACCCTGTAACATCCCTAACGATATACTTTATCCCTCATAGTCTGCAAGTATTTCGCACATTGTTAACAGTTCCTATCTGTACTATAGCCCTCTAGCCGATAGAGAGGTGTGCATATGCCCTCTCCTATTATGCCTGCAGCAGTCAAATGTAATATCTGCACATGCACACCGTAATAATATGCTCTGTTTAACACCGTACCAGTAATCTCAAGTAGGGCATTATAGCCTAATATCCCTTAGGGCACACTGCTACTGTCAGTATCACCTCATTCACATTAATGCTACTGTTTAATTTGCTACTGTCTAGCCATTTGCTTAGTTACTACTTAGCTATGTAACACTGTAACCTAATCTAGGTTCAAGTAGTGCAAACAGTCTAATGCAAGGCACACTGTTGTTGTCAGTAATTTTTTTTTTTTTTAGTGCCTTTGAGTCAGTCCTGACTCCTGGCGACCCAGAAGCTCCTGGGTTTTCTTGGCAGTGTCACCGGAAGTAGATTGCCAGGCCTTTCTTCCGAGGCAACGGAGGGTTAAGTGACTTGCCCAAGGCCACAAGGAGTGCTAGTGGGAATTGAACCCTGGTTGCTTGGTTACCAAGCCAGTGTTCTAACCACTAAGCTACTCCTCCACTCCACAGTAATACCTTATTCCTATTATGGCCACTGTCTAGTTTTACGGTTTCCCTGCCACTGCTACTGTGTGTTTTACTGTATTCTTACCATTACCATTGCTAGTAGATCTCTACCATTGTTAGTAGATTTCTTCCCTTGCTATAACCTGCAAACAGGAGAGGACACCTACCCTCTCTTCCTGTGTCACAGTAGAAACAACCGCCTGAGCAAAACATCCTTAGCCAGCGGCCACTCCAACTCTTGCTCCTTACACAAACCTTCTACCTCCTCTGTACTGGCTAAGAAAGTCTCAAAATGGAGCGCATAATCTTCACTCTAATGAGTCTTTACTTTCTACTTACAATTTTGCCCTCCAGCTCACTGGCACTACTTACAACACAAAATCACATCCCAACAGTCTCAGCTGGTGGAAGAAGATGGCCTGGTGACTCCTACAACCACTATCATGGAACTAGCTATCTACACCGCCACCATTTAATACATATCCCACTACAAAACTCAAAACCAAGCAAAGTCAAAGCACATATACCAGCAGCTTGAAGTGCGCACTCATTAACTCTCGCTCACTTCGCAATAAATGGCCGGCAATCACTGAAACAATAACGTATCATAAATTAGACATTATTATGATCACCGAGACCTGGCTCTCACCGGAAGATAGCACCATACTCAATCAACTACTACCACCTAACTTTGTGGCTTTCACCAGCCACAGGCAGAACAAAAGAGGAGGAGGAGTTGCCATCTTCACTAGATCCGACCTTCAGTTCAAAATGATAGAATCCAACAGCATCGATACCCTTGAAACAATAACTATCTCTAACAACACTTGCTCTATAAACCTGATTTACAGAGCGCCTTCTGCAGATCCAGACAACCTCTCCAACATCATAAACAGAGCATCCAACACCCAAGGACCAAACAAACCAAATTGGATCCTAGGTGATTTCAACCTGCCATCCTTACAGGACAATCAAGCAGCTACTTTCATAGAAGCCCTAGATATCTTGGGATATACCCAATTGGTACAAGAACCAACACACACAAAAGGCAACATTCTCGACCTCAAATTCGCCCCACAAACAGTGCTTCAACAAGCACAAAATTTCACGTTATCACTAACAGCAGTACCATGGTCGGATCACAAGCTCATCACCTTCCAGATTCCGACCCCCATCAAGCCACAAAGACCCATTGTGGACACAAGTATGACCTCAAGCTCAACCACCAGAAGCTTTCACCCGTTTAACAAAGAACGTATCCTAGCCGAAACAAACAAACTCCTTGATAAGAATACACAAAACCTAGAGGACCTAATCACCACATGGAATAGCAAGCTCAGCGCAATCGCAGTCCGTCCCCCAACAACTAAAGCCCCAAACAAAAGATCAACTGCACCATGGTTCACAGGTGACTTAAGGGCATCACTAACCCACCTACGGAGATTGGAAAAGCGCTGGAGGAAGTCACGCACTACCAGTGACCAAGCAGCATACACCCAGCACTTACACACACATCGCAGGGCTGTCACTGACAGGATGAAACAATACCACACAGACACCCTGAAACGGTCATTAAACAAGCTGCACGACCTCTTCAACCTGGTCAAATCTCTTGCCAAAGAACCCACCCCGGAACTCCCTGGAACCATACACCCGCAGGACTACGCCATCTTTATGCAATCTAAACTGTGCAAGACTGACAAAGTGATGTTACTGGACCCCTCCAATGAACAAGAGTTCTCAGCATCCCTAACCACCTTTGTCACACCATCAAAAAGAACTATTGAAGACACCATCGCAACCCTAAATACCTCCACTGCATACTCAGACCCCTGTCCAGCGTTCTGGATAAAGGATCTGCGTTGTGACCTCGCCCCGATCTTAGCAAAAATGATAGACCTATCATTTAGCACTAGGTCTTTCCCCTCCACGCTCAAACAGACCTCCGTTAGACCGCTCCTGAAGAACGCCAAATTAGACCCTCAAAAGGTGGAGTCATACAGACCCATTTCCAGCATCCCGATGCTTGCTAAAATCATCGAAAAGACAGTCTACAAACAGTTACAAGATCATATTGATACCAATGCCCCTCTAGATTCATCTCAACATGGATTCAGAGAGTCACACGGAGTCAAAACACTACTCACAACTCTTTTCGATACCATAATCTCAGGCATTGACAACCCACGCCAAGGTTTTGCACTCGTATTTTTGGATATAGCAGCGGCGTTCGACTCTGTCTGCCACGAAATTCTCCTAGGTCGGCTAAGAGAGAAAGGCATTGGTGGAAGAGCACTTGAATGGTGCAGATCCTACCTGTCTGGCAGATGGCAATACGTCCAAGCAAATGGGTCCACTTCCGAGCCATTCTTACAAAGTCAAGGAGTTCCTCAAGGATCTTCCCTATCATCACTTATGTTTAACATCTATATCCAACCTATCTGTAATATCATCAGATCATTCAATGTGAGTTGTATGATGTACGCAGATGATGTCTTACTGTTCCTTCCAATATCCATGGATTGCCCAGACCTTACCCCTCTGACTGAGTGCTTCAACGCCATATCCGAATGGCTCCTCTCTCAGAATCTGCACATCCAACACAAGAAAACGGAGGTCCTGTTCATCTCCAGAAATCCTGAGTTTACACCACCCAGCTACTTGAAAGTGGACAACGCTGAATTACAAGTAAAATTAGCTATTTGTTACCTTGGAGTCACATTGGATCAGAACCTCAACATGAAGCAACACATAACCAACACTGTAAGAGCAATTTACTTCAAGATTAAATCCCTTAGACACCTACGCCCTTTACTTGAACCAAGCGACTTCCGCACCATTTATCAAGCCCTCATCATTCCTCATTTTGATTACTCAAATGCCATCCTACAAGGACTCCCTCAAGCCACCTTACATCCCCTGCAACTTGCCATGAACAGTGCAGCGCGGATTCTCCTCAGCATGCCAAGAAGAGAACATATGTGTGATATGTTCTCTTCTTGGCGTGCTGAGGAGAAACAGCTTCACTGGCTCCCCATTCAAGCCAGGTTAAGCTTCAAAACCCTAGTGATGACGTTCAAGGCCATCAAGGGGCTCTCCTCTTCCTCACTATGTGACCTCATCTGACCACCCATAACCAACAGGCTAAGAAGAACCTCAGTAGCTAACACGCTAGTGATACCGAGAGACATAACAAAATGCTCCAAAGCAACATCGAACAGAGCCTTTAGACTATGTGCCCTAAGTCTCTGGAACTCCCTACCACCACACATCAGAGCAATCCCTAACTTGAGCCAGTTCAGGAAGGCCTTAAAACATTTCCTCTTTATCAAAGATCTCACTGACTGCCCCGAACCCCAGCCACCAAGTATGATCAATACCCAATAACTCCATCTGACATGTATATAGTTACCTATTCAATGCTACGCATATGTATATAGTTTGCCCTGTTTTCCAAGTTACTTGTTCCTGTTCAATGTAATGACCTGACTTTTGTTCATTGTCGGATACCTTTTGTTTTATGTAAACCGCGCTGATCGCAAATAGTGCGGTATATAAGAAATGCAAATAAATAAAAATAAATAAATAACAGGTAGAAAATGCAATGGCAAAAGGTAGAAGGATGCTTGTGTGCATACGGAGAGGAATGGCTAGCAGAAATAAAGGAGGTGATAGTGCCTCTGTATAAGTCTTTGGTGCAAACTCATTTGGAGTATAGTGTGCAATTCTGGAGGCTGCACCTTCAAAAGAATATAAACAGGATGGAGTCAGTATAGAGGGTGGCTACTAAAATGGTTATTGGTCTTCATTATAAAGCATATGAGGACAGACTTAAGGATCTTAATATGTACACCTTAGAGGAAAGGTGGGATAGAGGTGATATGATTGAGATGTTTAAATACCTCCATGGCATAAATGTATAGGGGGAGAGCCTCTTTCAATTGAAAGCAAGTTGTACTACAAGGGGACATCGGATGAAGTGAAGGGGGATAGATTCAGGAGTAATATGCGGAAATATTCCTTTACGGAAAGAGTGGTGGATCCGTGGAATAGTCTCCTAGTGGATGACTAGAGATGAGGACAGTATCTGAATTCAAAAAAGCATGGGACAAACACAGAGGATCTCTAAAGGAAAAAAAGGGGACTGTTGTAGTGGTTGATAAGGAAGGACAGACTCGATAGGCCATGTGGTCTTTTTCTGTTGTCATATTTCTATGTTTCTATGACACATGAGTTGTACATGTTTGGAAACTGTCATGACACCTGTGGTTTAAAATGATTTGTTCCATCTCATATATGCAGTACATGCAGGAATGTCATGATCCTGGGATGCCCACCTGCACAGATCATACCACATCCTTACTTGCTCCGTATGGGCAGTATCAGAGAAACATCAGTTCAGAGACACGAGTGGACACCGGGTGTGTAACATCATGGAAGTGACCTTGTTCTACCAGGCAGTGAGTGTGTGTGTGTAGACCTTATGGGCCTGATATTCAAATGGCACTTCGAATATTTAAAGTCCAATAAACCCTGTTAATGCCTTATCTGGGGA
Organism: Ichthyophis bannanicus; assembly: GCA_033557465.1. Taxonomy (NCBI): domain Eukaryota; kingdom Metazoa; phylum Chordata; class Amphibia; order Gymnophiona; family Ichthyophiidae; genus Ichthyophis; species Ichthyophis bannanicus. The sequence goes on along the minus strand of CM066032.1, from coordinate 1,797,966,816 downwards.
TATCCAATGGCTCCTACATGTTTAGTGCCATTGAATAGCCCCAGCTAAGTCCCTTACGCATCCTGATGCTATCTGGTAAGCACTGGGGCATGCTGGGGGTAGTCCAGAGTGGAGCAGAGGCATAAACAGGCACTAACCATACATCAGCAATATTGGGTGCTGCCTGGTTACTGATCAGCACCCTAAAGATATGCGAGGAAAACCCTTGCCTATCTTTCAGGTGCCACTCGCTAACTAGGCAGCAGCCAATATCGTTGCTGCATGGTTAGCTTCAGTGGCTACCAGCTTTGGCGGCGATCACCAGATATACAATGCCAGCACCTTGGCAATTAATATCCAGTTTGGAAGTCGGCAAGGAGGGCTAGGCACCCATCAGCACATAGCCCTTCAAAGATCCAGGCAGTTCAATACTGGGCCGTATCTGTCCAAGAACACTTTGTGTTTGCATGCAGCTTGTATAGATAGGAGGTTTTTATTTCTTTGGCTCATAGCCTCCTTACTTGTGTAATAGTTATATGCAAATCTGTTAGGAGACTTGTCTGCTGGTTAGAACAGCTGTAAAACCTAAATAGATGGTATTAGCCCTTCCCTGTGGCCCGACGCCTGTATTTCACGCACACTGCAACATTGGGGCAACAGAGTCATACAGCACTCTTATGTACCCCCTTCCATCCTTTGGCACATTTATCAGCATGTAGCCATCATGTTCAGTTATGTATTCTTCTGCCAGCTGCTATACACTGGCTCATACTGTGGCATTTTACACATTGGGATGTATTACTCCCACCTCATCTGCTGCTGATGTGCAGGTCACCACTGCTGCCCTGGCATTTGTTCTATGCCTACATTGTGGCCATGTTGGCTACTCCATGGCACACTTCTATGCCTCCCATGGTCCTCACTGTAGATAACATGTGCACCTGTCTCCCACATTCTCCTCCCACTAACTGTCTTACATGTCAGGGGACATCTGGATGTGACATGTTCATCAGCTATTATCTTTGCTCCCATCCAGCAGCTCAGATGTAACTTGCAGAAAGGCTGTCTTATCCCACCTCATGGCAGCTGGCCTTTATTGGGCATTAATATGTACACTTTGCACTCTTAACACCCGATATCCACTTATTGCCTATTAACAGGCTGCTAGCACCCTTAATACCGGAATGCCTAATCCCTGCCCAATCCTTTAATGCATGTTGGGATCCTTAATGGTGCCATTTACTACTTGCAAATGCTGCACCCTTAGCACCATTTAGTAATCATGTCCCTAACTTTTTCATGATGGGGAATACCTCAAGGAGTTGTGGCTGGATAGGAAGAGCTGGGAATGTAGAAAAGAAATAGGCAAAACTGAAAGGGAATACATATTTTAAGGGCAACCAACCTTTTTGAAAGGAAAAAGAGATCACTATGGTTCTCAAAAGAAATAGCTGAAAAGGAAAGAAAAAAGCGGGTGGCCTTCATAAAATGGAAGGAATTACAGAAAGAGGAATACAAGCAACAATATTTGGAAAAGCTAAGAGAAGCTGGGAAAGTAGTCAGAAAAGCAAAGATGCAAAAGGAATAAAAAATAGTCAATGCAGTAAAAGGGGAGGGAAAGGCATTATTTAGGTATGTTAGTGAGAGGCGGAAGTGCACAAGTGTTATTGTCAGATCCAGGATGAAGGGAAGGAATTTTTAGATGCTGATGAGGATAAAGTGGAAGTGCTTAACAAACATGTCTGTTCTGTGTTCATAGATGAAGGGCTGAGAATGGGACCTCAGAAAACATAAACAAATAAGAACAGAAGTGAGGCAGGTCTTGAATGTTTTCAGAAGACCACATCTTCAAAAGGATATAAACAGGATGGAATCAGTGCAGAGACTGGCTACCAAAATAGTTAGTGGTCTTCCTTATAAGGCGTATGGTGACAGACTAAAAAATCTCAATATGTATACTTTGAAAGAATGACCTCAAGGTGCAACCACACCTTGAGTACTGTATGTGTGCGGTAATGAAACTGGAAAAGGTACAGAGAAGTGTGACCAAAATGATAAAGGGCATGGAAGGATAACACTAGCATCCTCCTGGCATTAATTCACACATCTACAGAACCTGGATGTTTACTTCACACATTCACTCATACTGCAGAATTCAAGTGCATTGTTCCTGTTCTATATTATTAGACTTGGAGGACATACCCTACCCAAAATGTTTTAAAAAGCTTATGCGACAAGAAAACAATGTCATAGTAACGTAGTAACATAGTATATGATGGCAGATAAAGACCAGTATGGTCCATTTAGTCTATTCAGCAAGGCGGCAAGAGTAGGTGCACCTGCCACTCTGTGCTGGTCACCCCTTCCCGTGCCTTTGTTTGTTTAGGGTGTACCCACCACTCCATGAAGGTTACTCCTATTTATTGAGATATAAGAGATACTGTAGTTATGTTTACTTTGATTTTATCCTGTTGCTATAAAGGGATACACTGTGTCTGTCCCATGCCATTTTGAATTCTGTCACTATATTTGCCTCCACCACTTTCATCGGGAGGGCATTCCAAGCATCCACCACCCTTTCAGTGAAAAAGTATTTCCTGACTTTGCCTTTCAGTTTACCCCCTTACACTTCATGTTATGCCCTCTAGTTTTATAGCTTCCCCGTCTTTGGAAAATTGTGTTTGTTCATCAATACTCGTTAAGTATTTAAATGTCTGATTCATATCTCCCCTATCCCTCCTCTCTTCCAGAGTGTACATATTTAGGTCTTCAAGTCTCTTCTCATAAGTCTTCTGATGCAGACTCCACATCAATTTGGTCGCCTTCCTCTGAACATTGTTTCCTTTTTCATGAGGGAGGCGGAAACTAGAATTTGGTATAATTTGGTGCTTTCTACTCCCCAGTTTTGTGATTGTTGTCATGATTAGATTATAAACTCTGATGAGAAGGGACTCTCTCTTACATCTATATGTACAGCGCTGAGTATACCTTGTAGCACTATACAAATGATAAGTAGTAGTGGTTGGGGAGGAGATATGTTTGAGTTCTATAGCCTACTGACTATTATCAGATGTTGCTTATCCATATTGGCACAAATGATACTGCCAGGTATCCCTCTGAGCATATCAAAAGTGACTTCATGGCTCTGGGATAGAGGGTGAAACAGATAGGTGGGAAAGTGGTGTTCTCTTCAATCCATCCTGCTGAGGGTAAAGGCCAAAGCAGAGAAGATCACATCCTGGAGATAAATGTATGGTTGTGTGAAGGGTATCATCAAGAGTGTTTTGGTTTTCTGGACCTTGGGATGAAGTTCCAAGGGCTGCAGAGCCGATGGCATCCATCTGTCCAAATAGGGTTGACATGTCTTCAGTAGCAGACTGGCTTTAGAATAGATTCACTGGGGATGAGTGACAAAAGCCCCCAGATATGTGAAAGCCCCCAGGTAAGTGAAACATTAAATACCTCTATAGCAATGGGTAAAAGTGGCAACAACTGGAAAGTAGTATGTATAATTGTCAGTAGCATGGACAATAAGATCTCAGATGTTGAGGTTTTAATGAAAGAGGCTGACTTGGATTTAGTGGCAGTTATGGAGACATGGTTCATGGACAACCATGACTAGGATGTAATTATACCAGGCTATACTTTATTTGTTTATAATATTCAACTATCAATAAAGAAGCAACAAGCAGACAAGAAATCAGACGACGCATTGCTATTGGCAGAATGGCTATGAAAGACCTAGATAAGATTCTCAAGAGCAGAGATGTCTCTCTCCATAAAAAGATTTGACTTGTTCAAGCCATGGTATTTTCAATAACATCATATGGATGTGAAAGCTGGACAGTGAAAAAGATAGACAGGAAGAAAATTGATGTCTTTGAATTATGGTGCTGGCGGCGAATACTGTGCATACCATGGACTGCCCGAAGAACAAACCAGTCAGTACTAGAGGAGATCAAACCTAAGCTTTCTTTAGAAGCTCAGATGACAAGACTTCAACTTTCTTACTTTGGACACATCATGCGAAAAGAGAGATCATTAGAGAAAGACATTATGCTTGGCAAGATAGAAGGTCAACGCAAAAGAGGAAGGCCAGCAATGAGATGGATCAATACAATAACAGCAGCTTCGGGTACCAGTCTGTCAACAATGAGCCACCTGACTGAAGACCAAACACAATTTAGGATAGCTATCCAGAGGGTCGCCATGAGTCGACTCCGACTCGACGGCACTTAGCAACAACAATATTAAAGCTATAGAATTACAGGGCTTAAAAGGGAGAGAGGAGACACTGTGGGTTAAACTAGAAAGAGGAAAACAGAAATCCATTTGCATTGGCGTGATATACAGACCCCAATCACAGGGAGAAAAAGTGGAAGGAGATTTAATTGAAGACATAAGCAGCATTGTCAGGAAAGGGGAAGTTCTACTGATAGGCGATTTCAATATGCCTGATGTTGACTGGCACATTCCTGCTGCAGTGTCCACTAGAAGTAAGGAGATCCTGGATTCTCTACAGGGAGAACTATTCAGGCAACTGGTAACAGAACCCACATGTGAAGGGGCCATACTGGACTTGGTGCTTACCAATGGTGAAAATCTTTCTGATGTTATAGTGGGAGATCATCTCTCATCCAGTGATCACCAGATGGTGTGGTTCAGTATTAGGACTAGGGCTGATAAAATCCATTCAAAAGCGAGGGTCTAGACTTTAGGAAAACTAACTTTGCCAAGATGGGCCAATACCTCAAGGAGTTGTTAGATGGATGGGGACAGTGGGGGATGTAGAAAAACAGTGAGCAAAACTGAAAAGGGATATTTTAAGGGCAGCCAACCTTTTTTGTTAAAATTGTAAATACAGATAAAAGGAAAAGGAGACTGCTATGGTTTTCGAAAGAAGTAGCTGAAAAGGTGACAAAAAAGAAGGAGGCCTTCATGAAATACCAAATATCACAGAGAGAGGAAGACAGGCATCTATATTTGTTTGTTTTTTTAAACTTCTTTATTTATATTTTCAAACAAATACAACAAAACCAAAAATACAATTAAAATAATACTTCTCTTTAACATAAAAAACAAACAAACAAAAAAGACTTTGAACAGCCTTCCCCAACCTTAACCCACCCAACATCGTGTGATCATCAAAGGCTATATATAAAAAACAAGAGACCTGAAGAGGTCTACAATGGCTATGGCACATGAAATAACCCTCCACTAGATAGGAAACAAAATGGTTTGACTAGTGACCCCTTAATTTACATTATAATGTGCTTTGGAGATGAAGTTATACAGGGGTTCCATTTGAGAAAAGTGGAAGGCATAAGGGTTACACTATAAGATGGAATTTTGTTCATATTTGCAGCATAAACACAGGCGATTCCACCATTCATGCCAACTAAGCTCTGCAGTATGTTTCCAATTAGAAATAACAAGATGCAGGGCCACTCCCATCATGAAATCAAATAACAAATTACAATCCCTCTGTAACGAGATGCCAATTGCTGACCGAAAAACAACCACAGACCAAGAGAGAGTGGCCCTGAATCCCAACACCTCTTGGATGTGGTTTAAAATCAAAACCCAATAAGACTGAATGTTAGGGCAGTCATATACCACATGTCTCAAAGTCCCAACATCACTCCGACAAGACCAGCATTCATTCCCAGCTGCCTTATCCCACTTAGCCACCTTTACCGGAGTAAAGTGAGCTCTGTGTGCAAAAAAGTATACAGCTTGTGAAATAGAGGCAGACTGGGAAACTCTATTTGTCTTGCTCCAGAAATTCACTCATGCTTCCGAAGAAGGAGCTTCCCCAGTGTTGTGTTCCCAAATTTGTTGAACACCAATGGCCTGTGGGGTGTGGTTCTGGACGACCAATTTATAGTAGTAAGAAGCCACCCCAGAGGCCGTATGGGCTAAACCTATGATATTCAGAAACCCCCATTCTTCAGGCAAAGACTTAATATCAATAGGGGATTTCTCTATGCAATGTCTCAGCTGGATCCACTGGAAGTATAGGGATTTACGCAAATCAAACGCACATTGTAGGGAAGCAAAAGATTTCCACTTGCCATCCAATATCAGTTGGTCAATAGCCCAAATGCCCCTACTGAACCATTGTTGCCATGCAAATGAACTTTGATGAATTTTAAAAAAAGGACTGTGCCAGATGGGGATTAGTTTCACTAAGAATTCCTCCTTAGGAATAGCCTTTGCTAATTGTTGAAAAGAACTTTGATTGTCATCTATTACCCTATGAGACTTCAACCTCTTAAAAGGCACCATGCCAGGTAGGAGCTTTAAGGGGAACAGAACACTTAGGGGCATGTTTACTAAACTGCGGTAATGTAGCAGCGGCTACATTAAGGCACGTTATGTAACGTTAGGGCGCCTTTAAGGTGCCTTAACGTTCCCGGCCACGGTAAGTCCAGAAAAGGGTGGAGAGAGGGCGGAGAGAAGGGGTCAATGGGCGGGGAGTGGGCAGGGAGAGGCCCCTTTCACACTAATGCGGAGAAATTAAGGGCTGAATCCTAATGCAACTGAAAACCTGGCGTTAGCACACATTTGCGAGAGAGAGAAACCAGTTCTGTGTCAGCAATGTACATCATAGCCAGGGAGCCCCAGAAAAGTGATAATAGTGATACATTGGCACCAACAGCATAGTGCCCTGGTATGAAAGGCCAGGTGATGGCGCAAATGGGGCATGGGGGCTGCAGGCGGGACATGCAGTGGGGGCTACTGGGGCACAGGGTGGACTAGGCGTTTGCCGAGGTGGCACATAGAAATGCAGAAAATGGAAACCAGCAAGACAGCAACTGACCAGGGTCAGACATGCCTATGAGTCTCTGGCCCACAGTGTCGCATCCAGGAGACATTACCCAGCAGGCACCCCAAGGGGCACATAACATTGACAGGCGGTGCCTGGGGAAACGTGGACATCTATGTAGGCACCCCTACCCCAGAACCCACACCTTAGGCAGCCGCCTACCTGCCCCCTAGATGGCATGGGATGGCGCACCACTGGCATCAACAGCATATGGTCATGGTGGCATGGCAGAAGGGGTAGGTGATTGTGCTGGAGGGAGCAGTGGCACCTGCCTTCAGTAGACCTAGGCCATGCCCTGTACCAGAATGTGGTGTGCAGTGCAACAGAAGAGCTCTGGCCAAGGAACGTAAAGATAGCCCCAGGGACCAGTGTGCTGCTGTGGCAACAGTGTGGTGCAGTACACTCAGCCAGCATGTCCATGAGCAGAGGGTCAGAGGTTCATGTCCCATCTGTGGATCCTGCTGAGCATCTCCCCATAGTTTTAGCCCACAATGCAGCCACAGCAACAACATGGGCAAACCCCAAAGCAGTGTTGCACAGGGGTACGAACACCCACTCACAAGGGCGCCACTATCCACAGATTCATGGATTGTCAGGCTGTTGGCCCCAGCACAGAGCTGCAGTTATCACCAGAGCACTACTACTACTCCCTGCACAGATTAGCAATGTTGTCACTGTGTTCAGGACCAGTGCAGCAGGTAGGGTTGTCAACCACCTCCATCTCTGCACAATGCTGAGATAGGTGTGGGAGTGTGCGTATATCTCTCAATTGTTTTGTGTCTGCCAACACCTCACTGAGCCCACATTGCTCATACTGCTTCCAGCGTTAGCCTGCAAATGTGCATAATGAGGAGCAAGGTATTGTGGGTATGGCCCAGACAGGGCGGATTGACCAGGATGCATCTGCACAGGGTTGAGTGCAATGGCTGGGACACTGTAGTGCTCAACAACCACCTGCATGGACAGGGTGGCCACAGCATGTCACGCTGGGGATCACTCTCACTCTGACAGAGCAGTGACCATGGCATGCCTATGTTCCCACATAGTGCCACACATTATTTGTTTCCACTGATACCTGTGTGTTCCCAGTTTTGGGGCCCAAACACAGAGATACCTGCTTGGTGTCTGTGCTGTACATCCCACCTCTGGGTACACAGGGTTCCCCTGTGAGCATGCACTATGGACTGGTTAGTGGGCTGTCTGCCGTTTGCCTGTGCATGGTGGGAGCACCTTGTAGGATGCTGCAGGTGCAGTCTGACTGTGCTGTCTGTTGATGAATGGTAAACCGTGGTGTGGGGCAGTTGAGCCTACCCCAAGCATCACTGCTGGTCTGCAATGGTCACAGGTATGGTACTGGCCCAGCAGCCCTGGAGGGCTGTCATCCGTCAGCAGGACGGTGGTTGCTGGTACTTCAGCCATGGTGAAGTGTGCAAGCACCTGTCCCACCACCCTCTCATCTATAAAAGGGGTGATTGAGGCCCATTGGAGTATATAGCATGTACCACTTCAACCCATAGTGGCAGTGCTACATCGCCCTCATGTGAGTCTAGACATCCCACTGCCCTGAGAACAGGTACCCATGGCAGCCAGACCTTAACACTGGGTGCACACTAATTGAGGTGGTGTCCAGTCCCACAGGACCAAATGTGGCTGCAGAACGCAGCTGGAACAGATGTACCTTCGGTTGCAGTGCTGGGGATGTGCAGTAGGCCCTATTTCTAGCACCACATGTACTGTGGACCTAGTGCTGGGCACCCATCCTATCCCTCAGGGTGAACACGGAACCTGCACAATGGCATGGTCTGTAGCTACTCTGTGCCAGTATCGTGCACTGTCAGTCTGTCTTACCACGCTGCAGTACTGGAGAGGTGCAGACCCCATTTGGTGGTCAGCTGTAGGCCACTGTTCTGCATGTGCAATGCATCATGGGTGCTGGTGGGGTTACCCTATCCTGGCACACAGAGCAGATGGTTTGTGCAGTGACCTGCAGTCCTTCTGTACCCAGCCATTGCTGTGGAACAGGCCACAGAGGTATAGCCAACTGGATAGTACACTGACAGTCTAGGTGGAGGTTATGGGTTCCCTCCTGTCCAAGGCAGTTATTTTGCTTGCCTGTGACAGTCATATCTTTGCAGATCTGTGCTGCCAGTTCATAGTATCCTCACCACAGTTGCCAGCAATCCGTATAAGGCATTATAAGGCTCCTAATTAGGTACAGTACAAGGCACCTTATTAGGCACTGTACAAGGCACGTTATAAGGCGCATTATAAAGGCACATTACAAGGCACCTTATTAGGCACAGTACAAGGCACGTTATAAGGTGCGTTACAAAGTCATGTTATAAGGCACCTTATTAGGCAAGTACAAGGCCAGTTAAGGCACGTGCCTTGTACTGTGCCTTATAACATGCCTCATAACGTGCCTTATAACGCGTGTTACCTGACGGCTTGCCATAATGATGCCCCGCCCATGCCTTTATATGGACATCTGTACCTTTACCGCGGAACCTAACGTGAATGACTTTACCGCAGTTTAGTAAACATGCCCCTTAATCTCTTTTCCAGGTCAAGCCATACTGGGCATTTCCCTATGGCCCCCTCCACTCATCTTGAACCTTGTTTTAGCAAAAAAACCACAATGATAGGCCTGAAAGTCAGGAAAATTCACACACCCCTCTTCTTTTTTAGCTATAAGTTTCCTAAGAGCAATTCTAGGCGGTTTGTTTTTCCATAGATATTGGACAAGAATCCTTTCAATTTGATGATAAATGTTACTCGTAAGAAAGACTGGTAACTTTTCTAACACATAGTTCACTTTAGGAATGATAGTCATTTTTATAGCTTCAAGATGACCCCACCAAGAGAGATAGACCAGCGACCATTTTGTTGTTATATTATGACCTGTAGAGAGGATCTCCCCTTCATTGTACTGTAAAGTTTCACTGAGTGGGTAACAATAGTGAACTCCCAAATATTTCACCATCCTAGGCTCCCACACAAAAGGAAAATCCTCCAAATCTGCCCTAGACACTCTTGAGTTTAAGGGGAATGCAACAGATTTTGACCAATTAATTTTATAGCCTGACAATCCTGAATACTTATTTATTAACTCTAGAATAGCCAGGATAGAGCTGGGTGTGGTGAATAGCAGTAGATCATCAGCGTATGCAGGAAATTTAATTTCCATGTCAGCTATGGATACACCTTAAACTGCGGGGCTTTGTCTTAATAATAGGGCCAAATGCTCCAAGGCCATATTTGAAAATGATGGGAGAAAGAGGGCAACCCTGACTGGTACCACGCCCTAAAAAAAAGTCTCTAGAATGAGTTGCATCCATGGAGATTTTAGCATTTGGTCTCACATACATAAGTTTGACTAGTTTACAGAAACCCTCACCAAACCCAAACAGCAAACCCAGAACAGCAAACAAAAAAGGCCACTCCAGCCAATAAAAAGCTTTCTCTGCATTAATCCCACAAGTGGGCCTTCTGTTTCATCCGCACCTTCCAGTATGTGACAAAGCACTCTAGCATTGTTGGCTGTGGAGGTCCCTCTGTGAAGCCACACTGGTCCGGATGAATCAAAGAAGGGCTCAATTTGGAGAGATGACCAGCTAAAATGGCCGCAAAAATTTTATAAAATGCATTTAGCAGTGAAATTGGGCGGTAATTACTAACCAACTGAGGATCTCTCCAAGGCTTTTCAAGCACAACAATGTTTGCAGGGGCGAACGCTCAAGTCTGGGCCCCATTTTCCAAAAGAAGTCTATGGTATTGTTGAAGATATGGGCCAAGAGTTTTGGAAAAGGTTTTATAAAATTCAACTGGAAGGCCGTCAGGTCTGTTAGCCTTGCTCATTTGCATAGAATCAATAGCCTGGATGATTTCCATAACTGTAAACTGCTTATCTAGTCCTGAAGTTATTTCTTACCGGCCTCTGTATATTGGCCAGTAAGCTATCAAACTCCTTCTCAGGGAAATCTATCTCTGGGGAGTATAATTGGGCATACAATTGACAAAAGGTCTCTGCAATGTCAGAGTCTTTGACAATCAATTGTTGCACCTGAGGGTCTCTCAGAGCAGTAATGTGAGGAGCTTCCTTGCGACCTTTTAACGAGTTAGCTAGTAACTGTCCAGCTCTGTTACCTTACAAATAGTAATGCCCTTTATGCTCTTGAATATTCTGTGAAGCCTCAGTAGTCAAAATCAAGTTATATCTAAATCTAAGGTGCTGTAACCTTTTCAGAACGTTAGGATCAGTTTTCTGGCCGAAGATGTGCTCTCCTGCTTTAATCTGCTGGTCTAATGCACCAAGTTCTGCTTTATGCTGCTTGGCCTGCCGTATGGCAAAATTGGTAATGGTAGCCCACATATTAGCTTTGAAGCCTTCCCACCACACCCAACCCGAGGTATCCTGAGGTAAATTAAACTGAAAATACTTCTCTATAGCCAACAGAATGGTCTCACAGAACTCTTGGCTGTCATGAAGGGTTCTATCAAAGTTCCAGCGTGAGTGAGATTGGCTGCTCGTTGAGTCAAATAGGGTGAATGAGATTGCGGAGTGATCAGAGATATGAGCCGCATGGATATTTGACTCACTTATTCTAGAACAGAGTCCTTTGGAAACTAGGAAAAAGTCTATGTGTGATACCGAATTATGAGGGAGAGAGAATAAAGTATATTCTTTGTCTGTAGGGTGCTGCAACTGCCATATGTCTATCAGGCCCAATTCTTGCATTAGAGACAAAAGAACAGGGTGAGCCTTGGGAACCTTAATGGTTCTCACTGGACTTCTATCTACCAAGGGATCTAATATGAGGTTGAAGTCTCCTCCTACAACAGTCAGATATCTGGGCACCTCCTGTACCAAGGCAAATTGGAGCAAAAGAAGATAGGGCAAACTATATTAGGAACATAGATATTAATTAAGGCCAGTTCAGTGGATCCAATTTTAATGATGGCCATTGCCTACCACCCTTCAATATCAGATCTGGTTTGTAAAACCATGGGGGAAAGAGATTTCCTTACTAAAATACATGTTGTTGTTGTTAAGTGCCGTCGAGTCAGAGTCGACTCATGGTGACCCTCTGGATAGCTATCCTAAATTGTGTTCGGTCTTCAGTCAGGCAGTTCATTGTTGACAGACTGGTACCTGTAGCTGCTGTTATTGTATCAATCCATCTCATTGCTGGCCTTCCTCTTTTGCGTTGACCTTCTATCTTGCCAAGCATGAAGTCTTTCTCTAATGATCTCTCTCTTCGCATGTTGTGTCCAAAGTATGAAAGTCGAAGTCTTGTCATCTGAGCTTCTAAAGAAAGCTTAGGTTTGATCTCCTCTAGTACCGACTGGTTTGTTCTTCGGGCAGTCCATGGTATACACAGTATTCGCCGCCAGCACCATAATTCAAAAGCATCAATTTTCTTTCTGTCTGTCTTTTTCACTGTCCAGCTTTCACATCCATATGATGTTACTGAAAATGCCATGGCTTGAACAAGTCGAATCTTTGTGTGGAGAGAGACATCTCTGCTCTTGAGAATCTTATCTAGGTCTTTCATAGCCATTCTGCCAAGAGCAATGTGTCGTTGGATTTCTTAACTGCTTGTTGCTTCTTTATTGATAGTTGATCCAAGTAGGTTAAGGTTTTTCACAATTTCAATTTCTTCTCCTTCAATGATGAACCTGTTGATTATGCCAGTTGTCATGATCTTTGTCTTCTTTACATTAAGCTGCAGGCCCATTTTGAGACTATGTTCTTTGATTGTGAGAAGCAAATGTTTCAGATTATCTTCACTTTCAGCCAGTAATGTAGTATCATCAGTATAGCGAAGGTTGTTGATGAGTCTTCCACCAATCTTTACACCTCTGTGTTCTTCATACAATCCTGCTTCTCTGATGATTTGTTCTGCATATAAATTAAACAGGTAGGGGGAAAGTATGCATCCTTGTCTTACACTTTTGCTTATTTTAAACCATTCTGTTTCTCCTTGTTCCATTTGAACTGTTGCTTCTTATTTATTTATTTATTTATATTTCTTATATACCACACTATTATAATCAGTGTAGTTTACATTTAAAACAGAACATACTACAATGTAACAGGCCACATTGAGTTTACATTGAACAGGGGTAATAAAACATGGAAGAAACCCGGGGAACTATATACAAATTATGAATAATCTTACGAGGACATATAGGATCTCTAAACAGAGGCATACGCTCATGGGTCAGGGAGAGAAGGTAGGGGAAAGAAGATTAACCATTCTCTATGGGAGGCTGATCTATGGGGCGGGCTGGGTAGGAGGGCAAGGTGATGTCTGTGTGCTTTCCAGAATTGGTATCAGGGTAATGTTGTAGGAACAAGTGGTGCTTGAGAGCTCTTCTGAATAGTGCTAGGTTCGAGATGGCTCGGATTTCAGATGGGAGGGCATTCCAAGCCATAGGTGTGAAAATGGAGAAGGCTCTACAGGCTGTTGTCTTTGTACATTTTGTCAACAGCTTAGGGACTTCAAGTGTATTCATCAATGTAGATCTCTTGACTCTGTTGACTGGTGTGTTATGGAGAAGTTTATTGATGGGCGTGGGGGGCTGGTTCTTGAGGGCATTGAATGTCAGGGCTAGAGTCTTGTAATGAATTATAGCCTGCAGTGGTAGCCAGTGTAGGTTCTTCAGGACTGGCATTATATGGTCTGACCTTGAAAGTCCTACCAGTACCCTCACAACTGAGTTCATGGCAAGTCGGATTGGGCTTAGAGTCGACTGTGGAAGTCCAAGTAGGATGATGTTAGCAAAGTCTAGATGTGGGATAACTAAGGCTTGGAAGATGGATCGTTAGTCAGAGAAGTCAAGTAGTGGGCAGAGATGATGTAGTGTTCGGATCTTATGATAAATTGCTTTTGTGGTGTTTTTGAAATGTGCTGACATGTCTAGCCGCTCGTCAAGGGTAATGCCTAGATAGCGGATTGTGTGTTTGGTCTTCAGTTCAGTATTGTTGACTAGTAGTGAGTGAGGTGGTGTGAACTTCTGGTTCCTCGTGACAAAAAGAACGTCTGTTTTACTGTGGTTAATTCATAGATTTTGAGAGAGGAGCCAATCTGCTACCACTTCAAAGCATCTTAATATTGGAGAGAAGTCAGGTTGATCAATCTTGAAAGGAGCGTAAATGAGAATGTCATCTGCATAGGCAAGGCATTGGACATTGAAGGAGCAGATTAAAGCACAGATGGGCTGCATGTAGATGTTAAACATCAATGCAGATAGGGATGAGCCCTGAGGTACACCTTGCTTCAGTGGAAATGGCTCTGATGTCGTAGAACCTGCTCTGACTTGTTGCCATCTGTTGGACAAATAAGATTTACACCAGGCTAGTGCTGAGCCTTGTATCCCTTTTTCTTTGAGGCGAAGTAAATGTGTATCATGGTTCACCGAGTCAAAAGTGGCTGCTATGTCCAAGAAAATGAGGACAAATCCATGGTGGATGTTGTCAAGTCCTGTGACTAGGTTGTTGAAGAGAGTTGTGAGGATGGTGTCAACACTGTGTGCTTCTCTAAAGCCATGTTGGGATGGATCCAGTGGTGCCTCAGTGTCGACGTGGTGTTGGATTTGTCGCAGGACTACCTTCTCGATGATTTTGGCAAGCAGTGGTATGCTCGAAATTGGTCTGAAGGACTCAACTTTAGACGGATTGAGTTTGCTATTTTTTAACAGAGGGCGGATTGATGTGTATTTTAAGCTTTGATGGAAGGAACCTGTTAAGAGGGATTGGTTCAAGATTCTGCATATGGTTGGAGTGAGGTCATGGCGCAACTCTTTAATCTAGCTTGCAGGGCAAGGATCATTAGGATCAGTGGTGAGGTTAATAGAGGAAATAATATCTATGATCTCTTTGTTGGATACCTCAGAGAATTTCAGCAGAGAGGTTGGTTGGGAGGACAAAGGCAGGGTGGGGAAGGATATGATGGTTGAGTTCATATTGGTCTGGATCATCTTCGATTGTAGGTAGATGGAATAGTCTTGCGGCTAGGGCATGGGTGGTTGGGCTAGTACTGGATCGCCTGTTAGGGACTTTACAATATTGAACAGGTCATGTGGTTTGTTCAATGATCGCTTTAGTAATTCTGAATGATACTGTTTTCTTTTTTTCCATTGTTTTTTCTCGGTGTATTTGTAGGTGAGCGGAGTATGCACAGAGTGCTTTGGAGATCCGGGTGTGGCGCCATTGTCTCTGAAGCTTGCATAGGTGGAGAAGTGAAGCTTGTACATCATGGGAGTATCATGGTGCGTTTTCCCATTTTGCTGGGTTCTTGTTGGTGGATGGGAGGCAGGCAGTGGCTCTGAGGGCGTCATCCCAGTTGGATACCAATTCGTCTGGGTCAAGGGATTCATTGGCAAGGAGGGGTAGGATCTTCTTGAGAGCCTTCTCCTTATTGAGGGGTCAAAAGCGTGTTGCTGTAATTCTAGGAGGGGCACATGCTTTTTTGTTGAGATTGCTGGGGTAGTTAGTGGGTATGTGGAATAGGAGTAGATGATGGTCAGACCAGGGTACAGGTGTTATGGAGAGCAGCAGGCTCTGTGATGAGTTGACAGCAGTTTGAGGGGCGAAGATCAGGTCCAGTTTACCTCTCTTGCTATGAGTGGGGGAGTTGGTGAGTTGCATATAACCCAGCTCATTCATTGCATCAAGGAAGGCTGATGAATGTGTATCTTGTAGGGAGGGCAGGTTGAAATCTCCCATGAGCCAATTTAGGGAGCGTGGGTTATTGGAGTTACAGGCTAGGTCAATTATTGCTGGTAGGTCATCAGGTGATGAAGATGGTGCTCGGTACAGTAGGTTAATTGAACAGTGTTCATTTGATATGGAGATTAAGTCTAGATAGATTGAGCTAGTGGTGTTGCTTAGTATAAATTGGAGTTCTGATCTGGCAAGGATGAGTGTACTGCCGCCCCTCTGGTGGGTCCTATGGCAGGCATAGACTGAGTATCCAGGTGGTGACATATGGTTGATTAGAACATTATCACAGTCAGATAACCATGTCTCAGTTATCAGTAGGATATCAAGGTCATGGAGGGTTATCAAGTCATTGACTACAGGCCATTTCAAGCGTATAGATCTAGCGTTTATAAGTGCACATTTGAGTAAACATTGGTAATTGTATTTCTCAGTTTGGTTCCTCTTAAAGCTCTGTAGAGGGATGTGTAGAAGGTGTGGGTGGAGTGTATTAGATTTGTTGAGGTGTGACGGGAGTTTTCAAACCATCTTCGGAGAGAGGAGTGGTCTAGTGGTTAGGACAAGGTACTTCAGGCCGGAGGGCCGGGGGTTCAAGTCCCACCTGGGGACAGCAATCTCAGGCCAGAGGGTCTGGGATTTCTAGTCCTATAGGCACTCCTTGTGGTCTTGGGCAAGCCACTTAACCCTCCATTGCCCATGTTCCCTGTAAGTATTAGTGTATGTATGTCATATCCCCTCGTGTTAAATGTATCCCCCAATTGACCGCTTTGACCCGGTGAAAAGCAGGATATAAATACAGCTAAATAAATACATCTTCTATCATTATTGTGGAGGATTGGGATGTGACTGATGCCAGGGTTAAATGCATGTGATAGGTTGGGGGCCAAGGAGGTAAGGAGGAGGAGGGTTAAGGACAGGATTGGATGCATTTTGAGGTGTTCTATGTGAGAGAAGCTACTCAAGGTGCAGGGCAGATTCGTTTAAATACAGGATTAAGGAAACAACACAATAATGCAGGTTTGGGCAGAAGTTGTAAGGAATATAACAATGTATCCGCAATGTATATGAAATGTATCAGCACTGTAACAAATTAAGGTGGGTCTGAGCCAAGGGTTGCAGAGATTGGAAACAGTGTTTCAAAACAGATTAGTAACAGTGTTTCAAAAAACATGACATATAGGTAAGAGGCATTTCTAAGACTTAAAGCAAAGGCAATTAGCTCACAGGGTCTCAAGGTAATAAAATTAGCATTCAGTTCATAGCGTCTCAGATGGAGTGTCCTCTTTAATGGGGGTTTACCTCTTGGTCAGTAGCATCTTTCTTTTGTTCCGTAGAGATGTATCAGCATAAGAGCTGGAGGAGAGTTCTTCCGGGGATGTTTTGGTAAGGTTAAGTTCGATATTCAAGGAGGGCCGTTGCCTAAGGGCCACGCCAAAGGGCGGCGGCTGCCTTTTTTAATCTGCTGCACTTTGGTGCTCCTCCTCCCACAGCCCCGATTGGGCTGGAGGCTGCTGAGCGGGAAGGTTGGCTGGCCCGCTCAGGTGTGCTCGACCCCGATCGGGGAGCACGGTGATGGTGGCGGTAGTGTGGCTGCTCGCAGCTGGCAGTGGCTGCCTTTTTTAATCTGCTGCACTCTGCTGCTCCTCCTCCCACAGCCCCGATTGGGCTGGAGGCTCCTGAGTGGGAAGGTTGGCTGGCCCGCTCAGGTGTGTTCGACCCCGATCGGGGAGCATGGTGATGGTGGCGGTAGTGTGATCAATGTACAGATTGCACAAGAGAATGATCTTGATCTTGAGAATGATCTTGATCAATGTACAGATTGTGCAAGAGAATGATCAGGTGTTCTGGTATACCCATGCTTCTTAATGTGGCCCAGAGTTTCTCATGGTTTACACAGTCAAAAGCCTTGCTATAGTTGATATAGCACAAATAGATATCCTTTTGGTATTCTTTTTTTTTTTTTATTGTCATTTTCAGTCAATATACATAACCAAAATACAGTGAAAGGTCAATCCGAACAATGCAAAGCATTAACAAAAGAATCACGAATAAAGGAAATATGTCTAGGATAAAGTCCACATTATGGGATCAGTGATGTCCATAATAATAAAGAATACAAACATAGGAAAACCAGAAATAAATTAATCTCAACTTTTAGAGGCTCATTCAATTAAACATCAATCCTGTCTACCGGCTGCCGCCCTTCCAAAAAACTTTCAAGATGAGACACCTCCGTAAAGGTATACATCGCTTCCTCAAGACCAACAACACATTTGCAGGGGAAACGAAGAAAAAAAAAAGCACCCACTGCTAAAACACGGGGCTTAAGCTGTAAAAATTGCCGCTGACGCAGCTGGGTGCTCCTTGATACATCAGGAAAAATACTGATTTTATGCCCACAAAATTTTACAGATTTAACCTTGAAAAAGGCCCTGAGGATGTGCTGCTTAACCTCAATGGAGGAAAAAGTAACTAATAAGGTGGCACGCGTTAAAATATTATCCTGAGAATCCTCAAGAAAGGCTGTCAAATTATCCATTGTAGAGGCAATTTGATCTAGGCCCCCCTCAACCGCATTTATTTTTTTAACCGAAGAGGGAATATAGTACAAATGTGAAACATTTAAAGAATCCAAAATGGCTAATACCTCCTTAAAGAATTTTTCAAGCAAAATTCTATGAGATAACAAACTTGAATAAGGAAAATTCAAAAACCTCAGGTTACAACTACGGTAAGAATTCTCCAAGGCTTCTATCTTAGTATGCAAAGATAAGGAATCCTTTATAGCGGTAACACTAGATGCATGCAAAGAGAGAACCTGTGATTCTAACTTGGTAGTAGCCAAGTCAGCTTGCGCAATTTTCTCATCAAGATGCCCGAAAGCTTCAGTGGCTTCCTGCGAGTAGTTGCACAAGGAATTTAACGTAACCAACATTTTTTTATCAATAGACTGCAAAGCTATCCAAATATCCCGCAATGTAATCTCTGACTCCAAAGAAGAAGCAGGGAGCTCAAAAGACCTACCTGCTTCTAGCGTTTGCACGGGGACCGGCAGAACTATAGGTTGAAATTTGATCGCCGAACGTGAGGACTGTTTAGACAAGACTGAGATGTTTCCTGGAGCAGGGCAAATCGGAGGAGATCTGCTCTCAGGGCTGAGAGACACCCCCTCAGGGGAAGAGTGAGCTAGAGGGAGGGGAGCAAAGTGCTTGTCTAGCGGACTGACTGATTTTACAGCACCGGAAATGGTCTCAGGGGCCTTGGCCCCAGATTTAGCCTTTTGCTTGCCCATAATCCCACTAGCGAGATAACAACTACTCTCCTACGTGTAACGAAAAACAACAACTTATCCAAAGAAAATATACCATACAATAGGCGTCTCAATAGCATCGAAGAGGCGTCAAAGGGGCAGTGCTACCCCCTTTGACCACGCCTCTTCGGTACACACCCCGCGTACACGCTCCGCGTCACAGAGGAGATCCACCTAAATAGGAAAAAAAGGACCACACAGGTAGGGCTGCCTCAGAAGTGCCTGCCCGATGAAAAGGGGAATAGAGTAGGAAGTCCTCTCCTGTAAACGGCAGCAGCAGCCTCCCGAGCCGATGGCTTGGCTCCAACACCTCCCGCAAAGACAGCTAATCCAAAGTATCACTCTGACCGGTGCAGTTTTAAGCTCTGAGTGAAGTCCCCACAGGTAGGGCTGCCTCAGAAGTGCCTGCCCAATGAAAAGTGGAATAGAGTAGGAAGTCCTCTCCTGTAAATGGCAGCAGCAGCCTCCCGAGCCGATGGCTTGGCTCCAACACCTCCCGCAAAGACAGCTGATCCCTTTGGTATTCTTTAGTCTTTTCAAGGATCCATCTCACATCCGCTATGATGTCTCTCGTTCCTCGCCCTTTCCTGAACCCTGCTTGCACTTCAGGTAGTTCTTGTTCCAGGTATGGTTGTAGTCTCTTTTGAATAATCTTTAGTAGAATCTTGCTGACATGTGGGATCAGAGCGATTGTTCGATAATTTCCACAGTCAGTTGGATCACCTTTCTTTAGTATTGGTATAAACACAGATCTTTTCCAGTCAGATGGCCATGATGTTCTCTTCCATATTTCTTGGCAGAGTCTTGTAAGTACGGTAACAGCTGCATCAGATTGCTGCAATACTTCTATAGGAATGCTATCAATGCCTGGTGCTTTGTTCTTTGATAAGGCTTTCAATGCTGTTTCAACTTCTTCTTTCATCACCAATGGTTCCCGATCATAAGGTACAGGTTGAAACGGCTGTTGGTCCACTTGATCTTTATCATGTAAAAACTCTGTATATTCCTTCCACCTTTTCTTGATCTTCTCAGCATCATTCAACATAGAACCTTGAGCATCTAGTAACATTCCAGTTCGAGGCTGGAACTTTTTCTTTAACTCTCGTAGCTTCAGGAAAGCCGATCTTGTTCTTCCTCTAATAGTTTCTGCTTCTATTTCCTTGCAAGTGTCATTGTAGTACTTTTCCTTGTCCTGTCTTGCTGCATGTTGGAAATCTCTGTTCAGTTCTGCGATTGTCTTTCTTTCTCCTTTGGCTTTAGCTTCTCTGCGTTTCTGGGCAATGTTCAGAGTTTCTTCGGTCATCTATTTTAGCCGTTTTTGCTTTTTCAACTTTTGTAGAGACTTCTCGCTTTCTTCCAACACAACCTTCTTGATGTCATTCCATAACTCTTCCGGAGCTCTGTCATTTGTATCTAAAGCAGCAAATCGATTTTGCAGGCAGTCTTTAAATTCCAGTGGTACATTCTCAAGGTCATATTTTGCTGCATTCATGAATGGTTTGCTCTTTTTCAACTTTAGCTTGAGTTTGCATACTAGTAGTTGATGATCTGTACCACAGTCAGCTCCAGGTTTTGTCTTTGTTGATGTTATAGAGCTTTTCCATTGTTGACTTCCACAGACGTAGTCAATTTGATTTTTATACAATCCATTGGGTGAAGTCCATGTGTACAGTTGCCGCTTGTGTTGCTGGAAGAAGGTGTTTGAGATGAATAGATCATTGGTCTTGCAGAATTCTTTCAGTCTTTCTCCAGCTTCATTTCTGTTGCCAAGTCCATATTTTCCAACTACTTTGCCTTCTTCTTTGTTGCCAACATTTGCGTTCCAGTCACCCATGACTATCAGGATATCCTGTTTGCATGTTCTGTCAATTTCAGCTTGTACTTGTTCATAGAACTCTTCAATTTCATTCTCTTCTGCAGCTGTTGTTGGGGCATATACTTGAATTATAGTTATGTTGATAGGCAATACACATAGACGAATCGATATTAAGTGTTCGCTGACTGCATTGTATTTCATTACAGTTCTTGCAAGTTTCTTCTTTATTATAAATGAAACATCATTTCTTCTTTGTCTTTAATTTCCAGTATAGTAGACCATGTGATCATCTGATGCAAAGTGCCTGATGCCAGTCCATTTCAATTCGCTGACACCCAACAGATCAAGTTGTACACGTTCCATTTCATTCTTGACCACCTCCAACTTCCCTTGGTTCATGCTTCGTACGTTCCATGTTCCAATGTGTAAGACATCTTTACAGCTTCTGACTCTCATTTCATGCGCAGCTACATCAGCAGTCAGGCTTCCCATGGGCTTTGATCCAACCACATCATAAATGCTGGCTTTACTCTGAAAAGTCTTAAGCTCTTCCCCAGTAGCTAGTTGCGTGCCTTCTGACCTGGGGGTCTCATCTTCCAGCACCATAGCACAATTTGTTTTGTTGTAACTATCCATTGTGTTTTCATGGCAAGATACAGAAGTAGATTGCCGGGCCTTTCTTCCACGCAGTTTAAGTTTGGTGGTGTTGCCATTGTCTCAAAAATGTGATCCTCCACCATCAACACTATCCCATTCTGTTGCTGCCCAGATGGGTGGTTTGTCTTGGTCTGGCACCTCAGCTGAGACCTGTCCATCTTGGGAGACCCTGCCAGTAGTTAAACTACCGATAGTTTAGCTCTCAGCATCACTGATGCACGCAAGCCCTCACAGCATGACAAGCTGCAAACCAAGTGAGAGACAAGCTGCAAACCAAGTGAGAGACAATATAACACAGAGTGATAGTCAAATGTTACAGAAACATACCAAAATGTAGCATACAATTTTACATTGTAGTTCCAAACCCTGAACGCCCACAAGATGATAGCTGCACTTATAGCCCAAGAAAGAAAACCTAAGAAGAAAAGCCGCAGTTTAACCATAGCCCTTGCACATGAACACTCACAGTAAGGACACATAAGTCTGAATAACAAAACCACCAAAACCCTGGGGGGCTATAAAAACACAAAACCTAGTGGGTGAGCCCAAAAGGACAAGACAGGCACGGAGGGCTAAGTTGCTATTGCATTTCTACTTCTTTGTCACTTAAAGCAATGCAAACTATACATCACCCATACCAGGAACAGAGACAGTATCCCCAAACCCAGAACGCCAGAACATTATGGCAGGGCTGCCTCCGTCAAAGCAATTATGTTCAAAGAAGGAGCCATGCAAGTGGACAAGGGCCAACCTGCTCCTCCAAGCCCAGCTACCCTTCCAACCACCACAGACATCACAAACAACATAGAACACAAAAGAAGAGAGAGAGAAACAGAAAGAGAGACATTTTGACCAGAGTAACACCCTGGAGTTTCTCCAAGAGAGACAGAATGAATGTCCCAGTGTATGACAATTCTGCAAGATTTAATGTCACCTCTGCATGAAATAAGTCACAACTACACAACCTCAGACCAGTCAAACGCCCATGAACTTCAGCAGGCCACAAAGTGCAAGGTAAGTTTCACCACATCAACACTGACTCCTTGTCCTCCAAGAAAGTATGCAACTCCCCTGGATCATCAAAAGTCTTAGTCTGGTTATGCAGCGTAACTCTCATTCGGGCAGGGTAAAGCAGCCCAAATCAGGCCTGCAGCTGCAACAAGCATGGACATAATGCCAAAAAGCTCTTTCTCCGATCCACCATCACCTTCACAAAGTCAGGGAAGAATAGGAGTCTGTGCCCCTGATATTCCAAGGTAGAGAGTGCTCTGTCTGCTTCCATTTATTTGTGAGACTTGCTGAAAATGAAGAACTTTCAAGATGATTGGGCGTGGGTGCTTGCCCTCAATCACGGACTGAGTAGGCACTCGATTTGCACGCTGAATCTCAAATGGCATGGCAAATTTCAGTTTCAACACACTGGAATCATTGACTGCAAAAAGGCCACTATGTCAGGACCCTCGGCTCCCTCGAGAACTCCCAGTATTCTTACATTGTTCCTTTGAACACGGTGGTTTCCATCTTCCAACTCTCTTTGCAGTGAGCGTATCAACTTTACCTGCCACTCGACGGCTTTGAGCCACTCCCCATGCATTGCCAACACATTCTCCACTTTCTCCAAGCATGCCGTGATTGACTCCAGAGAAAGATTCAAGGCGATGATATCTTCCTGCATTGTGCACAGCGAGTCTCCATTGGATATGACCAAGTTTTAACAGCATGAATCTCAGCCAAAAGTTCCTGCAAGGCCTCAGGACAATCTCAGATGACCACCATCTTGTGAAGTGAGAGAGGTTCCGTTTTGGTTCTCTTTATTCTTGTATTTTGAGATATTTGGTAATCTAGATGCGTCGGCTTGGTGCCAGACATATCCAAGATCAAATGATATCAAAGTAGGTAAGACCTATTTAGTTAAAGACTGCAGAAGTCCGGATTCTTGACCATTGCCCTCCGGAGCACAGCTCTTACATGCCCATCTTGTCCAAAGCCAGGCTCCCCCCTCCCCCCAGGCATTTATATTTGGAAAAAAACTTAGAGGCTAGCAAGGTAGTCAGGAAAGCAAAGATACAAAATGAAGAAGAAATAACTAATGAAATGAAATGGAGAGATAAGATATTTTTTCAGATATGTTAGTGAGAGGAGGAAGGGCAAAAGTGGAATTGTCAGACTCAAGAGTGAAAGGGAGGAATTGCTTAACAAATATTTATGTTCAGTGCTTACAGATGAAGGGCCAGAAGCAGGACCTTGGAAAAAAAACCACAAATATTAACAGAGATGACAGGGCTCTCGAAAGATTTTCAGAAGACTGTGTTCATGAGGAACTAGCTAAACTAAAAGTAGACAAATTGATGGGACAGGATGGAATACATCTGAGAATACTGAAGGAACTTAGGAATGTTCTAGCGGCTCCACTGACTGACCATTTCAATGCCTCTTTGGAGTCAGGAGTGGTGCCAGGGGACTGGAGAAAGGCAACATTCTGGGGAAGGGAAGGGCTCTTCCGAAAGGATGGGCTCCACCTTAACCAGTGTGGAACCAGGCTGCTGGCATTAACCTTTAAAAAAGAGATAGATCAGCTTTTAAACTAGATAGTAGGGAAAAGCTGCCAGTCGAACAGGAGCACATGGTTCAGAAAGATGTATCCTTGAAGAATACAAGCAAAACAGGGATGTTAGGGCATCCCAACAAAGAGGTTCCAACAAAGATAAAAGAAACCCAGATATCCTTCAATACAGAGCGGAAAGATTCCAAATTACACCTATCAGCTTATAACCAGATTAATATGAATACAATACAACCTCTAAAATGCCTGTATGCAAATTCTAGAAGTCTAAAAAATAAGATGGGAAAGCTAGAATATATAGCATTAAATGAAAGGTTAGATATGATTGGCACCTCAGAGACCAGATGGAAGGAGATAAGCCAATGGGACACTGTGATACCTGGGTAGAAACGATATCATAATGATAGAGTCAATCAAATTGGTGGAGGGGTTGTGCTTTATATTAGAGAGGGCATTGAGTCACATAGGATTCAAGTTTTTCATGAAGCAAAATACACTGTAGAATCTCTATGGATAGAATTTTCATGTAAAAATGGAAGGCAATAGCAGTGGGGGTGTACTACCAACCATCTGGCCAGAATGAACAGATGGATGATGAAATGCTAAAAAAAAATCAGGAAAGCTAAGAAAATTTACAGCACAGTAATAATGGGTGATTTAAATTGCCCTGGTATCGACTGTGTTAATGTCACAGCAGGATATGCTAGAGAAATAAAGTTCCCAGATGAAATAAATGACTGCTTCTTGGAGCATGAACTGACAAAAGGGGAAGCTATTTTGGACCTAGACCTTAGTGGAACACAGGATCTAGTACAAGAGATAAGATTTCCGGGGCCACATGGCAATAGAGATCATAGCATGATTGCATTTGATTTAATAAATGGAAAAAAGATGGCAAAGAAATCCACAGTACTACCTTTTAACTTTCAAAAGGGAGACTATGATAAAATGAGGAAAACAGTTAAGAAAAAACTGAAAGGAACAACTGCAAAGTTAAATATTTACATCAGGCATGGGTGTTGTTTAAAAGTACTATCTTGGAAGACCAGACCAGATGTATTCCACGCTTTAAGAAAAATGGAAGGAAATCCAAAAAACTACCAGCATGGTTTAAAGGGGAAGTCAGAGAGGTTGTTGTTGCCAAAAAGGCATCTTTCAGGAAATGGTAAAAGGAGCCTAATGACGAACACCGGAAACAACCTAAGCACTGGCAAATTAGATGCAAGGTTTTGATAAGGCAGACAAAGAGAGAATTTGAAAAGAAGCTTCCTGTGGAAGTAAAAACATATAATAAACAATTTTTCAAGTACATTTATAGCAAAAACCTGTGAGAGAGTCAGTTGGACCATTGGATGATAGAGGGGTAAAAGGGATTAAGGGAGTACAAGGCCATTGAAGAGAGACTGAATGTATTCTTTGCTTCGGTCTTCACTGAAGAAGGTGTAGGGAAGTTACCCATGCCTGAAATCATATATAAAGGTAATACAGCTGAAGAATTGAAAGAAATATTGATAAACAGGGAGGATGTATTACAACTGTTTGATAAGCTGAAGAGTAGTAAACTACCTGGACTGGATGGTATTCATCCAAGGGTGTTCTAAAGAACTAAAATGTGAGATTGAAGACCTACTATTAGTAATGTTAGAAATACTAGTATTGCAGAACTATCATTAAAATCATCTGTAGTACCTGAGGATTGGAGAATGGCCAATGTAACTCCATTTTTTAAAAAGGGTTCCATTGGTAATCCAGGAAACTACAGACTGGTGAGCCTGACATCAGTACCAGGCAAAATGGTAGAAATCATTATAAAGAATAAAATTATTGAATATGTAGATATCCATATTTTAATGGGAGAAAGCCAATATGGATTTAGCCAAGGAAGTTCTGCCTTAATAATGTTATATTTTTTTTGAAGGTGTTAATAAACAGGTAGAAAAAGGTGATCCAGTTAATATAGGGACCAATTTAGAGACTGTGTTGCTGTCTGGATTCTATTCCCCCTCCTGCTCTCCCTTCATGTCCTGAGCAGTAGGATGGGGAGAGCCGGCGGGGGGCGGGGGCGGGCCTCTCCATCAGGAATTACAGGGCTGATTCAGGTCATGGCCCTATACATCCTGCAGGGTCTGTGGGACATGCTGCTTATTCCACCTCAAAGGTGGGATAAATAGAAGTGACTTGGCAATAGAGCCTGGGGATACCCCCCCCCCAGGCCAGGGCCAGGTGCAGGGGGGGGGTCCCAGATGTCCAATCCAGGCCATGGCTGGTCAGCTATGGGTCAGGCAGCAGGAAAGAGGAGGGGCCAAGTCACTGCAGCCAGGGGATCCTGTAGGGAGGATGTCCCCACAGGCAGGCAGGGGCATGCTGGGCCCTCCTCGGGCTGAATTCTGCATGCCACTGGAACATTTGTTTTTCCCATGGTACAGAATTTGGTCCTAATGGCACCATCCTGCATGGGGTCGTCCGGACAGCCCAGATGTGCCCCTCTCAGAATTGGGCTCATAATATATCTGGATTTTCAGAAAGCCTTTGACAAGGTCACTCATAAGAGACTCTTGGCAAAATTAGGCGTCATTGTGGATAATACATTGAAACCCTTTGCACAGTGTGCAGCGGCAGCCAAGAAAGCAAAAGGAATGCTAGGAATTGTAATGAAAGGAATGGAGAATAAAACCAAGGATATTATAATGCCTCTATATAGTTCCATGGTGTGACTGCACCTTGAATATTATGTGCAATTCTCATCACCATATCTTAGAAAGGATATAGCTGACTTATAAAGTACAAAGAAGAGTGACAAAGATGGTAAAAGGGATAGGAGGAAAGGCTAGTGTATCTGGATTTAAAAAAGCTTTGGAATGTTCCTGGAGGAAAGATCCACAAACCAAAGAGGACCCGGGAAATCCACTGCTTACTCCAGGACGAGCATTGTGGAACCTGTGTGCCTTTTTGGGAGCCTGCCAGTTACTTGTGCCCTGGATTGTCCACAGTTGGAAACAGGATACTGGGCTTGATGGACTTTGGTCTGACCCAGTAGGGCATTTCTTGTTCTTAACAGGATATTCAGTGACACTATATGCATAGTGCTACTGATTAACCTTGGCACTATCCAGATAATGGAGCAGGAGAAGAGCCGTCAGTTATCCAAATAGTAGCGATTTTGCATTGCCTCTATCAAGGTACGACATCCAGAAAGCTGTTCTAAGGCTATCCGGATAGGCACTGAATATCACCACCCAAACAGATATCAGCAGCTCTGGCCGCACTATCCACATATCCAGCACAGGCCACAATCCAGATTCAGGTGCTGAATATCCCAGTTTTCCCAGTATCCCACTAATGTTTTACTTCCAATGGAGCCCTTATATTCAGGCCATACAGGTATGCTCAATATATTTCTCACCTCCTTATTCCAAAATTTCAAGTTTTGGAAACACGCACAGTTCAGTCTGCTCCTGATTTATAATGTGACTATGGTTTCAGGGCCTTTCTTGCTCGTCCGGAGCCAGCTGGGTTGGCATATGGTATTAGACAGTTCTATAGCTAACAACAACTTATTTTACTTTTTCAGTGCATTAAAGACTCAATTCACCTCCTGATGATTTTAGGTTCTGTGGAGAGAATAGAAGGTTATCCCACAGTGAGATTTTAAAGGGCATAAATGTTCATTGTATGTGAATAAAAATCAATTGTTGAACCCTACCACAAAGAACACATTAGAAGAGAGACTGGTGTGTCTACCAGCATTTGCATTCACTGCCTGAATGCTTAAGACTATTATTTTGAAGCACTGGGATGTGTTAAAGATTTATCACAAATTTCAAGCTGTCATAGTTTGCCTTTAAAAGGGCACAAAACATAAAGGATATGCTGGTCCATTCAGTCTATGGATCAATTATGTTTGAGCCATCTCAAATGCAAGGCCACTACTCTTCTGGACCTAAATAATGGAACACAGGAGTTGTTTCCGCATGAAGAAAATACAAGTTTCAATACTTGATCACTGTCTGGACAATCGGCATTTTTTTCTTCGACCTTTAATTTACAGTTATTGATTATATTCAGCCTCTGTGGTGGAGAATGAACTTCAACTATTAATTCAACGAGAACAACTCTGGATATACAAGCTCTATACTATCTACCCGAGGGGACTAAACAATGCAGTTGATTGATCTATGTTTTTATGAAATATTTCTGCTTTTACATTTCTCTCTATATTCAACTTTTGAAGGTTTTTTTTTATTTTTTTGCATTGCACACAGCTACATTGGCTTCTGATTGGATCTCCTTTAACCAATAGGAAACTGGGCCCTTTTACTAAAAGCTGCTAGCTGGTTGATGCATATTTTAGCATGCATTAACTGACAGTTAAGAATGCTAATCTACGGGGGGCGGAGCCTGATGTCCAGCGGGTAGGACGCTTTGCGTTGAAGCTCCCGAGAGGCCTACTTAGAATCCTGACTTAATACCTACACAAATTTACTATTTCGCTCCGAGCTGACCAGGGCACCTCGGGGGGGATGGCGGCCCATAAACCAGCGCGCTTGGACTTCGGGTCTCCTTCTTCTTCTCACGGAAAACGCTCCAAAACAGAGGTGTCCTCCCCACAGAAGATGGTCCCATTTCGTGAAAACCCCGAAATGCACCTGGAGATTTTGGAGGAAATACGCGGCGTGAAGGAATTGGTGCAGTCCAATGGAGAAGCGCTTCGAGCCATGCGAAAAGACTTTGGAGTGCTCCAGGACCGACTTGAAAGTCTTTCATTACGGCAGGACAACATGGCGGGGGTCCTCGACTCGCACGAGGTGCGCTTGGGCAAACTGGACAAGGCTGAGCGCCAGATACAGAATCTTCAAAAAGAGTTAGAAGATAGCAATAATCGAGCCCGTCGCAACAATGTGAGGCTCCTCGGAATGCCGGAGGGGGTGGAAGCAGGAGATATAAGAGAATTCTGCTCAAAACTCTTCCCTCCTTGCTGAAGATCACTTTTCACAGAGAACTGGAAATCGATCGAGCACACCGTGTTCCTGCCCACATGGCGCTCAACCGCACGACCCCCCGGCCTATTATCTTTAGCTTGCTACGATATCAACAAGTGGAACAAATTTTACATGCTGACCGAGCGAATCATCATTTGGACATTGAAGGTCGTAAGGTCTCCTTCTTTCCTGATTTGGCAAAGCCTACCGTTGACCGTCGGAAGAAACTCCTTGCTTTTCGCCCTCGACTTCAACAGCTACAGGCTCGTTTTGGCCTGTTGTATCCAGCGAAGCTCCGAGTGACTCTCCACAACCAAACCAGGACGTTCGAAGATCCTGATCTACTATCAACATTTTTAGACTCCAAAGAAGCAGAGCAGATGCGCTAATCCCAAATCTTGGACTCTTATCTGCCGGCTCTATCCGCCATTTTGAAGGGCCCGATGCGGCGGTCATAGCCAAGCACAGAAATAGCCTGGACTTTCTTTCTCTATATGACTTTTGTTTTTTTGGTCTCCTATCCCTTCATGATGTGTGCCTCGGTCGGATTCGGAGCACGCACAGTCCTACAGGTTATGTGTTTTTTCAATTTCGGCCTTCTCTGGGGTTTCTCCCCGCAGACACATGGTCGCCAGTAATTTGGGGTTTTGCTTCTCCTCTACCGTACTGCGGTTTTCTTTGTTAATGTGGGGCGCTTCATTGTATTATATTAGCTTATTTTTCCTATGTCATGTGTACAGCCAGATACAGTCAGTTTGAGGGACATAGTGAAATTATGTGTGCTATCATGCTCAGAATTTTTAACTTTTCTGAATGGCCTTATGTAAAATCTTATCATTCACCGTCAAAGGCATTAATGGTCCACTCAAAGGAAAGAAAAATCCTTAGCTATCTTAGCCATGAGCATGTTGATTTAGTGTTTCTTCAGGAAACGCATTTAAACTCTGCTGAAACACTGAACTCAATGCTAAGCCTCACATGGTAGCTGCCTATTCTCCCACCGTTTCCAAATGGTACGGGATAAACATTCTGGTAGAGAAGTCTTAGCATGCTACCGTACCTGATATTAGCGCTGACAAGGAGGGTAGATGGGCCCGTGTACACCTTGAGGTAGGAGATAGTGAATTCTCGTGTATTTGCATTATGCCCGAATGTGGACAACCTGCTTACTATGCAAGTATTGCACAGTTGCCTTGGCCTCTGCCAATGCTCCATTAATACTTGGTGGCGATTTTACTTAAGTGTTCCCTCAATCTTTTCTTCTCAAACAAGGTGCTCGTTGGTTGGAAGATCCAGTACCGAGTAGACCTGTGTGGCTAGATATAGAAGCGGGCCTTTGCAAACCGATTCCTCTTACCTTTCTCCCTGGTATGACTCTCCCATCAGACTCCCACTATCCACCAATGCTTTTAGACACTTTAGGTGCCTTTAATACTCTTATGCAATCTTTAGACTCCCGACTCTGGTCAGTGCAACTTCAGCATCGCCCTCGGAGCACTAGAGTACTCCCGCCATCGGCATTCCCTACATAAGGTTGATTGGAGACTTTCCGATCTCTCGGTAGTTCACCGGGTGTAGCATCCAATTTTACTAAACCTTATGTAATGCTATAACTAGAGATACCCTATAGCGCAGAAAGTATGGGAGAGAGAATTGCATGTGACTTTGACCTCGGAGTAATGGAGCCTTATCTGGAGTAGAGGGACACGGATTCCCGATCCGCCTCACTCACTCAGACCCTCTTCTTTCTAGCCCACCGGTGTTTTTACACTTCTCACAGATTAGACAAATGGAACACTACTCAGGGCAATGGTTGCTGGACACGTCCTGCGGCCATTGGTTCATTGCCTCATGTTATGCATGAATATCCCGCACTACAGTATTACTGGCGTCGGGTCTGGGGTCGTATTTAGTCTATCTCGCACTCTCAGGAGCCCCTTTCTTGGAGGATAGTGGGACTTCGCCCAGAAGCGGGATCCCCTCTCTCCCAAAAATGGCTTATCTCCTTTCGAACTTTATGCTTGGCATTGCTATTTCCCTAATTAAGTAATACTGGAAAATTAGCTCCCATCTGAGCCCCAATGAATGTGGAATCATGCCTGTCTTTACAGTAAATGTGAACAAATACCTCGTCTGTTCGCTTCCTCCGTTCAGACTCCTTCTCATGGTCTCAATGGAAGCTGCTCAATGACTATGTACATTTTGCTAAATGCTCTCATCTGACTGTCTAACTTTGTATATATCTCTGTCCTATGATCATGCTGTATTGGTGGATACTCTTTGATCGTTTGATGTATAATCACTGTTAATTGGAAGCGCTCACATGCTGATATAATCGGGTAGAGAAGAAGTATCGGGGTGGGGGGTAATGGGTTTACTTTTCCTTATTGTATGCCTGTTTTGTCTCTTTGGTGTGTTGTTTCTTTTGTTTGTTGCAAAATGAAAATAAAAGTTTAAAAAAAAAAAAAAGAATGCTAATCTACATTTATGCCAGATACCAGTCACTAAAATATGTGGGAAGTAGCCATCATGCACTAGAGAGGAAGGTGGATGGAGTGTGCACGTGGAGAACACATTGCCACTAGCACAAGGGCAATTGCCGCACACTCAGTGGCAATGCGAAAATTAGCATGAGTGTACATAACGATACATCTATGGGTGCCATACAGTACGTTAATCCTGCTGCGTGGTCCAGTGCTCTATCATGCTCTAACTGCCAGGAACTTGTGGGCATGCCTCCTACAGGTAGCACATGACAATTGCAGTTGCCACGTGCTAGTTTTTTCCGCTAATTGCATGGTAAAGTGCAAAGTTTTAGTAAAAGGACCCCGTTGTCTTTGCAAGGGGCCAAGTTTTAGAACTATGACCCACTTTCCAGTGGCTGAGAATGCATGAAGTTCTCGGCAGTGCTAACATCCACAACTTAATATGAAATTTAGCTATGTTTGCAAATGAGGCAGACATCATCTGCACCTGTAGCCAAAGATGGCTGTTAACCCAAACATCGATCAAGGGTTAATGCATTATTTTCTTTATGTGAACAAATTTGAAACAGCAGAAGGAAAAGAAAAAAAAACAAATATATCTGGAGGCCTCTGCCTGCAAAGATCTTTAAAAATAATCTTGTACTTTTAAGATAAACTATGACAAAGTGTATTTTCACTTTTACAAGCAACTTATTGTCTGCTTTCCACCTCCACTAAAATGTTATTTAAAGCATAGTATGGGATCAACTAGATCACATGACAATCACAGATATTTAGTTTACGTTATTCAAGGACTTTCTTTGCTGCCTTTCATGATACTCATCAAAGTGGTTTACAATAAAATATCAAAAGAAAAAAGGAAGAATGGGATTAAAATCAAGGAAAAGGAAGGAAAGTAGAGCAAAGCAGTGGAGCAAAAGGACTCCTATAGAGATAATGGAAGAGGCTAGTCTTAAGGGTAATTTTCCTAAAGGCCAGTAAGGGTGCAGCAGTTGTGAGCACTAAACGTCATCGTTAAGGTTCCTTTTGTGCATTAAAGGTTGGGGCGGACAGTAGGCATTCCGACGGTAAGGATGCTAGTGGCCAGGAAGCGGGCATTAACAGGACATTGGGCAGTAAGGTTACCAAGTGTTCATGTTAACACCCAATAAGGCTGGTTCTCTTAACGAGGGATAAGGGAGCCTTACAGCAAGTCACATTTCAGGTGCTGGATGGAAGCAAAGGTAACAGCTGATGGACATATCACAGCCATATGTCCCTTATGTATGAGACAGTGTGTGTAAGGATAATGTGGAAGGCAGGTGGATGTTATCATTGAGGGGTACTTTGCCCATTTGGAGTGATGTCAGTGGGTGGCAGAGAAGTGGGGACGAATGTGCCGATGAGGAGTTGCAGTGACAGAACATGAGTGGTGACCTGCATATTCTCTGCAGGTGATGCATGTGCGATATGTCCTAGGGAGAAAAGAGCTATTGTGTGGGCCTGGGCAGCTGCCATAAGAAAGCATGAGTGATCACGAAGCCTATGTGGAGAACGATGCATGTAGGTGCAAGAGAGTGTTGCATGGGCTTGCGACCCAAAACAACCCCTGCTGCAAATTTGCCCCCATTATTGTGCCTAGTGATATTTGTGGGTATTAATCAATATCATTCATGTATGGTTTGGTAAGAATCACACCGAAAACATAGGTAGTATCATTGTGACAAAGCAAGCATGCATCAGTCAGGTTTGTGACAGTCACGTCTGAAGTATGTGTTCTGACTCC
This sequence comes from Ichthyophis bannanicus, assembly GCA_033557465.1. Classification (NCBI taxonomy): domain Eukaryota; kingdom Metazoa; phylum Chordata; class Amphibia; order Gymnophiona; family Ichthyophiidae; genus Ichthyophis; species Ichthyophis bannanicus. The sequence goes on along the minus strand of CM066032.1, from coordinate 1,797,933,707 downwards.
CAGCAAGAAGGAGAAATGCAGAATGTCACAGTAATCCCAATGTCATGATCACAAAAAAGAAAACCATTAATTCTGGCCTGACAGATACAGCAGGTCATGATAGAAAGTGCAGGCTTGCCTTGCAATGTCTGGGTGAGCACCTTGGAATCGAGGTTCATGGCAGCAAGTATGGGCCACAACAACGCTCAGATAATAAAATGTGGGCTGGCAGGACCCACCACAATATGGGCAACCATAGTAGCCTCATGGTCTGAGGAAGTGGCATGGTCACCAAAGCTCTGTCCACCCTCACACAGCTGAAATATGCACACATGGCTCCTGTCAATGACTGTGGCGCTTCCACTTTTAATGGATTATAGGACCTGCAAGATAGGCACATATCACTCAATGGCAGGAGGTAGGCTGAATGGGAGTATATAAGCAGCACATCCTGTCTGAACCATTGTCTTATGAAAGAAGAATCACACGCTATCAGTAGGGGAGTAAATATGGTGAATGATTGTATGGGATGTCCATCTCCACCAACACTACTGATGGTTTTCTCATGATGTGGAGCACATTGCTCAGTGTCAGAGTGTAGTAGGGCCACTCAGATGGCTATAGAGCTCAATGCTGCCTGCTGCTATACAACAATGACTATCTTTTAGTAGTCCACACTCTATTTTTATCTCTAAGATCGTGATTTTATAATGCTACTATCACCATAAGAATAAATAATTTTCTAAATTTTTTCTTCATTAAATATATAAATAGCATGCGAATTATCTAAAGATAAGGAGGTCTCAGACTCTTCTAGGCACTAAACTTCAGACTTTTGTCTTGTCTATGTGTTGTGTGCCATTTTGCTTTAATGACCTTCCTTATCTATAGCTTTCAATGCAACCTTTATATCTAGAAGTATTTTAAACATAAAAAAGTGCTTAGCTTTTATGTTCTATACGATTTCCCCAATGCCATGCCTCAGCGCCTTGTCTGCGTTTCACTACATTGAGTTTCTTCAGGGTTTTTTTTTCTTTGTTAAGCACTGATGGCAAAACAGATAAAAATCGTACTGGTTAATCACGTCCCTACAAATTTTCTAAATCTACTATTGATTACTATCGATCTACCTTGTAATCTGTAATAAAACATTTGTTTGTGATTTATTTTTAAGGATTATCTCAGTTGTGATTGTGTTTTATGTGTTGCTGATGTCTTATTTATTTATTTACAGTCTCTTATATACTGCACTATTCTGCATCAGTGTGGTTTACATTGAACAAACTGAAATTACATTGAACAGGGCATTATAACTTGGAGATAACTATTTTACAGGGAACATGGGCTATGGAGGGTTAAGTGGCTTGCCCAAGACCACAAGGAGCACCTGTGGGACTAGAAACCCCAGTCCTTCTGGCCCAAGGTTACTGTCCTCTAGTGGGATTTGAACCTCTGACCTTCCGGCCTGAAGTACCTTGCCCAAACCACTAGGCCACTCCTCCACTCCTTTCTTCTCTGAGCCTGTTGGCTTCCTAACAATGCTGCGCATGTGGACTAGCATTGATATTCATACAAGTCTGATAGATCCACCAGGAAGACGTATTGTGTCCACAAGGGGTACGGTTTTAGAACCCTTGTCAATATACATTGACTCATTTTTATGACCTCTAATGATAGAAATACCATCATATATCAGAGACACAACCCACTTTCTTCAAGTATTAACAAAACATTTAGACTGGGCACTTGAAACAGATATTATCCTAGTTACATTAGACGTAACAGCCTTATATATCAACATTCCTCAATCTGCAGCATATGAAAGCCTAGCGTCATCCTTATATGGCAGAGGAGATCTATCAGAAAAACACATATCGTTTTTATTAGAGTTAACGGAATTGACAGTTTATCAAAATTATTTTGTGTTTGATAATACATTGTACCATCAAATATCAGGGGTGGCCATGGGGCCACCTGTGCCCCAACCATAGCAAATCTATTTATGGGGAAATACGAAGAAAAATTGCTAAAAACATCTCCTTATAAAGAACATCTAAAACTATGGTGTTGCTACATAGACCACATCGTCATGCTATGGAAAGGGTCAATAAACATTTTGGAAGAATTTTTTGATTGGTTAAATATGAGAGACATAAATATACAATTCACACATTCTTATCATGCTGATAGTATGGTATTTTTGGATGAATCAGTTAAAAAAAAGTAATAAGGGCTGGATTACATCAGTTCATAGAAACGTTACAGATAGGAACACCTTTTTACATTATAGTAGTGCCCATCCAATACAACTTAGGGATAGTTTACCGTTCTCACAGTTCATAAGGTACCGGAGAAATTGCTCAGATTGTCAAGATTTCAAAAATCAATCTAAAACAATAATGAACAATTTAAAAAAAAAGAGGGTATCCAGAACATGTGGTAAGGCACGCATATAAAAGAGGGTTGTTTAATAATCAAGCATTATTTTTACATCCCCGGGAAAAAGAGAAGTTAGACAACAACAATTTAAAACTAATTACAAAATACTCTCCGTACAGCTCTCAGATAAAACGTATTATTAAGAAACATATGAATGTCTTAAGTACTATTCCTGGGCTAGAAGATAAAAACATTTGATGTGTGTAGCAACGCCATACAAACCTCAAAGAAAAATTAAGCCCTGCAGTCCGAAGACCTTTATCAAGTCAGTCGGTAGAGACTGCGGCAGGGCATAGTAAATGTGGGGAATGTAAAATTTGCAATATCTCTAGTGAAATAGCAGATTTCCAATACCATGGAGTTACATACAAGCTTAGAAAGGAAACATCCTGTGGCACGAGTTATGTAGTATACTGCATTTGATGCCCATGCGGATTGATATATGCAGGCAAACGATCCGACCTTTTAGAGTAAGGATGAATAAACACCGTCGTAGATTAAATTGTAAAACATGAGAAGCACCAATAGTGGAACACTGTTTAGAATGGGGCCACAAATTTGAAGAGCTACAGTGGTTTTGCATAGATCAGATTCTTACAGAAAAAAATGGGAAATCAAGGGAACAGGTTCTATTGATCTGTGAACAAAGGTGGATCTATACCCTGCAATCTGTAACCCCGGGAGGTTTAAATACCCAAATAGATTGGGGGGGGGAGGGGGGTGTCTGTGTTTGAAGTACAAAGGAAGCAGGTTGAAACAACAACAATCAAACAAAGACTGAGCAGTCTTAATCAACCGTAGACAGATATGGAACAATTAACGGTTAAGCGGCATGGGAGAGATGAAGAGACATAATGACGAAAAGTAGACAGGTGAACGAAATAACCTGATTAGTGACATATTTAAATCCTGAATATCAATACTACTCCTGGTGCTAGGCTCGGAGAAGAAAGGAGAAACAAGACGTTGGCAGCACATAAAGCACAATCACAACTGAGGTAATCCTTAAAAATAAATCACAAACAAATGTTTTATTACAGATTACAAGGTAGATCAATAGTAATCAATAGTAGATTTAGAAAATTTGTAGGGATGTGATTAACCAGTAAGATTTTTATCTGTTTCGCCATCAATGCTTAACAAAGAAAAAAAACCCTGAAGAAACTCAATGTAGTGAAACTCAGTCAAGGAGCTGAGGCATGGCGTTGGGGAAATCGTATAGAACATAAAAGCTAAGCACTTTTTTATGTTTAAAATACTTCTGGATATAAAGGTTGCTTGAAAGCCATAGATAAGGAAGATCATTGATGTGAAATGGCACACAACACATAAGACGAGACAAAAGTCTGAAGTTTAGTGCCTATAAGAGTCTGAGACCTCCTTATCTTTAGATAATTCGCATGTTATTGATATATTTAATGAAGAAAAGATTTAGAGAATTATTTATTCTTATGGTGATTGAAGCATTATAAAATCACGATCTTAGAGATAAAAATAGAGTGTGGACTAGTAAAAGATAGACAAACAATTCCACTCTGAGAGAAGACTGTTTAACCAGATTGTTATAATACAACAATGACTAGCATGGGCCAGTTGGTCACAGGGCATATGCAGTGAATACTAAACACTATTATATCTTAATGCTGTGTGTGGTGTTCTGATGAAAAGAGGTTGGAGAATAGGCTGTTTGGAGAGAGGCATTGGAGGGGGAGGGGAAGGGAAGGGAAGGGGGTGCTTCTACAAGAAGGAAGGAAGGAGGAGAAGATAGGGGGGAAGATATACAAGGGGGAGGGGGGAGAAAGGGGGGGGGGTGTGAGCCAGCCAGATCAATACAGCCATGCCTTTACCAGAAAGCTCCCCTCTAACCAGCAGACCATACCCTTTACTCATAGACATCTATCTCACAGCTGACCTGTGAGATCCATGGCTGTCACACCCACCCACACACTATGTGAGCACAGCCACAACACACACTGCATGGTCACCTACATAGCCACCATATAGATGTTGGCACCCTACAACCAGCCGGCCGGCCTTAAAGAAACAATACACATGTCACTGCAAACTGACCCTATAGAGAACTGTGAGACTGAGTTTACTGAGGTTGCTGCATAACTGTGAGGCTTGTTTCCAAATAACTGTGACTCTGTGTGTCTCCACATAGCTCTCTATCTGTCCTTAGTATTGGCTTCCCTTTCCCACTCCATTGCTGTAGAGGTTTAAGTTTTAAACTTTCTCTTACCCTCCCTGAAGGACTCCCCCTCCCCCCTGCTGAGTTAGTGTTGTGGACCTCCATTTCCTGTGCTGCACGTGTCTCTTTGTCCTTAGTGGTGGGTTGCCTTACCTACTCCACTGTGTGTGCCCACAGTTCAGGAACGGTCTACTGGCCAGAGACACTTAGGTTCCCGCCCACCCTACCCCTTGCCCCACCCACCCCAGGGGCTACATTACCTATATAGTGGTCACATACGTGCCATCTATCGTTCCTAACCTGGGTTAAAAGCCACATCTTCTTCATCTTTCTTCTTCTTCTTCTTCCTCTTCTGGGACTGCATAAATAACATGTCGTGTATTCAGTGCAATAACTGCGGTACTTTCATTCAAAGATGAATCATTTGGAGCCTAAGAGCTTGTCCTATATGCCTAAAGTCAGCTTCCATGCATGAAGAACTGACTCTACAAAGGAAAGACCTAGCTGCCATGCATAAAGAAGTGTCTCTACTGAGGGAGGAACTGGCTGCAATGAAGCACACCTCTTCTAGGATACAAACTGAACAAAGTCCACCACCGCTCCCACAAAGAATCAAATGCCCTAGGAACAAATGGATCACAGTGGGTTCTGGTAGACTGCGACCTGTAACACAGAGACATCCTGTACATCAAGAGATATCCCTGCATAATGCCTTATCTGCCTTGGCTAAGAGGATTGCCAATGCAAAGAAACTGAAGAGCCCTTAAATGAGTCAGATAATGCCCAATCCCCTGCTAAAGCACCAAATATGAAGAAAACCTCACCAAACAGAAAACTACTACTACTTGGGGATTCCATCATCAGAGGCACTAACTTGGGAACACAGTTCAAAGGAGAGAAGATAGTCATGTGCCTACCAGGCTCTTCAGCCAGCAGGAATACAAACCAAGTTGTTGAATTACTTAGCGCAAAAAGTGAACACTCCAAACTTGATGTTATTATCCACTTAGGCACAAACGACCTGGCTAGGAACAGTGCCTCCACAGCCCAAAAGGACTTCCAATCTCTGGGAGAGAAACTCAAGTGCGTTGTTAACACTGTTGCATTCTCAGAAGTTCTACCTGTTCTTGGTAAGGGGACAAAAAGGTTGCATCACATTAACAGCTTTAATACATGGCTCCAGAGCTGGTGTAAACAAGAAGGATTCAGATTTATTGGCAACTGGGACAACAGATGGACCAACAAGAGACTATTCTGTACTGATGGACTACATCTCTCTGTCGCAGGGAAATAATCCTAAGTGAAAAATTCAGGCAGGATGTGGATATGCATTTAAACTAGGAAAAGGGGGTGACAGATGTGGAAGGTCAACATCTGCATGCCACCCCCAGCAAAAGCAGAACACCATCAGAAACAGCCACACTTTTAAACCACACATCAAAAGGAGGTGGGAAGAAATAGGCAGAACAAAATCAATGCAAAATACACACAAGCCAGGAAAATGCTGGAAAGCAATGAGCACAAATGCTCGAAGCTTAGCCAACAAAATTCCAGACCTGGAAGCCTTAATGGTGGAAACAAATTTGGACATTGTGGCCATTACAGAAACGTGGTTTAATGAATCGCATGATTGGGATATAGCCATAGCTGGCTATAATCTATTCAGAAGAGACAGAGAAAATAGAAAAGGAGGTGGAGTAGCCTTGTATGTCAAAAGCAATATTAAAGCTACTGAAATGCAGGGAACATGGGGAAAAGAAGAAGCACTCTGGATTGCGTTGGAAAGAGGAGATGGCACTGTCATCCATATTGCTGTAGTCTACAGACCTCCAACTCAAATTGAAGAGAGAGATAACGAATTGATTAAAGATATTGCCAAGATAGCAGCAAAGGGGGAAGCAATCATATTGGGTGACTTTAATCTAGCTGATGTGGATTGGATTACTCCTTCTGCGCATCTGGAAAGAAGCAAAAAGATTGTGGATGCTCTCCAAGATGCATTATTTAGACAAATGGTGATGGAACCAACCAGGGAAAGCTCAACACTGGATGTAATGCTCACCAACAGTGATAGTATGTCGAATGTCTGCGTGAGTGCCCCTGTGAACAACAGCGACCATCACACGGTGTGGTTTGAGATAAAAGCCATGGTACAGGCCAATCATAGCAAGCTCAAAGTCCTAAACTTCAAATACACTGAATTCAATAAAATGGCAGAGTACTTAAAGGAGGAGATGACGGGGTGGAAGGAGATAAAGGAAGTGGAATTGCAATGGGCTAAACTAAAAAAGGCGATAAATGGGGCAACAGATAAATATGTAGGTAAAGTAAATAAAAACAAGAGGAGAAGGAAACCTATTTGGTTTTCCAAAGAGGTGGCTGCTCAAATAAAGGCAAAAACCACAACTTTCGCAAAATTCAAAAGCTTGCAAACAGAAGAACACAGAAATGAATACAGAATCCAACTCAAAGAGTCTAAAAGAGTAATAAGGATAGCAAAATCAAAGGCAGAGGAAAGGATGGCTAAAGATGTTAAGGGTAGCAACAAACTTTCTTCAGGTATATTCGGGAAAGGAAGAAGATCAGAGTTGGAATTGCAGGACTCAGAAGTGCTGGGAAAGGACTCGCGGAAAGTGACACTGAAAAAGCGGAATTGCTAAATAAATACTTCTGCTCTGTTTTTACTAAAGAAGATCCTGGAGATGGACCAGCTGTGACTCCCAAATATAAAAATGGGAATGAAGTAGATACCACACCATTCACAGAAGACGAGGTGTTAGAACAACTTGCTAAACTGAAAGTGGACAAAGCCATGGGACCGGATGGGATACATCCTAGGATACTGAAAGAGCTCAGAGAGGTTCTTGAAGGACCGTTAAAGGATGTCTTCAACAGATCCTGGGAAACAGGAGAGGTTCCTCAGGACTGGAGAATGGCTGATGTCGTACCTCTACACAAAAGTGGTGACAGGGAAGAAGTGTCAAACTACAGGCCCGTGAGCCTTACCTCGGAGGCAGGAAAAGTAATGGAGGTGCTCCTGAAACAGCGAATAGTGAACTTTCTCAAAACCAACAGGATGCAAGATCCGAGGCAACATGGTTTTACCGAAGGACGGTCTTGCCAAACAAATCTGATTGAGTTCTCTGACTGGGTGACCAAGGAACTAGATCAGGGGCATGCGATGGATGTCATCTACCTGGATTTCAGCAAAGCCTTTGATACTGTTCCTCATAGGAGGCTTGTCAACAAACTCAGTAGCTTGGGGATGGGTCCCAAGATGGTAAACTGGATTAGAAATTGGTTGACTGACAGATGACAGAAGGTGATTGTACATGGAGCTCACTCGGATGAGAGGAAGGTAATTAGCGGGGTGCCCCAGGGTTCGGTCCTGGGTCCGGCACTGTTCAATGTATTTGTGAGTGATATTGCTGAAGGACTGAATGGAAAAGTCTGTCTTTTTGCAGATGACACAAAAATTTGCAACAGAGTGGACTCCCCTGAGGGAGTGGTTAACATGAGAAAAGATCTACAAAAGCTGGAAGACTGGTCTAAAGCTTGGCAACTACGATTTAATGTGAAAAAGTGCAGTGTCATGCACTTGGGTAGCAGAAATCCAAGGGAAATGTACACGATAGGGGGTGAGAGGTTGGTATGCACGGTTCAGGAGAAAGACCTTGGTGTGATTATCTCTGATGATCTCAAGGTGGCAAAACAGTGCGACAAGGTGGTGGTAAAAGCCAGGAGGATGTTGGGCTGCATACAGAGAGGGATTACCAGCAGAAAGGAAGAGGTACTTATGCCACTGTATAAGTCACTGGTGAGGCCTCACTTGGAATACTGTGTTCAGTTTTGGAGACCATATCTAGCAAAAGATGCAAAAAGACTGGAAACTGTTCAGAGGAAAGCAACCAAAATGATTTGGAGCCTGCATCAGAAGCGTTATGAGAAGAGACTTGAAGACCTAAATATGTACACTTTGGAGGAGAGGAGGGACAGGGGAGATATGATTCAGATCTTTAAATACTTAAAGAGAAATGATGAACAAACAAACCTCTTCCACAGACGGGGAAGCTGTAAAACTAGAGGGCATAACATGAAGCTGCAAGGTGGTAAATTGAAGGGCAATATCAGGAAATATGTTTTCACTGAAAGGGTGGTGGATGCTTGGAATACCCTCCCGAAGGAAGTGGTGGGGGCAAACACGGTGACAGAATTCAAAACAGCATGGGACAAACACAGTGGATCCCTTTACAGCAATAGGATAAAAACAAAATAAACGGTACCATCTAACTTCTGAACCATATAACGTCTCAACAAATAGGGGTGTCCTACATGGAGTGGTGGGTTTACCCCTAAACAAAGACATGGGGAGGGGTGGCCTTCACAGAGTGACAGGTGCACCTACTCTTGCCATCTTGCTGGGCAGACTAGATGGACCATGCTGGTCTTTATCTGCCGTCATTTACTATGTTACTATGTTACTATATAGCCGTTACATTTTCACATCTCGGTCAGAGTAAAAGTAGCTTCTCAGCATAAACAGTTGTGTGCAATCAGGCCATGCTCATGCCAGACCTAGTTAAGATGACTCAGCCATTTTCCAAACCTCTGACTCATGTACATCCTGTGCAAATTGCTCTGTGTTAAACAATACCCAGAATCCTCAGCTCCTCATTTGTGTACCCTTCTACCGGTAGTTTGAACTTGGGGACAGATAATACTATCCTCCTCTCCCTTCCTCCCCCCCCCCCCCTTTAACCATTGTTCTCCTTTTTTATTAACTCCTCTCCAAGTTATTTTCCCTGTTACAATGTATTAAGTTATCCAAGTTCATTGCCCTGTTACAATGTATCAAGTTTTGTTTCAATGTAAACCGCCTTGACCATAGGATAAAGTGCTATAGAAAACTGAAACTGACCCTGAAAGTGGTTGCATGTTGGCATGTTAGCCTACAGTGGCCTATCTGTTACACACCAGAAGACTGTGTCCCCCTACACAGCTTTTGGCAGTGAGCATTGAACATAGTGCCATGCTCATACTCCCATATTATGTCATGTCCCTGACCATGGACACTGCGAAATTGGCCAGTGCAGCACATGCACGCTCCTACTTTTTGGATGCAGTCTCCCCTCCCAAGAGCATGTGGAAACATGGCAGGTTGGACATGGGGTTGGTTGTTGGTACATTTCCTGCCTCTTTGTACTCTAACAATGTCCTTATGACTGTCACACTCAGTGCCCATGAAGAGTGGGTTAGGCTGTCATGCAGGGTCTCTAATGTGAATGATGCAGAAATTGATTAGACCCTCAGATTTTCAGAACATCTGAACAGAGGCTCTGGCAAGCTGTTCCACCTACCAAGGCCACATTCAAAACATGTATAGGACTGTTCCCCCCACAACTACTCCCCAACATTCACCTCCAGGTACTGCCTTCCCACATGGTGCCAGGCAATGCAGAGACCAACATGACATCCAATGGCACATTCCAGCAGCTAGAGTTGCGCAGGGACCATTCAGAGGTCAGTTTCCCATATTCAATATCAGTCAAACCAAAACATGTCATCTCTGTAAATGTAAGGCTGGTTGTTGTTATGTAGTAATACATAATGTCATGCTGACTGCTGTGGTCAATGATCAATAGACAGTGCTGAGATAGTGTATATTGTGTGCAAATATGCCTGAAATAAGCATGCCTACATTATCGGGGTCATTCTGAGGCACGAATAGCGGGGATGGACATCCTGTTGGGACATCCATTCCTGCTATTCGGGCTCTTTCCCAACCCTAGATACACAGGGCAGGAAAGGGGTGGATCAGGGCGGCATTAGGGCAGGCAGTGAACGGTAGTCAGCCCCGGATGTACAGGGCCAATTCTAATGTCAGCTCTGTACGTCTGGGGCTGGTGGCTTGCATGGGGAACTTATTCCACCTCGGAGGTGGAATAATTTCCCCAGTTAGGTGCATCTGGCAGGCCTGTGGCTAGGAAGTGACGGGAAGGGGCAGAGGAACTTCCATGCAGCCCGACCCTGGCCTTAAGAGGCCAGATTTTGGGTTGGGTTTTGTGGAAAGCACCTTTGCAGCCGGTGGCCGGGGATCACAGCTCTTCAATGGAGCCACAGTGCCATGGCAACCAGACGCCATGGAGCCATGGCTCCATTGAATTTCTCTGACTGAGTTAACCGGGGAAGACCTGTATTTGCAGGCTAGATGGAATCAGGGTCCTAACTTGCACATACAGTCCTGTTGGTGATTTTGATGCCGAGGGGCTACACATGCCCCGCGGCATCAGAATCGTGACTCCCTCTGTGTGTCCAGTTCTGACGGGGCGCAGAGAGGACCAGGATGTCTGGGATGGAATTGGGCCCTATATATGCATACTGTACAGTACATGGAGATAAGAGACCTCCAGAATTCACTCTGTGACTGCAGCACAGATTCTTTACTGTCTCACCAACTCAGTGACTTCCTTGGACATTCACAGAGGCCAGCCCTCCACGTGAGCCTAGCTCCCAATATTTATTTGTTTGTTTTTATATTTATTTGTTTATTTTGATATACTACACTTTTTCAGATCAGTGCAGTTTACATATAACATGAAGAATAAACTAGTTTACATAGAACAGATAACATAGAACAAATTTACATCAAATTGGCATTAGCATGAACAGTTAACAGTAAACATTAAAACATCAACAGGTTTGTATAGGGCAGTTTAACTTGGTTTGGAACCAATGGTGAACAGAAGTATACTAGTGTAGAGGGTGGTACCTAAGTGTTAAGCGAATAGCTATCGGTTAAAACTTAGGACTTGTTTAGGGTGGCTGGTTGTAAACTAGTTGGAAAAGGTAGGTCTTTAATGCCTTCCTGAAAGATGTTAGATCTGGGATGGCTCGTATCTCTGGGGGTAAGGTGTTCCATCGAGTTGGTGCAAATAAAGAAAATGCAGGATTCTTAGTCGATTGGGTACAAGACCTTACTGCTGAAGGGATGACAAGAGAGTTCACCATGCATGATCTCCTAGTTCTGGTCTCTAGCATAAGCTATATGAGCTTTGTGAGAGAGGTTGCAGACATTCCATGAAGGGTCTTGAAAGTGAGAAGGAGGGCTTTGTATATCAGGTGACTTGTTATGGGGAGCCAGTGAAGCTGAATCGATAGGGGAGTGATGTGGTCATATCTGGATGCAGACAGGAGTGTTCGGGCGGCTGTGTTCATGGCTAGTTGTAGTGGTTGGAGAGCATGCTTTGACATGCCATTTGAAGATGATGTTGGAGTAGTCTAAGTGAGGGAAGATGAGGGCTTGGAATACAGAGCAGTAGTGTGAGGACTCGAGGAGAGGGTCTAAATGCCAGAGGGTTCTCAGCTTATGGTAGACTGCTTTGGTGACATTTTGAATGTGGGCCTCCCAATTCAGATGTTGGTCGATTGTGATACCAAGATAACAAACATCTTGCTTGGTTATGAGGTTGAAGTCTTTCACCCTGAGGGAAGTTGACGGGTTAAAGGTAGGGTCTTTGGTTATGAATAATACCTCCAACGTTTTGCTGCTTGCCCATGTATTCTCTCACACTGCAGGTTACAGATCACACACTGTTGTCTCTCATTGGGAAATGCATGGTCAGTCCTACCTCAGCTGCTCATGGCTCACAGTACCCAGGGCCTACACATCCACTAGGTGAACTAGGTGGATGTCTAGGTCTATAGATCCCTCCCTCCCTGCAAGCATGGCACAACTGTCGTTTCAGTGCTGTGGGCTTCCTTCAAGCAATGGTGCACCTGTGACTAGACACAGCATGCCAATCCTAGCCTCTTCTGACAGGATGTGTCAGAGGGGTGCAGGAATGGCATGCTGTGAGCATGACAGCTGCTGCCTTAAGCCTGCCATGGAAGGGGGGAAACAGCATGGCTCCACTTTAACTGTCAGTGACATGTTTGCCATGCTCCTGACTATAGACACAACAGCATTGCATGTGACACACAGGTCAGGGAAAAGGTATCATCTGCATTAGGCAGAAGCTGCTGCCATGACCATCCCCACACCAACACACTGCTAACAAGGCTGTATGGTGGCAGTGGTGATGGCACAACTTCTTTGTGACAGTGCTGTCACAACAGAGTTGCAACAAACATCACTCCTTTTCTACCTAGCAGACTAACCGGCCCCAATCAGTCACTCACATGGCTCCACCTTTGCCACTTTGGCTCTAACAACATAGTGCCCTTTAGGAAAAGGGCACCATGCTGTGACTGCCAATAGACCACTACCATCACTAATTTCAGGGATCTAGTCTGGTTGCTGCACACTGTCTACATATGAATAGTCTCTCTGTGTGATGTTTAACGGGCGTGAATGGCTCTCTGTCTTAACATATGAACATAAGAACATAAGATATGCCATACTGGGTAATACCAAGGTCCATCAAGCCCAGTATTCTGTTTCCAACAGTGGCCAATCTAGGTCATATGTACCTAGCAGTTTCCCCAAGAGACACAAGTTCCACAATGCTTGTACTGGGTCAAGCATTGATATCTTCGGTCACTTCTTAATAATGGTTTATGGACCTTTCCTCCAGGAACTTGTCCAAACCATTTATAAACCCAGCTACACTAACAGCCTTTACTACATCCTCCGGTAACAAATTCCAGAGTTTGATTACACGTTGAATGAAAAAAATATTTTCTTTTATTAGTCTTAAATAGTTTACCCTGTAGCTTCATTGCATGTCCCCTAGACTTTCTATATTCTGATAACTTAAACAATCGATCTACGTTTACCCGTTCCACTCCGTTCATTAATTTATAGACTTCTATCATATCTCCCCTCAGCCATCTCTTTGCCAGGTTAAAGATCCCTAACCTTTTTAGCCTTTCTTCATAGGAGTATCCTTCCATCCCCTTTACCATTTTGGTGGCTCTTCTCTGAACCTTTTCTAAAATCGCTATATCCTTTTTAAGATACGGCGACCAGAATTGCACACAATATTCAAGGTGCGGTCTCACCATGGAACGATATAGAGGCATTATAATATCTTTTGTTTTATTTTCCATTCCTTTCTTTATCATACCTAGCATTCTATTTGCTCTCTTTGCCGCCGCTGCACACTGGGCCGAGGGTTTTAACATGGTATCCACAATGATGCCTAAATCTTTTTCCTGGGTGGTAGTTCCTAATGTGGAACCTTGCATCGTGTAACCATAGTTTGGGTTGTTCTTCCCTAGGTGCATAACCTTGCACTTGTCCACATTAAATTTCATCTGCCATTTTGATGCCCAGTCTTCCAATTTATCAAGATCCTCTTGCAATTTTTCACAATCCTCTTGGGTTTTAAAAACTTTAAATAGTTTTGTGTCATCTGCAAATTTGATAACCTCACTCATTATTCCACTTTCCAGGTCATTTATGAATATGTCAAAAAGCAGCGGACCCAGCACAGATCCCTGGGGTACACCACTATTCACATTTCTCCATTGGGAAAATTGGCCATTTAGCCCTACCCTCTGCTTTCTATCTTTTAACCAGTTCCTGATCCATAATAGTACACTGCCTCCTATCCCATGACTCTTTAGTTTTGCCAAACGTCTCTGATGAGGGACCTTGTCAAAGGCTTTCTGAAAGTCCAGATACACAATATCAACTGACTCACCTTTGTCCCCTGTTTATTCACTCCTTCAAAAAAAAACATAACAGATTAGTAAGACAAGATCTTCCTTGTCTAAAGCCATGTTGGCTGTCTCCCATTAGGTTGTGACTATCTACATGCTGAGTAATTTTATTCTTTATGTTGGTTTCTACCATTTTTCCCGTACTGACGTCAGGCTCAACGGTCTGTAGTTTCCTGGATCGCCCCTGGAACCCTTTTTAAAAATTGGTGTTACATTGGCGACCTCCAATCTTCAGGTATTAGAGATGATTTTAATGATAGTTCACAGATTACTGATAGCAGGTCTGCAATCTCATATTTCAGTTCTTTCAACAACTTTGGATGTATACCATCCGGACCAGGTGATTTGCTACTCTTCAGTTTATCTAATAGTTGTAAGACATCTTCCCGATGTATCAATATTTCCTTCAATTCTTCCGCACCTTTAAATACCACTTCAGTCATGGGTAACATCCCTACATCTTCCTCAGTAAAGACCGAAGCAAAGAATTCATTCAGTCTCTCCGCTATCGCCTTGTCGCCTCTTAGTGCTCCTTTAACCCCTTTATCATCTAATGGACCAACTGACTCTCTCACAGGTTTTTTGCTATGAATGTCCTTGAAAAGGTCTTTATTTCGCATTTTTGCTTCCGCAGCAAGCTTCTTCTCAAATTCTTTCTTTGCCCGCCTTATCAATGCCTTGCATTTGACTTGCCAGTGGTTGTGCTGCTTCCAGGTTTCGTTGTTCGGCTCTTTTTTCCATTTCCTGAAAGATGCTTTTTTGGCAACAACAGCCTCTCTGACCTCACCTTTAAACCATGCTGGCAGTTTTTTGGATTTACTTCCACTTTTCTTAAAGCATGGAATACAGCTGGTCTGGGCTTCCAAGATAGTATTTTTCAACAACACCCAAGCTTGATATACATCTTTAACCTTTGCAACTGCTCCTTTTAGTTTTTTCTTAACTGTTTTCCTCATTTTATCATAGTCTCCCTTTCGAAAGTTAAAAGGTAGTACTGTGGATTTCCTTACTATCCCTCCTCCACTAATTAAATCAAAGGCGATCATGCTATGATCACTATTGCCAAGTGGCCCCAACACCCTTATCTCTTGCACTAGATCTGGTGTTCCCTTAAGGACTAGGTCTAATATGGCTTCCCCTCTGGTCGGTTCATGAACCAGCTGCTCCAAGAAGCAGTCATTTATTTCATCTAGGAACTTTATCTCCCTAGCATGTCCTGACGTGACACTGACCCAGTTGATACCGGGGTAATTGAAATCACCTATTATTATTACTGCGCTGTAACTTTTGTTAGCTTCCTTGATTTCTTTGAGCATTTCATCATCCATTTGGTCATTCTGGCCAGGCGCTCAATAGTACACCCCCACTGCCATTGCCTTCCCCCTTTTATATGGAATTTCAATCCATATTGATTCTACAGCAGATTTTGTTTCCTGCAAAACTTTAATCCTTTCTGAGTCAATGCCCTCTCTAATATAGAGCGCAACCCCTCCACCAATTTGATCAGCTCTATCATTACGATATAGTTTGTACCCAGGTATCACAGTGTCCCACTGGTTGTCCTCCTTCCACCATGTCTCTGATATTCCAATCATATCTATCCTTTCATTTAGTGCTATATATTCCATCTCTCCCATCTTATTCTTTAGACTTCTAGCAGTTGCATACAAGCATTTTAGAGAATGTATTTTATTCATGTTAATTTGGCTATTGTTAGACATGGGTAAATTGGGATCTTTAAGCTCTGTCTGCTCCATACTTGAGGACATTTGGGCTATTTTACTCTTTTGTGGAACCTCTCTGCTTTTGGTAGTATCCTTCAAGGATACATTCTTCCGAACCATCCGCTCTTGTGCGACTGTTGGCTTTCCCCTAATATCTAGTTTAAAAGCTGCTCTATCTCCTTTTTAAAGGTTAATGCCAGCAGCCTGGTTCCATCCCGGTTAAGGTGAAGCCCATCCCTTCGGAAGAGCCCCTCCTTTCCCCAGAATGTTCCCCAGTTCCTAACAAATCCAAACCCCTTATCTCTGCACCATTGTCTCATCCACGCATTGAGACTCCGGAGCTCTGCCTGCCTTTTGGGTCCTGCGCGTGGAACAGGAAGCATTTCTGAGAATGCTACCATAGAAGTTCTGGATTTTAACTTCCTACCTAAAAGCCTAAATTTTGCCTCCAGAACCTCCCTACCAGATTTTCCTATGTCATTGGTACCGACATGTACCAAGACAGCAGACTCCTCCCCAGCACTATCTAAGACCTTATCTAGGTGGCGTGTGAGGTCTGCTACCTTCGCCCCAGGCAGGCATGTTACCAGGCGATCCTCACGTCCACCAGCCACCCAGCTATCTACATGCCTAATGATCGAATCACCAACTATAACGGCTGTCCTAACCCTTCCCTCATGGGCACATGGCCCTGGAGAAACGTCCTCGGTGCGAGAGGGTTTTACATCACCTGGAGGACCTGGAGGACAGGTCCTAGTTACAGGATCACTTCCTGCCACACCAGGGTGATGCTCTCCTGTCACGTGACCTCTCTCCTCCATGGCAACAGGGGTGCTGCCAGATTGGAGGTGGGACTTCAGGACTATATCCCTGTAGGTCTCGTCTATGTACCTCTCTGTCTGTCTTATGTTTTCCAAGTCTGCTACTTTAGCCTCTAGAGAACGGACTTGTTCCCTGAGAGCAAAGAGCTCCTTGCACCTAGTGCACACGTAAGACCTCTCACCAACTGGGAGAAAATCATACATGTGACATTCAATGCAAAAGACTGGAAAGCCCCCATCCCGCTGCTGGACTGCTGTCTGCATCTTAGTTTTAAGTTTGTGTCTAGATCTTTAAGTTCTTACTTACTAGGGGTTGCTATGGGTATTTATACCAATAAAACTGTACCTAATATATTTAATATACCTTCTTCACCTGAAGCCTAATTAATCTCAGGTCCTTAGTGTATGACTGATTTGGGTAATGAGCTTCATCTGAAAGCACCTCCTGTCTTTTAATATGTGTAAGTACCTATAAAGCTATGATTATCCCAGGGGTGGGTGACTCTTACTAAGCAACCCTTAATGCCAGTTGTTTCCTGTGGCTGTGCCTTTAACTCACATTAGTGGAATGGCTGTTAGGGGAACACATGATGTCTCCACCCAGTTAATGCCCCTTTTCCACCCCTTCTGCATCCCTTTGCAACTTACCATCCAATAACATTTTACCGTCCAGTAGGTCCATGTCATCCATGCTTCCCACAGTTGTAAGTACTAATAGGTGCCAACAACGTACATGCACAACACTTTTGTGCCTGTACTGGCCTTCAGTAAAAGTATAGCTAAAGCTCACAGCCCATGGTGAATCATTACTGAGTCATTGGCTCAGCAGGCCCTCGAAGCCTGGGTAAAGAAGAAGATAAGAAGGTTTTAAGTCCAGCTTTGAATTTGCACAAGCAAGACTGTGTCCTAAAGTTGGGGAGGGGGGAGTAAATAGAATTCCACAGGACAGGGACCAGGTAGGAAAAGTTCCATATTGCAAAATCTCAAGACATAACAGTAGGTGAAGTAATAGCAGGTTATCATGTTGAAAGTGAAGATGCTGCCTAGGCCTAGATGGATTAAGAAACTGCAATAGGTATTCAGGAGTAGAGGACTGCATGGATAAAATTGAGCAATAGAAAAGCCTTCCATTCAGAGCTCCTCAACCGCTCTTTAAACAAGCCACGAGAACTCTTCAACCTAGTAAAAACTCTAACAACAGAACCGTCGCCTCCACAACAAGAACATATCCATCCCCAAACATATGCCAACTATATCCAATCCAAAGCCATCAAAACTTCAACAGTCTCCTTCTTAAACCTTACCCAGCAGCTTGGGAACCAGAACTCACTTTTCAAGCTATCATCTCCTTCAGAAAAAAGCATTGAAGACATCATCACCAACATAAACACCACCACTGCACCGAACGACCCTTGCCCAGCACACTGGATAAGAGTGATGCGTTCAGAACTCAGCCCAACCATATCCAAAATCATAAATCAATCCTTTATAACTGGAATATTCCCATCAGCTCTTAAGCAGACTTCCATCAGACCACTGCTAAAGAACAACCAACTGGAGCCAACAAAGGAGGAGTCTTACCGACCCATCTCCAATATCCCACTCCTATCCAAAATTATAGAGAAAGTGACCCAAAGACAGATCCAACAACATATAGATACTGCATCACCACTAGACCCCAGCCAACATGGTTTCAGGGAAGCTCACAGAGTTGAAACACTTCTGACTTCCCTAATCAACACGCTCATTAGTGGGATTGACAACATCAGGACAGGCTTCGCACTAATATTCCTTGACATCTCAGCAGCGTTCGATTCTGTGGACCATGACAAATTATTATCCTGACTCCACGACAAGAGAATCCATGGACTAGCATGGGAATGGTGCAAATCTTACCTTGAAGAACGATGGCAACAAGTTTGGGTTGGAGAAAGTACATCCAAACCTTTCCAACTAAAGCAAGGTGTTCCTCAAGGCTCCTCCCTCTCGGCGTTACTCTTCAATATATATATGCAGCCGATCTGTGAAATCACTCGCTCGTATGGCATAGATTGCCTAATCTATGCAGACAACGTGTTGATATTTACACCAATCAATGTCACTCTCCCAAATTATACAGGACTAGTGGAATGCTTCAACACAATAGCTGACTGGCTCCTCACTCAAAATATGCAAATAAATTTCAAGAAGACTGAAGCTCTCATCATCACGAAAAACAAAGAATTTTCACCACCGACTACCCTAAAGGTACGGGACACAGAGCTCCCTATCAAGTCCACCATAAAATACCTAGGCGTAACTCTGGATCATCAACTGGACTTCAAAGAACATATAAACCACACTGCAAAAATCATCTACTTCAAGATTAGAACCCTCTGACACCTGAAAAACATGCTAGACCATAACAACTTCCGAACTATATTCCAAGCTATAGTCCTGCCCCACTTTGACTATGCAAACATAATACTCCATGGCCTCCCAAATAACACCCTAAATACACTACAGCTAGCCATGAATGCTGCCGCCCATGTCCTGTATGGAGCTTCAAGGAGGGACCACACAACCCCCATCCTAAGGGAACTACACTGGCTCCCTATAAACTGCAGGATTGCATATAAAGTCCTCATCACCACCTTTAAAGCTATTAATAAAATAGCCCCTCCCTCAATCTCAACACTCATCAATCACACCCCCAATATTAGATCAAGGAGATCAGCAGTGTGTAATACCCTATCCATACCGACAGAATCCATAAGATGCACTTGTACAACTACAGAAAGAGCATTCACATACTACGCCCCTAGATGCTGGAACAACCTTCCACCAGCAGTCAGATTAATCACTGACCCCAAGGAATTTAGAAAAGCCCTAAAGCATCACCTTTTCCTCCTACACTTCTAAGCACCACGATCCCTCACCGACTCTCCAACGCAACCCAATCCCACAACATACGCAGTAACGTTCTGTATCACGCTGCACACAATGTAAATAATAACCTGTTACTGTATATAGTTTATACCTCTATGTACAAAGTTTCCCCAATGTTGCTTCCTGGTTATTTGCCCTGTTATTTGTAAACTCATTACAGCTTGTTGCTTATGTGAGTACCTTCGTTCATTGTAAACCGCACTGACGACAAATAAAAGAACTGAAAATAAATAAAAATAAAATGTTGAATTTCATGCAAAGAGAAACAAGCTATCAGTGTTCCACTACTAGTGGAGATGCATGATCATAACTGCATGCATGAAAGAAGTTGTAAAGCGTATTCTGGATTACTTGTAACCTCATGAAGGATGAGAGCTTAAAACCTATAAGTAATATATATCACTCCAAAAGGTTTGTGTGGCACAGGCTGGTATGCACTCGTACAGTACATGGCGTTAGGGCAGAGTATGGCTACGATAAAAGTGCATATTTATGTGCATAGATGTGCATATCGTGCATAATGTCCAGAACTCGAATATGGAAAAGCACAGAGAGAGGCAAACTAATTGATGCCAACCCACTAGGAATAATATCACAAAAATTCAATTTATTGTTCCTTCATGTAAAGCCCTCTTATCGCACCCTACATGGCCGTGTTTCCTTCATGCAAACCACTCTTATTCCATGGCCTTGTAGGGCAGAATAAGAGAAGTTAATATGCAGGAACCATCAATCTACTTTTTTCGCAATATTATTCCTGATGGGTTGTCATCAATTAGTTCACCTCACTCTGTGGTTTTGCTTTTTGAATATGCTAGTGTGAGTGCTCCTTGGACTTTTTCACACCTTGTGAATGGACACTATTACCATTGGATTTGCCCTAGTATTTTATAAAGTCATATAAGCGCCTATGAGTCATTATAAAATAACAGCAAAAAAGGCACCTTCCTGCTCCCTCGACCTGGTTGCCCTGTTAGAAAATTATGTCAAAATGTGCATCTCATAACTCTTGATGTCTGTTTGTCAGAAAGAAGTGAGAATAAAAGATCCATTCCAAAATAGTGACTGGATTTCGTTAATGTTCCTGGCTGTCCTTGAGTGCAAGGTTTGAGGGGAGAAGGAGCCATTCTTCCTATGACCCACCTTGCCTCTGATTTTGAAGAGTCGAGCTTGAGTTTACTCTATAAAAGTTAGTGGAATGTGGCTTCCAGACAGACATTCATGAAACTCAAGTCAAGGGATACTGGGTCAGCATAAGCGATTAACTGAATATCATCAGCATCATAAAATCCACTAATCCTGTAGTACTACTACTAATAATAATAATCATTTGTATAGAGTCCTCTGGGACTCTCAGGTTTTCAGGATATCCTCAATGAATATGTATGAGATAGATCTGCATGCACTGACAGGCCTGGAGGTCCCAGAGGACTGGGTTGAGAACCACAGGTATATAGTTGCAAGGCATACGCAGCTCTGTACATATAGATGTAAGACACAGTCCCTGCTCATCAGAGCTTAGAATCTAATCAAGATGAAAAACTACAAAACTAGGGACCAGAGTATGGTAAGATATGACATAAGTAGTGGACAAGAGAGTGAGGAGCATCAGGATCCAAAAGCAGCCTCAAAGAAGTTGTTTGGGGTTTTTTTTTGCCTAGATTTGAATAGGGCTCGAGAAGGAACCTGCCACACAGACTGAGGTAGTTTGTTCCAGGCATATGGAGAAGCAAGATGGAATGTACGAAGTCAGGAGTTGGCAGTGGCAGAGAAGGGCACAGATAAAAGGAATCCTCCAGAGGAGCGGAGTTCCCGAGGACGGGTGTAGAGTGAGATAAAGAGGAAAGGTAGTGAGGAGCCACAGAATGAATGCACTGGTAGATCAGTTAGAGAAATTTGAACTGAATGTGGAAACTGATAGGGAGCCGGTGAAGTCACTTGAGAAGGGGGGATTACATGTACCTTTTAAAAAGGACAGCTAATGGCACTAATATACAGACTGAAGACCATAAGGCAAGCACAGAGCCTCGAATGACTTCACAACCTATCAGATGACTGCATGAAAATTATAGCAGCTAACTCAGTCTTGTATTGTACCTCCTATACCCAGTTTGAGAACCAGTGATTCATAAGATGGTGATTGATAAGGTCAAATACTGAAGAGGGATCCAATGAGATGAGAATTTCCAGTCTGCCTATGTCCAGGAAGAACATAATCTCACCCAATTTTGCAGTTAGAATGGACTCAGTACTCTGGCCTATGGGGGAATCTCATTATCTCAGATTTGAATGAGTTACACAACTGGTAAAAAAAACAACTTTCTTAATGGGAGGTTAGACACTAGAGGCCCGATTTTGAGTTGGGTGGTGCTATCTGCCACGTCGGCACATAGCCCAACCCCCTCCCGCCTAACCCGTATTTTCCATGCCAGGATCATATGTGTCCCTGGCATTGAAAATCCAGGTGTTGCCACACAAGCAGGAAGCTACCCATGTAGGGTATCTTTAAGATGCAGAGTGCTAACCGTGTAACATTGAAAATCGTGCTACATAGGTAGCGCCATAGCCCGCCTCCGCTCTACCCTAGAATGCCCCCAACATGCCTCAGTGCTAAACGGATAGCATCCGAGCATGTTAGGGACATAGCCAGGATTTTTTAAGGGCACTACCTGTGTAGGTGCCCTTCAAAAATCCCGGATAAGGCATTTACATGGGTAACTAGGGAAGTTAACTCTATAACTCGTATAATTGAGATTTTCTGTTTTAAGAAGGGGATGAATAACTGTTTCTTTCCAAAGCATGGGAATAAAGTCTGCTGCCAAACTACTGTGCATCATAATAAGAAGTATTAGACATACTGTATTAGCCCCTGCACATGAGTTTTCACAATCCTAGGAATTAGTTAATGAGGTAGATGCCTTCATAGAGGGTAAACCATTCCTGAACATCTGGGCCGGTGTGACCATTAGGCAAACAAGGTGACTGCCTAGAGTTCCAATGATCCAGGTGCAGCCCATTGTTGTCACCGCTGTCCTATTCTAGAATCTGCAGCAGCAGCAAGGGCCTCAAACAGCTCTGCAGTGCTTAACTTAAAACTCTGACATTGCAAGACTGTTTGATTTCTGCCCCCTCCAATGCTTGATGCTCACCTCCTTTTTGCATAGGGGTGGAAGTGGCCTTCACCTCCATAAAAAAGGAAGTCAGCTTTGGGCATTGGAAAGGGCAGAGTTAAGACATCCTTGCATTGCCAGAGTTTCAAGGTACTGTAAACACCGAGGGGCTACCTGAGGCCCTAGCTGCCGTTGCATGTCACACAGAGGGCCAGCAGCAGTGGCAATGAGGTTTGCGTAGGGTATCTCATCTCCTTGCAACAGCCCTACTGAATATGTCTTCATCGAAAATAAAACATTCATGAGTCTATAACCGGTGTATGAGTTGAAAGCAAGTCCGATGTTGGGAGAAGTAGGGTTTTTAACCAAAAATATAGAAAATGTTCAGGTTTTATACTCTTTTCCCCATGCCTTCAATAGTACTCACTATTGCTCAATGGGCACTTACTGAAGAATAGTGCTCGATATTGCTCAATAAGTGTCCATTGAAGTGCTCTGTATTAAAGAAGAGTGCACCTATTGATAAATACTGCACACTATCGAGCGATAGTGTGCTCTATTAACAAAAAATTAAAAACAGGAAAACCTTGCAAATGATACAGGAAACCACTCAAAGCAATGTGTTTCTGCCTGCAGATCCCTAGTACTATCTGGGAATGAATTGATTCTGATGGTGGAAGGAAATTCTCTACTTGATTTCCAAGATTTTAGCAGCAAAATCATGTAATGAATGGAAATGAGAGTTGACAATGTAAAAATGCATGAGGGACTGGACCAAGATGGCAACGATGCTGAAAAGACTTTTAGGCTGAATACTACTAGCGTGAAAGAGGTCTGAGTAATAAGCTCTCTTGGCCTGTTTTATACTCGAACCTTAACATAGTAAGATAGTATATGATGGTAGATAAAGACCAGCATGACCCATCTAGTCTGCTCAGCAAGGCAGGAAGAGTAGATGCACCTGCCGCTCTTTGCAGGTCACTTCCCCCCATACCTTTGTTTAGGGGTGTACCCAATGCTCTGTGCAGGTCACCTCAACTCGTTTAAATAACAGAGACAATAAAGTTTATTTTGATTTTATCTTGTTTCTATAGAGGGATCCACCGTGTCTGTCCCATGCCATTTTGAATTTCATTACTGTATTTGCCCCCATCACGTCCATTGAGAGGGCATTCCAAGCATCCACCACCTTTTCAGTAAAAAAGTATTTCCTGACGTTCCTTTCAGTTTACCCCCTTGAAACTTCATGTTATGCCTTCTGGTATTACAGCTTCCTCATTTTTTTAAAAAAGGTTTGTTTGTTCATTAATACTCCTTAAGTATTTAAAGGTCTGTATCATATCTCCCCTGTCCTTCTTCTCCTCTGGAGTATTCATATTTAGGTCGTGTAGTCTCTTTTCAAATGTCTTCTGGTGCAGGCTCCAAATAATTTTGGTCACTATCCTCTGAACCATTTCCAGTCTTTTTATATCCTTTGTGAGATATGGTCTCAAAAATTGAACACAATATTAAGATTCATGGCGTTCTCTACAGAAGACATTAGCCCAGTGGTTCTCAACCTTTTTTCTGTTGCGACACACCCAACAGACCGTCTTCACGTGCATGACACACTGAACATTACAGTCTGTGGCTGAGCAAATAGAGTCCTGATATCATATTTTTGTTCAAAAGTAATGAAAGAGAAATCTAAATTATTCTTAACAGAATTTACCTTGTTTATGAACTGCTATTGAAATCAAAGTTGTTCAATTGTATTTTTCACACAAACGTTTTAGTCTACACTTACCTCATCAGTGATAAATCTAGTACCAATGAGTGACTGAATCGTAGACAAATTCGCACTTAACTTACTGTGAACACACAGACTTGCCTTCATCAATTACAGAATAAAAGACAAAAATTTAGAAATGGAAATCTCAAGAAGCCATAGTCTCTGTGAGAAGTACAACACAGGAAAAATAAAAGTATGTTTCCTTTTGTACTGAGCAAAATAAGAGCATAAGAAAAACCATACTGGGTCAGCTCAAGGTCCATCAAGCCCAGGGTCCTGTTTCCATCAGTGGCCAATCCAGGTCACAAGTACCTGGCAGGTTCCCAAATGGCACACAGGTTCCACAATGCTTATCGCAGGGCAAGCAGCAGATTCCCCAGGTCCTAATGGTTTATGGACCTTTCCTCTAAGAACCTGTCCAAACCTTTTTAAACCCAGCTACATTAACAGCCTTTACTATATCCTCCGGTAACAAATTCCAGAGTTTTACTATGTGTTGAGTGAAAAAAAAATATATGTTATTTTATTACTCTTAAATTGGTTACATTGTAGCTTCATTGCATGTCCCCTAGTCTTTCTACTTTTTGAAAGTAAACAACCGATCTACGTTTACCCATTCCAAAGATGTAAGAAATACATGTTCCCAAAACTGATATATTTCCAATCACTAAAAACTGAAAATAAATCAGGGGCAGCAGAACATCATTTTGATTGGAAGCGCCAAACAAACCAATCTCTGGCCCTAACCCACATGCTCTCTATTAGCTGATCCTGTGTTAGATCTTTTCTAGGCCTCTTGTCAAGCCAGTAACACTGCAAAATGTAACATGAGGGAGCAAGACTGAGATAAAAAGAAATGAGTAAAAGATCAGTCCAAGGAAAGCAGGTATTCACAGCTTCCTTATGCACCATACAGAGATATCTGATGAAAATGCAAAAGCCATTGAGTGCCCCAAAGTGTGAGAGTGTGAGACAACAACATGAACACTTCAATTTCCTAAGAATAACACAAAGTGACCATGGAGATCACAGAAGCAGTTTCTCCATAGATATCATTCTCAAAGAGGGCAGGCAGTTTAACAAGAGCAAATTAAGTTAAGTAGAGGTGTCAATCCAAACCAGCAAGGTCTCTGAATGGAGAGGTTGTATAATGGGAAGCTCAAGAATGATGAGTGATTGGCATAGAAATCCCCAAATCCTCCCAACTCTTCTTAAAAGAGAAGCTGGGTGGGGTGGGGTGGGGGGGGGGGGGCAGCATTGATGTGAATAACTAACTTCACATTCTTGTAGACATATCTCTGTGATACAGGGCGTGGTCATTTGATTTCCAGAATTGAATCATAGATCAATAGACATTTATTCTGAAATCTGAATAGACCTTGGGTTGAGCAGGCCAACCTTAATATTAATTAGGTCACAGACACAGAGCTGTTAGAAGCAACACTGTACGTAGCCCTGTGCGAGCGGTACTTTCATACAGGGGGCAAATAACCCTTCTGACCCCAATGCTTCTAAACTCCTTTCCCTTAACTCTTCTTTCAGTCTCCAACTTTGCTCTTCCTTTTCCACTCATCAGCATGGTTACTGCCTTGACTTGGTTTTCTTCTCTGTTTACCCTCCAATTTCCATACCTCAGTTCTTCCCTTATCTGATCATCACCTCCTAAGCTTCACCCTTCATCACACCCCACCTCAATCCCACCCTGTCTCCTTCTACGTTTTTAGGAATCTTCATGCTATCTATCCATTGGCTCTTTCCACTATTGTCTCATCACCTCTTTCTTCCACTTTGTCTTCTAAATCTGTTGATGAGGCTATAGTTTCCTATAATACTGCCCTCTCCTATGATCTAGATACTCTTGCTCCATCCATCCATCCCATGTTCTGTGAGGCGCACTACACCCCAGCCCTGGTTGTCCTCAATTAGCTGCTATTTCTGCTCCTGTGCCCTCTCAGCTGAGCGGATTTGACTCAAATCTCACTCCCTTTCTGACGTTCTTCACTTCAAATTAAATGCTTACCTCCTTCTAGTTAGCCTTAGCACTTGCCAACAAAACTACTAGATCCATCTGACCAATTCTCTTGCCACTGACCCTGTTGTCTTTTCTCAACTCTTAACTCTCTCTCTCCTCAAGGTGCCTCCCCCAATGACCCCTCCTTCTCTTTCTGCCCAAACCCTAGCCAACTTTTTCCATAACAAAATCCACAAAATTGTTCTCCAATTCCCAACAAAATCAGCTTCATTTCCTCTTCCCCCACCTCAATATCAACTTTCCCCCTCAATCTCTATTATCCTTTCATCCTTTCCCATAATTTCTGATGAGGAAACCTCTCACCTTCTTTCCTCTTCCAAACTTACTACTTGCTCTTCCGATCCTATCCCCACCCATCTCCTTAACTCCATTTCCTCCTCTGACATCCCTTCCACTTCACATATTCTCAACCTCTTGCTCTCCACCGCTACTCTCCCTGCAGCCTTCAAGCATGCTATGGTCACACCCCTACTCAAGAAACCTTCTCTTGAACCTAGCTGCCTTCTAATTATTGTCCCATCTCCCTTCTTCCCTTCATTTCTAAACTTCTTGAATGCGCAGTCCTCCATCATTGTCTTGAATTTCTTTCCTCTCAAGCCGTTATGGATCCTTTTCAGTCTGGCTTTCGTCCCTTACATTCTACTGAAACAGCACTTGCCAAAGTATCCAGTGTCTTATTCCTGGCTAAATCTAAGGGCCTCTACTCTATCCTTATCCTTCTTGAGCTTTCTGCTGCTTTTGATACTTTTGACCGCCACCTTCTCCTTGACACATTATCCTCACTTGGTTTTAGGGTCTTTGTGCTGTCCTTGTTCTCTTCTTATCTCTCCCATCGCTCTTTCAGTGTTTGTTCTGGTGGTTCCTCCTCTACTGTTATTCCACTCTCAGTTGGTGTAACCCAAGGGTCTGTTCTGGGCCCTCTCCTTTTCTCTCTGTACATCCAGTCCCTTGGTGCTCTCATCTCCTCCCATGGATTTCAGTATCATTTTTATCTTGACGATTCTCAGATCTACCTTTCTACACCTGATATTTCTCTGACACTCCACGCCTCTATCTCTGTCTGCTTTTCTGACCTTGCCACCTGAATGTCTCACTGCTGCTTGGAACTTCTTATCTTTCTCCGTAAAACCTTCCTTTCCCCTTCCTCCTTTCTCTATCTCTGTTAATAACACTCTTCTATTTCCTGTTTCCTTAGCCTGTAACCTTGGTGTAATTTTTGACTCCTCTCTTTCCTTCCCCTCATATATCCAACAGATAGCTAAATCCTGTCATTTATTTCTCTATAACATTAACAAAATGTGCTCCTTCCACTCTGAGCACACTGCTAAAACACTTGTCCACTCTCTAATTTCCCGTCTCAACTATTGCAACCTCCTTCTTGCTGGTCCCCCTCTGAGTCATCTCTCTCCCCTTCATTCCATTCAGAGCTCTACTGCAGGACTAATCTTTCGCCAGCCTCAATATACTAATATAACCCCTCATCTCGAATCACTTCATTGACGTCCCTTCTGTTTCCATATCCAAGTCCAGCTTCTCCTCTCTTTGCCCTTTTCTTCCACTGCTAACTTCAGACTTTGATCCGTTCACATTGCTGCTCCCCTTTTTCAGGCTGCTTTTAGATCCTGATCCCTTGTTTCCTTGTGTCTCTTTATCCTTCCTTATTCTCTCCTTATTCTTATCTTTTGTCTTGTCTGTCTTGATTAGATTGTAAGCTCTGATGAGCAGGGACTGTCTTTATCTATGTCTC
This sequence comes from Ichthyophis bannanicus, assembly GCA_033557465.1. Taxonomy (NCBI): domain Eukaryota; kingdom Metazoa; phylum Chordata; class Amphibia; order Gymnophiona; family Ichthyophiidae; genus Ichthyophis; species Ichthyophis bannanicus. The sequence continues at coordinate 1,797,905,302 of CM066032.1, read as the reverse complement.
TACAGCACTGTATATGCCCTGTAGTGCTTTATAAATGTTTAGTAGTAGTAGTAGTAAAAAGAATAGGGGCTCATTTGGGGCTGCCGGACTCAGCTTCCTCCCATGCTGCTTGCCCTTGTCCCACCACCAACATGTTATCCAATTGAAAAAAAAAAAAAAAGTGGATCTTTCCAACTCCGTGCTTGCATGTTGGCCAGATCTCTCCCTCCTCTGACGTATGCTCAAATCAGAGGAAAGAGGGACCAGACCAGCAATTCAAGTGCGGAGTCGGAAAGACACCCGTTTTGTTTTGTTTTTCAATTGGATAATGCTACTTCCACCATCGTTACCACAGCAACGTTAAAAGTGGCAGCAGTTGGGCAAGGGTTGGGATAACCCTCTGTATTGTGAGGCACTTTATTCCTACTGCTGATGTTCACTCTCAGTTAGGAACCAAGCAGAAACTCCATCCAACATTAAAAGGCTGCAGTTTAACTTTACTTTTCAACTTATCAATGAAAACCATATAGGGAATCCAAAATAAGGCTATCTTTACATGAAGATCAGCTCTTCCATAAAAGTCCTGAAAGGCACTGTCTGTTGAAAGAAGAGCACTGTGCCTTTAAGGCTAAACTCTGTCTCTCAATGTTCAGTGCTAGCCTGTGGGGTACCTAACCCGGTTCAAATCACTCATTCAGTCCCCTTTAATTAATTGGCAAAAAATGTGTTCTGGCTTCCAAAGTTCAATACAAACTTGTAAAGTTCTGCTTCTAGCACTACACTTAGCAGTTCAACACATCAACAGTGAATACAGCATTTGCAAACCTAGGCTGTCTTGCTCAGGAACTGTGAATAAAACACTCATAGTTCACACAGCTTCCCAGCATTTCACAAGAGCTCTTTTCCACCCAAATACAAACTTTAACTATCAAGCTTCCCAGCTCTTCTCCAACCAGATATCCCTGGTCACATCCTGGCCCTTCACCAATAGCATACTCACAAAGTCAACCTTAGGTCTGCCTTACCTCAAGACCTTCCCACCTGCAGAGTCTCAGCTCCCAGTGGGTCTCTTTATCCAATCCTATTCCTGAATCAGGTTTCAGGGTTTCCTATAGACATCCTGCTAACAGTTACTGGAGCTGCTTCCTTCTTCCTGGAACCACCCTGACCCTCTGGCACTAGAACCCTTAATACTGCCTATCGAGACATCCCCTTTCCAGCTGTCCTATGGTAGCTCCGAGTGAATACATTCTTAAGGGGACATGGGCTTCCCTGGGCTAGTCCCCGAGGCTTACACATCATCTGAGCATTCAGCCTTGCTCTCTAAACCCCCTAGTCCCTTCGCACATCACAGGGCACAAAAGCCTGAATAGACTGCTCTGAGGCTTCTTGGCAGAACCAACAGCAATATGGAAATAGCAGCATGACAGTAAGAGCTCAAAAACTGGAAGAGATTGCTCTGAAGCCAGTGGGTGGATCATTTGTTAGCATGCCTTAAAACAGTGCGGGCCCTTTTACTAAGTGCGGTGTGCGGTGTGCAGTGTGATGAACACCAACGAGCAGGTGCGCCAGCTACTGACCATCAAAATGAATGTTAAATGGCACCTGTGCACTAATGTGGAGAGTGGACAGGTTAGAAGTGGGGTGTAAGCTTGGAGAGCACATTAGTGCATGAGTGCAGTTAATGCGTCAGTCAGCATGGGTTCATCTAATGACACCTCTATGGGCGTCGTTAGGTGCACCTGCATTAAGTGCTCCTCACGCAAAGATGCTCAGTCACATGCTAGATGCTGGGAACATGCTGGTCACACCCCCGACACGTAACGTAAAAGCACTCCTTAGAAAGGACATAGCTACTTGTATGACTTTCTAGAGCACCGACCCGAAGTTGGCATAAATTGTGGCTAACCTGAAGCGGCAGACATTTATATCTGCTTCAGAACAGGAGTAGATGTGCCAAAAATACACACATACATTGCAAGTCTGGATGTCCAGACTCCTCCCCTGAAGACACCTACACCCAGGTCACATGGAAGTACTTGTGCTTTCTGCCATTGTAAATGTTTTTATGACTAGGGGTGTGGGGGGGGGGGAGATTTTATGAAAGGTCTTTTATATACATAGAATGCATATATGCGTGAAAAGGGCTTTATAAAGTTACCCCTTTAGAGCACACCAAATTGATTTAACATGCATTAATTTCTAAATTGATTTGCAGGCATTAAACAATTCTAATATTAGACAAAATACATCAGATAAACCAAAACTCAAGAACATTGCTGAAAATTCCAAAGAAAACCAATTGTTTTTGCACATTCCTAATGACAATGGAGTGGATTAGGCACCACAGACACCAAAGTTCAAGCCCCACTGATGCTCCTTGTGGCCTTAGCTCTCCATTGCTTCAGGTGCAAACTTGGGGGCATGTTTACTAAAGTGCACTATTGGTTAGTGTGGGGTTTAGCATGTGGTAAACAGTTAGCCTGGGGCAATGGTGACCATGAGTGCATGCTAAAATGTCAGCATGTTAAACTCCCATGCTAATCGATTGGGCAAGGACTGAGTGGGTTAGGGGAAGACAGTGGGCATCACCTGCACATTGTGATTAGTGCTTGTTGATCGGCAGTGTTGCAGTTAGCATGGGTGGGGTCAAGGGAAGTTGTCTTTTGGGATCGCAGGGGCGGGGCTCTTGGGAGGGCTGTGATTGAGCCTGGGGGACACTGGAGGAGGGGCGAGTTGAGTCGTAGATGGTCTTAGGGGAACTGGAACCCTTGGACATCCTGTTTTATGGCTTTGTTATGGCACCTTTAATTTTGTAGCCTGGAGCACTGGATTAACAACCTGATGCTTCCAGCCAGGGAAGCAAATTCAAGCTGCACTATTTTACAGCGGGAGTCAATAACCTACGGGACTGAGTTATCGTAGGTTAATGACTCCCACGGTAGACCAAGCTGTGGTAAAGTGTCAGATGTTACTCCAGCTTAGTGACTACCCCGCCTTAAAGTGATTGCAGGGATCATATTACTATTTTAGCTATACTCATCATCTTAATCATGGAATATTCCTGTGGGTCACAACAGCTGTATATCTAAATGGCCAAAGATTCATTAGACCATTTTTCCCTCCCTTCTGTTATTTTCACAGTATTTCATGCTCTGAGAAATCTTGGGTCACCAAATGATCTGGTATCAGCCTCCTGGCTACCTTCTAACTTTTATTTTATGCCGTTTCCTAAAAATTGAATTTCAGCTGTGATAGTTTAGGAATTGTTTTTAACGCAAACAGATAATTTACATCTTTGAAAGCTGAAATTCATAAATATTTGTGTGACAAAGGGGCCAAGAGAAATCACCCTGCAAACACTGCACACAGAATCATTAATTGTAGGTGCTAAAAGAAACAGAGGAAACAGATGGTTTCATTTCCACTCAGAAACCTCACTTTCCTTGAGGTTACAGTAGCTACCTATGCTGCAAATTTAGTTTGTAAACATTGTTTTCTAGTTCAAGATAAAACGTTGAAAACAGATAGAAATATACTACAATGTTCATAATTAGCTGCTACTTGATTGCTAGGAAATTTGTAATGCTACAGTTGCTGGTATCCTCATCACTAGAGGTGGTGCTCTGGACGATTCATATGCACCACCAGGACCGTACCTAGCCCTGTGCGAGTGGTGCAGCTACACAGGGCACAGAGGCTTAAGGGCCACATTTTGGCTGTCTGCCGTTGCCTACTGCCGCTGCCACTTTTTCTTCTCTCAGCGGCGGCAGGCAATGGCAGACAGCTAAAATGAGCCCCTTAAGCCTTCTCGTGGCACGCTAAGCAGGTCTGGTCCCTCGGGGAGGGACCAGACCTACTTAGCGTGCTGGCGACTTGCACATCGGATGTGCGCCTCCTCTCTCCCGCCCACATAAAGTCACTAGATGGAGGTACGGGAGGGGGGGCACACGCCCAATGTGCAAGTTGCACAGAGCACATTTCACGATCGGTACGGCCCTGTGAACCACATGTAATGAGTATGGATTTAGTGAGAGATATTTTCATATGAAGCCCGGTGCTGGAGGAATTCTTTACCCCTAAGAACATAAGAATATTAGAGATGTTACACTGGGCCAGACCATAGGTCTATCAAGCCCAGTATCTTGTTTCCAACAGTGGCCAATCCAGGTCACAAGTACCTGTCGGGTTCCCAAAGGTATACAGATTCCATGCTGCTTGTCCCAGGGGTAAGTCGTGGATTTCTCCCAGTAAACTTTAATAATGGTTTACAGAATGTGGAGGGAATTGGAGAATGAGCACGTAACACTGAAGACCATCCAACTTCTCCAAGCATCATATGATGGCTCAACCAGCAGTGTGCAGATCTGAAATGAACTATCCAAGGAATTTCTTATCCAAACTGGAGTCCACCAGGGAGATGTCACCTCACCCCTGCTTTTCAATATTGTGATCAATGCCATTATGAGGAAAGCATTCAAGGACAGATGCAGGGTCCAATATGATGACCAACTTGATGTTTGCAGATGACAGTGCCATATTTGCTGATCCAGATGCAGAGGCCATTGACATCCTTTACCACATCGCCCAATCTTATGGCTTAAGAATCAATGCGGACAAGACCAAAGGTATGACCACAGATGTATCACAGGCCAATGTTCACCTTGATGGAATCCAAATCAAGCAGCTCCAAGAATTGAAATACCTGGGATCGCTGGTGCAGGAGAAGAAGTCGGCATCCACCACCGATGTCCACAGCAGAATTGGCTAGGCAACAGTAGAGTTTGCCTCACTCAATTGGTGCCTCTGTAAGAAGGCAATTATCTCCACCAAAACCAAAATTTGCCTCTTCCAAACACTGATCCTGACAATTCTCCTGTACAGATTGGAAACATGAACTCTGCTCATACCTGACATGAAAAAGCTCAATGTCTTTCAAATCTGATGATTGAGACAGATTTTGGATGTCTCTCTTTGTGATCGCCATCGAAATGAGACAATCCAGACAAGGTGTGACCATCAACCTTCAGTCAAAGAACAAATCCATAAATGCAGACTGTGATGGTTTGGTCACATTTGCAGAATAACACCAGTCAGCTGTCATACAAATTCTTCTGGCGAGAGTTGTCTGCCAACTGGAGGGTTCAACAAGCAGCACCGAAGAAAATGTGTCTCAAACACATCGAGGAAGACCTCAGGATCCAGCAACTGACCATCAACGAGGCCAGAAATATCGCCATCGATCGCCAATTTTGGAAGCATATTGTGAACAACACACGGAATCCAGCGGCACCTACAGCAGCATATTGGTTGAGAGGATGACCTGCTCCCCAAATGCCAGCTAAGGATTAAAGAAGAAAAAGAAGAATGGTTTATGGACTTTTACTCCAGGAACTCGTCCAAGCCTCTTTTGAACCCTGTTATACCAGCAGCTTTCACTACATCCTCTGGCAACAAATTCCAAAGTTTTATTATGTGTTGAGTGAAGAAATATTTTCTCTGCTTACATATGCAGGATCAAATAATCCTACTCTTGGCACCATGCTGCTTGGGGAAAGCATGGATGCTGAAAACAGTGTATCTAGGGGCCCTTTTACTGAGTAGTGAGTATGGTTAATGAGAAGTTTATTGAGTGCTATTTGGTTAACATGGGCCCTTAATAATGACAACCATGTACTAAAAGCAGCCAGTGGGATAAAAATCTCATACTAACAGCTTAGCGTGTGAAAAGGTGAGGTTAAGGGTGGAGACTGTGTGAATTGCACATTGTGGTTAGCACCGAGGTAATTTATGCATATAAACATGGTTGCACTCACCACTTCCCCAAGAGGAGGCGTTAAGTGCACTCATGTTTCTTATGAATGACGTTGCTGCATGTTCCAAAACCTTTTAGTCAGTAATTGCTTGAATCATGCTGCAAACCTCTGCACAATGCACAGCTTTTTCACCTACCCCATGCTAGTTTTCACTCCTAACCAGGCCCTAGAGTACTAAAGGTGAAGACAGTTAATTGCTGCCGCCACCACCCTGTGATGGGATCTATAGAGCATTGCCTATCCATCTCCAGAGGGAATATCAACAGGTCCCTTTAAGTAAGCCTGCAGCCCAGAGTTCAATGTTGGGAGGGTGTGGCTCACAGGGAGAAGTTAAAAACCCAGCAGGCTGCAGGAAGGAGAGGGGCTCATGGAGTCAGGAGTTCTTTCAAGGCAAGCCATACAAAGATAGGAACTTTGGGCTGGAGGAAGGGCCGGGAGACTGTTTTTATGAAGGGTTAACAAACTGGGTCTGAATAAAAATATCCTTTGCTTTCCTGGAAATGCTGTCTGTTGGTGAGATTTTTTTTTTTTTAATTGAAAGTTCCATCTTTTGTACAAACAAAACAAGGAAATCAATTATATTAGGTCCAAGGACCATACCTGAAGTTTATAACAAAAAGTGCCACATGTCAAGCTCATATCACGGAGGATCATATCTCACAGAAAAAAATAAAAAAGAAATAAATAAACCAGACATTAGCAGAATTGCAATACATAGACCCTTTTAAACTAAGCTGCTTAATACACACATTTATAACAAAAGCCATTATATCTCCTTCCCAAGAAGAAAACTCTCTAAAAAAGCCAGATCAAGGAACATATAATGAATACCCTGGAACACAAGCAAACATTTACAGGGAAATTTTAAGAAAAATGTAGCCCCCAGGGCAAACAACATTGCACAAAAACCTAAAAAGGCCTCACGGCGAAGCTGTGTTGCCCTGGATACATCTTGGAAAATATTAATTGGTTGGCCACAAAGTGAAACATTCTTACATTGAAAATATTATTTGAACATATTAGACTTATCTATCAAAGAGGAAAATGTCACCAATGATGTAGCCCTAGTAGGGATTTTGTCAATAGATGATTCAAAGAAAGAGAAAGTTGGAGAAAGTTGGTCTAGGCCGTCTGAATCCTCATCCGGAGTCCGAATCCCTCTGAGAAGATAAATAGGTTATCAATAGAAATAGACGTAGGATCAATAAAATTTCCTTGAAATATTTATGAAGTAAATGGAATGAAGAAAGAAACTGAGTACAAGGAAAATTTAAAAAACGAAGGTTGTAAGCTCTCAAAGAATTCTCCACTGATTCCAGCTGCTGATGGATGAGGAAAGAATCAGTAACAGCAGACACAGATACTGCTCGTAGAGCGGAAATCCGCATCATCTGTTTAGCTTGAGAATCCCTCATTTCCTAAATTCTACCATCTTGCTCAGCTAACTTAGCTGCCGTTTCATTAGAGAAAACAGGTTTTAGTAGGGAGTAGGCGTTGTGATATTAGGTAAGTTATTTGTATATCTGTTGATTTTCTTGTAGACCCCCTGATGAAACTCTTTTTTAAGAGTGAAACGTTCGGAGTGGTGCCAGAGGAGGCGTAGGGGCAATTCACACCACGATATGTTTTAAGATAAGCATTTTTTGTTAAAACTATGGTGTGGTTTTTAAATGCAATTGACACTTCAGTTTTGGGGATTTAACATTGTCTTTGTACTTTTTAAGTTCTCTGGATTGGTCATTGATGCTGCCAGCGCGTTCAACAGTATTATAAGTACTGAAGTTCATATACAGCGCTATTGAGTCTGAGACCTTTCCAGAGATAGGTTCTTGCATGTATGAATGGTATTATGTTTTTGTTATAATACCCCACACCATTAGTTCTAAAGTTACAATGCATCAGTTGAAGTGGAGCATTTTTGTTCTTTGATAAGGCTTTCAATGCTGCTTCAACTTCTTCTTTCATCACCAATGGTTCCCGATCATAACATAGTAACATAGTAACATAGTAGTTGACGGCAGATAAAGACCAGCATGGTCCATCCAGTCTGCCCAGCAAGATGTCAAGAGTAGGTGCACCTGTCGCTCCGCGCAGGCCACCCCTCCCCATATCCTTGTTCAGGGGTAAACCCACCACTCCATAAGGTACAGGTTGAAACGGCTGTTGGTCCACTTGATCTTTATCATATAAAAACTCTGTATATTCCTTCCACCTCTTCTTGATCTTCTCAGCATCATTCAACATAGAACCTTGAGCATCTTGTAACATTCCAATTTGAGGCTGGAACTTTTTCTTTAACTCTCGTAGCTTTAGGAAAGCCGATCTTGTTCTTCCTCTAATAGTTTCTGCTTCTATTTCCTTGCAAGTGTCATTGTAGTACTTTTCCTTGTCCTGTCTTGCTGCACGTTGGAAATCTCTGTTGAGTTCTGCAATTGTCTTTCTTTCTCCTCTGTCTTTAGCTTCTCTGCGTTTCTGGGCAATTTTTGAGTTTCTTCCATCATCCATTTTGGCCGTTTTTGCTTTTTCACCTTTGTAGAGACTTCTCGCTTTCTTCCAACACAACCTTCTTGATGTCATTCCATAACTCTTCCGGAGCTCTGTCATTTGTATGTAAAGCAGCAAATCGATTTTGCAGGCAGTCTTTAAATTCCTGTGGTATATTCTCAAGGTCATATTTTGCTGCATTCATGAGTGGTTTGCTCTTTTTCAACTTTAGCTTGAGTTTGCATACTAGTAGTTGATGATCTGTACCACAGTCAGCTCCAGATTTTGTCTTTGTTGATGTTACAGAGCTTTTCCATTGTTGACTTCCACATATGTAGTCAATTTGATTTGTATATAATCCATTCGGTGAAGTCCATGTGTACAGTCGCCGCATGTGTTGCTGGAAGAAGGTGTTTGAGATGAATAGATCATTGGTCTTGCAGAATTCTATCAGTCTTTCTCCAGCTTCATTTCTGTTGCCAAGTCCATATTTTCCAACTACTTTGCCTTCTTCTTTGTTGCCAACTTTTGCGTTCCAGTCACCCATCACTATCAGGATATCCTGTTTGCATGTTCTGTCAATTTCAGCTTGTACTTGTTCATAGAACTCTTCAATTTCATTCTCTTCTGCAGCTGTTGTTGGGGCATATACTTGAATTATAGTTGTGTTGATAGGCAACCCTCGTAGACGAATAGAGATTAAGCGTTTGCTGACTGCATTGTATTTCATTACAGTTCTTGCAAGTTTCTTCTTTATTATAAATGCAACACCATTTCTTCTTTGTCTTTCATTTCCAGTATAGTAGACCATGTGATCATCTGATGCAAAGTGCCCCATGCCAGTCCATTTCAGTTCCCTGACACCCAACAGATCAAGTTGTACATGTTACATTTCATTCTTGACCACCTCCAACTTCCCTTGGTTCATGCTTCGTAAGTTCCATGTTCCAATGTGTAAGACATCTTTACAGCTTCTGACTCTCATTTCATGCGCAGCTACATCAGCAATCAGACTTCCCGAGGGCTTTGATCCAACCACATCATAAATGCTGGCTTTACTCTGAAAAGTCTTAAGCTCTTCCCCAGTAGCTAGTTGAGTGCCTTCTGACCTGGGGGTCTCATCTTCCAGCACCATAGCACAATTTGTTTTGTTGTAACTATCCATTGGGCTTTCATGGCAAGATACAGAAGTAGATTGCTGGGCCTTTCTTCTGCACAGTTTAAGTTTGGTGTTGTTGCCGTTGTCACAAAAATGTGATCCTCCGCCGTCAACACTGTCCCATTCTGCTGCTGCCCAGATTGGTGGTTTGTCTTGGTCTGGCACCTCAGCTGAGACCTGTCCATCTTGGGAGACCCTGCCAGTAGTTAAACTACCGATAGTTTAGCTCTCAGCATCACTGATGCACACAAGCCTTCACAGCACGACAAGCTGCAAACCAAGTGAGAGAAGCTGTTTAATATTGTTTGTGGCTGGATCCGATTTGCTTAATGTAGAGTTCTTTGGTATGGGACAGATGGTTGCTATCTTTAGATTGTTTGGCATGAACCCTTGAGTAAGGGATTGGTGAACAATATTGTCTATGACGTGTCTGAGATCATCCTTTGCTGATTTAATCCAGGCCACCGGGCATGGATCTGTAGGGACAGTGCTAGTGTTGAGCGTGGAGATGATTTGAACAATCTGCTCAGCAGATGGGATGCTAAATCTGGCCCATATTTGATTGAATTCTGAGGGTTTGGGTGTGTTAATTGGAGACTGTTGTAAGGAAGCTGTGAATTTAGCTTGAAGGAAGTCTGCAAAAGTATGTGGGTGTATCATTTCCTCATCACTGTGATTGGGATCTTTGGTGGGTGTACACACTATTTCAAATAGTTCTCTGGGTCTATTGGAGGATTTGAGTACAAGGTTTGTGTGGTATTCTCTTTTTCATTGGTTAATGAGGTTGTTGTATTCTTGTTGCTTTGTTTGGTAGAGCTCCTGGGTTGTTTTAGATTTAGCCGTCACTAGCATCATTCTAATCTTTGTAGTATTTTCTTTGTGTTGTGGATCTCCTGTGTGTACCAGAGGGCAGATTTGTGTTTAAAGAGTTGAGGTTCAGAGTCCCTGGACTCCAGTGCTTTAGCTTCTGTAGATATGATCATGTTCCAGTTTTAAGTTAGGTTATTTAGATCTTTGGAGTCTGTTTTCAAGTTAGTATTTCCTGGAAAAATTGGTCCTTGTTAAAGCACTTGAATCATCTTCTTGATCGGAGCTGGTCTTTACGTGCTGTTATGTTTGGGTATTGTAGCTCAATTTTTATTCTGTGGTGATCCAACCATGGGCACAGGTGTTATTGAGGGGGTTGTAATATACTTGTGTTCTATAAGATGGTTTGGTACGAAGATGAGATCTGGTGCAGATCCGTGTATGTGTGTGGGGGCGTTGATAATTTGGGTGTATTGGAGTAAGTCCATTGCAGACAGGGAGGTTTCAGCATCTTTGTTGTTGGCTGATTTGAGGTTGAAGTCCTCAAGAACTACTAGAGGTTTGTGAGGCATATTGACTGCACAGACGGATTCCAGAGTAGAGGTTAGCTCATCCGGGGAAACATTCAGAGGTCTGTATGTGAGGCTAAGAGCTAAATGCATGTTCTCAATGATAATCATGTTACAGTGAGTAGTACTTGAGGTGGATCGAATCTTGAATCTTAGGTTGTTTCTTGCGAGTTTAAGGACACTTCCTCCTTTCTTGTGAGTGTGTGGGCAGTTGAATGCCATGTGTGAGGGAGATATGAGTTGGTTAAGGAGAACATTGCCAGATGGTGTGAGCCATATTTCTGTGATGCATAATATATCTGTTTGTTGTGACTCTATATGGTCTGCCACTGTGTTGATTTTATTTCTTATTGATCTGGCATTCATAAGCTCTATACTGATCAGGGGTAACATGTTTGGGTTTATATGTGTCTTATGTTGGGGTAGAAAAGTGCCTGTGTTTACTCTGGTAAGATTTCTCCGGATAGTTTGTTTGTGTGAAGTTAGTGAAGTTGCATGATAGTGAGGTGTGATGATTTGAAAAAGGAGCGGTAGCTGCATGCTGTTTTTGATGAGTGGGGTTGATTGTGTAGGTGGAAGAGAAGGTGTGTGAGGAGGAGAGCACCAGGGAGGTAACTTGTAGTTAGCATTGTGAAGGTTTGTTTGTGTAGGCACGGGATGATGGAAATTGGTGGGTGCATGGGAGAGTGTGGTTAGTTTGCTTAGGGTGTGTGCACGAGGTCGTCTTGAGTTCAGGAAGATACCTTGAGTTAGGTGGCTGGAAAAATTCTTCAATTCTCATAGAAACTGGAGTGCACTGATAGAGCTCCAGGGAGTTTTGTACCTCTGGCAACGTTGGAAGATGAGGTTTACTGGATGCACTACTCTTTGGCAGGAAGCTCGCCTCACTGTCCTTGTGTCCCGCCTAAGGGCCATGCCAAAGGGCACTCTGGCATGGCCCTCAGTTGTGGGCCCACCAGTCCTGTATTCTGAGCCCCGATTTGGCTGGAGCTGAAGAGCGGGAGGGAATCTGATTTCCCCGCTCTGACACTCAACCCCGATCGGGGGAGCGGAGCAGATGGAGTCTTTGTGTTCACCCAATGGTGCTTTAGTTCAAAAGGGGAAATATAGTCTTTAGTGGTGTAGGTTTAAAACACTGATTTTAGTATATTTCTCAGCTCTTTGAAGCTACTGATACCACATCAGGTATTAGTTCCCTCCCTACCCCCCAACTCCCACCCATCCCATGTTAGCTGTCTTGCTTTATAGGTCACCTCCTCCAATTAGCTTTACACAGGGACTTGGAATTAATACATTTAGAACACACTTAAAAAAGATTAACTTCTTTTTTCCTGAAAGGTCAGCTGGAAAACAGGCTTTTTGGTAGGTCTCTCTCTCTTTTGCTTCAACAGGCACCTAAGCTCCACCAACTGGCTTGGAAAAATCATATCGCCAAAGCTGTTGCCCTCATTACAGCTTCTGTCTCTGTCGAGTCAGAGAACCCAATGCCAGTTGAAGGACCAGTTCCATGTGCAAGATGCCTGCATACTGAGGCTCAAAAAACAAGTGGAGGAGCTCAGAGAAGAAGTGGAAGGCTGAGGCGCATTCAAGACAGTGAGAGTTATATTGATGAGATGTTTCTTGAAACATCCAAGCTCTCCAGCGGAGGAGAAGATGGGAGCCTACAGAATGATGAAGGTTGGATACAAGTCATCAGGACCTGCAGAATTACCAATCCAACTCCTCCAGCCCTTGAAATGAAGAACCATTATGCAGCCCTGGAATTGCAGGAGGTGAAAGCATCCCTGGAAAAGGAAGAACCAGAGCTCAAGCACCCTAAAGTTGCAGAATCAGTGACCACAAGGAAACGAAGGGTAGTGCTGGTTGGTGACTCTATTATGAGGAGTACTGAGGCATCTAACTGCTGACCAGACTTGATGTCCAGAGAGGTTTGCTATCTGCCAGGTGCCAAAATCCAAGATGTTACAGAGAGTTTGCCTAGACTCATCAAGCCCACTAACTATTACCCGATGTTACTCATCCATGTCGGCATTAATGATACTGCCAAGTATCTCTCTGAGCGTATCAAAAGTGACTTTGTGGCTCTGGGTGAAGCAGATAGTGTCGCAGGTGGTGTTCTCTTCAATTCTCCCTATTAAGGGTAAAAGCCAAGGCAGAGAAGCTTGCATCCTGTAGATGAATGCATGGATGCGTGGATGGTGTCATCGAGAGTGTTTTGGTTTCCTGGCCATGGTATGCGGTTCCAAGGGCTACAGAGCAGAGATGGCATCCATCTGTCCAAGAAGGGTCAACGTGTCTTCAGTAGCAGACTGACTAACCTACTGAAGAGGGCTTTAAACTAGATTCATTGTGCGGTGGCACACCACCGCACACACACTCACTGTATCACTGCATGCACACACACAAACCATTACTTGTTGATTGTTTTCTGTGTAGACAACCTTGATTGAAGAAGTTGGTATATAAATCCTTTTAAATAAAAAAAATAAATACAATTGGGGATGGGTGAAGAAAGCCCCCAGGTAAGTGAAACATGAAATACTTTATAGAAATAGGTAAAAGGGGGAACATCTGGAAGACAGTATCTATAAATGCTGGTAGCATGGGAAATAAGATCCCAGATGTTGAGGCTGTATTGGGAGGGGCTGACTTGGATTTAGTGACAGCAACAGAGACATGGTTCATAGACAACCGTGACTGGGATGTAACTATACCAGGCTATAATTTATTCAGAAAAGACAGGGTAGGAAGAAGAAGAAGAGGAGTGGCACTATATGTAAAAAATAATATTAAAGCTATGGAAATACAGGACTTCAAAAGGAGAGAGGAGGCACTGTGGATTAAAATAGAAAGAGGGAAAGAGAAATCTATTTGCATTGAGTGATATACAGACCCCCCTCACAGGCTGAAGAGGTGGACGGAGAGTTAATTGAAGACATATACAGCATTGCCAGGAAAGGGAAAGTGCTACTGATTGGGGATTTCAATATGCCAGATTTGATTGACACATTCCTGCTGCAGTGTCATCTAGATCCTGGATTCTCTACAGGGAGAACTATTCAGGCAACTGGTAACAGACCCCACACGTGAAGGGGCCATACTGGACTTAGTGCTTATCAATGGTGAAAGTATTTCTGATGTTATAGTGGGAGAAATCCGGGTTAAAGGGATTGGTGGGCAGGCTATGCGCTGCCACGGCGCATAGCTTGCCCAACACAATATCGGGCCCTATGGATTTAACCTTATTAACCTGTCTCCTAACTCCCCTCTCTTTCCCTTTGCCCAACAACCACAAGTCTCACCCACTGCTGATGCTCTGGACTGGTGGCTGCTCGTGAAGAGAGTGGTTTTGTAATCCTCTCCGATCACTGAGGCTGTAGGTTTGACTCCACCTCCTCCAAGTTCTCCTCCAATCAGGAGAGAGTTTTGCCCTCCTGTCCAATCAGGAACAACTGTTGCAGCTCTTCAGTGTGCTGATCTGCCACTGCAGCTCTCCATTGAGCTGATCTGCTGCTGGACTCCCAAACCTGGATTAAGTTCTCCAGAGTGTCTCTGCTGCCATCTCTACTCACTGGGTTGGGGGAGACCATCTGCCCCATCTTCATTACTACCCCTAACAGGGTCTGTAGGAGACTCTCTGCTGGCATCTCTACTCTTATTTATTTATTTATTTATTTACATTCTCTTATATACCGCGCTATTCTGCATCAGTGTGGTTTACATTGAACAAACTGAAATTAAATTGAACAGGGTATTATAACTTGGAGATAACTATTTTACAGGGAACATGGGCTATGGAGGGTTAAGTGGCTTGCCCAAGACCACAAGGAGCACCTGTGGGACTAGAAACCCCAGTCCTTCCGGCCCAAGGTTGCTGTCCTCTAGTGGGATTTGAACCCCCGACCTTCCGGCCTAGCCTGCCTAGGCTTCCAGGAGACTTTCTAGTGCCATCTTCAGGAGTGGAAGTTCTTTTAGATTAAGAACTCAACAGCCTCTAAATCTTAAACTTCTTCATCTCTCCTCAAGCTCTTTTCCTCTCCCTTTTTCTGCACAGGGATTTTTAGTACCAGCACCTGTTTACCTGATACCATTACTCTTAGGGTGAGCAATTTCCACCTACCCCAGTATTTACTTCTCTACCCTCTGTCTTGTGTATGCACTTTATTCCCCTAAACTATTCCCTATAGATTTAAATGTTAAATCTTAATAATAGATTTTATTTATTTATTTATTTATTTATTTATTTAACAGTTATTTATATACCGCTCTTTCCCTAGTATCAAGTGCGGTTTACATGGAACAGTAGGTTAATTGGTATGTAATATACCAAGTCAGTTTACATAGAACAGATAATTATAATTTACAAGGAATGTTGTAACATTAAAGGTATAACATATTAGAACATATATACATTGTTAGTTTAAATCTATAATCATCATGTGAATGAGAGTGTGGTATGGTTAATAGTGTATTAGTGATATTTATTTTGAAAATAGAGTATGTAATAATAATGTATAAATGTTAGCCTGTATCTATTTGAGTATTCTGTTCTGAGGGTGTATTGTAGTGTAATATGAATAAGTGAGTTTTTAATTTTTTTCTAAATTCCTTTATATCAGATAGCAGGCGAATGTTGTCAGGTAGATTGTTCCAAAGAATTGGAGCAGAGTGTGAGAAAGCTCTCTTATTTGTTTGTTTTCTGGCTTTTGTGAAATCTTTTGGTATTGTTAAGGTATTTAAGTTTCTGCTTCTTTGGGATTTATGTATTATTTATTTATTATTTATTTATTTATTATTATTTATTTATTTATTTATTATTTATTATTTATTTATTATTTATGTATTATTTAACTGGTTTTAATATACAGCTTTTCTACCAGGCAAAACAGTTTGCATAGAACAAAAAGAACGGTTTACATAGAACAAAAGGAACTGTTTAGATTGAACAATTGAACATGTGCTGATACAGCAAACTTATTAAAGTGGAACAGCAAGTAACAGGGGAAGGGTCTGAGAAAATGCAGGAACATTATAACTTTAGATCTTATATTACAATGAGCTTATGAAACAGTAGGGGGCTTGCAGTACAGAGAGCTTATATTATACTGGTGTTTATACCAATGAGCTTGTCATGTTGTGAATGAGAGGTAGTTCTACAGTGATAGGCTAGATGTTAGTTTGGTGATTAAGGTGTGGGGAGGGGAGGAATGGGGAAGATCTGTGGGAGTGGAGGGAGTTCTTGCTGGGGGTCAATTGCAAGGGATGATCCATAGTGTTCTTTGAAAAGGCGTGTCTTGAGATGCTTTTTGAAGATGATGTGAGATTGAATGCTCCATAATGTAGCGGATAGGTAGTTCCAAAGGGTGGGAGCATAGAATTCAAAGGCTCTCGGACATGTGTGTTATGAGCTCTTTCATACCTGAAGTGAGGGAAGAAGGAGGTTAAGCATCCTCTGTCTGCATAGTCTGTTAGGGTTTGAGCAAATGGTGAGTGCTTGGAGATGCTCAGAGGAGGAGTTCATGAGTGCTTTATGGATGATAATGAGGACCTTGTACTTGATCCTTGATGTGACGGGGAGCCAGTGGAGGGATTTCCAAATGGGAGTGATATGGTTGTGTCTAGAGACTCTGGCTATGGTGCATACTACTGTGTTTTGGGCAAACTGTAGAGGGACAATGGTAGCCTTGGGAAATCCTTGAAGGATGGAGTTGTAGTAGTCGAGCAAGGATGTAATGGAGGCCTGACAGACTGCACGGAAACTCTCAGGTGAGAGGAGGGGGCGTAAGTTGCGGAGAGTTCAGAGTTTGAAATAAATGTTCTTGGTGGTGTTCTTTATGTGTGGTTGGAAATTGAGTTGTGATCCAGGATGACACCGAGGTACTTGTCCTGAGACTTGATTTGTATTTTGGTGTCCTCAACATTGATGATAGGAGATGCTGTGAAGTTGGGGTCTTTGGTCATATGGAGGATCTCAGTCTTTCTAAAGTTAACTGCTAAATTATGAATTTGTAGCCAGGAAACAATTTCTTTGAAACAGGCTGTTAGGTTGGAGTAATCAGGAGCAGTGGTTTGAAATGCAGTGAATATCATTATATCATCTGCATAAAGTTGGTATCTGATGTTAAACCTCTGTATAGTGTAACAAAAGGGCCTGATGTAGATATTGAAGAGTAAGGAGGAGAGTGCGGAGCCCTGTGGAACTCTTTGTGGAAGGGTGTAATGTGTTGACGAGTGGTGTCCAATTCTTATCAGTTGAGTGTGTTGGGAGAGGTAGGAGTGGATCCATTTGAGTGGTTTGTCTTGAACTTCAATATTGTTGATCTGGTGGGATACAGTATCTGGGATACAGGATCTCATGGGATACAGTATCAAATGCTGCTGAGGTGTTTAGGAAGAGCAGCACGTAACCAGACAAAATTTTTTCAGTTCCAGAGATGAGCGTAGATATGAGAGGTGAGCAATGTTTCGGTATTGTGGAAGGGGCAGAACCCATGCTGATTGTGATCTAGAGACGCATGTCTTTCGATATGTTCCTGGAGTTGAAGTTGAACTGCTTTTTTGATGATTTTGGTAAGCAATGGAACACTGGCTATGGGCCTGTATGAGGTGGGTGAGCTAGGGTCCAGGTTGGGTTTCTTCAGGAGGGGTCTTACAGAGGCTTGTTTGAGAGAGGGTGGGAGGTAGGCTTGTATGAGAGAGGTTTGAAGGATAGTGGAGATGAATGGTAGCATCTGTGTCTTTGTTTATTTTATCCAGGATACCTGGCAGGGGCCTGGTGGAGAGGTGCTGGCATTGATGTGTGAGATGATGTCCAGGAGTTCATCTGGAGGGATGTCTCTGAATGTGGTCCATGATAGGATAGTAGAAGTTGCACTGGAAGGTGTTGGCATGATAAGGATGGTGGCACCATGCTGCTTGTGTTTTGATATGAGGAAATCGGCCATCACTTGGGGGTCAAGGTTATGGCTCTGATGGGGTTGGGATGGATCTCAGGTGAGGGTTCTAACAAGACTGAACAGTTCCTTGGTTTGTTAAGAGCACAGAGGAGGATGTTGTCATGGTGCTCATGTTTGGAGATATAAATGTGAGCAAATACTACCCTTGCTCCTTCAGCACAAGCAGTGATTTTTATATTCCCCCTAAATGTTTACGTTTCAGCTCTGCTAGCACAGTGGTCGTCATCTGACCTCTTTAGTAGTTACCTCTTTAGCAAAATAAAGTGACCCTTTACCTTTATGCCAGGTTACTCAACACACTCTCAAACACCCACATTTGGGAGGGGGTCACTATTACAAAATGTAAATACCCTTAAAAATTGCCCTCAGCATATGCTAAAGTAAAGAGCAAATACATTGATAGATGTATTTCCTTGAACTGTCACGCTTCCCGGTAATAGTTCAAGGTGAGCTGCATTCAAGTGTAATAGGAACCTCTACCTAACCTTGCTACCAAAGAGGGTTAATGTGTGACTCCTGCATATATTATCAGCTTAGGCAGGGGCAGCTGACATCTTGCATGCAGGGATGGTCTTATTTATTTTATTTATTTATTTAACACATTTTCTACATCACTTTGTTGTTCTAGTCAAAGAGGTGCATATTCAACATCATTATAGAACATTTACAAATAACAAGAATCAACCAAACAATATTAAATTAAAATTAAGTTGGGTAAATAATGGGAACGTGCAAATATGAAAGATGGGGTTCACATTGTTAACTACAAGCATATTTGGGTAGGAGAGAGTACAGTTGAACTATTTACACTTACTGGCACATGACTGAGCAGTAGTGTCAAGGTTCGTCAGTTAGAGTGGTGTGGCATTATTGTACAGGTGGGACTGATGAAGGTCGGTAGGAAGAGGATCGTGCTGCTGTTAAGTGCCAGTGTCAAAGTGATTCGTGAAGAGATTTATTTCGAGTTTTCATCAGAATTCCATGATGGAGTCTGAGAGTCATCTTTCCAGGGGTAGGGAGTTCTTACGCATGAGCACTGTGTTTTTACCACATGGGCCCACTTTTTAGTCCCTACTGACTTACACAAATGAGACCCCACCTCTGCACCTGGCTCTGCCTCCTTCATAGGCAGCCCTGCTTGCACACTGGAACCTCTGTTATGAACGACACTGAATTTAATTGTGTAAGTTCCATGGTTCATGCCTCTGATTGTAGCTCCAGCAGGGTTCCTTCCTTGTCTTCTATCCTGGGAGTGTGTGGGTCTTTGGGTCTCTGACAAGCTAGTAATGGGGTAAAACAAAGCAGTCTTTGCCTCTACCAATGTTTCTGCGTCTTCTCAGAGCAACTCCCAACAGTCTCTTTTGTCTGTAGCCCTTTCCCCAAAGGGAAACTACAGAGAAATCTAGCCAGTCATGGAAGAACAAAAAAAACAAAAAAACAATCTCCATCTTTCCAGTTCTCTAAAGCAGTCCAAAATACAGTTTCAACTTAGCTGCTAAGCAGCCTCCTGACTCCAATCCTATAACTGTAGGTTCAGTTTCCTGCAGCTTCACTTGTGAACCCAGACACCACCACCCACAGACAGGATTCACATGTCCTTCTAAAACGTTCTTCGAAACAGCCCAGGTTCTTATTCCCACATCAGCAATAGTGGCTTTTCAGCCAAAAATATCTCCCTGGAATAGAGAATTTTTATCGTGTTGAGAGGCTTCAGGCAGCTCCCCAGTCTGGTAGGTCCTTTTGGCTTCAGTCCCTCCTCAAGACGGCATCCTGGTTCTCCTCTCAGCTTTGTATAACACAGCTGGTCCCAACATCAAGCAAATTAGTCAGCCACCTAGATCACAGCTTCTAGGGGGTGGCAAAGAGCAGGGCATTCAAAGTTAAGCAATAGATTCTGACAGCCGGGCGAGGGAGGGGTAAAGCTTAAGGTTTACCTAGGTTGCCAACACTTTGCTTAAACCAACCCTGGACCTCACCTTTTCTGGTCTCATCCTCCTGAGTTGCCTGAAACTAGCTCTGCCGTGTCCTTGTGCCTAGCAGCATGAACAACCTGTTCTGGAACTGTCGTTCCTCCCTTTTTTTTCCTCTTCTTTTCCTTTCTCCACTGATAAGGGACGTACTCCCCATCACAGTAAGCTTATACTCCTATAATAAATTATTTATTTGTTTCAGTCTGGTTTGTCTTTTCAAAGAGCCAAATAGTTATGTTTCACTCCAAGAGGCTATGGGACATGTTTATTAAAGATTAACACGTGTTTATGAATGTCAATACGCTCTAAGTGCAGCTGCACCCATGGTATCGCTTAATGTGCATTAATGATTGTTTAGCAAACATGGCCCATATGTGTCTAGAGAAATCTGAGATGCAACCAGGAATAGGAGTCTTTTACTAACAGGAGCTAAGATGTTGCACGTAATGCGTAAATAGCACCTAAACCATGGTGTATTAGGGGTAGCATTCTTTATTTTTATCTTTATTGAGGTGTTTGATGAACCGCCCAACACAAAGGCATCTGAGTGGTTTATAAAAATAATAGTGTCACAAGAAAATACAGGAAAGGAAACGGACTGTCAATTATAAGATAGGAGGAAGGAAAGCTTAGACTGTGGGGAGGGGAGGGGAGGAAAGGCCTACAGTTTGGGCAACTAAGGCGCAGCGGTCTAGGTAGAGGTTTGGTAGAAGGTCAAAGGCGAGAGGAAAGAGTTGAGTTTTTAGCTTTGTCTTAAAGCGGGGGAAGGAAAGCGCAAGACGGAGGTCAGATGGGAGAGAATACTGAAGGAGGGGGCCAAGGAAGAAGAATGCAGAGGCGCAGGTGGATCCTACGTGAGCGTGTGAGGCAGATGGGAGAGAAAAGCAGTTGGAATGGATCTGTCGGAGGGAGTGATAGAGGTATGGAGGTGGATTAAGTCAGAGAGATATTGCAGGGTGTTGTTATGGATTGAACGATGAACCAGGGCAAGAATCTTGTACTGTAGGTGTAACTTTATAGGCAACCAGTACAGATTAATAAGCAGAGCGGTGATGTGATCTGAACGGGAGGCGTGAGTGAGTATGTGGGCGGCGGTGTTCTGGAGAAGTCACAGCCAAAGGAGTTGATACAGAGGAAGGCCAGCCAGAGCAACGTTAGAATAGTCAGCGCTCCCGTGGTAACTGTTGGGGACGTAGAAAGCATTTCCCTGGCAGTTAACACGGAGCCCGTCCCACAGTATGTGCTGCATTAGCACAGGTGCACCTAATTCCACCATTTGAGGCATTTGATGAAGCTGCCCTAATGCAGTTAACATGCGGTGCAAACACAGTGCTGACCGTGCTGAGCTCACCCTGCCCACTCCACACCCCTAACCAGCCTACTCGCCCTCTAACACGGATTGCACAGTTAACATGGGAATCTTCCTGCCCTAACCATCATGGTCCTGTGTTAGCTGGCAACGCATGTCCCAAGCGTGCCTTTAGCATGCGCCATACCACGTGTTGCGAGCCCACGACCATTAGTAAAAAAAAACCAATAAGAGGTGCCCTGTCACACGGGGTCACGAAGAACAAAGTCGTCATTCCCTTCCACTACTATCATTTTCTGTTCTCATAGTGATGTGTCCTTCTTTCAGAGGTTTTCTTTTTATGTAGACTTAGAATATATGGTTTTCAATTGATGAAAATCTTAAATTGAATATTTACAGAGTAAGGAATTACAGTATCTGAAAGGGAAAAACCTTACAAACAGGAGCTTTTTTAAATGATGTTGCTGTAGAACTGAAAGTAAGGAAAGGATTTTTGTATAGTTCAACAATGATGTAATGGAATTTTTTTTAAATGTTAAGTCAGAAGAATATGAAAATAAACATGAAAAGTATGTTTTGTTATCCTTTAAATGATATAGTATTTTCAGACCAGACTGCAAGTGACTTCTAACTGTGAGAAGTCAAACCCTGCTATTGGGCAGACAACAGCCCTTCCCTGCTTACCTCATATCTTATTCTTCTTCTCTTGCAGTCTATGATTTCTTTATTTTTATTTTTATTTCTCTGGATTTAGCACTTGCCTTTTCAGGAATAGCTGAAAGAAAGTTGGCAGGATAGTGGTTTTTGAAATTTTAATATCAATTTATAGTTTTCCCTTTGAAGATAAGGGAATGAAAGAGACTAAGGGATATGTTTACAAAAATGCATCAGCTTACCACACATTCAGTCACAAAATTTAGCACGGGAGTGGTGCCAGACTCATGATAACAAATGGAGACATGCCCAGCCTGTCCTCATAGAGTCAGCACGGATTCCACGCCACTTCCGCACTAAGCTGTTTTCCGCTATTACTACAGGTAAACTTACAGTAATGCCATCGACTGAGGTGATGATGAGTATATCCATGCAAAATGCAACATTGATGACTAGTATGTGTTAGACAGCTGTGCTAACTGCAAGATTGCCCAGTTTCCATCACAACCCATGCTAAGCAGTTAGCACGAGATTCTTAGTATGACCACATATTTGATGTGTGGTAACAGTTACTGCAGCACACTTGGAATGCACTAAACCCACATTAACCATGTGGAGCCCAATCCCAGAAGGGGCATGTCTAGGCCATCTGGACATCCCTGAGCAGGGTGGGCCTGTTAGAATCCGATACTGCACCATGAGAGCCAGATATTTCCACGGGTGCAAGATTGTCCTCCCCACATGTCATTCTGCCACTGCAGCACCAACCCTCTGTTACCCCACTGCCCAACCCAAGTCTGAAAAGCTGGGGCCCGGATCAGGCAGCGGGGACCTACCTGCCACCAATCCCGGCCTTCGGGTGCGGGGTTTGGCCCCGATCGCCGCATTCCCCCTGCTTATTCCACCTCCAAGGTGGAATAAGCAACACATCCACCCCTGACCCGCAGGACATTCAGGGCCATGACCTGAATTGGCCCTGTACATCCTTGCACCAAGGCCTGCCCCGCACCGCCCCCTCCCACCCCTGACAGGCTCTCCCCACACTGCTGTTTTGTGCGTGCAGGGAGAGTCTGAGGTAGAATACAGGCAGGACGGCTTGCTGAATCGGGCCCAAGGTTATTTAATAAATATGCCAAAACCTCTTTGTACAATAGAGGTTTCATTGACCATATGAGCTAGATGGAGACTCCCACTGACATACAGCAGGGTTAATTAACGTACGATTCTTTGGGCAGAGTAGCAGGAGATCCAGTTCTAAACTGCTTTATGCTAGTTTCTTTTGAACATTTTGTATAATTTCTTAAGAGGTTTACATTGCTTTGCTATTTTAGATGGAGGACAGAGGAATGAGGTTAAGCTTTTATGAGAGTAATTCAAAATTCATAATATAAAGTTTGATAGAAAGTTTTAAATAAGAAATCTAATTAATGACCATTATTTTTATTCTGTTTAAACATGTAAGGCAAGTTCATGCAAGCTTAGATTAGGCAAACTGTGTTTTAGAGACTTTGGAAAAGACTCCACAGAGAGCAAGGTTTGCCGTTACTGTATGTTCATTGACAAAAAGAATGCACAGTAATTGTGAAACCTCTGTGTTAACTGTTGGGGATGTTCCCAGCACTTTTCAGAGGGCTGCCATGTGCAGAAAATGTTGTTACTATGCAGATAATGTATGTTGCAGTCTGCTACATCTCTGGAGGGAATCAACAACCAGCGGAACTGTTTATAGTTTTAAATATCTTAATATCACCATCACAAAGAGTACCAATAGTAGTTCAGCGCCCTGAAGAATAAAAGGTCTCAGATGAGGGACCTAGCTCCTGCCAGATTTCTCAGCAGTTATTTGCAAGCACATGATAGTACCCCCCCCCCCCCCCTGTATCTTTCATTGGCGTATTGCTAAGAGTTTTTTAAATTTTTGAAATATATTTAAAAAATCAAAACCATTTAGCTGACAACAATAGTAATCCTCAAGACACAGAATCTCAGAACCACTGGACGTTGTAGTTAACTTGAGTTTCGCCAATACAAATTCTCATGGCTGCCTCAGGACTCGTCTACAGTGAAGGAAGAACTCCGCAGCGATGGGTAAGCAGACAAAAGGGAACACCCCCAAGTGAGATTGCAGCACAGAAGCCCATTCAATCATCTCATTCAACCCATGGGCATACATTGAGGCCCATTCTGTTCTGGGCCCATTCTGTTCTGGACCCATTCTGTTCCCCGCATGTGCATATTCCCAGAATCTGGACATGGCCCAATTATACCCGATTCTGATCCCGCAGGGTCTAGACGTGCCCACAGGACCAGAATCAGGTGAAACCAGCCAGATGTACAGGCCATGCCCTGATTCTGGGTACCCGGATGTCCAGCCACAACACATCTAGCCCAGCCAGGCTCCTGCATGGAAACGTGGTGTCGTGGCATCCTGTTGCCATGGCATAAAGGTTCCATGCAGGAGCCATGATCCCTGGCAGCCCAAGATGTTCCTTTTCCTGCTGCCTGACCCCAGATCAGGCAGCAGGAAAAGGCTACAGGTACAGTTGCAGTGGAGAGCGATAGGTTGAGAATATGAGAGATGGAAGGGACAACAGTGGAGGAGATGGGGCTTAGGAGATGGGTGGGAATAAGATCAGAGGAGCAGGAGGAGTTTGGAGAAGGAAAGAAGGTGTGTGTTTTCCTCCTCAGAGATCATAGAAAAGGAAGAAATGGTGGCAGAGATAGAGGGGGAAATATGGGAGTGAAGAAGGGGAGAAAGGAAAGTAGCTGACTTTATGGGGAATTGGAGGGTGATCTTGTGGATTTTGTCAAGGAAATAGTCAGCCAGGGTTTGGGCAGAAAGGGAGCGAGGGGTGGAGGCAGAGGCACCTTGAGGAGAGAGTTGCGAGTAGTAAATAGATGGTGAAGGTCAGAGGCAAGACAGTTAGTCAGATAGTCATAATAGTCTTGTTTGGTGAGTGCTATGGCTGACTGGAAAGAGACAAGCATGAATCTGAAGTGTAGAAAGTCTGAAAGTAGTGGGATTTGAGCCAAGCGTGCTCAGATGAATGACCACAGGAATGTAGATAGCGGGTAGTGGATGAAAGCCAGGTCTGGGGTATAGTACGCCTCACAGGATGTGGCATGGGCAGAGTGAGAGCATCCAAAGCAGAGAAGAGTGCAACATTATAGGAAGCTACTGCCTCGTCAACAGACTCAGATGACATAGTGGAGGAAAGAGATAATGAAACAGTGGAGAAGAGAACCAAAGGGTAATGGCATGAAAATTTCTAGAGGTTGGAGGAGGCAGAATGAGGTTGAGGCGGCGGGTGATGAAGAGTGAAGCTTAACAGGTAAAGGTCAGATAAGGGAATGATCAGATAAGGGAAGAACTGATAAGCTTAGCAGGTAAGGGTCAGATAAGGGAAGAACTGAGGTACAGTAGTTTGAGAGTAAGCAATTAGAGAAAAATACAAGGTTAAGGCAGTGGCCATGCTGGTGAGTGGGGGCAGTAGAGCAAAGCTGGAGGTCGAATGAGGAGGTAAGGGAAAGGAGCTTTAAAGCATAAGGATCAGAGGCGTTATCAACATGAATGTTAAAATCCCTGAGAATGAGAGTGGGGGAAGAGGAATTCAGAAAGAAGGAAAGCCACGGACTAAAGTCAGTGAGAAAGGTAGATGTAGACTTGCCAGGAGGCCATTAAATAACAGCTACCTGGAGAGGTAGTGGAGTGAAAAGGCAGATGGAGTGGACTTCAAAGGAGGGAAAGGAGTGAGACTGAGGCAGCAGGAAGGGTTGGAATTGGCAGGAAGAAGAATGTAGAAGCCCAACACCACCATCACGGCCAGTGGGATGAGGTGGTTGGGATAGCCACTATGACAGAGAGCAGTGACAGATGCCATGTATTATGGGAGGAGCCAGATCTCAGTTCGAGCACGGAGATGGCGAGCATTAGAGATAAAGAGATCATGAGTAAAGGCACGTTTATTGGAGATGGAAGGGGAAAGGAGAGGGATATGAATACAATTAGATGTGTTGCGCGCAGATTAATTCAGAGTGTCACAAGAGTCTAGTGGGGCCAAGGTTGGGGTTGATATCTCTGGATGAAAGAAGAAGAAGGAGTAGAAAAGTGTGGGGCAGGGAGGAGTCAGTATGGCGGGAACGAGGGTGAGCTTGCCTTAGAGAGAGAGGAGATGGCTGAATGAGAAGGGGAAAGTGGTGAAGCTCAAGAGCTGATGACAGAATAGAGGACAGAATGGAGGGGGAAGTGAGGATGGTAAAGGGGAGATGAGGAGTATGGGCTTGAAGGTGTTGGTAGGAGGGGAGACAATTAGGGAGTATGAAGAATAGGAAGACAAAGTGATGAGGAGACATAGGAGAAAGATGGAGAGGAGAACAGGGGCCAGACGAAAAATAGATAGGTGGGAGAGAGCCCACAGGGGATTAGGTGCACCTGTGAATAAGTGAGGTAATGAGCAGATGACAGCTATAAGAGACTGAGTACCAGTGGGTGGGTGGGTAGAGGGGAGGGGGGTGGGGTATGTTATTCAGCTGAGGAAAGCTGAACAATAGTGCAAAAAAGGCATAATGAGGTAACAGAGCACACTAACAATAATAAATAAATAAATATAGAGAGGGGGGCAGACAGGTCTCACAAAAAGCAAGCCGATTCACTCACAGAAAGCAGAATGCAAGCAGATTCAAGGTTGCAGCAGAGCTAGCAAAAGGGGTTATTCCATAACTCAGCGGGGGGAGGGGGGTGTTAGTTACTCAGGCAGATTAGAGCAGAGACAGGAAAAAGTTGCTGGCGGAGCTGACAGTGGAGACAGAGCTAAAATAGGGATTGAATTAAATGTTGACCTGGCCTCCACAGACAGGCAGATAATAGAAGGAAAGTTGCAGTTAGTTATGGAGAGGAGCAAGAGAGAGCTGAGAAAAGCTGAACAATAGTACAAGAAGTACAATGAGGTAAAAGAGCACACTAACAATGATAAATAAATAATTATATAGAGAGAGAGAGACAGACTATATCATAAGAGATACTGACACTCTCCTTGGCCATCCCCAGAACCAAGTGCTCACCCTCCATAGGCCTAGTTAGTTTGTGGGCTACAAGCAAGCTGTATGAGCAGAGAGGTAAAGCAGAGAGGTTCCAAAAAAGAGTAAAGTAGCCCAAATGTCCACGAGTATGGAGCAGACAGAGCTTAAAGATCCCAAATTACCCATGTCTACCAATAGCCAAATTAATATGAATAAAATACAGTCTCTAAAATGCTTGTATGCAAATGCTAGAAGTCTAAAAAATAAGATGGGAGAGTGAGAATATATAGCACTAAATGAGAGGCTAGATATGATTGGAATATCAGAGACATGGTGGAAGGAGGACAACCAGTGGGACACTGTGATACCTGGGTACAAACTATATTGTAATGATAGAGCTGATCAAATTGGTGGAGGGGTTGCGCTCTATGTTAGAGAGGGCATTGAGTCACAAAGGATTAAAGTTTTGCAGGAAACTAAATTTGCTGTAGAATCTCTATGCATTGAAATTCCATGTAAAAAGGGGACGGCAATGGCAGTGGGGGTGCACTATTGACCGCCTGGCCAGAATGAACAAATGGATGATGAAATGCTCAAAGAAATCAAGGAAGCTAACAAAAGTTAAAGCGCAGTAATAATAATGGGTGATTTCAATTACCCCGGTATCAACAGGGTCAGTGCCACATCAGGACATGCTAGGGAGATAAAGTTCCTAGATGAAATAAATGACTGCTTCTTGGAGCAGCTTTGTTCATGAACCGACCAGAGGGGAAGCCATATTAGACCTAGTCCTTAGTGGAACACCAGATCTAGTGCAAGAGATAAGGGTGTTGGGGCCACTTGGCAATAGTGATCATAGCATGATCACCTTTGATTTAATTAGTGGAGGAGGGATAGTAAGAAAATCCACAGTACTACCTTTTAACTTTTGAAAGGGAGACTATGATAAAATGAGGAAAATAGTTAAGAAAAAGCTAAAAAGAGCAGTTGCAAAGGTTAAAGACTTACATCAAGCTTGGGTGTTGTTGAAAAATACTATCTTCGAAGCCCAGGCCAGCTGTATTCCACACTTTAAGAAAAGTGGAAGCTCTCAAACTGCTCCGCCTTTCAAGGGAAGGCCCCCGATGACGTCGGGGCCGCTGGACCAGGAGCCTGCCGCCTCCGTGCACCACGCTGTCTCCCCGACTATATGGTCACTTCGTTGAGCCTAAATAGCTATATAGAAATTAAATTCGTTTATCAGCTCAATAATTTACCTTGAGTTCAATACATTTAAACCTGCATACTCTTCTAAATGCAACAAGGTCTCAGAATTGTATGAGGCATTAACTCAGCCAGACTTGCTGGATTGAACGTGCCTTCTTCCACATCAACGACCTAATTTAAGTTGCATTAGAATAATTTTTACTAATGTTTTGTTTTTCAATATTTCTTAACTTCATGTTTGTATACTCCAAATATAGTCCATAAACGTACTATCTTATTCTCTTAGTATCCTTTTAATTTGTGAAGAAAAAATTGTGCTTATCTGTTTTCCATTTGGTGAAAAGCAATAATTCCAATTCAGGAAGATATTCCCGATACTCCCAATAAATTATGTGAACATGCTAGTGTTTTTCTTAATGAACTCACAAATAGGTTTATATCTAGACGTTAGGAACTCTATTAAAACCTTAGATTACCTGCCATCCTCCGACATACACTTAGATTTTCAGCAAACTCTCCTTGTAGTGTCAAAAAGACGCCGCGCATGCGGGCTAAGCTTATTCCTCCATTAAATACCTACAATCTAAATACCTACAATCTTGGAAGTGACCATATAGTATTTTTGGTTGAATCAATTATGGAGGGTCACAAAATTTGGTCAGAGACTTGGAGTTTCTCTGACAATCATATTAAAGATTTAAGTAAGGAGGTTACTCCGTTTTCCTTGGAGGCTGCCACCAGTCTGGAAACACAAGAATCCTGGGAAGATCTTTTGAATTTACAGAAACGGATGGTCCGTCAAGAATTACACCGGCTCTCATTGATAGAATACATAAAAAGACAGCATATACCCCGAGGTTTGAGGGTTTATAAAGAGCCTAAGTTACATGCCACAAATGCATTGTTTATGGAAAAATGGGTACATATTTTGAACAAATGTTCAGTGGACCTCATGGTCCTGATTGTGGATACTACTCAGCAAAGTTTAACTACACTTCAACAAGAAGTTGCAACTATGACTGAAAAATTGAAAGTTACAACACCCCCAGTAGATTTTGCTAAACAAATGGATGAACATAAAAAATCTTTAGCAATCACGCGGGAAGAGGTCACCAAGATTAAAACCAAGAAATTAAAGCGTGATTTAGACGACTACACTAGTGGTTATGTCTATCCCTGGCTCATTCCGAATAAACATACTAGGATGGGAAAATCACGTAGACGTCGAGTAGAGTTTAGTGATAGTTCTGAGACTGGGAGTACATCGGAATCGAGTAGACCTTCTGGTACAGAAGGAGAGGGTCAGTGCAAAAAAACACAGAATACAGAAAACACAAAGTCCCGGACTACAACCCGATCGAAGCGGACGTGAGCCAGCTTCGGAGATTTCTGTTATTAACATTTCGAATTGTTTAATATCTCCACAGGAATTGGCAGTCTTAAATAAAGGCTTGTCATTTGTACCTAGGATATCTTTTGATTTATTTCAGTTTCATATAGATTTTGGTAAATTCCTTCGTAAATTACATCTGAAGACATATTTCAGTAATAACCCCTTGTCCTCAGGACCAGTTGAACAATTGAATAGAATTCCTCTTCCATTGACATCAAGTTGGTGTCCGCCAGAACCTTTACCATCAGCATTACAGATTTTTAAGGACTTGGTTTTGAAGGATGTCATGCATTTATCGTCATCACAATATAAGAAGACCAGTTATTCAAGAGCAGAGAATATGGTTTTGAAAGATCTTAGAGCCCGAACAGACATCGTCATCTGGAGAGCAGAAGGGGGGTAGCACAGTCATTATGGATAGACAGGATTATTTTGAAGAGGCATTTCGACAATTATCGGATGCCACTGTTTATGAAAAGGTATCAGTGGATCCACAAAGTCGTTTACAAAAAGTTATTACAGATCTGACGACGAATGCTATACGAGACAAAATAATTTCAGAAAAAGAACGTTGATTTTTAAATCCATTAAATCCTGTGATGTCTAAGTTTTATATTGTTCCAAAAATCCATAAACGGCTTGACCACCCCCCTGGTCGCCCAATAGTGGCTACAAAGGGTTCACTGCTAGAACCATCTTCAGTTTATTTGGATTCTTTTCTTCGTCCGTTAATGCCTACAATGAGATCTTATGTACGAGATTCAACCCATTTTTTACAACTCTTATCCCAGCATGCTGATTTGGCAAGGTTGAATGAAGTAAAATTAGTCACAATGGATGTAACTTCATTATATACCAGCATACCACAACAATCAGCGAATAGAATAGTTAAGAAGGTATTACAGAACAGAGGAGACTTATCCACACAGTTACAGGATTTGTTGGGAAAATTGACAGATTTAATTTTATATGAAAATCATTTTGGGTTTGAGGGGGAAGTGTATCATCAAATTTCGGGGGTCGCAATGGGTGCGACCTGTGCCCCATCAATTGCAAACCTGTATATGGATGAGTTTGAACATCAATGGATATTCACGGAGCCTTCGAATCCTCATATTAAATGCTTGCGACGTTATATAGATGACGTTTTCTTACTGTGGGAGGGTTCTGAAACAGAATTGACAGCTTTCACCATATGGTTGAATGCGAGAGATTCAAACATAGTTTTTACATATGAATGGAATGCAGTCCGCATCACCTATTTGGATGTTTTGGTAGTAAAGGGAGATGGCATATGGAACACGTCAATTTTTTGTAAACCTACAGATCGGAACTCATTGCTACACTACTCGAGTGCCCATCCTATTAACCTTAAAAATGGGCTTCCGTTTTCGCAATTCTTACGCTATCGGCGAAATTGCTCGGAAACTTTAGAGTACAAAAACCAGGCTAAGAGTCTAAAGAGGAAGTTTAGTGAACGGGGCTATCCTCAGACAGTTATATCACAGGCTTATAAGAGAGCCCTTTACAACCATCGGGAGACCCTACTCACCGATTCGCCATATAAAACTAGAGTAGATGACACAAACATCAACTTGATAACAGCTTATTCACCTTTTAGTTATAAAATACAAGGAATTTTGAAACGTCATAGCAATGTGTTGCAACAAGTTAAAGGTTTGGAGGATAAACATATTAGGTGTGTTTGGAAAAGGCAACAAAACCTTAAGGAGATGTTAAGTCCAACAGAATTACGTGGGTTGGAGTTGAGGACGGCTTCAGAAAGTGTAGGTCATCAAAAATGTGGTGGGTGTGACATTTGCCTGGTCTCTTTAGAATTAAGTTCCTTTAGCTATGAAGGTAAAAGTTATCGGTTATTAGGTACTACAAATTGTCAGTCAATGTATGTAGTTTATGGCATATTTTGCCCCTGCCAAATGTTATACGTGGGAAAAACTACGAGAACACTACAAACACGCATGCGAGAACATCGTAGCCGACTGAATTGCCAACGTAAGGAAGCACCTATGATTGAGCATTGCCTTCAGTTTCAACATGCTTTTACGGAGCTTAGATGTTTTTGTATTGAACAGGTTACAAGAGGGATGAAGGGTCGTACTAGAGAACAACATCTTATATATCGAGAACAACGTTGGATATTTTCCCTCTCTACTGTCTCCCCTAAAGGTCTAAACACACAAGTTGATTGGCATTTGTGTAGTTGATTTGTTTCTCCATATGCGTGAGGGAAGTCCCTCCCAAGATTGTAGGTATTTAATGGAGGAATAAGCTTAGCCCGCATGCGCGGCGTCTTTTTGACACTACAAGGAGAGTTTGCTGAAAATCTAAGTGTATGTCGGAGGATGGCAGGTAATCTAAGGTTTTAATAGAGTTCCTAATGTCTAGATATAAACCTATTTGTGAGTTCATTAAGAAAAACACTAGCATGTTCACATAATTTATTGGGAGTATCGGGAATATCTTCCTGAATTGGAATTATTGCTTTTCACCAAATGGAAAACAGATAAGCACAATTTTTTCTTCACAAATTAAAAGGATACTAAGAGAATAAGATAGTACGTTTATGGACTATATTTGGAGTATACAAACATGAAGTTAAGAAATATTGAAAAACAAAACATTAGTAAAAATTATTCTAATGCAACTTAAATTAGGTCGTTGATGTGGAAGAAGGCACGTTCAATCCAGCAAGTCTGGCTGAGTTAATGCCTCATACAATTCTGAGACCTTGTTGCATTTAGAAGAGTATGCAGGTTTAAATGTATTGAACTCAAGGTAAATTATTGAGCTGATAAACAAATTTAATTTCTATATAAATACCACCGTGGCATAAATGTTCAGGGAGAGAGCCTCTTTCAATTGAAAGCAAGTTCTGCTACGAGGGGACATGGGATGAGGGTGAAGGGAGATAGATTCAGGAGTGATATGCGGAAATATTTCTTTACAGAAAGAGTAGTGGATCCATGGAATAGTCTCCCAGTGGAGGTGGTAGAGATGAGGACAGTAATTGAATTCAAAAAACATGGGACAACACAGAGGATCTCTAAAGGTAAAAAGTGGACTGTTGTAGTTGTTATGGAAGGACAGACTAGATAGGCCATGTGGTCTTTTTCTGTCATCATGTTTCTATGTTTCTACCTATAACACCCAGAGACTGGGAAGTGATGCCTGCAAACTTCTATCGCTTTCATGCCCTGAATGTGCATCTGGTGTGTTCTGGCTACATTATCAGCCCCAAAGTGCTGGACAGGTTTTCTGTGTCTACCATTGACCCATACATCCTCCTGTAATCAGCAGTGCCACAGCAATTCAACAGGGGAGGATTGGGTCAGGATGCCCCCCACATGCACATACTGAATCTGTGCATGGAAGGAGGAAAAATATGCAGCTGAGGCAGGAAGATTGGGCAATATGATAGCACCCCAAGTCAGAGGAAAAATACCCACACTGCACTCTCAGTTGCCAAATGATGACCAGGGCCTGTATATGAACCAGTGACCTTTTCATGAATAAGAACTTAGTTATTGGCCATATCCATCTGAGTCACATAACACAGCATACTGATTTGATTAGACTCCCAATTATGAGCTTATTCCAGGACTGACCGATAAGATCTTTCAATGTTTGTTCTGGTGGATTCTCCTCTACTGCTATCTTGCTCTCAATTGATGTACTCCAAGAATCTGTCCTGGATCCACTTATTTTCTCTTTCTATACCCAGTCCCGTGCTGCACTCATCTCTTCCCATGGCTTTCAGTACCATCTTTATGCTGATGACTCCCAGATTTACCTCACTACACCTGAAATCTCTCCAGCAATCCAGGCCAGGATCTCTGCCTGCCTTTCTGACATTGCTCCTTGGATGTCACACCGCCACTTGAAATTGAACATGGCCAAAAGTGAGCTACTTATTTTTGCCCCTAAATCCTCCTCTTCTCTTCTGCCTTTCTCAATTTCTGTGGATACTTCTCTACTCCTCCCTGTCTTCTCAGCTCGCAACCTTGGTGTTGTCTTTGACTCCTCTCTCTCCTCCACACACATCCACCTGATAGCTAAAACTTGCCGTTTCTTTCTCTACATCAACAAAATTTGCCCATTCTTTTCTGAACACAATACTAGGACTCTTATTCACTTCTTAGTTACCTCACATCTAGACTATTGTAATTTACTCCTTGCTGGTCTCCCTCTGAATCATCTCTCTCCCCTTCAATATGTTCAACACTCTGCTACACGGCTAATCTTCCACCAGCCTCGTCATGCTCATGTTACCCCTCTTCTCAAGTCACTTCATTGGCTCCATATCTGTTTCCGCATCCTGCTCACATTTCTCCTGCTGACCTATAAGTGCATTCACTCTGCAGCTCCTCAATATACTCCTGTTATATGTAATACCAAACAGCCTGTTGTTCTGGTTCCTTTCTGTTATTTGTAAACCGCGCTGATGTCAAAGAGTGCGGTATATAAGAAGTTGAAATAAATAAATAAATAAATCTCTCTCTACACCCCTCCATGAGAACTCCGCTCTTCTAGCAAATCACTTCTGTCTGTGCCCTTCTCTTCTATTGCTAATTCCAGACTTTGCTCCTTTCACTATGCTGTTCCTTATGCCTGGAGCAAACTACCTGAGTCTGTACGTCAGGTGCCGGCTCTGACCCTTTTCAAATCCAGGCTGATAACTCACCTCTTTGCTGCCGCTTTTGGATCTTGTCTCACCTGATCTCCTTTATGTTTCCTAACCATTCCCCCTTAGATATATCCCATGTCTACAGCTACTGTGTTGTCTGTTTTGACTAGATCTGATGAGCAGGGACCATCTTTTATATGTGTCTGTGCAACACAGCATATGTCTTTTAATGCTTCACAAATGTTCAGTAGTAGTAGTAGTAGTAGTAGTAGTAGACACCAGGAAATTGTTACATTGGTCACTCTGCAAGTTGACCCATGGTCTTGAATGTGTCTGTTCATGTATCATATGATAAATTACATATGTAAGACATGAACAACAGTTGAACCAGCAGCATATCAATGCAGTCCTGCATAAGACTGAACAAGATGTCCCTCTCCCACATCTTGCCTAACATACTTTGTCAGACAAGGATAGCACAGAGTCGACAGAAAGCTATGCAGACATAGGCATACTCCAGCTCATGCCTTTATTCAGCCTGACAATGACCACATATATACACATGGAGTGATTACACACACTTCCACATGACTGCTCTGTGGTTCTCAACACATGACCACTGTGTGTGTGAAAGAGAAGGGTCACAGATTCAAGACCAGCCTATGGATCAAGAGTGATATGTCCAGGTGTATTAACTTTATGCATCCTGACAATGACACAAATATTCACATGGAGTGATGCTAATAACACCCATAGACAGAGCAGGCATTAACAATGTCCAAGGATAATAGGAAGCATTGACAGAG
This sequence comes from Ichthyophis bannanicus, assembly GCA_033557465.1. Lineage (NCBI taxonomy): Eukaryota > Metazoa > Chordata > Amphibia > Gymnophiona > Ichthyophiidae > Ichthyophis > Ichthyophis bannanicus. The sequence goes on along the minus strand of CM066032.1, from coordinate 1,797,870,530 downwards.
GGTGCTAATAGCACCCACACACTGAGCGGGCGTTAACAATGCCCAGGAATAAGTTGACAGCACATGCCTCCGCTAAGTCCTCACACTTGCCAGGCCTTCGGACAGTGAGAAGCTGGAGCAACACAGGCTGTAAACCCTCAGGTGATGTGTTTGCATGCTAATAGCACTCATAAAAAGAGCATGTGTTGATGACATTCAAGCAATAAAGGAGGCCTAAGGGCCAAGTAAGAATGCCAACTTACACCTTTTTTGGTCGTGTGTGTGTGTGTGTCCAGCAGACTCTGAGCTGCAGCAGTGCACTGTGAATTAACCACAGGATGTCATGTTGGTCTCTGCATCGCCTGCCACTATGTGGGAAGGCAGTGCCTAGAGGTGAATATTAGGGTGAGGGTGGGGGGAACAGTCCCATACATATTATGAATGTGCCCCTGGTCGGTTGAATAGCCCACCAGAGACTATCTTCAGATGCACAGAAGCTATGAGGGTCTACTCAGTCTCTGTATGTTTCACATCAGAGATACGGGAAACAGTGAGGCAAGAGATTGGATGAACACAGGTGCCTTTATTGGTGGTCCCCTACGCGTTACGGCCGAAGCCTTCCTCAGGGGGATACACTTAAAAAACAAGCAATATATGTAAAAATAACAATAAACATAGATAAACACATTAAAATAATTTAAAATAAATTAAAATGCATAAAACTAAGGCAAACCAGGCATGCAACATATATTAAACATCAATATAAATACCATATTGTGAACATAAAATATAAATAAAATGGTTATTCTAATAGAATAAAACCTTAAACAAGAAATAAAAACAAAAACAAAAACAACAAATAAATATATAATATAAATATGTAAATTTAAAACAATATAAATAATGATGAATGAATTAAATGAAATCATAAAATCACCATGGATCAATAAACCAAAAAACTAAAAAACTAAAAACACAGGGCAGAAGTGGACACTGTTTAAAAACTAATGAAGATAGTATAAGGGAAGTACTCACAAGGCACTGCTGGAGAAAGGGTTCAGTTTGGCCTATGAACTGATACCTGTTTATAATGCTGACATTAAAAAACAGTAGATAAACACATATAAAATAAAAGAAAAATTCTAATAACAATATTGATAATAATAATAAAATGTTAATAATAAATGTTATACACGAAAATAAAGAACAACCATTGAGGATGAAATGAAGGAAATCTGAACAGAATCTCTCTGAAAAAATGAACTTATGTCTAAGACATCAAAGTATAAACTATGTATAATTTAAAAACCATATATTATTTAAAAAAATAAATAATACCTGTACTTGATCAATCGTTTTATGGAAAAGGTATATTGACGATATTTTAATAATTTGGGATGGTTCTGAAATTCTGTTGCAAGAATTTTTTCAATGGATCAACGGTCTGGACCCAAATTTACAGTTTGAGGGTAACTACAGCATGGACAATATTGCATATTTGGATTTAAATATTAAGAAGGGAAGTGAAGGTTTTATTACAGAGCTATATCGAAAACCCACAGATCGCAACACCTTGCTACGATATGACAGTTACCACAATACTACACTAAAGAACAATCTTCCTATTAGTCAATTTTTAAGGGTAAGAAGATTATGCACTAAAGAACCTGATTTTGAGAAACATGCAGCAGATTTACGTCAGAGATTCTTAAAACGTGGGTATCCAAAAAGATGCATCAAAAAAGCATTTTTTAGGGCTTGCGTGACTGATCGTAAAAGCCTTTTGAATAAAAAACCACGTCAGAAAAATAACAAAATTGTGTGTTCTCTCACCTTTTCTCAATATTCAAAAGAGATTTCTGCGATACTGAGACAGGAATGGTATCTTTTAGCCGGAGTCTCTAGTTTATCTTCCAAGAACATCATGGTGGCTTACAAACGTAATTCCAATTTAGCTAATACATTAGTTCCATCGGCTTTGGCATATTATAAACCATCACCCCGTATCAAAGGACATTACCCTTGTGGCAATTGTTCTGTTTGTATTCATGCACTTACAGTCAAACAAGTTTATATTCATCCGGTTACACAACGTAAATTTTACATTAATCATTTTTCTAACTGCAAAACAGATAAGGCTATTTATTTAATCCTGTGCCCATGTAATTTAATCTATATAGGCAAAACTAAACGTCAGATTTGTACTCGAATTATAGAACATAGGAGTTGTATACAGAGAAAAGTTGAAGATAGTCCATTAGTAACACATTGGTTGGAAAAACAACACTCAATTCAAGATTTGAAATTTTTGGTTATCAAAACAGTGGTTCCCAGTTGGAGGGGAGGAGATTTTGATAAAGTACTTTTGAGATTGGAACAAAGATTTATTTATGAATTTAACAGCATGACACCCAATGGTTTAAACCAGGAAGTTGACTTGTCAGTATTTTTATAATATTTATTATTTGTTTTACTAAGACACACAATAATGCAGTATATGTTTCTTAGTTGTCCCCTTTTTTTAAATTGATATTACTATTTTTTTAAAATTGATATTACTATTTTGATATCATCTTTTTTATCTTATTTATTTATATATTAATTAGAATATAATGATATGGTTACTATTTATTACCAATTTGGTCATTTTATTGTTAATTCACTGCAACTCCCTTGCATTTTTTTATCAGCATTATGGAATTTACATGGGTTCTTGATGTTTATATTTTTATATATATTTATTATGATGATTATTTTTACTAATTTTACTGTTTCATTTTTATTTTTATTTTTTTGTTTTTGTTTTTATTTTTCATTCGCTCAATTACATATTTCCCAAGCCGGGAATTATTATGCTTTTAGGGTGCCATTCCCATACACCTATATTTTTAGTTTTTTGAGCACAACTTTTTAACAATATGTAGGGTTCAAGTCTTTTTAAAAAACACTTTTATTAACCTGGCTTGATACGATTTGTCTTTTAAGTTTGTACACAATACAATATAACATTTTTTTAGTTATATAGTATTTTGCAGTGGCTACCTCATGACGATTCTCCGTTAAAAATATAACATGTAGGTTGCACTCCACGGTTCTTGTGGCACTAGTGTATGTAAGACACTCTAACCTTATGCAAATACGTCACAGGAGTAACTACGTCCTCTTACGCTTAGTATTTAAAGCCCCAAGTCAGTTCGTCACTTCCGTAGAAGCTTTGACCATATAATTTTCCTGTTGTGCGGTTTCGCTACGATCGAGGTAAGCCTTTGCAGCGACGCATTAGTTGTCTTATTTGATTGATTACATAAGTCTTGTCTGACACAGTTTGTACTTTGCTTCCCAGTTTTGTTTTCTTGCTCACACAGTATGTTAGATGTGGAGGTTCTAACGCGAGGTCCCAAAAGTTTGTCTATATTTTGCATCCTCAGCAAGCGCACGCTGGTTTGCATTTGACCGTTGTAGAGCCACATGTTTATATATATCAGTGAGTTCTATTTTTAATTTTTTATAATATGCATTCTGGATTGTTTTTTTACTAGTTGAAATAATATGCAAATATATTTTTGGCGCGCAGTTTTAGCGTTTTTTTAAATGTCTTCTTCTAATTTTTTCTTTTGCAATATCGCATTCCCACGAAATCACGGGTCTACTGGCATCCTGTCCCGGTCTCGTGGACGATCAACATTTTAGCACAATTAGCTTACACTAAATTTTAAACGTACATTTCTGCACGTATTCTTCACACAAGTAAAGTTTAGGAGGATCTCTGCTACTGGATTCAGGAATACTTTAGAAACGTTTGGATGACAATTCACTATTATGGCGAGGCCGCGGGGCAGGGTCCCTAGCGGCCGTAGTTAACCAGGCGCGCGGCCCGGTGCGGGACCCTGCCCACGGCGTGGAAGGAGGGCGGGGGCAGGAGAGCAATTTTAAAGTCATTGGCTCGCCCCGAATATAGAGGTGGGCGCGAGCCAATGAGGAAACAGAAAAGGGGGGATTTAAAAGGAGCGCGCGGCGGCGGCGGTCCCTTTACGAGACCGGTAGCGAGGGAGGAGGACGGCATCTTCCCGCCCGCCCGCCCTGCATTCATGCAATGGGGATGGGTTGTCGCAGCTGGTAGGGGGGGAGGCGGGATCCCGGAGGTTTCCGGGGTCCGGAGCCTTAAGCTGGAATGGGGGTGGGGGCGGGTGCCCCCAACCCGGGTGACCCCTGGCCGGTCTTTGCTAGTAGTATGGCGAGACCGGCGAAAAAGGGGGGTTGGATTTGCCGCTGGCTCGGCCGCGGCGGGAGTGGAATGAGCTCACCTTGCTAGTGGTATGGCGGTTGAGGGCTCATTCCGCTCGGGAGTTGGTATGATATTAAGAAGTTGGATGTTGAAAACAATGTTTGGATTGTATTAAATATTAATAAAGCTGCGACCATTTGAGCCAAAAGATCAGTGTATATGTATTTCTTATGGGGACAGTGTTTGGCGGGACGGGAAATAAAAGGGGTGGAGGGTTGGGGGGGGGTAGAAGCGGGGGCCACCGGGTCCGACCTGCCTTGGTTATTAATATCTACAATTTGATTAGTATGTTTTATTCATCTTATAGTCTGGCACTACATCATTAATTAAAGTTTGTTTTTAACATACAGCGTTGTTTCATCACGATTGATCAAGTACAGGTATTATTTATTTTTTTAAATAATATATGGTTTTTAAATTATACATAGTTTATACTTTGATGTCTTAGACATAAGTTCATTTTTTCAGAGAGATTCTGTTCAGAATTCCTTCATTTCATCCTCAATGGTTGTTCTTTATTTTCGTGTATAACATTTATTATTAACATTTTATTATTATTATCAATATTGTTATTAGAATTTTTCTTTTATTTTATATGTGTGTTTATCTACTGTTTTTTAATGTCAGCATTATAAACAGGTATCAGTTCATAGGCCAAACTGAACCCTTTCTCCAGCAGTGCCTTGTGAGTACTTCCCTTATACTATCTTCATTAGTTTTTAAACAGTGTCCACTTCTGCCCTGTGTTTTTAGTTTTTTAGTTTTTTGGTTTATTGATCCATGGTGATTTTATGATTTCATTTAATTCATTCATCATTATTTATATTGTTTTAAATTTACATATTTATATTATATTTATTTGTTGTTTTTGTTTTTGTTTTTATTTCTTGTTTAAGGTTTTATTCTATTAGAATAACCATTTTATTTATATTTTATGTTCACAATATGGTATTTATATTGATGTTTAATATATGTTGCATGCCTGGTTTGCCTTAGTTTTATGCATTTTAATTTATTTTAAATTATTTTAATGTGTTTATCTATGTTTATTGTTATTTTTACATATATTGCTTGTTTTTTAAGTGTATCCCCCTGAGGAAGGCTTCGGCCGTAACGCGTAGGGGACCACCAATAAAGGCACCTGTGTTCATCCAATCTCTTGCCTCACTGTTTCCTGTTGGATCAGCAAGAGCTCTCTGCTCTCTTTGTGCCTCACATCAGAGATACTGCATGATGGCCTCACCCACTCTCCACAGGCACCGAGGGTGACAGCCACTAAGACGTTGTTAGAATACAAAGAGGCAGGGGACAGTGACATATGTATAGTCAGGAACCATACCAGCATCTAATCCTATGTCCAACCTGCAATGCTTCCACAAGCTCTTGGGGAGGGGGGACTGTGTCTAAAGTGTGGGAGAGCGCAAGTGTACACTGGTCATTTTCATAGTGTCCATGGCTAGGGACATGACATAATATGGGAGTAGAGCATAGAACTATGTTCAGTGCTCACTGCCAAAAGCTGTGTAGGGGGACACAGTCTTCTGGTATATTTATTTTATTTATTTATTTGTGTGCTTTTTTATACCGCCCCTTCCAGAGATCAGGAGCGGTTTACAGAGAACATGTCAAAGAATTAACACTAACATTACATGGAACATTAACAGTGCAAAAATTTGTTACATAGAAAACTAAAAATACAAATTGTAAACGTATTAACTATTTGCATTGGTTGAGAGAGATTGATCATACTGATGTATGTAATTCAATGACAGTTATGGGGATTATATGCATTAATTGTTTACAATTGATTGAGAGAGATTACTCATACTGAGGTATGTAATTCGACAGTAAAGAGATTATTTTATAACAGTGATACTACTAGGATTGACTAACATTCAGTATGAGTTACAAATGAGAAAATGTGTTTTGGGTTAGGTTGGGTATGCTTGTGATATTAGAGTTGCATAACCTTGTGCTTTTTGTTCGAGTGTAGGTTGTAAGTCAAGAAAGTGCTGGGTGAATAGATGTGTTTTTAGTTCCTTTCTGAAGGAACTAAGGTCTTTATTCTCTCTCAGATTGCAGGGTAATTTGTTCCATTGACTGGGGGCGTAGAAAGAAAAGGCGGTATTAGTTGTTATCTGTTAAAGCTTTTTCATAGAGTCGGGAATTAGCAATGTATTGAGGTTTGCTCTTCTTCTTAGCCTAGTTTCTGAGGGGGACTTAATTAATGTTGATAGATGTGAAGGAGCTATATCATTAACGAGCTTAAAAATGGTGACTAGTGTTTTGTATTGAATCCTGCTAAGAATAGTTAGCCAGTGAAGGGCGTATAAAATTGGAGAGATGTGGTCAGATAATTTGGCTTTAAAAATAATCCGGGCAGTAACATTCTGGGCCCTTTGAAGGATAAGTAGATTCTTCTTGGATGTACCCTGTAGTAAGCCGTTACAAAAATCTAAGTGTGGCATTATCAAGGCCTGGACAACTGATCTAAAATCACTAATGTCGATAAGTGGTCTGAGATGTTGGATAGTTCTAAGTTTAAAGAATATAGTTTTGGCAGTCTGTTTTATGTGCTGTGTCATGCTTAGGGTTTTATCCAGAGTAACTCCTAGGTATTTTACTTCGGATTTGACTGGGAGAGTAATGTCTAATAGATTGATAACAGATGGGGGGGTAAAATTAGAGTTTCTGGATACAAAAATTGCTTCAGTCTTTTTGAAGTTTATATCCATATGAATTGAGCGCAGCCATTGTGCAGCTTCAGTGATACAAATTGCAATTACATCGTAATTAGGGTTAGCTACGTCACAGGGTGCGAATAACATGATATCATCTGCATAGATGAAGTATTTTAGATTGTGACGTTTGAAGTTTGAGCAGATGGGTTGGAGATAAATGTTAAAAAGTAAAGCTGAAAGAGATGATCCTTGTGGGATACCTCGCTCTTGTGGGAATGGGAGAGAAGGGGAATGATCAATTTGGACATATTGGAAACGGTTAGAGATGTAGGATTTAAACCAGCCAAGTGTTTTATATTTTAAACCTAATTGCAATAGCCTGGCTAAGAGGATGTTGTGATTTACACTGTCAAAAGCTGACGAAATGTCAAGGAAAATTAGCAAGAAAGTCTGCTTGGAATCATCCATACCCTGGATTAATGAGTCAAATAGGGATACAAGTAACGTTTCCACCCCATGATAAGGGCGGAAACCGTACTGATGTTCATCTAAAGGAAAGTTAGTGTCAATATGGTCTTGCAACTGTATTTTAATTACTTTCTCAATGATTTTAGCTAGGAAAGATATACTGGCTATGGGACGGTAAGAAGAGGGGTCGTTGATGTTAAGGGATTTATTTTTTAGAAGTTATGACAGACATAGGCCACTGTGGGCCAACATGCACTAGCAGCCTGCCTTTGGACCACTTTCCACTGTTTTTGACATTATGATAGCTGTCCCCAAGTTCAAACTAAAAGGGTATACAAATGAAGAGCAGAGGATTCTGGGTATTATCTAAAACACAGCAGTTTGCACAGAATGTACATAAGTCAGAGGTTAGGTAAATGGCTGAGCTATCTTAATATAGATCTGGTACACACATGGCCTGACAACACACATCTGTTCATACTGAAAGGCCACTCTCACGCTGACCGAGCTGTATCGACATAGTGTTATCTAGGATCAAGCTGATGTGGCACGCACACTGTTTTTCAATGTCCGTCCAGTCACTAGTCAGGTTGCTGGATGTCTGTGCTTTCTGTACAAAAAACATGTTTTCATGGTGGCTGTGTGCACATTCAGTGAGTGATGAATAACAGACCTGGTATAGATAAGAACATAAGATATGCCATACTGGGTCAGACCAAGGGCCATCAAGCCCAGTGTCCTGTTTCCAACAGTGGCCAATCCAGGTCATAAGTATCTAGCAGTTTCCCCAAAAGACACAGGTTCCTCAATGCTTGTATTGGGTCAAGCAATGGATTTCCTGGGTCCCTTTTAATAATGGTTTATGGACCTTTCCTCCAGGAACTTGTCCAAACCTTTTTAAAACCCAGCTACACTAATAGCCTTTACCACATTCTCTGGTAACAAATTCCAGAGTTTGATTAGACGTTGAGTTAAAAAATATATTTTCTCTTATTAGTCTTAAATAGTTTACCCTGTAGCTTCATTGCATGTCCCCTAGTCTTTTTATATAACCGGGTACGGCGGACCGGCCTCCGCCACACCGCAACACCCCCCTCCCCTTCACCCATTAATAACAAAGGTAGACCACACATATATGGGAATTCAACTGGTCGCAGCTTTATTGCCATAAACCATAACATCAACAATCCAAACCTTACATTGTATTCCCCCCCCCGCAGCAGAGCGAACCCTCACCCGCCATGTGGGTAGCAAAGTGAATGCCGCTTCCGCTTCCGCCTTGTCCAGGCCCCGGCAAATTGCCTAGCCTCCCTCATCCGGCTTCGCCATATTATTAGCAAAAGCCTGAGGGACCGCCCGGGCGGGGGTACCCCACCCCCGCCCTACTGCTTGGCTCCGGCTCCGGACCCCGGAAACCTCCGGGATCCCGCCCCACCCCCCCAGCTGCAACACCCCTCTAAAGCCCCCCACCACCGAGCCCCAACAAAGGGCGGGAGGGCGGGACGTCCGGTACCTCCGGCCACCTTGAGGGAAAGGCCGGAGGACACCGCAACGCTCCCCTTACCTCCCCGCCGAAAATCTTGCACTCCTCCCATTGGCTCCCGCGCCCTGCCATGTTCCGCGGGAGCCAATGGGAGCCCTTCCCGTACCGCGGGCCCTCCCCGCGAACCGCGTAGCCACGCCGCGGCGTGCAAGCGGCCGGCCGCCCCCCCGGTTAATTCCGGCCGCTCGCACGCCCCAGGGGGGGGCCACGCGGCCTCGCCATAACCGGGTACGGCGGACCGGCCTCCGCCACACCGCAACACCCCCCTCCCCTTCACCCATTAATAACAAAGGTAGACCACACATATATGGGAATTCAACTGGTCGCAGCTTTATTGCCATAAACCATAACATCAACAATCCAAACCTTACATTGTATTCCCCCCCCCGCAGCAGAGCGAACCCTCACCCGCCATGTGGGTAGCAAAGTGAATGCCGCTTCCGCTTCCGCCTTGTCCAGGCCCCGGCAAATTGCCTAGCCTCCCTCATCCGGCTTCGCCATATTATTAGCAAAAGCCTGAGGGACCGCCCGGGCGGGGGTGACCCCCCCCCGCACTACGGCTGGGCTCCGGCTCCGGACCCCGGAAACCTCCGGGATCCCGCCACCGGCTCAGGCCCTCACCGGCCTGAGCCGCCCCCCCCGGCAAAGCTGCGACCAGCGCCCCTCCGGTTCAGCCTATCCCCCAAGGCCTCCTGCCAATCGTTGAGGAGCACAGCCATCCCCACCGGGGATAGATGGACCCCATCGGCCCGATACAGGCCCTCACACTCCGCATCAGCCCCGGAGTGGAAAAGTAGGACCCCCCCGCTCCCCCCACCCCTGCTCCCCCACCCATCTGCCAATTCAGCGATGGAACTTTGTTAGCCCCGCGACCACCGCCGCTGAGCCGTGCAAGCAGGCCTTGGAACGATATCTGACCACAGCAAAATCACACCAGAAAACATCACAAATAGCGCTTCCCTGTCCCGTATCACGGTCCGACTCCACTGCCGGCCCGGACAGGACACCAGATCATCGCCACTCGGGTGGAACACCGCCGCAGCAGGTGGCCCCCGCAGCCGCTCGTGGTGCCGCAGCAAAGGCAAGAGCTGAATCCATCGCAGACCGCGCTCACCCAGCCATGAAACGGTCACCCCGAACTGGTCCTGACCACTATTCCGCTCCACTGGGCGTGTTGCTGCTCGCCGACCGGCCCAGCACTCCGAGTGACCAATCACCCAGCAGCGACACGAGCCAGGAACCACTTCTGCAAAACAAACAGAGCCACAGTTAGCCAGCCCCCCCCAGTGCCCGGACAGGCGCACATATCCCCGAAACTCCCAGGCAGGCCATCTTCCGATCTGCCTGATATCCCCCCCAGGTAAGCCCACCGCCACTGCCAAGTAGCTGCCCACATCAGAAAGGGGTGCGACGCCTACCACCCCGCACCTCGAATGCTACGGAAATCACCGCCCGGAAGCAGGCGCCCCCTTAGCTGGACGACACCACCTGTGGTAGAACAGTCGCAAGCGTTGCAGCAACGCATGCGTAATGGACCGCCTGCTGCCCCTAAGCGACCGACCAGAGCGTTCCCCGCCCTGCCGTATCCGGCGTGCTACCAATCCCCCCCAACCACCGCCCACCCAACTGCCCTAGCAAAGAACAAGAATCTCACCAAATTCCTATACGCCCAGAAACCGCACCACGCAGGCGCAGCCGGGGACTGCGTAACCTCCCACCTCCTCCACCGGCGCCAATGTGCGGAACAGCTCCCACTTCCACGACCGTGTCGGAACTACAGGGTATCACCGTTCCGCCTAAGCCGTGCGCGCGAACACACCTCACCGAGCGAGCGCACCTACTTTACCACAAAGCGCCCCACAATTACGGCACTGATTCAGACAGAAAACAACACAGACGTCTTACAATTTGAAAGTTGCGATGGTAATTACCAGAAATTTCCCGCTTCCTTGCGTAATCGTCTATGTCCCTTTAATCTGATTAAATAAATGTGGGGTACCTACTGCAGTCTGACAGGCCGTCAAATTTTAAAGTAGCTAACTCAGAGTGTCGTTACGTGGCGCACCATATGTCACCAACCTTCACAAGCCGCCCACAGCTGATATTTTAGGCGCACACAGCCTACTGCCAATTAGCGGGAACATTGCCGGGTATAGGCCGTGCCCGAACCATGGTACCCAGCTGCAAGCAAGCCAACACGACCTGTCGCATCCGGTTCTGCTACCGGGATACAGCACGGAGTGTAGTTGCAAACTACGCTTACCACCGCTGCGTCATCGCACCACCCTACGAACCATGTCCGGCCAGACCTCCAACACCACCAGTAGTGGAAACAACTCCAGGAAGATTATATTGGCCATGAGAATGACTGCCTCCCCAGAATCGGCCACTCCGCCGCACACCACGAGCCACCCAAGTACACCTCAAGGTCCAACCCCCCTGCCGCAGGGTAAACAACTGCAGGTCCCGCCTGCAGATCTCCCGGTCTCGGAGCACCATAGCGCCAGCGACCCCCCCGCACGAACTCATCCCAGAATGCTAGATTGGCCCGTATACTCCGCGACCATCAGACGACGATGCGGTCTGGAGAGACCTGCCGCGGCGGCTGCCCAACGCCTCATAACCATTCGCCCCATAGGGATAACTCTACGGGCTAAATTCAGGGCCCCGTTTAACGCCTGCAGCTCCCGCTATGTACTCTTTCGAGAACCCCAGGCGCTCGCCCCCAGAACCCGCAGCCACTGGATCCCACCCACCGGTAGGCGCACCACGAGCTCCCCAGACTCCTGCTCGATCCCCAAAAAGGCTAACAGAGTCGTGGGGCCCTCTGCGCCATCCACACGAGCCCGTCCAACAACGCAGTGGACTGCCTCAGCCCGCACCTCTCCTACTACCAGTACAACTCCTCGGGGATATGATCAGTCACCGAACCCCCGATAGGGTGGGACAGGTCTATGGAGCAACCGGCAGGTACCCGGCTCCCCGGGAAGGGCGGCTCCCCGAAAGGGCCCACTACCCCCCCAACTCGCTCTACACTGCCAGCCGATCCCGGACCACGCTGGCTATACGCCGCACTGCTGGGGCATTCTGGACACCGAGCCGCCTCCAGGATGGATCCGGAACCCGCCCGCACAGAAATGCCCGCGCCCAACTCGCTACGTTGCACACCACCTTCGCACCCTACCCGCCTTACCATCCACCCTCGTCCTAGGGCCCTCAACACGCGTTCGACCCTCCAGAAACCGAAGGATCAATATAGCGCTGCTCCTTAACTTTACGCCGCAGCTTCCGCGGCACACCTTCCCCAACTCTGAGAACACTACCACCGCCGACTCTGCCCCCGCCGAACCAACCAACCGCTCCCATCCGACTCGGACGAAAACGACGATACCGAGGACGTAGATGACCAGGAACCCGAAGCCCAACGCCGACGGCACAACCGCCGCCGCCCCATGGCCGCCTCACCCCCCACCTCCCTCCCCCCCGCCTGGAGTCCCCCCAAAGACCCCGCCCCCACAGACTCACCTACCGCAGCCGCCGCCTGCTCGGGCACCGCTCCCGCCTCTGACCGACCCGCATGTCCCTGTTCCGCTGACCCAGCTGCAGGTGTGCTCTCCTCCCCGCTCAGCGCTGCGCCGGCCCGTGTCAGCGGATTCTCATGCCTCGGGGTTCCAAGTGAACTGCCATCGCTCCTGTGGGGAGACAAAAGGGAAAGAAGCCTCCGTACCCGCCCCCCCCAAGGCAGCTGCCATGCCCCCAGCCAAGCTGCCCGGGAAGGGCCGTGCCCCCCCAACCCGCCAATGTACCCAACCAGGGGAGACGCCACCCCCTATCCACCCCATCCACCCGCCGGGCCCCCCAGCCCCCACCGATAGCGCCTGCCCACCAGCCCCCACCGATAGCGCCTGCCCACCCCCGCCGCAACCCACGACTCCTCCGCCGACGCCCCTGCCCGACCCCCACGCCCCCCCACCCCCAACTGCCGCGACTCCCGCCGCAACTCCGCCCGTCCCAAGCCAACCTCAGCAGGGCCCTTATCCTAGTAGGGATGCTCGCAATCCAACTCCAGTGTAAGTATAGTGATTTAACACTCACACCTCATCAACAATAGGGTGAGATGAAGCAAAGGGGAAAGGCGGTAGGCAAAGGCCAATGATCCACGCTGGTTGAACTATGCCGGCATGCCTAAGCAATAGGACCAGCAAGTAAAGCCCGCGGATCGGCCCAGGGGAATGAAAACCCCCCTGACCGCTGCTTCCATAGCAGCGAAACTGAATGAAGCAGAGCTAGCAGAATCGAAACTTGGAAAAGATAGAAACACAAGCTTTAGTGGCACTGCTACGAGTGTGAAAGCTGCTGTGCATTAATGAATTCCGCTGAGAGAAGGGTTACAGTGCCCTGCTTTCCCCCATGTTCCAGTCAGTTAAGTGAGGTTGGAGGAGAATAGAATCAAGAGGCTAAGAACTATCCATTGAAATGGGGACTGTAAGGGGGGGCAAGCAGGTGCTACGCCCCAGACCAATGTCCTCTTCCCCCTAAGATTGGATGCCTAGGTACTGGAACCAGGACCAATAGATGGGATAGAAGGGGTTACCGAGACCCAAGAGAAGTTTGCCTATGTACAGAGTGGAGAATAGGTAGCAAAGTTGTTGTTTCACTAGCAACCATTGCTCAGCCCTTTGAATGTGATGCTGCTTGAGTCTGGTGCACAATAAATGATTTGGACTTGCTGACCAGACGCCCGGTATTAAATAACTGTAAATAAATACAACACTAGCAGCAAAGAATTCCTCAGAAATCCCATAACTACAATGATGAATCCCATTCAACCCCCTACCAAGCTCAAAAGGCTAGTGCCTCCACGATGAACCCTTCCGGAGGTCCACCCAGGGCCCGGATCCGTGAGTGCAGCAGGTCCCCCCTGCACAATGCCCACCCCCCCTCCCCCTCCCCCTCCAGGCGGCTCCAACACCCAGTCTCCACACCAGCCCCCCGGGGATGCCACCCTCACCAGGCGCGGCAAATACTAAACACTCATCAAACAGATGCATTTACCCAGAATCTGTCACCAAAAATTATACTAACGGAGCACCAACAAGCCATACCCATAAGAAACCATCAACAGACCTTGTACACCCCTATCCACATACCATACCCTACGTCCGGTACCTCCGGCCACCTTGAGGGAAAGGCCGGAGGACACCGCAACGCTCCCCTTACCTCCCCGCCGAAAATCTTGCACTCCTCCCATTGGCTCCCGCGCCCTGCCATGTTCCGCAGGAGCCAATGGGAGCCCTTCCCGTACCACGGGCCCTCCCCGCGAACCGCGTAGCCACGCCGCGGCGTGCAAGCGGCCGGCCGCCCCCCCGGTTAATGCCGGCCGCTCGCACGCCCCAGGGGGGGGCCACGCGGCCTCGCCATTCTTATGATGTAAACAATTGATCTACGTTTACCCGTTCCACTCCGTTCATTAATTTATAGACCTCTATCATATCTCCCCTCAGCTGTCTTTTGTCCATGTTGATGAGCCCTAACCTTTTTAGCCTCTCTTCATAAGAGTATGCTTTTGTTCATGACCTTTTTATTTCCCACTCATTTCACCTCTTTGCCCTGAGTCCTGGCTTCTTTCTGATGACACTGCATCCATTGCCGCTGTATGTCATGGTGGCTATAAGTTTTCCCACACTCCTCGTCCTACTGGTCTCCCTCCTGTCACTTCCAGACCCTCATGCCACCTCACTCTCATTCCCCTCTCTCCTTTGAATTCCACTCCATCCGCCTCTTCTCTCCTCTTCCACTCCAAGTCACTGTTATCTATCGTCCTCCTGACATTTCCGTCTCTACTTTTCTTTCTGATTTTGATTCTTGGCTTTCTACCTTTCTTCACCCTTCCTTCACCACTCTTATTCTTGGTGACTTTGACATTCATGTTGACAGCCCTTCTGATCCCCCTGCTTTAAAGCTTCTCTCCCTTACATCCTTACATAATCTTCAACTCTGTTCCACTGCCCCCACTCACCGACATGGTCACTGCGTTGACTTAATTTTCTTCTCTTACTGCTCACCTTCCAATTTCTGTAACTCTTTCCTTCCCTTATCTGACCACCACCTTTTAAGCCTTACTATTCATCATGCCCAACCCGAGCCACGTCCTGTCTGCACTAACCTATTTAGAAACCTTCTTGCCATTGATCCTTTAGCTCTCTCCTCCTCTCTCTCCTTATCTCTTTCATCCACTCTGCTTTCCAATTCTATTGATGAGGCTGTGACCTCTTATAACACTGCACTCTCCTCCACCCTTGATACTTTTGCCCCTCTCATCCCCCGTCCTGTTAGGCATTCTTCTCCTCAGCCCTGATTCTCCCCTATTGCCCGCTTTCTGTTCTCTTGTGCTCTGCTGAGTGTGCCTGGCTCAAATCCCACTATTATCCTGACTTTCTCCACTTTAAATTCATGCTCTCCTCCTTCCAATCAGCCATTGCACTTTTCAAACAAATTTACTTCCTCAATTCCTCTAATCCTCGTCATCTCTTTAGCACACTCAATTCTCTCCTCAGTGTGCCTCCACCCCTGATTCCTCCCTCCCTTTCTGCCCAAACCTTGGCTAATTACTTCCATGACAAAATCCACACAATCACCCTCCAGTTCCCCTCCTCCCCCTCTTCCCCCCCTATTTCCCATTTCTCCCCTCCCCAAACTTCTGCCACCCTTTCTTCCTTCCCTATGGTCTCTGACGAGGAAATGTCGCTCCTTCTCTCTTCCTCCAAATCTACTACCTGCTCTTCTGACCCCTTCCCCACCCAGCTCCTTACCTCCATCTTTTCATCTCTCGTCTCTTCTATTTCTCATTTTCTTAACCTCTCTCTCCACTGCAACCTTCCCTTCTGTTTTCAAGCATGCTGTGGTTACACCCCTCCTCAAAAAACCTTCACTTGATCCCACTTGTCCTTCTAACTATCATCCCATCTCTCTCCTTCCTTTCATCTCTAAACTACTTGAGTGTGCAGTCTATCACCGTTGTCTTGATTTCCTCTCCTCTCATACCCTCTTGGATCCTTTACAATCCGGCTTCTGTCCCCTACACTCCACTGAAACTGCTCTTACTAAGGTCTCAAATGATTTGTTCTTGGCAAAGTCCAAAGGCTTTTACTCTGTCTTCATTCTTCTTGATTTCTCTGCTGCCTTCGACACTGTTGACCATAACCTTCTTCTTATCACCCTCTCCTCACTTGGATTCAAAGACTCTGTACTCTTCCTATCTATACCATCGCTCTTTCAGTGTGTGCTTTGATGGCTCCTCCTCCTCTTCAACCCCTCTACCTTTAGGAGTTCTCAGGGTTCCGTCTTAGGTCCACTCCTCTTCTCTCTCTATACCCAATCCCTTGGCACCCCTATCTCTTCCCATGGCTTTCACTATCATCTCTATGCTGACGACTCTCAAATCTATCTTTCTGCACCTGTTATCTCTCCTGATATCCAGTCTAAGATCTCACTCTGCCTCTCTGACATTGCTGCCTGGATGTCCCACCACCGCTTAAAACTGAACATGGCCAAAACTGAGCTTCTTATCTTTCCCCCGAATGCGTCCCCTCCTCTTTCCCTTTCTCTCTCTCTGTTGATAACTCTGTACTCCTCCCTGTTTCTTCAGCACATAATCTTGGTGTTATCGTCGATTCCTCTCTCTCTTTCTCTTCACATATTCAGCTCATTGCTAAAACTTGTCGTTTCTTTCTATACAATATTTCCAAAATTTACCTCTTCCTCTCTTTTGACACCACTAAATCGATTGTCCACTCATTAATCACCTCCCGTCTTGATTATTGTAACGTTCTCCTTGCCGGCCTCCCTGCAAGCCACCTCTTTCCTCTTCAGTCAATTCAACACTCCGCTGCTCGACTCATTTTCCGCCAGTCTCGTTTTTCCCACATCACTCCTCTCATCATGTCGCTTCATTGGCTTCCCATCCGTCTCCGTATACAATTTAAACTTCTCCTCCAGACCTATAAATGTATTCACTCTTCTGCCCCAGTACCTTTCATCTCTCATCTCTCCTTACACCCCCTCTCAGTTGCTTCACTCTTCTAACAGTCTTCGTTTATCTGTTTATCTGTGCCCTTTACTCGTACTGCCAATTTCAGACTTCGCTCCTTCCAACTGGCTTGCTTGGAATAGTCTTCCTATCTCTGTGCGACAGGCGTCCTCCCTGGACATTTTCAAGTCCAGACTAAAATCCCACCTCTTCACTATTGCTTTCCGTTCCTGTCTTACCCTATCTTGATCTCTCTATCAACATTTGCTTACTTTGTCCTGTAATTTTTTGTTATTTGTATTATGTAACTTATTGTATTTTCTATCTTATTAGATTGTGAGCTCTGATGAGCAGGGACTGTCTCTCTTCTATGTTTGTACAGTGCTTCGTATGTTGCGACACTTTATAAGTCTTTAATAATAATAATAATAATAATAATAATAAATAAGTTTATAAATTAATGAATTGAGTGGAATGGGTAAACGTAGATCAGTTATTTACACCATCAAAAAGTAGAAAGACTAGGGGACATGCAATGAAGCTACAATGCAACCCATTTAAGAATAATAGGAGATAATATTTGCTTTTATTCAGCACATAATCAAACTCTGGAATTCGTTACCGGAGGAAGTAGCAAAAGTTGTTAGTGTAGCTGGGTTTAAAAAAGGTTTGGACAAGTTCCTGGAGGAAAGGACCATAAACCATTATTAAAGAGGACCCAGGACATCCACTGCTTACCCTGGGACAAGCATTCTGGAACCTGTGTATCTCCTTGGGAACTTGCCAGGTACGTATGGCCTGGATTGGCACTATTGGAAACAGGATACTGGGCTTGATGGACCTTGGTCTGACCCAGTATGGCATATCTTATGATGCATCTACCTTAATAGTTGTGTCATAAAGAGAGGAGAGCAGCTTTTCTGGGGTTGTCTATAACCTGCTGGTAATTATGGTTTTAGCAAGCCCTGCTGCTTGGCATCAGCACCCCCACTTTCTGCCTAAATGCCTATCTCTGTATTCAGACTCCTTGGAAACAACTGCCTGAGCCCTAGAGCATGACATGTTACCCGAGAGTTTCTGGCCAACCAGTGCAGGACACCAGGGCTGGATAAGATATGCATTCCAACATGCTGCAGTTGTACAGGATACAAAACAACCAGCATAACAGATTTCATACAGCACCTACTGCATTCTGGGAGTGAAAAAGATCTGCTCCAAAACCTGTAGGTGCTGTATGAAATATGTTTTGCATTGTCCAGGACCTGCATGTTAGGTATGACAAGGAGCAAGTGTGCATGACCCCCTGGAGAGGGCAGAATGGCCTGGGATGGACCTCATAGGTCATGAATGAAGTTTGAGTTTGGCGTATGTGCAAAAGTACTTATCTTGTAGTGTACAGCAGGTCACAAGGGAAGGTGTGCCCTGCACATATGCTGCTTCAGAGATTAGTTTCACTCTGCAGCCCAGCGGACCTCGTTGTGTGAATGTTGTTTGGCTTAGGAGGTACAGTGGAGGGAACGGCATCTTGCCCTCACATGCGATTTGACCTTTGGACAGGAGATTGATATTGCTTCTGTGTGTCTGTTATGCCGATGAAGTACTGAGTGTCCAGTGCAGTCCGTATAGCATGTGTAGCACTGCGGGCAGGTGATAGGTGTGGTTTACAACTATCTCAGAATGTGCCTGGCAGGTTGTTTCAAGTCCTGGGTTTAGGCCATCACAGGCAGGGTCTGCAGCCTGGTTTATTCTAGAGAGTGGTGTAGAGAAAGGGGTAGAGGTGTAGCTGAATGGTTAAAGCGCTGCTTCAGTAAAGAACAGACCAAGATTCAAATCCCTCTTGTGGTCATGGGAAAGTCACTTCACCCTTGCTGCCTTGGAACAAAAGCCTAGAAATATACTTCTAGCAAGAAATCTCAGCAGCTGCTGGGTCAGCATTAACTTGAGGGCATTTATTATTACTATTCCTTTTTATGTGTAATGATAGCACATTGGGTCTGCAAGAATGTACACTGCAATCAGGGCCGGCATGTCCATTGTGCAAGAATGTTGTTCGCACAGGGCCCTGCGCTTCAGGGGGCCCCGCGTGAACTTCATTCTTGCACAAATGGACCACTTCAGAGGGGGCCGGGGAAGCCCGCGTGAGGCCCTGGCTCCCTCTGCAAAGCCGCCAGTGTGAAGAGTGCTTTCCCTCAAGCTGGCGGCTGTTTCTGTGAAGCACGTGAGTGCCGGGAAATGCCCTTTAACCTTTCCTGGCATTCAGTGTGCTTCACAGAAACCGCCGCCAGCGTGAGGGAAAACACTCTTCACGCTAGCGGCTGTGCAGAGGGAGCCGGAGCATCTCGCGGGCTTCCCCGGCTCCCTCTGAAGCTCCTTAGATGGCCACATGGCTCTTTGGTGTGTGTGTGGGGTGGGGGGGGGTGTCCATAGCATAGGACTGGAAAAGGGCAGATGGGGGGCAAGGTTTGGAAATGGGCTGATGGGGGGTCCAAGGATTGGAAAAGGGGGGGGGGGCTAAGACTGGAAATGAGCTTATGGGAGTGTAAACTTGGACTGGAAATGGGCAGATGGGGGGTAAGGATTGGAAATGGGGTGGCTAGGACAGGAAATGAGCTGATGGGAGGGTAAGCTTGGACTGGAAATGGGAAGGTGGGTGGTCAAGGACTGGAAATGGGCAGATGGGGAGGCTAGGACTGGAAATGAACTGATGGGAAGGTAAACGTGGACTGGAAATGGTCTGATGGGGAGGCAAGAACTGGAAATGAGCTGATGGGAGGGTAAACTTGGACTGGAAATGGGCTGATGGGAGGAGCTTGGACTGGAAATGGGCTGATGGGGGGCTGGGCTACAACTGGAAATGGACTGATGGGGGGAGCTTGAATTGGAAATGGGCTGATGGGGAGCTGGAATAAGACTGGAAATGGCTGATGAGGAGGATCTTGGACTGGAAATGGGCTGATGGGGGGGGAGTTTGAACTGTAAATGGTCCGATGGGGGCTGCAATAGTACTAGAAATAGGCTGATGGGGGGGCTAGGACTGGAAATTGGATGATGGGAGGAACTTGGACAAAATGGGCTGATGGGGACTTGAATAGGACTGGAAATGGCTGATGGGGGAGCTTGGACTGGAAATAGGTGATGAGGCTGGAATAGGACTGGAAATGGCTGATGGGGTCTAGGACTGGAAATGGGCTGTATCTGGGGGAGCTTGGACTGGAAATGGGTTGATGGGGGCTAGAATAGGATGGAAAATTGGCTGATTTGGGGGGCTAGGATTGGAAATTGGCTGATGGGGGAGCTTGGACTGGAAATGGGCTGATGGGGGATGGAATAGGATGGGAAACTGGCTGATTTGGGGGGCTAGGATTGGAAATTGGCTGATGGGGGAGCTTAGACTGGAAATGGACTGATGGGGGGCTGGAATGGGACTGGAAAGGAGCATATGAGGGGCTAGGACTGGAAATGGGCTGATGAGGGGACATGAGAGAATGGGACTAGAAGGGAGCAGATGCTGGGTGGTTTTAGAACTAGAAGGGAGATAATTTTGGGGGAAGACTAGAAGGGGATGGGGATGGGGAATGAGGATGGAGAGAGTAAAAGATATTTTATGTGGGAGGGAAGAAAAATCTATGATTTGATTGGCCGGGTATTGGGAGAGTAAGTGGGGATTGAGGATGGAAGGGTGACATTTGAGTGGATGATAAAGGAATAAAGAAAGAAATGGGGGAAAGAGCAAAAGGGGAAAGATAAGAACATAAGAACATAAGATATGCCATACTGGGTCAGACCAAGGTCCATCAAGCCCAGTATCCTGTTTCCAACAGTGGCCAATCTAGGTCATACATACCTAGCAGTCCCCCCAAAAGACACAGGTTCCTCAATGTATTGGGTCTAGCAGTGATATCTTGGATCCCTTTTTATAATGGTTTATGGACTTTTCCTCCAGGAACTTGTCCAAACCTTTTTTAAACCCAGTTACACAATCAGCTTTTACTACATCCTCCGGTAACAAATTCCAGAGTTTGATTACACATCGAGTGAAAAAATATTGTCTTAAATAAGTTACCCTGTAGCTTCATTGCATGTTCCCTAGTCTTTCTATATTCTGATGATGTAAACAATCGATCTACGTTTACCCGTTCCACTCTGTTCATTAATTTATAGACCTCTATCATATCTCCCCTCAGCCGTCTCTTTTCCAGGTTGAAGAGCCCTAACCTTTTTAGCCTCTCTAACCGGGCAGCATGCATAAGAACATAAGATCCAAGATCCATCAAGCCCGGTATCCTGTTTCCAACAGTGGCCAATCCAGGTCACAAGTACCTGGTAGGTACCCAAAATCCACAGCTTCCACAATACTAGTCCCAGGGTAAGCAGTGGATTTCCCGGGTCCTCTTTAATAATGGTTTATGGACCTTGCCTCCAGGAACTTGTCCATACCTTTTTTTAAACCCAGCTACACTTTTACTATATCCTCCTTTAACACATTTTAGAGTTTGATTACACATTGAGTGAAAAAATATTTTCTCTTATTAGTCACTGCTGCTCGGTTAGCGCCATTTCCCGCCTCCACTCTGCCCTGGAACACCCCGGGGACATTCAAAGGCACTAACTGTGTATATGCCATTGAATATCCCCGTCTAAGGCATTTACACAGTTTACTAGGCTGTAAATCGTATAAATGCACTTCAAATATCGGGCCCTATCTGTACAAGAGCACTGTGCATTTGATGCAGCTTGCACAGCTGTGTGTCTGCTATGTCCTTGAATCATAGCCTACTTACTTGTCCAGTTGCTATATGCATATGTGTCAGGAAGATTATATGGGGGTTAGAGCAGCCAAGACAGTTGTGAAACCTAAACAGATGGTATTAGACCTTCCGTGTGGCACAGCAACTATTTTTCATATACACTACTACTGAGGTTAGCTACATTTGTAAGGTCACTTTGAGTACATTGAAGAAGGAAGGCCATACAGCACTCTCATGGTTCTGGTTCTGGTTATATTTCATTCGATATACACAACATTGCATAGCAGTCTATGTGGTCTACACTAATTGGAAAGAAGTAAACAAAAATTGAGGATGCTTTCCAATTACTTAAGCAAATGGTGATAGAACTGACCAGAGAGAGTTCAGTGCTGGATTTAGCGTTCACCAATGGAGATGGCGTGTCGAATATCCAGGTGGGTGCCCATGTGAGCAGCAGCGATCATCACATGGTGTGGTTTTGGATAAAAGCCAAGGTAGAATGCAATCACAGCAAGCTCAAAGTCCTAGACTTTAAAAACGCTGACTTCGGTAAAATGGCCAAGTACCTGAAGGAGGAATTGGCATGGTGGGAGGGGATTAGGGAAGTGGAATTACAATGGGCTAAATTATCAAAGGTGCAACAGATACATACGTAAGGAAAGTAAATAAAAACAAGAGGAAAAGGAAACCTATTTGGTTCTCCAAAGAAGTGGCTGCACAAATAAAGGCAAAAAACACAGCTTTCACAAAATTCAGAAGCTTGCAAACAGAGGAACACAGAAAATAATACAAGATCAAACTAAAAGAGACAAAAAGAGAATTAAGGATAGCAACATCAAAGGCAGAAGAAGGATGGCTAAAAATGTGAAGTATGGCGACAAAACGTTTTTCAGGTATATTCGGGAGAGGAGGAAAATCAGAGGTAGAATTGCAGGACTCAAAAGTGCTGGAAACAGATTCGTGGAAAGTGACATTGGAAAAGCGAAAATGCTAAACAAATACTTCTGTTCTTTTTTTACTAAAGAAATTCCTGGAGAAGGACCACCTGTTATTGACAAATATACAAATGGAAATGGAGTACAGTAGTGACCAAAAACTTAAGGCAGGTATCTTTTTTTACAATTTATTGTTAAATAATGTACTGTGGAGATGTCACACATGCTTACTTATTTAATCAGCATGGCGATTAGTCACACCATGCATCTGGCGTCCATTTTAGTTTACTTACACTCTGTAGTAGGTTTCTTGGATGAAGTTTTGAATTTTTACAACTAGGAAAAGATTGAAAGTTATGTGTAAAATATACAATCAAGATGGGTAGACAGTGTGATATTAATGACTTTGTAAAGGGACAAGTTGTCACACTCCATGCTGAAGGATATTCACAATGTGCTATTGCAAAACATTTGCATATATCAAGGTGTGTAGTTCAGAATATTCTGAAATCAGGTGGCCATACACGTCGTTCGAAATGTGGGCGCAGACGGATAACTACTGGACGAGATGATCGATTCCTCAAAAGCATTATTACATCTAGTCCACATAATTCATCTCAACGTGTGGCTCAGTTAGCTAATGATTGAGGAATAAAGATAAGTGCCAGATCTGTCCGACGACGGCTTGTGGATGAATTCAAACTCGTGGCCAGAAGACCTGCCAAGAAGCCTAAGATCACCAGGTTGCTGCCCACATACAGTTTAGTAGCAAGATGAAAGACAGATCTGCTGAATGGTGGGAGAGGGTAATGAAAGTATATTTCAACAAGTACGAGGGAGTGCTTACAACTACATCAGTCGACCAGCAGGCGAGAGACTAAATCCAAAGTACATGATCAAGACTGTTAGCACCCACCATCAGTCATAGTATGGGGTGGTATCTCGGCCAATGGATGATGTGGCCTGCACATTTTTGAGAAAGGTGAAAGCGTAAATGCTGCAAAATACATAATCGTGCTGAATAGTAAAGTTAAAATATACATGAATGTTTCTGGCACAACTATATTTCAGCAGGACTCAGCACCGTGCCACACTGCAAAAACAGTCAAAAAATGGTTTGTGGACAACAAGATCGAACTGCTACCAAGTTGACCATCAAACTCTCCGGATCTCAATGTAATTGAAAACTGTTGGAATCTTATGAAGAAAAAGGTGGCAGCAAACCATCCAACTTCAGAAGCAGATTTAAAGGACATACTCAAGCATGTATGGGTCAACGAAATCACTGTGGCATACTGTAAAACACTAGTTAACTGTATGCCTACAAGAATCCAGACTGTGCTGAAAAATCATGGACAACCTATCAAATATTGACACATATATTGTTTCCTGAATAAAAAACTTTGAAAATGGCATATATATCTTTGGTTCTTAAAGCTTTTGACCATGAAAGTGACAATAGCACATACTTTTCTAATAAAATTCTGATATTTTGGACTCTGCCTTAATTTTTTGGCCACTACTGTAGATACCACACCATTCACAAATGATGATGTGTTAGAACAGCTTACAAAACTGAAAGTGGACAAGGCTATGAGACCAGATAGGATACATCCCAGGATACTGAAAGAGCTCAGAGAGGATCTTGCAGGGTGTTAAAGGATGATTTTAATAGATTCTTGGAGACAGGAGAAATTCCACAGGACTGGAGATCTGATGTACCTCTTCACAAAAATGATAGTTGGGAAGAAGTGACAAACTACAGGCCAGTAAGCCTTACCTTGGTGGCGGGAAAAGTAATGGAGGCGCTCCTGAAAGAGCGAATAGTGGACTTCCTCGAAACCAACAGGTTACATGATCTGAGGCAACATGGTTTTACCAAAGGATGATCTTGACAAACACATCTGATTAAGTTCTTTGACTGGGTAACCAGAGAAATAGATCAAGAGCATGCAACAGATGCGATCTACCTAGATTTCAGCAAAGCCTTTGATACTGTTCCTCATAGCAGGCTTATCAATAAACTCAACAGCTTGGAGAAGGGTCCCAAAGTAGTGAACTGGATCAGAAATTGGTTGACTGGCAGGTGACAGAAGGTGATGGTAAACGGAACTCACTCGGATGAAAGGAAGGTGATTAGCGGTGTGCCTCAGGGTTCAGTCCTGGGACCAGTACTGTTCAATATATTTGTGAGTGATATTGCTGAAGGACTGAATGGGAAAGTCTGCCTTTTTGCAGATGACACAAAACTTTGCAACATCTTCATAGCCTTAAGAAGCTTATCACTCCAAGGGGTATGTTTACTAAAGCGCAATTGGCTTTTGCAGCTATCACCGGGCATCAGTTGCAAAAGCTCTGCGATAGCTGATGAAGTTGCACATTATCCATTGGGGCATGTACTGCATTTCCCCTGCACCACAGGTGCCTCTATCACCATCCATTGAGGTGGCATTAGGTACATCTGTGGTGCCTGCAAATTTGGTGATTTCCACACAATGTTTACACTAATAGGTCACATTTTCTACAATGCCCCTTATACTGTATATGTATATATGTGTTTATTTTGATTTGCTTTATCACATTTCCTTCTATATCTCAAAGTGAGTTACAATTAAAAATAGTTAAGTACAAATACAATATTAAAATAAAATAAAAACCCTGTAAACACACCCATATAAGAAAAAGTATAAAAAAATTGACAAGCACAGGTTTATGTTGTTACTGCTGAAAGACTTGTTCAAATTGTCCTTTTATTTTTTTCTGGACTAAAACAGAATTGCTTTCTAACTGAAGGTCAAGAGGAACACTAAGCCAGAGAAAAGAGATGTAAAATTGACACTGATTTCTACATAAACAATTTTGGAATCATAAATGTATACATTGTTCTTAGTATAGATGTTCTTAGAAAAGTCAAGTTATGTTGCCTAGGGACGCGAGATATTTACCTGATATTGCTTTGCAGATGGGGAAGAAGCGCTTCTGTTTAATAAATTTTCATTCAAGGAAAAGTGCCCTTTTCACTATTGGAGTACAAAGAAAGGGATTTTGGATTTGGTTCACACCTTTTTCAGTTGTATCTCAATGCGAATTACATTCAGCTACTGTACGTATTTCCTTGTCCCTGGAGAGCTAACAAAATACCTGAAGCAAGGAAGGTTTAGTTGACTTGCCCAAAATCTCAAGGATTTTCACCCTGGCTTTCCTATTTCTCAGAACCCCAAAGTGAAGTTTGATTAACATATTTTAAAATTTATCTAGTTCAACATTTGTTCCCTACTTTCAGGACAGCCCCTGTCTAAGTTGGTGCCGCTCAGTGGTGCATCTTATTAACTCTGTCTGAGAGGAAAAGTTACTGATAGAGAGACACCCTGCTAACTGGCAAATATTGGTCCTGTAAAATAATGAAGTTCTGTCTTTGCCAATTCACTGTGACGTGGGGAGTCATTAATGCATTCTGATTTTCATGTCTTTTCTCAGATGTTCAAGGGAAATTAAATTCTGATACATACGTAGTGGCATTTTAGAAAAGATGTCAGGTGAAATCTGGGGCATCCAGGGCAAAACATCCAAAAAACCTCAGGGATGTTTCTGTGTCAGGCAGTTTTGGAAACATAGATGTCCCCGATATGGATGGCTGCACCGGCAGCCACATAGATGTCTCCGCTATAAAAAACGGGGTCTATGCTATGTTTAATGCAAGCTATTTTGCATACAGAGATGTCCATAGGCGTGAGGAATTGGAAGAGTGTCTTTGTTTCTCTGCCATTTTTGTTATCATCAGTAAAAATACAGAGCAGGGCATACCGAGGGCTGCATAGGACGCAGGTACAGAAAGGGCACCAATATCATCACTGGGCTTCCAGGAAGATCAAAAAGTGTGAGTTACTGCACGTGGCTGGGGTGGAGAGGGGCACCAGATGTGTTAGTCGCACATTTCTTGCTTGGTACGGTCCTGTAGCAGAGTACAGTCTTCTCTATGCCCTCTGGGTGTCTGGATGGCAGAACAAGAGCGTTCCCAATGCCTATTCATGCCCTGGAGCAGATAGAAATACTTTCTGAAATTGTTCTAGGGATGTCTCTGTGCTTCAGGCATCTTGCACAAATAGGGCTTCTAAAAGAAGCCCCTCAGTATTTTTCTGTTCCTAAAGGGCTTACAATCTAAGTTTGTATGTGAGACAATGGAGGGTTAAATGACTTGCCCAAGATGACAAGGAACAAGAGAAGGATTTGAACTTGGCTTCCTCAATATGAGACTACTCTTCCACTGTGATTTGCAAACAAAGAAACAAAGCTCACTTGGACCGTCTTGTAACTTGGTGCTATAGGAAGACTGGAAGGCATATTATTGTTCAAGGTCACCCATACTCAGCTGCTCCTTGGCTTTTTCTCCTGACCTCTTTTAGCTTACCTTTAATGTAGGTGTGAGGACTTTTATTCTGTTACATGTCCAAGCCACACTGTAGATTAATGCTTAATCTAAAGATTTAAACAACAAAATGGTTTAAGAATATTCTTAATAAATGACTTTCTCTGGGAATGTTTGCTTTGGAACATTCATGCATAACCTTGAAATACATACCATTCACATTTGTTCAAAATCACAATCCATTTTATTAAGTGCAATATGACACTTTTTTTCTGGAACAAGAAAAATATCACCACCATTTCCAGTTAGTGAGAGTATTTAATGACAACCAAGGCATGCTGTAGTGTGTGCTATAAGTCCTGTCACGCAGCTTATTGCTTGATTATGGTCTCCTGAGCACAGAAAAATGTTCAGAAGCTGCCTGCTAGGTGGAATATTTATGACCTTCTGAGTATACTGCTGGCACAAGACATGTGCTTGACCAAGACTTTTATTGTTTTCATTAAGAATGAGCCAATATGTTTTTTTTTTGTTTCATCGTGATTGTGTGCCTACTGCATGCACAAATTGTTTGTGCAAACATATACCTCTTAATTTGCGCGTGCACTATTGATATGCGCATGTACAAGCAATTTGCATGCATTCTTAATTTTAGGCATGCAAATGAATAGCCAAACAAGCCTGAAATGCACGAGCCTAGCTGGCATACATACCCTAGCAAATTGATAGGCTTTGGGCTCAAACCCAAGAATTCTATCTGTTCCATCATCATTCAAGATGATCTACTTACAAAGAAACAACTGATATACTGTCTTTTTCTCAAGTCTCTTTGAATGCCTCCACCTTCATCATATCAAAATGATGGCTACATCTTTGAGCAACTGCCATTGCCCATACTTGGCAGATTGACCCCTGGCAGTAGTATCGCGAGGCTATCACTAGAGGTTAGAGTTGCCATTTTGAATTTGGGCAGCAAGGGCACAGGAGTAAAAGTAGGAAATGCCTGCCCCAACTACTCTACCAGTATTGATTCCCTGAAAGGTGCTGGTGGAGAGATCAGGGGGAGGAACAAGGGTTGACCTTGGAAGATTCTCATCAGGGAGGGGTCCTTTGATTTTGGGAGAGTGGGTTTCCTTGATTTAGAGATATGATTGGAGGTGTCTGGATATGGGTAGGGAACAATTGGGGGGAGGCAATGGACCTGGGTGGGGGGGGGCAATCGTGGGGTTCAGTCTTTCAACAAGGGCTTTGGGTGCATCATGACAATCCTGGGGGTATGTTTACTAAGGACCATTAAGGGCACACCAATTTGCATGGGCTCACGGTAGCATTAAGACCTCCTTCATGTGGTAAAGGCCAGGGCAGAGAGTTGGCGTTCTAGCGGTAAGGGTGCAAGCGGCCAGTTATCAGGCAATAACAGGGCATTGAGTGGTAAGGGTGCTAAGCGTGCACATTTACACCCAATAAGGCCAGTTGCCTTAACAAGGGATAAGGGAGCCTATCTGCTAGTCACATTTGAGCTGCTGGATGGGATCAAAGGTAATAGCTGATGGACATGTCACAACCATATGTCCCTTATGTGTTAGACAGTGAGTGGGAGGATAATGTGGGAGGTAGTTTGACTGTATCAGTGAGGGGTGCTCATGTAACCTGTTGTGATGTCAGTGACTGGTATAGGATTGGGTAGAAGTGAGCCCTGGAGGGTCCATAATGGCCACAACGTGGGCATCAAAAGAATGACTGGCAGGAGTGGTAACATGCACATCAGCTGCAGGAGAGGTGTGAGTGATACATCCTAATGTGTACAATTTTACTGTGTGGGCCATGGTATAGCAGATGGCAGGAGAATAAATAAGTGAACGTGATGAATCTATGCTGATGGATGGTGGTAGATGAGAGTGTTGTATGGTCTTGCTGCCCCTATGTACCTAATGTGACCTCACAAATGCAGCTAGCCTCAGTTGTAGTGTGTGTGAAAAATAGTTGTTGTGCCACAGGGAAGGTCTAATACCATCTATCCAGACATCACAGCTGTCTCAACTGCTGTAACCATCATGCAATCGTCATGGCACATATGCATATAACTACTGCACAAGTAAGTAGGCTTCATCCAAGGGCATAACAGCCACACATCTGGACAAGCTGCTTGCAAACGCAAAGTGCTCTTGTACAGATAAGGTCTACACTCATACTGTCTGGTGAAACAAGGTCACTCACATGATGTTACACACCTAGCATCCATTCATATCTCTAAACTGATGTGTCTCCCACATTGGCCATAGGGAACAAGTAAGGACTTGTGATGATTTGTGCAGAAGACCTTCTTAGGAGTGTGCCGTGCATGCATGTACTGCATATATGTGCATGCATGTACTGCATATATGACCCTTCTGATTTCCGCTCCATATTCCAAGCACTGGTAACCCCCCACCTTGACTTTGCCAACATTATCCTCCTTGGGCTCCCACAAGCAACATTGAATCCGCTTAGGCTAGCCATGAATTCTGCAGCAAGAATACTCACCGGAACATCTAGATCGGACCACATAACTCCAGTCCTGATGAGCCTACACTGGCTGCCTCTACATGCTAGAATCATATACAAAGCCCTCATTCTAACTTTCAAGGCCTCAAAAAATCAGCACCCCACCCCACTCACCAAGCTCATCCAACCTATGCCACCCAACAGAAGCAGACGCTCGTCATGTTTGAACAAACTAGAAATGCCTAAAACACTCACGAAATGTTCAAAGACAACATCCAACAGAGCCTTCTCACTATTTGCACCAGGAGCATGGAACTCTCTCCCCCCAGAAATTTGTTTCATCACTAATATCATTTCATTCAAAAAGGCTATCAAACATCATTTGTTCCTAAAATACTATTCCAATCTCATTCCCCCCAGCCAATCCCAACATAATACACATCTTCACCAAAACTCACACTTAACACAACCCCAACTAGAAAACTTGTTAGCCTGACACTCCTCCTGTTACTTATCCGTTTTTCACATTACAATGCCTAACCATGCCCTTCATATGATGTTTAAACCTCTACTTACATAACACTGTACATAGTTTTTCTCCCCTGTTCATCCACATTTGTATCCCCTGTTTATTGTAAACTCAGTGTAACATGTTACATTGTTGTATACTTTGTTCAAATGTAAACCGCACTGATTGTAATAGCGCGGTATATAAGAAATGCAAATAAATAAATAAATAAATAAAATAAATATATGTGATGGAGCAAAAGATGTTCATTGCAGTTATCATGAAAGTTCCCAATCATGTACAGCTCATGTGTCATGCATCTGCAGGATGAAGTTGTACCACTCTTTTCAATGTCAGATGGGTATGATTGCAATGAAGATGTTGACGTCATATAAACAGCATGGACATCCAGCAGCCTGGCTAGTGACTGCACTGTCATAAAGAAACAGCAGCCCATGTCTCTGCAACTTGATCCTATATATCCTGTGTGGACATATAGCTGTGAAATGGTTACAGCTCGGTCAGACTAAGAGTGGCCTCTCAGCAGGAACAGATGTGTGCACTCTGGCCATGCTTGTGCCAGAACCATATTAATATGGCTCAGCCATTTACCTAACCATCCTGTGCAAACTGCTCTGTTTTAGACAATATCCAGAATCCTTTTCTCTCATTTGTGTACCCTTTTAGTTTGAACTTGGGGACAGCTAATGCACTGGAAAGTGTCCCAGAGACAGGCTGCAAGTGCATGTTGGCCCACAGTGGCCTACGTCTGTCATATGCCAGAAAACTGTGTCCCCCCTGCACAGGTTTTGGCTGTGAGAACTGAACATAGTGTCATGCTTGTACTCCCATATTATGTCATGTCCCTGGCCATGGACACTGCAAAAATAGCCTGTGCAGTACAAGCACTTCCCCATGCTTTGGATGCCATCCCCACCCCCCTCCCCAAGAGCATGTGGAAGCATGGCAGGTTGGACATGGGGTTAGATGTTGGTACAAGGGATGAGGATGGCTACACATATGCCACCATCCCCTGCCTCTTTGTACTTTAACAACACCCTCATGACTTTCACACTCGATTCCCATGGAGAGTAGGTGAGGCTGTCATGCAGGACATCTGATATGAATGATGCAGAGTCTGAGTAGGCCCTCAGAGTTTCAGAAATCTGAACAGAGGCTCTGACCGGCTGTGCCACCTACCAGAGGCACATTCAAAACAGGTATGGGATTATTACCCCCCCCCCCCATCTCCACCCCATCATTCACCCCTAGACACTGCCTTCCACATTGGTGGCAGGCGATGCAGAGACCAACATGACATTCTGTGGCTAATTCCTCAATCCTGAGTTTTGCATTCACCACTCAGAGGTCAGTATCTTGTATTCACAGTCATGTTGTCTTTGTATGAGAGACTAGTTGTTGTTATGGAGTAATATGTAATGTCATGCTGAATGCTGTGGTCAATGATCATTATACAGTGCTGAGATAGTGTATACTGTGTGCAGATGTGCCTGAGTTGGACATGCCGGTACGTATATGGAGCTAACAGACCCCCAGAGTTCACTCAGTGACTGCAGCTTAGGACAAGAACACAGAATCTTTACTGTCTCATCAATTCAGTGACTCCATTGAACATTCGCTGAGTCCAGCTCTTCACATAAGCCTAGTTCCCAATAGGTGCAGCTGCACCAAGGGGGCTGACAGTGTTGCCGCAGATACAACTATTATGGCAGTTGGCATAGGACGAGGGTGAAAGGGGATATACTCTGGAATAATATGTGGACATATTTCTTTATGGAAAGAGTGGTAGATGCATGGAGTAGCCTCTCAGTGGAGATAGTAGAGATGAGGACAGTATCTGAATTCAAGAAAGCATGAGACAAACATAGAAAATCTCTAAAGAAAAAAATAGGACTATAGTATTTGAAATGGAAGGACTAGATAGGCCATATCATCTTTTTCTGCTGACATATTTCTATGTAATCAGGCCTCTCACATGCGCAGTCAGGTGTGTCCTGAGGCCTGGATGCTCAGTCAGAGGTTAATGTTGCTGCACACAGACATGTGATGGAGCTCTTCCTTGTGAGACTGTGTCTACCCAGCTCATTCCAGTCAAACCAGCAGGTGATGTGTAAGCTGTACAGCAATGTCATGTTGGGAGGAAAATGTAGGGAGATGCTGTGGGATGGGTTTTGATGATGTTGTAACTGGGAATGCATTTGAGTGTCACAGCTTTGGGGACTATATGTCCCTAACCCCGAGAGCTAATGAGAGTCAGGAATATCTTGCCAGGAGGACAAGAAATCCAGAGGAAGCCTCAAAAAGAAGAGCTATGCAGGATTTGGGCCAGGATTTAGAAAAATCCCAGCAGAGACCAGAATGTAGGGCAAAGGGGTGGAACCTGTGACTGAGTGGTTTCCCGAGGGCCTGTGGAAGAGGATGAGGCTGACAGACCTCTGAGGAAAAATGACTAGCATATCTGGCTCTGGCCTGGAGTCAGTCCCCTCACAAGCTTTATAACATCCAGGAAGTATCTGAACTTATGGAGCTGGCTATCTGAAGAAATGGACTATCAGGAAGAAGGTGGACCACGCATGTGAGTTAACCCCTCTTAACCTTTGACTGACATAGGAGACGCTAAGGGGAAGTGTGGGTGGAAGGAGGAAGGGTTTGCCCAGATGTGAAGAGTGAAGGAACTTAAACTGGTGAACTGAACTACTTATAATGTTTTGGATTTGTTACTGAGAAGAGATGTGGAAATTGAAAGAACACCTGGAGGGGGAAGGGCAGTTCCCTTTGCTCCCAAGGAGAGCAGCCCGCTTGCTTGAATTAAGGAAACTGGCTAGAAAACCTGTTATTTCTCATTTTGCAGCCATTCAATTTTGTAAGGTGACTAAGCCCGGTATAGGTAAGTTTGAAGGGTTTTCTTTATTGTTAGACTGGACTTATATTTTTGCCTGCTTTGGGGAGGAGGGGGGTGGGGGAGGACTGTGAAATCCAAGCAATTCTAGGGACTTTTAAAGTTTATGTAAGCACTTTTGGAGATACAAAGAAACAGTCCTGGACATTGGACTATTGTGCACCTTATTACAAGTTTTGCCTCAAGAACTCCTGAAAAACTGTAACTATACCTGGCTATACTTTATTCAGAAAGGACAAGGTAGGAAGTAGGGGAGGAGGAGTGGCACTATATGTAAAAACTACTATTGAAGCTTTGGAATTACAGAGCTTAAAAGGGAGAGGGGAGGCATTGTGGGTTAAACTAGAAAGAGGGAAAGAGAAATCTATTTACATTGGTGTGATATACAGACCTCCCTCACAAGAGGAAGAGGTGGACAGAGAGTTAATTGAAGACAAGTGCAGCATTGCTAGGAAAGGGGAAGTGCTACTGATAGGAGATTTCAATATGCCAGATGTTGATTGGCACATTCCTGCTGCAGTATCATCTAGAAGTAAGGAGATCCTGGATTCTCTACAGGGAGAACTATTCAGGCAATTGGTAACAGACCCCACACGTGAAGGGGACATACTGGACTTGGTGCTTACCAATGGTGAAAGTGTTTCTGATGTTGTAGTGGGAGATCATTTGGCATCCAGTGATCACCAGATGGTGTGGTTCAGTATTAGGACTAGGGCTGTTAGAATCCATTCAAAGGCGAGGATCTTAGACTTTAGGAAGACTAACTTTGCGAAGACGGGCCAATACCTCAGGGAGTCATTAGTTGGATGGGAACAGATGAGGGATGTAGAAAAACAGTAGGAAAAACTGAAAGGGGATATTTTAAGGGCAACCAACCTTTTTGTTAAAATGGTAAATAAAGGTAAAAGGAAAAGGAGACCACTATGGTTTTCAAAAGAAGTAGCTGAAAAAGTGAAGAAAA
This sequence comes from Ichthyophis bannanicus, assembly GCA_033557465.1. NCBI lineage: Eukaryota > Metazoa > Chordata > Amphibia > Gymnophiona > Ichthyophiidae > Ichthyophis > Ichthyophis bannanicus. The sequence continues at coordinate 1,797,836,623 of CM066032.1, read as the reverse complement.
AGAGGGAGGCCTTCATGAAATACAAGAGATCACAGAGAGAGGAAGACAGGCATCTGTATTTGGAAAAACTTAGAGAAGCTAGCAAAGTAGTCAAGAAGGCAAAGATTCAAAAGGAGGAGGAAATAGCCAATGCAATAAAATGGGGGGATAAGACATTTTTCAGATATATTAGTGAGAAGAGGAAGGGCAAGAGTGGTATTGTCAGACCCAAGGGTGCAGGGGAGAAATATGTAGAAGCTGATAAGGATAAAGCGGAATTGCTTAACAAATATTTTTGTTCTGTGTTCACAGATGAAGAACTAGGAGCAGGACCTCAGAAAACACCCACAAATAGGAACAGAAGCAAAGGACATCTTGAACAATTTTCAAAAGACTGTTCGTGAGAAACTATCTCAAATTAAAGTAGACAAAGTGATGGGACCTGATGGGATACACCCAAGAATACTGAGGAAACTTGGGGACGTTCTAGCAGCTCCACTGACTGACCTTTTCAATGCCTCGTTGGAGTCGGGAGTGGTGCCAAAGGACTGGAGAGAGGCTCATGTGGTGCCTTTACACAAAAGCGGAAGTAAGGATGTGGTTGAAAACTACAGGCCGGTTAGTTTAACTTCGGTGGTGATTAAATTATTGGAAACGCTGCTGAAAGAGAAAATAGTGCGGTTTCTGGAGTCCAGCGGATTACAGGATCCAAGGCAGCATGGATTCACCAGAGGCAGGTCTTGTCAGACAAATCTGATTGATTTCTTTGACTGGGTGACCAGGGAGTTGGACCGAGAGAGAGCCCTAGATGTGGTGTATTTAGATTTCAGTAAAGCCTTTGACACTGTTCCTCACAGGCAACTTATAAACAAACTGAGCACCCTAGGGATGGACCCTAAGATTACTGCTTGGGTTAGAAATTGGTTGGGTGGGAGGCGAAAAAGAGTACAAGTAAATGGAGCTCACTCTGAGGAGAAGGATGTTATCAGTGGTGTGCCCCAGGGATCTGTCCTTGGTCCGATTCTTTTTAACATCTTTGTTAGTGATATAGCGGAGGGGCTTTCAGGTAAGGTTTGCCTCTTTGCGGATGATACCAAAATCTGCAATAGAGTGGACACCCAGGAAGGGGTAGATAACATGAGGAGGGATCTAGCTAAGCTTGAAGAATGGTCTAGAATTTGGAAGCTGGAATTTAATGTTAAAAAATGTAAGGTCATGCATTTGGGCTGCAGCAATCCAAGGGAGCAATATAGTATAGGGGGTAAAGTACTTTTGTCCACTAAAGAAGAGCGGGACCTAGGCGTGGTTGTGTCTGATGATCTTTTTTTTTTTTTAAATTTATTTTTATTCCAGTTTTGTAGAATATAACATATTCACCAGCAAGCAATTTCAAATAGCCTTAGTGAAAACAAACAAAAGATCACATATCTTAAGAAATCCAGTACAAAGAAAACAGAATAAAAACAGAAAACAGAAAACAGAAAGAACCCAAACCCACCCCAACACCTCATTGGCCATATTAACCTTGCAAATTAGCCTATAGTAACATCAGAAATAGAAGTAAAGCGATCCAGGGCAGCCCACCTGGTCTTTGGTTTCCCCCTCCCCCCCAGAAAATAGGATTGATCATAGGCTTTCTCGTATCTGCTATAGAGACAAACTTGATTCCACCATCTGCCCCAATGTAGGTTCGAGGGATCTTTCCAGGAAGATAAAATTTCTTTTATGGCGACAGATAACAAAAAGTTCAGTACGAAGAAATGCTCTTTGTCCAATCCTGGAATTTCTGTCGACGACCGTAACGCGACTATGCGCCAGGACAGGGGGTAGGAGAAACCCAACACTCTCTGAATTCTTTCCCAGACGCGAGACCAGAAACCCTGAACGCAGGGACATTCCAGGAACATGTGGCACATTGTACCAGCGGCTCCCTGACAGGACCAGCATTGAGATGACTGCCCAGAGTCCCATTTGGCAAGCTTTAACGGAGTAATAAATGCCCAGTGAGCAAAGAAAAACATTGATTGCGTGAGGGAGGCTGATCGTGAGACACGAACTACGGGGCCCCACATTAGGTTCCAATCATGAGTATTTAGTGTGCAGGTTGTTTCATCCTCCCAGATCTTCCGAAGTCCCAGCACCTGATCTGGGTGCGAGTCCCTAAAAAGGGCATAAAAATGGGAAGTGCCCCCCCTCTGCAGGCAGAAATCTGTTGCAAGCTTTTGCAGGCCCCAGGACGCGTCAAGTTCTCTGGGATTAATCTTCAACTGAGCCAAACAATGCCGAAGCTGGAGATATTGATAAAAACAGGACGCAGGAAGTTTGAATTCCTCCTGAAGCAAGCTGAAGGATTTCCATTCACCATCCAGAACCAGGTGACCCACAGACCAGATACCACAGCGTTGCCAAGATGGCCACGAGAAAGGGACTCTGTTGATCTTGATGGCGGGGTTGTGCCAAATAGGAACATGCAGGGAGAATGGATTCTCTTGAACTATGAGAGGAAGTAACTTTTGGAACGCTTGTTGTGTGTCTACAATTATCCTGCCCATCCTGGAAGCCGCAGAGTAACGCATATTCATGCACAGCTGTGCCGGACACGGGTGGAGTAGGCGTTCTTCCAGGGAAAGCCAGGTGGGCTTCAACGAAGGAGTGATTTCGGACCCCCACAGCCCGCCTTGTCTTAATAGCCCAGCAAGGTGGTACCAATGAAAATCGGGGAAATGTACCCCACCATTCTGCTTGTGAGCCTTCAATTTCTTAAACGCGATTCTAGGCGTCTTCCCATTCCACAGAAAGGAACTTAAGGTACACTCCACCTTCTTATAGACATCAGCAGAGAAAAGAACAGGAATCATCCCAAGAATATAATTGATTTTAGGTACGAGTACCATCTTGATCGACTCTAGCCGACCCCACCAGTTAAGATGTAAGGGCGACCATTTCGTAGTGAAGGATCGATCGACTTCTGCAATCTTTGCGGCATTCAACTGTACGGTCTTCTCCAACGGGGCCGCAAATTGCACTCTGAGATATTGTATGGCCGACCCAGCCCACTGAAACGAGAATTCCTGGATCAAATTACTATGAGCCCGCTGATTCAGGGGGAAGGCCACAGACTTATACCAGTTTACCTTGTATCCAGAAAAGCGAGCGTACTGATCAATCACTTGAAGAAGGGGGGAGACCGAAGAGGGATGTAGAAAAAAAAGAAGGTCGTCAGTGTAAGCTGAGAGCTTGAGTTGCAAGTCGGCTATCTCAAAGCCCCTGATGGACTGCAGTTGTCGAACACACAAGGCAAGCGGTTCCAGAGCCAGGTTGAATAACAGGGGGGACATGGGACATCCTTGCCGCATGCCTCTGTGCAGAAAAAAAGGTCTAGACAGCTCCCGATTGGCAAGAATCCTAGCCACAGGCCGGGCATACATGGGTCGAATCATATCAATAAATCTAGCAGGAATGCCAAACCACTCCAGAACAAGGAATAGAAAGGGCCATTCAAGCCTATCAAAGGCCTTCTCTGCGTCCAAAGATAGCCCGATAAAAGGCTCTTCAGCATGCTCAGCCAATTCAAGGAGATTGCACAACAGACGAGCATTATCTGACATTGACCTCCCGGTCACAAAACCGCATTGATCTGGGTGGATGAGGAGATGCAGTATTTTGTTGAGTCGGGTAGCCAGGATCGCAGCATAAAGTTTGTAATCTGCATTTAAAAGCGAGATGGGTCTACAGCTGCCCACCAAATTGGGTCCTTCCCTGGTTTTTCCAGGACGACCACCGTGGCCTCCGCAAAAGCTCCGGGATCTGTGTCCAGCACTTGAAGAAGTTGGAAGTAACGTAATAGAGATGGAGAAAGTTCCTTTGCAAACATCTGGTAAAATTCAGTCGGAATTCCATCCGGACCTGCCGCCTTACATCCTTGTAGGCTCGCCAGGACCTCTTCAAGTTCCCGTAGCTCCAAAGTGCTTTCGAGGTCCGCAGCCTGTTCAATGCCCAACATCGGGTGCTCTATCGTTCGTAGCCAGTCTCTCATACTAGACAGATCACTCTCAACCTCAGAGGTGTACAAGGAGTTGTAGAAGCTTCTAAAGATTTCAAGAATCTCCAAATTTCCGGACTTCTGAACGTTGTTCTCGCCTAACAAAGCTACTACATACGATTTTTCGCGCTTTGGCTTCAGGCTGGCCGCCAAAAGTTTACCTGATTTGTTCATCTCTGTATGGTAGCGCGCCCTCTGAGTGAAAGAGTGTTGTTCCACTTCCTTACTGAGCGCAGCATTATATTGGAATCTAAGTTTCTGTAATCTGGTAAGAACCAGGGAGTTAGGCTGCCGATGCAATAAGCGTTCTCCAGCCCTGATCTGCTGATCAAGGGACCGTAATTCCTCCTTCGCTTTCCTCGTAAGAGCGATATTATAGCTGGTGATCTTAGCTCTGATGGAGGCCTTGAAAGCTTCCCACTATGCCCAAGAAGATGTGTCTTCCAGCCGATTAATATCAAAAAAACCCTTTATTTCTTGCCGGATAAAATGCTTAAAGGGCTCATCTGCCAAAAGGTGACGCGGGAAAAACCAGCCTCCAGAGGCGGTCGGAGAATTGGAGACTTCCATTGTGAGCCTTATAGCGGCATGGTCAGAGACATGAGAGCTGAGGATCTCCGCACAGGGAATATCTTGAACCAGAGATCGGGATACGAGAAAAAAGTCAATCCGCGAGTGGGACGCATGCGGAAAGGAGAAAAAAGTGAAATCTTTCTCAGCAGGATGCAAAATCCTCCAGATGTCAACTAGGCCCTTTTCCTCCATGATAGTCTCCAAAACTTCAAGAGCTCTATTCCTCCTGGATCTCCTGCAGGGCTGACAGTCGATCAGAGGGTCTAGAACCAGGTTAATGTCGCCACCTATCACAACAGGGGAAGAGGAGTATTCCGAGAGCACCTCTGCCAGCCCATGAAAGAAGGTGGGGTTATCACAGTTAGGCGCATAAACATTCAGGAACACAATTTGCTGACGGCCCATAGTAACTTGGGCACTAGCCCACCTCCCCTCAGGATCAGCCCGGAGAACTTGAGCTTGAGCCTTTACAGCCCTATTAATTAAGATTGCCACCCCATTTTTCTTCCCAACTGCTGGGGCCTGAGCCACTAGATTGTATTTGCCTGTGCCCAATTTCATCGTTTCAGCAACAGACAGATGCGTTTCCTGCAGCATCACTAGATCGGCTCCTTGTTTGTGACAGTAAGCAAGGATCTTTTTACGTTTGGCAGGGAGCTTAATGCCCTTCACATTCAGGGACAAAACTTTAAGAGAGAGCATTTATCTTGGCATACTGGAGGGCCCACAAGCCCTGGATCGCTTCTAACAGGCAGGGCTGCATCATACAAGAAAAATTCTGAGGTCTATGAGGTGTTACCCAAGGCATTACAATACAAAGACTACCAACAGGGTGAGCCAGCATAGGTGCACAAGAGGCAACCCGGTATCCCATCCTTTAAACAGTTACTAAATAGAAACAAAGTACTCGATATGAACAGATTGAAAAAACTTGATATAATAATATAGAATCCCCAACAACACTGTAACGTCATCTAATTCCCATACCAAACCCTCTCTTCCCTCCAAACACCTTCCAACATATCCCAGGGGAAATATGGGGTAGTCAGAGGGACACATAAGGCCCCGAGGGGCTCTCCTCCTGATTATACAGAAACACACAATGTGGCACAAACCTTTAACATTCTCCCAATGTAGGAAACAAGGTGCAAAAAAAATATAAAGCCTGCCATCGCAGGAGAGAGGAAAGCCCCATGATATATACGGGGAGGGGGAGAGGACCTAGAAACAAAGAAACATGTAGCAATAAAGTCCCAATAGTCACTGCATTTGCAGGGCTTCTTGGTCCTCGAGGAATTGGAGAGCATCAGTCGGATCATCGAACGATCTGGAGCTGTTGTTATACATAATCCTCAAGCGAGCAGGATAGAAGAGGCCGAATTTCGCTTGGAGACGATGGAGCCGAGGCCTTAGAGCCAGGAACTGCCGCCGTTTGTCTGCCGTGGCTTTACAGACATCAGGGAAAAAGGAGATCTTATTGCCTTCGAATTCCCACGCGGCTTGCCTTTTGGCCGCGGACAAAATTTGAATAGCGTGCTGGTGGCGAAGCAGGCAAAATATTATCGGACGAGGGAATTTCCCATTCGTCGGTCGCTGTGACGGCACCCTGTGAGCGCGCTCAATTTCCAGCTGCCCGGTAACTTTTACTTTGAGCAAAGAAGGAAGGAGCTTTAGCAGGAACGCAAAAATATCCGGGCCCTCTGTACCTTCAGGTAGGCCCACTAGTCGGACGTTGTTCCTACGGTTGCGGTTGCTTAAGTCTTCAAATTGTAGCTCGAGACGCTCCATGCGCTTGCAAAGTTTAGGTAAGGGCATCAGCAGCTCCCTGTGCACCACGATTGCATTTTCGGCCTTATCTAAGCGCTCCGATAATGCTTGGAAACGCACCTTCATGTCCCCGAGCTCCGTTTGCACTCTGCCCAAAGCATCGCCGTTAGCCATCACCAGATCTTTGACCGCCCGAATTTCCAACAGCAACTCTTTCATGCTTTCACCCATGTCTCGGGAGGCCGCCATCTTTTGGGGCGATAGGGGGTCGGATTTCGCTCTCTTTGATCCTGAATTTACAGCCGCAGCGAAGTCTAACTTAGTCGGCTTCCCCCCCGCCATACCAGTGGTGCGTTCAGACACTAAACCGGGAGGGTTTGGAAGCGTAGCTGGGGAAAACAATGCTCTATTTCCAGGAATCAAGCCAGGGGATACCGGAGCTTAAAAGTTAAGCAGCCATCTTGCTTTCCCGCAGGCTCTGCCCGTGTCTGATGATCTTAAAGTTGCTAAACAGGTAGAAAAGGCGAAGGCAAAAGCTAGAAGGATGCTTGGGTGCATACGGAGAGGAATGGCTAGCAGAAAAAAGGAGGTGATAATGCCTCTGTATAAGTCTTTCGTGTGACCTCATTTGGAGTATAGTGTGCAATTCTGGAGACCACACCTTCAAAAGGTTGTGAACAGGATGGAGTCGGTGCAGAGGGTGGCTACTAAAATGATTAGTGGTCTTCATTATAAAGCATATGAGGACAGACTGAAGGATCTTAATATGTACACCTTAGAGGAAAGGCAGGATAGAGGTGATATGATTGAGATGTTTAAATACCTCCGTGGCATAAATGTTCAGGGAGAGAGCCTCTATCAATTGAAAGCAAGTTCTGCTACGAGGACATGGGATGAGGGTGAAGGGAGATAGATTCAGGAGTGATATGCGGAAATATTTCTTTATGGAAAGAGTAGTGGTTCCGTGGAGTAGTCTCCCAGTGGAGATGGTAGAGATGAGGACAGTAACTGAATTCAAAAAAGCATGGGACAAACACAGAGGATCTCTAAAAGTAAAAAGGGGACTGTTGTAGTTGTTGATATGGAAGGACAGACTAGATAGGCCATGTGGTCTTTTTCTGTTGTCATATTTCTATGTTTCTATGTTTCTATGTAACTACAGAATCTGCAGACCACGCACTCTACCCAGCAGACACTCAGACCCTTGCGCATGATAATATGTAAGTCGGTGAGTTATTTTATGTGTAAGTTTTGTTTATGGCATTATGTTTAATAAGTTAGAGTGCAGGGATGTGCTTTTCAGGTTTGTAAGGAGAGGGGATCATATAGCAAGCATAAGGAGTTCAATGAAGGGAATTAGATCAGAGGGGGAAGTATCTAATTATTGTATCCTATGATAATATTACTCACCAACACCCAGGATCGGTGCATTATTGGGCTGTGGAATGCCTACTCCTTAGGTAAGACATCATGCCTGGTAAAGGATTTGATATCTTAAAATTCAAATGATATTTTCTGTATAACAAAAACATGGATGAGAAAAGGGATACTGTCCCATTGGTCAAATCAAGTTCCCCAGATTTACGTTTTGTCAAGTCCCACAACAGGATAGGTAAAGGGGATGAGCTGCTATTTTTTGGATTTAAGATTATATAAAGTTTATCTTTTTAGGGTGTGAAGGGATTTTGTTATCTGGAAAGGGAACTATCTTGGAAGGTTTAATGCTTACTTACAGAGACCCAAATTGCTGCTCAGATCTGTTGCAAGTTCTTGTGGGAAATCATCTTAGAAGCTAGCTCTCAGATGACATTGCTGAATATATTAGAGAATTTCAACTTGCATCAGGTCTCATGCTCTAGCAGGGTTGATACTGATTTTTCCAGTTTTAGATTTAGGGGTATGTTTACTAAAGAGTGGTAAGGGAGCAAGGGTGCCGTTAATGCCTGTTGTCAGCACCCTTATGCTCTTAATGCTGTGAAAAAGCAGCATTAATGAGTGTTAAAGGCTCCTGCAGCATTAAGGGACCAGTAGGCAGAGAGTGGGGTTTAACAAGTTGGAGAGAGGGCATTGACAGCAGGTGTTCCTTTAATGCCTGTTGTGCAATCGTGTGTTAAAGCCCTTTAATGCTGGGAACCCTAACACCAAGTAAAACCTCACAGAAAGGGTGTATTTTGATGGGAGAGAGTCTATTTCAATATCCTGGTCTAAATGTCAAAATTGTCTTATACTGAACACTCTCATAATCCCCCACATCAGAACCAAATCCAACCAGCAAGCATGTAAAAGAGCGTTCAAACTATATGCACCCTCCATATGGGACAGGCTACCAGACGATCTCAGCATTATCACTGACCTCAAGGCACTCAGAAAACATTTAAAGTCACATCTGTTCACAAAACATTTCAACCTAAGCGCATAACTCCCCTCCCCCCTCAGAAAGAACATAGCATGATGCTTATCACCGTTTCTGTACATAATCAGAAATGTATATAGTTAAGAGCTCTAAGGTACATAATTGCATATTGTATATAGTTTTAATGCCACTGTTATAATGTATTCTGCATTTGTTCCATGTAAATTGCCCTGACCCAATGAAAGGCGGTATAAAAATACAGCTAAATAAATAAATAAAATATACTGGATTGCTGATGCAGGTGTGGTTTTGGGGTCGTGTCTGGAGGGAAGTGGAAAGTGATTAGTTTGTGGTCAGACCAGGGGATCAATTTTGAGGTGGGAGGTGGAGGCTGTGTATTTCATAATGTGTAGTTTGTGACAAAAACTGAGGTCCAACAGTCTTCCCAAGTTGTGTGTTCATTGGTTTACTAATTGAGTGTATTCTAATGTTTCCATAGCATCCAGAGAGGATTTGGCTACTTTGTGTAGAACTGAATGTAGGTTCAAGTCACCTAGAAATATGACATGTTTGTTGCCTAATGGTTTGTCACAGGTGGTTTGAAGGATGGTTGTTAGATGGTTATCTAATACAGAGGGTGATCTGTATATCAGGTGAATTGTAAGACGTTTGTCACAACAAGCATGCCTAGTCCACCGGTTGATACTGCGCTGACCTGGTGGAATTGCAGGTGATCTCGAGCTAGTATGAGGTCACCCCACTACTGCTCCCAATCCTGGGGCAGTTAAATATGTTGAGGTTGGGTGTAAAGAGTTGATTCAGTAGAACAGTGTAACTGTCAGTGATGCATATAATGTCCAGGTCGTAGTCTTCAAGTATGTCAGACAGGGATTTTGTTGCATGCAGAGTGAGAGTTGATAAGTGCACATTTAATCGGGTGGGAGTTGTATGGTTTGTCTGCACTAGTGCTTTGATAGTGTTAAGTGGTTGAATTCGGATGAGTGCTCTTATCCTTCTGTTTTTCATCGTCTGTAATGTGTAGGAAAGGGAACAGCAGGGGTGGTGTTGCATGATTGGGATGGGTTATGGCCAAGTTAAGAGGAATTCCATGTGTGTTATGAGCAATAGGATGTAGGTGATTGTTATCATGATTGTGAATGAGTTCATAGTGACTACAGTAGTGTCCTCTGCTATTGTCTAGATGTGATAGTTGGTGGTTGTTGATTGATTGATGCTGGGCAGATCAGTGTGAAGAGCTGCTTAGTTGTGCGGGTAGTATGAGTGCACAAGTTTACCTGGTGTTGGGGTTATTCCCATCAAGGTAGATGCAGGTAGATGGCGGGGTTAGCTCTTATGTAGGCGGTAGGGTTGCTGTTGGTGGACACTCTCAAAGATGCTAGTCATGCTCTCTGATCAGGAAGATGGACCGACACCTTCATCGCTGGATGGCTGAGCTTACTTCTATGCTTCACTTCTTGTCCATTTGTTCTCAAGACATCTTACGTGAGCGTTTCGCTACCGCTGTATCAAGGGGGTTCAATTCTAAAAAATATAAAAGACAAAAGCTTTTACACAGATGCCGCAATTCAAAAAGAAGAAAAGACTACCTATCAACACTAACCCCCTTGATACAGCGGTAGCGAAACGCTCACGTAAGATGTCTTGAGAAGGCGTCGGGGCATTCAATTTCATCTTGATTCACGGACTTGATGATATAAGTGTGGTTTGAATGTTTAGTGAGATTATAGTTTTGAATATTGTTCTGTGAATCTAGATAGATATAAAGAGCGAGTGATAGCCATTGATGTGATATGTACTCCTGATTCTGTTTTATCAGTGAGTCTTTGCTGAGGCTGTCACTGGGTGGCTAATGTTTGAATGTTGCAATATGTTAAATCTGATGAAGTCTCTTATTTAATTGTATGAAGTATCATTTCTGAGGCTTCGATATTGGCTTTAAAGACTTGGACGATTATATTGAGGCATTTGAGAGAATAGCTCTCCTAGCCAGGTGGCCAAAGGAACAGTAGGCGCTAAGGTTCACCACTTCTCTCACAGGCAAAGCTTTGGCAGCCTATGGGACCATGCCTGCCAGTTTAGTTACAGATTATAAGGAAGTAAAGAGAGCTATCAAGGATCAGATGGGATTAAACCCCACGGTCTATCGCAGGCTTCTACGTTCCTGTAAATTGAAGTTAGGCGAGACACCTCAAGCTCTCTATTATAGAGTGAAGAGCTTAGTTTATAAATGGCTTACGACGGAGACTAAAGATTTAGAATCCATATTAGACACTGTGATTCTAGAACGGTTTATGGAAGCTGTGTGCAAACTTTCCTAGTCCTCCAGGATTGCAAAAACACTCAGGAAGCCATTGCACTGGCAGACCGCTTTCTAGAGGCTAACAGGTTGAGCCCTGAGAAAGAGGGTGTGTTTAAGAGTGCAAATGTGGAGTTACTAGAAAGGAAGGCAAAGCATGCAAACTTTGGGAAAGAAAGTATGACTTTGGATAAAAGATTTGATGCACAGAGAAAATGTTTTATGTGTGGAGAGTTGGGTCATCTTAAAAGGGACTGTAAAGCTAAGAAAGCTTTTGTAATTACCCACCACAGAGATGCAGGAGAAGGGTTCCTGTTAACAGTGGAAGTGGAAGGGATCCCAACTGAGGCATTATTGGACTCAGGTGCAGACCAATCTATGATATCTCAGAGGCTGTGGAAGAAAATTGAGGCAAAAGATAAACCCTCACCAGAGTCCTCTGGAGATCATATTAAGATTCGCTGCATCCATGGAGCCGCCTCTATCTATCCCATACATCCCGTTGAAATAAAAGGATTAGGTATGAAAAAGCAGATAAAAGTGGCTATAGTACCGAGACTTCCACATGACATAGTCCTAGGCCGCGACTGGCCTCAATTCAGGAAAGGCTTAGCTGAGGAGTTGCAGGGCAAAACAAGTCAACCAGCTACCTTTTCTCAGGAAGAGAACTTAGCCAGGGAGAAAGCCTTACCTAAGGTAGGAAAGGTTGCTGACCCCAGGCTAGGAGAAGGCAAGGCAGGTATGATAACTACCCGCACCGGCTTTAAGCCTTAAGAAAAGGAAAATGACCCTCAGGAAGACCCTATACCAGGGACATCCTTTCATGAGGAATTGATTACTCCCCCGAAAGACATCCACAGGAAGGGAAAGGCCGAAAAGAGGCGGGAAAGGCAAACCAGGGCAAAGAATAGGGCTGACTTGACAGCTGGACAGGAATTGCCCTGGGTTCCCCCAGAATAAAAGGAAACATTTCCCTCATTTCCTAGGGAACAGATAGCAGATCCTGCTTCGGTCCGAGCCTTTAAATACGCCAGGAAAGGATCTGAGACCCTGCCAAGATATTTCTTGGTGAATAACATATCGGGAAAGTTCAGACCCAAGAACAGGTGCTACAAGAAAACAGTTAGTGATACCTCACTCCTGTAGAAATATAATATTAAGGTGGGCTCATGATCACCCACTGGGGGGACATAAAGGGGTATCAGAGACATTAGATCGGGTACTAGCTAGATTTTATTGGCCCAGGGTTTTTAGAGAGACGTCAAGATTTTGCACATCTTTTCCATCCTGTCAAAGGGTCTTGAAAGGGCGCTCGCAGCGAAGGGCTACAGCGGGCCGAAGGGAACTTGAAAGTCAGTCAGTCCCGTCAAAAGTCTTATCATGACCGACGAGCAAGACCACGTATCCTGAAGGTTGGGGATAGGGTACTTATGATGGTCGCAGCTGCTAGCTCCAAGTTTGAGAATGCCTGGAAAGGGCCTTACAGAGTTTTAAAACAAGTAGGTCCTGTAACTTATGCATTGGAGACCGGGAAAGGGAGGCAGCAAGTATACCATATTAATATACTACGCCCATGGCAAGAGTGAACAGTTAAATTAACCCTAAGAGAGAACAGTAACCCATAGGTCCTATCTAGGATTACAGGCTGTGCGCGGGTTGCGCCGCCAGCCTGTAATAGCTTAAGGGGGGGGGGGGATATGTGGTGAGGCAGGTGCAGCACAGACCTGGGAAAGAGAAAAAAAAGGTTTTTCTCCTAAGAGGGGGATGGGCTCACCTAAGCACAGGTCCCAAAATGAAAGTAATACTGAAACACACACTTGCAAGGCTAGCCTGAAGCCACACCCAGTCTCCAGGGCAACAGCAGGGAGAGAGAGGGTCTGGCCAGAAAGGGAAGCATGCTGGCAAACATTTAAACGTGGTCAGTCAGCAAGTGAAGGGAGAGAGCACAGCAGAGCTGAGAGAACTGGGGAAACCAGGAGAAGCAAACAGAACTGCCAAAGTGGGTGGCAGGGCCAGAGAAGAGCAGGAAGAAGCTTGAGAGAGTTCCAGGACTATAGTTCTAACTCAGAAGCAAGCAGCTCAGACTCTGAGCCAGAAACGGAGCCTTTTAGAAAGCCTGACAAAAGGAAGGTTTCTACAAGCAAGGTAAACCAGACAGTACCTTTAAGTGACTCACTAAAGGGAAGGAAGTCTAGGAGCACTGACATTATTCCAGGGGGAAGAAGGAATGTTCATTGGGGAAAACTTTTTAAACTTTTAAGGAAAGTGAAACTAGAAATCCCTGAACGTATCCCAGTCCCTGAGCCTTGTAGCACTGAGGAAGAAATGGAGGTGGAATTCTATAAAGAGGATTCAGATTCTACAGAAGTCTCAATGGAATGCTCATTGTGCATGAGAAGTGCTTAGAAAGCTTTTATTAGATATTATAAAGAAAGCCAAGAAGTAGTTATACTGAGCAGTTGATACTATGAAGTGCTGGAAAAAGAGAGAAGTCTCATTTTAAAGCTGAAATAGTACTTGTGCTATGAAACTGTTCCAACAGCAGTTTAGTTCCTATGCTGAAAAGTAGAGCCTGATTTCAAGCTTACCTGAAACAGCTGGGAGAAGCTAACAAGGTTAGCTGGACTTTACTTGCAAGAGTGATTTTTCAACTGTGTTTGGTTTGGATGAAAAAGGAAACTTGTTTTGTTTCAAAGACTGAAGGAAACTGATTTGTTATAGCACTGCTGAAGTACCTTTACAAAGAAGCTTTTTGTTGGAGAAAATATCCTCACTTTCTGTTAATGGTTTGGAACCTTCTGCCAAGGTCCAATTTACAAACTTGATGATTAAAATACAATTTAGAAATAAATTTTCCTGTGTTGGCCTAATTCCACTTGGACTGCTTTAACTGCCCCACAACTACACAATTAAGGGCCTCAGCTACCAGGCTGAAGCAAGACACAAGTAATATGGCCCGCCGCCCCTACTAGGCAGCCGCCTAGTAGGACTGCCGGCCCACAATAGGCAATATGACAATTACTACCATATAATGCTGCATGATATTAAAAGTATGGGCTGTTTTCCAAGTCAATTAAAAGACATTATTTGTTTTTTCCCAGATGTGAAGAGCCTCTGAATTACATTTTTTTACAACATAGAACTTGATTATTTTTAAAGAACAAATTACTCTCTCATGGAAATTGTTCTGTAGCATAAATATTTGACCAGTCAACCACATGCCATTCTCTGGTGAAAGGAATCTCCAGGAACAAGCAGGAATGTAATCTTCACATATGGGTATTGTCGGTACAGAAGGAGCCTGCGTGGGAACGCTCCCCAGCGTCCAATAGGAACACTTTTGGGAGCATCCCTCAGCACATGCACGCTGCCTTCCCACCTTCCAACTGTCCCGCTTCAGTTCTTCATTTTCTGTGGAGCTGACAGGATCCATACCCTGTCACCACAGAAAATTCCGTCTTTAAAATTGTTTTCTTGTGGTCATGTTTGCCTGCCACACGATGCTTACCGGTACCGCCGGTTCTTTTCTTTTCCTTTCCAAACCCCCCCTCCCCCCCAAAAAAAGTTATACTTTGAACTGTTTCTCTTCAGAAACGTTTCTTTTTTGGTGCTAGGCGCCATTTTGGGCACTAGGCCCCATATTCCTAAAACATGGAAAAACCAACTAGTGGTTTTAAAAAATGTACTAAGTGTGGCGGTACCATTTCCGTCACTGACACCCATGATTGGTGTCTTAAATGTTTAGGGCCTGAACATTCTCCATCTAAATATCTCTCCTGTATGGGATGACTAAAAGAGGAAGACAGAACCGGGCTGCAAAGCTCGGCACCATCTTTTCTTCGGATGCCAGATCCATTGCATCGACATCTTCAAGGGCCTCCTCTTCCTCCCATGGATCTCAGGTAACTAAACATAAAAGCCGGTCTTCAAAGGGTAGCTCTCCTGCTAAACATCGAGAGGCCATCGGCATTGCCCTTGAGGGAACCACATCGGCAAAGCAGCCCCGGCGGGAGGCTTCAGCTTCCAAAGCATCAATGGGGCTCCAGGATGTTCTCGAGGCCTCGACCTTGCAAGAACTACCTGTGCCATGCTCAGGGGTCCCGGCCGTTTTCACCGGTACCAACACCCAGGCATCGGCAGTGTCGATAGACCAGAGGTTCCTTGCTATCGAACGCAGCATCGCAGCTCTTCTCTCAGCTGCGGTACTGTTGGTCCAACAGGCACTGGTACCGACATCGACACCGATGCCGATACCTACACCGGTACAGACACCCGTACTGACGATACCGGTACCAACGGCACCGGCCCCGGTGGGAATTCTTCCCACGCCATCTTTTGCTGGAATCGACAGATCGGTACTGGATCAACTCAGTACTGACTTTGATCGATACCGGGACTGTGCTTTACATGAGCATCATGGTCAGGAATACTTTGAATCCTCCGATTCCGAAGACTTTGACAATTCTGCTGGTACTAGAGGGTTTCTCCCAGAAGATCCCTCTTCTCCCCAACGCAGAATGTCACCTCCAGAGGACATGTCTTTTCAGGACTTTATTTGTGATATGGCCAAGGGCCTTTCAATCATGGTGGCTCTTGAAGAGGAACCCAGAGCAAAGGAATTGTAAATTCTCCAATATCCTAAAGCTCCAAAGGAGGCAGCCACTCTGCCCATCCATGAAATTCTGCATAACTTGATGCTCAGAATGTGGGAGACACCTCTGACTGCATCTCCTCACTCTAGGAGGCTTGATACTATGTATCGAGTTCCGCCATGTCCTGGATTTCAAAAGACTCAGCTGCCACCACCATTGGTGGTGGAGTCAGCCATGCGTAGGATGAAAATTGCAAAGAGGCATGCATCCAATCCTTCAGGTCATGAATGCAGGACTCTGGACGCTTTTGGGTGCCAAACCTTTCTGGCTTCCATGCTTTCAACTAGGATCAGTTCATATATACTATATATGGGAATGTTCCTCAAGGAAGTTACAGGAGACTTGGAGCTTATGAGCCCATTTCTCCCAGAAGACAAGAGACAAGACTTTCTTGCTCAAGTTAAGCATGCTCAAGATGTCTCCAAGTTTGTAAATCGTGCAACCTTTGACTGCTTTGAATGCATCAGCAGAACCACTGCTATTGCCATTGGCGCACGATGGATTGCCTGGCTTCAGGCATCAGACTTGGAAACTTGGGTACAGGACAAGTTAGGCAATATTCCTTGCACGGGAGAGAATCTCTTTGGCAAGAACTGGCAGGAAAAGGCTAACGAGTTAGATGCTGACAATACTACTCTAGATAGATTGTCGAAATCTACAGCCACTCCAGCGAAAAATAAGTCTTATAAAAAAACCCTCTTTCAGCAAAAAGAGGAAATGTTATCCTTCTTATACCCAGCAGAGTCAAACTAAGGGTCAGGTTGCCCAAAAGGGACAAACTAGACAACAAAAGAAGCCAAAAGGCCTGAGAGCCCAACCAGCTCTGCAGGTTCAGCCCCCTCAAGGGCTTTGACTCCTTCCTAGAGAGCTTAGCTTTCCTGCCTCTGAGGGGTCCCCAACCCCCCAATATCCTAGGCAGGTTATGCCACTTTGCCAACAGGTGGCATCAGATAACAGCAGAAGATTGGTCTTTGTCAATTGTAGGAGAAGGTTACAAGCTTCATTTTCACAGCATGCCCCCTCCTACAATTCTAAAGCAATTCAATGCTCAAACCTCCACAGACAATCTGCTAGATCACGAGGTCTCAACACTTCTTGCCCAAGGAGCAATAGAGGAGGTACCCATTCTTCAATGGGGTGCAGGTTTCTACTCCCCCTATTTTCTTATTCCAAAGAAAACAGGAGGACATAGACCCATTTTAGACCTCAGAGAATTGAATAAATACCTGTTTCGAGAGAAGTTCAAAATGATTTCTCTAGGAACTCTTCTGCCATACCTTCAAAGCCAGGATTGGCTTTGCTCTCTAGACTTAAAGGATGCATACACTCACATTCTGATCAATCCAGATCACAGGAAATTCTTATGATTCCTTTTCAGGGAAAACATTTCCAGTACAGGGTTCTTCCCTTTGGTCTGGCTTCAGCACTAAGGGTTTTCATGAAATGCATGGCAGTAGTAGCTGCATTTCTACGAAGCCTGGGGATATTCGTCTTCCCTTACTTAGATGACTGTCTTATTCGAGCCCCTACAGTTACAGAGGCCATCACTGCACTGTCTCGCACAATGTGAATCCTCCAATACTTAGGGTTGGTAATAAACTTCCCAAAATACCAACTTGTTCCTTCCCAATGCCTAGAAGTCATAGGGGCCTGTCTAGATACCAGACAGGCAAAGGCTTTCCTTCCACAAGCCCGGTGTCTTCGCATAATGCAACTAGCTTCTCAAGCAGCAGGGAAATCCTCCTTAACTGCTTGAGAGCTACTACAGTTGCTGGGACATATGGCATCCACAGTTCATGTAGTCCCATATGTTCACCTCCACATGCGAGCAGCTCAGTGGACCCTATCCACACAGTGGACACAGGCCACAGGTCATTTATCAGACAAAATAATAAACTCTCAATGACTAATTTTGTCCCTCCAATGGTGGCAATCACTAGAGAATCTGACAGTGGGGTCTCCTTTTCATCAACCCCTTCTTCAGGCCACCCTAACAACAGATGCATCACAGGTGGGTTGGGGAGCACATCTGAATCATCTCTCTACCCAGGGAACCTGGACTCCACAGGAGGCTGCTCTGCACATAAACCTCCTGGAATTAAGAGCAATCTATTTAGCTCTTCGAGTATTCCACGCCCAGCTCAGCTACAAGACAGTCCTAGTCCAGAAGGACAATCAAGTAGCCATGTTCTATGTGAATAAGCAGGGCGGGACAGGATCTCTATCGTTATGCAGTAAAGCTTTATGACTGTGGGCCCTCGCCAGAGAGTATCAAATTCACCTTCTAGTGGTATATCTTCCAGGCATTCAAAACCTTTGGGAAGACAAACTCAGTTGAGTACTGCTGCCTCACGAGTGGTCCCTCCACCTAGACCAGGTGGCAAAGATATTTCATCTCTGGGGCACTCCAGACATAGACCTCTTTGCAAGTCCACTGAATGCCAAACTTCCCTGGTTCTGTTCCAGGATTCCGGCTCACAATTGTCAGGCAAGGGATGCCTTCCTCCTTCATTGGGGTCAGGACTTCCTTTATGCCTTCCCACCCATTCCCCTCATCCCCAAAACACTCTTCAAGCTCCAGAGAAACAGGGGTCGCATGATGGCCATGCCAAGCGTGATATCCCCTGCTTCTACATCTCTCTCAAGCTGCACCTCTGGAGTTATGGCATGCTCCATATCTCCTTTCCCAAGAGGACGGGACACTCTGGCACCCGAATCCCCAGTCCCTGTATCTCACGGCCTGGTTGTTGAAGGCTTAGACCTCCAGGATTTCAACCTGTCCCAACAGGTAAAGGATATCCTTCAGGCTTATAGGAAACTTTCCACAAGAAGATCTTATGTCTTCAAGTAGAAACGTTTTACTATATGGTGCTCCAAGAAGGGATTAAACCCCCTTGTCATACCTTTAGAATTGATACTAGAGTATCTCCTTCACTTATCGAATTCTGGTCTAAAGACCAATTCGGTAAGAGTCCATCTTAGTGCAATTGCAGCTTCTTATAAGCCTCTGAATGGACAACCAATTTCCTCTCATCCAATCATATCCAGATTTATGAGAGGTCTTCTATTAACCAAACCTCCCATTAAGCCACCACCAGTAGCATGGGATCTAAATCTAGTTCTCGGGCAGCTCATGAAGCCGCCTTTTGAGCCTTTAGCCACTACAACTCTTAAGTTTTTGACCTGGAAGGTCATCTTCCTAATTGCAGTCACCTCTGCATGTCGCATTAGTGAACTGCAAGCTTTAGTGGCTGATCCTCCTTATACTAGGTTTCATCATGATAAGGTTGTTCTTAGAACTCATCCACACTTTATGCCAAAGGTGGTTTTGCCTTTTCATTTAAATCAATCAATTTATCTTCCTGTATTTTTTCTGAGGCCTCACACCTCTAATGCAAAAAGAAACCTTCATACTTTAGATTGTAAAAGAGCCTTAGCCTTTTACTTACAGAGAACACAGCAACATAGAAAGTCCTCACAACTTTTTATAGCTTTTGACCCTAGTCATTTGGGACTTCCAGTCTCCAAAAGAACTTTATCTAAATGGATTGCCCAATGCATATCCTTTGTTTATGAGAGTAAGGGTCTTCCTCTTCAGGACCATGTCCCAGCTCATAACCTGAGAGCCATGGCAACTTCCATGGCTAATCTCCACTCTGTGTCTATCGATGACATTTGTCGAGCAGCCACCTGGGCTTCGGTACACACCTTCACAGCCCACTACTGCCTGGATAAAGCCTCCCATCAGGATGCCTTCTTTGGCCAAGCTGTTCTTCAAAATCTTTCAGACCTAATTCAATGCCTGCCCACCAACCCTGGTGGAATGCCAGAGATCCATGGGAGGAAGGATTCCCACCTTTCTAGGGTGGCACCTTCCTGGGGTTATCTCCCTGGCATCTTCAGTTGGGGAGTCCCCATATGTGAAGACTACATTCCTGCTTGTTCCTGGAGATAGCATAGTTACTCATCTGTAACAGGTGATCTCCGGGAACAGCAGGAATTTAGTTTTCACAACCCACCCACCTCCCCTAGGAGTTGTCTCTCTATCTCTTTGTCTCTATCCTCTCTCCCTCTATCCTTTCACTCAGCTACAAACTTAACTGAAGAGGGACAGTTGGAAAGGCGGGAAAGCAGCGTGCATGTGCTGAGGGATGCTCCCAAAAGCGTTCCTATTGGATGCTGGGGAGCGTTCCCATGCAGGCTCCGTTGGTACCGACGATACCCATATGTGAAGACTAAATTCCTGCTGTACCCGGAGATCACCTGCTACAATTGAGTAACTACGCTTTCCATGCACATTCCTTCTCTTAACTTTGACACAGTGAATTTTGTTCAGCCGGGAAATAAAACAATTAAGCACAGGTCTAATACATTTTACTCCATACAATTATTCCAGTGGTATTGCTGTTTAATGATCCAGATTTCGTACTTGTGAAAAATTTGCTTCTTCAATGTCAGAGGAAAGATTGTACATCTGCTTAAGATAACATCCTCGGGCTTTTTTTCATATTTTCCTGTTTAAAGAAGGCGAAGGTTGTACTAGTATTTTAAAGTCTGAATCAACATGGGAGCTGTGAAAAACTGTTCTGAAAAAAAAATTGCTGTGCCTGTATCACTTCAAAAATGTGCTGCTCACAAGTTTAATATGACTCTTTTTAGAGACAAATTACCATTCATTTGGAAGTATGATAGATTTAAATTACATAAAAGGGGCTGTAAGTCTAATTTAAATGTTTACTGGTCTATTTCTGTGCTTTCTATTTTACTCACATTACTCAAGTGTACATATTTTGAAGTAATTTGCAAAGAAGAGAAATAGGGTCGTTTGAGTAATCGACAAAACAAAAACTTGCTGAAATGAGTTCTGCTTCAATTAGCTAGTCCGTCTGTTCATTTTTCTACTGCTGCTTTCCTCTGCTTAACCAGATATTTTAACAGACATAGATAGTAATCAACGCACACAGAACCTATCATTGTTGGTTTGATGAAAAGGTTTGATCTTGTAAATCATTTGATTGAATCTTTAAGCTCATTTTCTGAAAGTGAGCAACTCCTGATTCTTCTAATCATATCCACGGCCGATATCTCAAGGTCCCATCATCTCACTTCCTTGATTGGTGTCACCCTCTTGGTGACACCTACAGTCTGCAGCACTGTCACTCAACCAGATTGGTTTTGCTCTGATTTGTGAAGGTCCATACATCTTAATTTTCTTGCATTGCCGTAAAAACATATAGGAAGGATGGGAGAGGGGGTGACAGGAAGGAGAGCAATATTTATGGTATTTCCTTAAGAAAGGTTCATTGAATTAATTTGTAAAGCCATCTGGTCAGGTTTATTGAACAGTTCCTTATACTATTTCAAAGAAGTTTGATAAGTCCCAAATGATTGTGTGTCCCTGAAAGGCCAATATACAGAAAGTCTTGGGTATGTTTCATTAAGGTATACTATAGTTGTTTCATGCACAAATTGGCATGCAAAAATATTTTTTATTTAATTTCAGTTTTCATGAAATTCTTAACAAATAAGCTGTTTTAACTTCAGAAGATCATTAATTTTAAACTTAAATAAACTTTCATTCCTAGCGGACTGCACACAAAATAGTTTACCACCTGCAAAGCTGCAAGCTTGCAAATGTTTTCACAAATGAGGCTTTGCAGCACTAAGGGGCATGTTTACTAAGCTGGGCTAACAGCACGGGCTGTTTGTATCTAAGGGGTATGTTTACTAAATTGCTTTAACGTTCCCCGCGTTAGGTTCCCTGGATTCCCATATAAGGGAATAGGCGGTGCATCATTATGGCAAGCTGTGTCAGTTAACACGCGTTACAAGGCGCCTTAGGCTAACGCGCGTTATAAGGCACGTTACAAGACACCTTATCAGGCACAATACAAGGCACCTCATAAGGCATGTTACAAGGAACCTTAGTAGGCACAGTACAAGGCACATGCCTTGTAACGTGCCTTGTACTGTGCCTAGTAAGGTGCCCTGTAACATGCCTTATGACATGCCCTGTACAGTGCCTACTAAGGTACCTTGTAACGTGCCCTGCACTGTACCTAATAAGGTGCCTTATAATGCCGTATAGGGAGTGATGGCAACTGTGGTGAGGGTATTATGGGCTGGCAGCACAGATATGCAAAGATATGACTGTCACAGGCATGCAAAACATCAGACGTGGACAGGAAGGAACAACGAGGATTTGAACCGCATGACCACTGCCTAGAACAGAGCTACTCAACTCCAGTTCTGGAGGTCCACAACCCTGCAGGTTTTCAGGATATCCCTAATGAATCTGCATGAGATATATATGCATTAGAGATATCCTGCCAACCTGACTGGTTCGTGGCCCTCCAGGGCTGGATTTGGAGACCCCTGCCTTACACTTCTGTCAGATAAGATTGTGAGTGGGCAAGGAACAGATGTCATAGACATCAAAAGGGTAGATAGAATGTGTCACATTCCTCCTCGATTCTCACCACCACCATAAAGTTGTCTAATAGATACAGTACTTCAGGCCGGAAGGTTGGGGGTTCAAATCCCACTAGAGGACAGCAACCTTGGGCCAGAAGGACTGAGGTTTCTAGTCCCACAGGTGCTCCTTGTGGTCTTGGGAAGCCACTTAACCCTACATAGCCCATGTTCCCTGTAAAATAGTTACCTCCAAGTTATAATGCCCTGTTCAATGTAATTTCAGTTTGTTCAATGTAAACCGCACTGATGCAGAATAGCGCAGTATATAAGAGAATGAAGATAAAATAAATAAATAAATAAAACATCTATATTTTACCCTACAGAGCACATACACCATAAACATGTGCAATCCCTAGAGCAGAGTTTCCCAACTGCAGTCCTGGAGGGCCAAACACCATTCAGGTTTCATGCTGTCCCTAATAAATATGCCTGTGGTGCATTTGTATGCACCGCCCCCATTGTATACAAATGTAACCATGCATATTCATTAGGGACAGCATAAAAACCTGAACTGTGTTTGGCCCAGCAGGACCGGAGTTGGGAACCTCTGCCCTAGAGCAGCAGCCATCAGAGGCACAAACACCCATACCCACAGGCTCCACTATCTATAGCAACCTGTCTGATATCTGTGGAGTGTGTTTCAATTCTTGTTTCTTACAGTGGTTACCACCCCGTGGAGTGACCCTAATAGTATTGAGTACCATAGCAATTCCTGCACTGTGCCCAGGACTGGTGTGGCGACCAGGCCAGCCAACCACCTCTATATTTGCACAATGCTTTAATAGGTGTGGGAGTGTGTGTATGTCTATCCAGTGTTTTGTGGCTTCCTACTCCTTACTGAGCCCACAATGCTTGCACTGTTTCCAGTGTTAGCCTGCCAATGTGCATAATGAGGAACAAGGTACTGTGGGTATGGCCCGGACAGGGCAGCCTGGGCAGGCTGCATCTGCACATGGCATAGGGCAATGGCTGGGATATTGTACTGCCTGACCACCACCTGCACAGATAGGGTGGCCAGAGCATGTACTGCTAGGGGGGGGGGGGGGTGTCACTCTTACCCTGACTGAGCAGTGACCATGGCATGGCTAGGTTCCCCCATAGTGCTAAACAGTATTTCTTTTGAGTGATATCTATGAGTTTCTTTTTCTGGGGTCCAATTAGTGGCATACCTGTGTGGTGTGTGTGTGTGCTCACATCCCATTTTTGGATGCACACAGTTTCTCCAGGAACATGCACTATGTACTAGTTAGCAGACTGTCTGCAGTTAGCATGTGGATGGCTGGAACACCTTGCAAGGTGCAGTGGGTGGAGACTGACTGTGCCTTCTGCTGGTGAATGTCAGATAGTGGTGGGGGGCAGCTGAGCTTTTCCAGGCCTGCTGACAGTGCCCTATGTGATGCATACAGATCTGCATTGACTGCCCTGTTCCGCAGCAGGACTGGGGTTGATGGTCCTCTCTACTGGCACCTTTGCAGAGATGTAGAATGTGGATCTGTTGGTGGGAGATCCTGTCCCCCACCCTGAGCCACAGAGAGCAGGTTGGGTGGTGCTACTGTGATGGCGAAGACGGCCAGGTCCCTAGAGGGATAGGAAAAGTGCGGGCAATTTCCCCTAGTCAGAGGGAAAGGGAAAAAAATGCTCAGTTTAAAAGTGCAGCTAAGGCTGAAAAAAAGAACCTGTCAAATGTTGTTGTTCAAAAGCCACGCCCCAGCTCCATAGCAACTGAGGGTGGTAATGCAGCACAGCTGGGGGCGGGGTGGAAAGATACCGGCCAGTCACATGTTTATAAGCCCCAGAGAACAGAGAGAGATAGTTTGGCAAGATTGGAGAAAGTCTCGAGCTTCCCAGGGGAGGAGGAGAGATTGCAAAGACAGGCAAGGAGGTTGCCAGGTCTGGAAGGATTGCCAGGACACGAGAGGAAGAGGGCTGACTCGGTTTCAGAGGAGGAGTCTGAAAGGGAGCCTCATTCAGTGCAAGAGTTTCATGCTTGCAGGAGGAAGGGAGACGAGAAGGCTGCTTTAACCAGGAAACAGCATGGCCAGGGAAGGAGCAGGGAAGCACTGCTAAAGAAACTTCCAAAAGGTACTGCTGCTAAAGTTACCTTTCAAAGGTCTCAGGAAGAGTTCCCAGACAGCCAGCTCCAGGAGTTTAACCAGAAGCAGGGTTACCAGAAGCCTCTCAGTAAAGAAGGTTTAAATGTTTTAAAACTGGTTCAACGTATGCTGAAAGACCAGGAAGTAATTAGTGGAGAGAATACTTCTCTGCACCGAGGGAAAGAACAGCTGTTTGCTGATGACGTCACAGAACAGTCCTGTTCAGAATGTGAGTCGATGGACATCGGGGAAAATATTCTTTTATGTGAGCCAGAGGAGGCTATGGAATGTGAGTTATCCCTGATAGTGAAATAAGAGTGTGTGGAAATATATGTTTAAAGAAAAATTCCATTTCTCTGATATGCATGGTGGTTTTATAGAGCTAAGAAGTTTTAATTAGTGTGCTTGCTGCCCTAAATGAGACATGCACCGGAGTGCTGCTGGAAGTCTCTGGACTACTGATTAAAACACTTAAAACTCTGAAACCAAAGAAGAAAAGTTTATTTGCTGGAAGTTGTTTGCATTGAAGTTTCAATGAACATTTTGAGTTTGTTTAATGCACTGGGAAGTGAAGCATTATTTTGAATGAGTAACCTTTGTATGCTGAAGTAAGCAAGAACATTTTTCTTACCTGAGTTCCTTGTGAATATTTTGTACACGTGATTTACCAAGCTTCATTGTGAAGTTCCCGCTATTATGGGAGGCTAATAAAAATATTCCTGCGTTTGCTTTCAACTCTCGGCTCAGCCTTTGAATACAACTACAATTGCTCTAAATACTACAACTCCCAGAAGCCCTTGCTCTGGAGTTGCTTGAAAGTGACATTCGCTCCCCCTTCACCTCATCAGGCAGCCGCCTAGGCGGGGCAAGGGCGCGACACTACATAATCCGCTTTTGGGTCCAAACACCACCCTTCACTTATAACATGTGACCATGGCAACCACACAGGATATGCACTATTCTGGCTGCATCATAGTCCACAAGGGCTAGACGTGACTGGGAAATACAGATGGACACAGGTGTATCCTAGGTGTGTCTGCAAGGACTACCTATCACACACTGGCACTGATGGGGACCTGCAGCATAGCCTATCTCAGCCATGCCATGTGCTACAGACCTGGTGCTAGGTGCCCCACCTCACCTTCAGGGTGAGCACAGGAACCGCACAATGTCAGGTCTGTAGCCACTCTATGCCAGTAACACACACGGTCAGTTCCCCCTACCAGGCTGTGGTGCTATAGAGGTGCATACCCCATCTTTATTTATTATTTATTTTATTTATTTCAATTTTTTATATACCGCGCTATTTACAATCAGCGCGGTTTACAGAGAACCAAAGACCAGAACAACAGGCTGTTCGGTATTACATAAAACAGGAAAATAAATTTGGATAAGATAAACATGGATAATATGGGGGTAAAACTATATACATTGAACTATATACATAGAATATTGATCTGCTAATTCGATCACATGAGAGAAGTATTTATGTAATATTATCAATAATGTTTGGAAAAGGAGGGGATTCTGTTAAGTTTGTGGTGAATATTATGTGGAGTAGTATTTGATGAATAAGTTATGTTTGAGGGCCTTTCTGAATTGGACTATGCCGGTTATGGCACGAATTTCGGGTGGTAGGGAATTCCAATGTTTTGGTGCGCAAAACATGAAGGCTCTGTTCGCTGTTGCTTGGCTACAGGTTGTTATGGCCTTCGGCATCATTAGGGTGTTTGTCGCTATTTTTCTTCTGGTTCTAGTTGGAGGTAAAATTGTGTGAGATCAGTTAGAGAGTTTGCAGATAAACCATGTATGGCCTTGTATGTGAGAATTAGGGTTTTGAATATGATTCTGCCTTGTATCGGGAGCCAGTGAAGATGTTTGAGAATTGGTGTCACGTGACTACTCCTGGATACTCCTTGTAGAACCCTTGCAGCAGTGTTCATGGCAAGTTGAAGAGAACTTAGGGTGGATTGTGGGAGACCTTGTAGAATTGAATTTGCGAAATCAAAATGTGGTAGGATGAGTGCTTGGAAGATGGTTCTAAAATCGTCTGGGTCCAGTAATGAGCGTAGATGCCTGAGTGTGCGTATCTTGAAGTATACAGCCTTTGTTATATTGTTAACGTGTGATTTCATATTGAGACGGTGGTCCAGTGTGACTCCAAGGTATCTTATTGCTTCCTTGGTGGATAGATCAGCTCCTTTGACGCTTATTTGTGCTGGTGGAATGAAGTTAGGGTCTCTTGTAACAAAGAGAACTTCAGTTTTCTTATGTTGGATGCGGAGGTTCTGTGAGAGGAGCCACTCTGATACGGCATTGAAGCAATTTATTATGGGAAGTAGATCCAATTGCATTGTAGAAAATGGCATATAAAGTAGGATGTCGTCTGCATATATCATACCTTCCACGTTGAAAGATCTGATGATATTGCAGATGGGTTGCATGTAGATGTTAAACATGAGAGATGAAAGAGATGACCCTTGTGGTACTCCTTGTTTTTGGTGGAAAAGGTTTGATTCTCCTGTTGCAGATTTTACATATTGCATTCTGGTGTCCAGGTAAGATTTGCACCATTCCAGCGCTGAACTACCGATGCCTTTTTCCTTCAATCGTGTAATGAGTATCTCGTGATTTACCGAATCAAACGCTGCTGCAATATCTAAGAAGATTAGCACGACGCCTTGGCGGATGTTGTCTATATTGGTGAGTATGTTATTGAGGAGGGTGGTGAGGAGTGTTTCAACTCCATGGTGTTCTCTGAAGCCATGTTGAAAGTGGTCGAGAGGAGCTGTGGAGTCTATGTGGTCTTGAATTTGGCGTTGCACTTCTTTTTCAAAAATTTTTGCTAGGAGGGGAATGCTGGCGATAGGTCTGTATGAGTCAGCCCTTTTAGGGTCTAATTTGGAATTTTTTAATAATGGTCTGATGGATGTGAGCTTTAGAGCAGATGGGAATGATCCAGTTGAGAAAGAAAGGTTCATGATTCTTGCAATGAATGGGCTGAATACACTTCTAAGGTCCTTTATCCAGAAGGCTGGGCAAGGATCGGTTTGAGCGGTGGAGGTATTGAGTGAGGAGATTATGTCTTCAATTTGTTTAGCTGAGGGTGCATACAGTGAAGATAAGGTGTTTTGGCAAGTTGATTCTTGAATAACTGTATTCTGTAGCTCATCTGTCTGTAGGAGTTTAGATTGCAAGTACTCAGCCTACTCAGTACTTGTGATCAGATGTAGGCTGCTGATCTGCATGTGCAGTGAATCATGGGTATGGGCGGGTTTACCCTATCCTGGTAACCACAGCAAACAGCTTGTGTGGTGACCTGCAGTCTTTCTGTAGCCAGCAGTGGGTTAGATGCTATAGAGCTGTAGACCACTGGTACTTCAATGACTACAAAGGCAGAGGTCATGGGTTTGATGCCACAGTGGTGTTATTTAATAAGGCTGTGTGAGGCTTTTCCTTTTAATTTAAATCAGTGCTGCCAGCAAAATCACCCTCACAGTGCCGTAGCCTAAGGTGCCTCATAAGGCACCCTATAGGGCACCCTATAAGGCGCCCTATAAAGCATCCTATAGGGCACATTATAAGATGCCTTGGCGGACAGGGCACTTTATAATGTGCCCTATGGAGTGCCTTATAGGGTACCTTATTTAGCACCTTAGGTTACAACACTGTGAGGGTGTTTTTGCTGGCAGCACTGATTTAAATTAAAAGGAAATGCCTCAAACAGCCTTTTATATAACACCACTTCAGGATCAAACCCATGACCTCTGTCTCCACAGTCATTGCACTAACCAGTGAGCTACATCTTTATAGTTTCTAATGCTGCGCTGGCATGAACTTAGGCTTAACGTGCGTTAACGTGCCATGGCGCCCACTATCGCACGATACCAATTCCTTGCAACCTTTCCTCCAGACCGCCCACTACCTTATATGCCATTTTCCACATTAATGCTGCAACTAGTGCCGGTAACATTAAGATGGTTTAGTAAACATACCCCCTAGTGTTAAATAGCCTGTGCTAACCATTAGCCCAGCTTAGTAAACATGCCCCTAAGAGTATGAAAGCCCTGACATTTTGATGTTTTTTTGCTTAAAGGGGTTTTCACATTTGTTATGTACAAGGCTTTGCTTGTGAAAATATTTGCAAGTTGGTACATCAGTACAGAAAAATGAAATATGTGAAGAATACCAGGATGAAACAGTGAGTTGTAAGTACTATACTTATGGTTAAATGACTATGTGCAGAGCTGCTAAGCTACCCAGTTCTGGGTGGGAGATTTTAGATTCCCATTCCTGTGGTGATGAAGGCTAGAAGTAGTTAAGATGTCCATAGCACCCATAATTATTTACATACTATGTATGTTACCAATTTTATTTTCTCTTTCTCTTTTATGAAATAGAGAATAGCATCGCAAATTGTGTTCTTTTGCTGTGAACACCCCCCCCCCCAAAAAAAAAAAACCAACAACAAACAAACCTTGAATTGCTTAGTGAAAATTAAAGAACTTGGGATCACAAAGTGGGCCACCATTATGCTTTTGTTATATCAGGGTTCTTACAAGGTGCTACTGGATGATCTATCCATTGTATATTAACTGCATAACCCTAGAGTATTGACAATTTCACCCTTTGAATAGTCTTTGAACTCCAAGTATGATTCTTCCTTAGCTTAAAAAAAGATTAATCCTGTCCTTATTTATACATTAGAAACATAAGAACGTCAAGAAGGGGTTCTGCAAACTAAGTGCTGCTTTTCAAAGCAGTGTTCCTTATGGGGTATTTTATCTTCAAGTTAAATAATAAGTTACTGGACAACCTC
Organism: Ichthyophis bannanicus; assembly: GCA_033557465.1. NCBI lineage: Eukaryota > Metazoa > Chordata > Amphibia > Gymnophiona > Ichthyophiidae > Ichthyophis > Ichthyophis bannanicus. The sequence continues at coordinate 1,797,807,554 of CM066032.1, read as the reverse complement.
GCTAGTTAAAGGTATATGGTCCATTGCATATGTTTTGAACAACAGGGGTTTGATGATATCCCAGCAACTTAAAGACCAATATGATTGTTTGTTTGTTTTCCCCACTCTTTCAAATGGGTACAATTATGGAGTATCACATACTCACACCTCAAAGGTACTCTTGACTCCACCACTGTCTGGCAGGAGGTCGTCATTACAGGCTACGGGATTTCTTTAACATTCTAATAAAGGATGGGTTTCAAAGCTGCCAAGATGTTCAGTGAGCATGGGGAAAAAAATCAAATATTAATACTGCAGGAAATACTTGGGTGGGGGGGGGGGTGGTGGTATTCAAAGGCATTTTCATGGTTCTCAGAATCTGGCCAACCCGGATATTCAGTGCTAGGGGCCAAGATATAACCGAGGCATTGAACATTCGGGTTTAGAGTTTAGCGGCAGCAGTTAGCTGTATTAGGTCGGCTCGCCGCCGCTAAATATCCCCCCTCCTTGGTGTATATTCTTGGGAAACTGTCATGTTTATTTCCTTCAGACGCCCTGACACGGTCCTCATACAATTTAGCTCACTCCGTTAGCTCTGTACCTGGTACCTTTGGTCATATTGCATTTCAAAGGAAATGATTCAGCCATTCTAGCAACAAGGATGGCATAAATTCAGAAGGTATTTAAGTTATCATCCCCCGCTTACATATGTTATTATCGTCCTTAAATCACTAGCTATTACTGAGAATATTGAGTATTGAATTCACTTATATCAACTGCCACTCAAAAAGGTGCTGACATGCTAGAAGACGCATAACACATTGAACATTACAGATGTGCATTCATAGGCATCCACTATGTTCATATGGGTGCCTAAACATTTAGGGCCCAATACTCAGCGGCAGCGGCTAGTGCTGATACAGCGTCTAGTTGCCACCTCTGTACTTTAAACCTGCATATTCAATATCTGGTCCCAGCAATGAATATCTGGGTTGCCCGGACTGCCAAGAAATGAACCAGGCAGCAGAATTTTTCATTGACTGACCAGTTAACTTTGGCAGTGAAAGTTAGGACAGCCTTTGCTGTGCCTGACTTTTGCCACTTTGCCGTAACTGGGCAGCGGCTCACGATCTCCGCTGCTCGACTGTGGCTGGCTACCACCCTGGAATATCCCCAGACCACCCCAATGCATCGGGGCATGCAACAGTAGTTCCCAGTGGCAGACCTACATTTTTGGGGCCCTGAAGCTTGAGCTGTTATGGGAGCACCTTCACAACCAGCAACGAGTCTGGGTAACCACTATTGTCTTCTTCAATGGGGTTGTTCCACCACAGATCACCACAAATTTTAAAAATGTAACCACTACATCTCAGATTGTTTTTTTTTGTTTACGGTTCACCTGCATTATACTTTAATAACCTTTTAATTTTTATTTTAACTATTATTTTGTATTGAATTACACTATTAATATTATTATTTTTAAAAAAACCTTCTCATACAGCAGATGCAAAAAAAAGTTGCTTCTGGAACCCCTCTGGGATTAGGGCCCTGAAGCTTAAGCTTCACTAGTTTCACAGTAGATCTGGCCCTGGTAGCAGCAGGGGATATTTAGAGGCACTAAACATGCAGATAAGGCAATTAACACTCCCTTTGAATATCAGCCTTTTAAAGTTTGTGCAAAGGGATTCGCTTGTATGTGAATTGATCTCATAAAATGTTCAAAAAAGCCACACTACAGAGCCATGTCTTACAGTGGCTCGGGAATATTAAACAAACATTGGCCTTACTAGGATCATCACCATAGACAAGGTAGGATTGAATAGCAGTACATGGGCCTGGTTGCAGGAAGCTGGAAACTCAGCCACTGTTTTAATATTGGTAAGTGATAATCATAGCAAACCTGTACATTCAGTCTGTGGCAAGATTTTTTTTTACAATAAGTAAGTCAGTTGGTCTTTGGAGGAAGCAAATCCATGAATGCAATAAAATTAAGGAAGTGAGTTATAACAAACAAACCGTCTTAGTATAGAGATGCTGAATATAGGCAAAAAAGTAGACGAGCATGGCCAGTACAAGGGCATTGGATGTTCTAGGTGAACCTTCAGCTATGTTTCCCCCCCCCCCTCCTTAGATTTTGATGATGAAATTCAACAATCATGATCATCAAAATATTACCCCTCCCTCAAAATATTACCCCTCCCTGAAAATGTGTAATTGCCTGCCTGCCGACCCCTTTAACCCAGATTTTCACTTTCAAAAATTGCTGCTACCCTCTTAGCCCTTTCCTCCACACTGGAATGCCCCTCCCCCCCCAACATGCCCTGTTGCTAAATGCATAGCATCAGGGCGCATAAGGGACAAACCAGGGAATTTTTAAAGCACTACCCTTGTAGGTACCCTTTACACAATAGCGGAATTAAGGATGTGGTTGAAAACTACAGGCCGGTTAGTTTAACTTCGGTGGTGAGTAAGTTATTGGAAACGCTGCTGAAAGAGAAAATGGTGAGGTTTCTGGAGTCCAGCGGATTACAGGATCCGAGGCAGCATGGATTCACCAGAGGCAGGTCTTGTCAGACAAATATGATTGAAATCTTTGACTGGACCGAGGGAGAGCCCTAGATGTGCCTTAGATTGCAGTAAAGTCTTTCACACTGTTCCTCACAGGCGACTTATAAACAAACTGAGTACCCTAAGGATGGACTCTAAAGTTACGGCTTGGGTTAGAAATTGGTTGAGTGGGAGGTGATAAAGGGTATAGGTAAATGGAGCTCACTCTGAGGAGATATAAGTTACCAGTGGTGTGCCCCAGGGATCTGTCCTTGGTCCGATTCTTTTTAACATCTTTGTTAGTGATATAGCGGAAGGACTGTCGGGTAAGGTTTGCCTCTTTACAGATGATACCAAAATATGCAATAGAGTAGACACCAATAAAGGTGTAGATAACATGAGGAGGGATCTAGCTAAGCATGAAGAATGGTCTAGAATTTGGCTGCTGGGATTTAATGTTTAAAAATGATCGGTCATGCATTTGGGCTGCAGCAATCCAAGGGAGCAATATAGTATAGGGGGTGAAGTACTTTTGTCCACTAAAGAAGAGCGGGACCTAGGCGAGGTTGTGTCTGATGATCTTAAAGTAGCTAAACAGGTAGAAAAGGTGACAGCAAAAGCTAGAAGGATGCTTGGGTGCATAGGGAGAGGAATGGCTAGCAGAAGAAAGGAGGTGATAGTGCCTTTGTATGTCTTTAGTGTGACCTCATTTGGAGTATTGTGTGCAATTCTGGAGACTGCACCTTCAAAAGAATATAAACAGGATGGAGTCAGTACAGAGGGTGGCTACTAAAATGGTTATTGGGCTTCATTATAGAGCATATGAGGATAGACTTAAGGATCTTAATATGTACACCTTAGAGGAAAGGCTGGATAGAGGTGATATGATTGAGATGTTTAAATACCTCTGTGGCATAAATGCACTGGAGGAGAGCCTCTTTCGACTGAAAGCAAGCTCTGCTATGAGGGGACATGAGATGAGGGAGAAAGGGAATAGATTCAGGAATGATATGCGGAAATATTTCTTTACAGAAAGAGTGGTGGATCTGTGGAATAGTCTCCCAGTTGAGGTGTTAGAGATGAGGACAGTATCTGAATTCAAAAAGCATGGGGGAGGAGTAGCCTAGTGGTTGGGGCAAGGTACTTCAGGCCAGAAGGTCAGGGGTTCAAATCCCACTAGAGGACAGCAACCTTGGGCCAGAAGGACTGGGGTTTCTAGTCCCACAGATGCTCCTTGTGGTCTTGGGCAAGCCACTTAACCCTCCATAGCCCATGTTCCCTGTAAGTATTAGTGTATGTGTCTCATATCCCCTTGTGTTAAATGTATCCCCCAACTGTGTTGTGACCACTTTGATTGAAGGATAAGGTGCAATACAAAACTGTCTAAATAAATAAATTGGATCAAATGAAAACAGACTGTGTTTGAACTGTACAAATGATAACTCTCCTTTCTTCAGCAGGTCCTCTCCTATGACTACTGGCTGTGGCCATCACTGTGCTCTCTCCTAAAAGACAGGGAAGGGGCCTTTGGACACTTTTTCCAGTAGCCTTTCTTTCCAGCTTCCTGGCAATGAAATCTGATCTAATAAAAGGGACTAATGTGGCACAGGGCTAATTTACATGGAGGAAACAAACCACATTGGTTTATTTGATAGGAAACAGTGAAAAATATGTGAACACGAGGGAGTTTAGCTTGATTTATTCTTGATCAATAGGGATGTGCAGTCATTTGAAATGACATAGAAAATCTCAGTGGCATCCCCAATATCATTCCATGTTTTCAAGTGAAAATGAAGACGATCTGAAACATTTGCCTCTCAAGATCAAGGAACATAGTCTTAAAATGGGCCTGCAGCTTAATGTAAAGAAGACATTGATCCTGATAACTGGCAAAATCAATAAGTTCATCATTGATGGAGAAGAAATCAAAATAGTGGACCTCTTTAACCTACTTGGATCAACTATCAATAAAGAAACAACAAGCAGTCAAGAAATCTGACAACACATTGCTCTTGGTAGAATGACTATGAAGGACCTAGACAAGATTCTCAAGAGCAGAAATGTCTCTCTCCATACAAAGATTTGATTTGTTCAAACCATGGTATTTTCAAGGAAGAAAATCAATGTCTTTGAATTATGGTGCTGGTGAAGAATATTGTGTATACCATGGACTGCCTGAAGAACAAACCAGTCAGTACTAGAGGAGATCAAACCTAAACTTTCTTTAGAAGCTAAGATGACAAGACTTTGACTTTCATACTTTGGACACATCATGTGAAGAGAGAGATCATTAGAGAAAGACATTATGCTTGGCAAGGTAGAAGGTCAATGCAAAAGAGGAAGGCCAGCAACACAATAACAACAGCTATGGGTGCCACTCTGTCAACAATGATTGAAGCCTGAACACAGTTTAGGACAACTATCCAGAGGGTCGCCATGAGTCCACACTGACTTGACGGCACTTAACAACAACAACAAAGCACAGAATCAATTACTAATCTGTAAATACTGCCACAGACTAATGACTCTCGTAGAAAATGCAATATTTTACCACAGCTTAGCAACTACCTCTCTACATTTATTTATGTGACTTCTTGCAATAGCCTCTCATGCTATGGTAAATAGTTTAAAGAACCTGGTATTTCCCCAGTACCTCGTATTTGCATCTAGTTTATGTTGCTGGAGGTTGATTGTCTTCACACTCTTCATTTTTAGGTCACCCCCAAAACTAAAAGTTAGATGTGTAATATTAATGCTGTAAGTTCTAAACAGGGTCCCCAAGCAACATTTTGCTGAGCGAACCCGGCCTGTCGTTTTTCCTCCCTTCATTACGGTAACCAACTTACTTTAAATGAAGTTTGCTGTGCTGTGCATGTCCATGCTTGTAATATTTTTGTAGCCCTGCAGCTATTACTTCCCACTGCTGGGCCGAAGTCCAGTGATAACAACCGGCACTTTCCAGATAGTGCCACTGGCAATCAATGGATAGGGCACAGGACTAGCCCAATCACTAGGCAAATTAGGTGGTCATCTAGGGCGCAGCAAAAAACAACTATAGGTAAAGCAAAACAATGAGTTCTGATAGCCACACAAACTCAGAGTCATCAGTGCATACTTTTACTTGCAGGAAGAATGGGCAATATGAAAATAGTCCATTTACCCATGTAAGTGGCTTTAGAAATCTCCGTCATCATGCATGTTGTTGTTGTTAAGTGACATCTAGTCGGTGTCAAGGAACACAGTCTTAAAATGGGCCTGCATCTTAACATAAAAAAGACAAAGATCCTGACAACTGGAGAAAAACTTAAAATAAAGGACAACTTTAATGTGCTTGGATCAATAATCAATAAAGAAGCAACAAGCAGTCAAGATATTGCACGATTCATTGCTCTTGGCAGAATGGCTATGAAGGACCTAGACAAAATTCTCCAGAGCGGAAATGTCTCTCTCTATACAAAGATTTGACTTGTCCAAGCAATAGTATTTTCTTTAACATCATTATGTATATATTTACAAAATAAAATTTAATATTTTAACCTGTGATGTCCAATGTCCATTTCTATAGGGTTGTTCTGGTAGGGATGGTGTTGAGATGATTACAACTGTGTATAATAATCAAAGTCTCGAGGGGAGAGGGTGCACTAGGGGTCTAAAAGCTCATTTCAAGGGGCAGCAAGGCTGAATGTTTGCCTAGGGTGCCTCATACCCTTTCACCAGCTCCGATAGCACCTACCAGAAGCACTTATCTATCTGTACAGTGCTTGTAGCATTAAACAAATTATTAATCGTAGTAGTAGTAGTCACGGCTGCTATCCAGGGAAGTGCCTTTGAATATCAGGGCCATTTTTTATTTGGCGATCTGCTTTCTACATCCTGTTGGGTGAAACGGGAGAATATATATTTTTAAATGCAATGAAATTAAGCAATACTAGCAAAAATAGACAAAGTAATAATTAGTAGTTGTAGTATTAGATAATTGTTAGATTAGTAAGTAAGAAACACAGATTTCATTGTACATTTCCATGACTAGATTCACTATTCCAGGGCAAGAAAACTACGTTTGATGTCTTGTGCTAATTACAGAAGAAGTCACTGAGACCAATCTGCATAAGTTAATTTTCTCTCCTCGCCAACTCGCCACCCCCAATTTTTCTCTCTGCTCTTTCTCTGCTATAGCTCACTGAACAACTTCATGAGGAGAACGGCAGACTGCAAAAAACCTAATGAAGTAGCCATGGAGATTTTCACAATATTCTGTTGAACTGTTCTGCAGGAGCAGTGGGGAAAAGATGACCTTGCTACTGATAACTCTGCTGGAACCATTGCCAAGGTCATCTGCCCTGACCCTTTAAATGCCTGGCGCAGCAGGAAATAAACACTCAAAAAAATACTTGACTGGACTTGTGTAAATATAGGTTTGCAAGAAAATAAAAAGAACCATATTACTTTAAAGCTACATATATTTTTTTAAGTTACTGTTGTATCTGAGACCATGTCAAAACCATCCAGTCTAGGGCTGTACCAAGCCATAAATGTGTCCTGTACGACTTGCACTTCTGGCATGTCCCTCTCCCCCATCATATTTGCCCCATGCCTAACATCTCTAATCTTACCCCACACCTCCATGTCCAGCCGGCTCCCACCCATGCTGCCTGTCTTTGCCCCCCGCCACCGCTTTTTGTGTTCTCTCGTTGGTGGTGTTGGCAGCAGCAGAGCGGACCTGATCTCAAATTGAAGAAAAAAAAAAAACGTAACATGCGGGTCTTTCCTACTCCACGCTTGCATGCACGTCTGATCCCTCTCTCTTCTGATGCAGGCTCACATCAGAGGGAGGGGGTAGACCAGCCATTCAAGCGTGGAGTTGCAATGCACCCTATTCCTTTGTGCCCTGTGTGAATCTGAACTACTTGTTCTTTAGTTTAAAATTTGCATCTAGGCAATTATTTTTAAGGATTCCTTTTGCTAAAGCCTGCTATGGATTTGCCATCAACGTGCTGATCTCATTCACATTTAATGGCAAAGGCCACAGGTTAGCTGTTGGGGGGGGGGGGGGGGTATGTCCCGGCAGCTAAGACACAAAGGGTTTTCCCTAACGTGCTCCATTAGATCGGGTTCACTGAACGACTCCTATAGAGGAGTTATCAGGTGAGCTCACATTAGGAGCCGCATTGCAGCTGAGCACGTTGCAATTTCCCTGGTGCTAGTAGTAATTCACTCTCCACTCCCACTCTCCGCCAGTTTCCCACCCCCATCTCACAATTGATTAGTGTTCCTGACTACCTGTAGTCCCTTCTTTAATCATCCTTTGACCAGTTAACAGGTTTTGGTACCAACATCATTTTTATCGTTTCTAGCCTGCCCCACCAACTCAAATGAAGGGGGGTCCACCTGCAGACGTTATCATGTACAATTTCTTGACACATCTTAATGTTGATTGCGACAGTCTCTTCCAAGGTGGTGCCATAGGTCACGCCCAGGTATCTAAAGGATGACTTCTCATATTGAAAGGGGTATCCACGCATCATTTCTTCGCTGACCTGTTCATTCAGAGGAATAATTGTTGTTTTATTCAGATTTACTTTATATCCGGATATCGCTGAATATGCATCTATGAGTTGCAGTGTTTCAGGAAGGTCTGATGGGTGTAGAAAAATGAGCAGGTCATCTGCATATGCTGACAATTTACAGGGACCATCAGCTAACTCAATTCCTTTTATGTTTTCCTTCTGTCGGATCGCTATTAATAAGGGTTCCAGGGCTAAATTAAAAAGCATCGGTGACAGGGGGCAACCCTGTCTGGTCCCTCTTTGCAACTGAAAAGGGGCTGAGAGGTGTGAGTTGACCGCTATTCGAGCTGTGGGTTTGGTATATAACAATTCAACGCGTTTTAGGAACTTTTCTCCTATCCCAAACCACCGTAGGGATCGAAATAGAAAGGACCATTCCAGTCGATCGAAGGCTTTTTCGGCATCCAATGCTAGCCCTATCAGGGGCTCGGCCTTAGTCTTAGCAGATGCCAGTACATGTGCCAATAATCTTCCATTATCTGTAGTGGATCTGTTTTGTATAAATCCACATTGATCCTCCTGTATCAAATCTTTTAAGATCCGTCCTAATCGGTTAGCAAGCACTTTAGCATAGATTTTATAATCAGAGTTTAGGAGAGAGATGGGTCTGTAATTCTCTATCTTTTGTGTATCCCTGCCCGGTTTCGGGTGAATTACCACCACAGCCTCTGCCAGGGCTCCAATCTCTGGAGATTCATCTTGCAGGCCACTGTAGTAGATCTGTAGCATGGGAGCCAATTGAATGCAATATTTATTATAGAATTCCAGTGGGATACCATCTGGACCGGCGGCTTTGCCACGAGCCATCTGTTTGATCGCATCTTGTATTTCAGTTACAGAGATCTCTTGTTCCAGCGTTCGACTTTGATGACTGGTTAATGTGGGTCCTACTATCTTGGAGACAAAATCTTCAAAGGCTCTGTCACTACATTGGGTATCTGAGCGATATAGTTCCTCATAGAATTCTTTGCAGCGGTCTAGTATTTTGTCAGATCTCAGGAGAAGGCCCCCGGAATTGTCTTGCAACGCCGCTATAGCGGTCTTGCTGGTCGTTGGTTTGAGCTGCCGAGCTAAGAGGGATCCAGAGCGGTTGCTTTCATAGTAGTATGTACTACGTTGTAGCTGGATACTACTCAGTGCTTCTTTGTTGAGGAGAGCATTATACTGGTATCGCAATTTTTGGAGTCTAATCAATATCATTGAGTCAGCTCTTTTGGCTAGTAACCTTTCCCCAGCTTTTATTTGGAGTTCCAGTTCATCTTTTTCTTTTTTCCTGGCTTTACGCCGTCTAATGGTGTAGGTGGTAATATGAGCTCGTATTGTCGCTTTAAAACCTTCCCACCAGCTCCAGATGGAGGTATCAGTGGGTGTATTATATTTAAAATAGGTCTCAATTTCCCCTGACAGTAGCTGTACAAAGGAGTCATCTGCTAGTAGGGATTTATCAAATGTCCATCTTGGCGGAACATGTTGTGTAACGTTGGTATCCAGCACTAGGGAGACAGCGGCGTGATCCGATACCGTTGTAGCATATATCTCTGCGGACAACACTTGAGGCATCAGCTCTGTGGACAGTAGGAAGAAATCGATCCTTGTTTGGGTATTATGTGGGATGGAATAAAATGTGTAGTCTCTTTCTTGGGGATGAAGTAGGCGCCATGGGTCTACCAAGTGTAGCTCTGTTATGATTCCTTTAAGAATCGCCTGCGATTTGACTTTGTCTACAGCCCGATAGGGCGTGCGATCTAACAGTGGATCCAAGATGACATTGAAATCGCCCCCTAAGATGATATTGGTGTGAGCTATGGCTGTAACTTCTTTAGCTATCAGTTTGAAAAAGTTAGGGTCATCGAGGTTGGGTGCGTAAATATTGAAGAATGTGTAAAGCTGTTGATTTATTTTCATCGTCACTCTGGCCCATCGACCTAGCGGATCAATCTGTGTGCCGGTAATGGCGGATTGCAGGAATTTGCGCACTAATATTATTACCCCCCCTTTGCGTTGAGTGGCAGAGGCCGAGGCCGCCACCAGGAAATATTTAGAGGTTACTTTCTGCGATTCAGTATCTGTTAAATGTGTCTCTTGTAAGAGGGCAATATCTGCTTTTTTTTGTTGGCAGTACGCTAAAATCTTCTTTCGCTTGACAGGGCCAGTAATACCTTTTACATTTAACGAAAGCATTAGGAGATCACTAGACATCAATGTTGGAATAAGCTGTCTTATAAGTGAAAGCTATCCTATGGATAGGTCTGCCGCGTACTTGCATTTTGCGTGTATGTGGAGGGTTTTGCACTGGACTGAACTGACACAAATAACTGCATAACTGGCAAACATTGTATCGCTAAGGTGAACACAATCCACTGAAACAGTAACCAACCCCGACCTCCCAGTTAACAGGTTTTAATAAAAGAGGCCCTAAGTCTTTTAAGTCTAACATTTTGCCAGAGGAGGTTGTTCAGAGGTTTTTGTCTGTTTTAGATTCACATTTCCTTGTTTATTTAGTTTCATATGTGTGTGGTAATGTGGCATGCGGTGGAAAAGGTTTTTCTATAATAAACAGGCCAGAGAACAGTTCAGGGAAAACAAAAGCAGCTTTATTTCTGTCCCAGCTTATTAAACCTCTTGGCTCTTCCTCAGGCTCCAATTAAAGTTCCTTCCTCAGAACTCCTTTGCACGGCTTGCCTTGGAAGAACTCCTGGCTCCATGGGCCTCTCTCCCTCCTGCAGCCTGCTGGGTTCTTAGTCTCTCTCTATGAGCCACACCCTCCCAGCCCTGAACTCTGGGCTGCAGATTCTCTTAAAGGGGACTGTTGATACTCCTTTTGTAGAGGGACGGGTAACATTCTATAGACCTCGGGCATCAGCCTGACTCCCCCATCATGAGAACTGAGCTGACTGCCCTCCACAAACCTTAAATGAACAGATCTAAACCAATATCATTCATGTGCACCCCATTCTTACTATACAATGCTGTGGCTCCCACTAGAACACCCCTGTGCAACACTGCCCTACCCCCCAGTGACCTCACAAACTTCGCAACTTTGAAGTTTAGCTTCTTTCAACTCCTCTCAATTCCCTCTGGCTGCATAGCCCCGCCCCACGTTGGCTGGGACAGTATTTGGGACCAGCATTGATCCAAGCCTGGTCCTTCTTTATTTTAATCATCAAGTCAATGCCTTTGGTAAATACCAGGTTGTTGCCACCTAGGTGAAAATGTTCAGTAGTAGTAGTTGTAGTACTATGAAATCCATGGGCTGACTCGCCTTCTGCTTGTTCATGAGTGCCAGCCTCAGCTGGACCTCCAGCATCCCGTGCTTGCGCAGCCACTTTATGGTCATGGTACCAGGAAAAAAAAACAAGCTACTTGCCAAAAAGGCTGCCCATTGCTCTTCTCTGGGACTGAAAGAGTATGAATGACCACTATCCAGACCATCCTCCTCTCCATACCTGCTGGGATAAAATTAAAAAGTGAGTTAATTACAGGGAAGGGGGAGGGCCTTTATCAGACATAGAGCCTGAACCTATTAGATGCCCATCTCTTGATTCTCTGGATCTGCTCTTCCCAAAATTGTAACCTATGCATAGTGGTAGCTGTGTCAATCCTAAATTAATGGTCATGCTTACTGCGCTAAACCCAGCTCTTTACAGAAGCCAGTGTCATGTCACCTTCAACTGGTACTGCGATAGGCAAGAGTCATCCCGGTGTCGCAACAGTACCCCCCACTCCACACTCTGGCCGCACTTGCAGGTACTCCTTCATCATCTTCACTGGGCAGAGGTCATTGATTCCTATTGTGTAGAGCCATGCCGTTCTACCCTTGCAGTTCTGTTTGGTCTTAGACTTCCCCAGCCTCAGACCAATCTGATTGCCACCCATCACAATGTCCCCAATTCCGAGGCAAGACCCTCAGTGTCTGATCTGGACTTGGGAATAGCCTCGTTTACCCTGAAGGCACCGAAGAACATAATCAGCAGGGCCACCCTAAGTAGGCTCACTTCAAACTCATCCCTTGCCACTTCCAGTGCCCTCAGGATAATTGATCTCAGCATATGCAGGGTAATGGGTCGGCAGCCATCCTGCCAGGGAGGTCTTTCCCTTGACCAGCCCTCCATAACCTTCCTTACTATGAAATCCTTTGTCGTGTCCCCCATCCCTAAGTTTCAGAAAGAACGCCACTTCGGCCAGCAGCAGCCTGGTGTGTCTCACTGAGGTCCCCTCGTCCCTCAGACATGTTATGAACTCCACTAACTGGTCCAGTGTTACTCCCTGTAGCAGGTTGAAACTCAGCAAAGCTTCAAAGCCTGGCCCAGGCTCTCTTATATGACTTCCAGGTGCTTGCAGACAGGAACACCTTCAGCATACTGCTGACACTTTGAATCCAAGGCTCCACATCTCTGCCAACATGCTGTTTGCCCTGGGGGATGCTGATGGGGTGAAGTACCTGAAGCGGTGCAGTTGGAAATGAGAAAGAGCTTCAGCAATCTCATTAGTTTCCTATGGCTTGTGGTAGCCATTAAAAGTGTGTTCAGCTCCAGGCTTAGCAGAACTAGCCTCCTAAGAAGCCCCATAACCCTCCCGGCCCTGACTGTTAATTGCATAAACCATTGTGATGTTGTCGGACTGGAAGACTATTCTTTTGTTAGCCAGTTGGGGCCCCCAGAGAACCATCACTACCAGTATAGGGAACATTTCCATGAACATGATATCCCAGGTTGCCTCTTGTCTATGCTAATCCTCAAGCAATTTTTCCTGGCACCACTGTTCCCTGAAATATATGCCAAAGCCATTGCCCCCTGATGCATCCAAAAACAGCTCCAGCTCCCCATTGCTAATGGGGAGGTCCCTCTATATGTTCCTGCCATTGGACTTTGGAAGGAACTCCTGCGAGACGGCTAGATCCTGCCGGATGACCATGACCACCAGGATGAAGTGGTGCCCCCTATGGACACCTCTGATGGAGTCCGCTAAGTGACGCATGAAGGTCTTTCCCATCGACATCACTCTGCAAGCAAAGTTCAAGTGCCCAATCAGGGACTGCAGCTGCTTAAGTGTGACCTTTCTGACCATGGCGGTCATGTGCACTGCCTCCCTCAAGGCCATCAGCTACTTGTAGAGCAGGCGGGTCACCATCTCCACGGTGTCAATCTCAATCCCCAAGAAGAACCCTCCATTTTATTTTCTGCTAGTGGAACCCCAAGCTCCACCGCCTTATGCTGGAAAACTTCCAAGTAGTTTGTGCAAGACCGCTCACTTCCAGCCAACAACATGAAGTCATTGAGGTAGTGAATGATGTTGCCCTTGCCAATAACTCCCTCCACCATCCACTGTAGGACTGAGCTGAATTCCACGAAGAATGCACAGGACATTAAGCAACCCATTGGAAGGCATTTGTCAAAGTAGTAGTAACCCCCCGAAGCAAAAACCGAGCAAGTGAAAAGCCAATGGGTGAATTGTTAATAGATGGAATGCTGCTTTCACATCCGTCGTTGCAAAACAAGCCCCTCTGCTGTGCACCTTAAACAGGTTTAGTGCCTAGTCAACATATGCATATTTGACTGAGCATACCGCCTGCTCCAAATGAGAAGTGGTGCTGCTCCAGCCCCCCCCTTTGGCCTTGGGTAAGACAGGTGATGTATGAACCTCTACTCACCCAGCTCTTTCTTCGGTATCAGGCCTGTGGCGATACTATTAGGTCTGGCAGGGGCCTATTGCTGAAGGGGCCTGCTACCCTGCTGAGCCTCAGCTCCTTATAAATTTTCTGCTGCACTTCCGTCTTATTCTGAATTGCCGACTTCAAATTACCCACTGCCCGAGGGCCTGGGGAGCCTTATAGGAAAAAATAAAAACAATTAAAAAAACTTGAACTAACCAATCCAATTTCCACGCATCATAGCCAACCAGGTTTCTCTGCAGTGCCTCCATGTTGATTGGCATGGGTGCCCCGGAAAAAACTCTGAGGTCAACACACCCATGGTGTCTCACTTCATTGGCTTTAGCGGCATCTGATCTACAGGTGTAACTCTCTGCATATTGTGGCGCCGCGATCCCTCCTAGGCGGCTGCCTAGTGGAGGCGACCGGTCATCACACTTGATTCTATGCTTCAACGTAGTAGCTGAGGCCCTTATAGTGTAGTTGTGGGCTTATTATTAAAGCAGTCCGAGTGGATGAGGCTGACACAGGAAAATTTGTTATACATTTTTTTTATTTTTCTTTGCAGTGTCAAAATGGCAACAGGCCTTGATAAAGGTTCCCAAAACAGCAAACAGAAAGAAGGATAATTTCTCCAACAAAAACTTTTCAAAAGAGACATTCAACTGCTCTAGCAAAGCAGTTTCTTCACTCTTTGTTTTTTTTAACTTCAATTCTTCTTCACTTAAGCAAAACAGTTTAAACTCTGTTACATGCACAGTCCAGCAATCTTCTCAGCTTCTCCCAGCTGCTACAAACCAGCGTGTGATTATGTGCTGCCTCTTAGCTTAGAAACAAACAGCATTTTAACACAGCTCCAGCATTAGTAAAAATGGCTGCTTTTAAAGCATGAGGTTTTCCACCTTTTTATCTGCCCTTCTCAATGGCATTATTTAGCACCAGCACTTCTTATATTTTCACACAGCCTTCAATAAAACTTCTAAGCATTGCTTGTACAAAAACCACATTCCATAGATTCATCAGAGGACATTGGATTATCTTGATAAGACCCAATTTCCATCTCCTCCTCTGTGCTGTAAGGCTCAGGGTTTGGGACACGTTCTGGAACGTCTAGCTGTACTTTCTTTAAAAGTTTAAAAAGCTTTTCCCACTTGAGATTCCTTCTCCCCTTTGGAACTGGGTCAGAACCTCTTGCCCTTCTTCCCCTTACTGAATCAACTTCAGGAAATGTTTGGTTTACCTGGCTTGCAGAAACCCTTCCTCTCCAAGGCTTTCTGAATTGTTTGGTTATGGGCTCAGAGCTTGAGCTGCTGTCTTCAGAGTCAGAAATGTAGTTCTGAATCTTTCCCCAGCTCCTTTCTTCCCTCTGGCCCTGCCACTTGCCTGGGCAGTTATGGCTGGTCCCTTTAGAATCACCAGGTCTCACAGCCCTGCAGTGCTGTCTCCTCTCCTGGCTTCTCTGGACTCTCTGCTTTCCTCTGCCTCTGTCCGTCTCTCTCTGCCTCTCCTCATGGCTTCCTTCCTGCTCTCTCGCACTTGCTGAGTGATGCAGTTTAAATGCTCTGTAGCCTGCTTCCTTCTCTGGCCCCACCCTCTCTCTCGCTGCAGCTGCTCTGGAGACTGGGTGTGGCTTCAGGCTAGCTCTGCAAGTGTGTGTTTTAGTTTCACTTTCTCTTTGGGACCTATGCTTACGTGAGCCCATCCCCCATTTATGGAAAAAAACGTCTTTTTTTTTCACTTTCACAGGGCTGTGCTGCACCCGCATCACCACAATATCATGCAAGCATGCTTATACTTGCAGGTACTACCAAATCTACAGATGCCCACATTGAACAATCTGCAGACCCATTTTCAGGTATTCAGCACCAGCAAGAGTGGTCCATGCCCCCCCCCCCCCAGACACTGGACCAGGCTCACACCCAAAGGGCTGCTGTAATCCAATGCTCCTGCTCAGCCATTGAGGTAGAGAGATGGTGCCGCTCCAGCCCCCCTTTGGCCCTGGGTCATCAGCCGTATCAATAAGTCTATATCCTTCATATCCCATCTAAGCCCTTTGTTCCCCATTATGTTCCTGTGGAATCTCTCATCATATTCAAGTCACGCACTCCCCCCATACACCTTGTAAGCCTCACAGATGCAGTCCTGGTACCTGAACAGGCCCCTGCACTGCTTTGGGTACTTCTCACTCACTACACTGGCCAAGATTCAGAAGGCCACGCACCAATTTACTATTGTCCTTGCTAGACTATCTGCCTTCCGGCTGGCCAGCTTTCATTTATTTCGACAGCCGGTACAGTCACAATTGATTTTTCTCCACCGCACCAGCTGTTGAGCATGCTAGTAAGGCAGATGTACTCTGCTGGCCTAGCTTTGTACACCAACCGCCCGTCGCCTTCTCCAGTGGTCGCCGTAGTGCCACTCACCATCTCTTGCAGCCCTTATCTGAGGAACCCAACTGAGAACCCTCATGAGTACTCTATTGTGATCTGTGGGTCAGCCTGTGACTGTGTCCGCAAATGGCTGCACGGGTGCTTGTGCCATGCTGCCTGTCACTGTTTTTGCCATGCCCGGATTCATACTAGCTATACTTATTAAGTTGTAGTGCACCCATCAGCCCCTCTCTGCCCCCCTTCACCTGGAGCTCCCCCACCCCATAACTGCATTGCTGCTGTTATAACCTCACTTCCCACTTCATTGCCTGCTGCTCATGGAACAGAGAGCAACTGCTCACCTGCCAGGCAGACCTCCACCTCTCCCAACCCTGTCCACCCCATGATACTGCCCACCAGCTGCCACCCCTCCGCTTCCCCACTCCCTTGCCCCCCTCCCCAGATCCCCCCAAATAAACTCATAAAACATCCATTAACTGAGAGTATTCACCCTTTTGTTCCCATCCCCAGGGTGTCGACATCGGGTTAACTCTCACATACCTCAGTGCTGGATGGTCCGCAGGCCTCATCTGCTCTTGTGACAGGCCCTATGCTCCTTCCAGTGAACCAAGGAGAGCCCACACCATAGCCATCAGTCAGGGACCTCACTGTGCTCATGAGGTCATGTATTCCTCATTCCTCTGCATCACCATCACCCAAGAGGGCTGGTGACCATTTGCTTCCTTCATCGTCTCCACTATAGGACCTCTTCCAGTGCTGCACTTTCGCTTTCTTGCAGTGGTCTGGTCCCGCACCTCACCTGTATTTCCACGTTCTCCACCCTCTGTTTCTTCCCTGCCAGCTCTTTTCCTTTGACCTTTCTGGCCTTCTTCTTACCTTACAGAGCCTGCCGTTGGCTTACGTTTTCTTTGTCTGCCTGCCCTGCTACCATGTTTTTTAGGCCTTTCCAGTGCCGGCTGTGTTAATTAGCTCTTCTGATCCATGGCTTGCTCCCAATTGTAGCTTTAACAGTATTTATGTGGCAGTCCTTGCTGTTTTTGAATGCAGCAGCCTGAGTGCTGCTGTGACAGTAGCCCTTTAAGGTTGGGGCTCTGCCTCCCTGTGCATACTCAACGCTGTGAAGCCTGGTCTCCTGCGTCTCTGGGGCGGCCACCCCTGTTCACCCCTCTGGATATGCTCAGAGAAGCCCCCAATTTGACCTTTTCTTAGCATCATCATGGCCATCTCGACTGTAGTCACAGTACTGGCACCATGCTGCTGGAGGCCTTCTCTCTCTGCTGCTGCTGCTGCTACCGCTGCGGGCCTTCACTTCTGGGCATCACCTCTGAGTCACATGGCCAGTGCGCTGCACTACTCTGTCATTCTCTGGCTTGGCTGTCTCTGCTATTCTCGCTGTCAGATGCTGAAAAGAATGCCGCTGCACGCCACGGGCTTGACCGCAGGCAGACAGATCAGGTGAGCAGGACATGACAGGATGGGATGTAGGACTTGTGACTTGCCTACCATCTGGAAAAGAGGAGGAGCATGCCCACTTTGCCATCTCAACCCTGTGCTTGCCCTGTCCTCCGCACCTGCCACCCCCCATTCTGGCCCACCAAAACCTCCTTGTGAGCCCTCCCCCATCATCAGCCTGGTTATGGGTCATCCCCACGATTGCTGGCCTTGCATTGTTTGTACTATTAGTGCTGATTTGCTCCATCTCATACAGCTTAGGTCTTCCAGATCCATTAACAATGTCTCAGGAAGAGATATCCAGCTATTCTAATTTATTTATTTATTTATTTACTAACACTTACTTTTATACTGCCTTTCTACCATTCAAGGCGCTTTACAGTTAACAGAAGATGAATGGTCATGATGGACACATTGTTGTACAAGAAATTAGAATAGTGTACATAAGAACATAAGATATGCCATACTGGGTCAGACCAAGGTCCATCAAGCCCAGTATCCTGTTTCCAACAGTGATCAATCTAGGTCAAATGTACCTAGCAGTTTCCCCAAAAGACACAGGTTCCACAATGCTTGTACTGGGTCAAGCATTGATATCCTGGGTCCCTTCTTAATAATGGTTTATGGACCTTTCCTCCAGGAATTTGTCCAAACCTTTTTTAAACCCAGCTACACTAATAGCTTTTTTTACCTCCTCCGGTAACAAATTCCAGAGTTTGATTACACGTTGAGTGAAAAAATATTTTTTATTAGTCTTAAATAGTTTACCCTGTAGCTTCATTGCATGTCCCCTAGTCTTTCTATATTCTGATAATGTAAACAATCGATCTACGTTTACCCGTTCCACTCCGTTCATTAATTTATAGACTTCTATCAAATCTCCCCTCAGTCGTCTCTTTTCCAGGTTAAAGAGCCCTAACCTTTTAGCCTTTCTTCATAGGGGTATCCTTCCATCCCCTTTACCATTTTGGTAGCTCTTCTCTGAACCTTTTCTAATAACGCTATATCCTTTTAAAGATATGGCAACCAAAATTGCACACAATATTCAAGATGCGGTCTCACTATGGAACGATATAGAGGCATTATAATATCTTTTGTTTTATTCTTCATTCCTTTCCTTATGATACCTAGCATTCTATTTGCTCTCTTGTCCACTTCTGCACAATGGGCAGAGGGTTTTAACATGCTATCCACGATGAGGCCTAAATCTTTTTCCTGGGTGGTGGTTCCTAATGTGAAACCTTGCATCGTGTAACCATAGTTTGGGTTGTTCTTCCCTAGGTGCATAACTTTGCACTTGTCCACATTACATTTCATCTGCCATTTTGATGCCCAGTCTTCCAATTTATCAAGATCCTCTTGCAATTTTCCACAATCCTCTTGGGTTTTAACAACTTTAAATAGTTTTGTGTCATCTGCAAATTTGATAACCTCACTCATTATTCCCTTTTCCAGGTCATTTATGAATATGTCAAAAAGCAGCGGACCCAGCACAGATCCCTGGGGTACACCACTATTCATCTTTCTCCATTGGAAAAATTGGCCATTTAGCCATACCCTCTGCTTTCTATCTTTTTTAACCAGTTCCTGATCCACAATATTACACTGCCTCCTATCCCATTACTTTTTAGTTTTGCCAAAATCTCTGGTGAAGAACCTTGTCAAAGGCTTTCTGAAAGTCCAGATACACTATATCAACCGACTCACCTTTGTCTACATGTTTATTCACATCTTCAAAAAAACACAACAGATTAGTCAGACAAGATCTTCCATGTCTAAAGCCATGTTGGCTGTCTCCCATTAAGCCATGATTATCTATATGTTCAGCAATTTTATTCTTTATGATGGTTTCTACCATTTTTCCCGGTACTGACATCAGGCTCACCGTCTGTAGTTTCCCGGATCACCCCTGGATCCCTTTTCAAAAATTGGTGTTACGTTCGCCATCCTCCAGTCTTCAAGTATTACAGATGATTTTTTTTTTTTTTTTTAGGGAAACCTATTGTTGTCTTCGGACAGTTTGGTTTTATCTGCCTTCTTGGAGCAGTCCCCGACTGATGCAGGGATGACTGCCACATTGTTGGTTACTTTTGCCCTTGAGGTGGATAGAGATTGGCTTCTGAAACTTTTTTTTTAGGTCTTCTTGCAAAGGGTTCTTGGACTCCCATATCAGAGTCTTTCCGGATGTTTCTAGGGCAAGCCAAAAGAGAAGAAAGCAGTTTTTTCTGTACCATTCTAGGGTTCTTCAGATGGGGGTTTTATTTTTCCTACGTTTCCCTTGTAAATGCCTGGTAAAGCTATCTGGGCATAGATATATATTTTTTGAGCCCTCCCAACTAGCTGCCTTTATTACCTCGAAGCAAGCTAGTGTGCAGGCCCTATCCCCATCCCTCCCTCAGGGTAGCCCTTCTAGTTAGGTGGGCTATTTGCGTAATTGTATTTGCACTCCCTTCTTTTGTCTGTTCTTACTTGTATTTGTTTTGAAACAGTTTTACCTGTTTTTAGTGACCTATCTTGCCAGGGTTATTGTGGACTTGTGGGCCTTTAACTGTTTAGGTTTGGCATTGTGGGATTATTTCCTGGTTAATGCATTTTGTTAATTGTGTCCTTTCTGTACAAGTTCTTTCTTGTTGGAATTTTTAAAATTGCATAAAATAAATAATAAAAAAAATACAGATGATTTTAATGATAGTTCACAGATTACTAATAGCAGGTCTGCAATCTCATATTTCAGTTCTTTCAACACCCTTGGATGTATATCATCCGACCCAGGTGATTTGCTATTCTTCAGTTTATCTAATAGTTGTAATACATCTTCCTGATGTATCGATATTTCCTTCAATTCTTCCGCACCTTTAAATACCACTTCAGTCATGGGTAACATCCCTACATCTTCCTCAGTAAAGACCAAAGCAAATAATTAATTCAGTCTCTCCGCTATCGCCTTGTCACCTCTTAGTGCCCCTTTAACCCCTCTATCATCTAATGGACCCACTGACTCTCTCACAGGTTTTTTGCTATGAATGTATTTGAAAAAGTCTTTATTACGCGTTTTTGCTTCCGCAGCAAGCTTCTTCTCAAATTCTCCCTTTGCCTGCCCTATCAATGCTTGCATTTAACTTGCCAGAGCTTGTGCTGTTTCCAGGTTTCATTGCTCTTTTTTCCATTTCCTGAAAGATGCTTTTTTGGCAACAACACCCTCTCTGACCTCACCTTTAAACCATGCTGGCAGTTTTTTGGACTTCCTTCTACTTTTCTTTAAGTGTTTATGTTTATGTTTATTATATTTGATAAAAACCGCCTTTCACTGGAACCAAAGCGGTGTACAATTAAAATTCAATAAAAGAAGGCCAAGGCCAACGAAAAGGAAAATAAATTTACAATGTTTGACAGGACAGCAGAAAGATCAAGAAGACAGGACAAAAACATAGATAGGGGGTAGGCCAGGGAAAACCAAAAGGAGGGAGGAGAGGGAATCAGACAAAAGGGGAGGGAACATCGAAGGCTAAGGAGAACAGGTGGGTTTTTAGCTGTTGTTTGAAGTTAGTAAACTGCGGTTCGAGGCGGAGGGAGGGGGGAAGAGCATTCCAGAGGGCGGGAGCGGCAAAAAAGAAGGTAGAGGAGCGGGTAGACTGCAGGTGAGCGTGAGAGGGTGGTGGGAGGGTGAGGCGGTTGAGATGAAAAGAGCGGGGAGTGTGTATGGGAGAGTGGAAAAAGAGGAGATCCGTTAAGTATTGGGGAGTGCTAGTATGGAAGGCTTTATGAGTCAGAATCAGAAGCTTGAAAGTGGCCCTAAAAGGGATAGGCAACCAGTGAAGATGGAAGAGTAAAGGAGTTATGTGATCCCGGGGAGAAGAGCATGTGACTAGGTGTGCAGCAGTGTTCTGAATCCGTCAGAGTCGGGTAAGTTGACATTTTGGGAGACCGATGAAAAGGGAGTTGGAAAGTCCACCCGAGACATATCTAGAGCCAAAACCAGGGTGACCAGAGCTGAGGGGGAAAGAAAAGGACGAATAGAGCGAATTTGATGAAGAAAGAAGAAAGACGATTTAGTAACGTGAGAAATATGGGAACGAAAAGACAAGTCAGAGTCAAAGTGCACACCAAGGTACCGGAAGGTGGAGACCAAGGGTACAGGAGAGCCAGAGAAAGAAGGAGCCAGAGAAGGGGAGGAGCCACCGTGAGAGAACTAGATAGCAATAGTTTTAGCAAGATTCAAGTGGAGGCAGTTAGCTGTCAACCAATCTGCGACAGCAGCAAGACAGGAGTCTAGAGCCGAGAGATCAGGGCAGGAGGGGGAAGTGTGGTGGAGAAAGAGAATGTCGTCCACATAGAAAAAAGTAGAGATACCAAACTGCTGAATCAGGACACAAGAGGGGCTAAGAAGAGGTTAAAAAGGAGGGGGGCAAGAACAGAGCCCTGAGGAATCCCACAGGGAAGAGTGTGAGGAGCAGAAGGGGGAGAGGAGGGGGAAGATGAAAGAACTGCACATGATCTGGAGGAGAGGAAAGAGTGGAACCAATGGAGCACAGTGCTGCAGAGACCTGCATCCCGCAAACGGTGAAGGAGGAGAGAGTGATCAACCAAGTCGAAAGCAGCCGATAGATCTAGAGCAACCGCCACCGAAATGTCTCCATGATCATGTGCAACATGCAGTGCATTTGTGAAGGCCAAGAGAATAGTTTCAACACTGTGGCCCGGACGAAACCCAGATTGACGGGGGTGAAGGAAGTTAGTAGTATCAAGGTGATGGGAAAGCTGAGCAAAGACAAATTTCTCCAAGAGTTTAGATAGAAAAGGAAGATTTGAAACAGGACAATAGTGAGCGGGTACCAAAGGATCAAGCGAGGTGTTTTTAAGAATGGGGCGAATCAGAGCGTGTTTCCAGGATTTCGGGAAAGACCCAGTAGAAAGACTAGAGTTAAACATAGAGAGGATAAAAGGAAGAAAGCCTAGAGAAGGGGTCAACAATGAGGAGGAAGGAATAGGATCAAGAGGACAGGTGGTTTTCTTAGAGGTGGAGAGGAGGAGGAGAAGTTCAGGGGCTGTGATCGGATCAAATGAAGCCCAGAAGTGAGAGAGGTGGGAGGTAGGAGGAGGGGAGGGAGCGGGGGGTGGGGAGGTAATAGGGGAAGGACAGGAAGGTAGGGATGCCCTCAAGGAAGAGGCCTTGTCGCTGAAGAAGGAGGCAAGTTGTGATGGGGGAGGGAGCAAGGGAGCAACAGAAGTGGAAGGAGGATCCTGTAGAGAAGTGAGGGAACGGAGAACAGAATAGAGGTGCCTCGTCTGATTAGGGGCAGTAGAAATTGCAGTCGAGAAGTAAGAGCGCTTGGCAGAGTGTACTTGGGACCGATAGAAGGAATGGTGAGAATGAAAAATGGATAGAGTAGTCGGAGAGGGGGATTTACGCCATAGCCGTTCTGCTCTACGAAGTTGGGTCCGGAGAAGCCGGAGACCAGCGTGGTACCATGGGTGCGAGGGACGATGACGGCTAGGGCAGGGGCGAAGGGGGACAATGCGATCAAGAGCAGTGGAAAGAGAGGAGGACCAGAGTGACGCCTGAGAGTTTGGGGAGAGCAGGGAAAAATCGGAGGGCAGAAGATCTGTAGCCGTAGGAAACTGCTGAAGTGTGCGAGTGGTGAGGACACGGCGCAGCTGCCCTGGTGGGGGTGAGGAGGAGATGAGGGGAGAAGAAGAATCAGCCGGACTTAAGCAAGTGTGGAATACAGCTGCTCTGGGCTTCCAAGACAGCATTTTTTCAACAATACCCAAGCTTGATGTAAGTTTTTAACCTTTACAACTGCTCATTTTAGTTTTTTCTTAACTATTTTCCTCATTTTATCATACTCTTCTTTTTGAAAGTTAAAAGGTAGTACTGTGGATTTCCTTACTATCCCTCCTCCACTAATTAAATCAAACATGATCATGCTATGATCACTATTGCCAAATGGCCACAACACACTTATCTCTTGCACCAGATCTGGTGTTCCACTAAGGACTAGGTCCAATATGGCTTCCCCTCTGGTCAGTAGAAGAACGTGATGTGTCCAAGGATAGAACAAAACAATCATATAGTATTGAAAAGAGGCATTTTATTCCCAAACCAATAGTTCGTGCCCACCCGACACAGGCCGTGTTTCGTTTAACAAAACTTCATCAGGGGTATAGGGCAACTAGAAACAGAAACATTCAATTATTACACTCAAATATATATAAATCATAATAAAACGTATATTAAAACATATATTAAAAAAGTATAATAAATCACTCACTACAGAAACATTCAATTATTACACTCAAATATATATAAAATATAATGAAACATATTAAAAAAGAGAGGAATAATTAAAATCATAATAAATCACTTACTATATAAAATACATGCTTAGTGAGCCCGGTAAAAGTAAGTAGGTTTTAAGATTTTTTGGGTTTTAGTTGGTCTGTTATACTGGTCTGTTACATTGGTAATGGTGACCTTTTATTTTCAATATAGTTGCAAAGAGGATATCTCTCCAGCATTAACCAATAAGGTATCATTTAATGTACTTTTGGAGGCAGTTGTCATCACTATGGGATGGTTTTTTAATTTAGAGCACCTTTTGGCACATATGACAATCGGTCTCTATTTCATTAAGTTACTCTTGTTGAGTGTCAACACTTTTATATTGATACATGTGTGGTCCCCCTCTCTTCTTCTTTTGGTTCACGGTCAATGTACCTGTTTGATTTACTTCTTTTTTGGCCCTTGCTTCAGTCACTTAAATACCCCCTCCTTTTTGGTATTATTATATAAATGTTTATTTATATAGTGATTTAGTTATTATGATTTTAATTATTGTTATTTCTTATGGTACGTTGTATGATGCATTTTTTGCCCTTGTCTTCGTTTTTATTTGTATTTTTATTTATATAGCGTTCCAACCCAGTTTTGATATTACTGTATAAATGTATTTTATATAGTAAGTGATTTATTATGATTTTAATTATTCCTCTCTTTTTTAATATATGTTTCATTATATTTTATATATATTTGAGTGTAATAATTGAATGTTTCTGTAGTGAGTGATTTATTATACTTTTTTAATATATGTTTTAATATACGTTTTATTATGATTTATATATATTTGAGTGTAATAATTGAATGTTTCTGTTTCTAGTTGCCCTATACCCCTGATGAAGTTTTGTTAAACGAAACATGGCCTGTGTCGGGTGGGCACCAACTATTGGTTTGTGAATAAAATGCCTCTTTTCAATACTATATGATTGTTTTGTTCTATCCTTGGACACATCACGTTCTTCTACTGTGTATTGTTTCTGACGTGACTGGTTGCTCTTAGTTGGACCTTCCCCTCTGGTCAGTTCATGAACCAGCTGTTCCAAGAAGCAGTCATTTATTTCATCTAGGAACTTTATCTCCCTAGCATGTCCTGCCGTGACACTGACCCAGTCGATACCGGGGTAATTGAAATCACCCATTATTATTACTGCGCTGTAACTTTTGTTAGCTTCCTTGATTTCTTTGAGCATTTCATCATCCATTTCTTCATTCTGGCCAGGCGGTCGATAGTACACCCCCACTGCCATTGTCTTCCCCTGTTTCCATGGAATTTCAATCCATAGAGATTCTACAATGAATTTTGTTTCCTGCAAAACTTTAATCCTTTCTGACTCAATGCCCTCTCTAACATAGAGCGCAACCCCTCCACCAATTTGATCAGCTCTATCATTACGATATAGTTTGTACGTAGGTATCACAGTGTCCCACTGGTTGTCCTCCTTCCACCATGTCTCTGAGATTGCAATCATATCTAACCTCTCATTTAGTGCTATATATTCTAACTCTCCCATCTTATTTTTTAGACTTCTAGCATTTGCATACAAACATTTTAGAGACTGTATTTTATTCATATTAATCTGGCTATTGGTAGACATGGGTAATTTGGGATCTTTAAGCTCTGTCTGCTCCATACTCGAGGGCATTTGGGCTACTTTACTCTTTTTTGGAACCTTTCTGCTTTTGGTAGTATCCTTCAAGGATACATTCTTCCAAACCATGCGCTCTTGTGTGACTGTCGGCTTTCCCCTATTATCTAGTTTAAAAGCTGCTCTATATCCTTTTTAAAAGTTAATGCCAGCAGCCTGGTTCCATCCCAGTTAAGTTGAAGCCCATCCCTTTGGAAGAACCCCTTCTTTCCCCAGAATGTTCCCCAGTTCCTAACAAATCCAAACCCCTCATCCTTGCACCATCATCTCATCCACGCATTGAGACTCCGGAGCTCTGTCTGCCTTTTGGGTCCTGCGCGTGGAACGGGAAGCATTTTGGATGCATGCAGTGCTCTCTTAACTATTTACAGAGCTGGTCTAGGTGGCTTGTACAAACTGTGTATTTATACAAGTCTCTATTCTACTGAATGAACTCCTCACTGCCTTGGAGTGTTCCTGCTTTACCCTGCTGCTAGTGTTTTGAAGTGTTCATGCCACGGTTTGCTGTCCCTACTGTGCTCATCTCACAATGCCTTGAAATGTCCCTGTCACTGATGCTGCTGTTTTGTTCACTCCTGGAACCTGGGATCTTCTTGCTACTGTTGACACTGCATGTTTCTGTTCTGCTGCTTTGCCACCTTCTTTTTGCCTTGATATGTTCCTCCCTTTGTTGGTGCTGCTTTGCCCTTCGCCTGATACCTTGAGCTGCTCCTGTAACTATTGATGCTTTACTGATCTTCTGTTGCCTTGGAACATTCATGCCTTTGACTGCTGTTCTCGTAGTGACTAGAGTGTTCTTGACAATGTCGGTGCTGTGTTTGCCCCTCTCCATGCCTTATGGTGTTCATGACACAGCTGTGGTATGTTTTGCTCTTATTTTGATGCCTCGGTATGTCCATTTCAGTATTTTTGCTGCGTTGCCCCTTTCACAATGACTTGAGCTATTCTTACCTCTGTCCTTCGTTTGGTGGTGTTTTCTTTATTTAACATGTCTTTATACGACTTCATCATTTCAGTCAAAGCAGTTTACATTGTAACTCAAGCTGGGTAACGTACATTAAAAAGGGATTGATAACTTGGATTTCTTTGAGGCAATGGAGGATTGCTGTAAGTGGCCATGCCACAAGGAGTGCTAGTGGGAGTCACACACTGTTCTCTTGGTGCCTAAGCCAGTGCTCTAACCTTTAGGCTACTGGTGTTTATGCCACTGCTGGCGTCTTGGGAAACTGTTTCCTCTGCAGCTGATGCCTTTCAACATGTTTAAAACAAGTTTCATGAAACAGGATGGAATATCCAGCTGTTAGAGCCTAAAATTACCTCTCCATGAAATGAATGAAACAAATTAAATAAATGAGGTCTGGTGCTCCCAACACAAATGAACCAAATAAAAACGGATCCAAAAATGAACCAAAGCAAAATATTTTTAGTGCACATCACCACTAACCTGTAGGCTACTACTGCATGCCCACTCTTGTTCATTACTGGAGGTATTTGGATGCCTCCATTATATCTTTCCTCTTTCTGTTCTTCTCTGTGCTGTACATAATTAAGTCCTATCCATATTTCCTACTCTCCTCCTCCAGAACTGTGTGTCGGGTAAGTCACTCTTGTCTGTGCCCTCCTCTTCCGCAGCCATCTCTAGACTCTTGTCTTTCTACCTTGGCATAACCTTTCCGAATCCATGCATCATTCAAACCTTAACACCTCATTCTTATGTTCATATGCACGTTTTTAACTTTTTCCACAATAATGAAACTTTAATTCTCTTATTTGTCCTGTTTGTCTGTCTTGAATAGATTGTAAGTTCTTGGAGCAAGAACATTTCTTATCTGTATGTCTAGTAAAATGCAATGTGTGCCCTCAAGTCATTTATGACTCCACAACCCCTGGGGTTTCTTGGTAAGGTGTGATGGGAAGTAAATTGTCAGGCCTTTTTGCCAAGGTGCTGGAGGATAAAGTGACTTGTCCTAGGTCACAAGGAGAGCTAGTGGGAATTCAATGCTGCTCTCTTGGTTACTAGACTACTGCTCTAACCAGTGGGCTACTCCTCTGCTCTGTAAAAATAATAAATAGTAGCTGTAGTCAGGCTCACTTTAATCTCATATTGCACTTTATTTTTAATTTATGAAATTAAAAAAAAAAACAAGAACAACTCTTGCTCAGAAAAGAGCAAATAAGTCTGAGAACATTCAATATCAAATACTACAAAAGGCAACAAAACAAAAAGATCCTTGCCCACAAGCCCTCAAACAATAAAGGGGAAGGTCACCAGTTAAAAGAATGTATCTCAAAATGGATAAAGCAAAAGAAAAACGGACTCTAAGAGAACTATACTTCATGCCAACACAAAAGCCCTACTCTACCACAGGGCCACTATCTGGAGCTTCCAGAGCAGCAGTCTGAATAGTGTCACGAGGTCAGCCCTCCGCCTAGGGCTAAGAGGGCTGGCCTGCCATGATGTCCTTTAATCAGAAAGTGAGACCACACCTTTCTGCTTTCGCATTGCCTCTTGGGAGTTGTAGTCCCTTTTTAGACCTCTGATAAAGGAATAGTTATGAGTCGAGTGTTTAAGGCAAAATGACAAGAAATTTATTCCCCTCAAATTAGGACTTAGGGGTATGTTTACTAAAACCCCGTTATGGTGCGCGGCGCGCTAGTGTGTGGATGCCATATAAGGAGTGGGCGTTTCAGGCTGAAAAAAGCAAAACCGGGATTAATCATGCGCTAATGTGCGCGGCGCTCAAGTGTCCCCCGCACATTAGCGCATGCGAAAGTTGCGCGGGAAGCAGAAGTGGCACGCTGATGCACAAGCACAGGAACAGAGCCACAGTACAATGGTTAAGACACTGACCAATGGTGCAGGGATCATGGGTTCAATCCCCCACTGTGCCCAATGAAGAAGGCTGGCTGAGGCATTGCCAATTATGGGGAAGATTGCTTTAGGAGGCATTTTATTTTTATTTTAATTACTACTACTAGCAAACGCACTCTCAAAGCGTGTTAACATAAGGCGCCCCATAAGGCACATTTGAAAGTGCACTGTCTGCCAAGGCACCCTACAATGTTGCTTATAGGGCGCTTTATAGGGTGCCGTATGAGGTACCGCAAGGTCACAGCACTGTTTTTGATGGCAGCACTATGCAGTTTAAGGAATGAAAAGCATAAGTAATTGCGCTGTCATACAAAGAGGGGCAGCAGTGGAGCACAATGGTTAAGACACTGACCAATGATACAGGAGTCATGGGTTCAATCCCCCACTGTGCCTAATGAAGAAGGCTGGCTGAGGCATTACCTATAATAGGTAATATTGCTGTAGGGGGCATTTTATTTTTATTTTAATTAGTGCTGCCAGAAAACACACCCTCAAAGTATTGTAACATAAGGTGCTGCATAAGGCGCCTCATAGGGTACCCCAGAGGGCACATTTTAAAGTGCACTGTCCGCCACGGCACCCTACAATGTTGCTGAAAGGGTGGCCTATAGTGCGCCATATAGGGTGCCCTATGAGGCACAGCAAGGTCAGAGCACTGTGATGGCAGCACTGTGCATTTAAACTCATGGGAATCCTAAGTAAGTGCGCTGACATTCAATGAGGAACAGCAGTATAGCACAATGGTTAAGGCACTGACTGCTGATACAGGGGTCATGAGTTTGCTCCCCAGTGTGCCCACTATGTAAGGCTGGCTGAGGTATCAGCTTTGCAATGTACGTGGTGTTTCCTTCAGCACTTTATTTGTATTTTATTAATTGCTGCCAGCAAACACGCCCTCACGTGCCGTAATTGAAGGTGCCGCATAAGGCACCCTATAAGGCACTCCATAGGGCACATTATAAAGTGCACTGATGGGGGGGCGGAGCCTGATGTCCAGCGGGTAGGACGCTTTGCGTTGAAGCTCCCGAGAGGCCTACTCAGAATCCTGACTTAATACCTATATAAATTTACTATTTCGCTCCGAGCTGACCGGGGCACCTCGGGGGGGATGGCGGCCCATAAACCAGCGCGCTTGGACTTCGGGTCTCCTTCTTCTTCTCACGGAAAACGCTCCAAAACAGAGGTGTCCTCCCCACAGAAGATGGTTCCATTTCGTGAAAACCCCGCAATGCACCTGGAGATTTTGGAGGAAATACGCGGCGTGAAGGAATTGGTGCAGTCCAATGGAGAAGCGCTTCGAGCCATGCGAGAAGACTTTGGAGTGCTTCAGGACCGACTTGAAGGTCTTTCATTACGGCAGGACAATATGGCGGGGGTCCTCGACTCGCACGAGGTGCGCTTGGGCAAACTGGACAAGGCTGAGCGCCAGATACAGAATCTTCAAAAGGAGTTGGAAGATAGCAATAATCGCGCCCGTCGCAACAATGTGAGGCTCCTCGGAATGCCGGAGGGGGTGGAAGCAGGAGATATAAGAGAATTCTTGCTCAAAACTCTTCCCTCCTTGCTGAAGATCACTTTTCACAGAGAACTGGAAATCGATCGAGCACACCGTGTTCCTGCCCGTATGGCGCTCAACCGCACGACCCCCCGGCCTATTATCTTTAGCTTGCTACGATATCAACAAGTGGAACAAATTTTACATGCTGCCCGAGCGAATCATCATTTGGAATTTGAAGGTCGTAAGGTCTCCTTCTTTCCTGATTTGGCAAAGCCTACCGTTGACCGTCGGAAGAAACTCCTTGCTCTTCGCCCTCGACTTCAACAGCTACAGGCTCGCTTTGGCCTGTTGTATCCAGCGAAGCTCCGAGTGACTCTCCACAACCAGACCAGGACGTTCGAGGATCCTGATCTACTATCAACATTTTTGGACTCCAAAGAAGCAGAGCAGATGCGCTAATCCCAAATCTTGGACTCTTATCTGCTGGCTCTGTCGCCATTTGAAGGGCCCGATGCGGCGGTCATAGCCCAGCACAGAAATAGCCTGGACTTTCTTTCTTTCTCTATATGACTTTTGTCTTTGGTCTCCTATCCCTTCATGATGTGTGCCTCGGTCGGATTCGGAGCACGCACAGTCCTACAGGTTATATGTTTTTTCAATTTCGGCCTTCTCTGGGGCTTCTCCCCGCAGACACATGGTCGCCAGAAATTTTGGGGTTTTGCTTCTCCTCTACCGTACTGCGGTTTTCTTTGTTAATGTGGGGCGCTTCATTGTATTATATTAGCTTATTTTTCCTATGTCATGTGTACAGCCAGACACAGTCAGTCTGAGGGACACAGTGAAATTATGTGTGTTATCATGCTCAGAATTTTAACTTTTCTGAATGGCCTTATGTAAAATCTTATTATTCATCGTCAAAGGCATTACTGGTCCACTCAAAGGAAAGAAAATCCTTAGCTATCTTAGCCACGAGCATGTTGATTTGGTGTTTCTTCAGGAAACGCATCACACTCTGCTGAAACACTGAAACTCAATGCTAGGCCTCACATGGTTGCTGCCTATTCTCCCACCGTTTCCAAATGGTACGGGATAGCCATTCTGGTTAAGAAGTCTTTGCACGCTACTGTACCTGATATTAGCGCTGACATGGAGGGTAGATGGGCCCGTGTACACCTTGAGGTTGGAGATAGTGAATTCACGTGTATTTGTACTATGCCCCGAATGTGGACAACCCTGCTTACTATGCAAGTTTTGCGTAGTTGGCCTCGGCCTCCGCCAATGCTCCATTAATACTTGGTGGCGATTTTACTCAAGTGTTCCCTCAATCTTTTCTTCTCAAACAAGGTGCTCGTTGGTTGGAAGCTCCAGTACCGAGCAGACCTGTGTGGCTAGATATAGTAGCGGGCCTTTGCTCACCGATTCCTCTTACCTTACTCCCTGGTATGACTCTCCCATTAGATTCCCACTATCCACCAATGCTTTTCGTCACTTTAGGTGCCTTTAATACTCTTATGCAACCTTTCGACTCCCGATTCTGGTCAGTGCAACTTCAGCATTGCATTCGGAGCACTAGGGTACTCCCGCCATTGGCACTCTCTGCATAAGGTTGATTGGAGACTTCCGATCTCTCGGTAGTTCACTGGGTGTAGCATCCAATTTTACTAAACCTTATGTAATGCTATCACTAGAGATACCTCTATAGCGCAGAAAGCATGGGAGAGAGAATTGCATGTGACTTTAACCTCGGAGCAATGGAGCCTTATCTGGAGCAGAGGGACACGGGTTCCCGACCCGCCTCACTCACTCAGATCCTCTTCTTTCTAGCCCACGGTGTTTTTACACTTCTCACAGATTAGACAAATGGAACACTACTCAGGGTAATGGTTGCTGGACACGTCCTGTGGCCATTGGTTTATTACTTCATGTTATGCATGAATATCCCGCACTACAGTATAACTGGCGTCGGGTCTGGGGTCGTATTTAGTCTATATTGCATTCTCAGGAGTCCCTTTCTCGGAGGATAGTGGACTTCGCCCAGTTGCGGGGATCCCCTCTCTCCCAAAAAATGGCTTATCTCCTTTTGAACTTTATGCTTGGCATTGCTATTTCCCTAATTAAGTAATACTGGGACATTAGTTCCCATTTGAGCCTCAATGAATGGTGGAATCATGCCTGTCTCTACAGTAAATATGAACAAATACCTCGTCTGTTCGCTTCCTCCGTTCAGACTCCTTCTCATTGGTCTCAATGGAAGATGCTCAATGAAT
Source organism: Ichthyophis bannanicus (assembly GCA_033557465.1). Lineage (NCBI taxonomy): Eukaryota > Metazoa > Chordata > Amphibia > Gymnophiona > Ichthyophiidae > Ichthyophis > Ichthyophis bannanicus. Next base: position 1,797,775,349 of record CM066032.1, on the reverse strand, counting down.
ATGTACATTTTGCTAAATGCTCTCATCTGACTGTCTAACTTTGTATATATCTCTGTCTTATGATCATGCTGTATTGTGGATACTTTTTTGATCGTTTGATGTATAATCACTGTTAATTGGAAGCGCTCACATGCTGATACAAACGGGTAGAGAAGAAGCACCGGGGTGGGGGGTAATGGGTTTACTTTTCCTTATTGTATTCTTGTTTTGTCTCTTTTGGTGTGTTGTTTCTTTTGTTTGTTGCAAAATGAAAATAAAAGTTTAAAAAAAAAAAAAAAGTGCACTGTGCGCCACGGCACCCTAAAATGTCCCCTATAGGGCACCCTATAAGTTGCTCCACAGGATAACGTATAATGCACCTTATATGGACGGTAACCATAAGGTGACCTATAGGGCGCCCTATAAAGCGCCCTCTGAGGCACCTTATGGGTACAGTACGATGAGGGTGTTTTTGCTGGCAGCAATAATGTACATTAAAAATAGATAATGCTTTGGGAAGACCTATCAAACAACCCAACTGTGGGTTTGAACCCACAACCTCTAGCTCTACAGGTAGTGAAGTAACCATTGTACTACAGCTCTATAGCTGCTAGCAAGGACAGGGTTAGCACACCCGTACCCATGATGCACTGCACATGCAAATCAGCTGTCCACAGAAAAACACAAGATGGGGTATGCACCCCCACAGCACCTCGACCTGGTAGGGGGAACTGACCATGTGCACCCCCACAGCACCTCGGCCTGGTAGGGGGTACTGACCGTGTGTTTTACTGGCACAGAATAGCTACACACCGTCACATTGTGTGGGTACTGTGCTCACCCTGAGGGTGCGGGGAGGCGCCCAGCACCAGGTCCACAGCACCTTCCATGGCAGAAGTAGACCATGCTGGAGGTCCAAAGCAGTGTTAATGTGTGAGATAGGTAGTTTCTGCAGAAACACCTTGGATATATCTGTCTGTCTCAATCAGGTGTAGCCCCTATGGACCCCTTGGAGGATCATGTATCACCACTCTCCTCCTCCAGGGCTGAGGGTGGTAAACAGGGTCTCCCATCAACAGATCCACATTCTACCTCCCTGCAATGGTGGCAGTAGAGGGGGACTATCAACCCTGGTCCTACTGGGGAACAGACACCCTACAGGGCAGTCAATGCAGCTCTGTACACATCCATAACGCAATAGCAGACAGACATTAGGCCTGGATATGCTAAGCTGCACCCCACCACTATCAGATATTCTCATGCAGCAAGCCTTCAGCCACTTCACCCTGCAAGGCGCTCCATCAAGGCACATACCAGCTGCAAACAGTCTACTAGATAGTCCATATTCCTGGTGGAAATGCATGCACCCAGAACTGGGATGTCAGCATACACAACAAGCAGATAAATCAGTGACTGGGCCCCAAAAGGAAACCCATAAATATCACATGATAGAAATACTATATAGCACTATGGGGGTGCCTAGCCATGCTGTCGTCACTGCACAGTCAGGGTGAGAGTGATCTCCCAGCAGAACATACTGAGGTCACCCTGTCTGTGTAGGTGGTGGCCGGGCACTAAAATGTCCCAGCCAGTGTCCTATGCCCTGTGCAGATGCATCCTGGCCAGGCCACCCTGTCTTGGCTATACCCATGGTACCTTGCTCCTCATTATGCACATTGGCAGGCCAATACTGGCAACAGTGCTGGCAGTGTGGGCTGTGGAAGGTGTTTGCAGCCACCACACACTGTATAGACAGACACACACTCCCACACCTATGCCAGCATTGTGCTACTATAGAGGAGTTTAGCAGCCCTGCCCACCACACCAGTCCTGGGCACAGTACAGGCATGGATATGGTACGCAATACTGTTGGGGGTCACTCCCAGGGTGGTAAACACTGTCAGAGACCAGACCTGAAGCACACACCGCAGACATCAGAAAGATTGTTATGATGGAGCTCAATGAGCAAACTTTGCTTAACGTAGGACTTGCTATCTGCCAGTAATCATAGGAAACGTTTGATAGCTGTGTACCGTATACCCAGGTGTAGGGTGGCATTGCTAAGGTATGCAAGTGCTAGTATTGGGAGATGCACGCAGGGCCAAATGTCCTGACTCTCCAGGAGGCATTGGCAAATGGGCCTGTGGGTGTGGGTGTGGGTGTGTCTGCCCCTGTTGGCTGCTGCTTTACGGCAGAGGTTCCCAACTCCAGTCCTGGTGTGCCAAACACTGTTCGGGTTTTCATGCTGTCCCTCATGAATATGCAAGAGATACATCTGCATACCATGGGGGTGGTGCATAGATATGCAGCACAGGCATCTTTATTAGAGGCAGCATGGAACCTGAATGGTGTTAGGCCCTCAAGGACTGCATTTGGGAGACTCTGCTCTAGGTAATGTGCCTGTTTATGGTGTCTGTGCTCGGTGGGGTAAAATATAGGCGTATTAACCATGAGTATGTTCTCAGCAATAAAGGTTAGTCCTTACTATCACGGTTTAGTTGTGGGAAAAACATGTGGACTGGATTAGCAGGAGCCCCAGCTGGGCTTTGAACCTGTGACCTTATGTTCTTGCACACATTGTCTGTGTGCACTGCACCACCGTGTTGCCACAGATATGCTGCATTCCCAGGGGAGTCCATGACTGTACATCCGACAGGGACTGTTTGTTGCAGTGCACGGCACCCACCTGGACAGGGCTAGGCCATGGTCTGCTGTGGTCACCAGCTGCTGCCACCTCCACCACCAGTACCACTCCATCCTTAGATTGGAGACAGCATAAACCCTGAAGGATTTGTGGCCCTCCAGGACTGCATTTGTGGTAATCTGCTCTAGGTAATGTGCATGTTTCTGGTGTCTGTGCTCTGTAGGGTAAAATAGAGGTGTTTGAGCCATGCTTATGTTCTCTGCAATAAAGGTTTGTCTTTACTATCACGATATAGTTGTGGGTAAAATATGGGGACTGGATTGGCAGGAGCCCCAGCTGGGGTTGAACCTGTGACCTTCTGTCTCCAAACACACTGCTTGTGTGCACTTCACCACCATGTTGCCACAGAGACAGTTCATTCCCTGATGATACCATGACTGTTTGTCCAGCAGGGCCTGTCTGTTGCAGTGCATTGCATCCACCTACACAGGGTTAGGCCATGGTCTGCTCTGGTCAGCTGCCACTGCCCACCTCCACCTCCAGTACCCCTGTGCCACCATGCTGACATGCCCTTCTGCTGGTGGTGCTGGTGGTACGCAGTCTCAGGCCATCCTGTGTTTGGGTAGGCGGCTGCCTATGGTGCAGGTTCTGGGGTAGGGGTGCCTGCATACCTGTCCGCACGTCCCCCAATCACCGCCTGCCAATGTTCCGTGCCCTTGGGGGTACCTGCTGGGTACTATCCCCTGTGACACTGTGCTCAACACTCTCGTGCCCATGTTGGGCACTCATCAGTTGCTGTCTGGCTGCTGTTCAGTTTCAGCATTCCTAGGTGCCATCTAGGCATCTGCCTAGTCCGCACTGTGCCCCAGCTGCACCACAGCATGTGCCGCCTGCAGCCCTCTGTATCTCCTTTCCCAGCATCTGTCCAATTGCCCATTCAGACCTGCCCGCCCTGCTGTTGTGGAAATGTGCATGCCATAGGTAACTTGTCCAATGGAGAGGGAAACCCTGATCAGTGCTATTTCACTGTGGGATCATTCATCTTGTATGGGGACGGAGCGTAGACCCTTCTAAAATTCATATTTATTTTATGGGGCTTTTTGGGGAGTGTTTTTTGATGTTCCCCATTACTATCACTATTGCCCAGCTTGATTATAATTTTTTTATATTTTGTTGGGGTCATTTTTAATGTTTATTTGCCATTTTGATCCGTGCACTTGTATCACACTGCTCACTTTTTGTAGGTTTCCCTGCTTTTGCTGTACATTGCTGACATAAATGGTTTCTCTTCCCTTTAAATCGGCTCTACCGCAAGGTTTTCACTCGCGGTATTTTTTTACCTGAATTTCAGCCCCGCTCCTGTGCGGGGAGCCTCTCCCCTCCCACTCCCCTCCCACTCTCCACCCATTGACCCCTTCCCTCCACCCCTGGGGAGCCTTTCTCCGCCCTCCCGGAGCCTTTCCACGCCTCTATCGCACAGTTGCGTGCCATGCACATGAGTGGGCCCGTTAGTGCGGCGCGCACGGGTGCGGGGCACAAAAATGCATCATTAGCGTGCGCTAAAGTACCTTAGCGCACGCTATTGTGCGCCACGCACTTGTGCGCCGTTTAGTAAACATACCCCTTAGTATAGAACAAAATAGGAGAGTGTTCAGGTGTTTGCTTGAGGATTATTTACAACAAAATAAGGTAATTGCTTTTCACGCTCTGGCTCCAAAACGTGCTGTGCCGTTTCTAAGTAACAAAGATGGGAAAACCAAACAGCTTCTTCTGTCAAAGTAAAATAATTTATTTTCCTTTGCTGATTCACAGTTCTTTAACTCAAAGACTTAACACAGTGACTCAATATCATCAGCTAAGCAAAGCGTGCAATCCATTGGAACTTCAGCTATATCATTAACATTACAGTCCGTTTGCATATCTTCCAGCTCAGGATTTACTGAGCTTGGCTGCCAGCTGTTACTACTGTGTTTAGTGTAACCTCCCTCTGCAAACTTGGGTGTTTCCCCTGTATATAATTCTAGACAGCAAGGGTTTGAAATACCTGTGGCTTTGGAGCTTCTTCTCTGGCTCTCATCTGGTTCCTTCCAGTTATAAGGAAATGCTCTTTAACTCTCCGTTTGTAATTCCTGACTAGAGCCACCCCCTGGCTCTCTGTTCCAGGTAGAGCTTCTTAACCTCCTTGCTTTGGTGCTGGGTCTCCACTTGTGCAAACTCTGAAGCCTTTCCTCAGGCAGTAAGGACTGAAGGGCTCCCTGTTCTCTCTGCCCAGGCTGGTTCCTGGCAACAGGCTGTGCCTTCCCACCTTCTAGTCTGCCGGCTTCTCTCCCAGAACTGCAGATAGGTTCTTTGCCAAATCTCCAATTCTCTAGGGTTCCTGAGCCTCTCCAACCACGTCTCCCAGGAGCTCTTTCCTCTTGCTCCCTCTCTGGCTTCCTTCCTTGCTTCTCTAGTTGTCCTTTCTGCCCCTCCTTTGCTCCCAACCAGCATTTATATTTCTGTTTCCTGAGGCTTGGCTCTGCCTTTCTGAACAGGTGTGAGTGATCAAGCTCTAGGCTTGCTGCTACGTCAGAGCTTGGGCGTGTCAGCTCAGTTCCTATCTCCCTCTGTTTGTCTTTCTCTTGTAAACAGTGAGCTATGTGTGCTGGCTGACTGTCAGTTTTAAAGGTAACCTTTTCCTTTCTTTCTATTTCCATGGGCTCTATAGGGGTTTCTACATCACAATAGGCAACCGTCTAGAAGAAATAGCAGAGGATAGTCCATGTGGGTTAAATAAAAGAAAGTTGGACCCAGCCAACTTCACCAAGCATTTACAAGGGAAACGTAGAAAGAATAACCCACCCAACTGAAGTACCCCCACTCTAAGTAACAAAAATTACTTCCTTCTCTTCTGTGTGGCCCTAGAAATGTCTGGGAAAATCCTAATATGGGAATCCATAAATAATTTGTTTGAAGAAGGAAAAAACATTTTCAGGAACCAGTCACAGTCTACCTCTAAGACCAAAGTGACCAACAAAGTAGCGATCATCCTGGAGCCAGAAGCAGACGTTTCCAAATATGCTGTAAGATCCAGACTATCACAAGACAAAACTGAGGACTGATCTTGAACTACCTCAGTTTTAACTTTAGCCATAGGTAAATCCAAAGCTTTAGATATTGAAGGTAAAGATTCAACGGGAATTTTCAAAACAGAACCCATAAATTCCTTAACTTTCCAACGGTTTCTTCCATTCTGGCCTTGGAATTGTTTAAGAGCCCTCAGATTTCTACATCTAGAAGAATTCTCAAGAAACTCAGGCTTCCTACCAAGAGGGCAGTATCTTGACACTGATCCAAATGTCCCTCCAAGGAAGCCACCATTCTTTTTTTATTTATTTTATTTCTTTTTATACTGCCTTATCATGTAATCAAAGGAATTTACAGCAAACAAACTAGATTAAAAAAACATGTTTCAATATTAAAACAGGGGGAGGAGAAAAAGAAGATAAAGTTACAGGTAAGAATTAACTATTCAACTTATATCAAAGGAGAACTAAATGGGTAATAGATATAGGCATATGATATTATGAGGTTAGTTGATATAGTTAACATTATGAGGCAATTGCATAGTTATAAAATATGTATGTGACATTGTGATGTTATTGATCAGAGTATTGGTATGATAACTAGGCATGTATCCAGAAAGGACTCATGAGGCATAGTTGTGGTCAACTGGGAGTCCAGGGGAGTAAAGGTTAGGAGATGCTTCTTATGTAGGGTCAGTATTTGTATCGGGTATATTTTTCCAAAGTATTCTGAGAAGAGGTATGTCTTGAGCTGCTTCCTGAAGACTGAGAGGTCATTTATAACTCTTATTCTGTTTGACAGTGAGTTCCATAGAATCGGTGAATAGAATGTAAATGTCCTGTTGCTTGTTGATCTGTTTCTTTTCCTGAATGTTGTTGGTATAGCTAGTGTTTTTTGTGAGCAAGTTGTCCTCTGCCTACTGTTTGGTATATTGTATATTAGGGAACTTAGGTAAGTGGAAGATAGGTTCTATAGTATTTTGTCTTTATGGATTTGTATTTTATTCAGATCTCAATTGGTAGCCAATGTAACTGCTGTAGAATTGGTGTGATATGTACAGATGATGGTACTTTCAGAAGAATCTGTGCAACAGTATTTTGTGCCATGTGAAGTTGATTAAGTGCATGTTTAGGTAGACCTTGAAGAATGCCATTACAAAAGTCAAAGTGGGGGCAGACCATCGCCCGGAGAACTGTGTGGAAATCCTTAAGTTCTAGGAGAGGTCTTAGTGGTTGAAGTGCCTTTAACGTATTGTATATAGATCTTGTTGTTTTACTAATGTGGGTGTTTAGATTCAGTGTTTGATCAAGAGTTAAACCTAGATACCTTACTTCTTTTTTAACCTCCAGTGATGCTTCCTTGACTTTTATTTCAGGCGGTGGTGTAAAATCTTTATCATTGGAGACAAACATAACCTCTGTACTTTTGAAGTTTATTTTGAGATTCGGGTAGTGAGCCATTCTGATGTTTCATTAAAGAACGATATTTGTTGAAGGTTGGGTTTTAATGCATTGTAAGGATGATACAACATAATATAGAACAACACAATCCCTTGTACATAGTTACTTCTGCTACACTGTTCATCTGAGTGTTTACTGTTCAATGTACCCTTAAAGTTCAATGTAAACCACTTTGATAATATGAAAGGCGGTATATACAAATGGTAAATAAATAAATAATGTCACCTGCATAGATATGGGAATTTCACAGACTGGTAGTAGATATACATTGAATAATAAAGCTGATAGTGCTGAACCTTGTGGTATGCCTTTGTATTAACATCAGCCAAAGAAGTCTCATGGAACTCAATCTTCTGCCCAAACTGGGTAAATTGCATAGAGATAAGTCTGAAGCTGGGAGAAAATAGAATGTTCCAGTTTAAACAATATTTCCCACAGACTCTCCAGGGTAAACACTTGAGATCTCACCAGCACTGTCCGGGAACCCACCAAAGCATCACTTAGATCAAATCCAGGTGTTGCAGATCCAAAGGAGGCACAGAAACTGTCACAGGCTGCTGTAATCTAGTAGACTGCTCCTCCGAGGCCCCCACCTCAATGGAGTCATCGGCAAATGACCCCACCACTCGGTTTCCTCTTCCGGGACAGGCTGCTGTAGCTTCAGGGGAAAGGAGCCACATACATCCTCCCACGACAATCCTCTACCGGCCACTTGAAAGATCTTCCATGCCAGCTGCTCCAGGCGGGGTATAGCACTTCGGGCTGAATTATATGTCAGGCCCAAGGGTATGCTGAGGGCCTCCTTCCTCCCCCGCTTCACCCAGAGGGCCGCCTCAAGTTCTTCCTCCCTCGAAGAGCTGCACGAATGCATCCATGGGCACGGCAACCACCAAGCCTGCCACTTGCTGATGCTCTACCGCTAGCTTGGCCTTCCATTTATGGCTGGAGTGTGGCATCAAAGAAACAAAGAACAGCAGGCATAAAACAGCAAACGCAGCGTGAACCACGGCGGCAGGTCAGGAGTGTCTGTCACCACCATCTTCCCCACTGAAGATCTCATATTGCACTTTTGACTGAACATTTGTCTTATCAATCCACAGAGTGTACAATTGTTTAAGATTTGCTGTTTGTAGGACTTTACAGACTGATACAAAATTCTTACAAGAAATTTAGTTTCTTTTCCTTTCTATTCACATCACTGTGATTGGCAATTTCATTATAACGTGAGGCTGCAAAATAAAACTAACTATATTGAATAATTAGTGACCAGAATTCTGAACACCCCTTTCATCTTCGACAGAATGTCACAAGGAAATGTAATTAGAGTTTTGTTGAGTGGATTTTCAGTTTAGCTCATCTCATCTCATCAACGGCATCATAATAATGAAATACTGTTAGCGAACAAATGTCATTAATATTGTATTTAGCATTAAAGATGCATAATTAAAATAATTTAAAGCATAACTGCTTTGCAGTGATTGATAATAGTCAAAGTAAAAATTTGAGATAAGTAGATTAATGCTAAGAATATGACACGTGCTTTTAAACTTTGGGTTTTTTTTTCCATTGGGCAAAGAGCCTTGATTTGCCTATTATCCCTGGAGACTTTGGGTTTTACACTAATTAGACCCTAGAGATCAATCTATATATTAATAATCTCACCAAGCGTAGCACAACTTTAATACTATCACTTTTTAGAAACTGTAAACTGAATGTATAAACTCAAACAGGAAAACACAGTTTATTCTGGTAATGCAATCTTTAGACTAGAAAGTCTAATTAGTACATTGAAAGTGAGTCAAGACCGATGGATGTTTTTTGATCTTATAAAGAACCAATAGGTCCATTTATCTATTTCTTGACTGCAAAGGAGAATCAGCCAAGACAATCCTGAGTTGACAGAATATAGTATCAACTGTCAACAACTGGGAGGCAGGACAAGAATAGAAATTCTGAGTTACAGAATGCATTATTGACCTTATTAAAATATGCATAATCCTCATCATTCATTCAAGGATATGTACTGTCACTCCTGCATGAACTTTAAACGTAATAATGCCAAAACCACTCATCTCACTTACGTGGCCTGACTCCATAGGAAATAATTGAGAAGCGCTTGCTGCATCAGTAGTGAATATAGCACATTCTCTTTCAGTGGGCACACCATGATGGATGGCCTATGTGTGCTGAGCCTGGCTCTGCCACACCCCAGCTGACTGTCCAATTAGAAACGATTTCACCAGGACGTTAAAGGATCATAATCACATTAGCAAGTAGCTTCTTTGTGAATAAGAAGGCATAATCTACATAATTACACAATGCACACAAAATGATGTCTTATGAATGTTGTTTATTTTATTTATTTATTTATATTTATTTATTTGTGTGTATTTATATACCGCTGTTCACAGAGGTCAAAGCAGTTTACCTGGAACTTCAATTAATTCAAATGTTTACCGTGCAAAAGGCAACTTTGTACAATAAATAAAGGAACAGAGAGTACTTGGTTAGAGTTAACTATGCATATGGTTGACAAACTATATACGTGTTCTTATAGTATTTGATCCTTGACATTATAGAAAAATGTTGTTGGGGGGGGGGGGGGAGTTAAAAGGGGATGGGACCGAAATGGAGGATAAAGAGGTAGGTCTAAAGAAGTTTGCGGAAGGTTAGGAAGTCAGTGGCGTTTCTTATGTGGACAGGGAGGGAGTTCCAAGTTAAGGGGGCATATAGTTCAAAGGATCTGGTACAAGTCTGTTGGGTGCATTTTGTTATAGCTTGGGGGTGGTCAGAGTATTTATGGTGGAAGATCTCCGTGATCTGTTTGATTGCTGTATTGTGATAAGGGAATTAAGTTGGGTGGATGATTGCTGGTTTAGAGATTTGTGAATCATTAGAAGGATTTTGTAGAGTAGTCTGCTTTGCAGTGGGAGCCAGTGGAGGTGTTTGAGGATAGGGGTGATGTGTTTGTGCTTGGATGCTCCTGTGATGGTCCAGGCTGCTGTGTGGAGTACTGTTTGTAGAGGATCGAGCATTGACTTTGGGAGTCCATGGTATACTGAGTTGCAGTAGTCAGTGTGAGGTATTGTGAGAGCCTATAGGACTGAATGATAGTCTGATGGGCAAGGAGAGAGCAGAGGTGTTGTAAGGTGTGGGTTTTGCAGTAGATTGATCTTGCTGAGTTTGTTATTTGTGGCTTCAGAGTAAGGTGGCCTTCAAGAGTGATTTCTAGTTACTTTACTTCTGGCTTGATTTGAATTGCTATGTTGTTGAGGGTGATGGAGGAGGGGGCTGGTGAAAGAATCATTTTAGTTTATATATATTTATGAAATTTCAAATAACAGCAAGAAAGTGCAACAGTAAAGAGCAAAGAATACAAGTGCACAATGTACCAGGAAAACAAATTAACAGCTCATTTGCCCACAATGTCAAGGGACGTGGATACAAATCGGAGACACAATAAAAGAAAAAAGATATAGGAAAACAGAACAATAGCAAGAATAATAACAGGCACCCCTGGCCTAATTCTTCATGTGAGTGTAGATCCCAACTCTATAGGAGGAAAGGGATTGATTATAGTCTTAGAGGAAATAAATGCAATTAAGTGGGTAGGACCTAAGAACATGTATCTATTGGCCTGAAAAATAACTAAACATTTACAAGGATAACATAATTTAAAACTAGCCCTAACCTGTATAACTTGGTGTCGGAGCAATAGAAACTGTCGTCTACATCACTGAGTACTCCTAGCCACGTCTGGGAACATCTGTATTTTACAATTCATAAACAACACATCTCTATGTTTGAAGAACAATTTCAGAAGCCAGCCACAATCAACATCCAGGGCCAATTGTACCAACAAAGTAGCCTTTTGCACCTCTTCCTCCACAGAGCGCTCAAGAATGTCTGTGATGTTCCAAAGGTCCATACCAGAAGCCTGAACCCCTTCGGAGGAAACTTTTCCATACGGAATATTGTACACATTAGTAGTAGGTGGACTGCTCAGGAACCTTTAAACACTCAAACAAATACTTTTTGAACATCTATTAAGGGAAAAAAGCATCATAATTAGTAAAATTCAATAACCAAAGATTCCTACATCGATCAGTATTCTCCAGAATTTCCATTTTCAGATGCATTGCCAAATTATCCTTCACCAAAACTGCATTCTGTGACTCCAAAGCCTTAATTTGTAGATCTTGTGTAGCAAAGCTCATTTCCAGAGAGTCAAAGTCTGAACGAACACACACCAAATCATCAGAAAACTGTGTATATACTGAGCAAAACTCTGGGATAACAAATTAACTGAAGCCTGGAGACCCTGAATGGCTTCCCACAAAGTTTGCAAAGTAATTTCCAGTGGACAAACAGAAGAAACCACAGTTGAAACTGTAGATGAAAATGCACTTACAGTAGCAGAAGAGGTAACCATCAAACTCACTGTTCCTTCCAAGTACTGTCCCAAGGGGTCTTCCAACACTGGGACCGCCGCCATAGCTCTTCCACCAACTTCCCCGGCTGCACTCCCTCTCCCTTCCAAAACTGCAGCATCAGGGAAGGTGCCTTCAGAGCCTGATATTGCAGCCTGCACAGAACTCACTGCCTAGATCCCAGAAACCACTCTCCCTCCGGGAGATAGTGATACCACCTCCAACGAGCCCAAGGAATTCTCTGAAATGACCGCGGACTCAAACAAGGCTCCACCGGAGGTAGTTCCCGGCACGGGGGTCACCAGATCAAAAAAGGAGGTAATGCATGGCTGGGTCAGCATCACTGTTCCCCCAGGGCCCAGATCTTTGCCTTCCATTTCCCCGTTCTCAGGGAAACAACTGTCTCACACGCCTGTGTGCTATCGCCATCTTGCCACGCCCCATCAATAATCATTTTTAGTGATGAGTGGAGCTTCTGTTTTCTTGAGGTTTATAAACAAATGATTTTCAGATAACCATTGTGAGTCGTCTGAGAAGCACTGCTGGAGTTCATGGTAGGATGGTTTCTTGAGGTTCAATGGTGTATAGAGCATAATGCCATCTGTGTAGAAGTGATAGTTAGTGCTGTATGTTTGGATGATGTTGCAGAGGAGTTATAGGTAGATATTGAAGAGGAGAGCTGAGAGAATAGATCCTTGGGGGACACCTTGAGTTTGAATATTTGATGTTGATGATAGTGGTCCAATTATTATCTGCTGGGTTCTGTCATGGGGGTAATCTTGGAACCATCTTTATATGGTGCTCTGTATTCTGATTGACTGGATGTGCTGAAGGAGGGTGTTATGGTTGATGGTGTCGAAGTCTGCTGAAATGTCGAGGAATATGAGGATAAATCCTTGGTGAATGTTCTGGGTTCCCTTTATGAGGTTGTTCAGAAGTGAGGTTAAGAGGGTTTCCACTCCATGCTGAGGTTGGAAACCATGCTGATGAAAGTTGAGTAGAGCATGGGTGTCGAGCTATTCTTGTAGTTGGATTTGGACAGTTTTCTCAATTATTTTGGATAAGAAAGGTAGGCTTGCGATTGACCTGCAAGAAGAGTGGTCAGATGGGTCAAGGTGAAGATTTTTCAGGAGAAAGCGAATTGAGGAGGTTTTTAGGGAGGTTGGAAAGTAGCCATGTAGCAGGGAGCATTGAATGAGTTTTTCTAGGAATGGAGCAAGATCAGGTTTTGGTGGCTTTAATCCAGTTGAATGGACAGGAGTCAAGGGGGGAGGTGGTGGTGTTGAGCGATGAGATGATGCTTTGGATGTTTTCAGCAGAGATATTTTTGAAGGTGGTCCATGAATGCATTATTCTGGTATATTATGAGGAAAAATCTGATTGAACTGCAGGTGGGGGTATGGCAGGTTGAGAAGTAGTATGCTAGTTGTTGAGGGATGATGGAACTGTCAGTTTTGTTGTTGGAGAGTGGTTTTGTAAGTTCTTTTACAAGAGTGAACAGTTCTCTTGGATGGTTGAGTGATCTTTGAATTAGTTTTGTGTGATATCTTTGCTTTGAGCAGTTTGTAGCTTGGTTGTACTCTCTTAAAAGGGTCATGTAGTGGATTTGATCTGCGGATAGCTGTGATTTTCTTCATCTCTGTTCTTGTTTCCTTAGATGGGATTTGAGCTTTCAGAGGTTGGGTGTGTACCATGGCTATCTTCTGGTCAGTCCAGGGTAGTGGGATAATTTGGATTGGAGGGCAGAGTCCATGTAGGTAGGGCTGTTGCTGATGAAGATGAGGATGAGGATGTTGTCTTTGCAGTGAGTGGAGGAGTTTACTATTTGTGAGAAGTCCATTGCTGTCATGGTGTCCATGAAGACCGTCATGTGATTAGTTGAGGCTGACTGAAGGTGGAGGTCTCTTAAAAGGATGATATCTTTGTGTTTTGTGTTGTTTTCGAGGGTAGTATTTGATCAGGTTGGAGAGTTCATTACCTGATGCTGATGGGGAACAGTAGGCAAGGCAGATGGTGAGTTGTTTTTTTGAGATGGTAAGTGTATCTAGGGTTGTGGTGGATTCAGCAACTTTCTTGGTGAAACTTAGGTCTGATTTGGTGAGGATTAGGATGCTGCCCCTTTTCCATGAGAGCATGGGGCGTGAAAGAGGCTGTAGTTTGTGGTCCGATTTTGATTTAGGAAGATTGTGTCCATTTCTGTGAGCCATGATTCTGTGATGTAAAGGATGTCCAGGTTGTGGGTGAAGAGGAGATCTCTTATGGGGTTGGTTTTGTTCTTTGCCGAGTGTGCGTTGATGAGGGCATAGTTGAGGAATATTGAGGTAAGGGGTTTGTTTATGAGGGGGGGTAGGGTGTTGTGTGTTGGGATTGTAATGAGATGTTGTGTGTTGGAGGAGGAGGAGTTACATATTATGCTGTAGGGGGAGAGGGGGTAGTGGGTGATGAGGAAGGGGGGAGGGAGCAGGGGGTTGTAGGAAGCAGTTTGTGGTGGAGGTAAGGATGAGAAGGGCTAGTAAGGAGTAGATGAGGGCACATACAGTAGTTGAAGCATGTTATTTATTTTATATTTATTTATTTATATTTCTTATATACCGCGCTATTACAATCAGTGCGGTTTACAGTAGAAACAAACGTACTACAATGTAATGACACATTGAGCTTACATAGAACAGGATATTCAAAAAACCTGGAAGGAACTAGGGGGAACTATATACAGCTTATGTACATGTTACAGTAACGATTAATCTCAATGGGTATGTAAGGGGTCTGTACGAGTACTAGTACCATGGGTCAGGGAGGGGAGAGGGGAAAGCTGGTTAACCATTATCAGTGGGGGGATGTTCAGTGGGAGGGGTTAGGTGGGGAGTCCGAGGGGTGGGTGTGTGCTTTTCAGACTGGGAGACCGGATAGTGCTGCATGAACAGATGGTGTTTTAGGGCTTTTCGGAACACCACCAGGTTTTGGATGGCTCGGAGTTCTGATGGGAGGGCATTCCAGGCAATCGGTGCAAAAATAGAAAATGCTCTGTTGGCTGTTGACTTTGTACATTTTGTTAGAAACTTGGGGACTTCAATTGTGTTCATCTGAGTAGTTCTTCTTGTTCTGTTGATTGTGGGTGTAGAGGGCTGATTCTTGAGGGCTTTGAAGGTTAGTATTAGAATTTTGTAGGTGATTCTGGCAGGTAGTGGCAGCAAGTGTAGGTTTATCAAGATAGGTGTTATATGATCCGATCTTGATGCACCAACTAGAACCCTTGCAGCTGAGTTCATGGCAAGTCTGAGTGGGTTTAAGGTTGACTGTGGAAGTCCATGTAGGATGACATTCGCAAAGTCGAGATGTGGGATGATTAGAGCTTGGAATATTGATCTATAGTCAGAGAAGTCGAGTAATGGGCGAAGGTGTCTTAGCGTTCGGATCTTGTGATAAATTGCTTTTGTGGTGTTTGTAACATGGGCTGACATATCGAGGCATTGGTCGAGGGTAATGCCTAGGTATCGGATTGTGGATTTTGTTTTCAATTCTATATTATTGATCTGAAGTGAGGGGGGAGGCGTGAAACTCTGATTCCTTGTGACGAATAGGACATCTGTTTTGCTGTTGTTGATCCGGAGATTTTGAGTTAAGAGCCAATCTGAAACTGCTTCGAAACATCTCAGTATTGGAGAGAAGTCAGGTTGGTCAATCATAAAAGGTGCATAGATGAGGATATCGTCAGCGTAGGCAAGACAGTGGACGTTGAAGGAGCGGATTAAAGCACAGATAGGCTGCATATAAATGTTGAAGAACAGAGCAGATAGGGATGAGCCTTGAGGCACACCTTGTTTCAAGGGGAAAGGCTCTGATGTCGTTGATCCTGTTTTGACTTGTTGCCATCTGTTGCAGAGATAAGATTTACACCAGGCTAGTGCTGATCCTTGTATCCCTTTTTCTTTAAGTCGGAGTAGTAGTGTGTCATGATTCACGGAGTCAAAGGCGGCCGCTATGTCGAGGAATATCAAGACAAATCCTTGGTGAATATTGTCAAGGCCTGTGACTAGATTATTGAAGAGAGTTGTGAGGATGGTGTCAATACCGTGGGCTGCTCTAAAGCCATGTTGGGAGGTGTCTAAAGGCAATTCAGTGTCTACGTGATGTTGAATTTGTCGCAGAACCACTTTCTCAATAATTTTAGCAAGCAAAGGAATGCTTGAAATTGGCCTATAGGATTCTACTTTAGATGTGTCGAGTTTGCTGTTTTTCAGTAGGGGTCGGATAGACGTGTGTTTTAAGCTTTGGGGGAAGGATCCTGTGGATAAGGATTGATTCAGGATTCTGCAGATAGTTGGGCTGAGGTCGTGACGTAGTTCTTTGATCCAGCCTGCAGGACAGGGATCATTAGGGACGGTGGTGAGGATGATGGAAGTTATGGTGTCAATGATCTCCTCCTCAGAGATCAAAGTGAAATTCAGCAGGGGATTTGTCTGGGAGGTTGTCAGCAGGGTAGAGGTAGATATGATGTTGGTGCTTGTGCTGGTTTGAATCATCTTCGACTGAAGGTAATTAGAGTATTCCTGTGGATGAGGCATGGGTGGGTGATCTTGTGTTGGATCTCCTGTTATGGCTTTTACAATATTGAATAGATCATGATGTCTGTTCAATGATCGCTTCAATAGTTCTGAGTGGTATTGTTTTCTCTTTTCCATGGTTTTTTCTCGGTGTCTTTGTAGGTGCATAGTGTAAGCACAGAGTGTTTCAGGGGTCCGATTGTGGCGCCATTGTCTTTTTAGTTTGCGTAGGTGGATGAACGAAGCGCGGAGGTCTTGGGAGTACCATGGAGTGTGTTCGCATTTTGATATGGTCTTGTTGGTGGATGGGATGCAGGCAGCAGCTCTGATGGCATTATTCCAGGTGGATACTAGTTCATCAGGATCATGGGAATCATTGTCAAGTAGTGGTAGGTACTGTTGAGCAGGTTGTCAAGTTTGCTATCTGAGGATTGCGTTGCGTGACTGGGTCTGAGGAGGGTTCAGAGAAGGCACTCAGTTCACTGTCTGCAGGGGCCTCCTCATGCTGTTCTTGGTGGCAGCTGTGCAGTCAAAGTGTTGGTTGATCGGCGTGGCGATCGCAGTGCAGCCCTTTGTGAGTTGATCGGTGATTTCTGGTCTATTTCTTCGTGGATTGATTTGCTTCAGTGGAGTGTAGCCTCGGCCCGCATCTAAGGGCCACACCAAAGAGACCTCTGACAAGGCCCTCAGACAAGGGCATGCCTGAGTATGCCTCTAAATTTGAATGCCGGGGCTGTGGCCTGATTGGTCTTGGCATTGGGGAGTGAGGAGGAGCTCACCTGCCCGCTCCCTTGCTCCAATGCCGATCGGGCAGTCCTGGGTTGTCCAGCACCTGAGCATGCCTCTGAATTTGAATGCCAATGCTGTGGCCTGATTGGTTTTGGCAATGGGGAGTGGGGAGGAGTTCACTTGCCCGCTCCCTTGCTCCAAAGCCAATCGGGCTGTCCTGTCACTGTTGAAGCATACATAGCAGCACAGTAGATATCTGCAGATGAACTTTTGACTCGCCCAGTTTTCCCAATTACCCCTGTCTTTAGTACTGTAGCTGAAGCTATCTCTCAGCTGTCAACCAGATAAGCATGCTACTGTAGAAACAAGTTGACAACTTACAGTAGACATCACTATCAATGTTAAATTAACTTTGCTTATAAAATGGAAGTAAAGATATTTTAATTTAAAATGCAACAGTCTGTGATGTGCACAATTTAACAATTTTAGTAA
This sequence comes from Ichthyophis bannanicus, assembly GCA_033557465.1. Classification (NCBI taxonomy): domain Eukaryota; kingdom Metazoa; phylum Chordata; class Amphibia; order Gymnophiona; family Ichthyophiidae; genus Ichthyophis; species Ichthyophis bannanicus. Next base: position 1,797,758,005 of record CM066032.1, on the reverse strand, counting down.
TTACTAGTTAAAAGGGTTATCCTTTCCCCTACTATCTGTAGATTTTGAATGTTGAACCTATAGACTTTGTTTCTGGCCCTTATATAATTTTTCTCCTCCATTGCTTTGCAGTCTGATAGTACAACCCCGCAATATATCTGTAGAATTTAAGATACCGATGCATTCCTGGTTCTAGTTCAGGTTGCAATTCTTCCTAGCTAACTCCATCTTGTCCCTTTCGATCAATGTGTCTCATCTAGAACAATAATTGTACAGTAGTTATAGTTGAGGACAGTATACTATTCTCTGTACGATTGCCAGGAGTTCTAGGCGGGGTATTTTATTTATCAATTTACCAATTTCTTTGTTGTATACCTATTATTCTGAGCGGTTTACAATCAACATAAGAAAAAAGGGGTAGGCACAGGGGGTTCTACTGTACAAGTGGCCTAGTGGCTGGGGCAAGGTACCTCAGGCCAGAAGGTTGGGGGTTCAAATCCCACTAGAGGACAGCAACCTTGGGCTGGAAGGACTGGAGTTTCTAGTTCCACAGGTGCTCTTTGTGGTCTTGGGCAAGCCACTTAACCCTCCATTGCCCATGTTCCCTGTAAAATAGTTATCTCCAAGTTATAATGCCCTGTTCAATGTAATTTCAGTTTGTTCAATGTAAACCACCTTAATATCATGAAAGGTGGTATATAAGAAATGTTAAATAAATAAAATAAATCCCATGTACATAGCTTCTGCTTAGTATATTTTAGTAAACTTAAATGAGCAACATCTCTAATTTTGCAAAGCTTTCTCACACTTCTATAATTATATGGCAGCTTGCTCTAAATTGCCGATGCAAAGCTAGGCCTCAAGAGAGTTTGCTAGTACTCAGAAGTCTATTTGAAAGAAAAAAGAAACAATTTATTTTAGCCTCCGATATAAGACAACAAACAATTGCGAGAATAATAAAAAGGCCCCTTGTCTCCTCACCCCTCTTCATTCCCTATCACCTCAGTTTTGCTTCTCATTCATCATTTCTTTTCCTAATCAATTTTCTTCAGAGGTCATGCTCCGAACTGATCGTTAGCTCCCCAGATGTAATTTCTGAAGCTTCCCCACCTCTATCTATTGGTATGTACTGAAGGATTTATATAGTTTTTATTTATAGGATAGATTAATTAGTATAATCATTCATTAGAATGCAAGCTAATGGGTTTTTTGAAAGTCGGATTTTAGCAAGTTATGATAATGAAGTATTTCAAAACTAGGGGAAATTTACATTAAAAACAGGCCCAAGCAATTGATTTTCAAATAAATTAGAAAACTCTATGGGTTTCTCTTTTCTCTGTATTTCCCCTTTATAAATAATGAGAAAAACATTTCATCCACCGGCTGGAATGTAAGAAATTTGCTAATATAGATTTTTATGAGAGCAGACATATTATTTTCTAGGTAGTCATGGGTTCAAGACCCTCAGTTTTCTTTCGGATGTTGAAAAAGAGGTGGGACGCACACCTTAACATTTATTTTACAGAGGGGATCTAATCAAAAGCAGAGAGATCATTCTGTTTCAGTCATCTGGGACTTGAGTGAAATTGTATGCCCTTCAAGTCTTCATCCATCTTCTCCAGGGTCAGCCAATCCTGATCCAGACAGACAATCATGTGACATCACTTGATTATGCTGAGCAGCAGTACAGATAAGGGACTTTGCAATTCTCAGTCACAGACATTTAAGCCCCCTGTATCCCAGGGAACCTACACTAGTTGGCAGACAGACTCTATGAGGGGTGTTTTAGAAAGGATGTCCAAGTTAAATAAGGATATTCAGGGTGGGGCTTGCATAAAAATGAAAGGGATGTCTATGTCTACAACCAATTTCAGAAACATAGATGCCCCCAATGTGGATGTGCACGTGGGTGGCCACACTGATGTCCCCATTAGGGACACTTGGGTTGAGGACATTCATCTCAGGCAAGCTAGCATATAGGGGATGTCCAATGGCGTGGCAGAGTGAAAACATGAGCCTCCATTCCCCGTCAGTATTTGCAGATATGTTGTAAAATACAGGTGATATTAGTCTAGCTCCTTCTCCACACTTTCTAGGTGCTCACCTGACAAAATGAGCACTTTTCAGGTGCCTGTTCAATGCATGCAGCAGGTTTCATCTTAGTTGCAACTCGGGACATCCGGGGTGTTTCTGAGATCAGGTGGGGATGTCCAGATCCTTAGGAATGGACTTGGACATCCTCGCATCTGGTTTCTAAAGTGCCTATGAAGACTTATCTGTGATTTTGATGTCTGCACGCCTGTTTGCAGATGTCCAGAGTGTGAATAGTGCTTCTAAATTAACATCCTATAAATCCTATTTTGGAGTTGGGGCATGCCCCAAATAGACTCATTTGCCAGCAGTGAAACTGCAAAGCTACTGTTTTGCAGTTTCATATGCCTGTCCCTAACACATTAAACACAGAATGCTTTAGACCCCCTTCACCCTGCTTATCCACCCATCCTCATTATAGCCATGACCCTGTGCCGATTTCAGGAATGGTTCAGTACAATGATTCTCTTAGCTTCCTAAGATCTTGACAGAACTGGTTTCTTTTTCTCAAAAATCTCAGTTCTCCCTTTTTTGCAGGCTCAAGATTTTTCCAAACTTAATAACACAAACCAGGGTGTACCCTCTTAAATCCAAACCTTAACTCTCTGGCTTTTACAGTATGGGAGTTGAGCAGTGCCTAATTGCCTGCTTGGAATTGTTATGTCTAATTCAAGACATGTTTTGTGGCAGCAAGAAAACCTTACTAAAGATGTTCATAAACTTTAAAATGGAAGACATTTTCCGTCTTGTATTTTATTCATGGCTAGGACTCCTTTCAGTGTCTTTAAAAACCATACTTTACTATCATTACCATCTCTGCCAAATTTGATCTAGAAAGATGTATTTGAGAAGAGCATATCGCATAGCTCTCTCAACATGAGCTCCTCACACAATTCCATCATAACAAAGTAGTCCAATGACCTCATCCTAAGTTTGCACCAACGTTTATCATGTCTTCACATTAATGAGCACAATGGTACTGCCTACCTTCTATCCTAAACCTCATAAGCAGCAGTATGAGAGGATACTTCATACTCTGGACTGCAAACAGATTCTTACTTAGTATTTTAAAAGAACAGAGTGTATAAGAAAGTTTACACAGATTTTTTCCTGCTTTAATCTCAAAATACATAGTACTTGAGTGGCAAAGCATACACTAAATCAGTGCTTCTCAACTGGCGTACCATGGCAAACTTACCGGTGTGCTGTGGGAGTCTGCCTTGGAACTTCCGGTGAAAGGCAGCAAACGGCCATGAAGGCGCAGTTACAGGCTGTTTGCACATCTTTTGTGTGCAAAGCTGCCTGTTTGTGACATTTCTGAAACCTCTCTGATGCTGTTCTTTGGTCTCTGTTGTGTGTCAATGCTGACCCAGATGATGCCATTGCCATCCCCCCCCCCCTCCACGAGCCACTGCCACGGCTGAAAAGGGTGAGCGATTGCAGGGAATAAGCCCTACTCCACTGCTGCTTCTGCTACTCCTGGTCACCTCCCCCTTCCCTATTCAAACTCTGCCGCTGCTGGCTTTGGAGAGCCCCACTTCCAACCATTGTTGCTGTTGCCTGTCCAGACAACAAGGCAGGAAGACAGGTAAGACCCTACCTGTCTTCTAACTATCGACCCATCTCCCTCCTCCCCTTCATATCTAAACTACTTGAACGTGTGTTTCACCACCATTGCCTGGACTTTCTCTCCTTTTAAGCCCTTCTGCATCCTCTACAATCTGGCTTTTGTCCTTTACATTCTACTAAAATAGCGCTTGGCAAAGTCTCTAGTGACCTGTTCCTGGCAAAATACAAGGGCATTTATTCAATCCTCATCCTTCTTGTCTGTCTTTGGAGGGTATTTATATTTAGATGATTGTGAATATTTCTATATTGTATTTAATATTAGATGAGACATCTGGTGTGTTAGTTTTAAGTTTGTTCATGAAACTGTATACCACATCACTTCTCTGTTGTTTATATTTGATATATGTTTAATTAGGTAATACCTTTTCTATATTCCATTAATATATAATCATGTAATATATTTTTCTATATCTAATAAATATTGAATTTACATACTTAACGAATCCATGTCGATCTCTCGAGTTCAGTAAATGTTCTATTTACAGTGGGAATTTTTCTGAATTTGGTCTTTTTAAGTCTGATGAGTTGATAATAATTGCAATGTGTTTTTGATAATAGACCCTCTCATTATAAATCCCCTTCAAGTCCTATTCTCCCGTCCCCCCACATCAGCCCATTTGTAGCCTTAGTTCCTAGTTTTCTTACAGGGCCAGCAGCACTCTCCTCCCCTCACTCCATCAGCCCATTTCCAGTCCCAGTCCATTTCCAGTCCTATTCTCCTTATCAGCCCACTCCAGTCCTAGCCCCCCCCCCAATCAGCCCATTACCACTCCTAGCTCATTTCCAATGCTAGCCCCCCATCAGCTCATTACAGTCCTAACCCCCCTCCAATAAGTCAATTTCCAGTCCTAACCCCCTACTCAGCCCATTACCTGTCCTAGCCCCTCCCCCAATCAGCCTATTTCCAGTAGTAGCTCATTTCCAGTCCTAATCCCACCAGTTCAGCCCATTTTCAGTTATAGCCCCCCATCAGCCCATTTTCAGGCCTAACCCCCCCAATCAGCCCATTACCTGTCCTAGCGCCCCCCCCCAATAAGTCTATTTCCATTATTAACCCAATCAGTCCATTTCCAGTTCTACCCCCCCCATCAGCCCATTACAATTCTTAATCCCCTCAGACTATTCCCAATGTTACCCCCCCCCCCCAGCCCAGCCTAGCCCAGCCTAGCCCAGCCTAGCCCAGCGCCAGACCTTCTCAGCTGATTTGCAGTCCAAGACGCCCCGGGGAAGAATCCTGCCATTGTTTTCCGGCGCCAGCTCAGCTTTGCAGAGTTGTGAAGGGAGAACGTTTCATTCTTTCCCATGGATCTGTTAAAGTTGAGTCTGCCAGCGCTGATGGTAAACAGGCATTTCCGTTCTCGCGCGAGACAGGGGAGGTGGAAGAGTATTTATATGTGTGAACTACAGATAACACAACTCTTGCTACTGAACAAATGTAAAACGTGACTTTTGCACGATATATGTCATTCAGTGTTTAGGTCTTGTGGGTCTGCAAATATCAATAATGCAAATTTATTATTGTGAACAATGAAACGGGGGAAGGAGGGGAAAGGATTTAGCTCATGCCTCTTCTTTGAGGTTCAAGGTGAGTTACATTCAGGTACAGTAGGTATTTTTCTGTTCCCTGATGGCTTATGATTTCTAATAAACTTCCTTCTTACGTGATCTTTTCCTCTCCCATCCTCTTCAGCTCTTGTCACTCATTGAAATTTGGGTCCACCCTGCTGACACTGCTTCCTCCGCGGCGTTCACTCGAGGTGGCCTTCATTTCTCCGACACTCCTCGCGCCATCAGCCGTGGTGGAGGGGTAGGTTTCTTGCTCTCCCCATCTTGCCAGTTTCAATCCTTCACTCCATCTCAAATCCCTACTTTCCCCTCCTTTGAATCTCATTCCATTTGATTGCTCTATCCCTTTCCCCTTCGCATCTCCGTTGTTAACAGATCCCCCCAATCAGTCCTTCTCCTCCTTCCTCAATGACCTTGATTCATGGTGCCCCTTATTTCTATATTCATCATCCCCCTCTGTTATCCTTGGTGATTTCAATGTCCACGTTGATTGCCACTCGGATGCTTACATGTCAAAACCTCTTCCCTTACCTCTTCTTAGAATCTCCAACTTTGCTCCACTACCCCACTCATCGACTCGGACACTGCCTGGATCTTGTTTTCTATTCTAATTGCTCTCCTTCTAGTCTCCTCAATTCTATTCTGCCACTATCTGACCATCACCTCCTTAGTTTCTCTCTCCAACACACTCACCCACCTTCCCGTCATGTCAACTCCTACTCATTCAGAAACCTACTTGCTATTAATCTTCTATCTCTATCTTCTTCTGTCTCTCCACTTCTCTTTACTATACTCTCCACCAACTCTATCGATGTTGCTGTGGCTCGCTCTCCTCTGCTCTCAATGCTCTTGTTCCCCTAACTTCATGCCCTGTAAGGCATTCTTTACCTCGTCCTTGGTTCACCTCTACAACCCGTTACCTACGTTCCTGTGTTCGTTTCACTGAACATGCCTGGAATAAAACCCATTCACACTCTGATTTCCTTCAATTCAAGTTCATGCTCATTTCTTTTAACTCTGCCATCTCCCTTGCTAAACAAGACTTATTCATCTGACCAGCTCCTTAGCTTCCAACCCCACCATCTCTTCTCTACTCTTAATTCTCTACTTCTGCCCCCCCACACACACACACACACCATTCCGCCTTCCCTTACTTCCCATACCCTCGCTGCTTTCTTTTACAATAAAATCAATAAAATTACCACTCAATTCCCTCCCATTTCTTTGACCCCTTCTCTACCTATTTTACAACCACCCTCTTCTCACATTCTCATCCTTTCCTCATTCTCTATCATCTCTGATGATAAGACCTCCTCCCTCATCTCTGCTGCTAATCCTACCACTTGTCCCACTGACCCCATCCCCACTTATCTTCTAAACTCCATTACCTCTTCTGTTGCCCCTACCATTTCCCATAACATCAACCTTTCCACTTATACCTTCCCTGCTGCCTACAAACATGCTCTCATCAGCCCTCTGCTCCCTCTAGCTATCGTCCCATCTCCCTTTTATCTCCAAACTTATCAAGCGTGCCGTTCTTTCTCATTGCCTCAATTTTCTCTCTACTCACTCCCTCTTGGACCCCCTTCAATCTGGCTTCCATCCTCTCCATTCAACTGAGACAGCCCTTGCTAAGGTCTCTTGTGATTTATTCTCAGCTAGGTCAAAGGGCCTTTACTCTATCCTTATTCTCCTTGACATTTTTGCTGCGTTCAATACTATCGACCACTCCCTTCTCCTCTCTACACTATCATCCCTTGGATTTAAGGATTCTGTCCTCTCCTGGTTCTCCTCTTACCTCTCTAATCGTTCCTTTAGAGTCTATTCTCAAGGTTCATCCCCTTCTGCAATCCCTTTTTCAAATGGCATTCCCCAAGGGTCAGTCCTCGGCCCTCTCCTTTTCTCCCTTTATACTCAGTCCCTTGGTTCCGTTATCTCTTCCCTTGGCTTCCAATATCACTTCTATGTGGACAATTCCCAAATTTATATTTCTTCACCTGACCTTTATCCTTCTCTCCAGGCCTGAATCTCCTTATGCTTATCTAATATTGCTGTCTGGATGTCTCATCACCCTCTGAAACTGAACATAGCCAAACTGAGCTTCTTGTTTTTCCCCTAACCCCTCCTCCCTCTTCCCCCCGTTCTCAATCATGGTTGATAACACGCCTGTTTGTCCTTTTTTCTCAGCATGCAATCTTGGTGTTTTCTTTGATTCCACTCTATTATTTTCCTCTCATATCCAATAAATTGCTAAGTCCAATCACTTTTTTCTCGTTAATATTTACAGCATTCGTCCTTTCATCTCTCTGTGTGCCACTAAGACTGGCACATTCCCTTATCATTCCCTGTCTTGATTTTTGTAACCTCCTTCTCGCTGGTCTCCCTCAATCTTGTTACCTTACCATTTCAATCTATTCAAAACTCAGCTGCACCTCTAATTTTCCGCCAGGCTCATTTCACCTCTTTTAAAGTTCTTTCACTGGCTCCCTATCTGTTACCACATTCAGTTTAAACTCTACCGTCACACATAAGTGCATTCACTCTGTTTGTTCCTCCTTATCGTTCCTCTCCCTCCTCTCTCCCTACACCCTTTCCCGCAATCTTCATTATTCTTCCGCTTTTCTTCTCTCTATCCCACATTCTTCTTCCGCTATCTCTCAACTTTACTCCTTTCACCTAGCTGCCCATTTTGCTTGGAACAACCTACCCCTATCACTGTGTCAAATCCCTTCCCTCGCTCTCGTCAGGTCTATGCTCAAGATGCACCTCTTTGAGTCCGCTTTTGGCGCATAATCCCCATCCTTATCCTTCTGTTCCTTATTGTCCCCTTTGGTCCTTCTCCTTACGTACTACTGTATGTTCATCTTTTTGATTGTAAGCTTGATGAGTAGGGATTGTCTTTTTCTGTGCCTGTAAAGCCCTGCGTATGCCTGGTAGTGCTTTATACGTAAATGCTCAATAATAATAATAATCTAAGGCTTGTGATAAGGAAGCTTATCATAGCTCAGGAAGGAGCTATAGAAAAGGTGATGTGACTCTGAATAAGCAACCTGTCAGTTCTGGTAGAAATAAGAAAACAGAATTTTCCCATAAAAGACTACCAGTCCCAGAATGCACCAGGTTTCCAGCAGCCATTAGAGGAGCTGAAGTGGGGAAACGTGGGTTCAATCAGGAGGGCTATGAGGTAATCCCTAAGCACTCATCTCAAAGGGCAGGGCCTGATTCAGCACAGCTGTGCTGTGTTTATTTATTTATTTATTTATTTATACACATTTATATACCGCATCTTCCACAGTTCAGTTGCGGTTTACAGTGAACAACAATTGACAAAGCAAGTTTGTTTTACAGGGAACGTCATATTATAACAGAACATATTTACAAGGAACATCATATTATATGTAGAGTATACAGTCTAAACAATGTGAGATAATACAGAACAGAAAAAACTATGTACAATTTTATATATGTATATATATACATGGAAGTGAAGGACATAAGCTGTAAGATGATCATGTGTGTGTGCTATCTGTGTGGGTTAAAGGGGTTTTTGCTTGAGGCAGACAAATACCTGTTTAACCTTTGTCTAAAGCAGGTAATGAGTTATCTGTGTTATAGTATTTGGTGAACAGATAAGTTTTTTTTTTTTTTTTGAAATTTAAGTTTTCAGTTTTTTGCGGAGTTCCATGATCTCCGTTAGTGTTCGTAGCTCCTCTGGGAGGGAATTCCAGATAGTTGGGGCTATGTGGGAAAAGGCTCTGTTGTTTGTTGATTTATGGGCTCTTGTATAATCTTTCGGGATCTTTAATCTGTTCAATTGTCCTTTTCTGTGTGTAGACTTAGATGGTTCTTTGTGTATTAAGTTGCATAGCATAGTCGGGGCCATATCATATAAGGCCTTGAATGAAGTTATTATTGTTTTGTAGATTATTCTACTTTGAACTGGTAGCCAATGGAGGGAGGCTAGTATTGGTGATATGTGTTGGAGTGAGTTAATTTTCAATATGATTCTGGCCGCTGCGTTTTGCGCTAATTGCAATCGTTTGATGTTTTGTTTTGATATGCCTATTAGAATTAGATTGGCAAAGTCAAAATGTGGAGTTATGGTGGCCTGGATTATGTTGATAAAGTCTTTTGTAAATACAAGCGGGCGAAGTTGTTTGAGGGTTTTGAGTTTGAAATAAATTTTCTTTATTGTGTTGCTAATGTGTGTTTCCATCGTAAGGTGAGTGTCTAATATAACGCCTAGGTATCTTATTTCCTTTTTTATTTTAATTTCTTGGTTTTGAAGTCTTATGTGTGTTGGGGGGATATAGGATTTGTTCTTGGTCACTATCAGAACTTCAGTTTTAGTGTGATTTATGTGGAGGTTTTGTGCTTTTAGCCAAGTTGTGATTTCATTATAGCAGTCCGATAGGAGTTGAAGCGGTAAATTGGGTATCGTGAATGGAATATACATCATAATATCATCTGCGTATAGATGATATTTTACTCCAAATTTTTTGAAAATGTTGCAGACTGGTTTTATGTAAATATTGAAAAGTAGGGCTGACAACGCTGAACCTTGTGGTAATCCAATTTCTTGTTTATATGTGGTTGAGGTTTGATTCCCAATTCTTACATTTTGCGTTCTATTATTTAGGTAGGATGAGAACCATTTATGTACTGTGGAGTTTAAGCCTATTTGTCTCAAGTTATTGAGCATTATTGTATGGTGTACGCTATCAAACGCAGCTGATATATCAATGAAAAGTAGAATGAAGGCCTGTTTATGGTTGTCAATCCCACTTAGGAGCGTGTCTATTAAAACTGTGAGGAGTGTTTCAACTCCATGGCGGGGCTGAAAGCCATATTGTTGCTCATCAAGAGGATAAGATGAGTCTAGGAAATCCTGTGTCTGTAATTGAACCACTTTTTCGATTATTTTAGCCAAGAATGGTATGCTTGAGATGGGTCTATATGATGCAGGCAAGGTTTTATCAAGTTTGCTGTTCTTAAGGATTGGCCGTATTTGTGCGTGTTTGAGTGATGGTGGGAGGTAGCCTTGGGTTAGTGAGAGGTTCACTATTGAGAGAATGTAGGGTAATAAAATTGTTAGCGTGTTTTTTATCCATGTTACTGGACATGGATCTAGATAAGAAGTTGTGGTGTTGAGACTGGTGATGATATTTTTTAGTGTCTCTTTAGTTATGGGATGAAACTCTGACCATTCATCTGGTGGCTGGTGTGAAAAGTTGATAGTGTCTATAGACATTGACGGCATGATCGCTTTATTTTGATAATGGTGGGCTAAGGTTTGAACTGAGATGACAGTAATTTCTCTGTCAGAGGTTTGAGGGTTGGTTAGATTTCTGACAATGGAGAATAACTCTCGTGGCCTGTTATATGATTTTGATAGTATTTTGGCATAATATTCTTTTTTTGTGCAGTCCAAGGTTTCTTTGTATTTAGTGAGGTGGTTATTGTATATTTCTTTATGTATCGTCAATTTTGATTTTCGCCAATTGTGTTCTAGTTTTCTAAGATTCCTTTTCATTTGTTTTAGTGTAGAGTTGAACCATGGTTTGTTATTAGTCTCCAGACTACTACTGTTAGGGAGGAGCACTCATCTAAGCAGAATAAAGGTAGAGTTTATTCTACAGAGAATTATCCTGAGAATCAGCTTTAGCTTGAACATCTTCATCATCAGAAGGATCATCAGAAGCAGAAGCCAAACCGTACGGACAGAGAGGGAAAGAAACCCTTTGGAAGAAAGAGGAGAAAAGCCTTTGAGAGGTATAGAAGAGTCCAGAGCAGTACGTATACTGGGAGGCCTTTCAAGGGCCAGCATACACCATTGGACTGGGGAAAGCCAGAGGAATGGTGCTGCAGAGCTAGGAATCTCCAGACGGTACCTGTGAGAGAGACGGCTGCACGTGGAAGGGACCCTAAGACCCGTGCCAGAAGGTATGTGAACAGAGATCCAGTGTCCAGGGATCTAGATTGGAAGGCTGGACATAAGAACTGGACTACATACTGGCCAGGCTATATAGAGAGGAACTCTAACAGCAATGGAAGCTCAGGTATGAACATTGATCTATGCCCTAGCTATAACCTTGAAAGACAGCAGGGAAACAAGTATTCTCCTGAAAGTGCTCCATTGGGAGATTCATCTGTGCCAATCCATGATATTGAACCCATGCTTGTTGAAGAAGAGGGGGTGATAGCAGATGAAGAACCCCATAAATAAATATCTTATTGGCTTTACCCAAAAGCACAACTAATTATTGTGAGCAGCTGTGTCTGGTGTGAATGAACTGCATTGCCCACAATCCCTTGCAAATCATATAGATATAAGCACTTGCCAAGACTGTGAAGATTCTCACCCAGGCAGCCGTCTGACAAATGGTGTAGTTTTTTGGATTGCTTTTGCACAAAGGGGATTTACTTGCTGAGGATTACAACTAAAGTTCAAGTTTAAAGCTGGAAAAAAAGATTTTCCCTCAACTGCACTTTGGAGGAGAAGTGGATGTTCCAGGCAGCTGTCCCAGGAGGAAAAGACCCTGTGCAGAGCTGGATTCATCACTGACACAAGGTAACAAGTACCTGGGCATGTCTAGTGGTGGATGGGAGTAAGGCACAGGGGTAATTGGAAAAAAAAAGTAGAAAAAAACACACCTGTTTGGAAGGTGGTGCACTTTGTTTTTTTTTTTCTTTGTTTCTTGCAGGGATCAAGATGGATCCAAGGGAACTAGCTGATTGGATGGCAGCCCAGTTTAGCAGGCAACAGGAGCTAGCACAGCAGGCTCAGGACACTGCTATGAAAGCCTTAATGGAACAGCAGAGGCCAGTGCTTGATCTGGTGCAAGCCCTAGTTCAGCTGCAGAACCAAAGTGGAACAGATGCAAGACCAGCAGTAAATACTGGTACACCACATGTGGACAGTGTGGGACTCAATCAAGGGATTGGGGCATTTAGTTTTGGGAAGCTAACTCCAGATGATAATGTTGATGATTTTCTAGAGTCTTTTGAAAGAGTGGCACAAGCATTAGCATGGCCAGAGACCCAGTGGGCAGTAAGGCTGACAGCCTCATTAACTGGAGAGGCGCTTGCAGCTTACAGAGCAATGCCAGCAGCCCAGGCTTTGAATTATAAGGATGTAAAGGCTGCTATTAGAGATCGCCTAGGGTTGTCTATTTCAGAGTATAGGCGAATGTTTAGAACTACTACATTGAGAGTTGGTGAAACACCCAGGGCTCTGAGTCAGAGAATCAGAGGTTTAGCTGTAAAATGGTTGGAGCCTGAGCAAAAGACGGTAGAAATGTTATTAGACATTATAATTCTTGAACAATTTATGCCTGCGGTCCCTAAAGATTTGCACACTTTCCTTATAAAGCAAAATTGCCAAAATCTTGGAGAGGCAACCATGCGAGCAGAGAGATTCTTGGAAGCCACGCAGGCTTGCCATAGAATGGGTGGCCCTCTGAAGATGGGTGCTGAGGCAAGATGTGCTGTATCAGAAAAGAAAATAATTAAAAATGTTTCTGAAAATGAATGTACTGTATCAAACCAGATGACACAGTGGAATAGAAAGAAATGTTTCAAGTGTGGAAAATGGGGACATTTAGAAAAGAGATGCCAGACACACACTAGCTTAGTGGGTGTGGATTTAAAACAGCCCAAAGAAGGATTTCTTTTGATGGTTGATGTGTAAGGAATTACCACAAATGCTTTGTTAGACTCTGGGGCAGACCAGAGTATGATGTCAAAAAGGCTTTGGACGAGGATAGAGGCCCAAGAAGGATTTGTGCCTAGAACCCCTGAAAGCCAAGTTCACATCAGATGCATTCATGGTGCTGCAACATCATATCCCACCTATAGGCTAAAGGTTAAGTGCCTAGGGAAACAAGAGGAAGTCCTGTTAGCAGTAGTGCCTAGGCTACCCTTTGATTTGGTTCTTGGAAGAGACTGGCCAAGATTTAAGCAGGGTCTAGTAGAAGGACTAGGAAAGAAGGAGGGAGAAGGTTTAATGGTAATAGCTTCCGGGCCTTTATTTGGAAGTCCTCAGACCCCAGCTAAAAAGATGGTTAAGCGTCCAGAAGACCAAGCTACCCCAAAGCAGACATTCGTCCTAAAGTACCATAGGGTCACAGAGAAGGCCCAAGCTCCTAAGCGGGCAACCCTCAAGCTGCTGGGTTTGACCTGTGCAGTATAGAAAATGTGACTGTACCTAGCCAAGGGAGAGCCCTGGTTGACACCGGTCTCCAAGTGGAAATACCTATTGGATGCTATGGGAGAGTAGCCCCAAGGTCCGGATTAGCCCTTAAATATTTCATCGATGTGGGTGCGGGAGTAATTGATCCCGATTACAGGGGCAATATTAAAGTTCTGTTATTTAATTTTGGACAGAATGATTATCACGTGAAGACAGGAGACAGAATTGCCCAATTGATCTGTGAGAGGCTGGGTTTTCCACCTGTGGAGGAGGTCACATCCCTGGAAAATTCTGAGCGTGGAACCAAAGGCTTTGGTTCTACTGACGTCAAAGGGGTTAAAAGCCTAGCTGCCACCTGTGCCCGAGAGAGGGAGGTGAATGAAGAGGAAGATTTGGGACCCCAGGTATCTGACTGTAAAGAAAAATCAGAGCCCCAAATAGGTGAGGACCTGACAGTGGTACAACAGGAAGAAATTAGGAAATTGCTCAAAGAATTCCAAGATGTGTTGACACCCATACCTGGGGAGACACATTTGGTTGCCCATGAAATAATAACTCCACCTGGGAAATTAGTTCGTCAAAGGCCATACCGCTTGCCTGAAGCCAAGAGACAGGAAGTAGTGGCACAAGTCCAGGAGATGTTGGACATGGGAGTAATAGAGGAGTCAAAGAGTCCCTGGAATAGCCCCATAGTCCTGGTGCCGAAGCATGATGGATCTTTAAGATTTTGTATTGACTTCCGGCCGGTAAACACCATATCAGTTTTTGATGCATATCCAATGCCAAGAATTGAAGAGCTGTTGGACCAGCTGGGGCAGGCTCAATACTTAACCACCCTTGATATGACAAAAGGATATTGGCAAATCCCTCTCACCAGGGAGTCGAAGCCGAAGACTGCGTTCAGCACCCCCGTTGGCCTTTTCCAGTTCAAGAGGATGCCTTTCGGACTGCATGGAGCAGCGGCTACCTGCCAAAGGTTAGTGGATCAGGTACTTCGACCCCACCAAAATTATGCTTTTGCATATATGGATGATGTCATAATCCATAGTAACACCTGGGCGGAGCATCTAAAGAGGATCAGGGCAGTCTTGTGCTCCATGAAGCAAGCGGGAATCACTTTAAACCCGAAGAAGTGTGCCTTTGCAAATAGGGAGGTAAAATACCTGGGCCACCTAGTGGGAAGAGGAAAAATTAAACCTCTAATGAGTAAAGTAGATAGCATCAGGAATTTTCCTCCTCCAACAACAAAGAAACAACTAAGATGTTTCTTAGGACTTATTGGATACTACCGCAGATTTATACCGCAATTTGCAGAGTAAAGTGCAATTTTCACGGATATGCTGCGGAAGAATTGTCCAAACCAGCTAAAGTGGACACCTGAAGCTGAAAAAGCGTTTTCAGTCTTAAAAGGAAAATTGTGTACAGGACCAGTACTGAAAGGGGTGGACTTCAAGAAACCCTTTCTGGTTCAAACAGATGCATCGGACGTAGGGCTAGGAGCGGTTCTATCCCAGTGTCATGAAGGGGAGGAGCATCCAGTGATGTACCTGAGCAGGAAGTTGTCACTGGCTGAACAAAAGTATTCCACAATAGAAAAAGAATGTTTAGCGATAAAGTGGTCAGTGGAGGCGTTAAGGTTTTACCTTACAGGGAGAAAGTTCCAGTTGGTCACAGACCATGCCCCACTTAAGTGGTTGCAGCAAATGAAGAACCACAATGCCAGGATGACACGCTGGTACATGGCCTTACAGGCATTTGATTTTCAAGTTGAACATCATGCTGGGAAGTTCCACAAGAATGCGGATGCCCTTTCCCGTATTACGGACTGTAGAGAAGAAGTTTCACCAGTGACACCAGTCCGTAATAACTTAAGCAGGGGGGCATGTGATAAGGAAGCTTATCATAGCTCAGGAAGGAGCTATAGAAAAGGTGATGTGACTCTGAATAAGCAACCTGTCAGTTCTGGTAGAAATAAGAAAACAGAATTTTCCCATAAAAGACTACCAGTCCCAGAATGCACCAGGTTTCCAGCAGCCATTAGAGGAGCTGAAGTGGGGAAACGTGGGTTCAATCAGGAGGGCTATGAGGTAATCCCTAAGCACTCATCTCAAAGGGCAGGGCCTGATTCAGCACAGCTGCGCTGTGTTAGGGAGGAGCACTCATCTAAGCAGAATAAAGGTAGAGTTTATTCTACAGAGATTTATCCTGAGAATCAGCTTGAGCTTGATCATCTTCATCATCAGAAGGATCATCAGAAGCAGAAGCCAAACCGGACGGACAGAGAGGGAAAGAAACCCTTTGGAAGAAAGAGGAGAAAAGCCTTTGAGAGGTATAGAAGAGTCCAGAGCAGTACGTATACTGGGGGGCCTTTCAAGGGCCAGCATACACCATTGGACTGGGGAAAGCCAGAGGAATGGTGCTGCAGAGCTAGGAATCTCCAGATGGTACCTGTGAGAGAGACGGCTGCACGTGGAAGGGACCCTAAGACCCGTGCCAGAAGGTATGTGAAGAGAGATCCAGTGTCCAGGGATCTAGATTGGAAGGCTGGACATAAGAACTGGACTACATACTGGCCAGGCTATATAGAGAGGAACTCTAACAGCAATGGAAGCTCAGGTATGAACATTGATCTATGCCCTAGCTATAACCTTGAAAGACAGCAGGGAAACAAGTATTCTCCTGAAAGTGCTCCATTGGGAGATTCATCTGTGCCAATCCATGATATTGAACCCATGCTTGTTGAAGAAGAGGGGGTGATAGCAGATGAAGAATTTGTTTACATGGACTGCTCTCTGTCTAAACTCTGGTGATTTTCTGTTATAAAATACAGCAACCATGACAAAGAATTACAAACTTGTTCTTTAATCTACTCAGAAAAGCTCCTGGGGTAGGATTTTTAGCCACGCAGTAGAAAGCAAGCCAGCTAAGGGGTTTCAGCTGGATAACTGCTAGCAATTGAGCCTTACCTAATTGCTTGTGAGCTAGGAGAGAATCACTTCTGAATCTATGTGGGAAGATATAAGAAGTTTACCTGAAAAGAACAGTTTTTTTCTTTCTTTGTGGCTTTTGGTTTGTTGTTTGATATATGCTAAGAAAACATTAGCTAATGCCTACAGAAAAGACCAGTTTGTTGCCAACCAGGTCTTATTTCTTTTGCTTTGATTGCCTGACAAGTTCAAATGTTGTTTTCCTTATTTTTGTTTTTTCAAGTTTAACACTGAAAGCAAGTAATCTGATTTATGTGCTACCAAGCATATCTGTGTTGAGAGAAATAACCGCATAAATAAATATCTTATTGGCTTTACCCAAAAGCACAACTAATTATTGTGAGCAGCTGTGTCTGGTGTGAATGAACTGCATTGCCCACAATCCCTTGCAAATCATATAGATATATGCACTTGCCAAGACTGTGAAGATTCTCACCCAGGCAGCCGTCTGACAGGCTACATCGAAAGTAATGGAAGAATACAGTAAGTGACTTACCCAACATCACAAGGAACAACTGTGGGATTTGAACACTGACTTTGCTGGTTTTAGTCTTCTGCTCCAACCAGTAGGCAGCTCCTCCACTCCTTCAGCATACCTCCCTAGATCTGTGCTTGTTTGTTTGCCATTTTTCTGCATAAAACTATAAAATAAGGCGCTATGGACCGAGGCTGATATTATGAACCTCCACGTATTTTTACCAGTTTTGAATATGTACTTTTGTAACTTTTTTTGAGCGGAACTTTATTTAAGGCAAGTGCGCTCATAAGTTCAAAATCTAATATTATATGATGACCAGATGCCCTTGTTTTTATCCATCTTGGCTTTTTTCATTGGATTTTCATGAAATGTCAGTTTCCTTAGCTGTGGGCGTCACAATCTCTGAAGAGATTTTAACCTTGAAGCTATCCCTCTGAAGGCAAACTGAAGCATCTCCTTCAATATATCAGAATTAAGTCATGTTCAGTTTATAATTGCGGAGAACTCTGGTTTTGACCCAATTTCAAAAAGACTGAGGAATCATGGTCAGCTGTAAATTAGAGAATCTATAATTTCTATTAGTATTCTCAGAAAATAATCAAAAGCTGAAATGTTTCTAACAGCAAGCTAAGTATCCCATTTGTCTACCCTAAGGATAGTATTAACTCAAAGCACAATTTTGGAAACATAGATAATCATTTGGCATTGTCCCCATCAGAATTTAAAGCAAAGTTTAGGAGAGACCAGCTGGTAGAAAGAGCCAAAACAAACAAACAAACAAAAATATATATATATATCCTTAATTAACACATCATAATCTCTTGACTTTCACTGTAAGAGGAACATGAGGTCCCACAGAGGCATCTAGAAGCATATTTTTCTGTATCTCATAGGCAAGCAATCTCAATGTAAAATCTATGATGTGTTTATGTAGGAAGGATGATGTCTGTTGCCAAGGGATGGAGTGTGCATACATAGGTCACCCTGGAAATGCTCCACTCCTAGAAGGTAATTATATAATAGGGTGCCTAGGTTAGTGGGACAGGAAGGTGCTTGCAATATTTTATAAAGATGCCTAGGTACCTATGTGTCTTTGCCAAACGCTAGCATAAATCCTGCAGAAATGGCGACTAGATTGAAAGCACAGATATCACACTTGCTCTTGAGCAGGACTAAATTTTAACGCATATTTTATGCACAGGTGCAAGCATTTTATAAAATGTGCATTTTCCGCCCAAACTCCTCCCTTGAACATGCCTCCTTGACAAGTATATGTTGGCATCTTTTAGGCAAGACCTCATTTTATCAAAGCCCTTTTATGAGCCAAAAACTGCATTCTAGAGAAAAAACGACTTATAAAATTACTTTCTTAGTGCAGAGAGACGCTACCCAGCTAATGGTCCCTCCGAGCCAGGAAAGGAAATTCCTCAGCACCAATCATGGCTGCCACTAAGATATTCCACTTCATAAACAGCATTCTTCCAATAGTACAGGCCAATGGAATGCAGATAGACAAGCATGTCCTGCCAGGAAATAGCATCCTTTCATGGCTGACATTCACGGTATTATCTCATCAATGCTTTCCTGACAGCACAGATCAGTGGGCTGCGGATGGATGCATGCTCTCACAGCAGACATCTGTGAAATTCCCCCAGCACTAGAGAGAACACACATGGTCAGCCACCATAGCTACGGTGCTTTTCACAGCTTTCCTTTGGTGAGTCCATCTGCTTCATTTAAACAGATGTTCATTTGTGGCCAGCGCATAGTTCCACACCAGGGGAATGGTACAGTAATGATCAAGTGAAAATGCTGCTATGAACAGCACAGACAGTCCCCAGCCAATCATGTATAGATCTCTAGACTTGACTTAGCACATATACATAAGGAGAATTAAGAATAATATATCCAGGGGCGGGGGGGGGGGGGGGGTGTTCCGGCTTCAAGAATGCCACTATAGTACTGGATAATATGAACAATCTTTCACAAATGACATTTAGGGGGTATTTTAATAAAATGTGCTAAGGTGTTGCACCTAAACCATGGGGCAATGCCACATTAACTGTTGGGGGTTGGATAGCATTTTCCCAGCAGTTAACATAAAGCCCTGTCCCCTGGCCTAGTGCACACCATATTAGCATGGGTGCATGCTGATGGTGCCATGCTTACCACGCCCACACTTCACCCCTAAATTGCCCCCTTACCACCCCAATGCACGATTTACAGTTAGCATGGAAATTGGCCTGTGTTGTCAAGGCCCAGTGCACACCACAACACACAGAACACGCACCTCCTTACAGTAGCTTAAAATCAAGCACACAGCTGTAAAACTAGTTTAGAACTCTGCACTTTAGGAAGTTTTCTTGAGTCGGTGGATCTAATAAAACTGTAATTAGCAAACACGCCTCTGGCATTTATTTGTTCGAAAAGAGGACTCTGAGGAATGCAGAGGATATAGGCAGGTCAGTATTCAAAACCGCAGTCAGCCCAGCTGTGGCATTTAAATATAATTAAGGCCTCTATTTTTGGGTGTTTCTAGATTGTAAATATTGGTGTTAACGGGTGTTTCCATGCCACAGGGACTCTCTCTGGGTACCTTTCTCAGTGCAATCAAAAATGTGCGCTTATGTCACTTAGAGGTTATCAGAACTAAAAAGGTGCAACGACTGCTTGAGGGGGATACAAGGCAAGTCACAAGAGGGGCTAGAGTACTAGGGGAAATGGGAAAAAGGTGTTTATCCATTTTTTGCAATAAGTATGTTTTTATCAGTGTTTATCAGTTCAAACCTAAAATCAGAAGCCCTAAATATAATATGAACATTTAGCGCTTTTGCTACACCTTAACACTATCTGGATGGTGCCAGCCTGGACTGTACAAATGTTTAGTGATGCTATACAGATAATGCTGTCCCTGAGCTGGTAGGTAAACCCCACCCCCTACTAGCCATCATCCAATCCCCCTCCTTCCACCAACCAGGAACCATCCAATACCCTCCCTCCATCTCCCCCACTGACAACTATCCAATCTCCCCTCCCTCCCACCAGAAGCACATAGCAGAACCCCTCACTCCCTCACTCCCTTCCTCCCTCTGAGGCAGTCAGAAGCCCTGTCCTGGTAATTCAACATTGCTTACAAATGGGTCATTCTTTTCAACAATTTTCTTGGAGAATTATTGATAAAATGCGAGGGGGTAAAATTACAACTTGCTGAGCAGCTATGAATTTTCTTGCTACAAATGGTGACCTTGTAAGGCCTGAAATTAGAACTTGACTGGCAGAGTATTCTTTAATTCCTCTGCATTTGGACCATTACATATGCATTGTTTTGGGCCTGTTGCCAGGTGAAATGGGCAGAGTTATCATGAGTTGCACTGAATGTCAGACGCTTAGAGCCCGATTCTTGAAGCGAGCCGTCTGAGCCATCCAGATGCTCCCGGTGAGGACGGGGCTATTAGGACCCAATTCTGGTCCTTGGGAACAAAATGTTCCTGCAGGAGCCAGAATCAGGCCTGAGGATGGCCCGGTGTGCCCCTTTGGCCTGCGGGGACATTCTCCTCACAAATGTCCCAGACTGCTGTGGCTCTAGATGCCAAGATCCCCACCGCCCAATCCACGACTGACCTCCCGCAGTTTGAATCGGGTGGTGGGGACACACCTGCACTCGGCCCCGGCCCTGGTGGTATCTGCCATGCCCTGATTCACTGAAAAAATAAATGGTTTATACCACCTCTGATGTGGTATAATCAGTACGGCCCAGTAGGCCTGGTAGCACGTACAGGGCTGTGACCAGAAACGGCCCTGTACATGCCGCCGAGCGGCCCAAGCCCATTCCACCCCTGATCACACCCCCTCCCACCTCCCCACCAGCTCTCCCCGTCCTGAAGCACAGGACACATAGAGAGAGACGGTGGGGGAATAAGGTTTACGCAGATTACGGGGCTGCACGTCCCTGCAGGAAGTATAGTCCCACAACCCAAGTTATAGAATGAGGGCCTCAGTATGGTATTTAAGAGCAGTGTGATTTGAGTATATATGGATCTTGAATTTGTTTCTTCATTACCTCTTTACTGGCTGATGTGGCACCCTTTTTGACCAATTATCGGGAATGGCACGTGAAGCAGAGCCCTTCTTTGAATATTGTGACAGCTCGAAACACAGTGGCACCGATGTATGTCTGCTTAAATTGGATTTTTTGTTCAAGTTCTGTCAACAAAAAGCGAAATGATATTCTTTTGCCTATTTTAAATTGAGTAACGGGACAGTTTACTTCAAGAGGGTTTTTCCTTCCCTGATGAAAGGTCCCACAAAAAAGGTTTGTCTCACTATCTGTTAAGCTCTATAGGCCTGCTGATTATTATTACATTGACTAGTGCTGTATTAGGTATTAATTTTTGGGTTTACCTACATGTACATAAGAACATAAGAACGTAAGATATGCCATACTGGGTCAGACCAAGATCCATTAAGCCCAGTATCCTGTTTCCAACAGTGGCTAATCTAGCTCAAAAGTACCTAGAAGTTTCCCTAAAAGACACAGGTCCCACAATGCTTGTACTGGGGCAAGCAGTGGATATCCTGGGTCCCCTTTAATAATGGTTTATGGACCTTTCCTCCAGGAACTTGTCCAAACCTTTTTTTAACCCAACTACACTAACAGCTTTTACTACATCCTCTGGTAATGAATTCCAGAGTGAAATAATATTTTCTCTTGTTAGTCTTAAATACTTCACCCTGTAGCTTCATTGCATGTCCCCTAGTCGTTCTATATTTTGATGGCATAAACAATCAATCTACGTTTACCCATTCCACTCCATTCATTAATTTATAGATCTCTACCATATCTCCCCTAGGCCATCTCTTTTCTAGGTAAAAGAGCCCTAACCTTTTTAGCCTTTCTTCATAGGGGTATCCTTCCTTCCTCTTTGCCATTTTGGTGGTTCTTCAATGTACCTTTTCTAATAACGCTCTTATCCTTTTTAAGATACGGCGACCAGAATTGCACACAATATTCAAGGTGTGGTCGCACCATGGAACGATACAGAGGCATTATAATACCCTTTGTTTTATGTTCCATTCCTTTCCTTTTGATACCTAGCATTCAATTTGCTCTCTTGGCTGCTGCTGCACACTGGGTGGAGGGTCTCAACATGTTATGTACATTGACACCTAAATCATTTTCCTGGGTGGTGGTTCCTAATGTGGAACCTTGCATCTTGTAACCATAGTTTGGGTTGTTCTTTCCTAGGTGCATAACTTTCCACTTGTCCACATTAAATTTCATCTGCCATTTGAATGCCCAGTCTTCCAATTTATCAAGGTCTTCTTGAAATTTTTCACAATCCTCATGGATTTTAACAACTTTGAATAATTTTGTGTCATCTGAAAATGTGATAACCTCACTCATTATTCCCATTTCTAGGTCATTTATGAATATGTTAAAAAGCAGTGGACCCAGCACAGATCCCTGGGGTACTCCACTATTCACCTTTCTCCATTGGGAAAATTGGCCATTTAGCCCTACCCTCTGCTTTCTATTTTTTAACCAGTTCCTGATCCACAACAGTACACTGCATCCTATCCCATGACTTTTTAATTCTGCCAAAAGTCTCTCATGAGAGACCTTTTCAAAGACTTTCTGAAAATCCAGATACACTATATCAACTGACTCACCTTTGTCTACCTGTTTATTCACACCTTCAAAAAAACATAACAGATTAGTAAAACAAGACTTACCTTGGCTGAAGCCATGTTGGCTGTCTCCCATTAAAGCCATGGCTATCTACTTGTTCAATAATTTTGTTCTTTATAATGGTTTCTACCATTTTTCCCAGTACTGATGTCAGGCTCACCTGTCTGTAGTTTCCCATATCACCTCTGGAACGCTTTTTAAAAATTGGCATTACATTGGCCATCCTCCAATCTTCCGGTATTATAGATGATTTTAGTGATAGTTCACAATTTAATAATAGTAGGTCTACAATCTCATTTTTCAGTCCTCTCTTCAGTATATCAAATAGTTGTAATACATCTTCCTGGAGTATCAATATTTCTTTCAATTCTTCTGTGGCATCACCTTTAAATACCATTTCAGTCATGGGTAACATGTAGCTACAGTAGTTAGCCAGCTCTAGAGCAGGTGTAACTGATGACTCCTAGATTTTGAGAAAACATGCATAAGCCAAAGTATTCTAAAACTTAGCTCTGTCCAGGTTCCACCCCTGTGCACGTCCCATCTGAAAATACATATGATGGTCTTAAATGCATACTTGCAGAATAGTAACTGCCCACAGCATGCATGTAAGTGTCCGCACAAGTCCTTTAGAATACGGACTCAAACATATTTCAAGCATGCAACTCTCTGCGTGCCCTATATAGAATCAGCCATATAACAAATATTCAGTGCTGCTCGCTGTCCAAACTACAGTGTGAAATATAGCTAATTTATTTAAGGGTCACAGTCGGTGTTTAAGACACTGGCTGATGATCGTGATGCTTAAATATTGAATCTGGTAATTTTCAAAGAACATTAGTCATTGATATTGAGTTATATGCATGTTAACACTGAAATAATTGCTGCTATCACAGCAAGGCTGCATTGCCACCACTACATGGAAACTCTTTTACATAGCACACTTATGGGTGAATATTCAACCATATAATACAGTAATTACTTGACTTTTACCTCCATTAGTACATAACTGAATACTCCAACTGGACATGATGCCTACCGTTATCACATCCATGAATTCAAATACACCATGAGGTCTACTCTATGCATGCTGGCAGTAAGGGTAGTGCGGTTTACTCTATATACTTGATAGCAGTACCACATTTAAGACCAAAGAGAAATGAATAGTGTTTAAAGACAACATTGAAAAAATTAGAAATTCATTTTATAAAGTTATTTCTATATGTATGTGGCCACATTTGCATGTAAATAACCTCGTATAAAATACTGACTGGCCTAAAAGTATTCAAAGGTGTGTGCTTTGACAGCAGTTGTAGCTGGGGGAGTGGAACATTGGTGGAATTTGCAAGTTCTCATATAGGTTATAAAAAACCATACTGTAATCTGTACACATGTAAGGTACATGACGTTATTTACACCAGTTCGCGTATGCAGGAAGGTGTAAGTGATCATGCCCACATTCAATGCATTTATAAAGACAAATAGGTGCATGGGTAGGCACCTACCCATGTCGCCCTGTTATAAAATTACTCTCTTGGATCAAATTCTTCAAGCCATCAATGCATATGCTCATCCTTTTCACAAAGGGGGTCATTTTAGAAGCCCTATTTGTGATTTGCAAACGTGAAATCAATCATTCATACGTACAAACCACATCCACATCCCAAAAGTGATTTTAAAATGGTCCAACGTACATGTACCTGCACCAATCGCATCTAAGATGCATGAGGATATGATGGAGGCATGTCCAGGATGGTCCAAAAAAGATAAATGTGTAACCCGATTCCAGAACAGTGTCACATGTTTAAACTCACCGGTAAACATGTCCATAGTTAGGACCTTCCCCTGGCACAAACAGGCATTTCAAAAGTGCTATTTTCCACCAATTGTCACCAGTAGGGATAACAGGGGAATGCACTCTTGATCCCACATTAATTTACCTCCCCTAAAAGTTGAATAGCAGGTACATATTACTTCAATCCAGCTGCACATCTCCTTTTTCCAAATGGTAGGCCTATACATGGACCTCTCCCCACTGACAGACAGCTTTGATGCAGTATCCAACTGGCTCGAATCTCAAAACCTCCGAATACAGCACAAGAAAACAGAGGTCCTTTTCATTATGAGGAACCAAAACTTCACCCCGCCACCCCACTTAAAGGTTAAGGAAGCAGAGCTACAAACAAAATCCACAATCCAATACCTTGGAGTCACATTAGACCAACGACTGGACATGAAGGTGCACATAAGCAACATAGCAAGAGCAATTTACCACAAAATCCGAACACTCAGGCACTTACGCTTCCTACTAGAGCCGGCCGACTTCCAGACAATCTATCAAGCGTTGATTATACCGCACTTTGATTACGCTAATGCAGTCCTACAAGGGCTCCCACAATCCACCCTGAACCCGCTCCAACTCGCGATGAATGCCACGGCGAGAGTCCTACACGGGGTTTTTAGGGGCTATCATGTTACGCCCATCCTGAAGCACCTCCACTGGCTCCCTATACATGGCAGACTCGCTTTCAAAACCCTACTGCTGACTTTCAAGGCCATCAGTGGGCTCTCCTCCACATCACTAGCAAAGCTTATCCAAACCATGTCCCCGAATAGGTCCAGAAGATCTGCAGCAGTCAACACACTGGTAATTCCGAAGGAAATAACCCAATGCACCCATGCAACAGCAAAAAGGGCTTTCAGATTCTATGCACCCAGATGCTGGAACACCCTACCACCCAGCATCCGGGCAATCCCTGACCTAACCCAGTTTAGGAAGGCATTGAAGCACCACCTCTTCCTCAAATACTACCCGGAAGACAGCGCTCCAATAGCCCCCTCCCCCATCTAGTACAGCCACAGCAACTTAACCAATAGTCCCCTCCTCATCTAGTACAACCACAGCAACATACCCCACAAGCCATCCATAACTACGATTACTTTTGACACAACATAACGTGTCGCCTAGATGTAAATAGTTACCCCAGTTTTATCCAAGTTGTAGTACCTGTTCTTTGTAAACACAGATCAGCTTGCTGCACTGTGCTAGTCATTCCGTTTCATGTAAACCACACTGATGTTGAATAGCGTAGTATAAAAGAGACTGTAAATAAATAAAATAAATAAAATAAATATAGCAACACATTCGCGTGCGGCTGCGGGAATACTGATGTCAACATCTCTATGCCGCCTGGTATCCCATGGTGATCGTTCCTAAAACCGACCTTCTTCCTGCACGTGTCTGAATCTATATTCCGCATGTTTCCATTGACGGAGATGTTTATCTTTCAAGGGGGAAACAGGCAGATTTAAGAATGCATTTGCACATGCCCACCATCCCTACAGCCCCTCCTTCAGAATCTGAGGTGTTCTGATTTGTACATCCCGGGGGCACGTAAACAGTCTTTTTAAAATGTATCTTATAATGCACGAGCTATAAATAAATGAAGCAGTTGATGCTGTTGTATGGGCTAGAAAACCAAGAGATGTGCATGCTTCCTTTTAGGAAATGAAAGAGATTATACTCGTACATTACAGTTTACTATCTGACACTGTGAAAATAAGGGGCAGCATACAAGCTAGGTGGAACCTTTCTATTGGACTAACAATGTATCTTTGACAAGCTTTCAAGAGTTATCCTCTTTTCATCGGGTCAATGAAGAAGCAGCGCGGTTACACTAGGTTTAAACAGTACAAGCTCGTCCAGGCCTTAGGCTGTCTGCATATATCATTACAGCTCAGTGAAAGGGTGTGGGAGATAGACAGAGCTGCTGATATAGTGACAATTTTCAGCTTAAAGGTCCTATATCTGACAATGGATGAGAAAGCCAATGTCTCCGTTGAGTCCTTTTGCGTCAATTACGACATGTTTGATCATTCCAATTCCAAATGCTTTCCATTTCTGTGTATTCTTGAAATTTTGTTTTCAGTACCTTTATTGTGGGGTTGTTAAAAGAGAGATCCTCCTTTGAAAAATGATCATCTACTGAGCTGACATTCTGTTTATTTATTTATTTATTTATTTAACTGTATTTATATACCGCCTTATCATACAATCAAGGCGGTGTAAGAAACAAAACAGACAAAACATAATGAGAGTGAAAGATATACAGGGGTTGAGTTAATTGAATTGTAAGAAAAATATAATCACTAAAACATATAATCATTAAAACATTGCACATTAATCATTACAACATGACGTGCTAAACTACAAGGTGATATAAAATAAAAATATCATATGATAATATAAACTACTTAAAGAGCTTTGAAGTGGTGGGTAGGTATATCAGACGATTACGTGATAGGTCCATAATGCTCAATGAAAAGCAATGTTTTTAACAGCTTATGGAAGTCTTTAAGTTCCGTTGATGATCTCAATTCGTCTGGGAGTGAATTCCAGATTATTGGGGCAGCCATGGAAAATGCTCTCTCAGTAGTATCCTTTCACAAAGTTCTGAAATTAATAGAAGAGCTTACTCTGTGAGAAGTTCCCTTTCTTCTTGGTCGGGAGCTGGGGTCAGGAAGAATGAGGGAGTGGAGACTGTTAGCTGAGATATGATGTTTTATTTTGA
Source organism: Ichthyophis bannanicus (assembly GCA_033557465.1). Lineage (NCBI taxonomy): Eukaryota > Metazoa > Chordata > Amphibia > Gymnophiona > Ichthyophiidae > Ichthyophis > Ichthyophis bannanicus. The sequence goes on along the minus strand of CM066032.1, from coordinate 1,797,730,824 downwards.
ATATGTTAATTATTGTTTTATATTTTATGCGTAAACGGATTGGGAGCCAATGAAGATCCTTCATAACTGGAGTAATGTGGTCATGAATAGATGTTCCAGATATAATACGGGCTGCGGTATTCTGTGCTAACTGAAGAGGTTTGAGAGCTTGCAACGCTAGACCAAGGAAGATGGGATTGCAAAAATCCAGTAAAGGAGTGATTAGCGCTTGACATACAGTACGAAAAAGATCAGAGGCAAGTTTATGGTATGTCTATGAAAATTGATAATTGTCCTCAATTGTTGGCTTGTTTCTACAATGTAGTCCTTCTTTCACATGTTTTGCATTGGTTTATGTAAGCAACATTAACAGAGATGCATGAATGCAGGCCTTTTATTCTGAATGTCTTTCCTATGTGGATAACTCTAAGGGGTATATTTACTAAAAGGCGGTAAGGGAGAAAGTGTGCCATTTATGGGTGGTAATGGCACACATGTCCCCTTAACGCTGCAAAAATGTTGAGTTTCTGTGCACAAAAGGCTCTAGCAGCATAAGGGGAACAGGAGGCGGAGAGCCGGAGTGAAGGGGTGGAGAGTGGGTGGAGAAGAGGCTGTAACACCGTGTGTTACTTTAATGCCTCTTGCGTTAACACCCCTAAGAGCCCCTTAATGCCTGTAGCCTTACCGCAATGTAAAACCTCATGGAAAGGGTGTCTGCAGAGGAGAGAGAGCCTATTTATATGTGAGCAGTGTGATGAAATGACAACGGAGATGAAGTCAGTGATAGTAGTGCTCAATTGGCAGTAGCAGCATGGTGCACAAGTAGGAAAGGGCATGATGCTGATTCTGCCATTAGATCAAAGGGGGTGGCATGTTGGTCATGCAGGGGTAGGTGCAGTTGGACATTGCATACCAGGGAGTTGCCCTGGTGGCACATAGTGTTATAAGAACAGATGATCAGCAGATATGTCATACTGGGTAAGACCATGGTCTGTCAAGTCCCATATCCTCTATCCCACTGTGGACAATCATACTCACAAGTATGTAGCTGGGTTCCTAAAATGTACCCATGTTCAATGATGCCTGTAGTAAGGCAAGCTGTGGATCCGCAGTGCTCCCTGCCTAATGGTGCAATGACTGTTCCCTGGAACCTAACCAAATCTTCTCTAAGCACAGTTACACAAGGATCCTATATGACATCTTCCTAATTGGAGTGCCAGAGATTGCCTACACATTGCCTGACAAATTATATGCTCTTATCAGTCCAGAATGCGCTACACCGTAATGGCATTTTGATGGTCTAAACAACTGATCAACGTTCACCCATTCCACATCATTCAGTAATGCATAGACCCCCAGTATATCTCTCCTTAGCTGTCTTTCCTCTAGGTTGAGGGGGCCTAACCATTGTTACCTCCACATATAGGGGCATCTACCCATCCGCATCATCTGTGATGTCCGTCATGATCACACAGTGACTTTGGCGAAACACAGACATACAGCAGCTGTGGAAAGGAGAACTGCCATATGAGTGGTCCAAGGGACATGGCACCTAGGCAGAGATCCTGATAGCCCCCCCCCATGGTACCATTAAACCCAGCTGTGGAGGAATATGCTGATAGTGCCTGCAGCTGTAGCCCTCCATATAGCTGGAAAATGCAGATGCCTGGGGAAATACCACAGTAGTGGCTGCCATCATCCCCCTGAGACGTATTGGTTGCAGGCAGTGATGGGGCCCATGCATAGTCATCTGGTGGGCGGAGCTGCATGGCCATCCACATATGTCTCTGACCCCCCTCATACAAGCCTTTCATCCAAGGTGCCCACCTAACGTGCATGTTCAACATTCTGGGATTGTGCACTACCAACACTGACAGTGCGTGGGCATGTCTGCTTGGTGTGGTGGTGGTGGTTGTTGGGGAAGCCACACCAGCCTGCAGCATACAGAAGCCTTGTCCTAGTCCTGTGCACCATGCGCATTGCAGAATGTGCCAAAGACTAGCCAATGGGGAGCATGTCAGCAACAGGGGCTGTTATCCCCATATGGCAGCACCGTGGTACAACACACATGGTTCAACACACATAGTCGCTGTGTATATGTGCAGAGGGTCACAGTTTTAGGTCCCTGCTGGGGTTTCTGTATTGCATGTTCCTGTAGACAAGGTTTAGCAGACAGTGCAAGTACAGCTCCAGCATGTACAACCCGCAAGGAGAAGGCCAGCAAGGGTGGAAACACTAACTAACAGCACTGACAGGCTCCACTATCCACAGCTGGTTGGAGGCTAATAGCACACTGACTGGGTGGTAACAATCTGCAGTGAGACCAAGGCATGCTAATAACACCGGCACACAGAGCACATGTCATCAATCCTTGAGTGGACACTGAGACAGGAGTGGCAAGCAGGAATTCCAACCATCCCCACTTTTGCACAATGCACCAATGAGAGTATATCCGTGTGTGTGTGTGTGGCTCCCCTTTGTCCTGTGGCTTTCTGCACTTCACTTTGGCTCACATTGTCTGAGTTATTCACAGCCTTTGTTTGAAAATGTGAATAATGAGAGACATAGGATTGTGAGTATCACCTGAAACAGCGCAGATTGGCCTGGATGTGTCTGCCGCAATGGAAGGGTCAATGGCTGAGACATCATTGTGTCCATGTGCCACATGCATTGCCTGGGTGGCCACAGCATGTCATGCTGAGATAGCACTCTCACCATGACCAAAAATTGACCATGGCACGGCTATATATCCACATAGAGGTATTATAATGTCTGGTTCCCGTGTTGTGGATACAATCTTTGTCTGGGGATGCCAATCACTGAACAAAATGCTGGCGGTCAATGATGAGTAGCCCAAGGCATGGTGCTCATGGTTGCTGTAAGCACATGCTGTGCATACTGACCAGCGGGCCTACTGCAGTTGGTTTGTGCATGGCAGACACAGCCCAGTGAAGGGCAGCTGGGACAGTGTTACTGTGTGTGCTGTGGCTGATTGTTGATTTTCATTGTTTGGGCAAGCAATGGTTCATGGTCTACTCACTGGGGTCATGACAGAGAAGTAGCCCCATGCCAGCCTATATAACCCCCCTGCAGTAGCTGTCTATAGCATCAGCCAATTGGCACTGACCTATACTGTTATCAGAGGGTTAATGGCCAACATATGCAGAACACAGGGCTGAGCTGCTGCAGTCATCTACACCATACAAGAAACAAGGAGAAAAAGCACAACACACTACAACAAAAATACCTATCATACATTAGCAGTAATATGGACCTGCAGTAGAGACCATCTTTAGCAGTTCATGTTCAGTGGACCAGGTGCTGGGCATCTGTCCTCATCCTCGGGGTGACAGCTGAAATGGCTCTGCAGCACGACTTGCAGTTATTATGTGCATGTAGCACACGCAGTTAGTGTGTCTTACTGAGCTGATGTGCTGGATCAGTGCATTCTTCATTGGTTCTTCAGCTGCAGACTGCTGTTTTGCATGTGCAGTGCCTCATGGGTAGTGGAGGTTCCAACCTATACCAGCACACACAGCTAACAGTTTGATCTACACATCCATTAATACTCACATGGAGATGTAGCCTACTGGTTGGTGCAATGTCTCCATGGTCAAAGGTCCAGGGTTCAGTTACCACTTGTACACTTTGTATCTGGGTGCTACTCAGGTCACTTGCCTACCACACACAGTAAGCCCCACTATAGCCATCAAGGGTCACAGCACAGGCCTACTGTATCATCAAACATACTGCCACATAGCCAGGCATCAGGTGAATCAACTCCATCAGCTACCAACTGTGCTTGTACCCATACCTTCACCAATGGCTTCTCTACACCCCTTTCAGCGTTTCAGAGGCTTTCCTGCATTAAGGTGCATGCAAGACACTTTAACACAACACGTCCTGTTACTGCACGTTAAGTGTCCACTACCACCCCTTAACGCCGGATGCCTCTAACACTCCCAGCACACTTACCACACCGTAACCCCTTATTGCTGCTGTTACTGCTTGGAAACACATGCTCCCTTACCACCGTTTAGTAAACATACCCCTACGAGTCTTGTGATATGTGCTAGCATAACTTGTACTGTGGTGATTTGCAAGGTTTTGTCCTGTTTTCTTCTATTTGATTTTGTGCTTGGAATTAACTCCTTCCAAGTGTTTCAGGTTGTGTGTTTGGCAACAGGTTAGAATTGGGGGCACAGGAAAGATTTCTTTTAGTAATTCATCAAGCCCAAAATAGCCACCAATAGTGCAGATTCTCCGAGCATCTCCTCTTCAGGAAGCGGCAGCTGCAGCGATGACAGTTAACTTACCATACTCTAACTGCAAGGTACTGCTTATATCCATAACCTGCATATTTTCTGCCCAATTCCTGCTCCTTCCCACTGTATGTACTTAGCATATGAATCAATGTTTCGGAAGTGTCAAGGCCATGTGCTGTTATTGTGGACATGAAATAACAGTTACCAGATGTCAATTTTCAAGCTAACGTCTTTCAGTACTTTAATAAACAGGCCCCTAATTATTAATCTCAAACTGCTATAATTGCTCAAAAACAATTCGAAAATGTCATTTCACTAAATGACCAACATCCACCCAAAAACAAATGTCATAGGCAACATCTACTTTCTTTCCTTAATAGCAATAATCTAGATATCTGTTATTCATTCAGATGTGCTAGTTCTCCAGTAAAATTTCAACAGGTACCAGCTCGTTTAGCAATAAATTGTGAGGGAGCTAGAAAAGAGGAACTTGTTAAACAGTATCAAAAATTGAAAAGCAGAGAAACATGAAAGGAGAGTTGTAAGGATGGATAATGAGGAAACAAAAGATACTGATCAAAGCCCACACCCTGACTACTCTATAAGGAATAACCAGAGAAACACATCAATGAATTACATTAGCAACTTGTCCATGTAATAAAAGGATCACCTTCAAAGCAGATATAATGAAGCAACCTCGCCCTGTATCCCTATGGAAAACAGAAAGATATGGTATCGGTTATACAGAAATATCAACAGATTTTGCATTTTAGGGTGAAAGTTTTTCCTAAAACCATAAATGTTGTTTTATTTCTAAAAACATATATTCAATTTAAAATTAAATGAAGTTGGTTGATTACACCTACTGGTGGAAGAGATTTTAAGTCGTCACTTTTAAGCACCTCCAGCAAGTAGAAGATGAAAGCATTAAGGGGATACAGATTTGATCAATGGATTGAGCTTCAAAGAGGAAGATGAGAGAGGTATGCTAGTAGATCATTGGGTGAAGAGAATACATTAACATAATGACACTAATGGATAAAAGCATACCCATGGATTGAACATCTGTCACTGTGAGTGAGGGCTAATTTAGAGACATGTGTACCTGACAATGATGAGCATATAAAAATACGGATGATAAATAATTCTAGTAGTGCTATTTTGGTCAGCGTTGACACTGTAAAGAGCAAGCTGATAAAAGCCATACATTACCAGTAGGCAATAGACAGATGCCAACTCACAGCTAGCACTACAGAACTAACCAGTAGGAAACAGGAAATGATAGTGTCTCTGTATTAATCTCTAAGAGATCTTATTTGGAGTACAGGTGAAATTCTGCAGAAAACATCTTTAAAAGGGGATAAATTGTATTGAGTCAGTCCAGGGAATTATTACTGAAATGGTCAATAGCCCTCCTTATACAGAATATGGAGACAGACCTAAGATCTAAGGACATATACTCTGGCTAAAAAGAGGAGAATTGAGACATGATGAAGACATTAACATTTCTTCATGGAATAAACGTACAGGAAGTAGGGGCCTGATTTTGAGCTGGGTGGTGCTATAAGCCACGTAGGCGCATAGCCTGGCACCCTTCTGCCTAACCCAGAATTTCCATGCTGGGGTCATATGCGGCCCCGACATTGAAAATCTGGGTGTCGCTGCACAGCCAGGAAGCCACAGGAACTACCCGTGTAGCACCGATTTTCGATGCTACTTGGTTAGCCCCAGCGCTTTAAAGATAGGCAAGGTTTTCCCCTGCCTATCTTTAAGGTGCAGCGTGCTAACCATGTAGCATCGAAAATCAGTGCTACATGGGTAGCACCATGGTCCACCTCCGCTCCACCCTGGAATGCCCCAACACACCCCGTTTATGTGCCCTTCAAAAATCCCGGATAAGGCATTTACACGGGTAACTAGGGAAGCTACCTGTGTAAATGCTTTCGAAAATTGGGACCTAGGTTCTTTTCACTGAAAAGATCATCTGGAATGAGAGAGCTCATGGATGAGGGTAAAACTGGATAAACCGAGACAGGCTGATATTCATCCTCAGATATTCTGCACCCACCAGTGTCTGGATCAGGGCCAGAGCTGAATATACAGTATGGATTCAGTGGTGACTGCTACCACTATCCAGATAGTGGAGATATGGAGTCTGCCATCAGGATAGCTATTGAGTTAGTTATCTGTTTAACAAACTGAATATTCCTGCTAATCAGATAATTCAGAACACCACCCATGGATCACCGTGGTATATCTGAATAATGCCGGGGTGGTCAATGAAATATTCAGAAACACTATGTAGATATTGCTATTAAATATCTATCTGGCCAGAATTTAACATTTAGCAGGTGCTACTAAGTGTTTTTGAATATTGGCTTTAGGAGTAATGTAAGAATATATTTTTATAAAGGGTGATAGTTACATGGAGACAATACAAAAAGAAGAGGAGGTAACTTCCGCCAAACAGCACAAATGTATGTATGCAGCATAGAACAGGCATATATAACAGAGACATAATCTGTGCTTGTCCAATGATTTCTTGAATTCTGAAACTGTCTACAAGACTTCCACTGCTGGACTGTTCCATGTAACCACTAAAACACACATACACAGACGGAAGGCAGCCATGCATAAAGAGAAGCTTTATTCTAGGACCTGACCTGGCCAAATTTCAACTGACTAGCCTTCATCAGGAGCAAAGCAAGCAGTTTCAATGTGTGAACCAGAGCTTGTAAGGGGGCTGCTCTCTTCCCGGGTGCTTAGCTCTCTGTTTGCCTCTCTCTCCTCTGGGAAGAGAGCAGCTCCCTTACAGGCTCTGATTCGCACATTGAAACTGCTTGCTTTGCTCCTGAGGAAGGCTAATCAGCTAAAACCTGGCCAGGTCGAGCCTTAGAATAAAGCTTCACTTTATACATGGTTGGACTACAGCTGCTGGTGCTATTAGCCTCTTCCTCCACAGCTGGGTTCAGTGGCAGCAGAGGGGGGGGGGGAGCAGTTGAGATCTCTGCCTAGGGTGCTAGGACCCTTGTCTGCCCCATGTGGCACATCACCTTTCCACAGCAGCAGCATGTTTGTGTGCCAAAACTGTCACTGTGGGATCATGATGGACATCACAGATGGTAATGCAGATGGAAATATTCCACTATGAGGAGAGGCTAAAAACGTTAGGGCTCTTCATCCTGGAGAAGAGGTGACTGAGGGGAGATATGATAGATGTCTATATATTAATGAGCGGAGTGGAACAGGTAAACGTAAATCGATTGTTTATGCCATCAAAATGTAGAGAGACTAGGGGACATGCAATGAAGCAACAGTGTAACCCATTTACGACTAATAAAAGAAGATATTCTGTCAGTCAACGCGTAATCAAACTCTGGAATTCATTACTGGAGGATGTAGTAACAGCTGTTCATGTAAATGGATTTCAGAAAGGTTTGGACAGGTTCCCGGAGAAAAGGTCCATAAACCATTATTCAAGGAGACCAGGGAAATCCACTGCTTGCCTCAATACAGGCATTGTGGAACCTATGTGCCTTTTGGGGAAACTGCTAGGTACATGTGAACTAGATTGGTCACTGTTGGATACAGGATAATGAACCTGATGGACCTTGGTATGACCCAGTATGGTGTCTATACCTCTTGATTTCAATGGGGCCGCGGCTCCGATAATGATTGGAAACCGCTACTGCAGCTTTGTAAACAAGTCCCATAGACAATGTAAAGATCGGATTTCTCGTAATCTTCATAAACATATCCTCAGCTTTTGACACGGTATCGCACAACATCCTACCAAGCAGACTAAAGGATATCAGACTTCAGGGAAACATAATCAAATGGTTCCACCCCTACCTCAGTAATAGACAACTACTAGTAAAATTCCCAGCAACCCAAGGCGTCCTGCAAGGATCTTCACTGTTAGCACTTCTATTCAACATTTACTTTCAGGCTATCTGTAATATCATAAAAAAATGCAAAATCCACTACAATCTATATGCGGATGATATTATGATCTACTCTTCTATAAACCTTGACTACCCAAACTATTCAGTGATAACTACTTGCCTGGAAGACATGACAACCTGGCTAACTAAAAACATCCTAAACATCAATTACAGCAAGACTGAAGTTCTCCTTGTTACCTGCATTGCAAGTTTCTCCTCCCCCCCCCCCCCCGCAATTAAATCCAGATGAATAACATCACTATACCTATTACACCAAAGGTAAAATACCTCAGAGTCACTCTCGACAGCAATTTAAGCATGCACTCCCATATCCACAAAACAGCCAATTCAGCCTACCACAAAATGTGTATCCTCAGAAGTCTCAAACCATTGCTAAACGATGACCACTTCCATACCATTTTCTAGACGATTATCACACCAACCATTGACTACTTCTACCTTGGATTACCCAAACAGGCACTCCACCCTCTGCAAATGGTGCAGAATACTGCAGCTCACATCATAACCGGCTCATCTAAACAGGACCACATCACACCCCTCCTGAACCAACTCCACTGGCTCCCCATCATCTCCCGCATCAAGTATAAGGTCGTTCTAAATATCTTCAAAATCATACAAGATACCTCTGCTGACATTTTTAAAACCATCATTATCACAGAATCAAGCAACAGATGCAGACGATGAACCACCAGTCACACAATCACTACCCCCGATCACCTCAAAGCCATCACCGACACCAAAGACTTCAAGAAAAAGCTGAAAACAACCCTCTACTTTGAACACTTTGGCGACATTACCTGATTCCCAACACTATCCCTATTGACTTCTCCCCTTCTCTGCCCCCCCTACATTATGTTTATGTACATAGCCTTTGTAAATAAGTTAAATTGAAATATTCCCTTCATGCTCCATTCTCCTGTTTTTTTGTAAACAAGTTCATTGTAAACAAGTTCATTGTAAACAGTGTGTAGGTGTGTTTGGTGTAGAGGTGGGGTTTGTGTGTATGCGTGCATGTGTATGTTTGGTGTGGGGATAAGATATCTGTGTACGTATGGAGCAGGGATGGAATACCTGTGTGAATAGGAATGGAGTGACTATGGGTGTGTGCTTGTGATGCAGAGGTGTGGTGTCTCTGTATGTGGGTGTGGTGTGGAGATGGAGTGTTTGTGTGTATCTATGTCTGTGTGGCATGTAGGGGTGGGATGTGTGTGTGTGTGATGTGATGGTAGGGTGTAGGGATGGTGTGGGTGGGTGTGTTTGGTGCAGGGGAGAGATGTGTATGTGGGGGGTGTGAAGCAGTGGTGGGAGTGTGGGCGAGTGTGCATCAGGCATGAGGCATGTGAGTGTGTGTGTTGAGTGGTATGGGGTGGGGTGCCTGTCTATGTATGTGTGTGGTGTGGGAGTGGAGTGTCTATGTGTCTGAGGTTCAGGGGTAGAGCGTATGTGTGTGTGTATGAGCTGCACGGGTAGAGTGTCTGTGTATATTTGTGGTGCAGGAGTGGGGTATCTGTATAGTGTGTGGGGGGTGGGGTGGTGCAGAATGCATATGTGATGCTTGCATGTGTCTGTATATGTGGGTAGTGGTGTGGGGTGGAGTGTGTGTGTGTATGTGGGTGCTTGAGGAGTAAGATGTGTATGTGCATGTGTGTATATGGTATGGGAGTGGTGAAGAGATAGGTACGTGTATGGAATAATGGTAGGGTGTGTGTGTGTTTGTCTGGTGTGGGGGTGGTGTTGGTGTGATGCAGGGGTGATAGGCATGTATATGGTGTAAGGGTGGGGTTCTTTTGTGTGCCTTTGTGTGGCATGAGGGAGGGGTGAGTGTTTGGTGTGGATTTGGTGTGAGTTAGTGGTGCAGGAGTGGAGTATGGGTGTGGGTGCATTCATGGGTAGGGGGTATGTGTGGTGTGGGGTGCAGTGTATGTGCGAGAGGTAGGGTGGGACATGTGTGTGTTGCTGGGGTGGTGTGTCTATGTGTTGTGTGTGTGGGGTGAGATGTATGTGTATGTGTATGGTGCATGGTTGGGTTGTGTATGTGTGTATGTCTATGTAGCGTAGGAGTGGGGTATTGTGTATGTGTCAGTGTAGGGGTGGGGTGGGGTATGTGTGTGTGTGTGTGTGTGTGCATGTGCGTGGTATGAGAGGTTTTATGTGTGTGTGTGTGTGTGTGATCTGCAGGAGGGTACGTATGTGTGGTGCAGTGGTAGGGTGTTTGTGTGTGTGTGCGGTAGCAGTGATGTGTCTGTGTGAGTGTGTGTGTGATGTGGGGGTTGGAAGTATGTGAATGTGATGCAGGGATGGTGTGTGTGTGTGTGTGTGTGTGTGTGTGTGTATATGGCTGGGTGGTATCATGGTGAGGTGTGTGTGCATGTTTGTGCAGGGAAGAATATGGGTGGGGTGTGTGTGTATGTTGTGGAAGTAGGGCACCTTGTGCATGTGTGGCATGGGGTGGACTGCGTTTGTGCGTGCTGCTGGGGATGGGGTATATGAGTGTGTGTGAGGTACAAGAGTGTGGTGTCTGTGTATTTGTGGTACAGGGGTGAGGTGTGTGTGTGCAGGGTTGTGTGTTTGTGTTTTTGTGGGTGGGGTGGAGTATCTGTGTGTGTGTGTGTGTGTGTGTGTGTGTGTGTGTGTGTGTGGTTTGGGCTTGGGTTATGTGGTCTGCTGAATTCTGTTTTCATAGGTATAGCACTCTGCACATGCACAAACAAGCTATGAATATGAACAGACAGACAGACAGACTGACCTTCAACAATAGGTGATTTCACCTTCAATCTGTTCAGAACTACGCTGCACAGCTAATCTTCCACCAGCCCCGTTATACTCATATAGCTCCTCTTCTCAAGTCACTTCATTGGCTCCCCTTCTGTTTCCATATCCTGTTCAAGCTTCTCCTTCAGACCTATAAATGCATTCATTCGTTCTACTGCCCCTCACTGCCTTTCCTCTCTCTTCTCTCCCTACACCCCTCCTCGGGAACTCCGCTCTTCTACTCTCTTGCTTCTCTCTATGCCCTTTTCTTTCTCTGCCAACTCCAAAATTTGTTCCTTTTACCTTGCTGCTCCATATGCCAGGCTCCATCTCTGTCCCTTTTCAAATCCATGCTAAATGCTCACCCTTTTGAGGCTGCTTTTGGATCCTGATCCCTTGTTTTCCTTCCTTTCCTTATTTGTACCCTTATTCTCAGCTATTGTATTGTCTGTCTTGATTAGATTGTAAGCTCTGAGGAGCAGGGACCATCTTTTATATGTGTTTCTACAGCACTGTGTATGCCTTGTAGTGCTATATAAATGATGAATAGTATTTACTTTATTTATTTATTTAAATTTAGTTTTATGCTGCCTTTCTATGAATCAAACCAGTTTACATATAACAAAACTTAAACAGAGTTTGCAGTCTCAGGCCAGAGGGACTGGGGTTTCTAGTCCTATAGGTACTCCTTGTGGCCTTGGGCAAGCCACTTAAACCTCCGTTGCCTCAGATACACACAGATTGTGAGCCCTTTGGGGACAAGGGAATGTATCCAGTACCTGTTTGTAGTGATTCATAATGTAAACTGCTTTGATTGAAGGATAAGGCGGTATAGAAAACTGGTTAAATGAAATAAAATAAAAAAATGTATTTATTGATGACAGAGGGAGGAGTGGCCTAGTGGTTGGTGCAAATTACCTCAGGCTGGAAGGTCAGGGGTTCAAATCCCACTAGAAGACAGCAACCTTGGCCCAGAAAGACTGGGGCTTCTAGTTCCACAGGCAGCTCTTTGTGGTCTTGGGCAAGCCACTTAACCCTACATTGCCCATGTTCCCTGTAAAATAGTTATCTCCAAGTTATAATGCCCTGTTCAATGTAATTTCAGTTTGTTCAATGTAAACCAACTTGATATCACAAAAGGCAGTATATAAGAAATGTTAAATAAATGTACACACTGGTTTACATTGGAACTCAACATAAGCTAAATTATAATTAAACTAAAACTTTAACATGTGAGTTAAGCTTGCGTACATTGAACTGGAAAATACATTCAACAGAACTATCTACATAAGTTACTAGGCAAAGGACATGCTGATTGGGTAATTAGGTAATCTTTATCTTTATCTTTATTTCGCCATTTGATAAACCGCTCTTGTCGAAACATTAGAGCGGTGTACAATAAAAGGTCCAATGAGCTGTTCCGAGATTAGTCCGGGCTGATATCCAGGAGGCGTGGTGGTATTGAAATGCTATTGGAATAGCTGATCTTCAGCTTTTTCCGGAAGACCGCTAGGTCCAGGCAATCTCTTATCTCCAAGAATTAGCACCTAGGCTCTGCAGAATAGTAAATCTCTCTCTCTCTATCGCAAAGACTTATGCCACCCCTTCTAAACACTTCCTCTATAAGACCTTATTTAAAAAAACAATGCACCAGACCCAACTCACCATCCTCATACCAACCTATATCTAGCATATCCCTCCTAGCAAAGATAATAGAAAAAAACATACAAAGACAATTACAAGATCACATTGACTCATCCACTCCTCTGGATTCATAACAACATGGGTTCCGACAATATCATGGGGTAGAAACACTTTTAACCTCCCTAAACAACACAGTATTTAAAGGAATTGAAAACCTTAAACAAGGATACATATTTTCTTCATAGATATAATAGCTGCCTTTGACTCGATAAACCGCACCATACTCCTAAACAGACTGATGGAGATAGGAATCAATGGCACACTGTTGTCATGGTTTTGTTCTTTCTTATCTGGTCGACAGTCCTAAATCAAAATCGAAAATAGAACTTCCAGATCTTTCACACTGCATCAAGGAATTCCACAGGGATTTGCATTATCTGCCCTTCTATTCAACATATGTGTTCAACTGGTCTGTAAAATTATACACAAACAGAATATACACTACCACCTCTACGCGGATGACCTGTTGATTTTTGTTCCATTTGACACCAGAAAACCAGATTACTGTACCATAACTTCATGCATGACATCAGTTTCAAACTGACTGGAACTTCACAATCTCACTATCAACTGTAACACATAAGAAGTCCTCACAATTACTCCACCAGATAATCTACTTATAGGCAATCGCTCAATGCTCATGAAGAAGGAAATGAAATATCTAGGTGTAACCCTAGACTAAAGGCTCAACTTTCAAGTACATATTAAGAATATTACATTCACAGCTTACTATAAAATGCGGACTCTACAAAACCTACAACCTCTACTAGACCATAACCACTTCCGCCCCATATGTCAGGCAATAATCACACCACATCAAGATTATTGCAGCCTAATACTTCAAGGTCTACCCAAAAGCACAACCTAAACCATGCATCTTGCATGAAATATTGCAGCTCGACTAATCACTGGATCCAAATGACAAGGGCACACCACTCTGGTCTTAAAACCCCTTCATTGACTACCCATACAATCCCGAATAAATACAAATCAATACTGATGACATTCAAGAACATACACAACCAATCTGCTGACTGCTTAAAACAGCTCATCTAGATGGTTCCAGATACTCGATCAAGAAGGAAACACAAAAGCATCCTTTTGACCACATCTATCAAGACCAGTACTTCTCAAACAGCAGTCCAAAGAGTGTTCGAATACTTCAGTCCGTCCCTCTGGAACTCACTTCCACATCAATTAAGATCAATTAAGGACACCTCTGACTTCCAGAAAATAACTAAAAACTCACCTGTTCACTGAATACTTTAGCACAACAATGGGCACGCAGCCTTAGCACTCAAATACTTATGCCAGTCACTCCTCTCACTTTATTGTCTTCTACTACTGCTACTACTATTACTACTACTACTACTACTGAACATATGTATAGTGCTACAAGACATATGCAGCATTGCACAGACACATGTAAAAGACAGTCCCTGCTCATCGGATCTTACAATCTAGACAAGACAGACAACACAGTAGCTGTAGACAAGGAGCAGCAAAGTGAAAGGAGTGAAGTCTATAGTTAGCAATAGAAGAGAAGGGAACAGATAGAAGTGATTTGCCAGAAATGTGGAGTTCCCGAGGAGGGATGCAGGGAGAGATAAGAGAGGAAAGGTAGTGAGGAGCTGCAGAGTGAATGCACTTATAGGTCAGCAGAAGAAGTTTGAATTGGATGCGGAAATGGATAGGGAGCCAACTAAGAGACTTGAGAAGAGGGCTAATATGAGCATGATGAGGCTGGCAGAAGATGAGCTGCGCAGCAGAGTGTTGAACAGATTGAAGAGGAGAGAGATGATTCAGAGGGAGACTAGCAAGGTGTAGGTTACAATAGTCTAGATAGGAGGAGACTAAGGAATTGATAAGTGTCTTAGAAGTGTGTTCAGAAAGGAATGGGGAAGATTTGTTGATGTTGTAAAGAAAGAAACAACAAGTTTTAGCTATCAGTTGAATGTGTGTGGAGAAGGGGAGAGAGAGGAGTCAAAGATGACCCCAAGGTTGCGAGCTGAGGAGACAGGGAGGAGTAGAGAGTTATCCACAGAGACTGAGAAAGGAGGAAGGTTTAGGGGGGGAAATAAGAAGCTCAGTAATGGCTATGTTCAATTTCAAGTGGCGGTGAGACATCCAAGCAGCAATGTCCAAAAGGCAGGCAGAGATCCTGGTTTGGATTGCCGGAGAGATTTCAGGTGTAGAGAGGTAGATATGGGAGTCATCAGCATAAAGATGTTACTGAAAGCCATGGGAAGAGATTAGAGCACCAAGGGACTGGGTATATAGAGAGCCAATTGAGAGTGGGACAGCAGTAGAGGAGGATCCACGAGAATAAACACTGAAAGAGGATGGAAGAGATAAGAAGAGAACCAGGATAGCACTGAGTCCTTAAAACCAAGTGAGGACAAGGCATCAAGAAGGTTGTGGTCAACAGAGTCTAAAGTAGCAGAGAGGTCAAGAAGGATGAGGATTGAGGAGACCCTTGGATTTTGCCAGGAACAGGTCACTGGAGAGCCATTTTGGTAGAATGCAAAGGACAAAAGCTGGATTGCAATGGATCCAGAATAGTTTGAGAAGAAAGTCAAGGCAACGGTGGTGAACTGCATGTTCAAGTAGTTTAGAAATGAAGGGGAGGAGGGAGATGGATCAATAGTGAGAATACAGGTACAGTCTAGTGAGGATTTCTTGAGGAGAGGAGTGATCACAGCATGCTTGAAGGCTGCAGGACAGTTGCAGTGGAGAGCGATAGGTTGAGAATATGAGAGATGGAAGAGACTACAGTGGAGGAGATGGAGCTAAGAAGATGGGTGGGAATAGGATCAAAGGAGCAGGTAGTGAGTTTGGATGAGGAAAGAAGGTGAGCGGTTTCCTCCTCAGAGATTATAGAAAAGGAAGAAAGGGTAGCAGAGTTAAGGGGGAGGGAGTTGGGAGTGAAGAGGGGGAAGAGGGGGAGTAGCTGACTCTGTGTGAAATTAGAGGTGATCTTGTGGATTTTGTTATGGAAGTAGTTGGCCAGGGTTTCAGCAGAAAGTGCAGGAGGTGTCGGAGGTAAGGGCACCTTGAGGAGAGAGTTGAGAGTTGTAAAGAGACGGCGAGGGTCTTAGGTAAGAGAGTTAGTCTGATAGACGTAATAGTCTTGTTTGGCAATTGCTATGGCTGACTGGAAAGAGAAAAGCATGAATCTGAAGTGTAGAAAGTCCGCAAGGGTATGGGATTTGAGTCAAGTATGCTCAGCTGAGTAGGTGCAGGAATGTAGGTAGCAGGTAGTGGAAGACAGCCAGGCTTAAGGTACAGTGCACCTCACAGGACGTGGCATGGGCAGAGCAAAAGCCTCCAGAGCAGAGGTTTGAGAATTTGTTTGGGAAGGCCATGATATATGATATTACAGTAATCTTGAATGGGTGTAATTATAGATTGGAATACCATTCAGAATAAGTCAGGTTTTAGTAGGGGACGGAGGTTCTTTAGTGTTCTCAACATGGCATACGGAGTTTGTCGTTCTCTTTATTTGTTGCTGAAGATTTAGTTTCTGATCCAATGTAATGCCTTGATATTTAACTTCAGATTTCACCTTGATGTCACAATCATCTAACTTCAGAAGTGGTGGTGGTGAGTAGGAAGGGTCTGTCAATATGTGCAGGGCCTCTGTTTGTTTTTTGATTAATGAGGAGGTTGTGTTATTTAAACCATTGTCTTACTTCAGAGAAGCATTTGTATATGCTGGAGAAGTCCAGTTTTACCGTGTTAAATGGGGTGTAGAACATAATCTCATCAGCATATATTTGGTAATGAATCCTGTGTTCCTTGAATTTTGTGCATAGAGTTTGGAGGAATATGTTGAAAAGGAGGGCTGAGAGGCTTGAACCTTGAGGCACTCCTTGATGTTGGATAATGGGCGCAAGCTCCTATTTCCAATTGTTTCTTGCTGGCTGCGATCCTGTCATTGTTGCATCTCAAAGGCCAATGTCATAAAGTCTCTGTAGAATCTAATGATGCAGAAGGGAATCAAAAGCAGACGAGATGTCTAAGAATATAAGGAGGAAACCTTGGGAGGTAGTTTGGGTACAAGTGAGGATTGTATTGAGCAGAGATGTAAGAAGGGTCTGGACTAAAACCGTGCTGGTGGGGGTCTAAGAAGGCATGGTCATCAATGTAATTTTGGAGTTGCATATGCAGTTTTTTCTATTAGTTTTGAAATGAAAGGAGTAGATGAGATTGGCCTATATGAGCTCAGAGAGGTACAGTCTAGGTTCCTACTTTTCAAGAATAGTAGTAGTAGTAGTGGTAGTATGTAAAACACGCCTAAAAAGTCCAAAAAATAAGATGGATGAGTTATAATATATAGAACTGAATGAAGAGGTAGATATAATTGGCATTTCAGAGACCAGTGGAACCAATTGCATACTGTGATATCAGAGCAAAAAGCATACCAATATGATAGAGTGGATCAAATTGCTGGAGAAATGGTGCTGGATGTTAAAAAAGGGCATTGAGGCAAACTGACTAATAGTTCTGCAGGAAATGCAGAAACAGTGGTGGGATAAACTACAAACCATCTGGCCAGAATGAACAGCTGATAAAATGTTAACAAAAATTACAGAAGCTAATTTGGCAGCATAGTGATAATGGGTGATTTCAGCTGTCCCAATACTAAGTGGGTAAATGTCATATCCAGACATATTAGGGAGGTGAACTTCCTAAAGGAAATAAATGACTGCTTCAGGAACTGGTAAGAGGGGGAGCTATTTTAGATCTAGTTCTTTAAAAAATACAGGATCTGTTGTGAGCGGTAATGATGTTGGGATCACTTGGCAAGAGATCATAACACAAATTTGACTTTGTAGGAAGGACACTAAGGAAAACAATAGTGATAACATTAACTTACAACAGGAGACTATAATAAAATGAGGAAATGGTTCGAAAAACTAAAAGGAGTAATTTCAAAGGTTAAGAGTTTGAATTTGGCATGGATACATTGAAAAGGGCAGAAAGGAGGTCAAACAACTGCCAGCGTGGTTAAATGGTGAGATAAAAGGGGATATTATAGTGAAAAGAACATCTTAAAAAAATGGAAAACATACAAATGAAAAAAGAAAAAAGAGCAGCAGCACTGGTAAGTTAGATATAAAGCACTAGTAAGGCAGGCAAAACGATAATTTAAAAATAAACTTGCTGAAGAGGCAAACATTCATAACAAAAGCTTTTTGAGGTACATTAAAAGCAAGAAACCTGTGAGATCAGACCATTAGATGACTGAGGGTTAAAAGAGGCAATGAGGCCATAGCAGAAAGGCTAAATGAGTTCTTCGTTTCATCTTTACAACAGTCCTGATCAGACTATGACTTTTCATGTAAATTCCCGGTATCTAGGAGACATTCTCTGATTGGCTGATTCAAGCTCTCGGACACTAGCCTAGACCAATCATCTAGAGCCACACATGTGATCAGCTGGCCACATGCCAACTAAGAAAGGTATTTTCAAGGACTGTAAATGAGAATTGGGGGGGCTTTGTCCCTGATTGCCACTGGCCAAGAAGATGCAAGACCCTCCCTGCAATCTCTCTTTTTGTCTCTGACTGTAATGTCCTCTACATGTAAGTCTTTCTCTCACTCAGATTTATAAGAGGATATTTCTTGCTGGCAGTCTGACTAATTGCATGTTTCCCAGCCATTGTTTAGTTGATGGAACTCCATTGCAAAGCAAGGTAATACTCTGCCTGAAAGCTTCAAAGGGGATTTCGTGTTCATTTTTAAAAGCTAAGGGGGTTATTCTGTGCCACACTATTTGTGCCTACCCCTGCTGCATCTAACCTCCTCGCCACTTGTGTGGGGAAGCTAGATGGGGGCGGGGAAGGGGCGGGGAAGGGGTGGAGTCTGGGCAGACAGTGAGCAGTCGCTGGCCTTGGATGTAAAGGGACGATCCTAATGTTGGCCCTATACGTCCAGGGTCGACAACTTGTAAGGGGAAGTTATTCCACCTCCAAGGTGGAATAACTTCCCCATATATCCAGGATCGGCTGCCCGGGACACAGATGGGGCAAGGGGGGCGGGGCCCGAAGTCATTCCCCGCAGCCCAACCCTGATTTTAGGAGGTCATATCGGGAGTCAGGCTGCGGGGGAATGCATGTTGGAGTCCGGCGGCTGGCATCACAATTTTTCAATGCAGCTGCAGTGCCATGGCAACATGACACCATGGCGCTGAGGCTCCATTGAAGAGCCTTGAATGAGTTAGCCAGGGAAGTCCAGTATGTGCAAGCTAGGCTGAATTGCATTCCTGGCCTGCATGTACAGGACTGTTCCCGATTCTGATCCCATGGGGCTAGACGTGCCCTGCGGGATCAGAATCGTAATCCCCTCTGTATGTCCAGCTTAGACCGGACGTACAGAGGGGATCTACATCTGGAATGGAATGAGCCCTTAAATCTTTTTTGTGTACTGCAAAGGGGGAATTTTTTTTTTTTGTTTGTTTGTTTGTGGTGTTGGGCAAAGATCTGTCAGAGTTCATTGTCTTTGTTCCAGCTAACCATTCACAGCTAACTCTTTGAAACCACTGACCTCATTAGGTGTTAATCCCTCCCTACCCACCCCAACACCCACCCACCCACATGTGAGCATTCTTGCTTTATAGGGCAATTTCCCAATTACACACAGGGACATAGAACAGCATTGTTAGAACACACTTAAAAGAGGTTAACTGCTTTTTTTCTCTTAAAGAAAAGCTGAGAAACAGGTAGGGACTTTGGTAGATCTCTCTCTTTTACTTAAACAAGTACCAAAGGTCCATCAACTAAACAACAGCTGGGAAAAATTGTATTGCTAAAGCTGTTGCCGGCATTACAGCTTCTGCCTTTTTCCAGGCAGAGATCCCAATGCCAGTTGAAGGACTGGTTCCATGTGCAAGATGCCTGCAAGCTGAAGCTCTCAGGAAAGAAGTGGAGGAGCTCAGGGAAGAAGTGACGAGGCTGAAAAGCATTTGAGACAGTGAGAAGTAAATTTATGAGATGCTTCTTGAAACATCAAAACTCTCCAACAGAGGTGAATATGGGAAGCTATAGAAGGAAGAAGGTTGGACACGCATCACCAGAACCTCCAGTATCAACACTCCAACTCTTCTAGCCCTTGAATTGAAGAAGTGGAGGAAGTGGAAGCATCTGATGAAAGGGAAGAACCACAGCTCGAGTACCCCAAAGTTGCAGAATCAGTCACTGCAAGGAAGCAAAGGGTAGTGGTGGTTAGTGACTCTCTTCTGAGGGGCATTGAGGAATCCATCTGATGAACAGATTTGATGTCCAGAGAGGTGGGCTGACTGCCATGAGATGTTATGGAGAGTTTGCTGAGATTAATCAAGCCTACTGACTAATCAGATGTTGCTTATCCATGTCGGCACTAATGATACTGCCAGGTATCCCTCTGAGCATATCAAGAGTGACTTCATGGCTCTGGGACATAGGGTGAAGCAGATAGGTGCACAGATGGTGTTCTCTTCAATCCTCCCTGTTGATAATAAAGGCTGAGGCAGAGAAGCTTGCATCCTGCAGATGATGCAAGTCTGGGTGGGTGGTGTCATTGAGAGGATTGTAGATTCATAGACCATGGGATGATGTTTCAAGGGACGCAGAGCAGAGATGGTGTCATACTGTCCAAGAAGGGCCGAAGTGTCTTCAGCAGCAGATTGGTTAATCTACTAAAGAGGGTTTTAAACAGATTCATTGGGGATGGGTGAAGAGAATCCCCAGGTAAGTGAAACATTAAATACCTCTGTAGAAATGGGTAATAGAAGAAACATCTGAAAAGCGGTGTGTATAAATGCCCGTAGCATGGAAAATAAGATCCGAGATGTTGAAACTTTAAAGGAAGAGGCTGACATAGATGTAATGGTGGTTACAGAGACATAATTCACAGAAAACCATTACTGGGATGTAATTATACTGGCTGTACTTTATTCAGGAAGGATAGGATAGGTAGAAGGGGAGGAGGAGTGGCACTATATGTAAAGAATATTAAAACTATATAATTGCAGGGCTTAAAACTAGGAGAGGAGGCACTGTGGGTTTAAACTAGAAAGAGGGAAAGGGAAATCAAAATGCATTGGAGTTATATTTAGATCCCCCTCACAGGGAGTAGAAGTGGACGAAGATTTAAATTTTAAATAGAAGACATACACAGTATTGCCATGAAAGGAAAAACGCTACTGATAAGTGATTCCATTATGCAAGATGTGGATTGGGACTTCCCTGCTGCGGTGTCCTCTAGAAGTAAGGAGATCCTGGATTCTCTACAGGGAGAACTGTTCGGGCAATTGGTAACAGAACAGACATGCGATTGGGCCATACTGGACTTAGTGCTTACCAATGGGGAAAGTGTTTCTGATGTTACAGTGGGAGATCATTTCGCATCCAGTGATCACCAGATGGTGTGGTTCAGTATCCTAGGATGATAAAATCCATTCAAAAGCGAGGGTCTTAGACGTTAGGAAAACTAACTTTGCCAAGATGGGCCAATAACTCAGGGAGTCTTTAGCGGGATGTGAACAGCTGGGGGATGTAGAAAAACAGTGGGCAAAATTGAAAGAGGATATTTTAAGGGATATTAAAATGGTAAATAAAAGGTAAAAGAAAGAGGAGACTGCTATGGTTTTCAAAAGAAGTAGCTGAACAGATGAAGAAAAAGAGGGAGGACTTCATGAAATACAAGAGATCACAGAGAGAGAAAGACAGGCATCTATATTTGGAAAAACTTAGAAAAGCTAGCAAAGTAGTCAGGAAAGTAAAGGTACAAAAAAGAAGAAGAAATATCCAATGCAATAAAATACGGTGTTAAGACATTTTTCAGATATGTTAGTGAGAGGAAAAAGGGCAAAACTGGTATTGCCAGACTTAAGGGTGAAGGGGAGGAATATGCAGGAACTGATGAAGATAAAGCAGAATTGCTTAACAAATATTTCAGTTCTGTATTCACAGATGGAGGGCCAGCAGCAGGACCTCAGAAATCACCCACAATTAGGAACAGAAGTGATGGGGATCTCGAACGATTTTTGAAGACTGTGTTTGTGAGGAACTAGCTAAATTAAAAATAGATAAAGCCATGGGTCCGGATAGTATACATCCAAGAATACTAAGGGAACTTGAGGACATTCTAGCAGCTCCACTGTCTGTCCTTTTCAATGCTTCTTTGGAGTCGGGAGTGGTGCCAGAGGACTGGAGAGAGACACATATGGTCCCTTTACACAAAAGCAGACATAAGGATGATATTGAGAAATACAGGCCTACTAACTTCTGTGGTTAGTAAAATATTGAAAGGGCTACTAAAAGAGAGAATAGTGAGATTTTTGGAGTCCAATGGATTGCAGGATCTAAGCAGCATGGATTCACCAGAGGCAGTCTTGTCAGAGAAATCTGATTAATGTCTTTGACTGGGTGATCAGAGAGTTGGAACAAGAGAGAGCTTTAAATGTGGTGTATTTGGATTTCAGTTTCACACAGGTGACTTATAAACAAACTGAGCACCCTGGGGATGGACCCTAAAGTTTTTGATAGGGTTAGTAATTGGTTGAGTTGGAGGTGACAAAGGGTACAGGTAAATGGAGCTCACTCTGAGGAGAAGGAAGTTACCAGTGGTGTGCCACAGGGATCTGTCCTTGGTCCGATTCTCTTTAACATCTTTGTTAGTGATATTGCGAAAGGGCTGTCGGATAAGGTTTGCTTATTTGCGGATGATATCAAAATCTGCAATAGAGTAAACATCCAGGAAGGAGTAAATAACTTGAGGAGGGATCTAGATAAACTTGAAGAATGATATAGAATTTGGCAATTGAAATTTAATGCTAAAAAATGCAGGGTAATACATTTGGGCTGCAAAAATCCAAAGGAGCGGTACAGTGTAGGGGGTGAAGTACTTTTGTCCAAGAAAGAAGAGCGGGACCTGAGCATAATTGTGTCTGACGATCTTAAAGTAGTAAATAGAAAAGGTGACAGCAAAAGTCAGAAGGATGCTTAAGTGTATAGGGAGAGGTATGGCCAACAGAATAAAGGAGGTAATAGTGTCTCTGTTTAGGTCTGTGGTGTGACTTCCTTTGGAGTATTATGTGCAATTCTGGAGACCGCACCTTCAAAAGGATATAGGCAGGTTGTAGTTGGTGTAGAGAGTGGCTACTAAAATGGTTAGAAGTCTTGTTTATAAAGCATATGAGGACAGACTTAAAGATCTTAATATGTATACTTTAGAGGAAAGGAGGGATAGGGGAGATATGATAGAGACATTTAAATACCTCCGTGGCATAAATGCACAGGACAGTCTCTTTCAACTGAAGGCAAGCTCTGCTATGAGGGGACATAGGTTGACAGTGGAAGGGGACAGGCTCAGGAATAATATGTGGAAATATTTCTTTTCGGCCAGTGGAGGTAGGGGAGACGAAGACATTATCTGAATTCAAAGAAGCATGGGACGAACACAGAGGATCTCTAAAGGTAAAAAGGGGACTGTTGCAGTGGTTGATATGGAAGGGCAGACTAGATTTATTTATTTATTTATTTATTTAACAATCATTTATATACCGCATCTTCCAGAGATCAGTTGCAGTTCACAATAAACAACAATCAACAAATCAGAGTTTGTTTTACATGTAACATCTTATAACCACAAGCAATAATATAAGTAAACAGCAAATGTTAATACTGAACAGAACAGAACAGTGAAAACTATATACATTATATACAGATTCACATTATGTAGGGCTTTAGCATTGTGCATAGTACAGTTTCAGCTAGGTGGAATTGTCTGTTTAGGTCGTTGGATCAACTCAGACAAAAACTGGTTAGCCTTTATCTAAATCAATTGAGGGATGATCTGTATTGTTGTAATGCATAGTAAATAGATAGGTTTTCAATTTTTTACGAAATTCAATGATCTCTGTTAACATTCTTAGATCATATGGAAGGGAATTCCAGATTGTTGGAGCTGCGTGTGAAAAAGCTCTGTTGTTTGTTAATTTATTTGCTTTTATGAAGTCTTTGGGAGTTTTTAGTTTATTTAATTGTCCTTTTCTTTGAGTAGATTTTGAATGTTCTTTACTGATTAAGTTACCTAGAGTGACTGGGGCCATATCATTTAGAGTTTTAAATGAAGTTATTAATGTTTTGTATACTATCCTGCTTTGTATTGGTAACCAGTGAAGGGATTCTAGTATTGGTGTTATATGTTGATGTGAATGTACTTTCGTTATTATCCTAGCTGCTGCATTTTGTGCAAGTTGAATTCTTTTAATGTTTTGTTTTGTTGTACCTAATAATATTAGATTAGCGAAGTCGAAGGGAGTTATGGTAGCTTGAATTATACTAATAAAATATTGTATGTATACAAGAGATCTTAGGGGCTTGTTTACAAAGCCGCGGTAGCGGTTCGCGATCGTTATCGGAGCCGCGGCCCCATTGATTTCACTGAAATCAATGGGGCCGCGGCTCCGATAACGATCGCAAACCGCTACTGCAGCTTTGTAAACAAGCCCCTTAGTTGTTTAAGGATTTTAAGCTTGAAATAAATTTTCTTTGTGGTATTTCTGATATGGGTATCCATTGTAAGATGTTTATCTAGAATAACTCCTAAATATCTTACTTCATTTTTTATTTTAATTTCTTGGTTTTGAAGTGTTATGTGTGTTGGGGGAATATAGGATTGATTTTTAGTAACAATTAGCACTTCAGTTTTTGAATGGTTTATTTGGAGGTTTTGGGCATTTAGCCAGGTTGTGATTTCATTGAAGCAATCTGACAGGAGTTGTATCGGTAAGTTAGGGATCGTGATAGGCCATGTGGTCTTTTTCTGCCATTATGTTTCTATATTCCTATGCTTCCATGTCTCACTTTGAACTGACCAGTGCTGTCCAACGGCCCAGGCACTGCAAGGCATCCTATAGAGGTACAATATAAAATTGTTATGCTACTAGTAGAAGCTAGCTATTACCAATTATTTGCATAACTGGTAGTAATTCTGATGAGAGGATGATTGCATTTTCTAAGTTCTAATTGATTAATTACACTGGCCGGTATATATATGCAGTACCTGAAATCTGTTCTGAACAGAATCTAATAAAAGATTTGGGACACAAAACTTGGTCAGAGTCACTAAGAATATGGTGGATACAGAGCTGAGGGAGAGCGGCCATCATTCAGAGTGCATAATTATTTCTTAGTTCCTCACTGCTGCCTATAGGTCTGACATGTCCTATGCTTTTGTACTCTCCCTGATGGCACACTAATAGAAACTGGACACGGCAGAGCAGGTAGCAGGTCTAGCTGAGTAGCATCAGCAGAAGGCTACAGGTTTACTGTTCTCAGCTGCACACCCAGGTAATGTACCAGAGTCATACCCAGGCCCATATCTTTATGGAAAAAAGGAAATGGAGGGCTTATGTCTAGGCCAGAGAGAGATTATTATGGTTCCTGGCTATTTATTGGCATTTGTTGGCCATGGGAATCTGAGCTCAAGAATTTCACCTTAGGTAAATTCATTCCAGAAGTGAATGTCCTGGAGTGGGAAGGAGGCTTGTGGCAGCAAGAGGGATGCTATCAAATAAGTTGGTGCTGGTGGATTGCTTGCAGCTGTATGTTTATAATCATCCTGACACAAGAATGCTTACATGAGTCAGTCATCCTGTGTGACTCATTGGTGACCAGCAAAACGACGCTAATGGACCACCTAGCAGTAGTCTCATAGTGCCGACCTAAACTAAATGGATAGTGGTAGCAGCATTGACCATGTTACAGGAGTTATATTTAGAAGCTCTGTTTAATCTTTGGACATCTGAAAATCGGCATAGAGATGTACAAAGCAGTGGCATCCCCAGAGCCATTTTAGAAGCTGTGGACGTCCTCAGCATGAGAACATTCAAGTAGGATTGGGAGAGTGGTATAGATGTGGCTGGGGCATATCCAAGAACTTAGACATCCTCACCTGAGTTCAGCAATGTACTGGATGTCCCAAGCCACATCAAAGGTTACACCTGCTCCAGGCATGATTAAGGCATGATTCAGGCGCTATACACAAATATAGATCAAGCAGAGGCATTAGCTTGTTTGTCCACCTTTCCATTAGAACTCCCTTCACGTATTCCACGATCATTTTTGATTAACATGCTGGATCTGGTGTTAAATAATTATTATTTTATACATAAAAAATGCTTTTTTCTACAAACATTTGGTATTGCAATGGGTGCCACAGTGGCTCCCTCCATTGCTACCATCTATATGTCTTGGTTTGAGGAATCTTATGTGTATAAATCACCTCTTTTCTGCTATGTTGGATTCTGGCGTCGTTTTTTGGATGACATATTTTTTCTGTGGATGGGGCGGAGAAGAATTTGGATGTGTTTATAGGATCATTGAATGCAGCTAAATTGAATATTCAGTTCACGGCACAGATCGAGAAATTTCAGATACAATTTCTGGACATTACTATTCAATTGACCACGGAAGGGTTGGTGACATCTTTGTATAGAAAAACAGTACAGCGCAACACATTATTAAAATATTCAAGTTTTCATCCACCTTCACTCAAACAGGGTCTTCCATATGGCCAATTTTTTAGGCTTCGAAGAAATTGCTCTACCAAAAGGGAATTTCATCGTCATGCATTAGATCTGTATGATTGTCTTACGCTTTGGGGTTATCCCCATTCTCTCTTGAGGAGAGCATATCAAAGAGCATGTTCCGCTCACAGAGAATGGCTTTTGTTACCTAAGGCTGATCAGGAAGCGCAGAATGTTCAAGATAAGATTGTAGGTGTATTTCCTTACGTTAATGGTATGACTCGGGTGGTATGAATTTTGCATCATTATTGGCCGATCTTGAGCTTACATCCCTGTTTTTTACGGAAATGGTTGATGGTGGCCTATATGAGAGGTTCTAATTTAAGAGATATGGTTGTTAAAACCACGTCCTTTCTGGACTGCCCCCTCAGGTTTCATCAAAATCCTGGTCATTTCAGCTGTGGCTCATGTCACTTTTGTCAGCAGGCTTTACAGGGCCCTTCGTGGACTGATATTCATACTTCAATAACTTATAGGTCCAAATGGCATACGGACTATGATTCAAATTTTGTGGTTTATTTGATTTTATGTCCTTGCTCCTTGTACTATATGGGTCGCACTAGCAGAAGCATAAAGACTCGTTTGACGGAACATGCTTCCCGTTTCAGGATGAAGAACCGGTCAGCGCCGATGGTGGAACGTCTTTTGCAAAAAGCCCACACTTTTGATCAACTTTCTTGGCGGGTACTTGACAGTGTTCCAGAAGACCCTAGGGGTGGAGACCGGATCTTGAAATTACAGAACTTGAACAGCGCTGGATCTACAAACTGGGGACGGTTTCTCCAGCGGTTTTAAACACCACTTTGGAATGGCATTGTATGGCTTAATTGCTTCCCACGGCTGGCTTGACCAATAGTAACTGGGGTTTCCCTACTTCATAGGGCTTCCCTGCTGTTCATTGGTTGGTTCATGCACTTTCTTGCTATGATGATCTAATGAGGCAGAGCTTTTGCAGTGAGTCACCTGTTCACCAAACATTAACGTCACACGCCATTTCTTTAAAGCTTGGAACTTCAAATCATCGGGTTGTTGAAGCTTACCCGACTGCGAGATGTATTTCCCCTGCTGCAGGATCAGGAATTTATCTGAGCCGAAACGGGGCCACATCGTTTATCATCTTTCTGGCGGTCCTTTTAAGCTCACGGAAAATGGCACACAAAAACTAAGTAAAGCGTTTTTCAAAAAAGGTTTAATTGATTAAAAAGGAATGGTCACAGCGGGGAGAAGGTTAGAAGTTCCTTCTCCATTTGTTTGACCTTTCCGACAAAAAGAAAGAAAAAAAGAAAAAAACATCAATATTAGGACATATTAGTAGTGAAGTTATGTTTTTTTAACCCTAAGGTCTAGTACAAGTTTCGAGGCATGATTAGACATCTGATAAATGCTCATTTTGTTAGGCAAATGTCTGGAAGATATAGAGAAAGACACTCTCATCTCCCCTTTATTTTACAGTTAAACAATGAACACTGGCAGAGAATGGTGGATAATGTTTTTGCCTTTCCACACCACTGGACATTCCCATATGCAACACAGCTTGAGATGGATGTCCCTGCCCCATGGTTTCATAGAGGGGCCATCTATTTGGATGCCAGCACAGGCATCCACCAAGGAGACATCCATGTTTCAAAAATCTGGACAATGACCCTGGTGTTTTTCCTCACATTCTGCCCTGGATATCCTGGTTGCACTTGGATGCAACCTTTGATGTATATTCACCACCACTGACCATACATATAATGGCACTGCATAAATTAGCAATGTATTAGTAGAATTTAGTTCACAACTTTCCAGTAGTAGTTCAAGGCAAATTACAACAACATGCTGTAGGTATTTCCCTGTCCCTGGAGGTCTTACAATTGCATTTTATACCTGAGGCAATGGAGGGTTAAGTGACTTGCCTAAGGCCACAAGGAGAGTCAGTAAGATTTGAATGCTGGCCCTTTAAGTCTGAGGCTGCTGCCCTAACCACAAGGCTACTCCTCCTCATATTAGCATTTAAAGCAGTACCCCAAAGTGTTTAAAGTAGCTACAATCTTATAAAAAAATATTACAGTCATCTTTAAAATATTCATTAGTAGTTAGCGATGGGGAGGATGATGGAATAAGCTCTCCACTAAGTGAAATAGTTCTTCAGGATGGTTTTGAGAAACCGTCAGAGCAGATACAAGGTAATTCTTCTTTGCAATATCTGTATTAGAAGTCATTTGATGATCTCTACAATTTAAATGATCTGCATCACTCTGTGACTTTCTCCAATATCTCTCTAATTGAAGATGTTTCTTTTTCATTTATCAAAATCCTTGGTAAACCAAGTGACTGATTTAACTGAGGAAGTAGAGCAGAATATTTCTGGATCATTATGGCTGATAAAATGTTTTAACTCACAATGCAGGATCGGGACATGGGAGTGACTAGACTACCCAGACAATTTCAAAGAAAGATCAACAAAGACACAAATCTCATTGACTTTATTTATTTAACAGTTTTTATATAACGTCTTTCTGCGATTCAAGACGGTTTACATAGAACATAACAAGGCAGTATATTTCAACTGTTTACAATGAACAACATAACAAGGATAAATAGGCATAAGTGTGAAACCTTTTACACGCTTTGAACATAAGTTTTTTTCTGAGAACATCCTATATTTATAATAAGAGTAAGCACTGCTTGATTTACAAAGTAATTCTAACACATTCTGATCAAGATAAAGGCAGTAGCATAACCCCTTACTTCTAAGATCTATTTGATCGAGTTCCAAATAAAAAAAACAAAACCTCTGCTGCCATCACAACTTCAAGAGACTCTACAAAGCTAAAATTTCTAACTTTACTATTTGACTGGTTTTTGATATAAACTTTCCTTGACTATTGCTTACCTGTTAGGCACTGTGGTGTGTTAGGGTAACTGTACCAATAGAGGGAGACAAACACACACAAAAAATCCCCAAACAAAACCCTTGCTTCTCCTATCTTTCTGTCTATATCACATGCCTGTCTGTTCACAGCCACCTTGATCTACAGTCTAGTGGTAAACAACCTACATTTTGGCAATAAGATTAAGAAACTATAGCTTGCCTATATTGCATAGCCTTTCACTATAACTTCAACAAAAACCACCCATTCCTTTATGAACATACTACTAAAACACTTATCCTCTCCTTAGTCATCTCCTGTCTGGATTATTGTAACCTGCTCCTTGCTGGTCTCCCTTTGAATCATCTCTCTCCCCTTCAATCTTTTCAACACTCTGCTGCGCAGCTAATCTTCCGTCAGCCTCAGCATACCCATATCACCCCTCTTTTTAAATCACTTCATTGGCTCCCTATCTGTTTCCGCATCCATTTCAAACTTCTCCTACTGATCTATAAGTGCATTCACTCTGAAGATCCTCACTACCTTTCTTCTCTTATCTCTCCTCCCCTCTCCTCGAGAACTCCACTCTTCCGGCAAATCACTTCTATCTGTGCCCTTCTCTTCTATTGCTAACTCCAGACTTCACTCCTTTCACCTTGCTGCACCTTACGCCTGGAACAAACTACCTGTGTCTGTATGCCAGGCACCTTCTCTGACTCTTTTTATATCCAGGCTGAAAACTCACCTCTTCTCTGCTGATTTTGGTTCTTGACTCACCCGATCTCCTTGTTTCTTTACCAACCCCCTTGTTGTATCCCTGTCGACACCTTCTGTGTTGTCTGTCTTGACTAGATTGTAAGCACTGATGAGCAGGGGCTGCCTCTTACATGTCTGTGCAGCGCTGCATACATCTTGTAGCATTATACGAATGCTAATTAGTAGAAGTAGCAGCAGTAGAAGCCTTTATAAATCAGAAATCTAAGTGTACCCTCAGTTCATATAAGGTTTACTGGCCAGATACCTAAATTCCCACCCACCCTATCCCTCACTCCGCCCATCCCGGATTTGCATTACCTAAATAGCCATCATATAGATTGACATCTCTCCCTCAATTAGGTGTAACACCCATCTTTTCTCCTTGTACTAGAACTGATTTATAACCATCTTAACCCTTTCCAGGCCGAGCCCAAAACTCTTGAGATCCAAAATTCTGACTAAATATTCCTATCAAATGGTATATAATACATGACCATAGCAGAAGGAAAATCTCTATTAGAACATATTGAATAAGACGGGTACAATTTTCCACGAAATATGCAAAAATTAACCCGGCTGCAGAATATGGATTAAAAATTTAAAGTAGGCCTTCAAAGGGTTAATCAGTATGTCATTTATTTACTGCAATAGCTGTGGTACCTTCCTTCTAATAAGAATTATCTGGAGCCTAAGAGTTTGCCTTATATGTCTCAAGTTATGCGCTGTGCATAAAGAATTGATTATATTAAGGGAAGAATTATCTACAATTAAACACACCTCCTCTCAGGTACAAATTGAAAAAAATCCATGACCACTTCCACAAACAGCCCATGAACAAAAGGATCACAGTGGGCTCTGGTAGGTTGTGACCTGTAACACGGGGACCCCTTCTCCATCAAATGATATCCCTGCATAATGCCTTCTCTGCCTTGGAAAATGAGAATGCCCAACTAGTGGAAACTGAAGTGCCCTTAAATGAGAAGGTTAATGCCCAATTTACTGATAATGCACCAAACATGAAGAAAAAAATCACAAAACAGGAAACTACTACTACTTGGAGATTCCATCATCAGAGGCACCAACTTGGGAACACAGTGCAAAGAAGAGAAGATGCTCAAATGCCTCCCAGGCTCTTCAGCCAGAAGGAATATGAACCAAATTGTTGGCATAGTTAGTGCAGAAAGTGAGTACTTCAAAATTGATGTTATCGTCCATTTGGTACAAATAGCCTGGCTAGAAATAGTGCCTCTGCAGTTCAAAGGGACTTCCCGACTCTGGGAGAGAAACTCAAACCCACTGCTAACACTATAGCATTCTCAGAAGTTCTACCTGTTCATGGTAAGGGGGCAGAAAGGCTGCATTGCATAATCAACTTTAATACATGGCTCCAAACCTGTTGCAAACAAGAAGGATTTAGATATATTGGCAACTGGGGAAATAGATGGAACAACAAGAGGCTATACTGCATGGATAGACTACATCTCTCTGTCACAGGGAAAAGGATCCTAAGTGAAAAATTAAAACATTTTGTAAACAGGCATTTAAACTCGGGAAAGGGGTAAAGGATGGAGAAAAACAAGTTCAGGATGTCTCTACAGCAAAAACATAACATTGGAAACAGACACACTATTAACCCATACACCAATGGCAAGCAGGAAGAGACATACAGAACAAAATCCATGCAAAATACAAGCAAGCCACTCATGCAAATGCTGGAAAGCAATGAGCACAAATGCTCATAGCCTAGCCATCAAAGTTTCTGACCTGAAAGCCCTAATGGTGAAAATGGACTTGGACATTGTGACCATTACAGAAACATGGCTTAATAAGTAGCATGAATGGGATATAGCCATAGCTGACTATAATTTATTTTGAAGAGATAGAGAAGGCAGAAAAGGAGGAGGAGGAGCCCTATATGTCAAAAGCAATATTAAAGCTGCTGAAATGCAGGAGACATGGGGAAAAGAAGAAGTGCTGTGGATTGCAGATGACACCAAACTTTTTAAAGTTGTTAAAACCCAAGAGGATTGTGGAAAATTGCAAGAGGATCTTGATAAATTGGAAACCTGGCCATCAAAATGGCAGATGAAATTTAATGTGGATAAGTGCAAAGTTATGCACCTAGGGAAGAACAACCCAAACTATGGTTACACGATGCAAGGTTCCACATTAGGAACCACCACCCAGGAAAAAGATTTAGGCGTCATTGTGGATAACGTGTTAAAACCCTCGGCCCAGTGTGCAGCGGCAGCCAAGAGAGCAAATAGAATGCTAGGTATCATAAGGAAAGGAATGGAAAATAAAACAAAATATATTATAATGCCTCTATACCATTCCATGGTGAGACCGCATCTTGAATATTGTGTGCAATTCTGGTCGCCATATCTTAAAAAGGATATAACGTTATTAGAAAAGGTTCAGAGAAGAGCCACCAAAATGGTAAAGGGGATGGAAGGATATCCCTATGAAGAAAGGCTAAAAAGGTTAGGGCTCTTTAACCTGGAAAAGAGATGGCTGAGGGGAGATATGATAGAAGTCTATAAATTAATGAACGGAGTGGAACGGGTAAACGTAGATCGATTGTTTACGTTATCAGAATATAGAAAGACTAGGAGGCATGCAATGAAGCTACAGGGTAAACTATTTAAGACTAATAAAAGAAACTATTTTTTCACTCAACGTGTAATCAAACTCTGGAATTTGTAACCGGAGGATGTAGTAAAGGCTGCTATTGTAGCTGGGTTTAAAAAAGGGTCGGACAAGTTCCTGGAGGAAAGGTCCATAAACCATTATTAAGAAGGGACCCAGGATATCAATGTTTGACCCAATACAAGCATTGTGGAAACTGTGTCTTTTGGGGAGACTGCTAGGTACTTATGACCTAGATTGGCCACTGTTAGAAAGAGGATACTGGGCTTGATGGACCTTGGTCTGACCCAATATGGCATATCTTATGTTCTTATGTTCTTGTGTTAGAAAGATGAGATGGTACTATCATCCATAGTGGTGTAGTCTACAGGCTTCCAACTCAAACCGAAGAAATGGATAGAAACTTGATTATTGATATTGCAAAGGTGGCCATGAAGGGGGAAGTGATCATTTTGGGTGACTTTAATGTACCCGATGTGGATTGGAGTATTCCCTCTGTAAATCTGGAAAGAAGTAAAAAAATGTGGATGCCTTCCAAGATGCATTGCTGAAACAAATGGTGATGGAACCGACCAGGGAAAGTTTGATGCTGGATTCAATACTCAGCAACAGAGATAGTGTGTCGAATGTCTTGGTGGCTGCCCATGTGAGCAGCAGTGATCATCACATGGTGAGGCTTGAGATTAAAATTCAAAGCAAAGTCTAATCACAGCAAGCTCAAAGTCCTGGACTTCAAAAACGCTGACTTCAGTAAAATGGCCAAGTACCCGAAGGAGGAGTTGTCAGGGTGGGAGGGGCTAAGGGAAGTAGGATTGCAGTGGGCTAAACTAAAGGAGACAATAAAAGTGGCAACAGATACATATGTTATGAAAGTAAATAAAAACAAGAAGAAAAAGAAACCTATTTGTTTCTCCAAAGAAGTGACTGCACAAATAAAGGCAAAAAACACAGCTTTCACAAAATTCAGAAGTTCACAAACAGAGGAACACAGAACAGAATACAGGATAAAACTAAAAGAGACAAAAAGAGAAATAAGGATAGCAAACTGAAAGGCAGAAAAAAAGATGACTAAAGATCTGAAGTGTAGAGACAAAACTTTTTTGAGGTATATTTGGGAGAAGAGGAAGATCAGAGCTAGAATTGCAAGACTCAAATGTGCCGAGAACGCATTCATGGAAAGTGACATTGTAAAAGTAAAAATGCTAAACAAATACTTCTGTTTTTACTAAAGAAAATCCTGGAGAAGGACAACCTGTGATTGACAAATATACAAATGGAAATGGAGTAAATACCACACTATGCACGGAAGATGATGTGCAAAACTGAAAGTGGACAAGTCCATGGGACCAGATGGGTACAACCCAGGATACTGAAAGAGCTCAGATAGGTTCTTGCAATGCCTTTAAAGGATGTTTTAATAGATCCTTGGAGACATGAGAAGTTCCACAGAACTGGAGAAGGGCTGATGTGGTACCTCTTCACAAAAGTGGCAATAGGGAAGAAGTGACAAACTACAGGCCAGTAAGCCTTACCTTGGTGGCAGGAAAAGTAATAGTGGCGCTCCTGAAAGAGAGAGAGTAGTGGACTTTCTCAAAACCAATAGGTTGCATGATCTGAGGCAACATGGTTTTACCAAAGGATGATCAAGCCAAACAAATTTGATTGAGTTCTTTGACTGGATGACCAGAGAACTAGATCAAGGTCATGCGATGCATGTGATCTACTTAGATTTCAGCAAAGTCTTTGATACTGTTCCTTACAGGAGGTTTATCAATAAATTGAACAGCCTGGGGATGGGTCCCAAGGTGGTGAACTGGATCAGAAATTGGTTGACTGACAGATGACAAAAGGTGATGGTAAATGGAATTCAATTGGATGAAAGGAAGATTATTAGTGGTGTGCCCCAGGGATCGGTCCTGGGCCTGGGACTGTTTAATGTAGTTGTGAGTGATATTGCTGAAGGACTGAATGGAAATGTCTATCTTTTTGCAGAGTCATAGAGTGGACTCCCCTGAGGGAGTGGATAACAAAAGGAAAGATCTACAAAAGCTGGAAGAATGATCTAATGCTTGACAGTTAAGATTTAATGTGAAGACGTGCAAGGTCATGCATTTGGGTTGCAGAAATCCAAGGGAATTGTATAGGGGTGAAAGGTTGGTGTGCACAGACCAGGACAAAGACCTTGAAGTGATGGTTTCTGAGGATCTCAAGGTGGCAAAACAGTGTGACAAAGCGGTGGCCAAAGCCAGACAGATGCTGGGTTGCATGCAGAAAGGAATTACCAGCAGATAGGAGGAGGTACTAATTCCACTGTACAAGTCGCTAGTGAGGTCTCATTTGGAATATTGTGTTCAGTTTTGGAGACCATATTTCGCAAAGGATATAAAAAGACTGGAAACATTTCAGAGGAAGGTGGCCAAAATGATTTGGAGCCTGGGCCAGAAGACGTATGAGAAGAAACATGAAGACCTAAATATGTACATGCTAGAGGAGAGGAAGGACAGGGGAGATATGATATAGACCTTTAAATATTTAAAGAGTATTAATGAACAAGCAAACCTTTTTCAAAGACGGGGAAGCTGAAAACCAGAGGGCACAACATGAAGCTGCAAGGGGGTAAACTGAAGGGCAATGTCAGGAAATACGTTTTCACTGAAAGGGTGGTGGGTGCTTGGAATGCCCTCCTGATGGAAGTGGTGGGGGCAAATAGAGTGACAGAATTCAAAATGACATGGGACAAATACAGTGTATCCCTTTATAGCAAAAGCATAAAATCAAAATAAACTTATATCTGAACAAATAGGGGTGACCTGCACTGAGTAGTAGGTGTACCTATTCTTGCCATCTTGCTGGGCAGACTAGATGGACCACACTGGTCTTTATCTGCTATGTTACTATGATTTATCTCATATATTGATACTATAAAAACATGAACTGGGCAGAAGAGCAATGTGTGGATATTAAAGTCCGCAAGAACTATTTAGGTGAAAATGATGTTACTACTGAAGCTTCATCCGGCATATTGAAATCACTTATCAGTAGCACTTCCCCTTTCCTGGCAATGTTGCATATGTCTTCATACACAACAGCTTTTACTACATAGAGTCATGTTAGAGAGGGTACCTAGTTTGTTAGAGAGTGCATTGAGTCACACAGGATTAAAGTTTTGCAAGAAACAAAATACACTGTAGAATCTCTATGGATAGAAATTCCACGTAAAAAGGGGTAGGCAATGGCAGTGGGGATATACTACCAACCGGCTGCCGTGGCCTGGATTGGGCGTCGGGGACCCCCTCACACCCAGCCCTGGCCTCGGTGGGGAGGGGGAGGGGGAAATCCCCAGGCCTGATTGCCAGGTTTATACTGCATATTACACCTTTGAAGTAGAATAAGTAGCATGTCCCCCACGTATGTCCTGCCGGACTTGCAGCAAATGCTCTGCCCCAATCTCACCCCCTCCCACCCTGCACCGGCTCTCCCCATCCTGACACTCAGGACATACGGGGGGAGTGGTTGTGGAATCGGGCCCAGACGACTTGCAGGGCTGCACATCGTGGTCCAGAATCGGGCCCATAGTGTATCTGGATTTTCAGAAAGGTTTGACAATGTCCCTCATGAGAGACTCTTGGCAGAATTAAAAAGTCATGGGATAAGAGGCAGTGCACTACTTTAGATCAAGAACTGGTTAAAAGATAGAAAGTATAGAGAGTAGGCTAAATGACCAGTTTTCTCAATGGAGAAAGGTGAATAGTGAAGTACTTCAAAGATCTGTGCTGGGCCCACTGCTTTTTAACATCTTCATAAATGATCTGGAAATGGGAATAACGAGTAAGATGATTAAATTTTCAGATGTCAAAATTATTCAAAGTTATTAAAACACAAGAGGTTTGTGAACAATTGCAAGAGAATCTTCTTAAAATGTGAAGACTGGACGTCCAAATGACAGATGAAATTTAATGTGGACAAGTGCAAAGTTATGCACTTACGGAAAAACAATCCAAACTGTGGTTACACGATGCAAGGTTCCACATTAGGAACCACCACCCAGGAAGGAAAAAGATTTAAGCGTCATCATGGATAATATGGTGAAACCCTCTGCTCACTGCGCAGCGGAGGCCAAGGAAACAAACAGAATGCTAGGAATTATAAGGAAAGGAATAGAGAATAAAGCCAAGGATATTATAATGCCTCTGTATTGTTCCATGGTGCAACCGCACCTTGAATATTGTGTCTAATTCTGATTGCCATATCTTGAAAAGGATATAGCAAAATTAGAAAAGATACAGAGAAGAGCCACCAACATGGTAAAGGGAATGGAAGGAAACCGCTTTGAAGAGAGGCTAAAAAGGTTAGGGCTCTTCAATGTGGAAAAGAAACAGCTGAGGGGAGATATGATAGAGGTCTATAAATTAATGAATGGAGTAGAATAGGTAAATGTAGATTGGTTGTTTACTTCTTCACTGGCCAAAAAATCATTTATCAAAGCTTCTTTAAACCGGCTAGTTGTCTCCGAACTCAGTGCTGCTCTTGGAAGCAGACAGCCCCGCAAGAGTGAAAGTAAAAACAAAAAGTTACCGGCAGACAGTATTTTAACTTTTTTAACTTTTTCAAGTGTTGTGTATATGGCCCTGATGATTTTTTGTGATGATGATATTTCACATGTAAACTCATCTGGCCCCCGATATTTTTAAGACCACAGCATTTTACCTGTTGAACAAGAAGGAAAGTGCAAAATCTCACAAGGAACCAAAGATCAACTACCGACTGATAAAGCAATCCTAAAGGATTCAAAATGAAGAAAAGTGAAGCTGTAAATGCTTGGATTGATTACGAAAAAAAAACAACCCTTCTTTCCACATTACTGGATTATAAAAAATATGGACATTTTTTTGGCATCATTGAAAATATTCAAAGCTTTTTAGAAACAACAATGAAATCATGGAAGACAAAGTTAATTGGGTGAAGTCAAAATAAAAAGAGGGATCTTTCAAGATGATTCATTAACACCTCTATTATTCAATTTAGCAATGATTCCATTGACAAGGATGTTAAATAAGATGAATCATGACTACCGATTGT
The DNA here is from genome assembly GCA_033557465.1 of Ichthyophis bannanicus. Classification (NCBI taxonomy): domain Eukaryota; kingdom Metazoa; phylum Chordata; class Amphibia; order Gymnophiona; family Ichthyophiidae; genus Ichthyophis; species Ichthyophis bannanicus. The sequence continues at coordinate 1,797,693,246 of CM066032.1, read as the reverse complement.
CAAAGCAAGGTCAAAATATCTCCCATCATTTTTACATTCTATCTGCTAAATCAAAACCCGAACTGGGAGTCATTACTAAGTACGTCACAGATTTTTAGTGAGGATATTGGAAAGCAATTTGTACTTGATAAATGTGTGATCACTGATACAAACAAAGGGAAAATCACTAACTTATAAGAGGGTATTCAGCTCCTAAATGAACCAACCATCAGACGTCTAGAACCTGAGGAAGCTAATAAATATTTGGGCATCCTGGAAACATCAGATATTTTTTCACAACCAAATAAAGAACAACAACAACAAAAACATACAATACTGCAAGTGATTAAGGAGAATCATAAACTCAAGCCTAAAAGATGTTAAGAGAGTCAGAGATATCATCTCATGGGCAATACCAATGATGCAATATACTGCAGCAATAGTCAAATCGACTTAGATGGACATCGTTAATCTTGATGAGCAAACAGGACTGGCCATCCACTAGGCAAACAAGGCAGTTAGGACGGCAGCTTCACATAAGAGCATAAGAACATAAGATATGCCATACTAGGTCAGATCAATGTCCATCAAGTCCAGTATCCTGTTTCCAACAGTGGCCAATCTAGGTCATACGTACCTAGCAGTTTCCCCAAAAGACACAGGTTCCACAATGTTTGCACTGGGTCAAGCATTGATATCCTGGGTCCCTTCTTAATAATGGTTTATGGACCTTTCCTCCAGGAACTTGTCCAAACCTTTTTTAAACTCAGCTACACTAACAACCTTTATTACATCCTCCGGTAACAAATTCCAGAGTTTGATTACACGTTGAGTGAAAAAATATTTTCTTTTATTAGTCTTAAATAGTTTACCCTGTAGCTTCATTGCATGTCCCCTAGTCTTTCTAAATTCTGATAAAGTAAACAATCGATCTACGTTTAGCCGTTCCACTCCATTCATTAATTTATAGACTTCTATCATATCTCCCCTCAGCCGTCTCTTTTCCAGGTTAAAGAGCCCTAAACCTTTTAGCCTTTCTTCATAGGAGTATCCTTCCATCCCCTTTACCATTTTGGTGGCTCTTCTCTGAACTTTTTCTAATGACTCTATATCCTTTTTAAGATATGGCGACCAGAACTGCACACAATATTGAAGGTGCGGTCTCACCATGGAACGATATAGAGGCATTATAATATCTTTTGTTTTATTTTACATTCCTTGCCTTATGATACCTAGCATTCTATTTGCTCTGTTGGCCGCCGCTGCACACTGGGCCGAGGGTTTTAACATGTTATCCACAATGACGCCTAAATCTTTTTCCTGGGTGGTGGTTCCTAATGTGGAACCTTGCATTGTGTAACCATAGTTTGGGTTGTTCTTCCCTAGGTGCATAACTTTGCACTTATCCACATTAAATCTCATCTGCCATTTTGATGCCCAGTCTTCTAATTTATCAAGATCCTCTTGCAATTTTCCACAATCCTCTTGGGTTTTAACAACTTTAAATTGTTTTGTGTCATCTGCAAATTTGATAACCTCACTCGTTATTCCACTTTCCAGGTCATTTATGAATATGTCAAAAAGCAGATGACCCAGCACAGATCCCTGGGGTACACCACTATTCACCTTTCTCCATTGGGAAAATTGGCCATTTAGCCCAACCCTCTGCTTTCTATCTTTTAACCAGTTCTTGATCCACAGTAGTACACTGCCTCCTATCCCATGACTCTTTAGTTTTGCCAAATGTCTCTGATGAGGGACCTTGTCAAAGGCTTTCTGAAAGTCCAGATACACAATATCAACCGACTCACCTTTGTCCACCTGTTTATTCACACTTTCAAAAAAACATAACAGATTAGTAAGACAAGATCTTCCTTGTCTAAAGCCATGTTGGCTGTCTCCCATTAGGCCATGACTATCTACATGCTGAGTAATTTTATTCTTTATGATGGTTTCTACCATTTTTCCCGGTACTGACGTGAGGCTCACTGGTCTGTAGTTTCCCGGATCACCCCTGGAACCCTTTTTAAAAATTGGTGTTACATTGGCGATCCTCCAATCTTCAGGTATTAGAGATGATTTTAATGATAGTTCACAGATTACTAATAGCAGGTCTGCAATCTCATATTTCAGTTCTTTCAACACCCTTGGATGTATACCATCCGGCCCAGGTGATTTGCTACTCTTCAGTTTATCTAATAGTTGTAATACATCTTCCCGATGTATCAATATTTCCTTCAATTCTTCCACACCTTTAAATACCACTTCAGTCATGGGTAACATCCCTACATCTTCCTCAGTAAAGACTGAAGCAAAGAATTCATTCAGTCTCTCCGCTATCGCCTTGTCGCCTTTTAGTGCCCCTTTTAACTCCTCTATCATCTAATGGACCAACTGACTCTCTCACAGGATTTTTGCTGCGAATGTACTTGAAAAAATCTTTATTTCGCGTGTTTGCTTCCACAGCAAGCTTCTTCTCAAATTCTCCCTTTGCCTGCTTTATCAATGCCTTGCATTTGATTTCACAGTGCTTGTGCTGTTTCCAGGTTTCGTCGTTTGGCTCTTTTTTCCATTTCCTGAAAGATGCTTTTTTGGCAACAACAGCCTCTCTGACCTCACCTTTAAACCATGCTGGCAGTTTTTTGCACTTCCTTCCACTTTTCTTAAAGCGTGGAATACAGCTGGTCTGGGCTGCCAAAATAGTATTTTTCAACAACACCAAAGCTTGATGTAAGTCTTTAACCTTTGCAACTGCTCCTTTTAGTTTTTTCTTAACTATTTTCCTCATTTTATCATAGTCTCCCTTTCAAAAGTTAAAAGGTAGTACTGTAGATTTCTGTACTATCCCTCCTCCACTAATTAAATCAAAGGCGATCACTATTGCCAAGTGGCCCCAACACCCTTTTCTCTTGCACTAGATCTGGTGTTCCACTAAGGACCAGGTCTAATATGGCTTCCCCTCTGGTCAGTTCATGAACCAGCTGCTCCAAGAAGCAGTCATTTATTTCATCTAGGAACTTTATCTCCCTAGCATGTCCTGCCGTGACACTTACCCAGTCGATACCGAGGTAATTGAAATCACCCATTATTATTACTGCACTGTAACTTTTGTTAGCTTCCTTGATTTCTTTGAGCATTTCATCATCCATTTGTTCATTCTGGCCCGGTGGTCGATAGTACACTCCCAATGCCATCGCCTTCCCCTTTTTACATGGAATTTCAATCCATAGAGATTCTACAGCAAATTTTGTTTCCTGCAAAACTTTAATCCTTTCTGACTCAATGCCCTCTCTAACATAGAGCGCAACACCTCCACCAATTTTATCAGCTCTATCATTACGATATAGTTTGTACCCAGGTATCACTGTGTCCCACTGGTTGTCCTACTTCCACCATGTCTCTGATATTCCAATCATATCTAACCTCTCATTTAATGCTATATATTCTAACTCTCCCATCTTATTTTTTAGATTCACAATAGGTTCTGACAGCCAGGCAGGGGATGTAAGGCTAAAGGCTTGCCTAGAGCACCAACACCTTAAATCTACTCTGGGGCCAGCCCTGATGACAAACCAGAAAACTGATGACTATGCATTCTGCCCTGTAACCGTCTAGTGATCTGATAGATTATATCTTCCAAGGAATATTGGTGGGTGAGGGCTTTTGCAGGTAAAACAAACTGTTGAAAAAGAACAAGGGCATAATGTTCACATCAAGGCAGAAAATAAACTTTATTGAAGGAAATTCAGAAAGAAGGGCTATTTGAAAAACTGGAATCAAAGACAGAATACAAAAAGCAGGAACTGGAATCTAGGCTGAAAAATTGGAAGAATGCAGCACTTCATGGGCAATTTTTGAGGGACACTGAAGGACAACTGAATAATAGCAGAACATGTCAGGAGCTTAAAATTGGTTCAATTAAAAAGGAAACTGAAGGCATGATTTGTACTTCTTAGGAGAAGGCACTTCATGCGAATGCCAATGGCAGTAAATGGCGACTGTGCAAAGAAAACGATGAAACTCTGGACCACATAATCAGTGGCTGCAGGAAAATTGCTCCATCTAACTACAAGTAAAGACAAACAAAGTGGAAATTTATTTTAAGGTGGTATCTATTTTATTTATTTAACTAGGTTTAAATACCGCTTTTCGCCGGGACAAGGCGGTTAATATCGAGCAAAGCATTAGTTACATGGAACAGATAAACATCTTAGTACATAGAACAGAATAAACATCTCAGTTAACAGATAACAGGGTTTCCATTACAATTAACTCAATAATTACATAATGGGGTATGTTTACTAAACCGCGGTAATGTTGCCTGCGTTAAGTGCCCCAGTAATGTTACGGATGCCCATATAAAGGAGTGGGCGGTGCATCGTTAAAGCAAGCAGTGTCAGGTAACGTGCATTACAAGGTGCTAACGTGTGGTACAGTGCACGATACAGTGTGCCATGGACCCACCGCGCATGAATACCACAGCGGACGGGAAGCAGCAGCAGGTCCGAAGGGGTTGCAATCTAAGGCTCGCTGACAGTAGAATACGCACTGAGGGATGTGCAGACATGGTGCCAAATGGGAAACGGAACCATAGGTGTAAGGCTATAGACCACAGGCAGCTGATATCGCAGTCTGTAATGGGGACTTGAGACACAGGTAACACAGGCACACACACCATGAAACGGTGTGCAGTGAACCCAGAATGCAGAGGAGTAAACAACGGTAATGGAAAGGGCATCAGGGGTCAGACTGAAGGGCCAGCTGTCCATGCAGGTGGTGGTTGGGCACTACAATGTCCCAGCCATTGCCCTACGCCCTCTGCAGATGCATCCTGCCCAATCCGCCCTGCCTGGGCCATACCCACAATAACTTGCTCCTCATTATGCACATTCGCAGGCTAACGCTGGTAATAGTGGGGCATTGTGGGCCCAGAGAGGTGTAGGCAGACACAAAACAATGGATAGACATACACACACACACACCTACTGCAGCATTGTGCAAAGATAGGGGTGGTTGGCAACGCTGCCTGCCACACTGGTCATAATCACAGTGCCGACATTGTCAAACTGTGCAGGAGGAAGTAATCGTGCTCTGGTGATAACTGTGGCTCCGTACTGGGGCCAACAGCCTGACTCTCCATGGAGCTTTGTATAGTGGAGCCTTTGTGAGTGGGTGTTTGCACCCCTGTTGGCTGCTGCTTTTGGGATTGCATATGTTGCTGTTGTATCTGCATTGAAGGATAAAATATAGGGATGTGCTCTGTAAGATCCACAGCTGGGACCTGAACCTGTGACCTTGTGCTCTGGGACATGCTGGCTGTGTGTACTGCACCACACTGTTGCCACAGCAGTATAGCAGTCCCTCGGGCTACCTTTATGTCTTCTCAGCCAGACCTTTTCTGTTGTACTGCACACCACGTACTGGTACAGGGCATTGCCTGGGTGCACTGCAGGCAGGTGCCACTGCCCCCTCCAGCACCAGCACACACACCCCCTGCAATGACGCCTGGGCATATGCTGTCGGTGCTGGTAGTGCACCGTCCCAGGCCATCAACTTTGCAGGTAGGCGGTCACCTAGGGAGTGGAGTCTGGGGTGGGGAGGCATACATGGACATCCTCACATCCCTCCATCACTGCCTACCAATATTATGTCCCTTCCACATGGGGGAGGGATGGCTGGGGGGATGTCAGGTCAGTGCCCTAGCAACTATTGGCTAGGGTGGAACAGGTAGATGTAGGTGGATTGTGTTTGGCCTTAGTCAGCTGCTGTCTTGCTGATTTCCAGTTTCTATGTTCCTATGTGCCACCTAGGCAACAGCCTAGTCTGCCCTGTGCCCCAGCTGCCCCCACTACATGTCCCGCCTGCAGTCCCCTATGCCCCATTTGCACCATCGCTATAGTGGCCATTCATACTTGGGCACTATGCTGTTACTGCATATGGAACACTGCTATCACTTTTCTTGGACTCCCTGCCTATGTTGTATATTGCTGATGCTGAAATAGTTTCACCCTCCTGCATATCTGCAGCTAATGACAGGTTTTCATTCCTGGTAATGTTCAGCCCTTCAGTACCCTGCGTTAGTTCCGTAGGAGCTTCTCCCTGACCACTCCCCACCCATTGACCTCTTCTCTCCACCCTCTGCAGGATTTACTAAGGACGGTGACGTTAACGTGCATTAGGAACCTTTAACGTGTGTTAACGTTACCTAACGCAGTTTGGTAAACATACCCCAATATGTATAATAGCCATCTATTTTCATCAAAGAACTATATACAATTAGGACAGCTATACCTGGTGGTATCTGCTTTAACTATATACAGTTGTAGGTTCTGTCATATGTGTGTTTGTTTCAGAGTCATGTCAGAGGGTGGGTTAGGTGGTGGGTCTAAAGTGATCGGAGAATAAGTGGGTTTTCAACTGTTTACGGAAGGAGGAAAGGTCGGTGATGTTCCTTATTGTGTCAGGCAAGGAGTTCCAAAGGGATAGTGCAGAGAATTCAAATGTTCTCCAGCAAGTTTGCTGATTAAACTTTGTTTTAGATTGTGGTATTTTGAGCTTGTTGGTTGCAGCAGGTCTTCTTTGTCTATTTGTAGTGTACTTCTGAAGGAGGGATTGGAGGAAAACAGTTGGGTGTGAGTGTAGTGCTTTGTGCGTTAGGAGCAATGTCTTATATTTAATTCTGCTAGGGAGAGGCAGCCAGTGGAGCTGTTTTAGGATGGGTGTAATGTGTTCATGTTTAGCGGCACTCTGGATTGTATGTGCAGCTGTGTGGAGTGCAGATTGGAGGGGGAGAAAAATGGTCTTTGTTAGGCCCTGGTAGATATTGTTGCAGTAGTCAGCATGAGGGAGAGTGAGGGTTTGGAGTGCTGAGCGGAAGTCATTTGGATTAAGGAGGGGTCAGAGTCATTGCAGGGTCTTGGTTTTGAAGTAGATTGTTTTGGCTGTTATTGTTACATGAGTTTTGAATGAGAGTTGCTGGTTGAGAGTTATCCCTAGGTATTTTAGCTCTGGTATAACATTTATCTGGGTGTTGTTTAGTGTAATTGTGGTTGGTGGGGTGAATGATGAATCCCTTGTAATGTCATAGCTTCTGTCTTTTTGTAATTTATTGATAGGTTGTTTGCCGTAAGCCATATGGAGACGTCGTCGAAGCAGTCCTGAATTTGTGTTGCTGATAGTTGCTTAGGGGTATGTTTACTAAACCGCAGTAATGTAGCATCAGTAACGTTAATGTGCGGTAACGTTACCTAATGTAACGTTACCGCACATTACCTAATGTTACCTAATGTACCTAATGTAACGTTAATGCACGGTAATGTTACCTAATTAACGTCAGTGTGCGGTAATGTTACTGGCAGCAGTAAATGTCCCAGAGGATGGAGAGAAGGAGGAGAGAAGGGGTCAATGGGCAGGGAGAAGGCAGGTAGAAGCCCCTGCTACACTAATGCTGGAGCAGTAACTCCAGAACTTTACCACCAGTGAAAACTTGTCGGTAAATGCACTTTTACAGGAGAGAGAGACCATTTCAGTGTCAGCAGTGTATAGCAAAGACAGGGAACCCAAGAAAAGTGATAGTAGTGCTCCATTTGCAGCAACAGCATAGTGCCCAAGTATGAAAGGGCACTATGTTGATGGTGAAAACGGGGGCAAAGTAGGTGGCACATGGGTCATGCAGTGGGGGCTGCTGGTGCACAGGGGGAACCAGTCAGCTGCCTAGATGGCACATAGAAACATAAGACTACAGAATATGCCAAACTGTGTCAGACCAAGGTCCATCAATCCCAGTATCCTATGTCCAACTGTGCACAATCTAGGTCACAAGTACCTAGCAGTTTCCCCAAAAGACACACAGGATCCCCAATAACTTTAATGGGGCAAGCAGGGCATAGCTCAGATCCTGTTTAGCAATGGTTTATGGACTGTTACCCAGGAACCCGTCCAAACGTTTTTTAAACACAGCTACACTGATAGCTTTTACCACAGCCTCAAGTAATGGATTTTAGTGTTTGATTACACATTGACAACCAACCTTTTTGTTAAAATGGTAAATAAAGGCAAAAGGAACAGGGGACCGCTATGGTTTTCGAAGGAAGTAGCTGAAAAAGTGAAGAAAAAGAGGGAGGCCTTCATGAAATACAAGAGATCACAGAGAGAGGAAGACAGGCATCTGTATTTGGAAAAACTTAGAGAAGCTAGCAAAGTAGTCAAGAAGGAAAAGATTTAAAAGGAGGAGGAAATAGCCAATGCAATAAAATGGGGGGATAAGACATTTTTCAGATATATTAGTGAGAAGAGGAAGGGCAAAAGTGGTATTGTCAGACTCAAGGGTGCAGGGGGGGAATATGTAGAAGCTGATAAGGATAAAGCGGAATTGCTTAACAAATATTTTTGTTCTGTGTTCACAGATGAAGAACCAGGAGCAGGACCTCAGAAAACACCCACAAATAAGAACAGAAGCGAGGGATATCTTGAACAATTTTCAGAAGACTGTCTTCGTGAGAAACTAGCTCAACTTAAAGTAGACAAAGTGATGGGACCAGATGGGATACACCCTAGAATACTGAGGGAACTTGGGAACGTTCTAGCGACTCCACTGACTGACCTTTTCAATGCCTCGTTGGAGTCAGGAGTGGTGCCAAAGGACTGGAGAGAGGCTCATGTGGTGCCTTTACACAAAAGTGGAAGTAAGGATGTGGTTGAAAACTACAGGCTGGTTAGTTTAACTTCGGTGGTGAGTAAATTATTGGAAACGCTGCTGAAAGAGAAAATAGTGAGGTTTCTGGAGTCCAGCGGATTACAGGATCTGAGGCAGCATGGATTCACCAGAGGCAGGTCTTGTCAGACAAATCTGATTGATTTCTTTGACTGGGTGACCAGGGAGTTGGACAGAGGGAGAGCTCTAGATGTGGTGTATTTAGATTTCAGTAAAGCCTTTGACACTGTTCCTCACAGGCTACTTATAAACAAACTGAGCACCCTAGGGATGGACCCTAAAGTTACTGCTTGGGTTAGAAATTGGTTGGGTGGGAGGCGACAAAGAGTACAAGTAAATGGAGACCACTCTGAGGAGAAGGATGTTACCAGTGGTGTGCCCCAGGGATCTGTCCTTGGTCCGATTCTTTTTAACATCTTTGTTAGTGATATAGCGGAAGGTCTGTCGGGTAAGGTTTGCCTCTTTGCAGATGATACCAAAATCTGCAATAGAGTAGACACCCAGGAAGGTGTAGATAACATGAGGAGGGATCTAGCTAAGCTTGAAGAATGGTCTGGAATTTGGCAGCTGGGATTTAATGTTAAAAAATGTAAGGTCATGCATTTGGGCTGCAGCCATCCAAGGGAGCAATACAGTATAGGAGGTGAAGTACTTTTGTCCACTAAAGAAGAGCGGGACCTAGGCGTGGTTGTGTCTGATGATCTTAAAATAGCTAAACAGGTAGAAAAGGCGACGGCAAAAGCTAGAAGGATGCTTGGGTGCATACGGAGAGGAATGGCTAGCAGAAAAAAGGAGGTGATAATGCCTCTGTATAAGTCTTTGGTGCGACCTCATTTGGAGTATGGTGTGCAATTCTGGAGACCGCACCTTCAAAAGGATGTGAAGAGGATGGAGTCGGTGCAGAGGGTTGCTACTAAAATGATTAATGGGCTTCATTATAAAGCATATGAGGACAGACTTAAGGATCTTAATATGTACACCTTAGAGGAAAGGCGGGATAGAGGTGATATGATTGAGATGTTTAAATACCTCCGTGGCATAAATGTTCAGGGAGAGAGCCTCTTTCAATGGAAAGCAAGTTCTGCTACGAGGGGACATGGGATGAGGGTGAAGGGAGATAGATTCAGGAGTGATATGCGGAAATATTTCTTTACAGAAAGAGTAGTGGATCCATGGAATAGTCTCCCAGTGGAGGTGGTAGAGATGAGGACAGTAATTGAATTCAAAAAAGCATGGGACCAACACAGAGGATCTCTAAAGGTAAAAAGTGGACCTTTGTAGTTGTTGTTATGGAAGGACAGACTAGATAGGCCATGTGGTCTTTTTCTGTCATCATGTTTCTATGTTTCTATGTTTCTATGACCCACATGGGTTACACTGTAGCCACATTGCAGGTCCCCTAGTCTGTCCACAGTCTGATGGCATATAAAAGCACCTACGTTTACCTGTTCCACTCCAGTCAATAATCTATAGATCTCTATCATATCTCCCCTCAGCCGTCTCTTCCCCAGGTTGATGAGCCCCAACCATTTTAGCCTCTCCACAAAGGGGTATTCTGCCATCCACAGAACCATCTGTGATATTCATCATGATCCCACTGTGACAGTGGCAGCTCACAGTCCTGCTACTGCTGCGGAAAGGCAATATGCCAAATAAGGTGGTCCAAGGATCCTGGCTCTCCAAGCAGAGATCTAGGCTGCCTTCCCCACCCCCACTGACGCAGAAGCTAGCTTTGGGGGAAGAGGATGATAGTGCCAGATGCTGTAGCCCTCCAGGTAACTGGAAAATGAAGGTGTCTGGGGAAATACTACAGCAGTGACTGCAATCCTCCCCCCAAGATGTATCGGTGGCAGGCAGTGATGGGACCCCCTGCATGGGCAGTTTGTGTGGGGCTGTCCATGTGTGCCCCCGCATCTGACCTTTTGCCCAAGGTGCACACCAAACCCACATGTTTAACATGCTGGGACTGTAACCACCACCACTGACAGTGCATGGACATGTCTTCATGGTGGTGTGTTGGTGGTGGTGTGGGAAGTGGCACCAGCCTTCAGTAGACAGAAGCCTTGTCCTGGTCATGTGCACCATGTGCATTGCAGCATGTGCCAAAGGTCAGCTGAAGAGAAACATGTCAGCAGCAAGAGCTGCTTATCCCCATCAGAAGGCACTGTGGTGCAACACAAACAGTTGGTGTGTATGTGTACAGAGAGTTACAGGTTCAAGTCCTTGCTGGGGTTTCTGTATTGCATATTCCTGTGGCAAAGTACAGCTCCAGCATGTGCAGCAAAACTAAAAAACAACTCCCACATCTCCACTACCCCCCCTCCCCCACACCCATACTCAACAAACCCCAACATATGGGATGACTTCCATCCAAATGATCAAAAACATCTCCTTAAGATCATAACAATGATCCACACCACTACCTCCCCCCTTGATCCATGCCCGGTGTCATGAGTCAAGTCTGCCAAAACCAAACTAACTACAAATCTATTACACATAGTCAATCAGTCCCTATCTCAGGGCATCATGCCTGATGTTCTAAAACTTACATCGAAATGCCCCATTCTAAAAAATAATACCTTGGATCCAACAGACCTGAACTCATACAGGCCCATAGCCAGAATTCCATTTGTTGCAAAACTAATAGAAAAGATTATCCAACTCCAAGATCACATTGACCTTAACGTCCCCTTGGACTCCCATCAATTTGGGTTTCGCCACTTCCATGGAGTCAGAACCTTACTAATTACCCTAATAGACCACCTTATCAGAGGCACAGATAACCATAAGCAAGGATTCATCCTACTCTTCATAGACTTAGCCTCTTCATTCGATAATATCAGTCACTGCACTTTAATAGAAAATCTAACACAAATAGGCATAAGAGGCACCGTCCTTAAGTGGTTCATATCATACCCGTCACATCGTGCAATACATGTCCAGACAAACCAAGAAACCTCGGACACATTCCTCCAAAACAAAAGAATCCCGCAAGGCTCGGCATTTTCAGCCTTGCTTTTTAACATATATCTATGTAGATAGTCATGGCCTAATGGGAGACAGCCAACATGGCTTTAGACAAGGAAGATCTTGTCTTACTAATCTGTTATGTTTTTTTGAAGGTGTGAATAAACAGGTGGACAAAGGTGAGTCGGTTGATATAGTGTATCTGGACTTTCAGAAAGCCTTTGACAAGGTTCCTCATCAGAGATTTTTGGCAAAACTGAAGAGTCGTAGGATAGGAGGCAGTGTACTACTGTGGATCAGGAACTGGTTAAAAGATAGAAAGCAGAGGGTTGGGCTAAATGGCCAATTTTCCCAATGGAGAAAGGTGAATAGTGGTGTACCCCAGGGATCTGTGCTCAGTCCGCTGCTTTTTGACATATTCATAAATGACCTGGAAAGTGGAATAACGAGTGAGGTTATCAAATTTGCAGATGACACAAAACTATTTAAAGTTGTTAAAACCCAAGAGGATTGTGGAAAATTGCATGAGGGTCTTGATAAATTGGAAGACTTGGCATCAAAATGGCAGATGAAATTTAATGTGGACAAGTGCAAAGTTATGCACCTAGGGAAGAACAACCCAAACTATGGTTACACGATGTAAGGTTCCACATTAGGAATCACCACCCAGGAAAAAGATTTAGGCGTCATTGTGGCTACCATGTTAAAACCCTCTGCCCAGTGTGCAGCAGCGACCAAGAGAGCAAATAGAATGCTAGGTATCATAAGAAAAGGAATGGGAAATAAAACAAAAGATATTATAATGCCTCTATATCGTTCCATGGTGAGACCGCACCTTGAATATTATGTGAAATTCTGGTCGCCGTATCTTAAAAAGGATATAGCGATATTAGAAAAGGTTCAGAGAAGAGCCACCAAAATGGTAAAGGGGATGGAAGGATACTCCTATGAAGAAAGGCTAAAAGGTTTAGGGCTCTTTAACCTGGAAAAGAGACGGCTGAGGGGAGATATGATAGAAGTCTATAAATTAATGAATGGAGTGGAACAGGTAAACGTAGATCGATTGTTTACGTTATCAGAATATAGAAAGACTAGGGGACATGCAATGAAGCTACAGGGTAAACTATTTAAGACTAATAAAAGAAAATATTTTTTCACTCAACGTGTAATCAAACTCTGGAATTTGTTACCGGAGGATGTAGTAAAGGCTGATAGTGTAGCTGGGTTTAAAAAAGGTTTGGACAAGTTCCTGGAGGAAAGGTCCATAAACCATTATTAAGAATGGACCCAGGATATCAATGCTTGACCCAGTACAAGCATTGTGGAACCTGTGTCTTTTGGGGAAACTGCTAGATACCTATGACCTAGATTGGCCACTGTTGGAAACAAGATACTGGGCTTGATGGACCTTGGTCTGACCCAGTATGGCATATCTTATGTTCTTATGTTCTTATCTACAACCGATCACGAACATATTCAAGAAATTCACAATCAACCATTTCATATATGAGTATGACATTATGTTAGCACTACCTATCGACACAAACAACCCCTCCTACCATAACCTATCCCAATGTATTACCGAAACTGAATCATGGCTAAAAACCAAACACCTCAGTATAAACTTAAAAACAACTGAAACAATGTTTGTATCAAGAAACCAAGATGCCACACATCCCAAAGCCATTACAATCAACACATAGACCTTCCTATTAAACAAGAAGTAAAATACCTCGGGATAATACTAGACCACATACTCAGCATGCTCTCCCACCTAAAACAAACAGCAAAAAACATATTCTTCAAATTAAAAACTGTACAGCATCCAAGACCCCTCCTAGTTATCCATGACTTTAAGTCGGTAGTCCACGCACTAATCACCCCCACTTTGACTATTGTAATAGTCTACTGCACGGACTACCACTTAAAAACATAAACATACTCCAAAGGGCCCAAAACATCTCCACATGGGTCGTCTCCAAAGCCTGACTAGCCGAACACATAACCCCTATCCTACATGATCTCCACTGGCTCCCTATACATAGCCGGATAAAATATAAGATACTTCTCACAACATTCAAGCTGATTAATAACATCTCCCCCTCCCACCAAAACACCCTACTACATACACCATCTCAATCCAGGACACGAAGACAAAATGCAAACCACTCACTTATCATACCCAAAGACTTCTGCAAAATAAAAAAAATGTACGAGCTCCAGAGCCTTTTCATTCACAGCACCCAGTCTCTGGAATGAACTCCATCCAGCAATCCGCATGACAAAGGATCCGCAGCTATTCAGAAAAGGACTTAAAACACTCCTATTCTCTCAACATTTCGGAAATTCTACAGAAACCACCCCCTCACAAATGAACAACCCACCAACCCCCTCTCTCTATCCCCTCAACATACAAGCTACCACCGACAACTGTTCACACATAAAACTCCCTGATCCTCATCACAGCTAGGATGCAACAACTGATCATGCAAATATATGTACCTGTAAATATGTAAATAATAACCAGCGGGGCTGCAAAGCTCCACTATGTTAACTCTAAATTGTTTTTGTTGGATGTTACCTGTAAATAGTTTCTCCTACTGTTCCATGTAAAAGTTGTTCAACCTGTTAATTGTAAACCACCTCTGATCTCTGGAAGGGGCAGTATAGAAGAACCAAATAAATAAATAACCCCCAAGTAAATGTCCAGAAAGGGTGGAAACACCCACCAGCAGCACTGACAGGCTCCACTATCCACAGCTGATTGGAGGCTAATAGCACACGGTAATACGTACAAACAGAGCATGTGCTATTAACCAGGAATGCCAACCATCTCCACTTTTGTTCAGTACACAAATGAGAGTGTATGTGTGTGTGTGTATGGCTCCCCTTTGTCCTTGGCTTTCTGCTCTGCATTTTGGCTCACATTGTCTGAGTTTTTCCAGCCTGTTTGGAAAATGTGAATAAGGTGAAGCAGAGGATTGTGGGTATCACCTGAAGCAGTACAGATTGGCATGGATATGTCTGCCACAATGGTAGGATCACTGGCTGAGATTCTAGTGTTTCCGCCTGCCAAGTGCATTGCCTGGGTGGCCACTGTATGTTATGCTGAGATGGCACTCTCACTATGACCAAAAAGTGACCATGGCACGGCTATGTATCCACATAGCTCTACTATAGTGTTTGGCTCCAGTAATGTGGATGTATTCTCTGTCTGGGGTTGCTAATCACCAAGTAAATGGTTGTCTGTCAATGCAGAGTATCCCAAGCTGGAATGATTGTGGTCACACTATGCATGCTGACCAGTAGACCTACTGTAGTTGATTTGTGCTTGGTTACCACACCCAGTGAAGGGTGGTGGGGCAGTCTTTCTGCCTTGCTGTAGTTAATTGGTAATCTTCAATGGTTGGTGTAGCAATGATTCATGGCCTACTCACTGGGATTCTGGCAGGACTATAGCCATAGCCGCCCCCCCCCCCAATCAGGGGTCATTTGCAGCAGTTAGCCATATCATACACACCTCTCCTGTGAATACTTCATGACTTCATGTGAACACTCATGGACAATCCTCCCTTTGTTGCCCACATCAGGCACATGCTGCCTCCACCCAGACACTGTCCTGGCCTATGGCATGCCACACACTGACAGTACATCTGGATACATGTCCACACCTCACAGACACTATAATATAACTTACAGCATGGTGTATGCTTTCAGAAGCATCTAGGATTGCACGCCTGTCACAGCACCCCCTGCTGCTGCATCTCCTCTGCTGACTCTGCTGCCACAACCACCCACCCATGACACTGCCAACACCCACTATCAGCATCACTATGCAGCCATCCATCTAGCCTAGTCAACAGCATAGGCCTGCTGTATGGTCTGTGGTAGGCTATGGCCTATATAATAGCCTGTACATGTATGAGCCTGCAAGCTAGGCCGGAGTCCCCACCGCCACTGCTAGAAATAGTAGAGCTGAGAAAGACCAAAGTCAGTGAAGGCTGAGGATCTGCCTTAAACCGCTCTAAACTGCTTTTGATAAGTTTGTATTAATCCTTTATTCCATGCGTTTATGCTAATGCAGTGACCTTGTAGCAGGAATGTATTATGTCTAGAAACTGAGCCTGTGTTAGCATAGCCTGAGAAGGGGGAAGAGGGCCCAGTGAGGGGGTCTCCGATTGGAAAGGTGCAGGGGGGCGTTGGGACCAATAGAAAGTCTGCCTGTATCAAACTGTGAAGCTTGTATTTAAGGAAGTTGTTCCTGTTCGCCATTGCTCAGTCCTTTGATGCTTGGGCCTTGTGCACAATAAATTGGTTTGGATCCTTGTACTGACTCCGGGTATTATTTATTGCATGCTATCAGTGCTGCCACATGTCTTGGTGCATTGGCCAGGAAATGTGAGTAGTGTGATGGTATTCATGTAGATATACCACGACTTCTTGCCTCAATAGGTTTTGTCCGGCCTGGAGCCGCCCCCGGCTGATTGCAGAGGGCCTTCGGCGCCACCCATCCTCTTGTATCGGGGAGGGCTCCTCCTTGCCTCCGCTGGTGGCCGGTTCCGGCCAGCCTACACCTCGAACCTGAGGGGAGTCCGGGATCCAACCCATGATCCGGTGAGTAGAACTGTTCTGCTAATCAGTCAGTCTGTCAGTCAGTCGGGATTCTGGAATAGCGCTTGAGAGTCTGATCCCTCTCGGGGTGGTCCTAGTAAGTCTCAGAAGTCTTAAAGGTATAAGCGGAGACTGAACCCACCCAACCCCCCAGTCAGTTAGGTTTTTTGGGAATGTCCGGATTTTATTCTGTCTTGAATGTCTGCGTGTGTGAATGAGGTCTTGAATACAGACCAAGCGAGGTGCTGCCTCCTGACTAGTGCAGCAAGAAAGGCGAAAGTGTTTGGTGGTGTTTGTCTTAGTGTCTGTTTACCGATTAAGGAAAAGTATTACAGTAGAATCTCATCTCAGGAGTCTTTACAAAGACAGCTGTCTCACTGGGTGTGAGTCTCTCTCTCTTGCAAGCAGGGAGAGCAGGGGGCGTGTCTTTCACACAGCCCGGAGACAAAGACAGGAATGTATCCTTTACTTAAGGCTTTGATGGTTTCAATTATTCTACGCTCTGCAGCTGGGTTAATTTGTGCTTATTTCAGGAATATTGTACCTGTTTTATTCAATATGTTTTAATAGTGATGTTCCTTCTGCTATGGTCATGTATTATATATTGTTCTTATTAACCTCGTTCGAGTGTTCGAGTTCCTCAATGCATTTATGGGCTTAACCTTGTCTTGTGTATTTTATGTTCCAGTCGTTAGCAAACACTGTTCAAAAGAGAAATTAATGAGACTGCTTTTGTTTTCCCTTTGACCTACGAAGTAGAGGTTAAGACCCCTGATAGGACTATGAGACATCCCGAGCCAGTAACTACAAGAAATGTTTGAAATTTTGTCTCTGATATATCTGGGTTTGACTGCATAAGTATTTGTTCATAACTTACGGGAACAACAAAACGAGCTGTAACTGTATTTGTCTAGGATTTAGTGTTTACAGCTGCTTTGTCTAGTAATTTACGGCTGCTTTGAGAGCCAGGAGAGAGATCTACTTGTTAAGATAATGCCTGTCTTTCCCGAACTGTAAGATGTGTACTGTGTTTTGTAAGGTCTTTTAAAATCTCAGTTTCAGAAGTACAGTCTTAGTTTAAAGCTTTGAAATAGGTTTAGACAGTTGTTAATTAGAATGAGCACACGCATCCATTATGCTTAGTCCACAGGGGAATGCAGCCCGCCCCCTCTGTATGTCATCATGTGGGGGAAGGGGTGGGAGTCCACGCAGATTCTGT
Source organism: Ichthyophis bannanicus (assembly GCA_033557465.1). Classification (NCBI taxonomy): domain Eukaryota; kingdom Metazoa; phylum Chordata; class Amphibia; order Gymnophiona; family Ichthyophiidae; genus Ichthyophis; species Ichthyophis bannanicus. The sequence goes on along the minus strand of CM066032.1, from coordinate 1,797,675,757 downwards.
TGAAATGTATGTATAGCAAGGGCTTGCTGGAGTCTACTGACTTAAGATGTCTCTGTCCCGATTAGAAATGCTCTGCGAAAGACTAATGTTATTATAGTTTCCCATGTTCATCTGATTGTAGGAAAAATGTTCCCCGATCAATTCCTGGTTAATTGTTTATGAAGTGTGTATTTATCCTCCTGGATAAGAACATAAGATATGCCATACTGGGTCAGACCAAGGTCCATCAAGCCCAGTATTCTGTTTCCAACAGTGGCCAATCTAGGTCATATGTACCTAGCAGTTTCCCCAAGGGACACAGGTTCCACAGTGCTTGTATTGGTTCAAGCATTGATATCCTGGGTCCCTTCAGCGCTGCCATGAGGAACTCACCTTTCATACCACTGATTTTACTGAACTGAAAGCTGCATTATGCCTCCTACACTGAGAAACCTTAGGATTTGATGGAACTAATGAACAGTATTATGCAGACCCATCAGCTTTGATGGCCCCAAGTGGAATCCAAATAGCACAGGCAGCCCTCACTATATACCCCATGTGATCCAGCAGCCCAGGAGAATTTGCGTATGGTAAATGCAGTTTTTGTCAGTCAGTCCCAGAGAGATATAAACCAGACATTGCAGAAACTGGATGGATTTTGCGGGCATGAATACAGCACAGTTAATGGAAGTTGTTCAGAAAGTATGTAAATCGTAAGAATGGATTTGAATGCAAAATAGAAAAGAAAGCAAATCTTCTTGCAGCCGCTTTGGTTGAACGATGCTCATCACACATATTTCCACATAGTCAGGCATCTGGTGAATCAACTTCATCAGCTACCAATTGTGTTTGCATCCATACCTTCTCCAGGGGCTTCCCTGACATCATATAAACTCTTAAATTGTCCTCAAATAGAGACTAGAGGGTCAGGTTCTAGATACCTCTCACAGGTATAGGTTCCTCTTGCATTCTTCAGCCTGTAGTGATGCCAGGCTAAGGTTAATATATATGAATTGATGGAACCTCTCCAACCCACTCCATTCCATGGTGGTGATGCCCATATCATTAGAGTCTAAGGTTCTCTGTTCCCCCTATCTCCCCCAAGCCACTCCAGTCCCTCCAAGTATCATCTGTAGTACTTTAAGATTGGAGAGTGGCCAATGCAACACCACTTTTTAAAAAGGGTTCCAGGGATGATCCATAAAACTATAGACCGTTGAGCCTGTCTGGGCAAAGTGGTGGTAGAAACCATTATAAAGAAAAAAAATACTTAACATATAGTGTCCAAAAAATTAAGGCAGGTATCTTTTTCTACAATTTATTGTTAAATAATGTACTGTGGAGATGTCACCCATGCTTACTTATTTAATCAGCATGGCGATTAGTCACACCATGCGTCTGGCGTTGTCAGACGGATGCCTGGGTGAGAATGTTCACAGTCTTGGCAAAGGCATATACTAATATGATTTGCAAGGGATTGTGGGAAATGTAGTCCATTCACACCAGACACAGCCGCTCACAATAATTAGTTGTGCTTGAGTGTAAAGCCAATAAGATATTTATTTATGGGGTTATTTCTCCCAACACAGATATGCTTGGTAGCACATAAAACAGGATACTTGCTTTCAGTGTTAAACTTGGAAAAACAAAATCAGGAAAACAACAGCTGAACTTGTCAGGCAATCAAAGCAAAAGAATAAAGACCAGGATGGTAACAGAATGGTCTTTTCTGCAGGCTCTAGCTAATATTTTCTTAGCAGTGCTTTAATCAACAAACAAAACCCACAAAGTAGGGAAAAACTGTTCTTTTCAGGTTAACTTCTTATATCTTCAACACATAGACTCAGAAGTGATTTCCTCAGAGCTCACAAGCAATTAGGTAAGGCTCAATTGCTAGCAGTTACCCAGCTGAAACCCCTTAGCTGGCTTGCTTTCTACTGCGTGGCTCAAATCCTACTCAGGAGCTTTTCTGAGTAGATTTAAAGAACAAGTTTGTATTTCTTTGTGATGGTTGTTGTACTTTGTAACAGAAAATTACCAAAGGAGTTTAGACAGAGAGCAATCCATGTATTCACAGCCTGTATCTACAACCCCTCCCCCTTCTTCAACAATCATGGGTTCAATATCATGGATTGGCACAGAGGAATTTCTCAATGGAGCATTCTCAGGAGAATACTTGTTTCCCTGCTGTCTTTCAAGGGTATAGCTAGGGCATAGATCAGTGTTCATACCTGAGCTTCCATTGCTGTTAGAGTTCCTCTCTAAATAGCCTGGCCAGTATGTAGTCCAGTTCTTATGTCCAGCCTTCCAATCCAGATCCCTGGACACTGGGTCTCTCTTCACATACCTTCTGGCACGGGTCCTAGGGTCCCTTCCAAGTGCAGCCGTCTCCCTCACAGGTACCGTCTGGAGATTCCTAGCTCTGCAGCACCATTCCTCTGGCTTTCCCCAGTCCAATGGTGTATGCTGGCCTTTGAAATGCCTCCCAGTATACGTACTGCTCTGGACTCCTTTAGACCTCCCAAATGCTTTTCTCTTCTTTTTTCCAAAGGGTTTCTTGCCCTCTCTGTCCGTCCGCTCTGGCTTCTGCTTCTGATGATCCTCCAGATGATGAAGCTGTCCAAGATGAGGATCTCCAAGATGAGGATATCCAAGCTGATTCTGAGGATAATTCTCTGTAGAATAAACTCTACCTTTATTCTGCTTAGATGAGTGCTCCACCCTAGCACAGCACAGCTGTGCTGAATCAGGCCCTGCCCTTTGAAATGAGTGCTTAGGGATTACCTCATAGCCCTCCTGATTGAACACACGTTTCCCCACTTCAGCTCCTCTAATGGCTGTTGGAAACCTGGTGCATTCTGGGACTGGTAGTCTTTTATGGAAAAATTCTGTTTTCTTATTTCTACCAGACTTGACAGGTTGCTTGTTCAGAGTCACGTCACCTTTACTATAGCTCCTTCCTGGTATATGATAAGCTTCCTTATCACAGCATCCATTTTAGTTTACTTACACTCTGTAGTAGGTTTCTTGGATGAAGTTTTGAATTTTTACAACTAGGAAAAGATTGAAAGTTACATTTAAAATATACAATCAAGATGGGTAGAAAGCGCAATATTAATGACTTTGTAAAGGGACAAGTTGTCACAATCCATGCTGAAGGATATTCACAATGTGCTATTACAAAACATTTGCATATATCAAGGTGTGCAGTTCAGAATGTTCTGAAATCAGGTGGCCGTATACGTCGTTCGAAATGTGGGCGCAGACGAATAACTACTGGACGAGATGACCGATTCCTTAAACGCATTATTACATCTAGCCCACATACTTCATCTCAACGTGTGGCTCAGTTAGCTAATGATTGAGAAATAAAGATAAGTGTCAGATCTGTCCGCCGACGGCTTGTGGATGAATTCAAACTCGTGGCCAGAAGACCTACCAAGAAGCCTATGATGACCAGGAAACAAATTGCTGCCCACATACAGTTTTGTAGCAAGATGAAAGACAAATCTGTTGAATGGTGGGAGAGGGTAATGTTCACAGATGAAAGTACATTTCAACAAGTATGTGGGAGTGGTTACAACTACGTCTGTCGACCAGCAGGCGAGAGACTAAATCCAAAGTACACGATCAAGACTATTAAATACCCACCATCGGTCATGGTATGGGGTGGTATCTCGGCGAATGGACAATGTGGCCTGCACATTTTTGAGAAAGGTGAAAGAGTAAATGCTGCAAAATACATATCCGTGCTGAATAGTAAAGTTAAAATACACATGAATGTTTCTGGCACAACTATATTTCAGCAGGACTCGGCACTGTGCCACAGTGCAAAAACAGTCAAAAAATGGTTCGTGGACAACAAGATCGAACTGCTACCAAGTTGGCAATCAAACTCTCCGGATCTCAATGTAATTGAAAACTGTTGGAATCTTATGAAGAAAAAGGTGGCAGCAAACCATCCAACTTCAGAAGCAGATTTAAAGGACATACTCAAGCATGTATGGGTCAACAAAATCACTCTGGCATATTGTAAAACGCTAGTTAACAGTATGCCTACAAGAATCCAGGCTGTGCTGAAAAATCATGGTCAACCTATCAAATATTGACACATATATTGTTTCCTGAATAAAACTTTGAAAATGACATATATATCTTTGGTTCTTAAAGCTTTTGACCATGAAAGTGACAATAACACATACTTTTCTAATAAAATTCTGATATTTTGGACTCTTCCTTAATTTTTTGGCCACTACTGTAGATAGTCATGGTTTAATGGCAGAAAGCCAACATGGGTTTTTTCCAAGGAAAATCTTGTCTCACTAATCTCTTGTATTTTTTTAAAGGTGTGAATAAACAGTGAACCAGATACAGTGATACAGAGTATCTAGAGTTTCACAAACAGGGTAATTCCAAGGCACGAATAGTGGGGATGGTTGGGATGTACATCCCTGCTATTCGTGCCCCCTCCCGATCCCATCTAACGTCCCCATGCATTGTACGGAAAATTTAGAAGGGGGCAGGAAAGGTGCGGATTGGGGGCAATGTTAGGGCGGTTGGTGGGTGGTCGTGGGCCCTGGACATACAGGGCCGATTCAGATGTTGGCCCTGTACATCCGGGGCTGAAGGCTTGAATGGGGAACTTATTCCACCTTGGAGGTGGAATAACTTCCCCAATTCATAGGGGGACAGCGGGCCTGGGGTACCGAATGGGCAGGAGGGGGCAGAGGATGATCCCCGCAGCCCAAACCTGACCTTGGGAGGCCAGATCAGGGGTCAGGCTGTGGGGAATTCATATTTTCAGCCAGTGGCCGGCGATTGCGGCTTTTCAATGAAGCCTCGATGCCATGGCACCGCAGCTCCATTGAAAAGCCCTGACTGAGCAGAGCCTGTATGTGCAGGCGGGACTGAATCAGGGTCCTGGCCTGCACGTACAGGCCTGGACACAATTCTGATCCTGTGAGTCTAGACATGCCCCACAGGATCAGAATCCCAGCTAACTCTGTTCGTCCGGATCCAGCTGGGTGCACAGAGGGCAGGACGTCCATGTCAGAATCGGGCTCAAAGCCTTTGATAAGGTCCCTCATGAGAGACTCTTGGCAAAATTAAAAAGTCATGGGATAGAAGGCAGTTTGCTATTGTAGATTAGGAACTGGTTAAAAGATAGAAAACAGAGAGTAGGTTTAAATGGTCAATTTTCTCAAAGGAGAAAAGTAAATAGTAGAGTACCCCATGGGTTTGTGCTGGGCCGCTGCTTTTTAACACAAAGCATCTCCACAAATCAAAATGTCAACCCCCAAGCCTCAGACCTGTGATTGGCTAAACTACTCCAACATTGGGCTTGGCTGAACTATAATGAACAATCTCTGTAAGTCCTGTGGACTTGCAATATCATGTCTGAGCACTGCAGTAAGTCTGTGAAACAAGCAAGCTTAGCTCCACCCAGAATACTAGAAAAGATATGGAAGACCTATATATTATTATTATTTGTCATAGGTACTTTATGTTGACTCATTTCCCATCCTTTTTTCTGCCGGCACTTGTATTCTTATCCCTGGTCTCTTCATCCTTCATCCAGGGCTCTGTGCTCCAATGTCCATCATGGCCACATGCTTGTGCCCTTCTCATACCAGTCATACTGTCCATATCAGATTCTGAGGAGGAAGAAGAGGCTGAGGAATTCCCCAATTTTGAGGATGCCAAAACCAATTCCGGTGACTCTCCTCCAACATGCAAATGCACGTCTCTTGGATGATCCTCTCTATCCCTCTTAGCAAATTCTTCATGGATTTGTGTCTCATAGGCACTGGACCAACTTCTGTTCCAACTTCATTCACCCTGCCAACCCCCACCCCATACAGCCTAGGGCGCTTTCATGGTATACAAATTTGCCTCCACCAATCTGCTGCATGACTGAGATTGACCTCATATCAAGTTATCTTTGGTACTCCAGTCCTGCACCTGGGATTCAGGCCACACCTCTTTCGCCGTCATCTGTTGAGTAGGGCTCTATACTACTAGCACCACCCTGTTGCTCCTGCCCCCATCCAGCTGCATACCTTCTCAGGTGTTTTAGTGACTCTGTAGTCCTCTACTGTTCCCACTCCCCCTCCTTCTCACTGACATGCACTCCTTTGACCATCCATTCTTCTCCACTTCCCCCAATCTGGTGGGCCTTTGAAATCTATTATGGATGGCCCCTCTCTTGAGGACCTGCATCCCCTTTCCCCCTCACTTCCTTGGTGCCATCCCTGTGTCCTCATTCATATCAGCCTGCACCACTGCTCACTGCCCTGCCTTGGAGCTCTCCTGCCCAAGGTAACATCTTTAGCGTCAGCCCCTGATATCTCCTCCTTTTACAGCTTGTTACTGTGCTTCCCTTGGCCATCCATGCTCTCTCAGCCTGGGATGGTGCCTTCGAACTAAACTGCAGTCAGATGCAGCCCCAATCCAGCAGGCACTGGGACTGTGTGGAGACTACCGACATGGCAGACAGCCTGCATGGATGATTATAGCACCTGACTGTGCCATGTGGTGTTCACCATTATTGTTCCCAGCTCCCCACGTCTTTCAGCCCAGTTTTGCTATGCCTATCACCTGCCTACCTTACCTGTTCCCCTGGGCCACCTAGGCCTGACCCATGAACCTGGCTGGATATTGTAGCAGGCTGCGAGACCAGTGGTGATGCCTATTGGACCCTGAGCACAAAGTGGAAGACAGTTAGCTAGGCATGACATTTACTCAACGTCAATCGGCATGCTCTTGCCTCACTGTTCTGCCATATCATTTACTCATCCCCTAGCATGACAGTCTCAGGCAAGGACTGGGGTTTCTAGTCCCACAGGTGCTCCTTGTGGTCTTGGGCAAGCCACTTAACCCTCCATAGCCCATATTCCCTGTAAAATAGTTATCTCCAAGTTATAATGCCCTGTTCAATGTAATTTCAGTTTGTTCATTGTAAACTGAACTGATGCAGAATAGCGCGGTATATAAGAGAATGTAATAAATAAATAAATAAATAAATAAAATGTTATGAGTCCACTCCCGAGTTCCACCTAATCAGTGTCCAGCAAATGATCCCAAACTGACTATATACAACATCATGATCGAGTAGCTAAATGAAACCATTTGAGTTTTTGCAGTAAGTATGGTTTTACTTTAGCAAACAACAATACCATGCCATTGAAATAGTTATAAAAGATGAGCAGTTCAAGATCTCAAGGGATTTTAGAATACACACTGGCAGGCACTTGGAACACAACTCTTTTGACATCACATTCATAGAAAAGAAAAATGTAGGGTTTATAGATGTGTCAGTACTTGTTAACAGTAGAATTGATGAAAAACAGATGGTACACCCTCCCCCCCCCTTAAATTCCATGATTTACAAATTGAAGCCAAAAGACTCGGGAGGAAAAAAAATCAGTGATTATACCAATTGTGATTGGAGCTCTTGGAGCAATACCAACTGTATTTCCAAAACACTTGGAATCTTTAAATCTAAAAGATATAACCAAATCATTTTGCAAAAAACGGACCTACTTAGAACAGCATACATTTTACACTGATAGCTCTATGATTCCCAGGTCCTTGGGAAGGATCCAAATTAATGGACTTAAAACCAGTCAGCAGTGGCTGTGATATTACCACACTGTAGTATATTAAAATACTAATGAATCCCATTAAAGTATATAGACCATATTCATGCAATGCAAATAGAACATTCCTATCATTTAATTAAAATAAAGGCATTTGAGCAATATTTCTGCAGCCTGTAGAGATGTTCACATGCTATATTGGATTGCATTAACATATCAAAGCTGTTTGTCCTTTTCTGCTCTGCTAGAGGAGGTATGATTACAGTACACATAGTAGAAAATGGCATTCACGAATCAGAGCACAACCTCATTAGAACAATCTCTGGGAGTCAAAGATGACCAGAACATAAGGTCTGACTAACAAAAGAACGAAGAGGCAATTATGATATGACTTAATACAGTCCAGACACAATTTATAATGTAGGTCAGAGCCCAACCAGAGATAAAACACGTTGTTTTTCATATTCCAGACTTTTGTGGAACAAACTGGTCTGTTGAAAATACTGAGCTGTCCTATTATGATTACCACCCATTGCTACTTCTTACTGCTACCCATTGTGTGCATTGTGTTGTTACCCACTGTTGCATAGAACTGTTATCCATTGCATATCCATTGTTTGCATAGTACTGCTACCTACTATTGCATACTGTTGCCTCCTTTGCTGCATACTGTTGACACCCATCGTTGCATCGTACTGTCATCCACTGCTTATCCTCTGCTTGCTACCCATTGCTTGCATTGAACTGTTACCCACTGCCTACTTGTTGCTACCCAGTGCTTGCTCAGACCTTGCTGCACACTACCATTGTTCCATATCTCATTGCCCTCCTCCTCCTCATCCTCCCCAACTGCCTCCCCTCCTACCAACACCCTTCCTCCTCTTCCCCCTACCCTCCCCCTACCCCCTCACTTCTCCCTTCACTTGGCCCCCTAGCCTTGCACCTGCTCCTGATCTTCTTCACACCATCCCCAGCATTCAACCAGCCCCCCTCTCTAACTTCCTCACCTCTCCCTCCATTCTGCCCCCTAGCCTTGCACCTACTCTTGAACTTCTTCACACCATCTCCCGCATTCAACCTGCCCCCTCTCTCTAAGGCAACCCCACCCCCGCTTCCGCTGTACTATCTCCACTATACCTCACTCTCTAGTACTCCTTCTCCTTCTCTCATCAGGTAATATCAACCCCAACCCTGCCCCCCCCCCCCCACGATCTCCTTCTCACACTAAAAAATGTTCCTCACGTACCCCATCTAATCTCATCCACATCCCGCTCCTCCCTCCTTCTGCCCTCCCTCATTCATCCCACAATCACCTATCCATAGATATCAACTCCTACCCTACCCCCAAAAATAATCCCTCACATAACCTACCCGATACCATCAAGTTACCCCTCAGTTCCCCTCCCTCTCGTCCCTCTTGGAGAGCACACTCACCCAAACACACCCACCCATGCCCTGCTCCCTCTAAATCTTGACATTACCATAGAAATAGACCCCCATGCTACTCTGCTAAGAAATCAACACGTAACTCATCCAACCTTATCCATATCCCTCTCCTCCCCCCCACCGCTCTACCATTTTCTTGTGCCCTATGGAATGCATGCTCAGTCATTAAAAAAAACCACATTTATTCATGACCTTTTTATCTCCAATGCCCTACACCTTCTTGCCTTGGCCGAGACCTGGCACCCCCCAGATGACACTGCATCCATTGCCTCTCTCTGCTATGGGGGCTACCAGTTCTCCCTTACACCTCGATCTACTGGTCGCGGTGGTGGCATTGGCCTCCTACTCTCCCCCTCCTGCCAATTCCAACCCCTCCTGCCACCCCAATCACACTCCCCCTCTTCCTTTGAAGTCCACTCCATTCACCTCCTCTCACCATTTCCCCTCCGAATAGCTGTTATTTATCGCTCACCGGACAAATCCAAATCAACTTTCCTCACTGACTTTGACTCCTGGCTTTCTGCCTTTATGGATCCCTCCTCCCCCACTCTTATTCTTGGGGATTTCAACATTCACATCAACAACCCCTCCTACCCCCATGCTTCAAAGTTCCTCGCTCTTACCTCCACGGTCGACCTCCAACTTTGCTCCACTGCCCCCACACATCTACACAGCCACTGCCTTGACCTAATATTCTTCTCCAACTCCTCTCCTTCAAACTTCCGCAAATCAATTCTTCCCTCATCTGACCATCACCTCTTAACATTCACTCTTCAACTTCTGCCGTCCCAATCTCGTCCAGTTTCCTCTGACCTATTTAGAGACCTTCATAATATTGATCCCCTGACTCTCTCCTCCACCATCTCTCCATCTCTCTCTGCCATTTTATCCTCCAAGTCCGTCGACAAGGCATTATCTTCATACAATGCTACATTATCCTCAACCCTCGACACTCTTGCCCCTCCCACCCCACGTCCTGTCAAACGATCTACTCCCCAACCCTGGCTTTCACCCACAATCTGTTACTTGGCTTTTACCCACAATCTGCTGAACGAGCGTGGTCCAAATCCCATTCCCCAGAAGACCTTCTACACTTCAAATTCATGCTTGGCTCCTTCCAGTCAGCCTTAGCACTTGCCAAACAAGATTACTACATACATATGACCAACTCCCTTGCCTCTGATCCTCGCCATCTCTTTAATACCCTAAATTCTCTCCTCAAGGTACCCCCACCCACGATCCCGCCCTCCCTTTCTGCCCAAACCCTAGCCGACTACTTCCATGACAAAATCTACAAGATTACCCTCCAATTCCCTTCCCCCATCTACCTCCCCTCCTCCCAATTTCTCCTCCCAATCCCTACTCCCTCTGCCACCCTCTCCTCCTTCCCACAGATCTCTGAGGAGGAAACCACACTCCTTCTGTCCTCCTCCAAACCCACCACCTGTTCCTCAGACCCCATCCCCACCCATCTCCTGCGTTCCATCCCTCTCACCATTGCCCCCTCCATCACTCATATCCTCAACCTTTCACTATCCACTGCAACTGTCCTCATTGACTTCAAACATGCTGTTGTCACAACCCTCCTCAAGAAACCCTCACTCGATCCCACATGCCCCTCTAACTATCAACCCATCTCCCTCCTTCCCTTCTCATCCAAACTATTAGAACGAGAAGTCCACCATTGCTGCCTCAACTTCCTCACCTCCCAAGCCCTCCTGGACCCGCTTCAATATGGCTTCCGTCCCCTACACTCCACTGAAACGGCACTCACAAAAGTCACAAACGACTTGATCCTGGCTAAATCCAAGGGCCTCTATTCTATCCTCATCCTTCTTGATCTTTCTGCTGCCTTTGACACCATTGACCATGACCTTCTCCTCATTACCCTCTCCTCGCTTGGCTTCCGGGACTCCGCACTATCCTGGTTCTCCTCCTACCTCTCCCATCGCTCATTCAGTGTATGCTCTGGTGGCTCCTCCTCCTCCCCTACCCTGCTCCATGTAGGTGTGCCCCAGGGAACTGTCCTGGGCCCCCTCTTCTTCTCTCTCTATACCCAAGGCCTTGGTGTGCTTACTTCCTCCCATGGCTATCAGTACCATCTCTATGCCGATGACTCCCAAATCTACCTCTCTACACCTGATATTTCTCCGGCAACCCAGTCCAAGATCTCTGCCTGTCTTTTGGAAATCGCTGCCTGGATATTTCATTGCCGACTAAAATTGAACATGGCCAAGAGTGAACTCCTTATCTTCCCACCTAACTCCTCCCCCCCACTTCCTCCTCTCTCATTCCATGTGGATGGATCTACTATCCTTCCGGTTCCTTTGGCCCGTAATCTAGGAGTCATCTTTGACACCTCTCTCTCCTCCGCTCATATCCAGCTTGTAGCTAAGACCTGCCGCTTCTTTCTCTACAACATCAGCAAAATCTGCCCCCTCATCTCTGAACACACTACCAAAACGCTTATCCACTCCTTAATCTCCTCCTGTCTAGATTACTGCAACTTACTCCTTGTTGGTTCTCCCGTGAGCCACCTCCTTCCCCTTCAATCTATAGAAAATCATGTTGCTCGACTAATCTTCTGCCAGCCTCGCCATGCCCACGTTACTCCTCTTCTCAGGTCACTTCACTGGCTCCCTGTCCAGTTCCGCATCCAATTCAAGCTTCTCCTACTGACCTATAAATGCATTCACTCTATGGCCCCTCAATACCTCTTATCTCTTATCTCTCCCTATGTCCCCTCTTGAAATCTGCGCTCCACTAACAAACTACTTCTATCAATACCTTTCACTCACACCACAAACTCCCGACTGCGCACCTTTCACCTTGCTGCACCTTACTCATGGAACAGCCTACCTGCATCTGTATGCCAGGCATCCTCCCTGGCCCTCTTCAAATCCAGGTTGAAGACCCACCTCTTCACTGTTGCATTCAGATCCTGACTCCTTCCTCTTCCTACCCTAACCCCGTCAACGTTTATGACCAAACTACTGACCAACTGTACCTCACCGTACCTTGCGCTGAACTGACTAATGATTTGTACTGTTCTAATTAATGCACTGTTCTAACTAGATTGTAAGCTCCGATGAGCATGACTCTGATGGACAGGGACTGTCTTTGTATGTTGGCTACCTCTTGTAGGTTAGCTGTGCAGCGCTGCGTGCATGGCGCTCTATAAGTGCTAAATAGTAGTAGTAGTTTTCTTTCCATTAAGGATACAGTAACTTATGCTTATAGATTTTTTTCTCTGCATGTAGGGGTATTGTTACTAAAGTGTGCTACGTTAGCCCATGTTAGACCACAACAATTTATGTGGAGGCCTGTGCTAACTGCTGGGGGTCTTGTCCACATGTCCCTCTGTAGTTATCGTGTTGGATTCGTGCCTGAGCGTGCTAGCCGGCAAGTGCACCTGATAGGGGTCCACTTACTGCCACCCTTCAGGAGATGGTCAGTGCACCCTTACGAATGACAACATTCACGGTTAGTGCGTGCCAGTGTCGTTCTCATTAATCGTGATGTGCCTTCAATCCCACATTCCGCCTCACCCCTCCCAGTCCCCATCCCATCACATGCTAAGTGGTTAGCATGGAATTTTTATTGCGTTTCCTCACGCTGTTAGGGCACTTTAGTCAACAGGCCCTTTAGTCCTTTACATCAGTTTTAAAAAAAGGAAACTTTTTAAAGTTATTGGGAGAATGGAATTACTTTTGGAGAAATGGTTGTAAAGAGTTGACAACTAATATCTATCATGTACTGTTTTACCAAAACATATATTACATTTTTAAAATAAATAACTTCTTAACAGATTTACGTTCTAGCTAAATTAATACAAATTTAAAGCTAATGGGTGTACAAAATGCAGATATTATGACACAAAGGACATATCTACTAATTCGTGTCAGCTGTGAAATGGGGTGCTAAGCATGCATCAGCGGTTAATTTGTACCCCGTGCTAACATTTAACATGATACATTAATGGTTAGCACACACAGATTTCCACATGAACCTCCTAATGCAGAAGGGGCACTGAATGGGCGGCGGATGCACCTTACAGTTAACATGAAGGTAGTTACTGTACTGCGTGTTAGCTGGTCCCATGGCATATACATAACGTGATGTAGCGGACACCACCTTAATCGAAGTTGCTAACAGCATCTCATTATCTGACATGCGACGCTAAAAAATATTTCTTTGCATTAACTGAATGTTAACACGCTGGGAATATCTCCACCAGTTAGTGCTAACATTTTGCAGCTATTGCATGTTAATGTGTTAACCTGTGGCTATAAAATCTTGCTGCACTTTAGAACCCTTTAATGGCCCATCTCTTTCTTCTAATGTAGCAGTATGAGAGAGAGAGAGAGGTTTATATCTATATATATTTTTTAAGTGTCTTCAAGTCAACCCAGTGTTTTCTCAGCAAGGTATGACTGGAAGTAGATTGCCCAGCCTTTTCTTCTGAGGACACAAGGAGTACCAGGGGGAATTGTACCCAGATTGCCTGGATAGTAGGATAGTGCTCTAACCACTAGGCTCCACTCTATGCATATCAGTATAAACCTCTCTATAAACCTCTCTATAAACAGAATAGAAGATATAGGAATAACAGGAACCCCACTAAAATGGTTCTCATCGTATATATCCAACAGGATGCAACAGGTACAGTTTAACAACGAAAAAGCGGAGGCTTTCCCACAAACTCAGGGCATTCCACAAGGCTCAGCACTATCCGCACTTCTCTTCAATGTGTACATGAAACCAATCTGCGAAATATTCAAAAAGCATAAAATCCATTATCACATATACGCGGATGATATTATGCTATATACCCAACTCGACGCAACTAACCCAAACTACGCCCAGCTGGAAGAATGCATAAAAGAGATGCAGACATGGCTTCAATGAAACAACATGACCATAAACCATAAAAAAAACGAAGTCATGTACATCTCAAGAAAACCTGAGTTCGACCCACCAGCTACAATCTCCCTATGCGAACATACTTACCACACAAAGAATGAAATAAAATACCTCGGAGTAACACTTGATAATGAACTAAAGATGGCAAAACACCTCCGCTTAGTAAACAGGGCCATTTTCTACAAACTCCGGGTCATACAACCACTAAGGAACATCATTGAAGCTACCGATTTCAGGACAGTGGCTCAAGCCCTCATCATACCCCATTTCGACTACTGTAATGCAATACTACAAGGCCTTCCAAAAAAAACCCTAAATATACTCCAGATGGCACAGAACGTCGCAGCCAGAATCATCACTAAAACAGGCGTGGCAGAGAGCATCACGCCAGTACTAGTCGAACTACATTGGCTCCCCATTATAGCTCGGATAAAATACAAAACCCTAGTGACTACATTTAAACTCATCCATAACCTGGCAACAACCTTCCTCACCAACCTAATCAACTTGCAACCTGCCAACAGAAATAGGAGAACTACCACCATAAACAACTTCCAGGTACCAATAAGTATAAGATCAGCTAAAACAACCACAAGCAACAGGGCATACTCCTACACTGCCCCCTCACTCTGGAACCAACTCCCGCCTGAGTTGCGCTCAATCAACGACCTGATGGCTTTCCGAAAAAAACTGAAGACATATTTATTTCAACAAGCCTACAACATATCCTGAACAACAACACTCTCCACCCAGTATCTGCTCCAACAAAATTTCACCAAATGTAAAATAATCTTATGCTCCTGAATGTAACAAGCATAAAATGTATATATGTAAATATCTCCCTCTCCCCCACCTATACATGTATGCTGTGAATATCCCTTGAATCATATTTTCCCCGTTTATTGAAAATTCCTGGCATTGGTCTGACAACCTATCAGACAACCTTTGTAAATCACGCTGTAAATTTTGAAATTTGTCAATTGATCTGGCTCTCCCTGTTTACCTAATCAAACCGCTCCTGATCGCTGGAAGTAGCGGTATATAAATATATGCTAAATAAATAAATAAATAGATATCATTATGAGGGTCATTTTAGAAGCTCTAGATGTGATTTGGACATCTGAAATGGGCATTCAGATGTGCAGATCAGAAAAAGGTCCCCGGAACCATCTTAGAAAACCCCAAAACCCACATGTCAGCATGATGACTTCAATGTTAACCATGGGCATGCCTGCGGATGTGGCAGGGATGGGTCATAAAGACATAAGGAAAGACTTGATTTCAGACAAGTGCTGCCCACCTGAAATCGCCATCAGGGATGTCCATGGCTATACTTGTTCCAGGACATGGAAAGAGTTCGTAAAGATGCTCATTTCACCCAAGTAATAACAGTACCATAAAGGGGAAAATGTCCATTCACTCCTCTGGTACTTATTGCTCCTTCAAAGATACACTCCAGTATGTAGAACAAGCATTTCTCCAGGCTCTCGTGCTGCAATACATGGAAGCTTGGGACATGCAAAGGAGAGCGATCCACAGTCATCTTCTGTGATATGGCAGTGTGCACGTCTATGTCCCATATTTTGTGGACCCATATACTACATCAGTGGTTCTCAACCCAGTCCTCTGGGACCCCCAGGCCAGTCAGGGTTTCAGGATATCCACAATGAATATGCATGAGATAGATCTGCAGACAATGGAAGCAG
Source organism: Ichthyophis bannanicus (assembly GCA_033557465.1). Taxonomy (NCBI): domain Eukaryota; kingdom Metazoa; phylum Chordata; class Amphibia; order Gymnophiona; family Ichthyophiidae; genus Ichthyophis; species Ichthyophis bannanicus. Next base: position 1,797,660,105 of record CM066032.1, on the reverse strand, counting down.
TGCATGCTGATCTATATCATGTATATCCATTGTGGATATTCTGAAAACGTGACTGGCCTGGGGGTCCTAGAGGACTGTGTTGAGAACCACTGTACTAAACGTTCCAAGTTTCTACAATAAGGAAACTTCCTGAACGTGGCTAGCCCATAACTCTCTGTGTCCCCAGTTTTTCTATTAAGCAGCGGGCACAGGTATCTTTCAGGGTGCAGGAAGGTCAGTTTTACAAGGCACTTACACAAGACCACTTTCTCTGCTGCCCTTCCACAGTGTTTTTGACTTGCACGTCCCGCTTTGCACACAGCCATCCTTTCTAAAACACACCTTCACATATAGTTTTTCTATAACTGTATTGTATCTAGAGAAATAGTTACTTAGGGCCCAATATTCAGTGGTGGCTTCTAAACCGAATACTAACCCCGGATATTCAATGTCAGGGCCATATACGGCCACTGGCATAGAATATCCAGGGCGCTGCACAGCCTGGAAGCTGACCAGGTAGTGGTGATAATGAGCCACTGTCCAGTTAGCTCCCATGGGCAAACTTAGACCAGCCTTGCCTTGTCTAACTTTGCCTGTGGGTCATTAACCGGGCAGTGGCTCAATATCGCCATTGCTCAGCTAGTGACAGGTGCCACCTCCGCCCTGCTCCGAACGCCTACGGCATGCACTGATGCTAACCGCATAGTATCGGGCATGTAGCGGCAGCACCCGTGGATATCCGGCAGCACTAACCATGTTAGTGCCACTGAATATCCTACATAGGGGCGTTTACACGGTTTACAGGTCTGTAAATCGTGTAAATACCTTTGAATACCAGGCCCATAGACAATATCAATACATAATTTTACACAGAATAATTTTATAAAACCCTTGGAAAATCTTTGGAAGGTTCTTCTCATTCAAAATGATAATTCCTTAAGCACCAGCAAAGACAATACAAAATTTTGCTATTCATTGTGACAGTGATGCATCTATGATCACATAAATGACATCTGATATATTGAGTGAGAAAATCTCTCCAGGAGTGGCCTAATATTTATTTTATTTATTTACGTTTCTTATATACCGCACTATTTGCGATCAGCGCGGTTTACATAGAACAAACAAAATCCGACAATAAACAAATGTCTGGTCATTACATTGAACAGGAAATGTTGGAAAACTTGGAGAACAGGGTAAACTATATACATATGCAGATGAATTGAACAGGGTAAACTATATACAAATGCAGATGAAATGAGAACGGGTATTGTTGGGTGTTGTACATACAGCTGGACCCTGGCCATGGGAGGCCGGATCGATGGTCCAGCTATGGGGAATGAAGTAAATCGGCGGCGGCCGGCATTCGTGGCTCCTGAATGGAGCCCCTGTGCTATGGCAATGGGATGACATGGCACTGCGGCTCCATTCAGGAGCCTGACTGAAGTATCCGGGCATGTGGCTGTGCATGCAGGCCAATCAGACTCGGGGCCTGGCCTGCACGTTCAGGCCCTAGATCCAATTCTGATCCCATGGGCACATCTAGCCCCCATGTGATCAGAACTGGAGCTACCTCTGGGTGTCCCGAGTCCGATGGGACGCACAGGAGCCTGGACTACCACATTGGAATATGCCTCCACATGAATGTAAGAAAACATAACTTTTTACACAATAACAGACTCCTCAGTGAGGCAGAGTTAGTTTAATTACTTTCTTGCAAGGAAGGGTGAAATGCTTGACTGAGCATTCACACACATGCTCTGTTTCACAGTTCTTTTATAGTACACTATGTCCTCACCTTCTTCCTACATGTCCATAATTCATTGGTTAATACTTATACACCTGTATCAGGCTACATGTTATTAGCCACGTAGTCTCTCTTCCCAGAATGCAGACATACAGTAAAGGAAGTCAGAAAATCATTACATACTATTAACGGAGTGGAACGGGTAAACGTAGATCGACTGTTTACCTTATCAGAATATAGAAAGACTAGGGGACATGCAATGAAGATACAGGGTAAACTATTTAAGACTAATAAAATATTTTTTTTTCACTCAACGTGTAATCAAACTCTGGAATTTGTTACCTGAGGATGTAGTAAAGGCTGTTAGTGTAGCTGGGTTTAAAAAAGGTTTGGACAAGTTCCTGGAGGAAAGGTCCATAAACCATTTACTGATTTTACCCTGTTATCCAAGTTTTATTCCCCTGTTTACTGTAACTCAGACGCTTGCTTATGGTGCTGAATTTTTGTTTGATGTAAACCGCGCTGATGCCAAAGAGTGCGGTATATAAGAGATGTAAATAAATAAATAAACATAAATAAAATAAGAAGGGACCCAGGATATCAATGCTTGAACCAATACAAGCATTGTGGAACATATGTCCCTTGGGGAAACTGCTAGGTACTTATGACCTAGATTGGCCACTGTTGGAAACAGAATACTGGGCTTGATGGACCTTGGTCTGACCCTGTATGGCATATCTTATGTTCTTATGTTCTTATTCCAGCATGTCAATAATTCATTGGTTAATACTTGTCTCAATCCACTTCTTTGTAGTTCCGCACCTGTGACAGGCTATGCGTTATTAGCCATGTAGACTTTCCCTTCCCAGGATGCAGACATACAGCAAGGTGAGTCAGCTTTGTACCTCTGACAGGCTACGTATTACTAGCCATGTAGTCTCTCCTTCCAGGATGCAGACATACAACAAAGGAAGTCAGAAAGTCATTACATACAAAATTATATTACATAATGGTGAATGAATGGAATACAAGAATTATATTACATTGTAAAAATAAGATATCACACTTGTTTATATCAATGTATGACATAAAATTATGTGACCTTATATATAACCAATGAAAATAATAAATGTAAGTTAAAAATTAGAATTAAAACCCAAATAATAAAATGGAACAGCATAAACTTTTACATCAATCTCCTAATACTAAAAAGAAGACAGTCTAAACCGGGATGACTAAGATCATCGATTAAATAATACAAACGTCAATATGAATTGATAAGCTTTCCATTTTTTCTTAAACTGTTCTACTTGTGCAAATAGTCTCAATTCTAAAAGAAGTGCATTCTATGAATTTGTACCTGCCAAAGAAACAAAAAACCATGCTCTGGTTTCAGCAAAACTAATCTCCCCGAAAGACGGAATAGCTAGCAAACACTGATTCTTTGATCTCAAAGTTCAAAAGAGACAGTAAGGGCCCAAAATTGTATTGAGCAGGCTATACGCCCTGCCCGCCAACACTTAACAGATATCAACTAATGCCATGCCCCTAAGGACATTAAGGTGCCTCAACCTAAGGTGCCTTAATTTAAGGTGTCCTATGGGCTGTAAGCCGCCCTAACGTAAGGTGCCCTAAGGGCTGTAAAGTGCTTTAAATTGACAAGCATGAACTGTAAGGCATAAAAACATTTGTAACCCTAACTCTGGATAGAGCACTAAGGAAATGCAATGAACAGATGATGGAAGGAAAGAGAGGTGTGAGCTGATGGACCTGCCATATCTGTGGGCATCCTATATGGCAGCCAGTAAAGCAGACAAACATGTTGGAGGCAACTGTACCGATGCACAGGGTGTTGACAATGTAAAGTGCTGCAATGACAGTGGGTGGCAGAGGATGGGAATACATGTCCACCAGTGGAGGCAGAGGTGGCAGGATATTTGCAGCGATAGGAGGGCAGAGTAGTGGTGCTGTACAGATCAGGCACAGAAGAACCAAGCATGAAGAGCCGCAATGCAGAAAAGGGTACCAGCGCAGGACATGGAGAAGTAAACTGCACAAGAAGACAGGACTGTATACAGCTGACAGAGGCAGATAGTTGGGCTGAAGGATGGCTGGCAACTGAGGTGAGGGTGTTATGGGCTGGCAGCACAGATCTGCAGAGACATGACAGTTACAGGCATGAAAATGATCTGAGTAGCACAGTTACAAAAGGAACAGGTAGGAATCAAACCCATGGTTCCTGCCTACAGAGACCTTGAATGAACCAGTATGCTGTTCCTCCACACTTTGCTGTATAGCAATGTTTGGATACAAAAAAAAAAGTCTGCTCTATGTGCCTGTATAGGTTAGCCCCACCAGTACTCATGATACAGTGCACATGCAGAACAACAGTCTACAGCAGATCACCGAATGGAGAATGCACTTATCCATTACCTGAGCTCAGTAAGAAGACCTGACAGTGTGTGATACAAGCACAGAACACCTGCAAACCGTGCTACTGAGCAGTGTCTATAGTCACCCTGAGGGTGAGGATGTGTGCCCAGCACCGGGTCCCCAGTATCTGCCCATATTGCAGATCCCCATCATGAGTAGTTGGTGACATGTGTTCTCTGCAGTGTGATATATTAGTCATTTGTGTCCTGCTGCATGTGCTAGTCTCATCTGGTCCTATTAAACCTGGACCCATTCAGAACAGCCTTACAATACTGATTCTGTGGCTGCCTACTATCAGGAGAGAGGGGTGTCTATATATGCATCAGGTTTTATGTTTTATGTAGCCGTGTTTACCGCTGGTGTACAGTCAGATATATTATAAATTTCTCTTGTCCCCAAAGGGCTCACAATGGAGTGGTATGGAGCTTGCTCACAGACACAAGGGGTTCCTGTGGGACCAGAAACCCCAGTTCCTCTGGCCTAAGGTTGCTGCACTATAGTTGGATTCAACCCCTAAGCCCAAGCTAACATCCCTCAACCAGTAGGCCACATCTGGTACCAAGGCCCTCTCAGCCTTACCAATAATACTGGAAGACCACAACTCCCACCTGGCTAGGATCTAACATTCAGCTGCAGCAAGCACAGTCATACTGCACCTGCTGCCACCCACTGGGTGTCCCCACCATGCACATGCAGACAATATGTCGGCCAGTATACATTGCATGCACGCAGAGGGGTCATGTGCACTCAGGCTTGGGATATACAGCACAGTCAACCAACAAGCAGCTCAGTGATTGGGCCCCCAGAAAAGGAGTAGACCCATATCACTAAATACAGACCCTCTATGGCACTATGTCAGAGTGAGAGTGTCCTCCCAGCATGACATGCTGTTGCCACTCAGTCCATGCAGGTGGCAGTCAGGCACTACGACGTACCAGCCATTGTCCTACCCCCGATGCAGATGCATCCTGCCCAATCAGCACTGTTAGGGTCATACCCTCAATACCTTGCTCCTCATCATGCACATTTTCAGGCTAATGCTGGAAATAGTGTAAGTAGTGTGAGGCTCAGTGAGGTGTAGAACGCCACAAAACAATGGATAGAAATACACACACACACACACATACCAAAGCACTGTGCAACACTGGGGATGGGTGGCAGTCCTGGCCACCACTCTGGTCCCAATTTCAGTGCAGGCATTGCTAAGGTGTGCTCATTGTGCAGGAGCTAGTAGTAGTGCTCTGGTGCTAACTTCTGCTCCGTGTGCAGAAGCCAACAGCCTGACTCTCCATCCAGCTGTGGATAGGGGAGCCTCTCTGTGTGGGTGTTTGTACCCCTGTTGGCCGCTGCATTGGGGATCACACATGTTGGTGGTGTATCTGTAATGTGGGGTAAAAGGTTGGGACATGCACTAAAGGATCCACAGCTGGGAACCAAACCAGTGACCCTCTACTCCCCAGCATTCCAACTGTGTGTAGTGTACCACAGTGCTGCCACATAAACACCTCTGTCCCTGGAACCAACATGTTTCCCATCAGACAGACCTTGACATGTTGCACTGCACATGGTGCATAGGAACAGGGCATAGCCTTGATCTGCTGCAGGCAGGTGCCCCTGCCCTCTCTACCACCATCCCCTCCCCCCCCCTGTCATGCTGACATACCCCTGTGCTGTCGGTGCTGGCAGTGCACAGTCCCAGGCCATTCAATGTGTGGGTAGGGGGTAGGTGGGTGCCTAGGGTGCGGGGTCCAGGATGGGGGGGGGGCATACATGGACATCTGCACATACCCCCATCACAGGCCTGCCAATGTTATGTTCCTTCCACCTGGGGGAGAGATGGCTGCGGGGTGTCAGGTTGGAGGTCTAGAGACTATTGGCTAGAGTGGGTAAATGTAGGTAGATCGTTTTATGCCAGCAGACTGTGGACAGGCTAGGGGACATGCAATGTGGCTACAGTGTACCCAGTTTGGACTACTGGATGTAACTATGTTTCAGACGATTGCCTGGTCTAACCCTGCACTGTCTTACCAGGAGCTGTAATAAAGGATGTTTGTTTAGCTGGATTTAAAAGCAGTTTAGGATATTTCCTGGGGAAGGTGAGTAGACCATTGTTAGAGTGATCCCTTACTTGTCCCATTACAGTCATAGTTGTTCCTGTATTATGTTTGGGGTACTTGCTGGGTACGTGTCCCCTGGATGGGACACTGTGGAGCACAGAATACTGGACATGTTTGACCTTGGTCAGATGCTGTCTTGCTGTTTTTCAGTTTCTGTGTTCCCATGTGCCACCTAGGTGACTGCCTAGTCTTCCCTGTGTTCCAGTTGCCCCCGCTGCATGACCCACCTGCACCCCTCTTTGCCCCCTTTGCACCATCACCATAGTGCCCTTTCCTACTTAGGCTCTAGGCTGTTGCTGCAAATGGAACACTACTATTACTTTTCTTGGGCTCCCTGTCTGTGCTGAACATTGCTGACAATTAAATGGTCTCTCTCTCCTGCAAAAGTGCTTTTACCGACAAGTTTTCACTAGCGGTAAAATCCTGGAGTTACTGTTCCAGCATTAGTGTAGCAGGGGCTTCTCCCCACTCACTCCCCGCCCATTGATCCCTACTCTCCGCCAGTAACGTTAACGCATGTTAACATTACCTAATGTAACATTAACAAACGTTAATGTTACAGATGCTACATTAGCAACGTTTGATAAACATAGCCCTTAGAATAATATTTTATAAACTATACGTGTTGGAGTCAACCTAGAAAATCACCAAAATACTGAGTCAATCAGCATACTACATTTTTTGTCAGACCTCTTATAGCAAAGCACTGAAAAGCAACTTCAAAGCATCTTTTAATGATAAATATAAAACTATGGAGGCTATCCACTATAAACAAAATCATTAATCATTGCCGCACTTCACTTGTCTGAACATATGAAAGTCCCAATGCGTAGATGGTACTGAATTATCCAACACAGCACAGCGTTTTGCACCAGTACTTTCAACCAAGGCTCCACGTTAGGGGACTGAAAGTCAAGTTAATGGCCTACCTGCTATTGAATTATAGTAGTGGTATTGGGGCAAATTGTTTCCCTAATTCAAAACCTTGATTGCAAGTACTAGTTTGAAATGCAGTACTCTGTTGGATAATACCATCTATGCACTGGGATGTTCACATATTCAGATAAGTGCAGAGCGGTGAAGATTAGTCATTTGGGGTACAGTAGATAGCCTACACAGTTTTATATATATCATTAAAATGGACCAATTCATGCTTTGAAGCTGTGTTTCAGTACTTCACTGTAAGAGGTTCAACAAAACATTTGGTATACTGATTGACATATGGACTCAATGTTTTAGAATTTTATAAAGGCAAGTGCCTTACTAGTGATGCTGGCATTGTTTCCGTACTACGTAAATCCTGTAAAGGAACTGGATATTTTGGAATGCAAAACATTAAGGGGCATGTTTACTGAAGCACACTACTAGGGTAACATGGGATTAGTGCCCAGTTTTGGCACTGTGCTAAAAAAATAGCATGGGGCACTCATGCTAAAAAAAAAAAAAAACATGCTACCTAGGTAGCATACATACATTAGCATGGACCTGATATCACCTCTGTGCTAAGTTTTGGGGCCAAATGCATGGTAAACTACCATGTTTTAGTAAACATGGACCATAGAGCTGTAAGCACATGCTACCCTAGGATGGATTAAATAGAGACTAATGCTTTAGAACTGCAAAATAATGACATATTATTTGTGAAAGAAATGAGCCTAAGTGGTATGAAGTAAAATGGAGCAAGTTTTAGGAAAAGTGGGTATTTATCTACATACATTCTATGAAAAAGCAATGAGTGCTATTGAAGACACAACAACCCAGAATGAAAGACATTTCCAGTGTGTAGTTTGATTCTTTATTCTCTAGCTGTTAGCCAAAAATCCAAATATAAAACTATCACATCACTTTAATTAGTATCGGAAAGGTGTGCAATGTATTTTTTGCAACACATATTCTGTTTCTTCTCATTATAATTCTTTGGATTTATAAAATGAATTCATACAATCTTAGAAGTGCAGCAAATCAACCTACAGAAACAGTTTCTCGTGCTAATTTATCTGCACTTAGCAATATCATGTCTCAGATATCTGTGATCACAAGCAGCTATCAAAGATTCAGACCTCATACTGCTTAGCTGTCAGTCAGAGACAGAACCTGTGGCTATCACAGTGATAGACCACAGCAAATAGTTGAGATAGTAGCTATCTTACTTCTGTCTCCACCTGCTGCACCCTGCAAGGTGTTTCAGCCATACACATGCTAACTACAGATAGTCTGCTACCTAGTACAGAGTACATGTTCTTGAAGGAACTGTGTGCACCCAAAAATGGGATGTGAGCACGCACACAAAGCACATATATCAGTGACTGGGCCGCAGAACAGGGAAACCATAGATATCACTTGAAATAAACACTGTATAGCACTATGGGGGAACTTAGCCATGCCATGGTCACTGCTCAGTCAGGGTGAGAGTGAACTCAGAGCATGACATGCTGTGGCCACCCTGTCCGTGCAGGTGGTGGTCGGGCACTACAATGTCCAAGCCATTGCCCTATGCCCTGTGCAGATGCATCCTGCCCAGGCTGCCCTCTCCTGTAGCAGCAGATAAGCATGCAATAAATAAATCCAGGAGTCTTTTCAAGGATCCAAGCCAGTTTAATGTGCACATGGCTCAAGCAATAAGCAATTTCAAAATGGCTGAGCAATGGCTTCTAGTAAAACAACAACTTACTTACCAGACTCCGAGCCATACCCACAGTACCTTGCTCCTCATTATGCACATGGGCAGGCTAACTTTGGAAACAGTGCAAGCATTGTGGGCTCAGTAAGGTGTAGGCAGCCACAATACACTGGCTAGACATACTCACACACCCACACTATTTCAGCATTGTGCAAATATAGAGGTGGTTGGTTGTCCTGGCCGCCACACCAGTCCTGGGCACAGTGCAGGCATTGCTATGGAACTCAATACTGTGAAAAGCGGGATATAAATACAGTTAAATAAATAAAAATAAATAAATAAATAGGGTCACTCCCCGGGGTGGTAAACACTGTCAGGAACAAACACTGAAACACAACTCACAGATATCAGAAAGGTTGCTATGAACATAAGAACATAAGATATGCCATACTGGGTCAGACCAAGGTACATCAAGCCCAGTATCCTGTTTCCAACAGTGGCAAATCTAGGTCATACATACCTAGCAGATTCCCCAAAAGACACAGGTTCCACAATGCTTGTACTGGGTCAAGCATTGATATCCTGGGTCCCTTCTTAATAATGGTTTATGGACCTTTCCTCCAGGAACTTGCCCAAACATTTTTTAAATCCAGCTACATTAACAGCCTTTACTACATCCTCCGGTAACAAATTCCAGAGTTTGATTACACGTTGAGTGAAAAAATATTTTCTTTTATTAGTCTTAAATAGTTTACCCTGTAGCTTCATTGCATGTCCCCTAGTCTTTCTATATTCTGATAACGTAAACAATCGATCTGCATTAACCCGTTCCACTCCGTTCATTAATTTATAGACTTCTATCATATCTCCCCTCAACCGTCTCTTTTCCAGGTTAAAGAGCCCTAACCTTTTTAGCCTTTCTTCATAGGAGTATCTTTCCATCCCCTTTACCATTTTGGTGGCTCTTCTCCGAACCTTTTCTAATAACACTATATCCTTTTTAAGATAAGGCGACCGGAACTGCATACAATATTCAAGGTGCGGTCTCACCATGGAACGATATAGAGGCATTATAATATATATTTTTTTATTTTCCATTCCTTTCCTTATGATACCTAGCATTCTATTTGCTCTCTTGGCCGCTGCTGCACACTGGGCCAAGGGTTTTAACATGTTATCCACAATGATGCCTAAATCTTTTTCCTGGGTGGTGGTTCCTAATGTAGAAACTTGCATTTTGTAACCATGGTTTGGGTTGTTCTTCCCTAGGTGAATAAATTTGCACTTATCCCCATTAAATTTCATCTGCCATTTTGATGCCCAGTCTTCCAATTTATCGAGATCCTCTTGCAATTTTCCACAATCCTCTTGGGTTTTAACAACTTTAAATAGTTTGTGTCATCTGCAAATTTGATAACTTCATTCGTTATTCCCTTTTCCAGGTCATTTATGAATATGTCAAAAAGCAGCGGACTCAGCACAGATCCCTGGGGTACACCACTATTCACCTTTCTCCATTGGGAAAATTGGCCATTTAGGCCTACCCTCTGCTTTCTATCTTTTAACCAGTTCCTGATCCACAATAGTACATGGCCTCCTATTGCATGACTCTTTAGTTTTGCCAAAAGTCTCTGATGAGGGACCTTGTCAAAGGCTTTCTGAAAGTCCAGATACACTATATCAACCGACTCACCTTTGTCCACCTGTTTATTCACACCTTCAAAAAACATAACAGATTAGTAAGACAAGATCTTCCTTGTCTAAAGCCATGTTGGCTGTCTCCCATTAGGCCATGACTATCTACTTGTTGAGTAATTTTGTTCTTTATGATGGCTTCTACCATTTTTCCCAGTACTGACGTCAGGCTCACCGGTCTGTAGTTTCCCGGATCACCCCTGGAACCCTTTTTAAAATTGGCGTTATATTGGCGATCCTCCAATCTTCAGGTATTACAGATGATTTTAATGAAAATTCACAGATTACTAATAGCAGGTCTGCAATCTCATATTTCAGTTCTTTCAACACCCTTGGATGTATACCATCCGGCCAAGGTGAATTGCTACTCTTCAGTTTATCTCATAATTGTAATACATCTTCCCAATGTATCTATAGTTCCTTCAATTCTTCCACACCTTTAAATATCTCTTCAGTAATGGGTAACATCCCTACATCTTCCTCAGTAAAGACCGAAGCAAAGAATTCATTCAGTCTCTCTGCTTTCGCCTTGTCGCCTCTTAGTGCCCCTTTAACCCCTCTATGATCTAATGGACAAACTGACTCACCAATTTTTTGCTACGAATGTACTTGAAAAACTCTTTATTTCACATTTTTGCTTCTGCAGCAAGCCTCTTCTCAAATTCTCCCTTTGCCTGCCTTATCAATGCCTTGCATTTGACTTAGAACATAAGAACATAAGATATGCCATACTGGGTCAGACCAAGGTCCATCAAGCCCAGTATTCTGTTTCCAACAGTGGCCAATCTAGGTCATACGTACCTAGCAGTTTCCCCAAGGGACACAGGTTCCACAATGCTTGTATTGGTTCAAGCATTGATATCCTGGGTCCCTTCTTAATAATGGTTTATGGACCTTTCCTCCAGGAACTTGTCCAAACCTTTTTTAAACCCAGCTACACTAACAGCCTTTACTACATCCTCCGGTAACAAATTCCAGAGTTTGATTACACGTTGAGTGAAAAAATATTTTCTTTTATTAGTCTTAAATAGTTTACCCTGTAGCTTCATTGCATGTCCCCTAGTCTTTCTATATTCTGATAAGGTAAACAATCGATCTACGTTTACCCGTTCCACTCCGTTCATTAATTTATAGACTTCTATCATATCTCCCCTCAGCCATCTCTTTTCCAGGTTAAAGAGCCCCAACCTTTTTAGCCTTTCTTCATAGGAGTAGCCTTCCATCCCCTTTACCATTTTGGTGGCTCTTCTCTGAACCTTTTCTAAAATCGCTATATCCTTTTTAAGATACGGCGACCAGAATTGCACACAATATTCAAGGTGCGGGCTCACCATGGAACGATATAGAGGCATTATAATATCTTTTGTTTTATTTTCCATTCCTTTCCTTATCATACCTAGCATTCTATTTGCTCTCTTGGCCGCCGCTGCACACTGGGCCGAGGGTTTTAACATGGTATCCACAAGGACGCCTAAATCTTTTTCTTGGGTGGTGGTTCCTAATGTGGAACCTTGCATCGTGTAACCATAGTTTGGGTTGTTCTTCCCTAGGTGCATAACCTTGCACTTCTCCACATTAAATTTCATCTGCCATTTTGATGCCCAGTCTTCCAATTTATCAAGATCCTCTTGCAATTTTCCACAATCCTCCTGGGTTTTAACAACTTTAAATAGTTTTGTGTCATCAGCAAATTTGATAACCTCACTCGTTATTCCACTTCCCAGGTCATTTATGAATATGTCAAAAAGCAGCGGACCCAGCACAGATCCCTGGGGTACACCACTATTCACCTTTCTCCATTGGGAAAATTGGCCATTTAGCCCTACCCTCTGCTTTCTAGTGCTTGTGCTGTTTCCAGGTTTGGCTCTTTTTTCCATTTCCTGAAAGATGCGTTTTTGGCAACAACAGCCTCTTTGAACTCACCTTTAAACCATGCTGGCAGTTTTTTGGACTCCTTCCACTTTTCTTAAAGCGTGGAATACAGCTGGTCTGGGCTTCCAAGATAGTAGTTTTCAACAACACCCAAGCTTGATGTAAGTCTTTAACCTTTGCAACTGTTCCTTTTAGTTTTTCTTAACTATTTTCCTCATTTTATCATAGTCTCCCTTTCGAAAGTTAAAAGGCAGTACTGTGGATTTCCTTACTATCCCTCCTCCACTAATTAAATCAAATGTGATCATGCTATCATCACTATTGTCAATGGGCCCCAACACCCTTATCTCTTGCACTAGATCTGGTGTTCCACTAAGGACTAGGACCAATATGGCTTCCCCTCTGGTCAGTTCATGAACTAGCTGCTCCAAGAAGCAGTCATTAATTTCATCTAGGAACTTTATTTCCCTAGCATGTCCTTCCGTGACACTGACCCACTTGATACCGGGTTAATTGAAATCACCCCATTATTATTACTGCGCTGTAACTTTTGTTAGCTTCCTTGATTTCTTTGAGCATTTCATCATCCATTTGTTCATTCTGGCCAGATGGTCGATAGTACACCACCACTGTCATCGCCTACCCCTGTTTACATAGAATTTCAATCCATAGAGATTCTACAGCAAATTTTGTTTCCTGCAAAACCTTAATCCTTTCTGACTCAATGCCCTCTCTAACATAGAGCGCAACCCCTCCACCAATTTGATCAGCTCTATCATTACGATATAGTTTGTACCCAGGTATCACAGTGTCCCACCGGTTGTCCTCCTTCCACCATGTCTCTGAGATTCCAATCATATCTAACCTCTCATTTAGTGCTATATATTCTAACTCTCCCATCTTATTTTTTTGATTTCTAGCATTTGCATTCAAGCATTTTAGAGACTCTATTTTATTCATATAAATCTGGCTATTGGTAGACATGGGTAATTTGGGATCTTTAAGCTCTGTCTGCTCCATATTCGAGGGCATTTGGGCTACTTTACTCTTTTTTGGAACCTCTCTGCTTTGGTAGTATCCTTCAAGGATATATTCTTCTGAACCATGCGCTCTTGGGCGAATGTCGGCTTTTCCCTATTATCTAGTTTAAAAGCTGCTCTATCTCCTTTTTAAACGTTACTGTCAGCAGCCTGGTTCCATCCTGGTTAAGGTGAAGCCCATCCCTTTGGAAGAGCCCCTCCTTTCCCCAGAATGTTCCCTAGTTCCTAACAAATCCAAAACCCTCATCTCTGCACCATTGTTTCATCCATGCACTGAGACTCCGGAGCTCTGCCTGCCTTTTTGGTCCTGCGCGTGGAAGGGGAATCATTTTGGAGAACGCTGCCCTAGAAGTTCTGGATTTCAACTTCCTACCTGAAAGCCTAAATTTAGCCTCCAGATCCTCCCTACCACATTTTCCTATGTCATTGGTACCGACATGTACCAAGACAGCAGACTCCTCCCTAAGCACTATCTAAGACCTTATCTAGGTGTCGTGTGAGGTCCGCTACCTTCGCACCAGGTAGGCATGTTACCAGGTGATCCTCACGTCCACCAGCCATCCAGCTATCTACATGCCTAATGATCGAATCACCAACTATAACGGCTGTCCTAACCCTTCCCTCATGGGCATATGGCCCTGGAGAAACTTCCTCGGTGCGAGAGGGTTTTACATCACCTGGAGGACAGGTCCTAATTACATGATCACTTCCTGCCACACCAGGGTGACGCTCTCCTGTCACGTGACCTCTCTCCTCCATGGCAACAGGGGTGCTGCCAGACTGGAGGTGGGACTTCTGGACTATATCCCTGTACTTCTCTGTCTTTCTTATGTTTTCCAAGTCTGCTACTATAGCCTCTAGAGAACGGGCTTGTTCCCTGAGAGCAAAGAGCTCCTTGTACCTAGTGCACACGTAAGATTTCTCACCAACTGGGAGAAAATCATACATGTGACACTCAATGTAAAATGCTATGATGAATCTCTGTCAACAAATTGTGTTTAACTTAGGATTTGTTATCTGACATTGATCGTAGCAATCTTTTGATATATGTGGAAGGTGTTCCCAAGTTTAGCACGTCATTGTTAAGGTATGCAGTGCTAGTATTTTGAGATGCTACTCCGTGCAGGACCCAACAGCCTGACTCTCCATGAGACTTTGGATAGTGGAGCCTCTGGGTGTTGGTGTTTGTGCCCCTGTTGGCTGCTGCTGTAGGGCAGAGGTTCACAACTCTGGTCCTGGTGGGCCAAACACGGTTCAGGTTTCCATGCTGTCCCTAATGAATATGCATGAGATACATGTGCATACAATGGGGGTGGTGCATACAACTGGGACACTCTGCTCTAGGGATTGCACATGTTTATGGTGTCTGTGCTCTGTAGGATAAAATATAGGCATTTATGGCATGTGTATTTTATCTGCAATAAAGATTCCGTCTTTATTACCACGGTTTAGTTCTGAATTAAATATAGGGATATTGTCTGCAGGAGCCACAGCTGGGACTTGAACCTGTGACCTTCTGCCCCTGAATATACTGGCTGTGTGTACTGCACCAAACTGTTATCACAGAAGCAGATCATTTCCTGGGGATACCATGACTGTTTGTCAGACAGACCTTGTCTGTTGCAGTGCACGGCACCCACCTAAACAGGGCTTGGCCTTGGTCTGCTTTGGGTAGATGCCACTGCCCCCTCCACCACCAGCACTCCTCCGCCAACATGCTGACGTGCTCTTGTGCCGGTAGTGCTGATGGTGCGCAGTCCCAGGCCATCCAGTGTGCCATTAGGCGGCTGCCTATGGTGTGGTTTCTTAGGTGGGGGTGCCTACATGGACATGTATGCTTCCCCACTGCACTGCCTGCCAATGTTCTGTGGCCTTTGGGTACCTGCTGGTTGATGTCCATTGGGGCAATGTATGACACACACTCGTGGGCCTATTTGTCCTTAGTCAGTTGCTGTCTTGCTGTTTTTCTGTTTCTGTGTTCCTATGTGCCACCTAGGCTTATGCTTGGTCCACCCTGTGCCCCAGCTGCCCCACTTCATGTCCCGCCTTCAGTCCTCTGTGCCCCATTTGCAGCCTCACCGTCGTGCCCTCTCATACTTGGGTACTATGCTGCTGCTGCACATGTATCACTACTATCACTTTTCTTGGTTTCCCTGCCTTTGCTGTACATTGCTGACTGAAATAGTTTCTCTCTCCTGCAAATGTGCCTCTAGCGTGAGGTTTTTACTGGCGCTGATTTTCAGACCTTCATTTCACGGCATTAGTGTGCATGGAGCCTCTCCCCGCCCACTCTCCGCCCACTGACCCCTTATCTCCGCCCCTGGGGAGCCTTCCTCCGCCCTCTGGACAGCCTTCCTCCACCCTCTGCGCACCTTAATGCTGCCTGAGACATTATCGCATGATACGTGATGTTCTCGCATGGTAATGCGCCATTATTGCGCAATAATGTCATGTATCGCATGATAACATCGCTGCTGCAACATTAGCGCCATTTAGTAAACATACCCCTTAGTATACTTCTGTGTATTTTTAATTTTGTTATACTATTTGTGATATGCAATGTATTGCTTTGTAAAGAACATATGGAGGGGTATTTTAGAAGAGCCATCCAAGTGCAATCTGGGACATCTAAGCCAGCATGTCTGGAAAAAAAAAAAGGCACATCCAGGTACAAATATAGAAACATGATGGCAGAAAAAGACCATATGGCCTATCTTGTCTGGCTTTCGTTATCAAGTATAATATTGTAGTCCCCTTTTTCTTTATAGATCCTCTGTGTTTGTCTCATGCTTTCTTGAATTCAGATACTTTCCTCATCTCTACTACCTCCACTGGGAGACTATTCCACGTATCTACCATTCTTTCCATGAAGAAATATTTCTGCATATTACTCCTGAGTCTGTTCCTTTTCACCCTCATCCTATGTCCCCTCGCAGCAGATATTGCTTTCAATCAAAAGAGGCTCTTCTCCTGTGCATTTCTGCTATAGAGGTATTTAAATGTCTCTATCATGATTTCACATACATGGACATGCCTGAAATTGACATCTGCGGGAGCATCTACAAAGACATTCCCAGAACTATATTTCGGAATCCAGATATCTAGGATATCCTAATGGTTAGAACAGTGGGTTAGGAACAGGGAAGCAAAGGTTCAAATTCCACTACTGCTGTTGTTGACATTGTGCTTGAGTACTGGTGCTTTCTTCTCAGTTAAAACAAGCACTTTCCAGATGTTTGTTGATCAGGTCTAACCATAGATGTGATACCAGATGTTTTTGTGATCAGTCCAGGATGCCAGGAACTCCCCAGCCATACTTCCTCCATGCCCCTGTTCAGACTTGGATATCCTTATACTGGGAATCCCTAGAGCTGGCTTCTAAGATAGCTTTGGAGACATCTCTGTGCTTTGGAGATCTCTAAGTCTGTTTTCAGATTCCAAAGCACAAATAAGGCTTCTAAAATGACCCGCCGATGTATTATTTTATGGTGTGTTGATACTTACTGAATTGGGTTGAACTCTATATAGGAGAGGTAATATTGAAACCTAATACTGTATAGCATGACATTAAAATGCCGATACTGTGAAGCTTCAGTGGAAAAACAAATGCAGACATGCACCCTGCAGTCCCATTACATAAAAATAAAATATACCTACGTGATATTGCTATACTTCCCCGATGTTTCAGTCCCATAGAGGATCGTCATCATGGTGAAAGGGTCTGTTTAAAACAGAGAGAGAGCTACGTATGACTACTCAATGACTTTCCTGAGATGCTTATTGATCTATAACCTCACCACCCTGTTTTTGCATCTGCAGTACAAGCACTCATCTTGTTCCTCATTCTCATTGACTTATTTCAAAATCATAACAGTAAGCATTGCAATCATTTCAAACCTATTGAAACAGATAACTATCATGATGGATAAAGACCGCACGATGTGTCGAGTCTGATGTGTTTTACCTCCTCTGTGTTGCAGAGGTCATCACATCTCCTTCTTTCAAGGTGAGCACATAGGGGGATCATTTCATAAATTCATTTCAGCATATATGTGACAATATAGGCACAGAAAATGACTCTTATCAAAATCACCTCAGGTGTAAAAGTAGACATGATGGCATAGACAGGTACACTTTTACTAAAGGCATCATCGGAGGCATGGACACTTCCTATATGGAGAGTTACACCTGCTCCCAAGGAGGCCTAAATGCCCGCAACCTCAAGGTAGCTGTCATTGTTGCCGTGTGCTTGGTTGGATATTCATTGACAAATAAGCTTCGTTTTTTTGATGGAATTTATACTTTCGAATAAAAGGGATGATGCCGTCTGGAGGGGCCAGTAATTCATACTGACTTCCCTCGGCTTTGTCCAACAAAAAGATTAGAATAACTATTTTCTTTGGTTTTCAGGGTTCTTGTTTTGGTAATTTTTATTAACATACATAAAAAAAAACCTACGTTAATCTAGATAGGATTCCGGTTTTACACCATATGTATGGTCGAGGTGCTAAGATTATCAATATTGTCCCTTTAATATGAACCTGTGGTCTCAGCTCAAAATGTTTTGCAATATGAGGCAACTTGCTCCAAAGCTGCAAAAACTCCGATCACATCAATGACCACTCATCTTATCAGGTTCAAAGTCTTAATATTCACACCTTTTCTGGTCAAACAATTTAAAGCTGAATTTGAAACCAGAACTTATCTTAGATAATTGAAGCTTGTTCTGCTTTATGTAGACAGCAATCATGCTATTGGTTTACTGCAGGTTGCTTCTCATCCCCGACGCGACCTCTCAGGTACCGCACGTTTCATTTCTTCCTCAGGGGGTTCTTAAAAGAGCAAACCGAGCACTATCTACAAAACATAGCCATATTTCAAAAAGAGAAACATAGTAATCTGAAACTGGTTATTCAGAACATATATTCATTGATTCTTAAACAAAACAGTTCTTAAATGAAAAACTCCTAAAATGCCTTGCTTCTTATATAGAGAAAAGACCTCACCTCTATGTAATGATTCAAAATGTAAATAAATTACAGCTTGAGTAAGGCGTATGTTAGAACTGAATTCACAAAATTTTTCTCAAAAAACGCCACGCTTGCGCTCTACCAGCAGCGTCATTTATTGGATAAGGGGGGGCTGACAACGGTATATAGGGCAAACCACTCGAGCTTTGCGGGTACGCATTGCAGAACATCGGAGTAGGATTAAATGCAAGATGGCAGAAGCTCCAATCGTACACCATTGCTTGCAGAACAAACATTTGTTTGAGGACTTACGAGTGTTTGTTATTGAAATTGTTTCAATAGGAAGGAGGGGTAGATCACCAGCTCAACTACTCCTATTAACAGAGCAACGATGGATATACCGACTTGGTACGGTCATTCCGGGAGGGTTGAACAATATGATAGAATGGCGAGCGTGTGTGTGATCTCATTGCCACGTCACCGTTGTCAGCCCCCCCTTATCCAATAAATGACGCTGCTGGTAGAGCACAAGCATGGCGTTTTTTGAGAAAAAATGTTGTGAATTCAGTTCTAACATACGCCTGACTCAAGCTGTAATTTATTTACATTTTGAATCGTTACATAGAGGTGAGGTCTTTTCTCTATATAAGAAGCAAGGCATTTTAAGAGTTTTTCATTTAAGAATTGTTTTGTTTAAGAATCAATGAATATATGTTCTGAATAACCAGTTTCAGATTACTATGTTTCTCTTTTTGAAATATGGCTATGTTTTGTAGACAGTGCTCGGTTTGCTCTTTTAAGAACCCCCTGAGGAAGAAATGAAACGTGCGGTACCTGAGAGGTCGCGTCGGGGATGAGAAGCAACCTGCAGTAAACCAATAGCACGATTGCTGTCTACATAAAGCAGAACAAGCTTCAATTATCTAAGATAAGTTCTGGTTTCAAATTCAGCTTTAAATTGTTTGGCCAGAAAAGGTGTGAATATTAAGACTTTGAACCTGATAAGATGAGTGGTCATTGATGTGATCAGAGTTTTTGCAGCTTTGGAGCAAGTTGCCTCATATTGCAAAACATTTTGAGCTGAGACCACAGGTTCATATTAAAGGGACAATATTGATAATCTTAGCACCTCGACCATACATATGGGGTAAAACCGGAATCCTATCTAGATTAACGTAGGGTTTTTTTTATGTATGTTAATATTCATCCCTCTGTATAGTTGACCATCAATCAATATTGGTAATTTTTATAGCATTTACGATATTTTATTACCTTAACCTAGGGTGTTTTGTGGACATTGTTGCCGGATTGACATGAGTACTTTATGAAGACACATTGGGAAAAAACACTGCCATGGTAACAAATCTGCACTAAGCACAAGCTTGGGCAGAATTGGGGTGGGACGTGGGCATTGTGGCCAGTGAAATCAGGATGGTGACATATACTAGCTGTCACAACTGCCGATAGCATGGCTAAGGCTAATGTCAGCTCACAAGGCGGTCTTAAGTACAGTCTGGTAGCATGGCAGCTTCCAGGATCTTAGTTGCTGATAAGAGACGCCCCATGCAATGGCACAAACTGACCCCCCCCCCCAGAGCAAACCACCCCAAACAAATACCCCTACTAAGGGTCAGTCTGCCTCATTTGCTGAGCCACGGAATATGGGCCCATACAGTAAGGTGGTTTTATGGGAAATTAGATGGGGGTGGGAAAGGGGAGGATTGGGGGAGGCGTTGGGGGGGGGGGGCAGTGGGCGGTTGCCGGTCCCGGACATACAGAGCCGATTCTAATGTCAGCCCTGTACATTCGGGGCCAGTGACTTGAATGGGGAAGTTATTCCACCACCGAGGTGGAATAACTTTCCTGATTGTGCGGGATCCGCGGACCAGGGGTTAGGAAGGGACAGCAGGGGGCAGAAGGTATTCCCTGCAGCCTGACCCTGGCCCTGGCAGGCCAGATTGGGGGTTGTGTTGCGGGGAATTAGCTGCATGAGCTGGCATCCGGGGATTGCAGTTTTTAAATGGAGCCACAGTACCATGGCAACCAGATGCCATGGCACCACGGCTGCATTTAAAAGCCCTGACTGAGTTAGTCAGGCAAGGCCTATATATGCAGGCTGGGCTGAATCTCAGTCCCGGCCCTGTATGTACAGGCTTGATCACAATTCTGATCCCATGAGGTTAGACTTGCTCTTTCGGGATCAGAATCTGACGCCCTCTCTATGTCCGGTTCAGAGCGGGCATATAGAGGGCATGTATGCCCAGGACGGAATCGGGCTGTATGTGTCCAACCTGTGTAAGAAGCTATGAAAAACTGATCTACTAAATTCTAAAGAACGAGTCAAAATACAAATGCATGAATGGCATAAGTTAAAAAGTTGGAGATCTTGAAGACACTATTATATTGTATAAAATGGTAGATAAAGACCAGGTCTTGTAATGCTATCAGCGCTGAGTACGTGTTGTAGTGCTATACAAATGTTCAGCATTTGTCCATCTAGGTCCATCTAGTCTGCACAGTAAGGCAACTAGAGTAAAGTGTACTCACCTTTGTTTAGGGTTGTACCCACTGCTCCATGCAGGTCATGCCCCTCTAGACCTTTGTTTAAGGTTGTACCGCCGCTCCATGCAAATCACCCTCCTCTATTTCTTGAAGTATAAAAGATAGCTAAGTTTATTTTGATTTTAGCGTGTTGCTATAAAAGGATCTACTGTGTCTGTTGCATGCCATTTTGAATTCCATCTCTGCATTTGCCCTCACCATCTCCATCGGGAGAACATTCCAAGAATCCATCATCCTTTCAGTGAAAAAGTATTTCCCGACGTTGCTTTTTTTAGTTTACCTCTTTGCAGCTTCATTTTATGAGCTCTAGTTTTATAGTTACCCTTCTTTGAAAAATTGTTTGTTTGTTTACTAATACCCTTTAAGTATGTTAATGGTGTTACATTTATAATTAAGAAAAAACTTGCAAGAACTGTAATGAAATACAATGCAGTCAGTGAATGCTTAATTTATATTTGTATACGAGGAATGCCTATCAACACAACTATAATTCAAATATACGCCTCAACAACAGCTGCAGAAAAGGATGAAATTGATGAGTTCTATGAACAAGTACAAACTGAAATTGACAGAACATGCAAACAGGATATCTTGATAGCCATGGGTGACTGGAATGCAAAAGTTGGCAAAAAGAAGAAAGCAAAATGGTTGGAAATATGGACTTGGCAACAGAAATGAAACTGGAATTCTGCAAGACCAATGATCTATTCATCTCAAACACCTTCTTGACTATATCTGTGGAAGTCAATGATGGAAAAGCTCTATAACATCCACAAAGACAAAGCCTGGAGCTGACTGTGGTACAGATCACCAACTAATAGTATGCAAACTCCAGCTAAAGTTGAAAAACAGCAAGCCACTCATGAATGAAACAAAATAAGACCTTGAGAACATACTACTGGAATTTAAAGACTGCCTGCAAAACCTATTTGCTGCTTTAGATAAAAATGACAGAGCTCCAGAAGAGTTATGGGATGCCATCAAGAAGGTTGTGTTGGAAGAAAGCGAAAAGTCTCCACAAAAGATGAAAAAGCAAAAACAGCCAAAATGGATGACTGAAGAAACTCTGAAAATTTCCCAGAAACACAGAGAAGCTAAAGCTAGAGGAGAAAGAGAAGCAATTGCAGAACTCAACGAAGATTTCCAAAGTGCAGCAAGACAAGGAGAAGTACTTCAATGACGCATGCAAGGAAATGGAAGCAGAAACTATTAGAGGAAGAACAAGATCGGCCTTCCTAAAGCTACGAGAGTTAAAGAAAAAATTCCAGCCTCAAATTGGAATGTTAAAAGTTGCTCAAGGATCTATGTTGAATGATGCTGAGAAGATCAAGAAAAGGTGGAACGAATATACAGAGTTTTTATATAATAAAGATCAAGTGGACCAACAGTCATTTCAACTTGTACCTTATGATCTGGAACCATTGGTGATGAAAGAAGAAGTTGAAGCAGCATTGAAAGCCTTATCAAAGAACAAAGCACCAGGCATTGATGGCATTCCCATAGAATTGCAGCAATCTGATGCAGCTGTTATCATACTTACTGGCTCTGCCAGGAAATTTGGAAGACAACATCATGGCCAACTGACTGGAAAAGATCTGTGTTTATACCAATACTAAAGAATGGTGATCCAACTGACTGTGGAAATTATCAATCGCTCTGATCCCACATGCCAGCAAGATTCTACTGAAGATTATTCAAAAGAGACTACAACATACCTGGAACGAGAACTACCTGAAGTACAAGCAGGGTTCAGGAAAGGATGAGGAATGAGAGATATTATCGCGGATGTGCGATGGATCCTTGAAAAGACTAAAGAATTCCAAAAGGATATTTATTTGTGCTTTATTAACTACAACATTGGCTTTTGACTGTATAAACCATGAGAAACTCTGGACCACATTAGGAAGCATGGGCATACCAGAACTCCTGATTGTTCTCTTGCACAACCTTTACATTGATTGAGAAGTAACAGTTCAAACGGAACAAGGAGAAACAGAATGGTTTAAAATCAGCAAAGGTGTATGACAAGGCTGCATACTTTCCCCATACCTTAATTTAATTTATTTATTTAACATCTTTTATATACCACGCTATTTGTTATCAGTACGGTTTACATCTAACAAAGGATGCACAATTCAGTCGAGACTGTTTTGCACTTACATTGTAACAGGAGTTAAACTTGGAAAACAGGGTAACTGCTTACATTGTAACAGGAGTTAAAACTTGGAACAGAACGGGTAACTATATACATATATACATATGGCATAGCATTTAGATTAGGCTGGAGTTTCATGAAGAACCATGGCAAGGCCACAATATACTTGGGACCAAGTTGTTTATGTAGAGAGTGAAAGGTTTGAGGGGGTTGGTGTGTGATTGATCGGGGGCAGGGTGGATGCTTGAGCGAAGTGAAGTAGGAAAATGTGGTGTTTGATTGCCTTACGGAACTGAATGAGGTCTTTGATTGATCTTATTTCAGGTAGGAGGTCGTTCCAGCATTTTGGGGCATAGAAGGCGAAGGTTCTTTTCCTGGTTGTCTGGGTGCACTTGATGGAATCTTTAGGGATGATCAAGGTGTTGTCAGTTATTGACCTCCTTATTCTGTTGTTCGGGATGAGGGTGATGAGGTCGCCGAGTGTCGTGGGGGCTAGGTTATTGATGATCTTGAATATGATGAGAAGAATTTTCTATGCTAACCTGCAATGAATTGGTAGCCAGTAGAGTTCCTTAAGTATCGGGGTGATATGGTCCGATCTGGCTAGACCACAGAGCACACGAGCAGCCTCATTCATGGCAAGTTGCAGCGGATTGAGGGTGTTTTTGGGGAGACCATAGAGGATAATGTTTGCAGAATCAAAGTGTGGTAGAATGAGGGCCTGGAAAATGGTCCGGAAATCATTAAGGGGTAGCATGGGTCTGAGGTGCCTTAGTGTTCTAATTTTATTGTAAATTGTCCTTGTAGTGTTTCGTATGTGCTCCTTAAAGTTGAAATGCTGGTCCAGTGTAATCCCTAGGTAGCGTATGGTGAGTTTACTTGGAAGCTCCGCATCTCTTACTTTTAGGGAGGATGGAGGGGAAAATTCTTTGTTCTTAGATATGAACAGAACTTCCGTCTTCTTGAAGTTTATGCGGAGATTTTGAGATAGTAACCAGTCAGTGATAGCGTCAAAACAGTTGATAAGGTTGGTGAAGTCTGGAAGTTTGATTTTGAATGGCGTAAACAGCAGGACGTCATCTGCATAAATTAGGGTGGAGATATTGTAGGAGCATATGATGTCACATATCGGCTGCATGTAGATATTGAAAAGCAGCGCAGACATAGAGGATCCTTGTGGAACACCTTGTTGTTGGTGGAAGGGTGCAGATGTAGTGGATCCAACTCTAACGTGTTGCCAACGATCCGTTAGGTAAGACTTACACCATTCCCAGGCGAGACCATGGATACCCTTCTCCTGGAGACGAGTGAGAAGTTGATTGTGATTAACGGAGTCAAAGGCAGCAACGATATCCAGGAAAATGAGAGCGAAGCCGTTTTCGACCTTGTCCATTTCTCTATTCAGAGTGTTGGTTAGGGTGGTGAGGAGAGTTTCTACTCCATGTGATTCCCTGAACCCATGTTGACAGGGGTCGAGGGGTGACACTGCATCAATGTGATGTTGGATCTGTCTCTGGACAACCTTCTCGAAAATTTTGCTAATAGAGGTATACTCGAGATTGGGCGGTAGGAATCTGACTTCAGTGGGTCAAGTCTGTTATTCTTCAGGAGTGGTCTTATTGAGGTTTGTTTGAGGAGTGAGGGGAAGGAGCCTGTTGCAAAGGATAGCCCAATGATGTTGATTAGAATTGGACTAAGTTCCGTGCGCATGGTTCTGACGTGTTGATGATGGTGATGAGGTCTTGGATGTTTTTCTCCATTGGAGGGGTGAATTTTGTAATAGGTGGAAGTAAGGTGTGAGTATGACACGGTGTGGTGACTAAAACTATATTGGTTTTGGAAATCTTGGATTGAAGGTAGTCAGCATAAGACTGGGGGGAAATAGGATTGGGTTGAGTAGGTGAAGGTTCCTTAATTAGGGATTTTGCTAAGCTGAATAGGTCTTTAGGTTTGTTTAGTGGGCGGAGAAGGAGCTTCTGAGGTATATTGTTTCGCGGTAGAGCTTCAGGTGTTCTAGGTATGCTGATTTGTCGGTTTCGGAATGGGAGTGTCTCCATTTCCTTTCAAGTTTCCTGAGGGAGAGGAGGGATGTCCGAAGATCTGCTGTGAACCACAGCGCTGGATGTTTTTTACTTTTATAACTTTTGGAGGCTGCTGATTTGTCCATGGCTGGTAGTTGAGCGAATGTTTTTAATGTGACGTTCCAGTTAGTGATTGCTTCATCGAGGTTAGGAGTCATTAGTTTGAGCATAGGCAATGCATGTTTGATGAACTCTTCTTTATCAAGAGGTCTGAAGTGAGAAGTAATTCTGGATTCTGTTCTGGAAACATTGGGTGGGATTTGAGGCAGATGCGAGGGTATCTGGAACGTGATTAGCTTATGATCAGACCAAGGGATAGGGGTGATCGCGATGTTGAGGTTGGCCTTCTGGTTAGCGGCAGAGTGGGGAGCGAAGATTAAGTCCAGCAGGTTCCCTTTGAGATGGGTGGGGGTGTTCACCAGTTGTTCAAACCTGAGAGTTTGCATAGCTTCCAGGAAGGCGTCAGCTTGGTTGGACTGTAAGGAGGGTAAGTTGAAGTCACCGAGCAGCCAGTTGGGGTTGCGAGGGTTAGCTGGGTTGCAGGCTAAGTCAATGAGTGTAGAGATGACCTCAGGTGGGGAGGAGGGGGCTCTATATATGAGGTTTATGGTAATAAATTTGTTGGCGATGGTGACAATGTCTGCATGTATGGAGCTCTTGGATGTGAGTAGTTGAAATTCTAGGTCTGTTTTTGCAAGGATAAAGACTCCACCTCCTTTCTGGTTGGTCCTATGGCAGGAGTGAATGGAGAAATTGGGAGGGATTAGTTGGTTTATGAGGGCTGTATCAGTGTCTTTAAGCCATGATTCTGTCACCATGAGGAGATCTAGGCCATGTACAGCTATCAGGTCAGAAATGACTGGCCATTTCTTACGCACTGAGCGTGAGTTTATAAGGGCATGTTTAAGGAAAAGCTGTGTTTTTGGTGGAGCTTTTTTTGAGTTGTCAGGATGATTGAGGGCCACATATAGTAGGTGTGAGTGTCGAGAGTGGTGTGGGAAACCGGTAACAGAGTGGTAGGGGTTAGCATGGTTTCTCTTGCCCAGGTGGGGTAGGGTAGGGATGTGGCAATGCCCGGTTGAGAGGGCAATGGAGTTTTGTATGGTTTTTGCTAGAAGGAATATGGTGGTTAAGGTAAGTAGTGGGAGGGCCATGGTGGCTTGGTGGTTGCTGAGTGGGCCTTGAAGTATGAGCGTAGTAATTCTACTCGTTCGTGGACAAGTTAACGAGTGTGCAATAAATAAATAAATAAATAAACAAGGAGAAACAGAATGGTTTAAAATCAGCAAAGGTGTATGACAAGGCTGCATACTTTCCCCATACCTGTTTAATTTATATGCAGAACAAATCATCACAGAAGCAGGGCTGTATGAAGACAACAGAGGTGTGAAGTTTGGTGGAAGACTCATCAACAACCTTCGCTATGCTGATGATACCACATTATTGGCTGAAAATGAAGATGATCTGAAGCATTTGCTTCTCAAGATCAAGGAACATAGTCTTAAAATGAGGGTCCACCTTAATGTAAAGAAGACAAAGATCCTGACAACTGGCAAAATCAATAAGTTCATCATTGATGGAAAAGAAATTGAAATAGTGGACTTTAACCTACTTGGATCAGCTATCAATAAATAAACAAGCAGTCAAGAAATCAGATGATGCATTGCTCTTGGCAGCATGGCTATGAAGGACATATATATGATTCTCAAGAGCAGAAATGTCTTTCTCCATACAAAGATTTGAGTTGTTCAAGCCATGGTATTTTCAATAACATCATATGAATGCAAAAGTTGGACAGTGAAAAAGTTAGACAAGAAGAAAATTGATGCCTTTGAATTATGGTGCTGGCGATGAATGCTACATATACCATGGACTGTCTGAAGAATAAACCAGTCAGTACTAGAGGAGATCAAATCTAAGCTTTCTTTAGAAGCTCAGATGACAAGACTTCAGCTTTCATACTTTGGACATATCATGCGAAGAGAGAGATCTTTAGAGAAAGACATCATGCTTGGCAAGGTAGAAGGTCAACTCAAAAGAGGAAGGCAGCAATGAGATGGATTGATACAATAACAGCAGCTGTGGCTGCCAGTTGGTCAACAATGAGCTGCTTGATTGAAGATCCAACACAGTTTAGGAAACTATCCAGAGTTTCGCCATGAGTCGACACCGATTTAACAGCACTTAAAAACAACAACAGCAACAACATGGCTGCCACCTCTGCGATAGGAAAGAGTTAAGAATTTATTGATTCTTAGAAAGAGAAGTGACTAGACACACAAATCTCATTAGACCTCTGCAATGGATCAGTTTATAGGGTTCCTTAGAGAAGAACCTCTTGAGTTGTATATAGTCAAAGATCATGCATGACAGCCCCACCTCCTCCCTTGGAGCCACATTTATATTCCTCTAGTGAAAGGAAGGTTTTCCCTTAGAAAAGCTGATTAGCATATTTCAAAGAAACAGACATATTTTTGGGGATGCCATGTCTTGTGATTCCTCTAGGGATAGCCACAGTGGGGGCTGTTGGGACAAAGGGTAGACCAGGTGGTTGCTTAGATGGCATATACAAATAGAAGAACAGTAAATATGCAAGAGAGTGTCTGCCCATCATGCCCAGTACCCTGTGTCCATCAGTGTCCAAACTAGGGCACAGGTACCTAGCAGATACCCCAAAGGGTACACATGATACACAATGCTTGTAATGGGGCATGCAGTGCAAAGCGGGGATCCACACTAACAATGGCTAGGGACCTTCGCCAGGATCCTGGCCAAACATACGTATTTTAAACCCAGCTACACTAGCAGCCTTTACTACAGACTCTGGTAATGAAATGCAGGGGTTGATCATGCGTTGACTGAAAAACTAGTTTCACCCAGTAGTCTGGGAAGTAGCCACAGTGCTTGTCCCCTAGTCTACCCACACTCCAATGGCAGAAACAAGCAACCAACATTTATTCATTCCAGTCCAGGCAATATGCTCTAGACTCCATACCTACCACCACGCAGCCAAATCCTCCCAAGGTTGCACAAACATAAGTGGCAAGTGGTGATGGGGGGGGATGTGTGACTGTCCATGTATGCCTCACCCCCTGGACTCTGCATCCTAGGCATCTGCCTACCCGCATGTTGGCTGGCCTGTGACTGCACACCACCATTGCTGACAGCACATGGGCATGTCAGCATGGCAGGAGGGGGATGTTGGTGGAATGGGCAGCAGCACCCTCCTTCAGGAGACCACGGTCATGCCCTGTTCCAGTTCATGGTGCGCAGGACAACATGCAAGGTATGTCTGATGGAAAGCAAGGTAGCCCCAGGGATTGATGTACCTATGTAGCATCAATGTGGTGCACTACACACAGTTGGTGTGTGTTGAAGCAGAGTCACAGGTTAGGGTCTTGGCTGTGGATCCTGCAGTGCATGTTCCAACATTTTACCCCACAATGCAGATACAATACCAACATGTGCAATCCCCAGTGCATCAGCCAACAGTGGTACAAACACCCACACAGACAGGCTCCACTATCCACAGCTGGATGGAGCATCAGGCTGTTGGCTGCGGCACACGGAGCAGCAGTTAGCACAAGAGCACTACTACTACCTCCTGCACAATGAGCACACCTTAGCAATTCCTGCACTGAGATTGGGACCAGTGTGGTGGGCAGGGATGACAACCATCCCTATCCTTGCACAGTGCTGCAATATGAGAGTGTGTGTGTGTATGTCTATCCATTGTTTTGTGGCTTTCTACTCCTCACTGGGCCTCACAATGCCTAAATTGTTTCCAGCATTAGCCTGCAAATGTGCAAGGTACTGTGGGCATGGCCTGAATATGCAAATTGGCCAGGATGCATCTGCACCAGGGTTAGCGCAATGGCTGTGACATCATAGTGCCCGACCACCACCTGCATGAACTGAATGGCCACAGCACATTCTGCTGGGAGGACACTCTCGCTCTGAATGAGCAGTGACCATGGCACTGCTATGTACCCACAAAGTGCTATATAGTGTCTGCCTTTAGTGATATGGGTGTGCTTCCTCTCCTGGGGGTCCAATCACTGAACTGACTGCTGGGTGTCTGTGCCGTATGTCCCAAGCCTGGGTGCACATGGTCCCTCAGCGCACATGCAATGAGTACTGTCTGCAGTTAGTATTTGCATGGCTTGGACACCCGGGGGGGGGCAGCAGATGTAGTATGACTGTGCTTGCTGTGGGAAATGAGGTCTTCCAGGTCTACTCCCTGTATTACTGATAGGGCCTTAGTAACAAGTGTGGTTGTGTTACCTCAGCCAAGGGTTCAAATCTCACTGGACCACAGCAACCTCAAGCCAGAGGAACTGGGTTTTCTGTTCCCACAGGCACCCCTCCATTGGCTCAGGTACAAGACGTAGAATGTGAGCCCTTTGGGGACAAGGGAAATTTATTCTGTATGTGACTTTGACCCAGTGAATAACAGTATGGAAGTTTTGCTACATAATATATTGTCACGGAGACCCTTATGGTAGAGCCTCTGTGAACCCTATTTAGGCCACTGCCTAGGGTTTTGTGAGTTTTAATCTGCTTCTCTATTTAAAACAGAGTCAGTCAGTCGAGTGGTTAAACCATAAATTGGGGATTTATTCCCTTTCCCGAAACAGAATCATTCTTGGAAGTGCAAACACAACAAACAGCATCAAAACAAAAGCGGTTACAGAAAAATATCATCTTTTCCCTTGTTAAGGTCACAAGGTCATTCTCTTGAAGGTCAACATAAAGAAGTGATGTCGTCTGACAAACAAATTGTACAGTCCATCGGTACTGGGTCTGGACAATAGTTATTATTCTCCCATTGCATTATCTCGGGTCCACTCCCGATACTCTCAGTGTCACACTCTTTACATATGCTGGAGCATGGCACATTCCCCTGTGGCAGACAAACCCCTTTTCCTATAAAGTGCTTTTTAAAGTCAGGGTTATAAATGCCTGGTATGTGAAAGGCTTCTTGTTGGTTTCTCTCTCCTGTCCCACCTAGTGAGAACTCTGTATATCCTCCTGGTTTAAAGTTATGCTCTGGGCCACGCCCTCTAAAACATGCAGAGCTTTCAGCCCCTTCTTTATACAAACAAGGCTTTCAGCTTTTTACCTTGTTTCTGGCTTTGGCCTCTGGGTTAGTGAGGACCTTCTCCTGGATTCTCCAGCTACCCTCCGAGCTAACAGGAGCCTGGTTACTTTCCCAGCTGTTTCTGGCTCTGAAGTCACGCTTGGGCTTTCTTTCCCCTGGCACACTTCCTCCAGCCTGAGATGTGCTCATCGGTTGCTCATTCAGTCCTCCTGAGTTGCTGCCCCACTTCCTGCTCCTGCGGGGACTCTCTCTAGGACTGCCTGTCCAAAGACTTCCTCCACCACTCCTCTCTTGCCAAAGACTTCCTCCAATCTTCTCTTTCCAGAGACCTCCTCCAATCCTCTCTTTCCCAAGACCTCTTCTTCCTGGTTCTAACCAGGAACTTATATGCTTCCCTTCTCTGTACGTTACTTGGGACTCTGAGCACAGGTGCTCCTGATGAGCTTTTCTGTTTCTCCCTGCGTCAGAACTGTTACAGGGAAACTTCACTTTAATTCCTTTTAGCTTTTCTTGTGCTGAAGGCACTTGTTGCTCAGCTGTTTCTACATGTGCTGAGTCTTCCTGTTTAGTTAAATCTGAGGTAAGTTCCTCCTTTTCACTAACTTCCATGGGCTCTATATAGTCCACTGTGTCACAATATATATACCCTATGCGGATCTACACACCCCTCCCTCCTGGTAGCAGGTATCCATGGCATCAGCATTGTAACATTGGGTATAACAATGCACTGTTCTGCATGGGTCCTGGTCCAATAGGGCCAGATGAGACTGGTGCATACAGCAGAACACAAAGTGACTAGTACATCACACTGCAGGGATGGGGATCTTCAACATGGGCAGGTCCTACTGGGGACCCGGTGCTGAATGCACATAGTAACCCTCAGGGTGACCACAGACACTGCTCCATAGCACGGTTTGCAGCTGCTCTGTGCTTGTATCACACACTGTCAGTTCCTCTTACTGAGCTGAGGTGCTGCATAAGTTCAGTCTCCATTCGGTGATCAGCTGTAGTCTGCTGTTCTGCATGTGCACTGCATCATGGCTACTGGTGGGGCTACCCTATGCCGGCACACACAGCAGACATTTTAGGCGGTGACCTGCAGTCCTTTTGTATAAAGACATTGCTGCCCTGCAAGGTGTGGAGGTGTAGCCTGCTGGTTAGTTCAAGGTTTCTGTAGGCAGGGGCCAGGGGTTTGGTCCCTACCTGTTCCTTTTGTGACTATGCTACTCAGATCATTTTCATGCCTGTAACAGTCAGGGCTCTGCAGATCTGTGCTGCCATTCCATAGCACCCTCTCTTCAGCCGTCATCCATCCTTCAGCCCATCTATCTGCCTCTGTCAGTTGTGTACAGTCCTGTCTTCTTGTGCAGGCTGTTACCCCATGTCCTGCACTGGTATCCTTTTCTGCACTGCGGCTCTTCATGCTCGCCTCTCTTGTACCTGATCTGCATGGCATCACTACTACTGTGTCCTTCTGTCGTTGCAAACATCCTGCCACTTCTGCCTCTGCTCGGTGACACGTCTTCCCCATCCTATGCCATACTCTGTCACTGCGTGTGGCATTCACTGAACTGTAGGGACATCACCTTCTTGTGAATCTCCGATTGACCATACACAGCTTCTTGGGGCTTCCCACTGGCATCTAGTCCACCGTGTACATAGGAAGAATTTCGTCCATTAAACCTTCCTCCAGCTCAGCCTCAGAATCTCCACTGTCACTGCAGCACTTTACATTGGCACCATCCTGTGCATCGATACAGCTGCCTCCCACATGCTCATCTGCTTTACTTGCTGCCAAATAGGGTGCCCACCAATATGGCAGGTCCATCAATTTCCAGCTGTCCTTTCTTCCATCACCTTTACGTTGACATTCCTTGGTGCTCTGTCCCGCGTTTGGCTTACAGCCAAACCTTAAGGCACCTTAAGATGTACTAAGGCACCTTAACAGGAGATAAGGCACCTCAAGGAGCTTTTGTACATCTTAAGGTGCCTTGTCTCTTCTTAGGACATCTTGTCACCTTACCATACTAAGTCCTGTTAACTCACGTTAAATGGCCCAAGGCACCCTAACACCGGCATGCCCTACCCGCCCATTGCCTTATATGGCTTCAGGTACCTTAACGCTGCCCTTACCACCAGTGACTTTACCGCAGTTTAGTAAACATACTTCCAAGTTTAAAAACAAATGTTTGCCATGTCTCTAACTCAGGGCCGATAAATACATCTGTAATATTTGAGCCTGCTTTAGATTTACAAAAGCTTGGAGAGCTCCAAATAAGAGACTGTAACAAACTATGTGGAAAGGAGTTCAGTTCCTATAAGATCCAATGCTTTCCATTGTGCTTAGTAGACTGGTAGCAAATACTCTTCTAACAAATTAAATAGTAATACCATCTGAATTATTTTTATTTTTTTGAGGGGGGGATAGGAACTTTGCGCCTGAAATTTAGTGCTGACAGCCAACACTACTAAAGCAACTAAATGCCGGCGCTGAACTTTAAACCCAGATACTCAATGCCAGTGATATTGAGCATGTCTACTCTACAAATACCCATCTACAGAAATGGCATGTACTTTTAGAGGCCACCGAATTTTAGAAGAGGTTTTGTAGGTGCATATATCAGAATTCTTTGCATGGAAAAAGATGATAA
Organism: Ichthyophis bannanicus; assembly: GCA_033557465.1. Lineage (NCBI taxonomy): Eukaryota > Metazoa > Chordata > Amphibia > Gymnophiona > Ichthyophiidae > Ichthyophis > Ichthyophis bannanicus. Next base: position 1,797,627,082 of record CM066032.1, on the reverse strand, counting down.
AATTACCTCCCTTAAGTGAACCGAATGACTTAGACAGTAATTTTATTAAGGTTGCCTTGATTTATGCACATGCTTACAGTGAAAAGTACAGCATTTTAGCGGTTTCCGTGAAAAAATGCCACTAATGCACATGTAGCCAGTCACTATTCTGTAAGTTTGCACACCACACTGACGGAACGTACTTTCACTGTAGGCGTGCTCATGGGCAGAGTTTGGATGGACTGGACGGAGTGCATACAGTATTTACATGCGTAACTTATAACATACTATAACTTACGTGCACTCTTGAAAGATCTAGGTGCAGGCATTTACACCTGCCATAGAGCCGCCTGACTCAAGACCGAACACAATTTAGGATAGCTATCCAGAGGGTCGCCATGAGTCGACTCCGGCTCAATGGCACTTAACAACAACAACAGAGCAGGTGTTTAAGTCCTTATAGCTAGTTAAACACACATTTTTGACCACTTACGACCCTATGTATTAAATACGCATGTGCCTTACTTTGTAAAATAGGTTTGAAACACACGTGTTTATAAAATTATCCTCTTACAGTTCTGGAAGAAGTTAAACCCATGACCCTTTCCATTAGATTTAGGTTCCTGGGAGTAGTTATGTTTACTTTTTTTGTATGTGTACGCTGCTTTAGATGGTACCGTGATACAGTGCCAGGAATATAGTACATAAACGAGTTAAAGAACATTTTTATTTATTTATTTTATTTATTTACAGTCTCTTATATACTGTGCTATTCGGCATCAGTGCGGTTTACATGGAACATAAACTCACAACAGGGCGGCAAGCCGCTCTGTGTTTACAGAGAATGAGTACTAAAAACTTGGCTAACAGGGGGTAACTATTTACACATAGGCGTCATGTTTAAGTCATATCGGAGGTAGACTGAGTTGAGGTTGGATTGCCTGTATGTTGGTGTTGCTGTACTAGGATGTGGAGGGGGTTGTTCGTGTGCTGGCTTCCGGGTAGTACTTGAGGAAGAGATGGTGCTTCAATGACTTCCTAAACTAAGTTAGGTCAGGAATTGCCCGGATGGTGGGTGGTAGGGCGTTCCAGCATCTGGGCGCACAGAACTTGAAAGCCCTGTTTGCTGTTTATTGGGTGCATTGGGTTATCGCCTTTGGGACTTTCAGTGTATTGACTGCTGCTGATCTTCTGAACCTGTTGGGGGGTATGGTGTGGATAAGTTCCGTGAGGGAAGCAGATGAGAGCCCATTGATGGACTTAAATGTCAGCAGTAGGGTCTTGAATGCGATTCTGCCATGAATCGGGAGCCAGTGCAGCTGTTTCAGGATGGGTGTCACGTGTTCGCTTCTGGGTACCCCATGTAGAACTCTCGCTGCAGCATTCATTGCAAGCTGGAGTGGGATCAAGGTGGATTGTGGGAGACCTTGAAGTATTGCGTTTGCGTAATCAAAGTGTGGTATAATCAGTGCTTGGTAAATTGTCCTGAAGTCATCCGGCTCTAGCAGAGCACGTATGTGCCTGAGGGTTCGGATCCTGTGGTACACTGTCTTCACTTTGTTAAATAACCGAATGCACCCAGGCAACAGTAAACAGAGCTTTCAAACTATGTGCACCGAGATGCTGGAATTCTCTGCCACCCAGCATACATGCAATCCCTGACCTAGTCCAGTTTAGGAAGGCAGTAAAACACTATCTATTCCTCTTATACTACCAGGTAGACAAAGATCCAGTATTTTATTTTTTTAGACAGTTTTGTATACCTCCTTATCCTTCAATCAAAGCGGTCACAACACAATTGGGGGTACATTTAACACACGGGGATATGAGACACATACACTAATACTTACAGGGAACATGGGCAATGGAGGGTTAAGTGGCTTGCCCAAGACCACAAGGAGCATCTGTGGGACTAGAAACCCCAGTCCTTCCGGCCCAAGGTTGCTGTCCTCTAGTGGGATTTGAACCTCCGACCTTCTGGCCTGAAGTACCTTGCACCAACCACTAGGCTACTCCTCCCTCACTAGGCTACTCCCCAGTAGTCCCACCCACAGTCTAGTCTAGTTCGCACAACCAAATCTGACCCTATAAGACACTCATGAGCATAGCTAATGTGATACTAATTCTATAAAAATCTGGTGTAAATAGTTACCCCAAGTTATCCTAGTTTTATATCCTGTTTTTTGTAAGCACAGTTCATTATATGCAATGTGTATGTTTTATGTTTCATGTAAACCACACTGATGTTGAATAGCGCGGTATAAAAGAAAATCTAAAATAAATAAAATAAATAAATATGTGTGCCTTCATGTCGAGGTGTTGGTCTAGAGCAGCGATGGCGAACCTATGGCACGCGTGCCAGCTGTGGCACGCGAAGGCCTTGCAGCTGGCACGCGTGAAGGTCCGCAAAAAAAGAAAAAGCGGGCTCTGGCTGCTGCCGCGGACGCGGCAGCATGCAGTGTCCCGCGGGGCCCCCTCCGCCCGCTAAGCCCCTCTGCAAGGGCTTTCAGATTCGCGAGGGAGACAGCGTCTCCCTCGCGTCTCTGTTAAGCCCGCAGGGGTTAATGGGAAATTTCCCATCAGCCCCTTTAGACGCGAGGGACTGATGGGAAATTTCCCATTAGCCCCTGCGGGCTTAACAGAGACGCGAGGGAGACGCTGTCTCCCTCGCGAATCTGAAAGCCCGTGCAGAGGGGCTTAGCGGGCGGAGGGGGCCCCGCGGGACACTGCATGCTGCCGCGTCCGCGGCAGCAGCCAGAGCCCGCTTTTTCTGTTTTTAAATTTGCCGGGGGGGGGGGGGTTAGGACTGCTAATGGGCGGGGGGGGGGGTTGGACTGCTAAGGGGCTGGGGGGGGGTTAGGACTGCTAATGGGCTAGGGGGGGTTAGGACTGCTAATGGGCTGTGGGCTGATGGGGGCTGTCTGGAAATGGGGTGATGGGGGGTTAGGACTGCTAATGGGCTGGGGGGGGTTTGACTGCTAATGGGCTGGGGGGTTAGGACTGCTAATGGGCTAGGAGGGGGGGGGGTAGGACGGCGAATGGGCTAGGGGGGGTTAGGACTGCTAATGGGCTGTGGGCTGATGGGGGCTGTCTGGAAATGGGGTGATGGGGGGTTAGGACTGGTAATGGGCTATGGGGGGGGGTTAGGACTGCTAATGGGCTAGAGAGGGGGGGTTAGGACTGCTAATGGGCTGGGGGGGGGGTTAGGACTGCTAATGGGCTAGGGGGGGTTAGGACTGCTAATGGGCTGGGGGGGTTAGGACTGCTAATGGGCTAGGTGGGGGTGGTTAGGACTACAAAAGGGCAAGAAGGGGGGGGTACGGACTGCTAATGGGCTAGGGGGGGGTTAGGACTGCTAATGGGCTAGGAGGGGGGTTAGGACTGCTAATGGGCTAGGGGGGGTTCGGACTGCTAATGGGCTGTGGGCTGATGGGGGCGGTCTGGAAATGGGGTGATGGGGGTTAGGACTGCTAATGGGCTATGGGGGGGGGTTAGGACTGCTAATGGGCTAGAGAGGGGGGGTTAGGACTGCTAATGGGCTAGGGGGGGGTTAGGACTGCTAATGGGCTGATGGGGAGGGGTTAGGACTTGAGGTGGGCTGTTGGGTGGGGTTAGGACTGGAAATGGGCTGATGGGGGTTAACACTGGAGGTGGTCTGATGGGGTTAGGACTGGTAATGGGCTATGGGGGGGTTTAGGACTGATAATGGGCTATGGGGGGGGGCTGGGACAAGAAATGGGCTGATGGGGAGGGGTTAGGACTTGAGGTGGGCTGATGGGGTTAGGACTGGTAATGGACTGTGGGCTGATGGGGGGGTTAGGACTGGCAATGGGCTATGGGGGGCTGACTGGAAGTGGGGGGTTAGGACTGGTAATGGGTTATAGGGGGGGGGCTTAAACTGAAAATGGGGTGATGGGGGGTTAGGACTGGAAGTGGGTTGATGAGGGGGGGATAGGACTGGTATTGGGTTGGGGGGCTGCTAGGACTGGAAATGGGCTGATGCAGGGACTAGAAGGGAATGGATGCTGGGTGAGGCTGGAACTAGAAGGGAGCTGGTGTTGGGGGAGGATTAGAATGGGATGGGGCTGGGAGAGTAAAATGGAGAGGGGAAAAATATTTTGTGTGGGAGGGATAAAAATCTACAATTGGCCGGGTATTGGGAGAGTAAGTGGGGATTGAGGATGGAGGGGTAAATTTTGAGTAGATGAAATAGGAATGAGGAAAGAGCCAAAGGAGAAAGATTAGTATGTTAAAGCAGATGTAGAGAGAGAATGGAAAAAAAAAACAAGAAGACAGAAGAAAGGACAAATGGACAGCAGATGGAGAGTTAGCAGAAGACACGAAGAAACCAGAAGAAAGTGGCTGGAACAATTGCAACTGAAAAAAAATGCACAAAAGGTAGAAAAATATCTCTTTATTTTGAATTTATTAACTGGAATATGTCAGCTCTGGGAAATGTGCATCATTAATTTTTGCGCTTTGTTTAGTACAAGAGGAAATTAATATATAGTTTTATTTCTACAGTGTTGTTGTATATTCCAAGTTTGGCTTTTGGGGTTCCCAGTTTAATTATTGTCTTCCTGTTTCTAAATTGTGATTCCTTGTTTGGTGATGGTCTGTTCTGCATGTGTAACTGAGCTGAGGTATTCTGTTTATATAATTCCTATTTGACATTGCCACTTGTTCTTTCCCCAGTAGGTCATGTATTGTTGTTCTCTGAGATGTATTGGTTTAATATTTGCAGTGTTGCCTTTTGATAGGTAGAGTATGGTGCTTTGTGAGTCCTGGTAGTGCTGTTAGGATACGGCGGGTTTGCTATGGGTTCTAAATGGGCAGCGTTTGTAGTAGTTCCTAATGTGCCTGGCGGTTGGTACTGGATTATAGTAATGTAGAAACCTTTTAGTCTTTCTTTATCCATATACTCATTAAGAGGCATGTTTACTAAAAGTTAGTGTATGGTAACATTATGCAAATATTTATGCAAATGAAGCACCTTATGCAAATGGGGCTTTAATTGACGTGCTGGCACTTTGAGGAAATTCTTTGGTTTTGTGCGGCAGTTTGGGCACTCGGGCTCAAAAAGGTTAGCCATCACTGGTCTAGAGTGACGCCCAGGTATCGGATTGTACTTTTGGTTTGTAGTTCTGCTTCCTTAACCTTTAAATGGGTAGGCGGGTTGAAATTTTGGTTCCTTGTAATGAAAAGGACCTCTGTTTTCTTGTGCTGTATTCGAAGGTTCTGAGTTTGAAGTCAGTCGGACACTGCATTAAAGCAATCTGTCAGTGGGAAGAGGTCCAGTTGTTCTGTTGCGAAAGGCATGTAAAGTAGTACCTCGTCTGCATATATTAGGCATTCGACATTGAATGATCTGATGAGATTACAGATAGACTGCATGTATATATTGAACATCAGGGCAGAGAGGGAGGATCCTTGCAGAACGCCCTGTCTCTGGTGGAAAGGTTTTGATGAAAAAATTCCAGATTGTACATGCTGCCATCTGTCGGATAATTATGACTTGCACCATTCTAAAGCCTTATCATGAATACCCTTCTCCCTGAGATGCCCCAGGAGAATCTTGTGGCTTACCGAGTCAAAGGCAGCGGCTATGTTCAAGAAGATGAGGACGTACTCTTGGTGTATGTTGTCGATTCCAGTAATTATGTTGTTGTAGAGGGTAGTGAGGAGTGTTTCCACTCCATGAGACTCCCTGAATCCGTGTTGGCAGGGATCCAGCAGCGAGGCAGATTCAATGTGGTCTTGTATTTGTCCTTGGACTTCTTTCTCGATGATCTTGGCTAGAAGTGGTATGCTAGCTATCGGTCTGTAGGAGTCTACCTTCTGGGAATCAAGCTTACTGTTTTTCAGCAGAGGCCTAATAGACGTATGTTTGAGGCATTGGGGGAAGGAGCCTGTTGTGAAGGCTATGTCCATGAGCCTGGCTATGAACGGGCTAAGCTCACAGCGTAGCTCTTTTATCCAGAAGGCAGGGCAAGGGTCGGTTTGTGCCATGGTGGTGTTGATCACAGCGATGGTGTCCTCAATGCCCTTCTTGGATGGCATGGAGAAGATGGTAAAATTGGATTTAGGTAGGTTGACTCATATCCGGTGGTGGGTGCTGTGGCCGTGTTGGTCTGGCATATTTTCGATTGCAGGTAATCTGCGAATTCTTGGGGGGTGGATCTAATTCGGTTGGTCAGGAGCTGGTTCTTTCGTTAGGTTCTTAACCAGACTAAAAAGGTCATGTGGTTTGTTTAGTGACCGTTTTAGGGTGTCCGTGTGGAATTGTATCAGTTTCCCTGTAATTGTTTTGTGGTGCTTTGTCAGGTGATGGTTGTATGTTCTCTGGTCTTCTGCAGAATAGGATCGACGCCAGCGTCTTTCTAGCTTCCATAGGTGGATGAGAGAAGATCGCAGATCTGTGGAGTACCAGGCTGCATTTCCTTGGAGGTTTGGTGGACGGAGGGCATTGAGCGATGCTGCTGAGGCTATTGTTCCAGTCTGTGACCAGATCATCAAGGTTGGGTGATGTCGAAGCGAGTACCGTGATACAGTGCCAGGAATATAGTATATAAACGAGTTAAAGTACATAAATAAATGCATAAATAACCAAATATGCACATTTATTTGAACAGAGGTTTTCTCCACTCTAATGTAGTATAAATAAAGATATCAAGGTTGTCCACACTCTCCACTTCATTTGGAAATTTGCTATAGCAACAGTCCTTTCTATTCAGAGCTTTCAGAAATGAATTCACATACATCAAAACTGTTTCTGTCAAGTGTGCTATAATAAAAGTCTTTACTATATCAATACTAAATGTACTTGTACAGCATAGCATGAGGCAATTTCTATATTTATCAAGCTGTGCAAACATTGACAGACTGTAGACTCCAGCAGTGTCATGACTCAGTAATGTATGACTCTGGTTAAACAATTACGCAGAGAGATATGGTCGTGGAAAGGGGACTGAGTGGTTTTCTTTACGTAAAGGGTCTACCTAATATTCACCGGTCTCTTGGCTGCTGTGACTTAAAGCTTTTATTTATTTCAACATCATGTTGCTCATTTTAGAAGCTTTGTCTGGCTCCTACCTGCAGAAATAACGGCACTTACAGGACCATGTTGGCTGCATGTGTAAATGGCAATTTCGGAATGATAATATTTACATGTTATCAGGTGTACTAAGGATCAAACCCACGACTTTGAGCTTAAGTCCTCTTGATAAGACTATGAGTGGCAAAAGGGGAAGCCTGCCCCCCTCTCCTGGAGGAGCCCATTCAACCAGCAAGGAAGTCTAGCCAAAAGCACGTTGGGTCTGCTTCAGTCCTCTTGCCAATGCTTCTCCTAATTCCTGAACTTGGCTGTTTCCTCTGCTGCCCTGAGTTAAGCCCCTCCACCCACGCTCCTGCCCAGGGTAGGCTCTTAACACGTGTAGAAGTCTGGAGCACACAGATTCAAAGGGGGTATGTTGATTTGGATGGGAAAAAGAATTACAGATGCGTTTCCCATTTTACGGTGGGAAGACACACATATTTAAAATATTCCCCCATTAGCTTTGGAACCATTTCTGAGGCACACAGGCGTTTTGCTAAAGTGCTCATTTCAGTCAAGGGTTGAAACAAGAGGTTGATAGGGTAATTGTGGTTAGCCCCCTAAATTTTTTTGGGTGTTTAAAATGTTAAAATATACCTTTTGGTACTTCACACCTTGATTTGGCCCCACTTTTACATGTTTTTGCTGAAAATGGAGCCTCTAATTATATAATTGCTGGTGCTTATAGATCAGACATCAGACATTGGCACTTCCACATATGATCACCAGGACTCATATTTGGAAAATGCCAAATAATACTGTTATTGTTCTGTCTGTGTAGGTTTGTTAAATAGCTGCTCTAGCTGTATGTGTCAGCAAATATATGGGGCTTGTTTACAAAGCCGCGGATTTCAATGGGGCCGCGGCTCCGATAACAATCGCGAACCGCTACCGCAGCTATGTAAACAAGCCCCTATGTGTATTTGCCGGTGTCCTTCTACAAAAGATTTTCCATTCAGCAATTCATTTTGTAAAATACTGTACCAGGGGGATTGTAGACACTCGGACCTGGACATTCTGATTCTTGCCTCGATGTTCCATGCAAAATGGGGCTGAATATGGATAACTATGGTAAAGGCACTAATGCCACTAATTTTTGTGGGCAGGAAAGGAAATTTCCCAAATATTAACTTGGAGATTGATTTGTTCCGAATGTACATAAAGAGAATGCATGTTCACTGAATTTAACAAGAAACGGGCCTGATGTTTGAAAAAATCAAACCCCCTTTGTTCCAGGGGTTCCAGTACATCATTAGTAGGTTGTGATGCTACATGAAAACCTCCCCCCCCCCAAAAAAAAAAACAAAAAACCTTATCCACAATAAGTGGTAAAGGCAAACGATTTATGGTGTGAATTTTTTATTCACTGAGACAAAGGCTGCATATATGCAATACCAGCAAGCTCTGTTTCAATTCTCAAAGCAAAAGTACACTTACTACTGAAGAATACTACTGATCATTTGTATAGCGCTACAAGGGGTACACAATGCTGTAAGACAAAGTCCCTGCTCTTCAGAGCTTACAATCTAATTGCACCCCTTTTTTCTGTGAGCAGATTTATTTTGCAAAAGTACAAGTACAGAAAGGGGCATGTTTACTTGTATAAATGAACAAATGGTAACTTGAAGAACCGTCGCCTAGACCAGCTCTGTAAATAGTTAAGAATGCATTGTATATAACTAAGAGTGTTCTGCGTGCTTTATACTGTCCCAGTGTTACATTGTTCTAGTTTTGGTACAACAGTGTGCTCACCACGACCCTGTTCCACCTAACTGTAAACCACCTTGAATGGTAGAAAGGCAGTATAAAAGAAAGTTTCCATAAGTAAATAAATTAACACACAATAATGCAACAGCCCTGTGTTAACTGTTAGGGACATGTCCATCATATGCCGCCATGCTAATTGCACCTTTGATAACACAGGTGCACTAAAAAAACATTTTTTTAAACTGCCTCTAATGTTTTGATTGATTTTTACGTTTTTTGGTGCGCTGAATCCAAATCTGGTAACCAATTTGCTCCATCACGTACAGATTTTTTGCTACATTGGGTAAGCAGTTTGAGATGAACGTTTCAGACTGAGTGCGATCGAGATAAAAGTTTCTTGGATGAATTCTTTATACTAATTGTTTAGTAGTTATTCAAATAAGAATAAAGAAAATTGTAATAAGGCAGCACATAAGAATAGAGTAATGTCAACAAAACACACTGTGATGGTAGCAAAATTGTCTGCACTTAAAACAGCCACATACATGTGCACAAACATTGAGCATATAAGAGCGAGGTTAGACACAAAGCAAAGCAAAGAAATGTGCAAAAAATGTTGTACAGGTATGTATGTAAGAATAGAAAACGCAAACCGCACCATTGCAATACATGAAGACAAGCACCCGATGGTGTGAAAATAAAATTCTAATAAATGAGATCCGACACTGTGGTAATAACTAGCAAATTTTTATTTCAAAGTTTAGTAAAAACACGATATTTGTCAACACAGTTTAGATTTTAAAGTCATTCTTGGGTCAATCAATCTCCTGGTGGGCCCATTTCTTCTTCCCCCGAATGCTTCTCTTGGTGCGCTGCTTGGCGTATTTTTCATCTGGGGTTTCCCGCAGCAGCAACCAGCAGAAATCAGCCATCATAGTGGTGTTCCATCTTCCTTGGTACCTTCTCTCTGCGTCCTTGATGTCCTGGTGAAACCTTTCACCTTGTTCTTCACTGTACGCTCCAAGTTTTCGGAAAAGTAGTTCACATGGGAGTGCAAGAAATGGACTTTCAGGCTCATGTTACAGCCTTGTTCTTTGAAGGCATTGAGCATCCTGGCAACAATATCCTTATAGTTCTCATCCCGCCTGTTCCCCAAGAATTTGAGAACAACATCCTTGAAGGAATCCCAGGCTTCTTTTTCCTTCTCAGACATCATTTCAGCGAATGCTCCATCTGAAATGAGTTTCCTTATATCAGGGCCAACAAACACTCCTTCCTTTAGCTTTGCTTCAGAAAGTCGGGGGAACTTTGAGCAAAGGTACCGAAAGCACTCACCATCTTTTGGAAGGGACTTGATGAATTGCTTAATGAGACCCAACTTAATGTGGAGAGGTGGTAATAGAATTTTATCACGAGGTACCAAGCTCTCATGAAGAACATTTTTCTCACTGGGTCTCAAATACTCCCGAATTGGCCAGTCTTTTTTCCCCCAGTGTAGGTCGCGGGCCCGGCTATCCCACAAGCAAAGGAAGCAGGGATATTTGGTGAAACCGGATTGCTGCCCTAATAGCATGGATAGAATTTTAAAGTCTCCACAAATCATCCACTTATGCTCATCATAACGAATCTTCTGAAGAATCAGGGCCAAATTCTCGTATTTTTCTTGGAGAATAACAGAGTGAGCAATAGGAACTGAAGCGAATGTGTTGCCATTATGAAGAAGAACACCTTTTATGCTGTCTTTTGACGAATCAATGAACAGCCGCCATTCAGCAGGATCATACTTGAGTTTAAACTTTTCCATCACTCCGTATATATCGTTGCAAAATACCAAATCTTCCTCTTCGCTGAAATACTTCAAAAATTGTGTCTCGCGGTTGCGGTACCAATAAAAAGTTGTTCCTGGTGACAATAGATTTTTCTGTTTAAGCCGAGAACCTAGCAGTTGGGCAGCATCTTTTGGGAGTCCTAAATCCTGGACTAAATCATTCAATTCAGCTTGAGAGAAAAGTTCAGGTTTCGGATCTGGTTCAGTTTCAAACTCGGAAGTACTGGACTCATCGGGAAAAGCCATCTGATGAGTCTCATCATGATCAGAACCGTCCACACAAATATGATCCAAAGATTTTGGTGGTTCAGGCACAGGTACTTCGTTGCTATGAGGCATAGGCCTAATTGCTGAGGGAAGGTTGGGGTAACTTATTACGTTCTTATTTTTTAAGTTGTATCCCTTCACAATGCAAGAGCAAAAATAGCAGTCACTGCTGTGGTCTCTTTGTTCACGCCACATCATAGGTATTCCGAAACGAAATGCTTGTTTTTTACCTTTCATCCATAAGCGTAGATCTTCCTCACATGTCTTGCACACTTTGTGAGGAGCCCACGGTTTGTCTTGATCGCCTAACTTCAAACCGAAATAGGCGAAATATACTTTTTTAATAAATGCAGAAATGTTCCTCTGCCGCTTTTTCACGGTATATTCCCCACAAATAAAACAAAAACTGTCCGGAGAGTTGACGCAACCTCTGGCTCTGTGAGCCATCACAAATACACAGCACTGCAAACTACAACTGTAGTGAACCACTTCGGAATAAAGCTGGATTACGACTGAGCAAACAAAAGGTAATAATGAACTTGCAAGAAACTGAAATTTGACAGGAACGTTCATGTCGCAACCACCGTGTTTGAGGGAGCGAACGAGGCGAGGCGAACAGGAAAGAACATGCGCCAGCGCGAGTACTGGATTTACCCCCCTGCCTCCCAATTGTCCTGTTAATGTATAAAATGAATACAAAACACTCTAAAATATCATGAGGGAGTGTTTCTAGTTAGTTAACCATTACAACCTCTATTTTGGGCCAAGAAAATAAACTGCAGTCGGCTAAAAAGAAATTATGTGAACATTCCTTATATGGGTAAGAAATCTAATTTTGCAAGAAAACGTGACGTGATGGAACATTTTGGCTATTTTTCCTGGATTCAGCACTCCAAAATCTATAGGAATCAGTTGCAAAACTGGAGGCAGTTTTTTGGTAGTGTACCTGTGATAATCAGCACCCGTTAATTACACGCACATTAACTACAATGTGCAGTCAATATCCACTCTCTGTTCTCAACTTGCCCAGTCCCAGTCTCATTGCTCAGAGCTTAGTATGGGAATTCTGCTACACTGGCTTTTTTTTTTAGCATGAATGAGGAGTTACCATGGGCCTGCCCTCACTGCTTAGCATTTTAGTACACATGCCCTAAAACTTTGAAGATGCATCCATGTGAGTACTTTTCTGCTTCCAACCAATTTTGAGACAGCTCATTAAAATGGGTAAATGTTTTTTAATCATGACCATTAATTTAAAAAAAATGTATAGTCTTAGGGAAAATCATGTCTGTGTGGTATATCATGTGTTATGCAAGGGTGCATCTAGGTGGAGCTCTAGCCTGTGAGCTCCCTGATAGGTAAATACAGGCCAATGCCCAGCAGCAGTCAGGGATCCCTTAGGGCTTATGCAATAGGAGCCACCTTAAGGGAACTGCAGTGCTCTTGTCTAGCCAAGAAGATATTGCCTTGGCTTTCCCTCATAAAAATGGTAAGGGGTAGAGAATTAAAGAGGCCTGTGATAGAAGGAAGACTTTGTTTGCAGATCCATGCCAGTTCCTCTGGCAAGAAATACCTTGCACAGTGGGGCAGGAAGGCATGGAGCTTGTTTCGTTTAAAAACATTGATTATTGTTTGTATGGAGTAACTCCTAACACAGTGTAACTTTACAATACTCCGTGAAGACCGAACTTCAAACTTGTGCAGATACAAAGGTGACAACTTTGGGATATGGCTGACTCACCCTTGTTCATTTTGACTGTGAGTTATTACAGTAAGTGAGGGGAGGGGGACTGTTTCCTTTGTCCCAGCAGGCAAGACTGGGGTAGAGGACTGCTTAGAGAGGAGCTGCTACTTCTGGGAACTGGTAAACACTTACTTGATGGGAAAATTCTCAAAGTCTTGTGAAATAGGAAATTATTTGGGTTAAGCTGATAAAATCTGTATGTTTCTTTAAATTTCTGTGCTTTTTAAGTCAACAATGATATAGCTTTACAGGCTGATTTTCAATTAAATGTAAAGTCTGTTAGGGTGTAGTTTAACAGTCAACCTTTTAATCATTTTAAGGTTTATCAAACTACTAATGAACCACATCTAAAATAGGGTTGCCAACTGGCCGGTTTTCAGCCGGCCTGGCCGGTTTTTCCACGGCCGGCCTGGAATGGTTGCCCTTTAACCTTTCCCAGCATTCGCGGCTTCACAGGAACAGCCGCCAGCGTGAAGGAAAAGGCTCTTCACGCTGGTGGCTGTACAGAGGGAGCCGGGGCCTCGCGCGGGCTTCCCCGGCTCCCTCTGAAGCCTCAGACAGCCGCGATGCTGGTCGGGGGGGGGGGGGGGCAAGGACTGCATTGGCGGTGTTGGGGGGGACCTGGACTGGAAAAGGGCTAAGGGGGGGGGGAAGTGGAGGGGAAAAGGGCAAAGGGGGGGGGACTTGGACTGGAAAAGGGCTAAGGGGTTGGGGGGACTTGGACTGGAAAAGGGCTAAGGGGGGGGGACTTGGACTGGAAAAGGGCTAAAGGGGGGGGACTTGGACTGGAAAAGGGCTAAGGGGGGGGGACTTGGACTGGAAAAGGGCTAAGGGGGGGGGACTTGGACTGGAAAAAGGCTGTGATGGGGGACCTGGACTGTAAAAGGGTTATGGGTGGGGACATGGACTGGAAATGGGTTGTGATGGGGGTGGAGGGGACCTGGACCAGAAAAGGGCTATGGGGGGGGGAGGGGAAACTTGGACTGGAAATAGGCTGTGATGGGGGGGGGGACCTGGACTGTAAAAGGGTTATGTGGGGGGGACATGGACTGGAAATGGGTTGTGATGGGGGTGGAGGGGACCTGGACTGGAAATGGGCTATGGTGGAGGAAGGGGGATCTTGGACTGCAAATTGGCTGTGATGGTGCGGGGGGACTCGGACTGCAAATGGGCTGTGATGGTGGGGGGGGGGGCCTAGGACTGGAAATAGGCTGTGATGGGGGACTTGGACTGGAAATGGGCTGTGATTGGGGGGGGGAGCTAGGACTGGAAATGGCCTGTGATGTGAGGGCTAGCACTGGAAATGGGCTGATGAAGAGCTGGAATAGGACTGGAAATGGGCTGATGTGGGGCATGGGAGAATGGGACTAGAAGGGAGTGGATGCTGGGTGGGCCTAGAACTATAAGGGAATTGATTTGGGGAGAGGACTAGAATGGATGGGGAATGAGAATGGAGAGGGGAAAAAATATTTTGTGTGGAAGAAAAGTCTATGATGGGCCGGTATTGGGAGAGTAAGAGGGGCTTGAGAATGGAAGGGTGAAATTTAAACGGATGATAAAGGAATAAGGAAAGAATTGGGGGAAAGAGCAAAAGGGAAACAATCAGTATGTTAAAGCAGAAATAGAGAGAGAATGGAAAACATCTAAAAGAGAAGAAAGGACAAATGGATAGCTCGCAGAAGACACGAAAAAAACCAGAAGAAAGTGACTGGAGCAATTGCAACTGAAAAATAAAACGCCCAAACAGAAGGTAGAAAAATACTTTTTATTTTGAATTTATTAACTGGAATATGTCTGGTCTGGGAAGTGTGTATTGCTAACATCTTTGCGTTTTTGTTTAGTGCAAGAGGAAATTACTTTATAGTTTTATTTCTCCAGTGTTGTAAATTTCATGTTTGGATTTTGGGGTTCCCAGTTTAATTATTATCTGACCAAGGAAGTTAGCCTACACGTATCCTCGGTAATTTTTGTGGGTGGGGCTGGGGGCGGGGCAGGGGTGGGACTAGGGGCAGAAAATGGGTGGAGCATGGCAAGCCACAGGTGTCGGGTTTTTCTCGGTGAAAAAGTTGGCAACCCTAATCTAAAAGTGTATCCAAACACAATATATATGTGAAACACCTTAAACGAGCACAGCACTGCATTTAGATCTCAACATTAAAATCTTTGGAGCTCTGTCTCAACGTTCAATTGGAAGTAACTCCTGCTTGTTTTCTGTCCAAAAGCAAATGAATGTAAAATGTATCCCAGCTGGTTTTTAAATCCGGCATTTGACGTCAATGAGGAAATGACTCAATAACTGTGAGCCAATGAAATTCAATGAATTCAACAACCCTATCACAGAAGGCTCATGTTTATTAAAATACATAGAGTCTATGATTCACCCTATTAAAGCTTGTCTTCGCGAACTTCAGTCACACCAGTTGTAAACCATTGTGTTCAATCTCACATACCTTTGCTAATTTGAAGTGGTGAGTGATAGATTTTGTCTCTTATTTACCCCAAGGGGGGATCATGAACTGAAATTACAAACACTTGCACAATCATGGATTTTCAGGTTGAATTAGGAACTTGATTGATGGAGCCTTTTGTGTAGGGTTGTTGAACCACTGACGTCATATGCCGTGTTCGTTTGAGGAATGACAACTCTGAATATTACATGAGGAAAGAAATTAATCCCTGCCTAAAATCTATGTACTTTTTGTTTTCTCTGTGTAGTGGTTTTAGTTATACACAGATATAAGTGATTTTAAATGGATTGAAGAAAGTTTGTGGTGTTTCACACTTTTAGATTTGGTAAACCTTAAAATGATTAAAAGGGAAAATTTGTTACAAGAAATATTGCTCCTCAAGACAAATATTCCAACAAAAAAACCTTTCACCAGTTGAATGTTATTGTTGGGTTTTCTTATTGTTTATTGGTTAATATATTTGGCAGATCACAGTTCTTTTTTTTTACTGAAATAATCATGTCCTGGCAATGTCCCTGTTTTTATACTATGTCCTACTATTTCCTTTTTTAATTGTTCTTGTTTTATTTGATTCTTTCATGTGTCAAGTATGTGTGCATATATGGTCCATTTCACTGGCCATGTTTTTTTTTAGGAAATACTGGACTTTAAGGGGTTGAACTACAAGGATGCCAGTAATGTTGACCACAACTGTATGTGATGTTACTCCACAGTTATTTGATGTTGACTAGTTTGTCCTGGGTATTTTCCTTTGAGTTCCGTTTAGGGTTTGTTTGTTTTTCTTTTTGGAACTCTCTCCCCATTGTGGGCTTGTTTCGGGAGCATGGACTTGGAATTTTCCTATTTCCTCTGATTGCATATTTCCTGGTTTTGGGGTTTTTTTGTATTCATATTTCTGTAAAAGTATTTTGCTTGGATTTAATTTTTAAACTTATAAATAATAAATAAAAAAAGACTTGAAATGGTTCAGAGGAAGGAAACCTAAATGACTTGGAGCCTGCACCAGAAGACTTATGAGAAGAGACTTGAAGACTTAAATATATATACCCTAGACTAGAGGAAAGGAGGGAAGAGGAGATATGATGCAGATGTTTAAATACTTAAATGGTATTAATGAACAATCAAGCCTTTTTCAAAGAAGGATAAGCTGTAAAACTAGAGGGCACAAAATGATGCCACAAGGAGCTAAACTTAAAAGCAATATCAGGAAATGTTTTTTTCACTGAAAGGGTGGTAGATGCTTGGAATGCCTTCCCAATGGAGCTGATGGGGGCAAATATAATGATACAGACAGTACAAACATGGGTGCACCAGAGGTGGTGATAAAATGCTTTAATACAGAACCCCCAATGTGTTTCGACTGGATGCCTTCTTCAGGGTGAAATTGCCTCAAACGTAATACATAATATAGATAAAGTAATCATAAGAGCATCTCATATAAAAGAACTATCATAAAAATCAAGTAAATTATAAAATTTTAAACCACAAAAACAGAACAAATGAATAAGATACAATAAAACAAATATCCATGTGTTATAAAAACATTGTACATTGGAACCATAGTTTAAAGTGTACGTAAAACTATACAATAAAATCATTATGTGCAGCAGCATTAAATTCATATTACAAACAATTAAACAAGGTTAAAAAAAAGAGACTGTGGACCAGATAGACTCTGAAGGAAAACATTAAAACCTTAAAAGCTCAAGACAGTGATATTGACTGCTTTGGGATAAAACAAAAGCAAAACAATCAACCTGTCACAGAGTCTTTCAATATATGCACCATCACTCTGGAACTCACTCCCCGAGAACATAAGAACTATCATCGACCTATGGGACTTCAGGAAAGCCATAAAAGCATTCCTCTTTAATGAACACTATGGACCAGACCCCTGATACCCTCCTAGGCTAATAACATACCCCTCTTCCCCCCATACACCCCCATACCATCCCCACATCCTTCCCCAAATATCCTTTGACAATCCTTTGACACCATCGGATCAGCGGCACAGAGGGTAGAGCACGTTTGCTCCTCCTGCACCTCCCCCAGCCCAGTCAGGGCTTGAAGCCATCTTTAAATTGAGCTGCACGCTGCCGGGAGTCCCTCTGCACCTCCAGACACCATCGGATCAGCGGCACAGAGGGTAGAGCACGTTTGCTCCTCCTGCACCTCCCCCAGCCCAGTCAGGGCTTGAAGCCATCTTTAAATTGAGCTGCACGCTGCCGGGAGTCCCTCTGCACCTCCAGACACCATCGGATCAGCGGCACAGAGGGTAGAGCACGTTTGCTCCTCCTGCACCTCCCCCAGCCCAGTCGGGGCTTGAAGCCATCTTTAAATTGAGCTGCACGCTGCCGGGAGTCCCTCTGCACCTCCAGACACCATCGGATCAGCGGCACAGAGGGTAGAGCACGTTTGCTCCTCCTGCACCTCCCCCAGCCCAGTCGGGGCTTGAAGCCATCTTTAAATTGAGCTGCACGCCAAGGCGTGCCCGCGCCTTGCGGGCCCGCGCCTGAGGGCCTCGCCAGAGGGCCCTTTGGCACGGCCCTTAGGCAGAGGCCATTTTGCTACTACAAGACGCCTGATCGACTCCTGACAGATTCACCTCTCAAGTAAAAGCAGCCGAGCTCCCCTTGGGTTGAGCTCGCGCCCAAAACACACATCCAAGCAGTGACAACGAAACTCAAACACACAGCAGCCGGAGCTCTCTATTGAACTGAGACAACCCCTTCAGCAATACGACCAAAGTCTCAGAGCACAGCAAGTATAACTGTTCAGTTGTCAATAACTAGCTTGAAATATACCTCAACCAGCTCAAAACGTGCAACTAGCCTCTTCATGCTAGCATCCCTCAGTCAATTAGATTGTAGTCATTCAATGTTTTAAGAATTATTGCCAACCTGCTACAAATACTGTTGTCAGTATTAATTTAGCCCCTATCCCTCTCATACTGATATACTGTCATCAACACATCAGTAATAATTATACTGTTGCCAGTACTAATTAACCTTTATACTGCCTTTATATTGTTGCCAGTAACAATTAGTCATAATACTGCTGCCAATCATTAATTCACATAACCATCCTGCATACATTGTAATAAGGTTGTCTGTATCCCTTTATACTGTTGCCAGTAATAATTAGTCATTGTACTGTTACTAATCATCTTCTTATATTGTGATTCTGTGTAACCCAGAAGTCATTACACTGCTGCCAGTAGCCACCCAGACCAGTAATTTCATACTGTTGCCAGCATTTTCATACACTGTGATACTGTTGTTTGTAACTAGTAGCCATTATACTGTTGCCAGTAGCCACACAGTCCATTGGAAACTAGTAGCCATTATACTGTTGCCAGTAGCCACACAGTCCATTGGAAACCAACAGACAGCTATTTATTAATTCCCATACTCATCCCTCACACTCTACTAGTCTATTGTCCGTACCATATTACTAGTAAGCTAGAATGTACAAAGTCCTATTATCACTCATTCCTCTACTCACCCTTGGTCTCCCCTGCATCACAAATGCCCTTAACCAGGATACCAACTACATACCAATACTACATACAATTGGAAGGAGATGGTATGAATTCCCACACCACACAACGGCAAAAAGCAACCATACATCCTACTCACATCTACTTAACATCCCTCTACAGGCCATCAACAAAACACAAGCTGAGAAGCACCACCGCCAACAACTACTGAAATGTGCGCTGATTAATGCCAGATCAGTACGATCAAAATGGCCTGCTGTCATGGACCTGATTCCACTATACAATCTTGACATCCTGATGGTCACTGAAACATGGCTGTCTGATTGTGACAACGTTCTCCTGAATCAGATGCTGCCACCAGGATTCGATCTCTACACATGCCACAGGTCCACTCAGAAAGGAGGTGGGACGCTCATTCTCACCAAAACAGATTTAAATTTCAAACTATGCAGCTCCTCCAGCTCAGCCCACCTTGACTCCCTCACCATATCTAATGAACTCTGCTCAATCAACCTTCTTTATCGAGCACCCTCCCCATTACCGGATGACCTCCCAACAATAATTGAGCTTGCATGCACTACATCCTCCCCACGCTCTCCAAATTGGTTAGTTGGTGATTTCAACCTCCCATCTCTCCATGACAGCCACTCAGCAGCATTTCTAGATGCACTAGAGGATCTAGGCTACAAACAACTCGTCGACTCACCCACTCACACTAAGGGAGGTATACTAGACCTCATTTTCGCACCTCATTTCAACACCTCAACACACCAAGACCTTGCACTGTCGTTTCTACCAGTACCATGGTAAGATCACAACCTTATCCGGTTTAATATACCCACCATTACTGCTCGCAAGAACCAAATACCATCTAACACATCTGGAACACACACAGCTCGTTTTCAACCTCTCAACCGTGACACTGTCCTAGAAAGCCTACAACCACTTGTGACCAACACCACCCTCAACTTAGACGACCTGATAGCCAAATGGGATGAGAACCTCAGAGCCGCTTCACGTCCATTGTACAATGACAAGAAAACAAGAAAAAGAGAACACGCGCCATGGTTCTCTACTGACCTGCGTACATCTCTCAACCACCTACGCAAACTCGAGAGAGAGTGGCGAAGAACCCACTCATCAGAGGCCCTTGTAGAATATAATTCATACCTAGCTACCCACCGTGGGAAGATAACACTGAGTAGGAAAATCTACCACACAAACTTACTGAAACGCTCCATCAATAAACCACATGCATTATTCAGGTTAGTAAAAACCATAACAGGAGAGCCAGTCTCAGCCCAACCTGCAATGCCTCAGCCACAGGACTACGCGAACTACCTGCAATCAAAAATGATTAAGGCCAGCACTAACATAAATATCAACAAACTATCCGCAGCACTCAAGGCATCCCCAATAACTCCATTTAGCAATTTCAACACGGTATCTACTAGTGAGATTGAAAACATTATAGCCTCCATCAATCCTAGCACGGCACCTAATGACCCATGCCCAGCCAGCTGGATCAAAGAACTGCGACACGATCTAAGCCAAATCCTATGCAAGATGCTGAACCAGTCCTTTCTAACTGGCTCATTCCCCCAGCGCCTGAAACACACCTTGATCAGGCCCCTTCTAAAAAACAGTAAACTTGATTCATCCAAAGTTGAATCATTTAGGCCAATCTCGAGCATTCCCCAACTTGCAAAAATAATCGAAAAAGCTGCTCAACAACAGATCCAGCATCACATTGACACGGAAGCTCCACTAGACCAATCACAACATGGATTCAGAGAAGCACATGGAGTCGACACAATCCTTACAACCCTATTCAACGATCTTATCACAGGAATAAACAGCATCCAACAAGGGTTCGTCCTCATCTTTCTAGACATCTCCGCCGCCTTCGACTCTGTGAATCACGACATACTTCTGCAACGCCTGATAGAAAAGGGGATTCGGAGCACAGCGCTGGAATGGTGTAAATCCTACCTTTCTAATAGGTGGCAACAAGTCAAGACAGACCAGGAATCATCGGAACCATTCCTACAATCTCAAGGTGTACCGCAAGGATCTTCCTTATCGGCACTAATGTTCAATATATATATGCAGCCGATATGTGAATTGATCCGATCCTTCAACGTACAATGTCTGGCATACGCAGATGATATCCTCATATACATGCCGTTCAAAATTGACCAACCAGTGTTTTCCCCAATAACCAATTGCTTCGGAGCAGTAGCTGATTGGCTGCTGACACAAAACCTACGAATCAATCATAGCAAAACGGATGTTCTTTTTGTTACAAGGAATCGTAAGTTCATACCTCCTCCATCACTACTGGTCAACAACATAGAATTAAAGTCCAAACCCACAATCCGATATCTCGGCATCACACTGGACCAGCACCTGGATATGACAACGCATGTGAAGAATGTGACTAAAACCATATATCATAAGATCAGAACACTACGCCACCTCCGCCCCCTACTTGATTACACCGACTACCGATCAACCTTCCAGGCATTAGTTCTCCCACATCTAGATTTTGCTAACATCATCCTCCACGGGATCTCTCAATCAACTTTAAATCCGCTTCGTCTGGCTATGAATGCAGCTGCAAGGGTCCTCTCTGGGTCACCAAGATCTGCTCACATAACACCTATCATGAAAGACCTACACTGGCTACCTCTACAAGCCAGACTCCACTATAAGTCACTAATCCTGACCTTCAAAGCCATGAATAATTACCCACCCACACCAATCAGCAACCTAATTCACAGCACCCTCGAAAATAGAAACAGGAGAACTACTGCTAAGAACACCTTAATAGTTCCTAAGATGATGACATCATGTACTAAAGCTACGTCAAACAGAGCCTTCTCAATATTCGCCCCTCTAAACTGGAATACACTCCCCCATGAAATCCGTGGCATCAAGAGCCTAATACAATTCCGAAAAGCCGTGAAACACCATTTGTTCACAAAATGTTACCCAGAAGTTATCCTGGACACTCACACATCTACCAAGATTCCCACACACCCCAGGTGCATTAGACTACAGGATAGCCCACTAGACAACCAAGATGACCAATTACCACTTTACCCAAATGTCTCACCCACATTATCCAATCGAGTTTAGAATATTGTATATAGTTTAAATATATATATATAATAAGTCAACTGTACATAGTTTCCCCGGTTATCCCATGCATTTATCATCCCTTGTTCTATGTAAACTCAATGTTGCTTGTATGCATTGCAGTATGTTGTGTTCATTGTACACCGCACTGATTTTAATAGCGCGGTATAGAAGAAATGTTAAATAAAATAAATAAATAAATAAATAGTATTCAGTTTTGATGTAAATTTACCATTTAATTTAAATCATAATGTTTTGTTGACCCTGTTAACATCCCAGTTTGGTTCCTGTAAGTGTGGGTTATTCCTTTCCCAGCACTATATACTACTTACCCTCAGGATGTCCGCTAATCCCCTGGGTCAAGGAATCACCTTACCTTCTCTGTCTGGAATTCCAGGGGAACAAACACACATACTCGCATATAAGTAGTATGTAAGTTTATTCCACAGGTTAGAATGGCTGTCTGTCTTTTATACATTAACAGAAACATATACATACGTCATCAACTCATCCCCTGAGGCCCACCACAGATTATCAGTAACTTCACAGATGTTAGTCGTCTCCATGTAGAGCAATCAATTTGTCTTAGCACAGCACATTCCTTTCCATATATAGATATGTACAGGATTCCCATTTCCCCCCTGCAGGCCTCTTAGTCCTGCTGCACACTTTAAGCTTTATTTTTCCCCTATCAATCCCCCCTTTGGGCCTGCATAGGCCCACTATATGACCAGCCAAACAGTCTTCTGAAGGACAGTTAAACAGACATTATTAACTGGAGGTCGGTGGTGGCGTGCTCAGGTACATCAGCCACCGTGGAAACAGGTATATAAGAGTACATAAAAGTGGTGGAGCTCTGCAGGGCCTTCCGGCAACAGCCAAGGACAAATGAGAATATACAACAAAAAAGAACAAGGATTATAAAACCGCTCATTAGTGCAATAATAAGCCCTTTGAGACCACCCACCAACCCGCCAAACCATTTTACAACATCACCCCATATATTACCAAAATCAATACCGCCCTTGAAATCGGCCATATTCAAATCGGATAAGGTCTTAATCTTTTTCATGGCATCTAAGACAAAAATCGTGTGGTTTGCTATAACAGTGCAACAATTAGTTTCATTTAAAAAGGTACAAGCCTCGCCCTCAGCTGCTAGTAAGAGATCTAAAGCTCTACGATTTTGTAAAGTCATTTGAGTATTCTGTTCCAGGGATTCTGCAAGCTTAGAAATGGATTATGTTACTGACTTCATCTGTATATGTAACAAGCATTGTAATCTTCGAATTGCCATACCTAATTCAGCGGTGATAGCAGGGGTCTGGAAAACTGGGATCCAGGAAGTATAGCTAAGGGCATCCAAGCGAACTTTGGTCAAAGGATAAGTAATATTAATATATTGATACAAAGCTCAAATAGCCTCATCTTCAGGATTATCAGGTGACCAAGGATTTGCATTCCTTTTCTTTCTTTTACCATGGGTCACATTCAAAGGTATTAGAGCCGAATAAGGAATTATTTTAACTAACGCACAAGGTAGCAAAGACGTGTTAATTTGTTGATAAATCATCTCCCCATACAACCAATAATGACCCACCACAGCGAAGAGGTCTGTGCCAGTGGTCCATATGTGACTCATATTATGCCCATCAAACCACTTCACAAAAGAACTTCCCACAGTGGATGAGATGAGATTCTTTCTTAAACCGGACATTGGTAGATAGCATGAAGTGTATGGGGATTCATTTTGGGACCCCTGCGTCACTAAAGCTGAACTATCATGGTAAATGGGACCAACTCCCACATACCAGCGGAAGTCAGATCCGTTAAACACTATCGGGCTCTTTGTAATATTTCTCCAATCATTTTTCATATTGGAGGGGTCCATATTACCGGATTGATTATACCAATTTATCATGACTGAATTATTAATAAAATGAAAAGACCCATTAAACACATTATACGACAGGTTACACCTGTGTGAAAAAGCAATGGATGCATTTGTTATCAAACATAGATCAAATATCATATTTGGATCAGCATATACACGCAAAGGATCATGTATCATATTCATCATATACCACGTCTGGGAACAATTGAAAGATTTATAACAACTGGCAGAAAAATTATTATTATCTACACAAGCAAGTTGTCCCGCATACTCATTTAAGGGAACCTTTGAAACGTGTACCAGAGCATATGCTACACCCTTTGGTAAAGGAGTACAGATAATGCAGTCAGTTAAGTTCATCAGACTAACAATCTCCAAAACAGAGGATTTCCACAAATTCGGAGAGAGGAGTTCTTGCTTAGTCCGGCGAGAACTATTGAGAGAAACCTCGAGAGCTCTTCCAAATTGTCAAAAAACTAACAAGGGCACCCAGCAACTCTGACCATCTGCCAGATATCCCCCCTGACCTTCTAGCCCGACAATACAAACAGCTTCAGCAACCACAAAGCTCACATCACTATGCTGAAACAACCAAGACAAACTCATACCCCATCCTGAACAGAGACTGGAATACATTCGACACAATCTCAAAAGAAGAAATATCCTCCACCATCTCCTGCTTGAACACCACCACCTCCCCGCTGGATCCCTGTCCCACCGACTGGATAAAGAAAACCAAAGAAGACCTCAGTGCACCACTAACCCACATCGTAAACAAATCCTTTACCCAAGGACACATGCCAGACGCCCTCAAGACCACAATCATTCGACCAACCCTAAAAAAACACAACCTAGATCCCCTAGACCCCACCTCCTACAGACCAGTAGCGAGCCTCCCACTTACAGCAAAAATAATCGAGAAGATAGTCCAACGCCAGCTTCAAGAACACCTAGACCTCAACAACATACTGGACCCGCAGCAACACGGATTCCGACCATTACATGGGGTCGAGACCCTCATGACCACGCTGATGAACACCCTCATCATAGGAACCCAAGAGAAACACTCAGGATACATCCTAATTTTCCTGGATATATCAGCGGCCTTCGACACCATCTCCCATAACACCCTTATCCACAGACTCCAAACAATTGGGATCAAAGATACTGTACTCCAATGGTTCAGGTCCTATCTAACCAACTGACAGCAACTGATTTGCACCAAAACCTCAACCTCAACCCCCTTCCAGCAACATCAAGGAGTACCTCAAGGATCCACATTATCAGCCATGCTTTTCAACATCTACCTCCGTCCACTATGTTCAGTCATACGCACTCACAATGTCAACTTCCACATATACGCCGATGACATAATGCTCTACGCCCCAATTACAACCACAGACCCAACAAACGACCAGCTATCAACCTGCTTCACCGACGTATCCAACTGGCTACAAGAGAACAACTTATCCATTAACATAAAGAAGACCGAGGCTCTTATAGTGACAAAATACCCAGATTTCAAACCACCCACTCACCTCACCATGGGAACCAAGCAAATTCAAATACAACCACACATAAGATATCTCGGCATCATCACTGACCAAGCCCTAACCTTTAAGCAGCAAATCAACAAGACTACTGGAACTGTATTCCACAAAGCGAAAAAGGTACATTGTCTCCGACCTCTTCTCGAACCACAGGACTTCAGGACAGTAATGCAAGCTCTGACACTCCCTCATCTGGACTACTGCAACATAATCTACCATGGCCTACCTGCCGCACAAACCAATCCCCTCCGAACTGCCCTAAACACCACGGCGAGAATAATACACAATGCAAAGAAACGGGACCACATCACCCCAATTCTGAGGGACCTTCATATTCTCCCCATCGAAGCAAGAATCAAGTACAAAGCTCTTCTACTCACCCACAAAAACATCCACCAAACACAAGGCACCCCACTCCGCACCCTACTGCCTCGCCCAACCCACAGCAGAAAAACCAGGCAATCCTCCAACAGCTCCATTGCCGTCCCCCACAAAAGAACCAAAGCAACACAACGGACCTGCAACAGAGCCTTTGAACTCTATGCCCCATCCCTCTGGAACTCTTTACCAAGCCACATCAGGAACAACGGTGATCTCCCATCATTCAAAAAGCAGCTAAAAACCGTCCTATTCCAAGAACATCTCTGAATAGGAAACCCCCCCCCCCTATTCCTCTTCAAGAACTCTAGACCAGTAACTCTACTATCCTGTCAGTCTCTATGTTCGCCCCAAAATCATCAATGTTGAACCCCCGGTGATGGGCCCCCCCCCACTATTGATTCCCCCCCTCCCCCTGTTATATGTCCCACCGCTTTGACCCGGTGAAAAGCGGGATATAAATACAGTTAAATAAATAAATAAATACCTGAATCTAAGTTGCATTGTTCTCCGTCCGATGTGCCTGCGTCCAAGGTCCTTCATTTGTAAAATAGTATGTAGTCAGCACAATGACAACCAAGATCAATAATAAACAAGAAAGGGCCAGCCAGGCAGACTTCATGGCTGGAGCGAGTCAGGCGTCTTCCAGGAATCCTACGGTGCACTCTTGACGCGTGAGGCGTGTACCCAGATCGGATGCTTATCAGTCAGCATGGCGGTGCGAGTAACTGCAATAATCTCCTCCGGATCTCCAAACAGCGGGTCCCACTGGCCCTTCTTATGAAATAGCTTTACCAGCACACGGTCTCTTGGGCTGAATGGGTGCGTTGGTTCTGTAGAAGGAAAAGGGAAAGCATTGCACACTTGTTCAGACACCGTGCACAAATATTTAGCTAGCTGTGTAGCATATTCTTCCTATGCCAGCAACAAGTCATCTGCCATTATCACCGTTCCCTCGGGCCATTTCCAGGGTAAGGGGAAGGGATGTCCCATCAGAATTTCAAAAGGAGAGAATCCAGATGCCCCGGGGTTAGCCTAATTTCTGCCAATACAGCCGGTAGATACACTGGCCACCTTCCTGGGGCGTGTTGTGTAGCATTTTTAAATTTTTTTTAAATTGTTCGATTCATTTGTTCTACTATGACTGTGGGTGATATGGGACATGAAATTTCCAATCAATGGCAAACATCTGAGTAATTTGTTGTAACGCCTTAGAGGTGAACGCTGGTCCCTGATCAGAATCTATAGAAAGGGGACACCCAAAGCGGGGAATAACTTCCTTACAGAGAATTTTTGCTACTGTTCTAGCATCTTCCTTGGTCGTGGGAAAAGCCTCTGGCCACTTTGAAAACCTATCTACAATGGCCAACAAATACTTATAACCCCCTATCGATTGTGGCATACATGTGAAATCTACTTGTAGGGCCTGAAACAAGCCTTGGGGTGGGGGTAAATGCTGCAATTGTCCTATTGCTTTTCCCTTCTGAACATTATTCCTAGCACATACTAAGCATTGACTCAGTTGTGATTCTACAAAATGAGGCAAATTTCTGAAAACAAATATTTCCTTTAACTCCTTAAGAACCGTCTTTCTGTTTTTATGCCCTACCCCATGTACTTGACCAATTAAGAGAGGGGCTGCCGCTTTCGGTTGCCCTCTTCGCCCCCCTCCCCCTTTTTCCTGCCAAATCTGTGCTGAATTTAAACTCATATTATGCTGTTCCCAATACATAATATCCTCGGGATCTGCAGCAGCCTGCAAGTTGTGCAGAGGAAAAGAATGCTCAAGAGGGGAAACATAATACTCAGACAGTAAAGGATCAGACAAATAGTAAGAAACTGTTGGCATGCCCTGAGAGATATTATTACTACGTAAAAGTTCAATTTGGGCTTGTGCACACTGTTTGGCTGCAAGATCAGCTAAAGCATTACCTTGAGAGGCAATAGAAGTATCATATCTGTGTGCGGTACATTTAATAACGGTGACTTCTTTGGGTTTAAATAAGGCGGTCAGCAGTTCATTAACCAATTGTGCATGAGAAATTGGTTTACCGTCTGCCATTTTCCAACCCCTACGCCCCCATAAGAGACCAAAATCATGCACTACCCCAAAGGCATACCTGGAATCTGTATAAATGTTAACACGTTTATCAGCAAATAATTCACAGGCTCTAGTAAGCGCTACTAATTCTGCAGCTTGTGCAGAACCATAAGGTAATAACTGGGCTTCATGCAAAATATTTGGGAGTTCTACAATGGCATAAGAAGCAATGTAGGTGTTGTCTGCAGGACAGACACAGCTCCTGTCCACAAATATATGTGGAGCATCCGGGAGCGGGGAGGAGGGCAAATCGGGACGTACTGACATCTCAAGGTTAATCAACTTTAAGCAATCATGTTCTTCTTGGTGCAACTCGGAATCATCTACTGGGTGCATTAAGGCCTGCAAGGCCAGCATCAGGGTAAAAGCAGCGGATTGCTGTTTAACCGACAACCCTTCAGTAGTTGTTAAAATTACCTCATACCCACTAAGGCACTGGGCTGTCATGTGTTGCGTAGTAATGTTCTTTAACACATTCAAAACAGAATGGGTAGAAAACAGAATAGTCTCATGAGACAGGGTAATCGGGATAGTCATCTGTACGGCAAGAGCCGAAGCCACCAGGGCTCGCAAACATGCAGGCATACCCTGTACCTGGAGGGGCAATTTTTTCAATAAATATGCGACTGGGCACATTCCTCCCCCCCCCCCCCGTGGTCTTGAGCCAAAATAGTTGCCATAGTTCCTCCCTCTTCCCTTACATATAAGTAAAACATTTTCCCATAGTCGGGTAGTCCAAATGTAGGAGCCGAGATAAGCAGCTTTTTCAAAGTAGAAAATGCAGAAAGCATTCTTCGGTCCATTCAATAGATGCAGAGCCTGGTAACTGCAAAGTAGCCCTTCGCAATAGGGAATCCCAATAAGCACAGTCCGGAATCCAAGCGCGACAGAAGGATACTAATCCAAGAAAAGCCAGCATTTGTGTCACTGTTGTTGGAGGAGATAATTTTATAATTGCCTGTACTCAGGCGGGAGAGAGCGCCCGATTTCCGGGGGACAGCACAAACCCCAAGTAGGTAACACGCTCAAAACACCACTGGAGCTTTTTTAAAGAAGCCTTATGTCCATGGGAGGCTAGATGGCAGAGCCAAGGATACAGAGTCGTTTTCACATTCTGTGATTGTTTTAGAACATAACAACAAATCATCCATATACTGGAGAAGGGTGGAGGAACAAGGCGGATGCCACATTTCAATTGATGTCTTAAGAACAAGAGAATACGCCGCCGGGGAATCAATGTAATATATGTAACGTCAATTTTTAAAAAGGGTTCCAGGGGTGATCAGGGAAACTACAGACCGGTGAGCCTCACGTCAGTACCGGGAAAAATGGTAGAAACCATCATAAAGAATAAAATTACTCAGCATGTAGATAGTCATGGCCTAATGGGAGACAGCCAACATGGCTTTAGACAAGGAAGATCTTGTCTTACTAATCTATTATATTTTTTTGAAAGTGTGAATAAACAGGTGGACAAAGGTGAGTCGGTTCATATAGTGTATCTGGACTTTCAGAAAGCATTTGACAAGGTCCCTCATCAGAGACTTTTGGCAAAACTAAAGAGTCATGGGATAGGAGGCAGTGTACTACTGTGGATCAAGAACTGGTTAAAAGATAGAAAGCAGAGGGTAGGGCTAAATGGCCAATTTTCCCAATGGAGAAAAGTGAATAGTGGTGTACCCCAGGGATCTGTGCTGGGTCCGCTGCTTTTTGACATATTCATAAATGACCTGGAAAGTGGAATAACGAGTGAGGTTATCAAATTTGCAGATGACACAAAACTATTTAAAGTTGTTAAAACCCAAGAGGATTGTGGAAAATTGCAAGAGGATCTTGATAAATTGGAAGACTGGGCATCAAAATGGCAGATGAAATTTAATGTGGACAAGTGCAAAGTTATGCACCTAGGGAAGAACAACCCAAACTATGGTTACACGATGCAAGGTTCCACATTAGGAACCACCACCCAGGAAAAAGATGTAGGCGTCATTGTGGATAGCATGTTAAAACCCTCGGCCCAGTGTGCAGTGGCAGCCAAGAGAGCAAATAGAATTATAGGTATCATAAGGAAAGGAATGGAAAATAAAACAAAAGATATTATAATGCCTCTATACCATTCCATGGTGAGACCGCACCTTGAATATTGTGTGCAATTCTGGTCGCCGTATCTTAAAAAGGATATAGCATTATTAGAAAAGGTTCAGAGAAGAGCCACCAGAATGGTAAAGGGGATGGAAGGATACTCCTATGAAGAAGGCTAAAAAGGTTAGGACTCTTTAACTTGGAAAAGAGGGCTGAGGGGAGATATGATAGAAGTCTATAAATTAATGAACGGAGTGGAACGGGTAAGCGTAGATCGATTGTTTACGTTATCAGAATATAGAAAGACTAGGGGACATGCAATGAAGCTACAGGGTAAACTATTTAAAACTAATAAAAGAAAATATTTCTTCACTCAACGTGTAATCAAACTCTGGAATTTGTTATCGGAGGATGTAGTAAAGGCTGTTAGTGTAGCTGGGTTTAAAAAAGATTTGGACAGGTTCCTGGAGGAAAGGTCCATAAACCATTATTAAGAAGGGACCCAGGATATCAATGCTTGACACAGTACAAGCATTGCGGAACCTGTGTCTTTTGGGGAAGCTGCTAGGTACGTATGACCTAGATTGGCCACTGTTGGAAACAGGATACTGGGCTTGATGGACCTTGGTCTGACCCTGTATGGCATATCTAATGTTCTAATATTCTAATGTATCCCTGCGGCAGGCGAGTCCAGGTATATTGTTTGCCTGCATGTGTGAAAGCCATAAGAGGTTGCATGATGAGGTCCAGGGGTACACTAAAAAAGGCATTAGCTAAATCAATAACCGTAAAGCATTTGGCTTCCGTAGGAATAAGAGTAAGTAGCCCGGAAATATCGGACATCACGGGTGCCTGTGGGACAACATGCTGATTTACGGCCCTTAAATCCTGGGTAAAACGGAACCCATCCCCCTTATGGATGGGATTCACGGGAGTATTATAAGGAGAAACAGTAGGAACTACAATACCTGCTGTGACAAAATCATGGATCATGGACTGCAAAGCAGCTTCCTTAGGGCCAGACAAAGGGTACTGTCGAATACAGATGACAGCTTGAGGATCCTGCAAATGTGCCATGTACGGCGTACAGGGGACCAACCCTGCGTCTGTTGGGGAGGTGGCCCAGAGTTTAGGAGGAACCTTAGACAACCCATGTGCCTCTGTAGAAATCATATTTAATAAAAAAGGAGAGAGCAAGGCAAAAGAGCCATCTGAATTACTAATAGTTACTGCTTCTTAGTGACACAACAGGTCCCATCTAGGAGACTCACTGGACAGGAGAGAATAATCGTAAATGAATGTGTAAACAGAACAGTATTGTTACCAAGCGCTGAGACAGACAATGGGGATGTAATCCATGTGGGGGTAGAGGTTCCATTTATCCCAACTGAGGCAGGACATGGCGTTAAGGGTTCCCTACAAACAGAGGCATGCAACGTAGAGCAAGTTGCTCCCGTATTGATTACAAAGGAGATTTGCTGGCTATTAATGCACAACGTACAACAAGGTGGCTCCTTCCATCCACCCGCTAACTGAACCCAGATCGGAACCGTTGCCTCAGGGCAGCCCTATGGGCGTTGCGGGGGCTGTTGCCATATAATAGGGATCAGGGCCGGATTTAGCTAGAGTGAGGCCCTACGCCAAGAAAAATTGTGGGCCACCCCCATGTCCCCGTGCAGTCCTGGGCCCCCCCTGTGCAGTCCTGGGCCCCCCCATGTCCCCCCGTGCCTCTGTGCAGTCCTGGGCCCGCCCCCGTGCAGTCCTGGGCCCCCCCGTGCAGTCCTGGGCCCCCCCGTGCCCCCGTGCAGTCCTGGCCCGCCCCGTGCAGTCCTGGGCCCCCCCATGCAGTCCTGGCCCCCCGGACAGCATCGCGGCTGTCTGAGGGGCTTCAGAGGGAGCCGGGGAAGCCCGCGCGAGGCCCCGGCTCCCTCTGTATAGCCGCCAGCGTGAAGAGCCTTTTCCTTCACGCTGGCGGCTGTTTCTGTGAAGCCGGGAATGCTGGGAAAGGTTAAAGGGCAACCTTTAACCTTTCCCAGCATTCGCGGCTTCACAGAAACAGCCGCCAGCGTGAAGGAAAAGGCTCTTCACGCTGGCGGCTGTACAGAGGGAGCCGGGGCCTCGCGCGGGCTTCCCCGGCTCCCTCTAAAGCCCTCCGGTGGGCCCAGGGGTGGCCCAAGGGGGGTGCGAGGCCATGTGCGGAGACTCGGTGCGGGGCCTCATTTGCATAAGGTGTCTCATTTGCATAAATATTTGCATAATGTTACCATACACCAGAGCTACTCAATTCCAGTCCTGGTGGTCCACAATCCTGCAGGTTTTCGGGATATCCCTAATAAATATGCATGAGATATATATGCATTGGAGGTATCCTGCCAACCTGACTGGTTTGTGGCCCTCCAGGGCTGGATTTGGAGACCCCTGCTTTACATCTCTGTCATTTAAGATTGTGAGTGAACAAGGTACAGATATCCTAGACATCAAAAGGGTAGATAGAATGTGTCACATTCCTCCTCGATTCTCACCACCACCAAAAAGTTGTCTAATAGATAATATTTTGGTGGTGGTGAGAAGCGAGGAGGAATGTGACAAATGCTATCTAACTTTTTTGATGTCTTGGACATCTGCACCTTGCCCACTCACAATCGTAAATGACAGAGATGTAAGGCAGGGGTCTCCAAATCCAGCCCTGGAGGGCCACAAACCAGTCAGGTTGGCAGGATATCTCCAATGCATATATATCTCATGCATATTTATTAGGGATATCCTGAAAACCTGCAGGATTGTGGACCACCAGGACTGGAATTGAGTAGCTCTGCCATACACTAACTTTTAGTAAACATGCCTCTTAATGAGTATATGGATAAAGAAAGACTAAAAGGTTTCTACATTACTATAATCCAGTACCAACCGCCAGGCACATTAGGAACTACTACAAACACTGCCCATTTAGAACCCATAGCAAACCCGCCATATCCTAACAGCACTACCAGGACTCACAAAGCACCATACCCTAACTATCAAAAGGCAACACTGCAAATATTAAACCAATACATTTCAGAGAACAACAATACATGACCTACTGGGGAAAGAACAAGTGGCAATGTCAAATAGGAATTATATAAACAGAATACCTCAGCTCAGTTACACATGCACAACATAGACCATCACCAAACAAGGAATCACAATTTAGAAACAGGAAGACAATAATTAAACTAGGAACCCCAAAAGCCAAACTTGGAATATACAACAACACTGTAGAAATAAAACTATAAATTAATTTCCTCTTGTACTAAACAAAGCGCAAAAATTAATGATGCACATTTCCCAGAGCTGACATATTCCAGTTAATAAATTCAAAATAAAGAGATATTTTTCTACCTTTTGTGCATTTTTTTTCAGTTGCAATTGTTCCAGCCACTTTCTTCTGGTTTCTTCGTGTCTTCTGCTAACTCTCCATCTGCTGTCCATTTGTCCTTTCTTCTGTCTTCTTGGGGTTTTTTTTTCCATTCTCTCTCTACATCTGCTTTAACATACTAATCTTTCTCCTTTTGCTCTTTCCTCATTCCTATTTCATCTACTCAAAATTTACCCCTCCATCCTCAATCCCCACTTACTCTCCCAATACCCGGCCAATTGTAGATTTTTTATCCCTCCCACACAAAATATTTTTCCCCTCTCCATTTTACTCTCCCAGCCCCATCCCATTCTAATCCTCCCCCAACACCAGCTCCCTTCTAGTTCCAGCCTCACCCAGCATCCATTCCCTTCTAGTCCCTGCATCAGCCCATTTCCAGTCCTAGCCCCCCATTAGCCCATTTCCAGTCCTAGCCCCCCCCATCAACCCAATACCAGTCCTAGCCCCCCCATCAACCCACTTCCAGTCCTAACCCCCCATCACCCCATTTTCAGTTTAAGCCCCCCTATCACCCATTACCAGTCCTAACCCCCCGCATTCCGCCCTGTTCCTGTCCTTACCCCCATCATCCCATTTCCAGTCAGCCCCCCATAGCCCATTGCCAGTCCTACCCCCCCCCCATCAGCCCACAGTCCATTACCAGTCCTAACCCCATCAGCCCACCTCAAGTCCTAACCCCTCCGCCTGAGCACATTTCGTGTGCTTGTCCCCCCCCTTCGTCGATTATCTGTCCTAACCCCCCATAGCCCATTACCAGACAGCCCCCATCAGCCAACAGCCCATTACCAGTCTTAACCCCCCCATAGCCCATTGCCAGTCCTAACCCCCCATCAGCCCACAGTCCATTACCAGTCCTAACCCCATCAGCCCACCTCAAGTCCTAACCCCTTCCCATCAGCCCATTTCCTGTCCTAGCCCCCCATAGCCCATTACCAGTCCTAACCCCCCCAACAGCCCACAGCCCATTACCAGTCCTAACTCCATCAGCCCACCTCCAGTCTTAATCCCCCAGCCCATTTCCAGTCCTAGCAACCCCCCAACCCATTACCAGTCCTAGCCCCCATAGCCCACTCCCAGTCCTAATCCCACCAGCCCATTTCCAGTCCTAATCCCCATCCCCAAATTTTTTGTTTATGCCCCCCCCCCCCATAGCCCATTACCAGTCCTAAGCCCCCATCAACCCACTTCCAGTCCTAATCCCATCAGCCCATATAGACTTAGCTCCCCCATAGCCCATAGCCCCCCCCATAGCCCATCACCACTCCTAACCCCCCGTAGCCCATTACCAGTCCTAACCCCCCCAACAGCCCACAGCCATTACCACTCCTAACCCCCCCAGCCCATCACCAGTCCTAACCCCCCAACAGCCCACAGCCATTACAAATCCTAACCCCCCCAGCCCATCACCAGTCCTAACCCCCAGCAGCCCACAGCATTTACCACTCCTACCCCCCCCAGCCCATCACCACTCCTAACCCCCCCAACAGCCCACAGCCATTACCACTCCTACCCCCCCCAGCCCATCACCAGTCCTAACCCCCCCAACAGCCCACAGCCATTACCACTCCTAACCCCCCCAGCCCATCACCAGTCCTAACCCACCCCCCCCAGCCCACCCCAGCCCAGCGAATTTTTTTTTACAAAACAAGCTGTCGCTGCCTCTGAAGGGGCCGGGGCCGCCGCGGCAGAATCGAGTGTGCCGCGGGGCCCCCCCTGCCCAGCAGAGTCTGCCCTCCCCGGTATCACCTCTCTCAGCTGCCTCCCTCCAGTCACACGCGCCGGCTTTCAGACCGCGAGGGAAGAGTTTTTCCCTCGCTGCTCTGTTTAAGCCCGCGGGGGCTGATGGGACTTCCCATCAGCCCCCGCGGGCTTAACAGAGCAGCGAGGGAGAAACTCACCTCGCGCTCTGAAAGCCGGCGCGTGTGACTGGAGGGAGGCAGCTGAGAGAGGTGATACCGGGGAGGGCAGGCTCTGCTGGGCAGGGGGGGCCCCGCGGCACACTCGATTCTGCCGCGGCGGCCCCGGCCCCGGCAGAGGCAGCGACAGCTTTTTTTTTTTTTTTAATTTTAATGATGGATCAAAATGTTTTTTGCGCGGGGCCCCCTGAAACGCGGGGCCCTGTGCAAAAAACATTCCCGGTGGGCCCTTGCCAGCTGTGGGCCCTACGCCACGGCGTACGTGGCGTATAGGCAAATCCGGCCCTGATAGGGATAACAGGGATTGCAGGGCTACTAGATGGGGGAGGGAGTGGTGCCGATTGCGTCGCGGGAGGGGGCAAGGCCCACCCCCCCCTGAGTCGGCCTAGGGCCGCTACCTGCCACGTAAGGGCACTCATTTTTCCAATGTCCTTGTTGCTTACAATGAAAACAAATCTGATTCCTAGATATTCCCTGCCCTATTCCTCTTCCACCACCCCGCCCGCCTCGAAACCGGCCCCGCTATCCCCTCCACCCCCGAGATTGCGACCACTGAGGCCCTGGGGGTTGATTACTGGCAACCAATATCCTGCTGCCAAGCATGAGAAATTTTACCTTTCTTAACATCCATATCTGCAAAGCATCCCGCTGCTTCCCTCATTAATATTACCTTCTCTAATTCTGCTGGAGTCATGCTAAACCAAGCATCTATCATTCGCTTACAAGCTACAGTTACTTCGGGGCGCATAGCCCCAAACAGCGTCTGAATATACATTGAAGCCATCAGGCCTTCCTGTGATAAACCTGCCTCCTCCTTCCAACACTTATGAAACCTTCGCACAAACTGTGAAACTCCTTCCCCTGGTTCCTGCATGCATGCAATAGATGCAGCAAGATTCTGTTTCACCCCAAATAAATGCTCAAACTCTTCTAACACTTCGTCCCACATCTTTTTTATCACCTCGGGATATCGGAGGGGGCAGTTAGAACCATCCGGTGTCTCATAAGGATTCGCCAGTGACTTAACGCTAGAAAAATCAAATGGGGTTTCTTCACCATACCCCAGGACACCCTCAATAATGAGGCGGTAGTCCTGCGTCATACACTGCAAACCATGAGTGATACGTTGCAAGTTGTGCACAGTGGCAGCTGGCGTTTTCATGGGGTTTGGGGCATGCTGTAAAATAGAAGAAAGGATGGCAGGATCCAGGGGCTTAACAATAAGCTGATTACCAATAGTTAAAAAAGGGTACTGGGTGTATGTGTAACCCTTAAAGGTAGGTTTTCCTGACGCTCTATCATTGTTAGAAGTTCTCGCGTCATTCGAATCCAGCTTATGAAAGGGGTTATGAGGGCTAAGCCCTTCCCTATGAGCCCTAGCCCTACTCTGCTCCTGTCCCCCCCCCCCCCCGATCTTCAGTTGAAGGCATCGGAAGGGGAGAATTAGGGGGGGGGGGTAATGAGGGATTCCAGCGGGGCAAAAGGGACCAGGGAAGCATCGGACCCTCCGGCCCCCGCTCGCGTCCCCAAACCTCCAGTAGAGACCTCCTGGGATGTCTTACACAATTGGCGATACATGTTTTCCCTGGGCGCGTCACGACCAGCAAGGGGCAGGCCCAAATTCAGTCAAGCATGGGCTTGAGTGAGAAGGTAGGACAGGAGAAGATAGGGCAGCGGGCGGCGGCAGAGACGAACCGGCAGGCTCCTCCACCTTGACACGCACAGCCTCAGGCTCCTCCACCCTGCCACGCACAGCCTCATAAGTAGCACATATCTGACAAAACATTTTATCTACGGGTAATTCCCGGTGGGTGGGGGCACGCCCCACCATTACTACCGGGGTGTGTGCGGTAGAAGCAGCCGCCGCCAAAACAATATCCTCTAATGAATCAGAGTCTCTGGCTGGCTTTACAACGGCGGCCGATCCAACCAGGGAGGGGTAAATGGGCTGATACGGCGGAGGGGCCGTGGGCACCTGGGAGGAGGACATCTGGGTTTGGGGCGATTTTGGAGGCAGTTCCCCGGGCGAGTCAAGCACCGATTGCTGCTGACCATTATAATAAGGAGCCAGTTGTATCCATACAGTATCACATTCCTTCATATAAGATTTTGGCCATTTCGGGTCTCCAGAATAAAAGGGAAAATCTTTCTTATCCCCCAGACACAATCCCCGAATCATATCTAAATGCCAGGCAGAGAAGCTACCCTCCCTGGGAAAAGGATTTGAGCTATGTAAACCTTCTTTCCACCCCGCCATATTATCCACCCAAGGATTAGTATAATAACCCCCTGCCACTCTGTCTACGTATTCCTTCAGCATCTCCCCATTTGCCGGGGGTGCGCCGGGAGGGACCGGGGTACGGCGAGAATAGGATGCCTTTTTAGCTGCAGTTTTAAACCTTATCACAAAATTTGGCTGCACACGCACTCCCACGGATTCTGGAGCGGTCCCCTTACCTTGGGACCCCCCATCCTCTAATTAATATCCAACAATCGCACGCTTGGCTACTTGCTTTCTGCCAACAACCGTCACTAGCGCTATCGCTTCAGACTAAGGAAGGGGCATCTTGCCAAGCTCACACAATCACACAAGCCACAGAGAAGGAAAAGTTTATTACCACAGGCCCAGCGGGATGTCCCTGTTATGCATAGCGCTACCAAAGCTCATGTTATGCATAGCGCTACCAAAGTGCATTCCTGAGACGAGCTACCAATGCTGCGTCAATTTTGGAAGTCAGGAAATCCCAGTGCAGCTACCAAAGCTACGTCAATTTAGGAAGTCCGGAAATCCCAGTGCAACAGGGAAATCCTCACTTCTGACACCAAATTGTAAGTGTGGGTTATTCCTTTCCCAGCACTATATACCACTTACCCTTGGGACATCCGCTAATCCCCTGGGCCGAGGAATCACCTTACCTTCTCTGTCTGGAATTCCAGCGGAACAAACACACACACTCGCATATAAGTAGTATGTAAGTTTATTCCACAGATTAGAGGGTCTGTCTGTCTTTTATACATTAACAGAAACATATACATACGTCATCAACTCATCCCCTGAGGCCCACCACAGCTTATCATTGACTTCACAGATGTTAGTCATCTCCGTGTAGAACAATCAATTTGTCTTAGCACAGCACATTCCTTTCCATATATAGATATGTACAGGATTACCATTTCCCCCTGCGGGCCTCTTAGTCCTGCTGCACACACTGTGACCCAGTAGCTCCCCAGGAACCAATGGACACAGATAAGCATCCGGTGGTAGAAGCCGGTACTGCAGGAGAAAGCAGGGATTTCTCTGCAGAAAGAAAAAAACTTGGAACTAATCAAGCAGAACAGCTCACCTCGGGGAAAGGGAGTAGTAAAGCTCTTGATTGGGCACGCCCCAAGAGGAGGCGGGCAGTGCAAGCTAGAAGCACCTGGTTAAATAGTCTGAAACCAGGAAGTGAAAGAGAGCAAAAGAAACTAGGAGAGCCACAGAGGCTAAGAGAGAAGCCAAGAGAACAACAGGGACGGAGAGAATTTCCAGAAGGAGAAACAAGAGTTTCAGAGGGAAAATCTGGAAGGAAATATCTTTGCTGCTATGATTCCTCCATTAGTCTGCAACTAGCAGGTAGCGTGGTGGAAGACTCAGAAGAGGAAAGGAACTGCTGGAGGCAGAATACTTTCAGAATGCTGAGAGATCCAAGGCTACAGTTCCAGGCAGAGCTATGGAATAAAAGGCAGAAGGACAAAGAATTCTCCAAGGGAAAGCTTCTATACAAGGTACCCAGTGGGGGAGAAGTAGTGGATAAGTGTTATGCTCCAAAGCCAGAGAGAGTGTGCCCTAGTTTTAAAAGCCAAGTCAGACAAAATGGTGGCAGCTGTTTTCAGCAAGGAGAAGCTTTGAATAAAAGTGAATATTCTTACAAGCTAGCTGAAGAACCTAGCCAGGAAAGGGCTGACGTCAGTGCTTTTAAATATCTCTTTAAAGACTCTCCCATTACTGCTAAGTATCTAAGCACAGCACCCACGTGTAGAGAAAGGTGGGGAGATAACGTTAGCAGCACATTGAATGTTTGTTTTCCTGACACAAACAAATATGCTAATCAGCCTGAGATAGAGAGGCTCAGCAAACAATTGCTCACGGGAGAAAAGGAACGCCAGTTAAGTGAAGGGAAGTCACCAGCTGAATCACTTCTCCACGAGTTCAGAGAGTTTTTAGAACATAAGGCAAGTTTTAACTACAGTGCTCCAGAACCAGTTACTGGCTGTAAAGAAGGAATGCCTATTGCTAATTCTCTGTCTTCCTCAGAAGAGGATATGTTAATGGACTGTTCTACATGCTTAATTGAGAAAGACAATTAAGGAGAAAAGTTTACCTGTTATATGAAGCAATATAGCAGAGGCACTTAACTCGTCCTATACAAGAAGCTGGTAGAAAGTGAATGAGTCAATGTACCAGTGATTGCTATAACAGGAGCACTACTGTTGTAGGAACTTTTCTGTCTCACCCGTTTTGATTGGATCACATGAAGGGAATGTGAATTCCTGAATATAGCACAGCATTGCAAGTCTGTTTAGCAAGTTTCTTTACTCTTGTTTTGGATTTATACTTCTGCACCGTCTGTACCATTTGAACTGCACAACTGGCAAATAAACCTCATGAAAAAATAAATTTCTCTTTGCCATGCCTTACTGCTCGAAGCACTAAACACAACTACAACTAATTGCCTCCAGGGCATCACAAGGCAACCCCTCCTTAAACCCCCAAGGTTAGGGAGCGGGCGGCGTGATAACACACACTTTAAGCCTTATTTTCCCCTATCAGTTCCCCTGTTCTATGTAAGTTTCTGTTTTGTTTGTTCACTGTAAACCACTTTGAATACAAGATAAGGTGGTAAAACTCATTAAATAAAATAAAAATAAATAAATAAATATGAGAAAAAATACTCTTCAACGACTTTCTACACTTCAAATTCATGCTTGCCTCTTTCCAGTCAGCTATAGAACTCACCAAACAAAACTACTTTGTTCCCCTTCCTAACACTCTTGCCTCTGACCCTTACTGTTTCTTTACAATTCTCAACTCTTTCCTCAAGGTGACTCTGCCTCTGATCCCTCCTTACCTTTCTGTTTAAACTCTGGCTGACTATTTCCATGACAAGGTCCACAAGATTACACTCCAATTTCCCATGAGATCAGATCCATCCCCTTATCCCCCTCTTCACTATCATCTCCTCCCTTCAACCTCTGCCACCCTTTCTTCCCTTTTCAAGATCTCTGAGGAGGAAACCATACATCTTTCCTCCTCCAAACTCACTACTTGCTCCTCTGATCCTATTCACACCCGTCTCCTAAATTCTATCTTCTCCACTGTCATCCCTTCCATCTCCCATATTCTCAACATATTGCTCTCCACTGCAATTGTTCCTGCAGCCTTCAAGCATGCTGTAGTCACATCTCTCCTCAAGAAGCCTTCACTAGACCCTGTCTGTCCTTCTAATTATTGACCTTTCATCTCTAAACTACTTGAATGTGCAGTTCACTACCATTGGCTTGATTTTCTCTCCTTTCAAGCCCTTCTGGATCTACTGCAATCTGGCTTTGTCCTTTACATTTGAATGAAACAGCTTTTGACAAAGTCTTCAGCAACCTCTTCCAAGAGCCTTTACTCAATCCTCATCCTTCTTGACCTTTCTGCTGCCTTTGACACTGTTGACCACAACCTTGTCCTCAACACCTTGTCTTTGCTTGCTTTTAAAGGCTCTGTGCTATCCTGGTTCTTTTCTTATCTCTCCCATCACAATTTCAATGTTAGTTCTGGTGGATCCTCCTCTACTGCTATCCCACTCTCAGTTGGTGTACCCAGTTGGGCCCACTCCTTGTCTCTCTCTCTATACCCAGTCCCTTAGTGCACTCATCTCCTCCCATGGTTTTCAATACTATTTTTATGCTGATGACTCTCAGATCTACTTCTCCACACCCGATATCTCTCCAGCAATCCAGGCCTGGATCTCTGCCTGCCTTTCTGACATTGCTGCCTGGGTGTCTCATCGTTATTTGAATTTGAACATGGCCAAAACCAAGATTCTTATTTTTCTCCTAAACCCACCTCCCCCTTCCTCCTTTCTCAGTCTCTGTAGATAACGCTCTACTACTCCCCGTTTCCTCACATCGCAACCTTAGGGTCATCTTTGACTCCTTCCTCTCCTTCTCCACACACATCCGCTAAAACCTGTTATTTCTTTCTCTATAACATCAGCAAAATGTGCCCCTTCCTTTCCAAACACACTACTAAGACACTTATTGCTCTTTAGTCACCTCCTATCTAGGCTATTGCAACCTCCTCTTTGTTGGTCTCCCTCTGAATCATCTCTCTCCCCTTCAATCTGTTCAAAACTCAGCTGTGTGGCTAATCTTTCATCAGCTTCATTATGCTCATATAACCCTTCTTCTCAAGTCACTTAATTGTCTCCCTATCCATTTCTGTATCCAGTTCAAGCTTCTCCTACCGACCTACAAGTGCACTCACTCTGTTGCTCCTCACTACTTCTCCTCTCTTATCTCTCCCTACAGCCCTCCTTGGGAACTCTTCTCTTCTGGCAGATCATTTCTGTTTCTGCTCTTCTCTTCCACTGCCATCTCCAGACTCCGATCCTTTCACTTTGCTGTTCCTTATGCCTGGAACAATCTACCTACATCTGTACATCAGACTTCAGCTACAGTCCTTTTAAACTCACCTCTTCAAGGCTGCTTTTGGATCCTGATCTGCTTAGTTTCCTATATGTTACTTTACCCAAAGATGTGTGCTTGTCCTCAGCTGTTGTGTTGTATGTCTTAACTAGATTGTAAGCTCTGCTGAGCGGGGACCGTCATTTGCATGTGTCTGTACAGCACTTCATATACCTTGTAGCTCTATACAGACACAGACATAAGATTACATGGCAAACTGAGTTTGCCTTGTAGCACTATAGAAATGATACATAGTAGTGGGTACAGTGCAGACCAAGGTATCACCTTTGTGGTCAGGGAGCATTTCTCAGGACAGAACTCTGCATTAATGATTTTATGGTAAGAGTCCTAAGAGGAAAGTTAAAAACCATCCTAGAATGTAAAGCTTTTGAAATTCACATAAGGCACTTCAAAATGGAGCAGACAGGACTTAACCAAGAGCTGGACTTTCTATCACATTATAAACCATTTGGTTTTACAGCTTTGTCACCTTCTGACCATCCATCCATCTCCCTCCCCCGCCCTCTATTTCCTCTCCCCCCCCCCCCCCTTCTTCCCCTGAGACTGTCTGGAATGCTTTTGTGATTTACTTATATATTCTGGTATTGCCATCTGTTGCTTGTATTGTCCTGATCTGAGGAAGAAGGGTTAAACTTTCAAAAGCCGGTCTAAAAATATATGAAGTTAATCCAATAAAAAGGTATCATCTTATCTTTTTATTTTTTATCTATCAGTATTAAAGTGGGCGAGCACACTACTTTGTTTGATGTTTAGAAAGAGTTTTTTTTGTATTAAAATAATTCCATTCACCTCCAAATCTCTGCTTCTCAGAAGGAACTAACAAATCCATCCCCTCTTCCAAAGGCAATATAGGTAGCAGCAGTTCAAACATTCGAGTTCTCAGAGGTTGCAAATGTTTAAAACAATATTCAACAGATAAAATACTAAACAGCCACAGTTCAACATATTCCTCAAAACCACAAGCCCAGCATCGCTGTAATGAATCTATTCCAAACTAGGTTCTATCTCAAACCCTCTCCCCCCCACCATCCCCACACACATAAAAGCTATAGCTTTCCTATATGAGTTACAGTATAGCAGAATTGAAAGCTCATTTATAGCAGTAAGCACCGATGCATTTCTTGCAAGTGTCTGACCACTAGAGGGAACTTGATCATATATATATTTTTTTTTTGGGATGGGTGGTGGAGGAGGATTAGAGAACACAGTCAGTAGAGCATATAAAAATGAACACTTCAAACTCCAAGGCAAGATATTATAGCTAATATAGCCTTTCCAAATGCATAGAGGGAGTAGGCTGACCTGAGCAGTATACATTCAAATCACGTAAGTAGCCCATGACAACTTCATAAAAAGGAACATTTAGGTTACATCTCGTACGTGCTAGCTCCAGCCTGATACAGTGCACAATTCTCGAGGTAAACAGAACCTTTCACCCCCCAGCTACGGAATCTATCATAATCCAGACTGATGTACTCTTAAACTAAAAATACAACTGAGACACAAGAGCTTCGCTAATATAGTCACTGATCTAAATTCATCGATCTAAGAATGTGTAGGTAAAGATGAAATTTCTCAGCTGGAAGAGATTAATTAAATGCTTGCAATGCAGTCAAGGGAAGCTGTCACTCTCTTTAACTGACTGCACTTAAAATGGAGTGGACTGGAAAGAGATCGTTTCAAATAATGCAAACATCATTTTAATTGCTCGTTATAGTGCTATTAGAAAAAGAAAATTAATACAATACAAGGATCTGCTTCAAGTGGTATTTGAAAGACATTTCAGGAACTTCTTTGTGATGAGTATCTTGGATTTTCCTATTTCGAAAGAGATTCTGTTCGGCATACTCCAGTGAAGGGAGAAGTAGCTTCTTATTCAGCATCGTTAAGTGAAGAGCATGGATGAAAAAGAAAACGCAGAGTGAAAAGACCCTTCCAAAAGTCTATAGCTCCTCAATGCTTCAATAGATAGTCAGCATTTATTGCACAGAAGCAGGTTATTTGTAGTCAAAGACACTTGTTAGTAATGGAAACTATGCAATACTACATAACTGCAGAGCTCCATAATTTAAAGCCATGCACAGCAGATAACAGTTTGCATGTACTGTTTTGAACAAACAGATATTTTGTCAGATGAATTAGTTTCCTTGCATCTTCAGGAAGAAACAAGCACATGTAATAGGTGCTGTGAAGAGGGAGTTTAACATTCTTTCCCCAGCTCTGTCTTGGGAACTTTGGCAGTATTTATTTATTTATTTAGCAATTATTTCTATACCGCTCTTTCACAAGTATCAAGTGCGGTTTACAATGAACAGTATGTTATATGGTATGGATGGTATCATACCAAGTCAGTTTACATAGAACATATGCCTCTTCTTTTATCAGGGCAGGCTTAACCACTAGGCAGGCTAAGCATTCTGGGTGGCATTAAAAGCAGCTGAATTCAAAGCAAAACAAACTTAAGGAAGATGGAGTATTTTCAATAGCCCATTTATGCTATTAAATGGCAATTACCCAAATACATACAGGGTCATTCTGAACCACGAATAAGTCATTTGCACATACAAGATGGACGTGCACGGTACTTGGACGATCAGATGCGATTCCGACAACAAGCAGTTGTACACGTACAAATGAGTCGTACGTGTCATTCTGGACGTGGGCAGGACGGGGCAGAATGTGGGTGTGGAGGGGAGGAGCATGGGCGTGCCCTGCTACGAAAACGTCTAAACCATATTCTATCGGAAAGGTGTATGTCCATCGTGGATGTATACGTTAGACCCGCTAAAACATAGAATAACAGTGTATGTCTGTGAAAGTAATATCACAGTAGGACAGCTATGTTTAAATAAAGCAGAGAGCATAGCCG
The DNA here is from genome assembly GCA_033557465.1 of Ichthyophis bannanicus. Lineage (NCBI taxonomy): Eukaryota > Metazoa > Chordata > Amphibia > Gymnophiona > Ichthyophiidae > Ichthyophis > Ichthyophis bannanicus. Next base: position 1,797,582,416 of record CM066032.1, on the reverse strand, counting down.
GGATTTGGAAACGTTCCTGGTGGAAAGTCCATAAGGTAGACATGGAGAAAAAACACCTCTGACCCTGGGAATAAGCAATGCAGCATGTTGCTATGTTTTGGGGATGCTACTCTGTTATTGTGATCCAGATTGGCCACTTCTGGAACTAATAATAGGGTAGATGGACCTCTGATCTGAATCAATATGGAAATTCGTATGCCCTTATGTTCAGTTAGGTGACAGAGTATGCAGACCGAAGGTAAATAAACCATGCGGAAGCAATAGGTGCTGGTGCTATGTTGTCTATTGTTTTGAAAATGATCATGATAACTTTGAATTTGATTCTTTGAAGTATCGGGAGCCAGTGGAGCTGAAACAGGATGGGTATTCTGTGATCAGATTTATCGGCTTTCATAACTGCGCACAACCATGTTTTGAGCAAGTTGTAGGGGCTTTAGGGTTTTCTTTAGGAGAACATGGAGTATGCTGTTACTGTAGTCAAAATGAGGGATTATAAGGGCCTGGGCTCCTGTGGGGGAGAGCAGTGGTCTCAGATGCTGAAACATTCTGGTTTTATTGTAAAGTGCTTGAGTAGACATGTGAATGTGTTTGGTGAAATCCAGGTTATGATCAATGTATATCCCAAGGTATTTTATTTCATTTTTTACCGCAAGTGAGGTATTGTTTACATGAGTGAACTAGGGGGGTTGAATGTTTTATTCCTAGTACTAATGAGTGCCTCTGTTTTCTTCAATTTAACTGTTTTCTTCAAGTTGAGCCATTCAGAGATATTGTTGAAATAGCTGGTAGTCTTTCTGTAGTTAGGCTCTTTGGTGTCAAAGGTTGTGAATAGCATTATATTGCCGGCATAAATTCTGTAATCTAGGTCGTGTCATTGGATGATATTGCAGAAAGGTTGCAGATATATATTAAACAGAAGTGCAGATTATGGAGATCCCTGGGGAACACCCTGAGGTTGAGTGAAGAGTTAGATAGGTTGTTTTCAAAGCAAACCTGTTGGGTGAGGTTGGACAGGTAGTCTGGAAACCATTGTAGAGTAATGCCACCTATGCCCACTTGTTTTAGGCGGTTGATTAGGATGTTGCGGTTTACAGAGTCAAATGCAGAAGATATATCTAGGAAGATGAGGATGAAAGCATTTGTCATGTTGTTGATTCCTGGGGCCTATCTAGATGAGCTGAGGGAGAGAACAGGATGGTAGGCCTGCTCAGAGACAAACTTAGTCAGGCTGAAGGCAGGGGGAAGTGGGAGGCATGTGCAAAAGTCAGGTGTTGAATCATGTGACTGTAAAGCAGACCATGTGCAAAGAACACAGTCTCTCAATAGTAGGGCAGGCCCTGGGACCAGCAGTAAACATTAGGCCCATGTGGCATAAGGGATCTGAGAATCCCACCCAGACATTTACTATTTAGAGGCTCCATAAAGGTTGCACGAAAAAGTCCCCAAAATCAGTGACAGCAGAAGGCCTATCCTTAGTGACATGACAGGTGCCTTATCCAGTATGGAGCTGATTTCATGCAGTATATATCTGCCTCTATATCAACACTGCCACTGACACAATAGGTGCAAGGGTTCCATGATGTGGCTGTGATGGTATGTGTGCTGGGGCCTCAGGCTGGGGACAGGCTGTGGGGGCAGGCTCTCTGTCCCCACCCACCACTTTTCAGCCCCAGACCTTCAGTCCATCGCCGCATCAGGGAACCTGTTCCATCTTAGAGTTGGAAGACATTCCCCGTCTATGCTGTTGGCCCTGGACATATAGGGGCAGCATTGGAATCGGCCTTGTACGTCCGGGGCCAGCAAACACCCATGACCCACCTTAATGCTGCCCCCATCCACCCCTCTGCTGCCCCCATCTACGTGCCCCATACAACATGTGGGGACGTTAGACTGGATTGGGAGGGGGTGCGGATAGCAGGGATGGATATCCCAATGGGTCATCCATCACCACTATATGTGGCATAGACTGGGCCTGCATGTGTACACATCTGGGCCCACCATGCTGTGAGCCGTTCAGGTCACTGCAGGCAGTCCCATCCCCTCACTCTACGCCCTTCTCCCTCTCATCCCCTCCCTCCACCCCCTGCCTCCTCCTATCCCCTCCCTCCACCTCCTGCCCCTTCCCATCCCCTCCCCCTATGCTCCCCCCTCCTCCACCCATTGAGTGTCCCTGGGTGGGATGGCCCCGAGTTCCTCCTCCTCCAGGGACTCCTCCTCCTCCCCCTGCTCCTCAGGGCCACCTACCCAGGGGTACCCTGCATCCCACCTGGGGTGCCCTGGCCAGACTCCATAGCACTGTCTAGCCCCTCCCCCTCAGGGGAGTGGGGCACCTCCATGAGTTCCAGGGTGACCACCTCATCCCCAGTCTCTTCTGATGGGGAGGTGCTGGATAGTACTATGGGGCTGGATGTCATTGAGTGTCCCCTGTGGTGGTGGCTGGGCTTCATGCTGCAGCGGGTGCTGGCTGCTCTTCCTCTCCCTCCTCAGTTGCCATCTCACTGTGGGCCGCATCTTCCTCCTCCTCTTCCTCTTCCTGCTCCTCCACTGCCGCAGGGGGGGTGGCTGTCCTCAACTGGGATGGCTGTGAAAGGGATGCAGAGAGGTGGCTGTTAGTTTCAGTGGGTGAGGGTGTCCGGCTGCCATGTCCCAATTATCAGATGCCTCCCCATGCTCTGTCTGCTATTGCCCCTGTGTTATCCCGCCACTCCAGCTAAGTGCCATGTTGCATGTCATGGCCCCATTCCTGTGCCATTCCCCCAAACTCATCTCGCTCTTGTTACAGCTGCCGCTGGATGCACATCTGGAACCATGGCCAATTGCGCTGTATAGCACAGAAGCGCATCCTGTATGCCTCTATCTCCCGCAGGACATGGAACCATCTGTGGAGGCAGGAAGGAGGTGTCATACATATGCATGTTTCTTTCTCCCCCAGGTCTGTCACTATAGCTGCCTGCCTGCTTGCCATAACAACACCTGCAAACACTGGACCCTGTCTCATCCTGCTACCACAACCCCAGTGCTGCCACACTCCAGTCCAAGGCTCGCCCTGATCCCTCAGGCCTCCTCTGTCCGGTGTGCCTGCATTGCTGACTGGCCAGGCCATAGGCTGAGGGGCCACAGGGACAGTGCTGCCTGCGACATGAGCTTAGATTGGGACCAGAGTGGCAGGCAGGAATGCCAACCATCCTCATTTTTGCACAGTGTGCCGGTGTGTGTGTGTGTGTATGTGTGTATGTGTGTTTGAAAATCCTGCCGCTGATACTCCACCTAAACAAAAAAAAAACTCCAATGATTGTCTGTAGTGCAAGCAAAGTGTATCACTAAATCATTTTTGTTGGGTCTCACATGACAGGGGAGGATAACTATGATGTAACGCCCAATGTGAGCGGGACTTGAGGCAGAGCTAATCAGCCCAAAACACGCATGTCACTTGAGGCAGGGCTAATCAGCCTGAAACATGCATGTCTGCGGAATGCGGTAGCAATGGATTCTGGACTGTTAAGCTAAGTTTAGCTACTTTCTAATTTTGTTTGGATCTTTATATTATTAAAATGGGTCACGCTCACATTGGGATTTAAATCATAATCCTCCCCTGTCGTGTGTGTATGGTCACCCACAAGTACAGCTCACTCAGACCTACAGGCACTTGGGTGCGCCATGTCCAGTGCAGGGGGCAAGCCATGTATGTAGATGGGCCCGAGCCTGTCTGCCAGACGCTGCTCGAGCTCCGTCAGCTTGGCCATCTGTACTGGGCCCCCTCCATTGCCCTGTGTTGAACGTCACTCCCTGTCCAGCTCCATCCTGATATTACGTTTTATGTCACAATACCTCTTCCTGAGGCTTTCAATGTCATGGTGGTGTCCCCCTGCTTCTGCCACTGCTGCCTAGACCTCAGTCCATGCCCTGTTGCATGTGGCACTGGTTGTGGTTGCGCTCTGCCGACCAAACAGCACCTCGAACTGTTCAAGGATGCTGGCCAGGAGTAGGTCATTTTCTTCCTGGCTAAACCTCACTGCCATTTTTCTGGCCTCCTCTGCCACAGGGGTCCTACGGCGCTTCTGCCCTGGTGCAACAGTGGCCTGTTGGCCGGGGTGGTGTGGAGCTCCAGATGGCCCTGGCCTTTCGTTATCCCCCTTGCCAGCAGGTGTGGGCACTGGTGGCTGTGCACTGTGTCCCTATGCAGCCCCCTGCTTTCCTCCATCGCTATCCGCCATGCTGTGCTTGGGTATGTGTGCTGAGGTGTTATGCGTTACACACCCGCCATTTTTGTATCTGTAACGTGGACATGGTTCTACGTGCGTAACGCCACACCACGCCCGTATGTCTCACCAAAGCCAGAAAGTGGACATGGCCACAACTGTACCTTCCATTCATCATCGTTATACATCCCTGCCCCACCCACCATTGTCGGTGTCTGTGGATAACTCTGTAACTCGCACATTGTCCCCAGGTTGCAATCCGTGTCAACCATGGACCCCACCCCACTCCACGTAACACAGCCAGGTTGTAGCTAGCGCCCGCCCCACTCCCCTACAACACCAGTGACACCCGCCCCACCCACCATCAACACACTGCCAGTACGGCCACGCATTGTCCCATTGCTTCCCATTGATACCGCAGTAGCCTGCCTCCTGCATCCAACCATGTGCCATGCTAGTCATGGGTGCACCATCCCCCTGTCTGCTCATGGCAAGGTGCCCCACAACCCCTTACCAAACCTATGACAGACCCCCTGTGCAGGGACCCAAATGCAGGGACCCCGTGGTGACCCACCACCCCTCATCCCCCAGCTTCCTGCACAACCACCCCTGAAAACATCGTGCCCAAGCAGGCATCCACCTCCAGTGCAGCACACCCCTACTGGCAGCCCTACACTCTGCCCTTGTCTCCATGATAAAACGTATGCTGTGAGCGCACCCCCAGCGTATGTACAGAAGTCATCATCCCCAACCTCCCACAGACACAGGATGAAGCATGCAAAGCCAACAGGGACCATGCAAAGTCACCAGTGATGTACCAATGTTCCACAACAATGCAAAGGTGTCCCCCCCCCAGCTGCAATCAACGAAACACCCATACAGTTTATGGCAGCAACGGTGTGTCAGTCCACCCAGTGACAGTCGAAGTAGCAGGCAAACAATGAGTTCCAACAAAAGCCTGTGTCCAACTCGCAGAGGTCCATCTCCCAGTGGCAACAACACTGGGAGATGGACATTATTACTTACCTTCAAGGCTATCAAAGGCATCACCTCCTCATCTCTAATAGACCTCATACAGACCGTTCCACCCAACAGAGCTAGGAGAACTATTTCCACAAATGTGCTAATAATCCCTAAGGAAGCAACAAAATGCTCCCTATCGACGTCGAACAGGGCGTTCAGCCTCTATGCCCCTAAGTTCTGGAACACCTTACCACCGGAGATTATGGCTATCTCCGACCTAACGCAGTTCAGAAAAGCACTCAAATCACACCTATTTCCCCAATATTACCAGACCAGCCAAACACCGACTTAACCTCCCATCTCCTTTTAATCACCTGTTCCACATGACCCATCCATTCCTAAGAAAAATACTGCTGTATATACATGTAATTACATATGTAAATAGTTTCAGTCTATCTTTTTCCCCTGTTTTATCCAAGTTCTTGTTCCTGTTATATGTAAAACCAAACAACCTGTTGTTCTGGTATATTGTTATATTGTAAACCGCGCTGATCTCAAATAGTGCGGTATATAAGAGCCTGTAATAAATAAATAAATAAATAAAATAAATAACACCCAGGGACAGTATCACAGAGATGCTGTGTCCAAACAAATATGGCTGATGGGGTCTCCAGTTGCAGTGTAGTAGATGTGTCATGTATGTTGTCTCTGTCCTGTGTGAAAAGGGGTAGAAATAAGGTAAGGGAATGACACAACCAACCCCCACCATCAGGTCACAATGAAGACAGTCTAATGTTTCAAAACCTCTGTATGGTGCTCACTAAAGTATACAGTGTACCTCTGCTGACTCAAATTGTCTGCTTTTACTGACAATTCTTCATACGTAAATCAGAGTGGTCGCAAGGTTTCAGCAATGATAGGCTACCATTGACCTTTGTCTCTGTCAAATGGACAAGCGCCTTTTCACATCAATGACCCCGATTGGAGGTGACCACCCCCTTCCAGACTTTAAAGCTATTTTGGAGTGTAATGCTTCAAATATTTTGTAATAACATGAAACCAGTGCTTAGCTCTCAAAAGACGTTTCTGCGTTCATCGCTAATTTGAGTCAGCAGAAGATACACTGTATACTATCATGAGCACCATACAGAGGCTCTGATACATTAGTTTGTCAGATACGAACCCTGTAAAAGAAGACCATAATAGATCTGTCATATACAAAGGAGACAGTGACATCACAATATGTGCATCATGAATGCGTAGATATCACATCATGACATGGCCACAACACACTGCACAGTGCACATGGACCACAGCAGGAGATGGCCCTGCAGACCAGGACACCATCTCAACATGGTCATGTAAATGCCCATGTCACACAGGCATCCCAGAGGTCCACAGCATGTCCTGCAGTGATGGTGGAAAGAGATACCACAGAAAGGCACATTGATACTAACAGGCCAAGTGCAGCATCTGCATGTGGTGTATGTCCCAGATGATCGAAGGTGGAACCTACCTGAAAGGTACAGCAGTGGTCTGATGGTGAAAATCCGAGTCATGCAAGGGCACAATGGGCCCCAGTGGAGGCTGCAGATGTCCAGGAACTGCATCCATCACCACGTCTGCACGGTCAGCTGTCAGTGTAGCATGTCCGAGGAATGTTGCGTTGCGTGGAGACAAAACGTTGACATGCAGTGTCCTACATCAAACATGAGACATGTCAGGGAACAACATATGATACATGCACACAATGTACAGAAGGGCATAAGCAGAAGGGCATAGAGAGACGGGTGAACATCACTAGACAGGTGGCCAGACACATCCCTGAAATAGACAAAGGCAGAGGGGAGCAGAAGGTAGCGTCAGGCAGACACATCCCAAAGACACAGATACATACACCGTGAGACAAGGTACACATGCTGCAAACTGCAGATGGCTGCACTGTGGACAATCAGGGACCAGTGAAGACAACTATCCCAGTCCATGCATGGGTGCACCAAAGTTGTCTAATGCCTCAATGGCAGTGAAGTCTGTACGTGCGCTCAAACAATACAATGCCCTGAGTCCAGAGATACACACAGCCTGGTAACATGTGCAGTAGGTGCAGTATGTAGACGCCCAAGATGTGCACAGGCAATGGACACATGTGTGCCAAACAGAACATACGGTGGATGGAGTGGTAGGCCAAAGACATGTGCAACACCAGAGGAGCAGTGGAGAGGGTAACACATATATGTGTCATGCGGTGTTGCCACCACAGTACATCTACCTGTATGTCCACCCACCCCAGTCACCTGCATGTTGCATTGACGTACACTCAGTCCCTACATGCAGCACATCATTGGGCAGTACTGGCAGCCCATCTTGGGGAGGCCCAAACACAGGAGCCTATCCTGTGGAGCCAAAACACATGAGACATATAGAGACATGTCATGACAGTGCCGTGAAACACACAGAGCAGTTCACACATGACGACCCATAAGCACATCCCCACACATGCAGAACTTACAGGAGAAGAGCTCCTCGATCAGATGTTGCCTGGATGCCATCCCCACACATGTATTCCTACAAAATTATATTGTTTGGTCTTTTTGGAGTTTATAGACTAATATAAATAAAAACAGATCACCATGGCCCTGTGCAGGAGGGCACACAGGATCCGCCTCCAGATCCTCATTAATTTTGACTGGGACATTGTGCCTGAGAGCAATGTTGTGGAGGATGCAACAGGCAATAATGATCTGTGCCACAGTCAGGGGTCTGTACTGTAAGGCACCGCCTGTCCTTTCCAGACACCTGAAGCGACTCTTTAGAATGCCAAAGGTGCGCTCAATGATTGAGCAGCTGGAAGCATGGGCCCCATTGTACCGCATCTCTGCACCTGACCGAGGGAGATTCACAGGGGTCAGCAACCAGGCACGACACCCATATCCTGCATCACCTGCAAAAAGAAACGTTGTACAGTCACATGTGAGATGAGGGACCCACAGAATCAATGACGTAGCAATGTTCGACTGGACAGCAGATAAACATGGACACAAACATATGATGTCACATCATTGCACATGATGGCAGTGCACCAGAGTCTGCTGCTGGTAGACCCAGAGCTCCGGGGAAGGCTAATGGGGGCAATACCCATCCACGTTACCATGTCCAAACACACGTCCAAAACCTTTGCCCAGACAGCAGCAGTGGCTGCTGTGAGGGCACTTGGCTGACAGTGGCACGGCATACTGGGAGGGGCAGAGATGTGCAGTTGTGCAAGTATGTGACAGTCATGATACAGTGCACACAATGCAGAGGTCAACGGAACACAGCCCCAAGGGTCCAGGTGAGAGGGGCAGCGGAGACAAGATAGAGTGGGCAGACAGGTAGCAGACATGGGTGGTAGCAGGTGCACCCACAGTTCAGAACATGTGTCGCCCCCTACATGGCCAAAAGAGAGGAGGCCCCATGCACACTGTACATCATGTGCATGGGTCTGTGCCCCTACCACCCCCCCCTGGATGGGACACGCACAAACATGTGCCACATGTGGTGGGAGAGGGACACATCCCACAGGCATACCTATGTACAACTGCCCGTACAGTATGCCTGAGGCCAGGTGTGGAAGGCATGGGCAAGCCAGAGGTATTGCATGCAGTCACGGAAGGGACACACCACATGTGTGAAGTGCCACAAATAGGCAGCACCCCAAAACACCACCGCAATGTACAGCATGCTGAGGACACAGGTGACAATGGGGTCCCGTCAACCATATATGGTAGGCGCACGTTAGATATGGTGAATACCCACCCAGCAGGATGTAGTCCTCATATTGTCCGGCCTCAAACTGGCCGAACAGTGCCGAGTGCTGCAGGATATAGGAGTCATGGGCTGACCCTGGGAACCGTGGAACCACATTCAGAATACGCATACTTGTATCACAAACAACCTGCACATTCAGGGAATGGAAGTGTTTGCGGTTGCGGTACACAACCTCCCTGTCACGTGGCGGGACCAGGGCAACATGTGTGCAATCTATAGCTCCCATCACATGTGGTATCCCTGCAATCCACTGGAATGCCTGTCCCAGGGCCCCCCAATGTTGCCTACTGTTGGGAATTGCAATGTAATTCCCAATCTGGCTGACCATGGCACGCAGTACCTGGTGGAGAAAGCGAGAGAATGTTGGCCTACTCATCCCACCCACTGCGGCCACTGAGGATTGGAAACAGCCAGAGGCAAAGAATTGTAGGGCAGCCAGGAGCTTGGCCAATCCTGGTATAGCATGGTACCGGGCAGTCTGGGGCTCAAGGTCAGGTCTGAGAACCTCGTAGAGCTCCCTAATGGCCCCTGTGTCCAGCCGGTAGAGAGAGATTACCTGGTCCTCTCTCATGTCCTGGAGCATGGGCCTGGGCCTGTAGAGGCGTTGCAGGCGGGGCCGTGCCTCAGCATGCCTATGGCGCCGGTGTCCTCCACCATCCGCCTGTGGACCCCCCACAGCTGCAGGCCAGAGTTGCAGCGGGATAGCACCCATGCCCCAGGTACATAACGCAGCCCCATAACGCAGCCCCAGGTACATCATCTCCCTCCTCCAGAACGCGTAGCCCAGCCAGCTCTAGCAGCGCAACCACCACACAACCTGCATTCACAGTTTGAGCCATGATAGACATGCAATGGAGGACAGGTTGCTGGGAAATAGGGTGTGTGGTGGGGTTAACATTAAAAACAATACACACCTGATGAGCCTGGAATGATGCAACGCGCATGGGAACGCGCGTCCCCACAATGCACTGAGCAACAGGAGTGACGTAGAGCGCGTGGGAACGCGCATCACCACAATGGCCCCAACTACATGGATGTATGTGACCGCACACGTTGGATGCCAGCGGGGGAAGGGGGTGGCGTGTCTCTCTGATGCAGCACGGTGCAAATATATGGCATCCGACATCTCAAACCTCACCCAGAGAACTAGGTGCACCTGGAACGCACGACGCGTACCCATGCGCGTTGACGTAGCGTGGCGCGTACATGTGACGTAATGTTTGTGACACAATGCAGGATCCCCATACGCACGTGGGAATGCGCACGCACACACCAATGACTGCACGATCAACATGCGTGCATGCAGTAGGACTCACGATGGAAGCTAATGGGTGCGTATATGGTGCAGTGCACACCAACCTTGCCGATATTGGAGGATCCTAGGGGGAAATGGTACAACGCTGCAGTCCGTCTATATTAACGCACGTAGGATACGCCAGCTCAATGACACGTGAATGCGTGCGGAGGCATAACATGTGCCATAACGCGTGGCGTCATCATGACAGGCGTCACTCATGGTTTGTTTAGCCAGGTAGGGATAAGGTATGTGTAGATGGCTCTGTGGGCCATCAGTATCTACCTGGTACAGCCAGCCATGGGTGCTGATAGCAACACTGGGGGACTGTATATGGCGGCAAGCACGGGTATCCATGCATGGTCAGTTGCGTACGAAACCCAGGTGCATGCCTGTGGGTGCGGGGGTAGGTGGCGTTGGGGCTTTTCTGGGCCTCCCCTAACTTTCCTTGGGGATTGCCTATGTTTTGTTTTGGCTGTTTGTGTTCGACCCCAACATACATCTACAGGACTTTGGTTTATGTGTTACTGACACCATGGGCGCATAGGATTTGTTTTATTGAGGTTTTGCCAGGCCTGTCACAACATGCTTTGCTTTGGTAAGGTATAGATTTAATTTTCAATGCACGGTATGACATACGAGGCACCTGGCTTAGGTATACTCAATGCTGGCGATGGCGGACAGCTTCACCCCCTGGGATCGGCTATGTCTATGCATCAGGAATTCCTCTCCCTGTTTATCTCCGCAGCTTTCTGACAATTTGATTTCTTTCATTCTTCTTCTGCATTATTGTTGATATAAATTTTGATTCCCGATATGTCACACTGTAGCATCCTGTCTCCACTTTTGGCTGTTAAATCCTGTTCTCACACACTGTGTGCTGACCTGCGAGTCATGTTTCCTGCAAATAAACTGTGGATAATGATGTATGTCATCTTTGGGTATGTTTTCCTTTGTTCATTCTAGAGGCCCATGTTAGCCATGTGATAGCCTTTCATTGGCTGTATGGTATTCTGAGATACTCATTGTGTACGCTCTCTGGGACAGGGTCGGGGCTCGTTTCATTGCTCAATCTTTGCTGGGTTTGCATTTTGAGTGTGATGAAGTCAGTGCGAGCTGTCCCTTGGGCCTTAGTTGTAGACGTTAACACAAGTGGCATTCACCATGTACTGACTGTAACTGTGGGGACTCATTTTTATCCCCACAGTGTGAAGGTGTTGCTGATGTGTACCATGTCTGGGTATGGTTACATCACATATTTTATTCCCACTACATTCATCCCTGACATACGTACCACACCTGCACACTGGGGATGTTGGCCTACTGGTTCTGACACAGTACCTCTGACCCGGGGTCCATGGGTTTGATCCCACAGTGGGGTTATTTGTTAGGGCTGTCTGTGGCATTCTCTTTTTTAAATTTAAATTAGTGCTGCCAGCAACAACACCCTCAAAGTGCTGTCTCCTTACGGTAGTTCATCAGGAGCCCTATACGGCACCCTACAAAGCGCCCTATAGGGTGGCCCATAGGGGACATTATAGGGTGTCTTGGCAGACAGTGCACTTTATAATGTGACCTCTGGAGTGGCTTATGGGCGCCTTGTGCGGCACCATAGGTTACGGCCCTGTGAGGGTGTATTTGCTGGCATCACTATTTGAGATTACTGAACAAAATGCCTTCGATAGCACTGATTTAAGGTACAGGGTAATGTCTCAGCCAGCTTTACTCATTAGAGCCACAGGGGGTTTGAACTCATGAACCCTACACCATCAGTCAGTGTATCAACCATTGTGCTATAGCTATGGCTACCCTACTAGGCACCTTTTCATGCACCTTATGGGGCACCCTGTTGGGCTACTGTCTGTAGCTACTCTGTGGCAGTGACACACACGGTCAGTTTCCCCTACCTGGTCAGGGTGCTGTGGGGGTGCATACCCCATCTGGTGTTCATCTATAGACTGCTGATCTGCATGTGCAGTACGCCATGGGTATGGGTGCAGGTGCGTTGACCCAGATCCTGGCCACCACAGCAGACAGTTTGTGTGGTGTCCTGACGTCTTTCAGGAGCCAGCCAGGGATTTGGTAGTGGCACTAGTGATATGGCCTACTACTTACTTCACTGCCTGTGGAGCCAGAGGGCATGGGTTTGAACCCACAGTGGTGTTCTTTGGTGGGGCTGTCTGAGGCATTTTTTTTTTTTACTTTACATTGGTGCTGCCAGCAACATCAGCCTCACAGTGCTGTCTCCTTATGGTACCTCATCAGGCACCCTCTAACGTGCCCTATGAGGCACCCTGTAAAGCACCCTATAGGGTGCCCCATGGGGGACATTGTAGGGTGCCTTGGCAGACAGTGCACATTATACTGTGCCCTCTGGAGTGCCTTGTCGGGTGCCTTATGCAGCACCTTAGGTTACGGCCCTGTGAGGGTGTGTTTGCTGGCAGAACTAATTAACCTTATACAACATATGCTTCAGACAGCGCTGCTTTAATGTAAAAGGTGATGTCTCAGCCAGCTTTATTCCTTGGACCCACATGGGGATTGAACTCACACACCCTACACCATCAGTCAGTGTATTAACCATCATGCTATAGCTCTGGCTGCCTTACTAGGCACCTTTTCATGCACCTTATGGGGCACCCTGTTGGGCTACTGTCTGTAGCTACTCTGTGGCAGTGTCGCACATGGTCAGTTCCCCCTACCAAGCCAAGGTGCTGTGGGGGTGCATACCACATCATGTGTTCACCTATAGACTGCTGATCTGCATGTGCAGTGCGCCATGGGTATTAGTGCAGGTACGTTGACCCAGATCCTGGCCACCACAGCAGACAGTTTGTGTGGTGTCCTGACGTCTTTCAGGAGCCAGCCAGGGATTTGCTAGTGGCACTAGTGATATGGCCTACTACTTACTTCACTGCCTGTGGAGCCAGAGGTCATGGGTTTGAATCCACAGTGGTGTTCTTTGGTGGGGCTGTCTGAGGCATTTTCATTTTTTACTTTACATTGGAGCTGCCAGCAACACCACCCTCACAGTGCTGTCTCCTTACGGTACCTCATCGGGCACCCTATAACGTGCCCTATGAGGCACCCTGTACTGCGCCCTGTGGGGTGCCCCATGGGAGACATTATAGAGTGCCTTGGTGGACAGTGCATATTATACTGTAGCCTCTGGTGTGCCTTGTAGGGTGCCTTATGCGGCACCTTAGGTTATGACCCTGTGAGGGTGTGTTTGTTGGCAACACTAATTAAAATTAGGAAACAAACTGCTTCAGTGTAAAAGGTGATGTCTCAGCCAGCTTTTATCATTATAACCACAGGGGGATTGAACTCACAACCCCTGCACCATCAGTCAGTGTATTAACCATTGTGCTAGAGCCCTTGACACCTTTCTAAACACCTTATCAACCGCCTTATGGGCGCCGTACAGGGCGCCTTGCGTGGTGCTCTGCACGGTGATTTTTACCGCTCGTTCAGCTATGGCGCCTGGTAACGCGCGTTATCGGTAACGATGTACCGCCCATGTCCTTATTTGGGATTTCTGTCATTACCGCGGATCCTAACACGAATCACACTAACACAGTTTAGTAAACATACCCCAATGTTTCTACATACAAAATGTAAAAGGAAAGCTCCTGGGGGAGGCATATTCAAAAGAATTAACCCAATTTGCAAACCTGAAAATCACATTAGTCCTGCTGAGTAGGATATTCAAAGGCACGTACCCAGTTTGTGACACTGAATATGCCCTTCTAGGCTGATTTAATGCCCTGACACTAACCAGTTAGCGTTGGGGACTTCTGAGGTCGGAGACAAAGGTTAGCCTTTGTTAGCCACAAAGCAGTTGATCAAAATGGTTAGTTAGGTCAGAAAAAAGAGTGACCTAACTTTAATCATTTTAGCTATCCAGCCAGTGGCTGAATATCACCATTGACTTAATAGCTAAATCACTATCCATCCATAACGGATATTCAGTGCCACTGACTGGACATCACCCTGGCACTAAATATCTGGGTTTTTGTTAAAGTGGCAACGGTGAGCTACTTTAACAATGCAGGCCACTGCCATTCAAAATACCGTCCCTTGTCTTTAGAAATGCCATTGAATTCAAAGTGCTGGTCAGTTTATTATATCTCAAATTTATTGATTAGGAAAACCAAGTGAAGGCACGAATCTTGCTTTCCTTAGGGCCCAAGGAGAAAGGGCAAAGATATGTACATTTGAAAACTATTAAGAGGAAAGGAATATAAATATTTCAGATTAACTACATAAATTCCTAATCAAAATATTTATAAATAAATCAAGAGGTCAGGTTTCAAAGAGTTTAGGAACCTAACTTTAAGGGGTTTGTTTACTAAAGTGTGTTAGCTGCTACTGCAGGGCGTTAATCCAATTTTAACCCCATGGTAGCAGCTAACTCGCAAAAAAGGTAGATATCACAGGCAATTTCCTGCAGTATTTGCTTTTCCCACAGTGCAGCTAAGGCCGGCCCGTCCATGGTGCCACAGATGGATGGTCCTGCTTCCCTCCCCCTAGTGAATCTAGAAGTAAGGAGATCCTGGATACTCTACAGGGAGAACTATTCAGGCAATTGGTAACAGACCCCACACGTGAAGGGCCATACTGGACTTGGTGCTTACCAATGGTGAAAGTGTTTCTGATGTAGTGGGAGATCATTTTGCATCCAGTGATCACCAGATGGTGTGGTTCAGTATTAGGACTAGGGCTGTTAGAATCCATTCAAAGGTGAGGGTCTTAGACTTTAGGAAGACTAACTTTGCGAAGATGGGCCAATACCTCAGGGAGTCATTAGTGGGATGGGAACAGTTGGGGGATGTAGAAAAACAGTGGGCAAAACTGAGAGGGGATATTTTAAAGGCAACCAACCTTTTTGTTAAAATGGTAAATAAAGGTAAAAGGAAAAGGAGACCGCTATGGTTTTCGAAAGAAGTAGCTGAAAAAGTGAAGAAAAAGAGGGAGGCCTTCATGAAATACAAGAGATCATAGAGAGAGGAAGACAGGCATCTTTATTTGGAAAAACCTAGAGAAGCTAGCAAAGTAGTCAAGAAGGCAAAGATTCAAAAGGAGGAGGAAATAGCCAATACAATAAAATGGGGGGATAAAGCATTTTTCAGATATATTAGTGAGAAGAGGAAGGGCAAAAGTGGTATTGTCAGACTCAAGGGTGCAGGGGAGGAATATGTAGAAGCTGATAAGGATAAAGTGGAATTGCTTAACAAATATTTTTGTTCTGTGTTCACAGATGAAGAACCAGGAGCAGGACCTCAGAAAACACCCACAAATAGGAACAGAAGTGAGGGACATCTTGAACAATTTTCAGAAGACTGTGTTTGTGAGAAACTAGCTTAACTTAAAGTAGACAAAGCGATGGGACCGGATGGGATACACCCTAGAATACTGAGGGAACTTGGGGACGTTCTAGCAACTCCACTGACTGACCTTTTCAATGCCTCGTTGGAGTCGGGAGTGGTGCCAAAAGACTGGAGAGAGGCTCATGTGGTGCCTTTACACAAAAGCGGAAGTAAGGATGTGGTTGAAAACTACAGGCCGGTTAGTTTAAATTCAGTGGTGAGTAAATTATTGGAAACGCTGCTGAAAGAGAAAATAGTGAGGTTTCTGGAGTCCAGCGGATTACAGGATCCGAGGCAGCATGGATTCACCAGAGGCAGGTCTTGTCAGACAAATCTGATTGATTTCTTTGAATGGGTGATCAGGGAGTTGGACCGAGGGAGAGCTCTAGATGTGGTGTATTTAGATTTCAATAAAGCCTTTGACACTGTTCCTCACAGGCGACTTATTTTTTTTTTAAATTCTTTATTTTCGTTTTATAACAACAAAGGAAAGGAAGACATACAGCTAAAAGACAAATACATAACGTGTAATACATACACCAAAGTAAACCCCTACCACCCCCCTCCCCCCTGCTTCTTCTCTAGAAACTAAGCATTCCCGAAGCGGGCGTGTACTTACATTATTATATTACAAAACCTAACGGTGATCTAAAACATGATGAGTGCACATTATACAGGCATATTGGAGCAATGAGCAGATTGTACATAATCATTAAGCATCTGCCATTTAGACAAGCAAGAGTGAGTTTGGACATGGGGAATAGCCCTCCGAGGTATCTGCTCATATTTACTATATAAGCAGACGAGATTCCACCATTCATTGACAGTAAGTCGAGAGCTATCCTTCCAATTCCTCGTGATTAAGCATATGGCTATACCTAGCATGAAATCAAGGAGAAAGCGACCCTTCTTAGGAAGAGAGGGGACCTCCGCCGCAGAGCGGAGTCCCACGACCTTCCAAGAGAGAGGTTCATGAAAGTGTAAGATAGATTGA
Source organism: Ichthyophis bannanicus (assembly GCA_033557465.1). NCBI lineage: Eukaryota > Metazoa > Chordata > Amphibia > Gymnophiona > Ichthyophiidae > Ichthyophis > Ichthyophis bannanicus. The sequence goes on along the minus strand of CM066032.1, from coordinate 1,797,565,790 downwards.
ATACGACCCCAGACCCGCCCCCAATAGACCTGCAGTTGAGGACATTCATAAATAACATGAGCGAAGGATCCCACAGCAGTATGGCAAGACCAACACAGGTCCCTAGCATTTGGGTTCCATTTGGCTATTTTTTCTGGGGTATAAAAGCATCTGTGTGCAAGGAAGAAGAGAGTTTGGGTGACAGAGGCAGACCGGGAAACCCGCACTACTTTACTCCAAAAAACGCTCCATTGCACAGGGGTTATAGTGGTTTGCAGTTCGCGCTCCCAGGCTTGTTGGGCTCTAAAAGTGTCCGTATCTGTACCCTGACAAAGTATTTTATAGAAATTAGAGGCTACCCCATGTGTACTACTAATGGAGTGAACTATCTCTAATAGCCCATCCTCAGTAGGGGCAGAGGGCGGCATGATTCGAGCACTTTTGAGGCAGTGTTGAAGCTGCATCAATTGAAAGTAGTGTTTCACTGGTAACGCAAATTCCTTTTGTAAATCCGAAAAGGTTTTCCAACGAGCTGCGGAGAAAAGCTGTTGGGGTGTCCAGATCCCCCTGGAGTACCAGGGTTTCCAGGCTATTGTTCTATTTAGGACTTGAATTCTGGGGTTATTCCATAGCGGGAGTCCGTCCTGAGGACATACATTCGGGCCCAGTGATAGAATGAGAGTGTTAAAGGCCGCAAGAGTATCGACAATCATTGGTGGATGGCGGGTGCCTACTTGATAGGACATACCGGGGAGATGGGTCAACGGAATTGGGCTACTAAGCTCCTCTTCTATGTCAAGCCAAACTGGTCGGCGGTCTGTTGAGGTATCTAGCCATCGGGCACCTTGCTTAAGTAGAAAGGCTTGATGATATCTAAGAAAATCAGGAAATCTGGTACCCCCTCGTTCCTTTGCAGACTGCAGTTTATGTTTAGCTATCCTTGGTGGCTTGCCCTGCCAGAGATAACGGACGAGAAGGCCCTCAATATCTTTATAAGTATGTAGCGGAAGTAAGCATGGTAGCATTTCTAAAATGTAGTTCACTTTGGGGACTATCATCATTTTCACAGTGTCTAAGCGGCCCCACCATGTGAGAGATAAGGGAGACCAACGATTTGTGAGTTCACGGACTTTGGAGACTATCTCTTTGGCATTAAAACTGATAGTGTCTTCTAAAGGAGAACAGTAATGGACCCCGAGATACTTCACCATACGGGATTGCCAGAGGAAGGGAAAGGCCTGCATGTCAGCCTCATGTACCCAGCGGTTCAGTGGGAATGCTACAGATTTGGTCCAGTTAATTTTATAGCCCGATAATTGTGAGTATCCGTCAATCAGATCCAAGACAGCTGGAACCGAATCGAGGGAAACGAAGAGCATAAGGTCATCTGCATATGCAGAGAGTTTAATCTCCCTATGACTAAAGGGGACACCTCGAATACGTGCAGACTGTCTAACAAGGAGGGCTAGGGGTTCAAGAGCGAGATCAAAAAGCATTGGTGATAGGGGGCAACCTTGACGCGTGCCTCTTTGGAGGTTAAATGGCTGAGATTTGATGGCGTTTACATAAATACTGGCGACAGGTTGAGTGTACATGACTTGGAGATATCGGAGGAAGCCCTCTCCAAAGCCATACCATCGGAGAACTGCAAATAAGAAGGGCCATTCTAGACGATCAAAGGCTTTTTCGGCATCCAGGGAAAGACCCACCCATGGATGGTCGAGATTGGCAGCACTAGATAACACATGGCACAAGGTCCGAGCATTGTCAGCAGTTGATCTGCCGGGTATAAAAGCGCATTGATCGGGGTGAATTAGGGTAGCCATCATGTCGGATAGCCGGGTGGCCAAGATCGTTGCGAAGATCTTATAGTCGGCATTAAGTAGGGAGATTGGACGGTAGTTGGCGGTCAGTAGCGGGTCCCTGCCTTCTTTCTCAAATACAACCACATTAGCTGCAGAAAAGGATCCCAAAGAGGATGTATCTACCGCAAGGGCAGTAAAATAGAGTTTTAAATAGGGAACTAAATCTGCACTGAACGTTCTGTAGAATTCGGTCGGGAGACCATCGGGCCCGGCGGCACGGCCCGAGGCTGTTCGTTTTAGGGCAGATTGGATCTCTGAAGTAGAGAAGGGTTCATCCATTGCATCTCTATCAACTTCAGAGAGGGTCGGCCGCTGAATGCCAGAGAGCAATCGCTCGAATGTCTCTGACGAGAACTCACATTCAGATTGATATAGGCGGGTATAGAAATCCCGAAAGAGCTCTACAATATCGGAGTCTGTGGTCACTATGCCCCCTCCCTGTGGAGCTCGAAGGGCCGCAACGCGTTTGGCTTCTTTTTGACCTTTCAAGGCATTGGCTAAGAGTCGACCGGCTCGGTTATTTTCACGATAATATGTCCCTCGCTGAAGCTCAATACTCTTAGAAGCTGCAGTTGAGAGGATTGAATTATATTGAAAACGGAGACGCTGTAATCGAATTAATACACATGGGTCAGTGCGTGAAGTTAGAACTCGTTCGCCTGCTTTTATTTGTTGGTCTAGTATGAGCAGCTGCTGTTTACGTTGTTTCCGCAGGCGGATTTGATAGCTAGTGATCGTTGCCCGAATGGCCGCTTTGAAGCCCTCCCACCAAGCCCAATTCGCAGTATCTTGGGGTAGATTAAAATGGAAGTAATTCTGTATGGCTACTCGAATTTCTGACTGGAACTCAGGCTGAGTTAACAGGGCTCTATCAAAGAACCAGGCTCCCGAGTTTCCCTGGGGTGCAGTAGTGTGTAATTGGAAGGAAATGGCAACATGATCTGAAATATGTTGGGAGTGAATCTTTGCAGTGTCCACCTGAGGAACTAACAGTTTTGAGATTAGAAAGAAGTCTATGCGAGACTGAGAGTTATGAGGGGAGGAGAAGAAGGTGAAGTCAAGCTCATTGGGGTGTAGTAATCTCCATAGATCAACTAAAGCAAGATCCTTGATCAGGGAGGTAAGCGTAGCGTGACTCTTGGGGGGACCACTCGTCCTAGGCGGCTGTTTGTCAATCAGGGGATCAAGGACTAGATTGAAATCCCCCCCAATGATCAATGAAGTATTAGCAGAAGCCTGCGCAACCTGAGCAATGGTAGCAAAAAAAGCAGGGTCATCAACATTAGGAGCGTAAAGGCATATACATGTAACTTCCAGGCTACCTATCTTAAGGTGAACTCTAGCCCATCTACCTGCTGTATCTGAGCTAGTCGCAATAACAGTAGCATGCAAAGATTTCCTAACCAGTATGGCAACCCCACATTTCTTAGAAACGGCTGGGGAATAAGCGGCCACCATGTAAGGTTTAATATTGAGTTTAAGAGTTTCCTTCGAATTTAAATGCGTTTCTTGGAGAAAAATCAGATCCGCAGCTTCCTGAGTGAGGTAGCTTAGGATTTTCTTCCGTTTTATCGGATTATTGATGCCTTTTACGTTCAATGAAAAAATCTTACATGGTGCCATCAATCGGTAGTAGACATTTTAGGTAAGGGCGCTTGATAACATAAAACATAAGCAGAATCTGTACAACAATGTCATAATCACCGAGTATGCTGGCTAATACACCCCATATTGAAAAGTATGTACCAACGTATCTTAGAGAAGAAGCAAAACCCCCAAGGAATATGGCGACCATATGTCTGCGGGAGGAGGCCCTAGAGAGGAAATAGAAGACATGTAAAAAAAGAACAGAAACACCAGAGTCCATAATAACACTGTCTCTGATACTCATCGAGGCTACTGTGGGTAGATGGAGTCGGGTCACAGATACCATCAAGAGTAAGGCAACAGACTGCCAACGCCAGACTCTTTGCTAGGCTGCGGCAGATCCAATATGGCAGGTACAGCGGATAGAAGGAGACTTGCAGGAACAGTCTGGAAGTCAGCGCATCAAGTCGGCTTCTTTGGAATCCAAAAACTCCGCTAGTAGATCAGGGTCCTCGAATGTTCTTGTCTGATTGTGAAGCGTGACTCGGAGCTTGGCCGGGTACATCAGGCCATAGCGTGCTTGTAGTTGTTGAAGCCTCGGCCGGAATTCCAGAAAGCGCTTTCGGCGGTCGACTGTGGGTTTAGACAAGTCGGGATAGAAGGAGATCTTGTGGCTCTCAAACTCCATATGGCCCTTTGCCCGAGAGGCACTTAGAATTTGCTCCACGTGTTGATATCTCAGTAGTCGAAAAATGATAGGCCGCGGGGTCTTCCTGTTGAGCGTTATGCTGGTGGGTACACGATGAGCGCGATCAATCTCCAAATCTTTGGTAAAGGTGATTTGGAGCAAGGAAGGGAGGATTTTGCATAAAAACTCTTTCATGTCTCCCGATTCCGCTCCCTCCGGTATGCCCACGAGTCGTATGTTGTTGCGGCGCGCTCTATTATTGCCATCTTCCACCTCTTTCTGCAAGGCCCGCACCTGTCGTTCAACTTTGTCGAGTTTGGACAACCGGGCCGCATGGGAGTCCAATATGCCCTCCATTTTGTCCTGACGCGAAGAAAGCCCTTCTAGCTTGCTTTGCAGCACACCAAAATCGTCCCGCAGCGCTCGGAGTGCTTCACCGTTTGCCTGCACAAGGTTTTTGACCCCTCTAATCTCTACGAGGATTTCCTGCTGCATTTCGGGGCCCTCGCACAAGGCCGGCCCCTTCTGCGGGGACGGAGGTTCGGTTTTGGAACGTTTGCCGTGAGAAGCCGCTGGAGACCCAAATTCCAGGCGCGTTGGTTTGGTCCCCGCCATCTCACCAATGTGCCCCGGCAAGATCAGAGTAGAAGTTCCAAAAATGTGAGGTGTTAATTCAGGATTCTTCGTAGGCCTCTCGGGAGCCTCAGCGTTATGCGACCATCCCGCTGGACATCAGGCTCCGCCCCCCCTCACAGGCGACTTATAAACAAACTGACCATCCTAGGGATGGAACCTAAAGTTACTTCTTGGGTTAGAAATTGGTTGGGTGGGAGGCGACAAAGAGTACAAGTAAATGGAGCTCACTCTGAGGAGAAGGATGTTACCAGTGGTGTGCCCCAGGGATCTGTCCTTGGTCCGATTTTTTTTAACATCTTTGTTAGTGATATAGCGGAAGGGCTGTTGGGTAAGGTTTGCCTGTTTGCGGATGATACCAAAATCTGAAATAGAGTAGATACCCAGAAAGGTGTAGATAACATGAGGAGGGATCTAGCTAAGCTTGAAGAATGGTCTAGAATTTGGCAGCTGGGATTTAATGTTAAAAAATGTAAGGTCATGCATTTGGGCTGCAGCAATGCAAGGGAGCAATATAGTATAGGGGGTGAAGTACTTTTGTTCACTAAAGAAGAGCGGGACCTAGGCGTGGTTGTGTCTGATGATCTTAAAGTAGCTAAACAGGTAGAAAAGGCAACGGCAAAAGCTAAAAGGATGCTTGGGTGCATACGGATAGGAATGGCTAGCAGAAAAAAAGGAGGTGATAATGCCTCTCTATAAGTCTTTGGTGCGACCTCATTTGGAGTATAGTGTGCAATTCTGGAGACCGCACCTTCAAAAGGATGTGAACAGGATGGAGTCGTTGCAGAGGGGGGCTACTAAAATGATTAGTGGTCTTCATTATAAAGCATATGAGGGCAGACTGAAGGATCTTAATATGTACACCTTAGAGGGAAGGCGGGATAGAGGTGATATGATTGAGATGTTTAAATAACTCCGTGGCATAAATGTTCAGGGAGAGAACCTCTTTCAATTGAAAGCAAGTTCTGCTATGAGGGGACATGGGATGAGGGTGAAGGGAGATAGATTCAGGAGTGATATGCAAAAATTTTTCTTTACGGAAAGAGTAGTGGATCCATGGAATAGTCTCCCAGTGGAGGTGGTAGAGATGAGGACAGTAATTGAATTCAAAAAAGCATGGGACAAACACAGAGGATCTCTAAAGATAAAAAGGGGACTGTTGTAGTTGTTGATATGGAAGGACAGACTAGATAGGCCATGTGGTCTTTTTCTGTCATCATATTTCTATGTTTCTATGAAATGGCAGTTCAGCACCGCGATGGGTTTCCAAATGCCTGCGAGCGTGCATGCAGTTAAAGCCTTCCTCTTCTGCCCCCTCCACCAGAGGGGGGGGGTGGCAGGAGCGGCAAGCCTTGAGCATGCATATGTGTGGGCACTTTAAGGCCAGATGCGCTAAATCTGTGCAAGAAGGGATGCTGTGATGCCTCCTCCACCCAGTGAGTAAATGGATGCTGGGGGTGGCATGGCACCCTAGGGGGTGCCAAAACCATTGGGGGAGGGCACAGAGTATCTGCCTAGGATGGCAGAAACCCTCGGGATGGCCCTGTGTGCACTTTCCTAGGGGCAGGATTAGGATGGCAACGGGGAGGGGAGTGGAGGTAGCCATAGTTTGCAGTCACCACTGCCAAAAACGGCCCCAATCAAAGCAGCAGATAGGAAGAGTTATTTGCAGGGAGGCCCGATAATGGGGGCTCTTCCCTGCTGATGTTCAGGCCTCCCCCCTTGCTATATTGTGGGTGCCAAAATGCTGTGGTCTGTGGCACCGATAATATTACAAAGTGAAGTGTGTGCCCCCACTCAGCACAATCCCCCCTGAACAGTTCCAGTCCCGGTTAACCAGTCGGCTAAGCCCCCTCCCTCCCCCCCCAATGAAGATGTGAAAGAGTGGCAGGGCCCCAAGACCCCACCCTCCCTTATAAAGAGTAAATCCCAGCAAGTCATCAGGTAAGAGGGAGCCCCATGGCCCCTCAAATCCCCATGCTCCCCCCACATACCTGGTAGTCCATGGTGGTCTAGTGGAAAATGAGGTAAAAGTGATTCTATATGCTCCTACCCCATCCATCAGCCAATTCAAAATGGTTGCCATCAAGATATGCTGCCGTCTAACCTCTCGCTAGGGGGTAGCACTGCGCGATCGTGGCCATTTTTGATTGGGCCTAGGAGAAGGGCAAGAGCTCTTCTTTCTTGCCCTTCTCATAGACCCAATCAAAGATGGCATTGATCTTGCAGTGCTGCCCCCTAGTGAGAGGCTAGAGAGCAGCACCTCATGATGGTGGCCATTTTGAAATGGCCGATGGACGAGGTAGGAGCATATAGGATTGCTTCTGCCCCGTTCTCCACTAGACCCCTGGGGTCCCAGTGGTCATGGGGGTATGGGGCTTCCCTTTTGCTAGCTGACTAGCCGGGATTCACTTTTTTTAAGGAAGGGTGGAAGGGAGAGTGAGGCAGGACCACAGGGCCTCTCACTATTTAATATCTGCATGGGGGGGGGAGACAGGGGGCTTAGCCGACTGGCTAGCCAGGACTTTTTCTAAATCGGGAGATTGGGAGCTGTCCAGGGGGGATTGTGCTGTGGGGGAGGTGGCATCACATCACCAACAATATTGGGGGGGGGAGGAAGCCAGACTGTGGCAATTGGGGGAAAACCCTCCCCATGGATTTACCACAGAGACCCATGGTGCCTGCCTTAGCAGGCACTGCGAGATCCCTTACTACCCATTTTGGCAGCTAAAACTAACGTGGCATAAATGATATATCCTTAAGAGTTAGATGTCTAAATTGATCCCTCAGATAACATGGGAGTTATTTTAGAAGCCCTATTTATGTGAAAACAACCTGTCCCTCATGCAAATTGCATCCATACCCAAAATCTCATTTTAGAAACATAGAAACATGAAGGTAGAAAAAGCCCACATGGCCTATCTAGTCTGCCCTTCCATATCGACTACTACAATAGTCTCCTTTTCATTTAGAGTTCTGGTAGGAATTTATACGTATCTGCCCCGATCACATACAAGTCACAGGGGAGCATGTTGGAAGAGTGTCGGAGGCATGGTTTGGAACAGAAAGATGCATGTGTATCTCAGAATTCATATAGGTCATGTAATTACACCTGCACGTTTATGTTTTTAAGAAGTGCTCATTTCAGTCAACTTTTTATAGAAGGCATTAAGGGGGGCATTCCTCTCAATTCCCCAGTGTTTATTTCCCCTTCCTTATATTGCTTCAGCAGACATTGACCCATCAACTGGCAGAATATCTATGGGGTATGTTTACTAAACCGTCTTAATGTGCGCTCTGCCACGTTATTGTGCGATAAGGTACCTTATCGCGCAATAATGGCGCTTTATCAGGCGCAGAGGTATTCCCTCCCTGTTGAACTAAGAATATTAACAGAGATTAATGAATTCCGAAAAAAACTGAAAACACACCTCTTTACAATGCACTACAACACTATAGAACAGCCATCAAAAGAATTAGACAAAGGCTAAACAGTTTTATCTACATCTCACTATAACAGAAAAGAAAACCTGCCCTATCTGCATCTGTACTACTCATAATGATTATATCCCACATAACTTGTATATGTATTTAATAATATAATGTTAATGTACATAATGTATATAGTGTTGCACTGTTCAGTGCTATCTGTTCAACATTTCTGTTTACTGTACATTGGTTATAGTTATATGACGTTATATGTAAAACAAATCCATGATTTGTTGCCTGTTGTTATTTGTGAACCGCAGCTGATCTTAGGAAGCTGCGGTATATAAGAGATTGTTAAATAAATAAAAATAAATAAGAGGTACCTTAGCGTGCGATAACGCGCAAAGCGACACAATAATGTAGCCACTCCGACCTTATCGCGGTTTAGTAAACATACCCCTTAGTCGTGTAAGTTAGGCTTCTTATTTTGTGCTCTATTTTCAGCCACACTTAGGGGTATGTTTACTAAACTGTGGTAATGTAGCAGCGGCTACGTTAATGTGTGTTAGGTAATGTTAACGCGTGTTAACGTAGCGTAACATAACATTAACACACGCTAACATTACATAATGCACGTTAACGTCACCGGCCACAGTAAGTCCTGCAGAGGGTTGAGAGAGGGTGGAGAGAAGGGGTCAATGGGCGGGAGTGGGCGGGGAGAGGCCCCTTCCACACTAACGCAGGGAACTGAAGGGCTGAATCTTACCGCGACTGAAAACCTGGCGTTAGATGCACATTTGCAAGAGAAAGAAACCATTTCAGTGTCAGCAATGTACAGCATAGGCAGGGAGCCCAAGAAAAGTGGTAGTAGTACTCCATTTGCAGCAACAGCACAGTGCCTAAGAATGAAAGGCCACTATGGTGATGGTGCAAATGGGGCATAGGGGGCTGCATGCGAGACATGTAGTGGGGGCATCTGGGGCACAGGGTGAGCTGGGCCATCGCCTAGGTGGCACATAGGAACATAGACACCAGACATCAGCAAGACAGCAGCTGACAAAGGCCAAACACAATCCACCTACATCTACCTGGTCTACCTGAGCTAACATTTGCCAGGGCACTGACCTGACATCCCCCCAGCCAACCCTCCCCCAAGCGGAAGGGACATAATACTGGCAGGTGGTGATGGGGCGGATTTGAGGATGCCCATGTATGCTTCCCCACCCCATACCCCGCTCCCTAGGCAACTGCCTACCATCACTTTGGACGGCCTGGGACTGTGCACTACCAGCACCAACAGCATATGGTCATGTCAGCATGGCAGGGGTGTGTGTGCCTGTGCTGGAGGGGGCAGTGGCACCTGCCTGCAGTAGACCTAGGCCATGCCCCATACCAGTACGTGGTGCGCAGTGCAACATAAAAGTCTGGCTGAGGAAACATACAGGTAGCTCCAGGGACTGCTGTGCATCTGTGGCAACAGTGTGGTGCCATACACACATCCAGTGTGGCTAAAAGCAGAGGGTCACAGGTTCAAGTCCCAACTGTGGATCCTGCAAAGCATGTACCTATCTTTTACCCTACAATGCAGATACAACAGCAACATGTGCAAAGCCCAAAGCAGCAGCGAACGGGGATACAAACACCCTCTCACACAGGCTCCACAATCCAAAGCTGCATGGAGAGTCAGGCTGTTGGCTCCAGCACGGAGTTGCAGTTATCACCAGAGCACTACTACTACCTTCTGCACAGTTTATCAATGTTGGCACTGTGATCAGGACCAGTGTGGCACGCAGGACTGCCAACCACCCCTATCTTTGCACAATGCTGCAATAGGAGTGTGTGTGTGTGTGTGTGTGTGTGTGTGTGTATGTCTATTCATTGTTCTGTGGCTGCCCACATCTCACTGGGCCCACAATGTCCCACTGTTACCAGCATTAGCCTAAATATGTGCATAATGAGGAACAAGGTATTGTGGATATGGCCCAGAGAGGGTGGATTGGCCAGGATGCATCTTCACAGGGTGTGGGGCAATGACTGGGACACTGTAGTGCCCAACCACTGCCTGCATGGACAGGGTGGCCACAGCATGTCATGCTGGGAGGGCACTCACTCTGACCATGCAGTGACCATGGCATGTCTAGGTTCCCACATAGTGTTGAACAATTTCTGTCTATAGTGATGTTTGTGTGTTCCTTGTTTTGGGGCCTAATCACAAGCTGTCTCTAGTGATTCTTGGTGCTTGGGCCCAATTACTGAGCTACCTGCTTGGTGCACATAGTTCCTCTATGAGCATGCCCTATGGACTGACTAGTCGACTGTTTGTCTTTAGACTGTGCTTGGTTGGAACACCTTGTAAGGTGCTGCAGGTGCAATCTGATTGTGTTGTTTGTTGGTAAATGGCAGACAGTAGTGTGAGGCAGCTGGGGTTTTCCAGACCTAACCCAAAGCATTGCTGCTGGTCTGCCACTGCCCCAATCACAGGTATGGCTCTGGCCCACCAACCCTGGAGGGCTGTCTTATACCAGCAGGCTGGAGGTTGACTCATGGGGACTCAGGTACCTGTCCCTTACCTACAAAAATGGTGATTGTGGGTACTTTGGGGGATGTAGTGTATACCACTTTAACCTGTAGAGGCACTGTTACACAAACCTCATGCAAGTCTAGAAACCCCTCTGCCCTGATAACCAGTGCCCATGTCAGCCTGACCCTAACACTGGGTACACACTAATCTGGGTGGTGTCTGGTCCCAGAGGGCCACATGTGACTGTGGGATACAGATGAACACCAAATTACCTTCAGATGCACTGCAAGAAACACCTGTCACACACTGGTAGGGACAGGGATGTACAGAAGGACCTATCTCTAGCACCACATGTACTGCGGACCTAGTGCTGGGCACCCATCCTATCCCTCAGGGTGAACACAGAACCTGCACAATGGCATGGTCTGTAGCTACTCTATGCCAGTATCACACATTATCAGTTCATCTTTCCAAGCTGAGGTACCGGAGAGGTACAGACCCCATTTGGTGATGAGCTGTAGACAGCTATTCAGCATGTGCATTGCATCACGGGTACTGGTGGGGTTACCCTATCCTGGCACTCAGAGCAGATAGTTTGTGCAGTGACCTGCAGTCCTTCTGTACCCAGCCATTGCTGTAAGATACGCCATGGAGGTATAGCATACTGGTTAGTACAATGCCGTTCTCGGCAGTGTTCATGGGTTTAATTCCTCATTGTTCCCTCCTTTCATGCCTGTGCTACTCAAATAGTTTGCATGCCTGTAACAGTCATATTTTTGCAGAGCTGTGCTGCCAGTCCACAATACCCTCGCCACAGTTGCCAACATTCCTTCAGTCCGTCTATCTGCTTCTGTCAGCTGTGTAGAGTCCTGTCTGCCTGTGCAGGCTGTCACCCCATGTCCTGCACTGCTACCCTTTCCTGCATTGCGCCTCATCATGCTTGCCTCGCCTGTGCCTGATCTGCTTGGCACCACCACGCCTCTGTCCACCCATCATTGTAACTATCCTGCCACCTCCTCCTCCACTGGGGGACACGTATTCCCATCGTCTGCCACCCACTGTCTTTCCAGTACTTTACATTGCCAACACCCTGTGCTGTGGTACAGTTGCCCCCACCAGCAGCTCCCATCTCCCCCTCCTTCACTCACCTGTTCATTGCCTTTCCTTGGTGCTCTATCTAGTGTTAGGGCTACATCTGTTTCTATGCCTCACAGGTCATGCATGTCATCCTGAAGCACCTTGCAGCCCTTAGGGCACACTGACCTAGGGCACCGTAACCTTGTTGGGCCACCTTAAGCTATGATTTCAAAACCCAGGATGCCTTCTAAGGTGCTTTGTCCAGAGGTGCCTAATACGGCGCTTAGCCTAAGGAGCCCTATAGGGCGCCTTACAAAGCGCCTTATGAGGCACCTTACAAGGCGCCTTATAAGGCACCTTACTTACAAGGCGCCTTGTAAGGTGCCTTATAAGTAAGGTGCCTTATAAGGCACCTTGTAATGTGTGTTAGTTTAATGCGCCTTGTAATGCACGTTAGCTGATACGGCTTGCTGTAACGATGCACCGCCCATGCCTTTATATGGGCATCTGTGCCATTACCGCGGAATCTAACGCGGGTGACATTACCGCAGTTTAGTAAACATACCCCTTAGAAACCTAATTTGTCAGCTGAAAATTCATGCTAATTTTGGAGCTTAAAATTTATGCTCCTAAATGAAAGTGTGCCATTCATTTTTCTATATTTATGAGCTTAATTTAGGTCTTAGTCCTGAAAATCAGTGCTAAGCTCCTAACATATTTTCCCTACCTTAAATCTGTCCCTATTGCCACCCATTTTTTATGCTCCTAAAGTTAGGAGTTTAGTGAAATTTGAGAAAGTATTTATGCACACAACCCAAGTAAATTTTCAAAGAGGTCAATTTAGGAGCATAACTCTCAAAGTCAGGTGCATACATTGAATATCAGGCCCTATGCATATGCTTTTTACCAATGTGTATGGATATAAAATCGCTCCCTTGGTACTGAAATGAATCCTCAGTTAATCTGATTTATGATCCAGAGGTCTGGAATTTAGTCAGAAGTTTGCTTGCAGAACAGACAGAAATTCATTTTTGGTGTTACACTAAAAAATGGAAATATAGAAAGCTACATGAATTTACTCTTGCCCATAATTGACTGTACTGGTTTAAGCTGTGCACAATAGACATTTTATTCTGTTCATTCTGACAAGCTGAAAAACATGTCGAAGGGAGAGCTGCACAGAATGGAGGGGACCGCTGTGCGCTTTAAAGAACAGATTTGATGCTTTTTGTTGGCACTTTGATTACATTAACCTAGTTACTGGGACATTGTCAGTTGTTTAAGTGCAAAACTTAACAAAAAGTATATTTTGCATCTCATAAAACATTCCTTCCACATCATGTATGCCTGAAAGAAAATCACAGCGTACTGTCAGTAATGTTTTCTGCTTTTCATCATCAAAACACATTTTTTTTTTCTTTTAGAAAAGAAAGGAGCAATTTTTGCTTTAACTCTTTAAGTTGTGAACTGAAAAAGGTTTTCGGAGTTTGGACACTATTTTAAATATCAAAACTGATGGTTATGGAAACTATAATTTATTTTAAAATGTTCCTACTGACTGCTATGTACATTGGAGTCTAGTGTTAAGAGGCATTAGCACATGCTAAAATCACTTCAGGAATTTTTACTAATCAGTGCTAACTGTGTGTGGATTGAGAGTGAGCTGTCCAACATGAATCAACTCATGCTAACAACACTGGTGCTAAACAGACAGAATGGTGTTTTTCCATGATTGGGCAGAGAGTGGGCATGTCAGCTGGTGGCAGCTAGTGTGCGAGATATTGACATGCACTAGCTGTCATAAATGAAGATAGTATATCTATGCCTAATTCGAGAGATCAGTACACAGTAAAGGGAAGTATATCAAGTGCCTATAATCATAACCATAACCACACTGTGAGATCGGCACCATTTTGTAAGCTGCTGGAGCTGGAGCAGGAATGAAGGGGTACTGCTCCTATCCCTTTCATCATTTTTATTACTGGAAAGCCTCAGAAAGGTATCAAAGGGTCAAGGGAAGGCTAGGATTCATACCTGAGGGAGTGGAGCCCGACTGGGGGGGAGGGAGTGGGGGAGTCTTCGGGGATAGTGGCCATTCTGGAAAGGTGCCCAAGGGAAGGGTGGAACTGAAAATGGTGGTGGGGGGGGGGGGGAGATTGGCAGTGGTGTTGCTCGGGGGGGGGGGCTTCATTGGCAGGGGGGTTTGAAGGGGTCTTGATTAAAAGGGGAGTTTGGTTGGAGGAGAACTGGATCAGTGGGGAGGGCATTGGAGATGCAACCTTGTGTTCCTTCCCTCTGGGTTTACTCTGGGCGTGGGTGCTGACACACTACCAGCTGAAGCAGGGAATGTGGATCCATGCAATTAATGTCTGCCCTGTGCATTAAATGAGGGAAAGATGTTAGGAACGTTCCCTGCATTTGCAACTACTGAACTGGCATTTTAACACATACTGTATGGTAGGTGCAAACACTGCACTTTAATAAACATGCAATTTAATAAATAGAATTTCAGCATTAATATGGACTAAACACCCCTTTCCATGCTAATATGCAAATGTACTCATTATCATGCAAAAGCATGATCACAAGTTTATTGGCATGTTACAGCTTGCATAAGCTTTGATATTACACTGGCTGACTCAGGAATCTCCTTTGCCTATCACTTAATATTTACTGAGGGTAATTTAATAATCGGTTTTCATGCATAAAATGCCATTTTATGCACATAAGCAGGTGCTTATAAAATTTGGTCAGAGTCACAATTTACATGCATATTCTATGAAAACACCTCTGTGCATACTTTACACATCAAAATATAGGCCTGTGTCAGGCAGGTGTAACGTCTGCGATGGCCACAGGATTTGTTCTAGTATTCATTAAAGACGCATAGGCGCCTATCTTTCTTTATAAAATAGGTTCAAAATAGGTGCCTTCTGCATCTCCAATCCTACTGTAGTTGCCTTGTCATAAAATTACCCCCTTCGTGACTAGTTTTTGAGTGAGCAAACCCAAGATGATGTTGCATGAATAAATAACTGAATGACAGATAATGTTGGAATGGTTGTATTTGTAACAGTGGTGTTATGAACTATTGAAGGGGACAGAAAAGCAGCAGAATTATGTTTGGTAGTTAATTAGAGAGTCTACATCTCCCAAAGGTCTTTTTGGGGCATGTATACTACAGTGAACTAACAGTTAATGCATGCTTTAGCGTATGTTAAGTAGTTAATGCAGCACCACAGTAATGGATACCATCTGCTAAAACAGCCAGCATGGTAAAAATACCCTGCTAACTCCTAAGTTCATAATGGAGCAGAGTAGGCATGGGCTGCTTATAGTGTAATTAAGGCATGCTAATTGTTGATGCTGCAGGTAGAGTGGATGCATCCAGATTAATTCCGATTGAAGTTTTAGGATGGTGAGGTATTTCTCAATGCACCAACTGGAGGGGGACTTGCTGGATATGCCCCCAACAGTTAATCTGGAGCCATTGCATTTCCTGTGTAAATGTTTGACTCCCAATGTGTGTAAAGGTGTGAACCCTTAGTGGGCAATTCAGAGAAAGACAAGCTGAGCGGAGGTAAATGCACAGCATGTGTACGTCCCCAAAAGAGATGGGATTCCGTGCCCGAATGCAACAGTGTGCAGTGATGCATGGAATATGGTGCTGGACATCTACTCCATTAAACTTGTAGTGCACATTCAAACAAGCACTGTGTCCACGTGCAAGTCAGTGACTATGCCGTGGGTGTGTAATTCCAAAAATGTGCCCACCTGCATTGTCTCCCACGTGTGACAGGAAAACAATGCAGTGATTACCCCCCTATCTGTTGCAAGACCCATACAACATCTCAGAAAATGGCAACTCGCCAGGTCAACTTTTCAGAGGCAGAAACCCGCATGATCTGCAGGCTGGTAAAAGAGAATGAGAGTGCCCTGCTCCCCATGGCACACAGATGGCCTGTCCATGGCACCACCACCTCCAATGGGAAACTATCCCATGTGGCCACCACCGTGTCTGCAAAGAAACATCCCTGCATACAACACCTGAATCTATCCCCCACCACCCCCATCCAATAGCACCTTGCAGCAGATGTCATAGACGCGTTGCTCATGGGAAAAGAAAGATGTGCGGAGTCACAAACATATTTATATGTTGTGAAGCAAATGTGGATGTCTGAATGCATGCACACGCACAGATGTGTTCTGTATTTCCAACATTTGGATGTATACGTCGCTGTACGTCCATCTGCTATAAAACGTGTAATGCCGGTATAGCCACGCCTCTGCACAACGCCATTATTCCAATATGCTTCCCTTGAAGGTACTACCATTAATAACTGCTGTGTTATCTGCCATGGCTCCAAAGGTGTCCTCGAGGAAGCGTAATTTCAGCAATGGGGAGTAGACCCTCCTCATTGAAAAGATTCTGGTCAACCTCGGGGTCCTCATGGGCACTGACAAGGCACATGTAGGTGCCTATGAGAGGCAGCACAGGTGGCTTGCCATATGCCACAAATTGAACGTCTTTTACCACAATAACCAGGACAGTGAGGATGTGAAGCACAAATGGCAAACGTGTAATCAAACTCTGGAATTTGTTACCGGAGGATGTAGTAAAGGCTGTTAGTGTAGCTGGGTTTAAAAAAGGTTTGGACAAGTTCCTGGAGGAAAGGTCCATAAACCATTATTAAGAAGGGACCCAGGATATCAATGCTTGAACCAATACAAGCATTGTGGAACCTGTGTCCCTTGGGGAAACTGCTAGGTACGTATGACCTAGATTGGCCACTGTTGGAAACAGAATACTGGGCTTGATGGACCTTGGTCTGACCCAGTATGGCATATCTTATGTTCTTATGTTCTTATGTTCTAGGTGCAACATGATACATGCAGGAAAGTGCATGCTGTGGGCCCAGACAGTCAGTAGGTGTGCCTGACCGAACTAGAACAGCGGGTCCTTGCCACTGTAGATGCCACACTTTGGAGGGCGTCGGAGATGTGGACACCTCACAGCACCCACTGGTCCGTGTCTGTGCTGCCTTTCAACTGCTGCATGTCCCCTACCCTAGGCCTGCACCCATGGTCTGGGGACCTTTTGAACAACACACCGCCCCCTCACACATGTCCTCTCTGGTTTGGGGTGGGGCATGCATGGCCATGTTGCACTGTCACATCTCCCTCTGCAGTCTCACTGGGAGGCTCTGTGGTGGCAGCACCTCCCTGATCTACATTGCACTCTCCCCGCTGTCCCTCAACCTCGGTGGTGTGGTGTCCCTGGGGCCTTAGTGCAACATTGCAGCCCATAAGTGTAGGGGTGGGGGTGGATTGTTGTGTGTGGGGGGGGGTCTGCATTAGGTTGGTCATCCTTGCTTCTCTCAGCAGGTGCACCATGGATGCTGGACCCAGTGTTGACCCAATGCATACCTCACCACCAGCAAATCATCCACTGCCACAGTTGGTGGGCAGGGCTATGGCACCACCAGAAGGGGATGCCTGCCAGCCTGCAGCCCCTGTGCATGAGGGTGCAGAGCCAGCCAGTGGTGCAGAACCTGAGGGCACTAGCTCAGGGGACACCGAGGACAAGCTCACACCATCACCCGTGCCACAACTGCAGCCTAGTGGCAGTGGTCGCCATGCAGCACCACCCACTCACCTATGGATAACTGATGCACTGCACAGAGTGCATTCTTGCTCAGCAGGTGGGCCATGAGGCACATACATGGGAAAAGCTACAACTCCTCAGGTGCACTGCGGCACTGTGGGAACAGCAGCTGGCCCTCCATGAATGGCAGTTGGTGGTCCAGCAACAGCAACTGGCAGCAACCGATCGCCTGAATGCCTCAGTGTGCAACCTTGGGGCACACATCAACCTGCTGGTGGCCCAGTTGGGCAGGCCACAGGGTGTGTCTGTCCCCATTGGTGCACCTGTTTTGCCCTATGTCGCCTCCAACACCAGCTGATGCTACTGCACCTCCTGCCAATGTTGGTGTGCATGGGTAGCATCTATGTTGGGGTCCACCATCATGGGGCAATCCTACATCTTGGTCCCTGTGCCCCAGGGTGTGGGGCCCCCGCTTGTCTTCCCACCATTTTATGAGGCACGTGGGGAGACCAGTGGGGAGATCAGTAGCAGCAGCAGCAGCCCAATCTCAGGGGACGTGCCATCACCTGCACTACATGTTGGCCAGCCACTGGGGTCCAGTAATGTCGCTTCTGGGTGGGGGAGGGGTCGGGGTGGGTCAGGCTACATGGGGGTGGAGGTAGACCTGGGTTTGGTTGCCTGCCTTTTGCCAGGATTGGAGGTTTGGGGGGGAGGGTGGGGGTGCAGGATGCGGGAGGGGAGTTGGGAGTGGGGAGTGGGGGTATGGGCGGTATGTGTTTTGCTGTTGGGGGGGCACCTCGGTGTATGGGGTGGGCTTGATTGGGTACTGGTGTCGGTTATGCAGGTGTTACCTTGTTGTTTCATGCACGCATTGCACATGTATTCATACACCTACTGGGCACTATGTTTCCCTCTGCCTCAGTCACGGTGGACATATGTATCTGTTGCCCCTGTTTCTCTGGCACTACCTGCTCTTTCTCCTGCACCCTGTACATGTACCTCCTATGTGCATTGGTCTGTACATCTACATCCTGGGCACTCCGAAATGGCAGGCACACAGGCAGTGTCACCACTATACATCTCTTTGGGCTGCAGTGGGGCTCAGAGCAGTATGTCCTGCTTTATTTTATATCATTTATTTACTTTATTTTTTTCCTTCTATTTCTGTTATTCCATGTTTTCTTTAGAAGCTCAGATGACAAGACTTCGACTTTCATACTTTGGACACATCATGCAAAGAGAGAGATCATTAGAGAAAGACATCATGCTTGGCAAGATAGAAGGTCAATGCAAAAGAGGAAGGCCAGCAATGAGATGGATCGATACAATAACAGCAGCTACGGGTACAAGTCTGTCAACAATGAGCCACCTGACTGAAGACCGAACACAATTTAGGATTGCTATCCAGAGGGTCGCCATGAGTCGACTCCGACTCGACGGCACTTAACAACAACAACAACATTTCTGTTATTCCATGTTTTAGCAGGTATAATGTAGACGTCCACGGATAATATAGTACACGTACATAGTTCTGAACGGAATACGCGCTAGACATTTTCAAACCTAGCCATGACCATGCCAATTCCCCTCCCCTCCCCGCCCACATCCTACCCCTCCTTGCCCATGTCCAGTGATACATGCACATCTCTTTCATGCGTGCAGGTAGACCCGCGTTTGGAATATCGTCTAGACATCACTGCTAGGCTCTTGGATAGTCCTTAATTTTTCTTTTTGTATCTTACTCATAAGATCATTGATTTAATAACACAATACTACAATGGTTGAACTCTTATCTGTCAGAAAGAACCCACCAAGTGAAAATAGGAAACACCACCTCCAAATCATACAACAAGGAACACGATCTCCCACAGGGATTGGCACTCTCCGCCTTATTATTTAATATAAACTTGCAACTCATTCTAAAAAAATTCAAACTACTATACCATATATATTCGGATGATATAATGATATATCTTCCATTCAATATTAATAAATCTCCAATCCAATAAATCAATAAATGTTTCACCAAATTGCTCAGCTGCTGTCTGACTATAATCTAAAGATCAATTTCAATAAAACAGAGGCCCTCTATGTAACACACAATCTAAACTTCACACCTCCAGTCAACATTAAAATCCAAGACACAACCATTAATGTCAAATATGAAATAAAATATCCTGGTGTCATACTAGATCGCACCCTGACTATGTCTTCATTCATAAAAAACACTACAAGAAAAATTTACTACAAACTGAAAATGTTAAAACAACTCCACCCTCTGCTACACCCTAATGACTTTAAGGGGTATGTTTACTAAGCAGTCTTAATATGCGCTCTGCCACATTATCGTGCGATAAGGTGCCTTAGCGTGTGATAATGGTGCTGTACCAGGCGATAAGGCGCCTTATCGCGCGTTAACGCACGCAGCAACGCAAATGAGCGCTGAAGGTGGAGAAAGGCTCCCGGAGGGCGGAGGAAGGCTCCCCAGGGGCGGAGAGAGAGGGTCAATGGGCGGAGAGTGGGAGGGGAGAGGCTCCCTGCACACTAACGCTGCGAAATCTGAGGCTGAAAACTAACGCCAGTGAAACCCTGGCGTTAGAGCTGATTTAAAGGGAAAAGAAACCATTTACGTCAGCAATGTACAGCAAAACCAAGGAAACTACAACAAGTGATAAGTGTGATACATGTGCACAGAACAAAAGGCCAAATAAACAGTGAAAATGAACAGAAGAAAATGTAAAAAAAAAAAATAACCAAGCTGGGCAATAGTGATATCAATGGGAAACATCAAAAAACACTCCCAAGAAAGCTCCAAAAAAAAGACATGAATTTTAGAAGGGTCTATGCTCCATCCCCATACAAGGTGAATGAGCCCACAGTGAAATTGCGCTGAGCAGGGTTTTCCTCTCTATTGGACAGGTTTCCTATGGCATGCACATGTTCGACAACAGCAGGGTGGGCATGTCAGAACGGGCAACTGGACAGATGCTGGAAAAGGGGACACAGAGGGCTGCAGGTGGCACATGCTGTAGTGCAGCTGTGCCACAGTGCGGACTAGGGTGATGCCTAGCTGGCCCATAGGAATGCTGAAACAGTAGAACAGCCAGACAGCAACTGCTGAGGGCCCAACATGGACATGAGTGTGCTTCCCACGGTGTTACAGGGGATAGTACTCAGCATGTACCTCCTATGGCACGGAACATTGACAGGCGGTGCTGGGGGGAAGCATGGACAGCTATGCAGGTACCCCTACCCCAGAACCCGCACCATAGGCAGCCGCCTACCCACATACTGGATGGCCGGAGACTGCGCACCACCAGCACCACCAGCAGAAGGGCATGTCAGCATGGTGGGGGAGGGGTACTGGTGGTGGAGGGGGCAGTGGCAGCTGCCCAGAGCAGACCGTGGCCTAGCCCTGTTTAGGTGGGTGTCGTGTGCTGCAACAGACAGGCTCTGTCTGACAAACAGTCATGGTATCTCCAGGGAATGCACAGTCTCTGTGGCAACACGGTGGTGCAGTGAACACAGCCAGTGTGTTCAGAAGCAAAAGGTCACAGGTTCAAGCCCCAGCTGTGGTTCCTGCCAACCCAGTCCCCATACTCTACCCACTACTAAAAAATGGTAATACAGACAGAACCTTTATTGCAGATAACAGAAACATGCCCAATAAACCTACAGTTTACCCTACAGAGCACAGACACCATAAACATGTGCATTACATAGAGCAGAGTCTCCCAAATGCAATCCTGGAGGGCCAAACACCATTCAAGTTCCATGCTGCCTCTCATAAACATGGCTGTGCTGCATGTCTATGCACCGCCCCCATGGTATGCAGATGTATCTCATGCATATTCATTAGGGTCAGCATGAAAACCCGAACAGTGTTTGGCCCACCAGGACTGGAGTTGGGAACCTCTGCCCTAAAGCAGCGGCCAACAGAGGCAGACACACCCTCACCCACAGGCTCCATTATCCAAAGCCTCCTGGAGAGGCAGTATGTTCGGCCCTGCGTGCATCTCCCAATACTAGCACTTGCATACCTTAGCAATGCCACCCTAAGCCTGGGAATACAGTACACACCTATCAAAAGGATGCTATGATTATTGGCAGATAGCAATTCCTAGGTTAAGCACAATTTGCTGATTGAGCTGCATCATAGCAACCTTTCTGATGTCTGTGGAGTGTGCTTCAGGTCTGGTGTCTGACAGTGTTTACCATCCTGGGGAGTGACCCCAACAGTATTGCGTACCATAGCCATGCCTGCACTGTGCCCAGGACTGGTGTAGTGGCCAGGGCTGCCAAGAGCCTCTATATTTGCACAATGCTGGCATATGTGTGGGAGTGTGTGTTTGTCTATCCAGTGTGTGGTGTCTGCCAACATTCCTCAGCCCACACTGTTGCCAGTGTAAGCCTGCCAATGTGCATAATGAGGAGCAAGGTACCATGGGTATAGCCCGGACAGGGTGGCCTGGCCAAGATGTATCTTCACAGGGCACAGGGCAATGGCTCGGACATTGTAATGCCCGACAACCACCTGCACGGACAGGGTGGCCACAGCATGTCCTGCTGGGAGGTCACTCTCACCCTGACTGAGCAGTGACCACGGCATGGCTAGGTTCCCCCATAGCGCTGTACAGCATTTCTTTCATGTGATATTTATGGGTTCCCTTTTGGGGCCCAATCACTGATTTATTTGCTTGGGTACATGCATCTTTTCCAGGAACATGCACTATGGACTAGCTAGCAGATGGTCTGTGGTTATTATGTGTCTGGCTGGAACACTGTGCAGCGGCTGGAGGCTTGCTGTTGGAGAATGTCAGATAGTGGTGGGGGGCAGCTGAGCATTTCAATGCCATCTGTCTGCCTTATGGATGTGTGCAGATCTGCATTGACTGTCCTGTAGGGTGCCTGTTCCCCAGCAGGACTGGGGTTGATGGTCTCCTCTACTGCCACCATTCCAGGGAGATAGAATGTGGATCTGTTTGTGGGAGATCCTGTTTTCCACCCTGAGCCACAGACGGTGGGTTGGGTGGTGGTACATAATCCGCCTATGGGTCCAAACACCCCTCCCCTACATCATGTGACCATAGCACCAACAGAGGATATGCACTATTCTGGGTGCATCATAGCGCATAAGGGCTAGACATGACTGAGACATACAGATGGAGCCTAGATGTGTCTGCTGGAACTATCTAGTCACACACACTAGCACTGATGGGGATCTGCAGCATGGCACATCTCATCCATGCAAGGTGCTGTGGACCTGGTGCTAGGTGCCCCACCTCACCCTCAGGGTGAGCACAGTACCCGCACAATGTGACGGTCTGTAGCTACTCTATGCCAGTAACACACACGGTCAGTACCCCTTACCAGGCTGAGGTGCTGTGGGGGTGCACATGGTCAGTTCCCCCTACCAGGCCGAGGTGCTATGGGGGTGCATACCCCATCTTGTGATCATCTGTAGACTGTTGATTTGCATGTGCAGTGCATCATGGGTATGGGTGGGTTAACCCTATCCTGGTAACCACAGTAGACAGTTTGTGTGGTGACCTGCAGTCCTTCTGTAGCCAGCCAGGGGTTTGCTAGTAGCTATAGAGCTGTAGTCCACTGCTTACTTCACTGCTTGCGGGGCTAGAGGTCATGGGTTTGATCCCACAGTGGGGTTATTTGATAGGGCTGTCTGAGGTATTTTCTTTTTTAATTTAAATTAGTGCTGCCAGCAAAACCACCCTCACAGTGCTGTAGCCTTAAGGTGCCTCATAAGGCGCCCTCTAAAGCTCTCTACAAGGCACCCTATAAAACTCCCTATAAGGTGCCTTATAAGGCGCCCTATAAGGACCATTATAAGGGGCCTTGGCGGACAGTGCACTTTATAATGTGCCCTCTGGAGTGCCTTATAGGGCGCCTTATGCGGCACCTTAGGTTATGGCACTGTGAGGGTGTGTTTGCTGGCAGCACTTATTTAAATTAAAAAAGAAAATGCCTCAGACTGCCCTATCAAACAACCCCACTGTGGGATCAAACCCATGACCTCTGGTTTCACAGGCAGTGAATTTACCAGTGAGCTACAGCTACTAACAAGCCCCTGGCTGGATACAGAAGGACTGCAGGTCACCACACAAACTGATTTAAAGTAAAGGGTAATGCCTCAAACAGCCTTACTCTTTGGGCCCACTGGGGGATCAAACTCATGACCCCTGTTTCATCAATCAATGTGTTAACCATTGTGCTACACCTCTGTTGCTGGGTTTGCAGGTCAGCGCACCTAATTAAGGCTAACATGCATTAACCTGCCACGGCTCCCTCTATCGCAGCGGTTCTCAACTGTGGGTTGCGACCCCCACGGGGGTCGCCACAGGATTTAGCAGGGGTCGCCTCACTCCAGTTAAAAAAAAAAAATCGCACAAGTTGCTGCCGAGTCCACTTCTTGGCAGCGGCAAACTCACCACCTCCATTCTTCTGCAGCCGCGGCTCCCTGCCTCTTAGGAAACTGTGGCTGTGCCTGTGAAGCCATTGTGGAGCCTTCCCCTCTGTCAATGGGCTCCGTGCAGCATTGTCCTGCCTCCAAAGGAAGTGTGAAACAACTTCCTTTGGAGGCGGGACAATGCTGCATGGAGCCCCTCGAGAGACAGAAAGACTTCGCAATGGCTTCACCGGCACAGCCACGGTTCCCTAAGAGACAGGGAATCGTGGCTGCAGAAGAACAGAGAAGTAGCAGGCAGACATAGGGAGAGGGGAGGAGGGGTCAGAGAACCTGCAACGGGGCTGACATGGAGGGGAGAGGGAGGGGGCTGACATGGAGGGATGGAGGGAGGGGGCTGACATGGATGGATGGAGGGAGGGAGGGGGCTGACATGAAGGGAGGGGGGCTGACATGGATAGAGTAGGGGACTGACATGGATGGAAGAAGGGAGGGAGGGGGGCTGACATGGACAAAGGGGAGAGACAGGGGGACATACTGGGCAGATGGGGATAAATGCTGGACAGAGGGGAGAGACAGTGTGGGTTAGGATTATAATGGGCTGATGGGGGGGGGCTAGCACTGGTAATGTGCAGATCGGGTGGGGGTTTAGGACTGGTAATGGGTTGATTAGGGAAGGCTTGGACTGGGAATGGACTGATCCATGGGGGGATTGGGACTGGTAATGGGCTGATAGGGGGGAGGACTGGTAATGGACTGATGGGGGGCTAGCATTGCAAATGAGCTGATCGGGGAGGTTAGGACTGGAAATGGGCTGATTAGAGGAGTCTAGGACTGGTTATGGACTGATGGGGGGTAGGACTAGTAATGGGCTGAATAGGGGAGCCTAGCACTGGTAATGGGGATGAGGGGGGACTAGCACTGGAAGTGAGCTGATTGGGGGGGACTTCAACTGAAAATGGGCTGATGGGGAGGGGGGTAGGACTGGTAATGGGCTGATTAGGGGAGCCTAGAACTGGTATTGGGGTTGAGGGGGCACTAGCAATGGAAGTGATCTGATTGGGGGGCTTCAACTGGAAATGGGCTGATGGTGAGGAGGGGAGGATAGAGCTGCTGGCCTTGGAAGAAAACTGGGGGCTAGGGCTACAAATGGGCTGATGCGAGGGGATGGGAGAATGGGATTGGAAGGGAATGGATGCTGAGAGGGGCTGCCATGGTATTTGGACTAGATGGGGACTGGAAATAGGCTGATGGAAAGAAGTGAAGAAAACAAAAGAAGAGAGAAGAAATGGCAGATGAACCATAGACCACAGAAAGAGAGCTAAGAGAAGACAGAAAAGCAGAAACCTCAGATGGGGACCAGCACGATCAGAGAATAAATTGGTCAGACAACAAAGGTAGAAAAAATAATTTTATTTCATATTAGTGATTTGACTGCAAAATCATAATAATTTTGAAATCAAATATTGTTACTTGTTGTTGTGATTAATTATTGTGGTTTAAATAAGTAAATTTTATAAATAAAAACATATTGCAAAGGCCTATAATATATTAATAATTCAACAAATGATTACAGCGACAATGCATTAACGGTAAAGGAAGAGAGATGCATTTGATTTTATCATTGGGGGTCACCACAAGTTGACCAATGGTAAAAGGGGTCATGGTACAAAAAAGGTTGAGAACCACTGCTCTATCGCATGAAAACGTACCTTATCGCATGATAACCCTAAATGCTACCTTAAGACAGGAAAGCTCACTACCTTATATGGCATCCTGCACACTAACACCGGCTGCACGTTTACTAAACAGCGATAACGTTGCAGCGGCGATGTTATTGCACGATAAGTGACGCTATCGCATGATATTATTGCGTGATAACGTTACTTATCGCGCAATAATGTACCCGGCAGCGTTAAGGCCCGCAGAGGGTGGAGAGAGTGCGGAGAGAAGGGGTAAATGGGTGGGGAGTGGGCGGGGAGAGGCTCCTGCTACACTAATTCTGTGGAATGAAGGGCCAAAAATTACCGCTAGTGAAAACCTTGCGTTAGAGGCAAAATTGCAGGAGAGAGAAACCATTTCAGTCAGCAATGTACAGCAAAGGCAGGGAGACCAATAAAAGTGATAGTAGTGCTACATGTGCAGAAACAGCATAGTGCTCAAGTATGAAAGGGCACTATGGTGATGCTGCAAATGGGGCACAGGGGGCTGCATGCGGGATATTTAGTGGGGCAGCTGGGGCACAGGGTGGCCTAGGCAGATGCCTAGGTTGCACATAGGAACATAGAAATGGAAAATAAGCAAGAGAGCAACAGACCAACGTCAAACATGCCCATGAGTGTGTGTGCCACAGTGTCCCATCCAGGGGACAGTACCCAGCAGGTACCCCAAAGGACAGATAACATTGGCAGGTGGTGCCGGGGGGGGGGGGAAGCGTGGATGTCTATGTAGGCACCCCTACCCCAGAACCCACACCATAGGCAGCCACCTACCGGCACACTGGATGGCCTGGGACTGGGCACCACCAGCATAAGGGCATGTCAGCATGGTGGTGGAGGGCTGCTGGTGGTGGAGTGGGCAGTGGCATCTGCCCACTGCAGACCAACACAAAGCCCTGTTTAGGTGGGTGGTGGCAGTGCAACAGACAAGGTCTGTCTGAAGAACAGTCATGGCATCCCCAGGGAATAACCTACTTCTACGGCAAGTTTGGTGCAGTACACACAGCCTGGGGCAGAAGGTCACAGGTTCAAGTCCCAGCTGTGGCTCCTGCAGACCATGTCCCTATATTTTACCATACAGAACACATACACCATAAACATGTGCACTCCTTAGAGCATAGGTTCCCAACTGCAGTCTTGGAGGGCCAAACACCATTCAGGTTTTCATGCTGTCCCTAATAAATATGCATGAGATGCATTTGTATGCACTGCCCTCATTGTATGCAAATGTATCTCATGCATATTCATTATGGACAGCCTGAAAACCTGCATGGTGTTTGGACCCCCAGGACCGGAGTTGGGAACCTCTGCCCTAGAGCATCAGCCAACAGGGGCACAAACACACACACCCACAGTCTCCACTATCCAAAGCCTCATGGAAAGTCAGGCTGTTGGGCCTTGCGCGGAGCAGCAGCTACCACGACTAGCACCTGCATACCTTAGCAATGCTGTCATAAACATGGAAACATGCTCCATAAATATCAAAAGGTTGCTATGATTAATTTCATATAACAAATCCTAAATTAAGCACAATTTGTTAACAGAGATTCTTCATAGCAACCTTTCTGATATATGTGGAGTGTGTTAACTCTTTTCTGTTCTCTGACAGTGCTTACCACCCTGGAGAGTGACCCTAACAGTACCTTTGAAATGCCTGCACTGTGCCCAGGACTGGTGTGGTGGCCATGGCTGCCAACCACCTCTATCTTTGTACAATGCTGAAATAGGTGTGGGAGTGTGTGTATGTCTATCCAGTGTTTTGTGGCTGCCTACATCTTACAGAGCTCACAATGTTTGCACAGTTTCCAGTGTTAGCATGCCAATGTGCATAATGAGGAGCAAGTATTGTGGGTATGGGCCTGACAGGGCGGTCTGGGCAGGATGCATCTTCACAGGGCATAGGGCAATGGCTGGGATATTGTAGTGACCGACCACCACCTGCACGGACAGGGTGGCCACAGCATGTCATTCTGGGAGGTCACTCTCACGCTGACTGAGCAGTGGCCATGGCATGTCTAGATTACCACATAGTGCTATATAGTGTTTCTTTCTAGTGAGATCTATGAGTTCCTTTTTCTGGGGTCCAATCACTGATATACCTGCTTGGTGTCTGTGCTTACATCCAACATCTTGGGGCACATAGTTCTTTTGGGAACACGTACTGGATAGCAGACACATGCAGTTAGCATGTGTATTGCTGGAACACCATGCAGTGGGTGCAGACTAACTGTATTCTCTGCTGGTGCATGTCAGATTGTTGGGGGGGGGGCAGCTGAACTTTCCCAGGCCTACTGACAGTGCCCTATGTGATAAGTTCAGTTCTGCATCACCTGCGATGGATGGCATCCATTTACCAACTGGACTGGGGTTGCTGGTCCCACAGCCTTTCATCATGTCCCTCTACTGCTTCCATTGCACAGAGGTCATGTGTGGCTCTGTTGGGGGCAGATCCTATCCACCACCGTGAATCAGTGAGTATGATATGTGGTGCTATATAATCTACATGTGAGTTCAGACACACCTCTGCTTTTACAACACGTGACCATAGCAACCACACTGGATATGCACTATTCTAGGTGCATCATGGTCCACAAGGGCTAACCATGACTGGGGAATGCAGATGGACACAGGATTATCCTAGGTGCATCTACAAGTAATACCTGCCACATACCGGCATTGAAGAGAACCTGGAGCACAGCCTATCTCAGCCATGCCAGGTGCTGCGGACCTGTTGCTGGGTGACCCACCTCACCCTCAGGGTGAGCACAGGACCCATACAATGTCACAGTCTGTAGCTACTCTGTGCCAGTAACACACACGGTCAGTTCCACCTACCAGGCTGAGTTGCTGTGGAGACATATACTCCATCCTGTGATCAGATGTAGCTGCTGTTCTGCATGTGCAGTGCATCATGGGTACTGGTGGGTTTTCCCTATGCCGATAACCACAGCAGACAGTTTCTGTGGTGATCTGCAGTCTCTCTGCAGCCAGCCAACACTGTGATAAAAGTTATAGAGGTGTAGCCCACTGGTTAATACAATGACTGCTGAGGCAGAGGTCATGACTAATATCAAGACTCAGACAAATTGAATTAAGGAAAATTACACTAGAATGGTTTAAATCTTACATATCTGACCGTATACAATTTGTAAAAGTTAACCAGAATTCCTCACCTACCTTTCCTCAAGAACAAGGAATACCTCAGGGCTCTGCTTTATCTGCCCTTCTATTCAACCTTTATCTCCAACCAATTTGTACCATTTTTCAAAAATACAAGATGAAATACCAGATATATGCGGATGACATTATGCTGTACTCTGCATTCGATATACATGATCCAAACTATGACAAAATAGCAAGCTGCCTTATGGAAGCTGAAAAATGGCTAAGTAAAAATAATTTGAAAATCAATTTCAAGAAAACAGAGATACTAATCACATCAAGAAACACAAATTACACACCACCAACTGACATCAAAATTCTTAACTTTACCATACCTATAAAGGAAAATATTAAATACTTAGGAGTC
Organism: Ichthyophis bannanicus; assembly: GCA_033557465.1. Classification (NCBI taxonomy): domain Eukaryota; kingdom Metazoa; phylum Chordata; class Amphibia; order Gymnophiona; family Ichthyophiidae; genus Ichthyophis; species Ichthyophis bannanicus. The sequence goes on along the minus strand of CM066032.1, from coordinate 1,797,536,738 downwards.
ACTCTAGACAAGGCTCTCAATTTCACTAACCATATTAAGAAAACAACTAAAACAATATACTACAAGCTACGCTCAATTCAACAACTGAGACCACTATTAGAAATCAATGACTTTAGAACCATCACACAGGCACTGATAACTCCCCATTTTGATTACTGCAATGGAATATTAATAGGGAGTGACAGCTGAGGTGCACAGAAAAGGAGCGAGCAATGAGAAAAGAGTGGAACCAATGTAAGACAGTACCCCAGATCCCAGAATCAGGTAGGCACGAGAGGAGGATAGTCTGATTGACCAAAGGCTGAGGAAAGGTCTAGTGAGACGGCAAGAGAAATATCACCATGGTCATGAGAGACATGGAGTTCATTTAGGAAGGAAAGAAGAATGTTTCGGTACTGTAACCTGACCAAAATCTGGATTGGCGAGGATGGAGGGTGTAAACGGAATCAATATGTGAAGACAGCTGGGCGAAAACTAGTTTATCCAGGACTTTGGAAAGAAAAGGGAGGTTTGAGATGGGACACCAGTGTGTAAGTAGCGTGCAATCCAGTGTTGGTTTCTTAAGAACTGTACGGATAACAGTGCACTTCAAAAGGGAGATAAAGATACCAGGGGACAAACTAGATTTGAATATAGCCAGGGTGAGTGGAAGGAGGGCAAGAGAAGGCTCAGATAACCAACAAAAGGGGATGGTATCCAGTGGACATGTAGTTTTGCGGGAAGTGGAAAGAGCTTTTTGTAAATCTGCTGCGGAGATTAGTGAAAAGTGGTCCAAACATGGGGAAGGGCAGGATTAGAGGAGGGCAAAGGGAGGGTTTTTTGTGAGGTGGGCAGAGAAGTAGAGGGAAGGGGAGAGGGGCAGGTAGTTGGTTAACTTTGTCTGTGAACAAAGAAGCTAATTGTGCTGGGTTTGGTGAAGCAACCAAGAATGCTCGGGAGGCGGAAGCTTTAAAAGCAGAAAGGGCATGGAGGACAGAGTAAAGCTGTCTAGATGAGTTGGAGGATGAAGTGATAAGGTTAGAATAATAGGATTGCCTAGCTGTGTGTACAGAAGAATGATAGTGGTTGTGGCAATGGCGGAAATAGGATAAAGTGGTAGACGATGAATGTCTGCTCCAGCAATGTTCAGCTCAATGAAGTGGAGTGCGGAAGAGGCGAAGATCAGAGTGATACCAGGGAGAGCAAGAGTGCTGGGTTGGTGTGGAAGTGGAACACAAGGGAGCCAACAGATCAAATGAGGATGTGAGCACAGTATTCCAAATATGGACTTTGGAATCGAGTGATTGAACAGAAAAATCAGGAAGGAAAAGTGTATTGGAAGATAGGAAATGTTGGAGTGTAGAAGGTGTAATATGACATTTCAAACGCAAAAGGGGAGTTGCATCAGAAGAGCCTGGCATGGTAGTTATAGCGGGGGATGGAATGGATAAAAAGATACAATAGTGGTCTGACCAGGGAAGAGGGAGAGTGGAGAAAGCTGAAGGGGTAAATAGAGTACACAGGTACACTACCAAAAAACTGCCTCCAGTTTTGCAACTGATTCCTATAGATTTTGGGGTGCTGAATCCAGGAAAAATAGCCAAAATGTTCCATCACGTCACGTTTTCTTGCAAAATTAGATTTCTTACCCATATAAGGAATGTTCACATAATTTCTTTTTAGCCGACTGCAGTTTATTTTCTTGGCCCAAAATAGAGGTTGTAATGGTTAACTAACTAGAAACACACCCTCGTGATATTTTAGAGTGTTTTGTATTCATTTTATACATTAACAGGACAATTGGAGAGACCAGACCTGCTTAGTGTGCCGGCGAGAAGACTTAAGCGGCGGCAGGCAGCGGCAGAGAGCCGTAATGCGCCCCTTAAGTCTTTGCCTCCTGTGTGGCCGCACCGCTCGCACAGGGCTTGGTACGGTCCTGCCCCCCCCCCCCCAATATGTACTGTATAGGCAACTTATCAAAGCATGCATGTAAAGTCCTTTTAATCACACCCGTAGTGCTGAAATGTATCTGTATCTTTCTGTCACTTGTTCTTGACCTCTTACTGCTTTTCTTGGTACCTGAGGATTTTCTCCCTTTCCACATGATTCTCAGAATAATTGTCTGGAACTGACACCTCTATCTCTATCACATATGGGTAAATGTGGGATCCTGTGAAATGCTCTGGCATAGTTTTCAACACAATGGTTAGTTAGGTTTTGTGTTCTTTTCTTCTCTCTGTTTGAAGCTTGTCCCTTGCTAGATTTTGTTTCAGGATAGGTAGTTGCTATGAATTCCAAAGAATATTTCTTTCAATGACTCCTGCTGCAATAGTAATGGCTGTAGGTCTGTTATTATGTGCCCCTGTTTTTCCTGCATTGAATTCTAGGTTATTAGAAGGAGTATTCTTTTGGGAACAAAGGAGCCCTCCAAACAAAGATGAATCATCAAGTGATATACAGTACATGGGCCTCATTTACAAAGGAGTCAATTAACAAAAAGGCCAGAGAGCCTAAATTAGTCAATCTGATTTTGGCCAGCTAGGTATATTATAAGCAAAATGTCTGTGACTAAAATATTGCTGGCTAGCTTTAAGATGTTCAAACTGGGGTGCCTGAATTTAAACAACTAATAGTTCAAACCTGCATTAATCAGATAAGTCCTATCAATTTTCCCTCACCCAAAAGCTGGTGAGTCGCCTTCGTTTAGCTTGATCAGCTAAACAACTTAAGGAGGGGAGGAAGAGACCTGAAAGCTCCCATCCTACTGTCTCTCACTTGATGAATTTAAAAAACATCCCTGCCAACCCAATCCCTCCTTGGGCTGTCCACTTAAATTTTGATTTGCTTTTTTGTATTTGTGGGGTTTTTGGTTCATTTACTTGAAATGAAATAAATAACAAAACAAAACAAAACAAAAAAATGCAACAAAGGAGCTTGGGTTCTACCTCTACTCTCATAAAAATCGAAATAATAGAACTATCGTCGGACCATTCTTTTATTCACTTCCCCTACTCCTCCCCACCCGATAGATCATATTCCATTTGTGGGACCCAGAAATCCAAATAGGGCAAGAATGATCTCCAGTAACTCCTGCTCTGCTGGACTGGAATTTCAAAATGACACCAACCTTGGACAAGCCAATGGAATTTTGAAAAATGGACCCCCTCCAAGAAAGAGCGTGGAGTCCAGAAGTCCAAATGGGGCAGGAGTTAAGATGCATCTAGGGGGAATGAGAAAGACCCAGGTATTTTGTTTACTTTCTAATTTTGGCAGTATTTCTGAGGATTTTTAATTGGGGGAGGAAGGGGGCCAGGACTGGCGATTGCTTTGTTGAAAATATAATGAAACAAAATACAAATGAAATTGTGTACATTTTCTTTTTTTTTTCAAAAGTACACCCCTAGCCTTCCCTTCTCTCCTACCTAATCTCAAAAAATGACCCATCAATCCTTTCCCTCTTGGACTCTCCAATACCTCCAAAAACGCATCGAAATCTAAGCTAGTAGGACTGCAGAGGCTTGTCTTCTAAGGTGCGGTATCCAGAATTATTCCAATAACCCCTAAAATCATCTTTTCTGTAGCCTACAGTCCTTACCACACAAATACAAGCAACTCTACAAAGAGATATATCTAAGCATAGGGAAAGTCAATAAATATCTTTTTTTTTTTTCAAACAGAGAAGATTTGTTTCCTTCATTTGCTGTTGTTGTTTCTGGTCCCACCATTATCTATCCGCAAATTGATCATGAAGGCAATCTTTCCATGGACCTCTGATTTCTCTGGGTCAATGGAGGTGTCCTAGTTGCCCTTCATCCTTACATAAAGGGAAAGGGTAATGTAGCTGAGATTTCAAGAGATAACAGAAATATTGCTAGACCACTCAGATCCCCTTATATCTCTGTTAAGATCCTCCTTTCCTAATTCTCATTTCCCTTTCTATCTACCCTTCTATCCTTCCTGTGTTCAGCAAATTATATTGCTTTAAGTTACATCCTACCAAAGAAAACACAAAGCATGTGACAATTCATTTTAGAAAGGCCATTTATGTGGGGGGAGGGAGATGGGAGTGAAAATGTCTGCAAATGTATGCAAACTTTGGAGAAAGAGGGCGTGCAATGTAAAATCGACATACCTCAGGCCCTCAAAATGGACGTGATCGTTGAAACCACGCCGTGGCCAGGAGGAAATGCAGGAATGCATGAGAATTGATAGCCATGTGCAGGGGGAGGGGTCATTTCAGAAATACACAGGTGGGAAATATCAGTGGATGAAACCTGGACACTGGGAAGTGAAAGTGACAGCATTTCACAACACCCACGTGTAAATGTCAGCATTCACATGTGTAGCTTGGCCATTTTCCAATCTTAGACATGCAGCCACTCAATCACTTACAGAGGCCCCTATTTTTACCTAATTTCAGTTTAGAGGGCTGGCCAAAACAAGCACCTTTTAAATGCTTATTCGTATTAGGGGGAAGGTGTAAATTAAATTTGCCTAATTTTGGTCTTGCGTATGCATTCCCTATGGCGGTCATTCCCATTGGCGTTTAGCGTGGTTATACGTCTGGGTCAGAATACAGGACCCCGTTCAGCCTCCAAAGCTCCCTGCATGTGCAGCAGAGATGTGTGGGGCACTCTGGACGTGGGCGGGAGGGGGCAGGCCGGAGATGGTGCACTCAACCTGGACTTAAAGGGCCAATTCCAATGACGGCCCTGGACGTTCGGCTGCTGGTGGGTCCAAATGTGGAGGTGCAGCCCGATCCTGACCTTGGTGGGTCCGATTGGGGGTCAGGCGGTGAGGAACAAACCCTTTTAATCTGTGCTAGTGATCAGGACTCCTGCATGGTGATGGGATGATATGGCAGCACGGCTCCATGCAGGAACCTGGCTGGGTTAGCCGGGGAAACTCCTGAATGTCTGGCAGGCCTGAATTGGGGCACATCAGGGACATCCTGGCCTTATGCCCCGATTCTGCTCTCGTGGGGCAGTCTAGTTCCTGTGGGAGCAGAATCAGATTTCTGGATGTCCGGATGTGCCTTGTCGGAACTGGCCTCCATATGAAATGGGAAAAATACATATAAATATTTGTTCCACCCAAGCCATGCCCATAAAACACTGTCAGGACATAACGTCATGCATTTTTGGCATGGTATGGTCATCCATGTGTAAACTGGACCCTTTACACATGGATGCAGTTTATGCCTGTATCTTGCACACATTTGAACTGCAAATAGGGCTTTTAAAATATCCTCCTTACATCGGCATTCTTCTTTCTGTTCTATTTTCAATTCCTATTCCCTGCTCCATATCCTTAAATGGATGCTTCCATCCTTGCCAATTACCCTTCAGTCCTTAATTTCCCCCTCTTTAACCTTGGTTCCTTACTCCTTCAATGTCCCCTGCTATTCAGCGCCATATCTAGCCCTGTGAGAGCGATGCAGCCGCACAGGGAGCAAAAAACAGGGGTGCATTTGGGGATGCCAGCCTCAGCTCCTCCCTCTGCTGCCTGTTCTTGCCTTGTCACTGCTTTTAGGGTTCCCTTGGTGGTGGCAGGGCCTTCAATTTGAAAAATAAATGCCTGTCTCTCCGACGCCACACTTGCCTGCTGGCCTGATCCCCCTCCTCTGATGTATGCTCGCATCAGAGGAGGGAGGGACCAGACCAGCCATTCAAACACGGGTCTTTGCAACTCCACATTTGAATGACTGATCTGGTCCGTCCCTCTTCTGATGCGAGCATGTGTCAGAGGAGAGGGATCAGGCCAGCAGGCAAGCACGGAGTTGGAGGGACCTGAGGGTTTTTTTTTTTTCAATTGAAGGTCCTTCTGCTGCAGTTATGGGAACCCTAAAAGTGGCGGGGCAAGAGCAGGCCTGGTGGGGAGCTGGCTGAAGACATGGAGGCAAGATGGGGAGATGCTGGGCATGGGGCAAAAGACAAATTGGGGGCAGGGGGGAGGCGTGTCAGATGTCCAAGTCACACAGGGTGCATTTATGGCTTGGTACGACCCTGCTGCTATTTGCCTACTTTCCATCTCTTTTCATTACCCTTTCTTACTTTCCATATATTCTCTGTTTGTTTCCTGTTTATTCCATTTTACTCCCTATTTCCATCCATCTACCCCTCTTCAATTTCCTCTTCTGTCTGATCCGACTTCCATCATTTTCCACTCTCCTCCCTTCTCAGGTAACCTTTCTTTCTTTTTTCCTTTTATATTCAGCCATGGATATATTTTGCTCCATTGTTGCAAGTGGCACATACACACTTTAGCTGTCAAAGGTCATATCACAGAACAAAATTGTACGTTATTTTAACTTTACTTGAAACCTTGCGAATGCCATAATGATATGAGAGGAATAGAATAGAAGAAAATATCAATCATTAAAATAAATCTTATACCATTTACAATTATATATATAAAAAAACCAAATAGCATAGTAGAAAAAAACAAAAAGCAGGGAAATATATATTATCCAGTCTGTTTCAGCAGTGTTTTCTGGAAAATATAATTCAGTGTGATAAGACTGAAGCAATGGATTTTGCTGCTAGATATTTTCATTTGTTTTCAAGAAAGGAAAGAAATCATCTTGGCCCATCCACGTGCAAGATTCTAATTTAATTTAAATTGGAAAAAGGTTTCAGAATAATTTCATTTTGAACTCCCAGTACTACTGGGAAATACTGTCTAACTAGATTTAAGGGGAAGCTATTTACTGAAGAACTCTATACAAATTTTATTTTTAATTGTATCATTGTTAATGGGAAATTCTGCTAGAATGTATTTAAAAGTGGAACTTGTTGAAACACAGTGTTTATGAATTTAAATGAGTCAAAGCTACACTACTGTACATATAATACAAATTTGCAGAATAAGAGCAGAATTCTGCCTTTTCAAGTGTTGAAACCCTAACCTTACATGATCCATTTTGTGATGAATGGACACTCAACCTTGGCTATCATTGAGTTGTGCAATGGTTTAGGAGATGGTAGACTGAATAAAAGGACTATATGAAACTACAACAGATGGACGTCTAATAGGCAAAACTCATTCAACTCAACCTGGATTGTCGCATGTTTGTTTCATATTTATTTCAGTAATCAGTCAGCTTCTACCTGGGGGTTTGTCAGTGCTGGCTACACTGTGCCCTGGCTGCCCCAGACCCCTGCCAAACTGCTAACACCGAGCCCATTCCCCAATCCCCGCTACCACCCCCCTCTGCCACCCTCATGCCCCCCCTGCTGATTCTGTCTTGGGGGGAAGTGGGTGGCGGCAGCTTTGTGCCGTCACTTTGTTGCCCGTGGCAGGCCATGTGCTTCAGTTCACATGGCGTGCTGCTCCTGAGTCCCCCTCCAACAGAACGTTGCGTCGGAGGGGGATCAGAAGTGGCAGGTCATGTCTGCCAAAGCATGTGGCTTGCTGCAGGCCACAAAGCAGCAGCACAAAACTGCCCACCCAGGGTCGGATGCCCTAAGCGGCTGCCTAGCTCACCTACTGGACTGGCCAGCCCTGGGGTTTGTGCCCAGAGTAGATAGCATGGATCTGCTATTGCTGTTGGTGATTGAATCATCAGAAAGGAGCTGGGGAACTGCAAGACATGAAGACTTTTTATTTATTTGCCTGCAAAAATAAAGGAGCAAAAAATTCCTAAATTGGGGAGAAATATGCATAAACGAAAAGATGCACAAAACATCCAGTAGTCTGCAGCACACAAAGAGCTGCTGTCTCTAGAAGTCTGCAAACATGCTGAATACATTTGACATATAGGGATTGATACAGTATGAGTTGGAGCCATACTGCTATCTCCCTGTTGCAACCACTTTTGGTGAAACATGAGACTAAGGTGTACATTTGCTTCAGTAGTGTGCCTTAAAAAAATTTAGGGGCGTGTTTACTAAAGTGTGCTAATGGATAATGCATGTTCTAAGGAGCCCTAATGGCCCATGCTAATGGTTGCTGTGCTCTAAAAGCAGCCAGCATGGTAAAAATCCCATGCTAATTAATTGGCGCACCATCGGATGGGAGACTAGGCAAAGGGAGGGTGTGGACTGCACATTGCGGTTATATAGGTGCTGTCAGTTTTTCAGTTAACATCTCAAGAGGAGACATAAATTCATAGAGAAGGCGTCCAAGGTACATGCAGTCTATGCACGTAAGTCACAGTATTGCAGTGACATGTACGTGGATGGGCACATATGCAAGACCATTGGCTGGTTGCAATTCTGTAGTATGTGTCATCATATATACCTGCAAGCTGGGCATACACTGGAGCGGCACTGGGGCAGAGTACGGAGATATGGTGTAGGATATTTATTTATTTTATTTTATGTATTTAACATTTCTTATATACCACCTTTCATGATATCAAGGCGGTTTACATTGAACAACTGAAATTACATTGAATGGAGCATTATAACTTGGAGATAACTATTTTACGGGGAATATTATGGCCTCTATAAAGAGACTTTAGCATACATACACTGGTAATGTGGGTTTGGGCTGCATTACTAATGAGAGGCTATGCGCTAACTGCAGGGCAGTTACCGTGAGTCGCTATGGTAAACATTCTGCAGGAGCATTAACACCAGCCATTGCGGTGAAATTAGTTACACCTGCATGGGCTTCAATGGCCTGCACCAGCAGTGCTTCAGCCGGAATTCCCCCATTCCTCCCAGTCACTGCCCAGATGTGGGCTACCCAGATAGCATGGAGCTTTTAGTGTGGGGTCCATGCTACCTTTTAGCATGGCACAGATACTGCATGCTAACCCTGCACTACTCAGCTACTGCATATCAATAAACATGCCCTATAATGTTTTATTAAGAGATTTTCAGAACATGCACAAAATGAGAATAAGTACAATGCTGTTTGCTATGTAATTATTAAAAACTTGATTGATTCCTGCATAGGTGAACCTTTAGCCTTATTTTTTTGGAACAAATGCTATTTATGAGCACATCTTTTTCCTTGATGTATATTTTATATGATTTTCTTTACGTTGAATGGTATGGTCTTTTTTCTTCTGTTGTTTATTTGTCTATCTTTGTAAGACAGCAGTCCTCACACAGCCTCTAGATAGGATTGCATTGTGTTGTGGATATATTGGCTGTTGTGTTCTATGTAATATTGAGCTGCTGCCTGGTTAGAGACCTACAGGTAAAGATAGGCGTGGCAAACGTTGGCCTATATTTACCCATGGGAACTAACTGGGCAGCAGCTCAATATCGCCATTGCCTGGTTAGCTTCAGGGCAGATCAGTGCCAGTGGCTGGATATGGCCCCAGCATTGAATATTCGGGTTCTGTTTTCAGCAGGGACTGCTAGGCACTGGAATCACAGTAATTGTCTGTGCTGAATATCAGGCCCCTGGCGTTTTGGTAAATCCTATGCTACTTTTATCTGATACAGGTCTGGCTTTTATTGTTATTGGGCCCGATATTGAGTTGGGCAGGCTATGCCTGCCAACCCCCTAACCTGGATTTTCACTTCTGTGGATTTCATTTCTGGTAATCAGGTAGCATGGGATTTTTACCATGTGACTGTTTCCACCATACAATAGCTGTTAGCATGGACTTGCACTAACAGTTATCATTTGATAAATGCCACACTAAGAGCTTACCACATCTTAGAACACAGGCCATTGAATATATTCAGGACTATATCTTGGGAATCAACCTCATCAAAGCCATCAGAGAATAAGTGCTACAATACTGTTTGTAAATGTCAATTACTAAATAGATCCTTAAGGCTTACTACAGCTTAAAAGGAAAGGCTTAAAGTTAAAAGGTTAGGGCAGGGCCAACTTATCCATTGTGCAGGAATGTTGTTCACACAGGGCCCCGTGCAAACTTCATCCTGCACATGCTGTTCAGCTCCTGGCAGGGCCAGCTTCAGAGGGAGCTGGGGAGGCCCGAGGCTCTGGCTCACCTCTGCACAGCCGCTGGAGTGAAGAGCAGCATTTTCCTTCACTCCAGCAGCTGTGTTCTCATGGAGCCTGCTGGTGTGCTGGAGGTTAAAGGGCATTTCCTGTTCCCCAATACTCAGTGCACCAGTGGGATACACAAGAACGCAACTGAGAGAGTGAAAGAAAATGCCGCTTTTCACTCCGGCAACTGTTCAGAGGTGAGTCAGGGTCTCGGGCCTCCCCGGCTCCCTCTGAAGTCGGCCTTGCAGGAGCCGAACAGCCGGTCCTAATTTCTAATTATTGCTCAAGATATTTTGCACAACGTACCTAAAATGCAAGGGTGCTAATAATGTTGACCACAACTGTATTAAATAATGAATGGAGTGGAACGGGTAAATGTGTTTACTCCGTCAAAAAGTAGAAAGACTAAGGGGGATGTTTACTAAGCCGGCTTAATGTTACCGGCACTACTTGCAGCGTTAATGTGAAGAATGCCATATAAGGTAGTGGGCATTCCAGCGGCAAGGTAGCAAAAATCTGTATTGCGCGACAGAGGGCGCCTTGGCTCATTAACGCACGGTAACCTTAAGTCCATGCCAGCACTGTGTTAGCAGCTATAGAGATGTAGCCCACTGGTTATTACAATGAGTGTGGAGACAGAGGTCATGAGTTCAGTCTCACAGTGGTGTTATTTAATAAGGCTCTCTGATGGCTTTCCTTTTAATTTAAAGCAGTGCTGCCAGCAAAAACACCCTCATAGTGCCGTAACCTAAGGTGCTCCATAAGCCGCCCCATAGGGCACATTATAAAGTGCCCTGTCTGCCAAGGCACCTTATAATGTGCCCTATAGGGCGCTTTAAAGGGTGCCTTATGAGGCACCTTAAGGTTACAGCACTGTGAGGATGGTTTTTCTGGCAGCACTGATTTAAATTAAAAGGAAATCCCTCAGAGAGCCTTATTAAAGAATGCCACTGTGGGATTGAACTCATGACCTCTGCCTCCACAATCATTGCAGTAACCAGTGGGCAACATCTCTATGTTATGTGCCCTTTGGGGTACCTGCTGGGTACTGTCCCCTGGGACACTGTGGGGCACACACTCGTGGGCATGTTTGACCTTTGTCAGTTGCTGGCTTGCTAATTTGCAGTTTCTGAGTTCCTATGTGCCACCTAGGCATCTGCCTAGTCCACCCTGTGCCCCAGCTGCTCCACTGCATGTCCCACCTGCAGCCCATTGTACCCCATTTGCAGCCTCACCTTAGTGCCCTTTCGTACTTGGGCACTATGCTGTTGCTGCACATGTATCACTTTTCTGGGTCTCCCTGCCTTTGCTGTACATTGCTGACTGAACTGGTTTCTCTCTCCTGCAAATTTGCCTCTAACGCGAGGTTTTCACTGGCGCTAATTTTCAGACCTTCATTTCACAGCGTTAGTGTGCAAGGAGCCTCTCCCTGCCCACTCTCCGCCCATTGACCCCTTCTCTACACCCTCTGGGGAGCCTTACTCCACCCTCTGTGTGCCTTAATGCTGCAGGTGACGTTTTTGCACGAAACCTCATGCTATTGCATGCTAAGGTTACTTTATCGCGTGCTAACATTACTTATCATGTGATAATGTTACGTATCGCGCGCAAACTGCACCGCTGCAGCGTTATCGCTGTTTAGTAAATATACCCCTAAGAGACACGCAATGAAGCTACAATGCAGCACATTTTAGACTAATCAAAGAAAATATTTTTCACTCAATGCATAATCAAACTCTGGAATTCATTGCCAGAGGATGTAGTAAGTGCTGTTAGTGTAGCTGGGTTTAAGAGGTTTGGACAAGTTCCTGGAGGAAGAGTCCATAAACCATTATTATTAAGGAGAACTAGGGAAATCCACTGCTTACCCTAGAAAAAGCATTGTGGAACCTATGTACCATTTTGGGAACCTGGCAGGTACTTGTGACCCGGATTTGCTACTGTTGGAAACAGGATACTGGGCTTGGTCTGACCCAGTATGGCACATTTTATGTTCTTAGAGTAACCAAATTAATGACAACAGAAATCAATGACACAGAAAATTGGAAGAGACAAAATCCAAGATGAAAGACATAATTAAAGATGTAAGGCCTCCTTGGTACCTTCCTTTAATTTGTATCCAGAGAACTATGTAGAAGAAGGGGAAGATACTTCTCTTACCTGCTGAGCTCATCTGGAAAAGGAAGGAAGATTCTTTCAACTCCAGAACATTATGGAGCTAAAATGCAGCCACAGTACTCATGAAAATCCCATGCTAACCGCTTTTTGTGGGTTCGAGTAGAGACTGGGTGGGTTAAGGGCAGAGTGTGGACAGTGACTCTTCATTGCAGCTTGCATGGGCATCATTAGAATGGGCTCACCATCATTGTTGCAGTTAGCATGGGCGCACGTTCTGCCATTTCAATAGGTCACGATAACTGCAGCTGCAGAAATCATAAAAAATGGCTTAGCGCAGGGGTGGTGCTGGACATGTACTAACAGCAGGGGACATGCCTTGCGTACTCTAATTCATTAAAGCAGGTCCAGCCCATGCTAGGGTTTTGGGGATGAGCGTGTGGTAAACTACCCCGTTTTAGTAAAAACACCTCTGTTCAGAGGACACTTTCTCTTTCTGTGCACTCGACTATCAGTTACTCCACACAGTACACAAGGCATCTCAGTCATTTATAAAGGACTTCACTGGCTAGTCAGAGCTGTCTGAATAAAAAATAGCAATTTTTACTGAAGCAAAATAAAAGAGAGTCAATAGGGAGATGTGCAGAAAAAAAATTTAAATCCAGTTTTGGATCATTTTCAAACATTTTTTGCAGTTTGTTTTGCACTTTTTTAAAAAAGCTTTTTTAGCACTTGTTACAACTTTTTAACATATTCACTGACGTTACATGCATTAATCATAGAAACATAGAAACAATGGCAAATAGAAAGCATATGACCTATCCTATCCATATGACCTATCTTAAAATTCAGATACGGTTCTTTTTTCCACCACTTGGATTGTTCCAGCAATCTACTACTTTTTCCATGAAGAACTATTCCTCAGATTACTCCTGAGTTAGTTTCCCTTCACCTTCATTTTATGACTCCTGCTTCAAGAGCTTCCTTTCAAATGAAAAAGGGCTACCTCCTATGCATTTATTCCATGGAGTTATTGAAATATTTCTATCATATCTTCCCTCTCCTACCTTTCTTCCAAAGGAAAGATATTTAAGGCTATCCCCATATGCCTTATGATGAACATCATCGACCATTTTAGTAGCTGTCCTCTAGACTGTCTCCATCTTGTTTATATTCTTCTGAAGATGAGGTCTCCAGAATTGCACAAAGTACTCCTAATGAGTTCTCACTAGATACTTATGCAAAGGCACCATTGTCTCCTTTTTCATGCTGGCTATTCTTCTCCCCATGCACTCAAGCATCCTTCGGGCTTTTGCTGTTGTCTTTTCTAAGGAGTATGTTTACTATAGAGCGGTAAGGGAGCAGTCTTTTCTGTGTGTTAATGGCAGCGATAAGGGGTTAACGTGTGGTAAGTGTTCTGGGCGTGTTAGAGGCGGTCCGGCATTAAGAGGTGGTAGTGCACACTTACCATGCAGTAACAGCACATGCTGATGGAAGGTGTCTGGCATGCACCTTAACTCAGGAAAGCCACTGAAACACTGAAAAGGGGGCAGGAAAGCCATTGGAGAAGGTATGGATGCAAGCACAAATGGTTGCTGATAGAGTTGATTCACCTGATGCCTGGCCATGTGGCATTATGTGTGATGAGCATGTTTGACAATACAGCAGGCCTGTGTTGTGGATTAGGCAAGATAGGCAGCTGCCTAGTGATGCTGGTCCGTGTGGCTGTTGGCAGTGTCATGGATGGGTAGTGGCGGCAGCAAAGTCAGGGAAAAGAATGCATCAGTGGGGGGCACTGTGTCAGGTGTTCTGTCCTAGATGCTCCTGAAAGCATACACAATGTCATAAGCTACATTATAGTGTCTGTGAGATGTGGACATGTATCCAGATGTACCACCGGTGTGTGGCATGCTATAGGCTAGGACAATATCTGGGTGGAGGCAGCATGTTCCTGATGTGGGCAGCAAAGGGAGGATTATCCATGAGTTCTCATGTGGGACAGTCACAGGAGAGGTATGCATGATATGACCAACTGCTACAAAAGACCCCTGGGTGCAGGGCTGTGCCATGGATGTTCCAAGCAGAGAGTTTACAATGTGTGTGGTGGGTGGATATATGGGATCGTACTGGCCAAAAGCATTTGGTGTGTGATCCAAAAGTAGCATTGCCATGGGGTACATAAAACACCATTCGTGTGGGTGGGATTGGTGCCTCAGCCTGTGCAACTGCAAGACAATATAACCAATCGAGTGTCATGATAGAACGGACAGGTTGAACCCATTTGCCTCATGAGGAGCAAGTAATAATAGCAGAATAGTGCAGGGAATGGCTATGCAATGAGTGTTATGTGCCTGAATGTACAAGAAATATCCTCTTTACATAAAGTTGGGAGGTCACAATGATGGCACAATAGAAAACACATCCATAACAGTTGTCCCAGACATCTGCTGCATATACATCACTGACCTGCTGCAATGGGCCGCGGCACTAAAGTCATGCTCACAGATGTCTATGATGGGGAATGCCATGGACTATCCAACGTGCGACCATAATGCATAGAAAAGTAGAAGAATGATTGTCTGCAGGTCACAGCAGAGCCAGTACTCTGCGAGGTGGGCAAGAGATCTGAGTAACACCAAGGCACAAAATGAGCAAGTGGGAAACAAACCCCAGACTTTAACTATGGAAACATTATACCATCCAGTAGGCTACACCTAGATGTGCCCAACCTGCAGGTCTCTGATCAAACTGTTTTCTGTCTGTGCTGGTATAGATTGGGCCCTCCAATACCCATGAGGCACTGCACATGCAAAATAGCAGTCTACAGCTGAAGAACCAATGGAGAATGCATTGATCCAGCATATCATCAGCTCAGTAAAATGCATTGGCTGCATGTGCTACATGCACATAACAACTGCAAGCCATGCTGTAGAGCGGTTTCAGTTGTCACCCTGAGGGTGGGGAGAGGTGCCCAGCAGCTGGTCCACTGTTAGAGGGTCTCTGCTGGCCATGCTGCAAGTCCACATCACAGCTAGGGTGTGGCAGGTATTGTCTGCAGTGTGTTATGCTTTTTCTCCTTGTTTCCTGCATGTGACAGTGACAGCAAGGCCCTGTGTTTTGCTCATGCTAGACACTAACCATCTGATAGCAGTGTAGGTTAGTGCCCAGTGTCAATATGCTGATGCCATAGGCAGCCACTGCAGTGGGGGTGTATAGGCTGGTGTGGGGCTACTGCTACTGTCCTTTCAAGACCCCAGTGAATAAGCCATGAACCACTGCTGCCCCAATCATTGACAGCTAACAATTGATTACAGCACAGGCAATAAGACAGCCCCTGCCACCCTTCACTTAGGTGTGTCAGCCAAACACAATGCAACCACAAACAACCAGCCATTTGCTCAGTGATCAGCATTCCCAGACAGAGAATGCATTCATATCAATAGAGCCAGATATTAGAATAGCTCTGTGTGGATACATAGCCATGCCATGGTCACTTTTTGGTCATAGTGAAAGTGCCATCTCAGCATGACATACAGTGGCCACCCAGGCAATGCATGTGGCAGATGGGAACAATGGCATCTCAGCCAGTGACCCTACCATTGTGACAGACACATCCAGGCTAATCTGTGCTGTTTCAGGTGATACCCACAATCCTCTGTCTCATCTTATTCACATGTTCTAAATAGGCTGGAAAAAACTTGGACAATGTGAGCCAAAGTGCAGTGCAGAAAGTCACAGGGCAAAGGGGAACCGCACACACACACACACACACACACACACACACACTAATTGGAGAACTGTGCAAAAGTAGAGATGGTTGGCATTCCTGCTTGACACTCCTGTCTCAATATAAGCTCAAGGACTGATAATCTGTGTTCTGCTTGCAGGTGCTATTGCCATGTCTTGGCCTCACCACACATTGTTGCCATGTGCTATTAGCCTCCAACCAGCTGTGGATAGTGGAGCCTGTCAGTGCTGCTGGTGGTGTTTCCACCCTTGCTGGCTGCCTCCTTGGGGTTGCACATGCTGGAGCTGTACTTACACTGTCAGTTAAACCTTGTCCACAGGAAGATACAATACAAAAACCCCAGGGGAACCTGAACCTGTGACCCTCCACACATATATACAGCAATCATGTGTGTTGCACCACAGTGCTGCCTTCTGGGGATAACAGCTCCTGTTGCTGACAAGCTTCCCTTTGGCTGGCCTTTGGCACATGCTGCATTGTGCATAGCACACATGGCCAGGAGAAGACTTCTGTCTCCTGCAGGTTGGTGCCACTTCCCATGTCACTACCAACACCCTCCTATGCAATCACGCCCATGCACTCTCTGTGGTGGTGGTGCGTAGTCCCAGCATATTGAACATGCAGGTTTGATAGGTGCCTTGGGCACAAGGGCCAGATGGGGGTCAGGGGCACACATAGATGGCCATGCAGCCCCCCCCCCACCAGCTGTCCATACAGGGACCCTATCACCGCTTGCCACCAATATGTTGCAGAAGGAGGATGGCAGCCACTGCTGTGGTATTTCCCCAGGCACCTGAATTTTCCAGCTACCTGGAGGGCTACAGCTGCAGGCACTATCGACCTCTTCCTCCACAGCTGTGTTCCTTGGCACTGGGGGGGGGGGGTGCCTCTGGCTTTTCTGCCAAGGATGCCATGTCCCTTGGACTGCCCCATGTGGCACATCACCGTTCCACACCAGCAGTATGTCTGTGTTCCACCACTGTCACTGTGTGATCATGACGGACATCATAGATGGTGCTGCAGATGGAAGGATTCCTCTATGTGAGGTGCTTACAAAGGTTAGGCCTCCTCAACCTGTTGGTGAGGTGGCTGGGGGGAGATATGATAGGGATCTATATAGTAATGAATGGCGTGGAATGGTTCACAGTTGTTAACACCATCAAATATGGGGACACTAGGGGCAGGAACTGCCGCTACAGTGTAACACATTTCAGACATATCGAGGCATATAGTTTGTCATTCAATGTATTGGTAAACACTGGCACACAGTGGCAGTGTATGTTATGACAGCTCCTCATATAGTTGGGCTTTGAGAGGGTTTGGTCATGATCCTGGAGGAAAGGTCATTATATGTTTATTCGGGGGACACTTAGGATCTGCTGCTTGGCCAAATACAGGCCTCTTTGACCATGGGTTTCCTTTCGGGACCCAGCTAGATACCTATGCCCCTGATTGGCCATTATTGGACAGAGGATAGTGGGCTTGAAGGACCTTGGTCTGACACAGTATGGCATATATTCTGAACTTATGCCCCTATGTGCCACCCAGGCAGCTGCCTAGTCTGCCATGTCCACCAGCACCCCCACTGCATGACCACCATGCCACCCTCTGTGCTCCATTTGTACCATCAGCATGGTGCCCTTTCCTACTTGAGCACCATGCTGTTGCTGCTAATGAAGCACTACTATCACTATCTTGGGCTCCCAGTACATCACATTGCTGATACTTGCATAGGGATATGTTTACTAAGACGCGGTAACATTACTGGCAGCAGTAACTGTCCCAGAGGCTGGAGAGAAGGCACAGAGAAGGGGTCAATGGGCATGGAGTGGGCAGGGAGAGGCTCCTGCTACACTAACGCTGGAACATTAATGCCAGGACATTACCGCCAGTGAAAACCTGTCGGTAAATGCACATTTGCAGGAGAGAGAGACCATTTCAATGTCAGCAATGTAGAGCACAGACAGGGAGCCCAAAACAGTGATAGTAGTGCCCATTTGCAGCAACAGCATAGTGCCCAAGTATGAAAGGGCACTATGGTGATGGTGCAAATGGGGCAAAAGGGGCTAAAGGCGGGACATGCAGTGAGGGCAACTGGGGCACAGGGTGGACTGGGCTGTCACCTAGGTGGCACATAGGAACACAGAAACTGGAAATCAGCAAGACAGTGTCTGATCAAGCTCAAACATGCCCAGTACTCTGTGTTCCACAGTGTCCCATCCAGGGGACACGTACCCAGCAGGTACCCCAAACATCACACAGGAACCACAATGCCTGTAATGGGGCAATCAGTGCACATCTGCAGGCCACTCTAGCAAGGGTCTATGGACCTTCCCCAGGATTAGTTCCAAACTGCCCATAAACCCAGCTAAATGAACACCCTTTACTACAGCCCCTGGTAAGGCAGTGCAGGGTGGGACTACATGTGGCTGAACTATGTATACACCCAGTAATCCAAACTGGGTACACCGTACCCACATTGCATGCCCTAGTCCTTCCACAGTCTGCTGGCATAACACTATTTACCTACATTTACCAGGTCCACCCTGGCCAATAGTTGCTAGATCACCAACTTGACACCCCCCAGTCATCTCTCCCCCATGTGGAAAGGACATAACATTGTCAGGTGGTGATGGGGGGGATGTAGGAATTTCCATGTATGCCTCACAAACCCCAGACCCTGCACCCACCTATCTGCACATCGAATGGCCTAGGATTGCACACTACCAGCACCGACAGCATATGGGCATGTCAGCATGGCGGGGGGGGGGGGGCAGTGGCACCCGCCTGCAGTGGCCCAAGGCCATACCCTATTCCAGTGCATGGTGTGCAGTGCCACAAACATGATCTCTCTGATGAAAGAAAAGGTAGTCCCAGGGATTGCTGTGCTTCTGTGGCAACAGTGTGGTGCAGTACACACAGCCAGTGTGTTATAAAGCAGAGAGCCACAGGTTCAAGTCTCAGCTGTGGATGTTGCAGAGTATGTCCCTACATTTTACCCAACATTGCAGATATATAACATCAACATGGGGGTACAAACACCCACACACAGACTCCACTATCCAAAGCTTTATGGAGAGTCAGGCTGTTGGCCCCAGCACGGAGCAACAGTTATCGCCAGAGCACAACTACTAGCTCCTGCACACCTTAGCAATGCCTGCACTATGATCGGGACCAGTGTGGAGGGCAGGGTTGCCATCCACGCCTATCTTTGCACAATTCTGCAATTGGAGTGTGTGTGTGTGTGTGTGTGTGTATGTCTATCCATTGTTTTGTGGCTTCCTACACCTCACCGGGCCCACTGTTCCCAGCATTAACCTGCAAATGTGCATACTGAGGAGCAAGGTATTGTGGGTATGACCTAGACAGGGAGGATTGGGCAGGATGCGTCTGTATCAGGGGTAGGGCAATGACTGGGACATCATAGTGCCCATCCACCATGTGCATGGAGAGGGTGACCACAGCATGTCCTACTGGGAGGACACTCTCACTCTGACTGAGCAGTGACCATGGCACGGCTATGTCCCACATAGTGCTCTATAGTACTTGTTTCTAGTGATATCTGTGTGCTCTCTGTTCTGGGACCCAATCACTGAAGTACCTGCTGGGTGCATATAGTTTCTCTGTGAGCGTGCAATATGGACTGGTTAGCAGACTGTCTGCAGTTAGTATGTGCCTGGCTGCAACACTGGGTGGGGTGCAGCAGGTATGGTCTGACTGTGCTCTCTGCTGGTGAATGGCTAACCTTCGTGGGGGGAAGATGAGGTTTTGCAGTGCCCTAGTAGCAGGTACAGAACTGGTCCAACCCCTTCCCCTACTGGCCAGCAGCCTTTGGGCTGGGGTTGCTGGTCTCTTCACTGCCTCAATTACAAAAATGTTTATTGCAAACCACTTTGACCCTGAGGGGTGGTATATTAGGCATTTCTATATGAGCCTCATGCCAGTCTAGACACCCCTCTGCACTGAAAATAAGTGGCTATGGCAGCCACATTGTAACAGTGGGTATACATTATTCTTGGTGGATGTAACTGGGGCATATAGATGGACACAGGGTGACCATAGATTCCACTGCAGGGAGCACTTGCCACACACAGATAATAATGGGGATCTTCAGCAGAGTCTACCTCAGGTACTGCGGACCTGATGCTGTGAGCCCCTCCTCACCCTCAGGGTGAACACAGAACCTGCACAGTGGCATGGTCTGTAGCTGCTCTGTGCTAGTATCACACACTGTCAGGTCTTCATACCAAGCTGAGGTGCTGGACAGGTGCATTCTCCATTTGGTGATCAGCTGTAGACTGCTGTTCTGCATGTGCATTTCATCATGGGTACTGGTGGGGTATCCCATCCTGGCACACACAGCAGACGGTTTTTTTTGTGCGGTGATCTGCAGACTTTATGTTTCCAGCCATTGCTGTGCAAAGAGCCATGGAGGTGTAGCCTACTGGTTAGTACAATAACTACCTAGACAAGGGTCATGGGTTCAATTACACTTTGTTTTCATTTTTTCTGCCTGTCTTACTCAATTCATTTTCATGCCTGCCACAGTCACATCTCTGAAGATCTGTGCTGCCAGCCCATAACATCCCCTCCTCAGTTGCCAACCATCCATCAGCTCATCTATCTTCCTCTGTCAGCTGTGTAGAGTCCTGTCTTCTTGTGCAGGCTGCTACCCCATGTCCTGCATTGGTACCCTTTTCTGCATTGTGGCTGTTTGTGCTTGCCTCGCCTGTGCCTAATCTGCATGGCACCACTACTCCTCTGTCCTCCTATCATTACAAATATCCTGCCATCTCTGCCTCCACTGGGGGACACGTATTCTCATCCTCTGCCACCCACTGTCACTGCAGCACTTTATATTGCCAATACCCTGTGCATCGGTACAGCTGCCTCCAACATGTTTGTCCACTTTACCGGCTGCCACATAGGATGCCCGCAGATATGGCAGGTCCAACAGCTCCCACCTCTCCTTCCGTCCATCACTTGTTTATTGCCTTTCCTTGGTGCCCTATCCTGTGTTAGGGTTACAGCTATTTTTATACCTTACAGTTCATGCTTGTCAAATTGAAGCACCTTACAGCCTTAGGGCACCTTATATTAGGGCACCTTACTGCCCTTAGGGCACCTTACCTGAAGGCATCTTAATGTCCTTAGGGCACCTTAACCTAAGGTGCCTTATAAGGTGCCTTAACCTAAGGTGCCTTATAAGGTACCTTAACCTAGGGCACTTTAAAGCCCTTAGGGTGCCTTGCATTAAGGTGTCTTAACCCAAGGCACCTTAGGTTAAGATGCCTTAATTCAAGGCGCCCTAAGGGCTTTAAGACTCACTAAGGACTTTAAGGCACCCTAACCTAAGGCGCCTTAGGTTAAGCACCTTACAGCCCTTAGGGTGCCTTGATTTAAGGCACCTTAAGTTAGGGCGCCTTAAAGCCCTTAGGGTGCCTTGTCAGCCTTAACGTACCCTGTTTGTCAGCTTAACATGCAATGTCCCATTAACGTGCGTTAAACGGCCAAGGCGCCCTTTAACGCACGTTAGCGGAACATTGCTACCTTTACACCGGAACGCCCCCTGCCTGCCCACTGCCTTATATGATGTCGGTAGCATTAATGCTGCACTTTTTGCCGGTGACATTAGCGCCGCTTAGTAAACATACCCCATAGTCTCTCCCCCTCTACATATACCTTTTCCGTGAAGTTTTCATTTGTGATCGGGTTCCCAGCATTAAAGGGCTTTTCAGACCATTGCACAATCAGTGGTACGGGATCACACACTGCAACCGCCCACTCCCCACCTCAGTCACACCCACTCTCCGCCCCCTGCATCCTTAACATTGCCGGTGCCTTTAGTACACTTTAAAGCATCATTTTTCGGCTTTAAGGAAGCAAGCATGCCGATAGTTTGCATTAACAGCACACATGTTCCCTTACCACCATTTAGTAAACATACCCCTAAGTGTTTGATCACTTTAAGATTGTCCGATATGATCACTCCCAGTTCCTATTCTTCTTTCATGCACTGAAGTACTTCACTCCCTATACTGTATCTCTCCCCTTAGTTTTTGCAGCCCAAATGTATGACGTTACATTTTATAGCATTAAATTTTAGCTGCCAAATTTGCGGCCATTCTTCAAGCTTTGCTAGATCCCTTCTCATGCTATACACACCATCTAGCATGTCTACCCTGTTGCAAATTTGATATCATCTGCACAAGGCCAAGGACTGAACTCTGAGACATACTCCTACCTTCAGAGTGAACTCCATTTACTATTACCCTCAGGCACTTATCACTCAACCAGTTTTTTATCCAGTCAGTCACTTTAGGGTCCATCCCAAGACCATTCAATTTGTTTTTGTCACCAATGCAGAACAGTGTTGAAAGCTTTGCTAAAGTTTAAGTATAAATAAATATCACAGCAGGGAAAAGAGTCCAGAGAGTGCTAATAAAGAAGTCAAGTTTATTCAACACGACACAGCTATGTTTCAGCACACATGTGCCTGAAGCATGGGTTAAAAACAAACATAGAAAACATAAATAACATGTATGTAAAATAAATCATTATAGAACACCTCTAAAAACATCCAAGCGAAATGATAAATAAAGAAACGCCAAGAGATGGATCAAACACTTACCCGCAAAAAAAACCAAAACTATAAGTCCAGTATGGGCGTTACTTGTGTCTGAACAAAGCTGCTGTTATCTGTAAACCGAGCTGATTTTGAAGAGCGCGGTATAGAAAAGACTCCAAATAAATAAATAAACACTTTAGTAAATAAGAGTATAATAGAAATCAAATATGTATCCCTAGAGTAAAAACAACCAAGTGAGGCAAAATGTTAAAATACAGTAAATAACCAATAAGTGGCAACCCACAGAGAGTGTATACAATAAAACCAATTTTTAAAAAGTCAATAAATGGAAGAATAAACATAAGTAGCCTTCCAACTAAATCATTGTATTGACCTATTTATATTGGTTCATGAACAACCTCCAAGTAAGAAACAAAACAAAAACATTTCTGATTAAAAGGGTATATTTCCAATAAATGGAAAACAACATATGTATGGCTCTATTGACATAGATAATATAGATAATGGCAAATGCTAGATAGGACACCCCCCCCCCCCCCCCCAACACACACACACTTACTTTCTCTCAGGATCAGAGATTCTTCAGTACCCTCAAAAACAACCTGAATTCAACACACTGTCTAGATGGAAGGCGTTATTAAAGGTTTGCCTCTAGAGAAATGTTATCTAAGGGTTTAGAAGCTGCATGTGGGAAGCTGTGAATGACTCTACTTGTAAATACAATTATAGTTAGGTGATAATATATTAGATTGGGAGCAGAATTGCTTGCACAACACAGATTGTTTAGTTAATGACGCTACATTCCTGTAGCCTAAGGTCAATGGTTAGAAGTGCTTCAGATATGACTACTGTGAAAGATGGTTAGATTTTAGGAGTTGAGATCAGCACTAATGATGATGAGAGTGAGTATGTTTGATTAAGAAAGGCGATTATGAAAATGGTTCTTGCCTGTTGATGATGAGACATCTATGGCCACCTGAAAGAGAGAATAGTGGACTTTCTCAAAACCAACAGGTTGCACAATCTGAGGCAACATGGTTTTACCAAAGGACAATCATGCCAAACAAATCTGATTGAGTTTTTTGACTGGGTGACCAGAGAACTAGATCAATGGCATGTGATGGATGTGATCTATCTAGATTTCAGCAAAGCAGCCAATCCAGATCACACGTACCAGTCAGGTTCCCAAAAGGCACACAGGTTTCATGTTGCTTATTCAAGGGTAAGCAGTGGGTTTCTGTGGTCTCCCTTAATAATGATGTATGGACTTTTTCTCCAGGAAAACATGTCAACAACGAATATCACTGAAAGCCAGTGTATTAATACAGCCCAATGAGGTTGGCAAGGCAGAAACCTCCCAATATTTGCCATTTAAGAATTGGTAGCCAAATAATAAAAATATTTACAGCTTTAAAAAGTCAGCTAACCTGCAGAGCAACCGTGAGACAATAAATGAAAGTGACAAGTACTGCCGAGCGTATCGCTGGTTGTGGGATATCTGGAAAACACCAACCAACATCATGCTGAGATGAGACAAATCATTATACTGTAGCAGGGCCGGCCTGTCCACTAGTGAGCTAGGCGCTGGCCCTGGTTGGTGACAGCAGTGGCACACATAACTGGCTGCGCTGCCCCCCCCCCCAGCTGCTGCCAAATTAATTTGCGGGGGAGACAGGCAGCATCAGCAGGAGTATTTCTGAAAGTGGTTACTTTTTGCGCAGCTTTTTGAAATACTGCCGCTGCCCGCCTCCCCCTTCTGAGACGGAATTGGCGGCAGCTGGAGGGGAGGTGGAGAGGTCGAGGTTTCTGCCTAGGGTGGCAAAAACTCTGTACTGCAATGCATGTCACTGAATGTGGAAAGTCTAAAAACATGCTTAGAAACACTTGGCTTGATTTTCATTTAGAGAAATCAAGCAAAGCCAACTGCAAAGGTACAATAACAGCCACAAAACAACTCAACCCCCACGTTTATCTAAACTAAAATACTAAATTTAAATATTTATATATATATATATATATATATCACCTCAAAAGGAGCAACTGCTACTAATATCTTAAACAGGTCCTCAAAATTATTTTGAGCTATAATAGGTCGAAAAATGACCTTCTAGCATAACAGCTCCAAAAGGCTTACACTAGAATGCTCACATATCATCATCGAACCCGTCGGGTACATACACACAACCTTGGTAATTCACAAGTATCAATAATATTTAACATTCATTTAATATGATAGAAAATCCAATTATCAATACAATACAACACCCAACACAATATTGTGTTTTGATAAGCATAAACACTTATCTGCATCAGGGGAATTACATTACCAAGCCGAAATATCCAAAACTCAGAAGCTCCTTCTTAAATAACCAGCCTCTTCAAGGTCATGAGGTCAGAGTCACAATAGAGAAAACCAATTCACCGATTGGTTTAATCCTAAAGGTTCAATGGATTTTAATTTAAACATCCATACGTGCTCACGATAAAGTAGCCTTTTCTTATAATCAAGAAGTATGATATCTCAATTGATATGCATTACTTCTTGTGATACTGCTGGGGTAATTTATTTAATAACTTGCTCTTGGCTTATGGTTTATGCTGGCTGTACTAGTAGGAAGATTTGCCAGCATTTATCAGAGTATAGAAGTCATCTTAATAATAATGTGATTTCTGCTCCATTAGTATTGTATTGGCAAAAGTATTAACATTCAGTTGATGACATCCATTGGCAAGTGCTGGAATACCTGCCCACCTCCTCTCCACCATGGAACGCCACAAACATGCCTTGATACTAAGCAGATAGCATATGGGTGCATTAGGGACTTAACCAAGATTTTCCTAAGGCACTACCCATGTAGGTGCCTTTGGAAAATCCTGGTTAAGGCATTTACATGGGTAAAATGGGCTGTTACCCATGTAACTGCCTTCAAAAATCAGGCCCACTGTACTTAGATGAGCTAAGAATGGAAGCATATCTTAGTGGTTAGAGCAGTATCCCAAAACTCAGGAGACCAGTGTTCAAATTCCACTGATACATCTTCGGTGACACTTTACCCTTCATTGCCTCAGAAGACAGGCTTGACAATCTACTGTTGGTCATACCTTGCCAAAAAAAACCTCCAGAAGCTGCTGACTCAGCACTGATACTTACAAAAATCACTGTGCATATGTCACTTTCCAAAATGGACCACTGCCTGTTAATGTAAGAAGAATATAGGCAACCTTCTATTTTAAAAACCAGCAGTCACCAAAGCAAAATTATAATTGCAAAAACAATCTTACCTCACAGAGTAGTCTGAAAGAAATCTATTTACCAACTGCTATAAAAAATGTGGGAACCAAGGAAGACATCTGTTACTGTATATAGATACCAATCCTCTGACGTCATAGTGAGCAAGGCAAAAAAAACTTTATCAAATTAACAAAGATATTCTGAAGGATAGTAAAAAACTGGGCAAGCATATAAAGATGTAAAATAATTGGAACACGTGGAAAAGATAACAAAGACATGTACCAAACTAATTATTAACCAGAGATTTAAAAAAGGGGGACTGTATCAATTAAAGAAGCATCAGATTAGTGGTTTAATACTAGTGGCTAACAGAAAAGATAGAGGAGAGAGACACAAAGTAGGATATCCATATGTACATTCTGTAAAAATAAGAAAGAACAAATGCAAAAGTAAACAAAGGGAAGGAGAGGGAGAGGGGTGGGGTGGGGTGGAGGGAGGGGAATCCAGAAACTACACCATCCTCTGTCTTAATAGGGTTCCATTAATTTACTCACCACAGAGGTCAGACTAAGTAGTCAGTAGTTACCAACCTCGTCTTTACTTCCGCTTTTGTGGACGGGGACAACATTCATCCATCTCCAGTTCTCCAGGATCACTGCTGTCTCTAAAGAAGCATTGAAAAGTTCAGCCAGAGGATCCACCAGTATTTCCCTAAATTCTTTCAATAACCTTGGATGAATCCTGTCTGGCTCCATCATTTTGTTCACTTTTTAGTTTCACTAGCACATCACGAACACAATCTTCTGAAAGTCATTTGAATTCTACCTCACTTCCATTCCATCTTTCCTAAGTTAGTTTTCCTAAAGCTTAGGACTCTCACTTTTGAATGAATCATCTTCACCCCTGACCTAATAATGAAGCTCACCATTTGGTGATCACTGCATGATCATCCACTGACTACAACATTAAAATTGTTCCCTATTTGTAAGCATCAGTGCCAGTATTGTTGCCTCTTGCGTGGGTTCCATTACCAGTCAGTGGAACATTTTCACTGTAGAGAATCTAGGATCTCCCTACTTCTACAATACATAGCTCTACAGCAGGGATATCCCAATATCTCTCCTTGATTTGCATTCTCTCCTCTTTACTCTCTCCTATGGCTCCACATCATTTTGTGTTCTTGATGTTAACTCTCCCTAATCTTTTCCACTCGTTCCCACAGTTTCATGACTCTACATCTTATTATGCACTCCTTCCTGTCCCTACCTCCCCTACCATTTTGTCTTCACCTTTTTCTTCCTCTCAGTCATCTCCAGGGAACCTCACCCTCGCTTCCATTGTGTCACCTCCTCTCTCCTCTCTCCTCTGTTGTCTCCTGCTCCTTCTCCTTCTCTCATTTCAATCCCAACCCTGGCTCCTGGAGACTTTTTTTACACTTCCAGGACAGGTCAATGCGAAACCTTTCTAATCTTGCTCATATCCCGCACTTCTCTTCCTCTTCTCTCCCTTTTTCTTGCACATTGTGGAATGCACATTCTGTCTCCAATAAACTTGCCTCCATCTAATTCCTTTGCTTCCTTTGAAGTCCATTCCATCTGCCTATTTTCTCCACTTTCTCTCTCGGTAGCTGTCATTCATCAACCCCCCAACAAGTCATCCTCTACCTTTCTCACTGACTTTGACTCTTGGCTCTCTTCCTTTCTGGATGTGTCTTCCTGTTTCCTTATTTTAGCATTCATGTTGTTGACTCTTTTGACCCTTATGCCTTAAAGCTCCATTCCCCAACCCCCAGCTGTGCTTTGCCACTCCTACTCACAAGCACATCCACTACCTTGACCTTGTCCTCTCCTTCAACTGATCACTCTCAAACCTCTCTATCTCAGTTATGCCCTTATCTGACCATCACCTGTCAACCTTCACTCTTAAACACCCCCCATCTTGGTCTCACCCAATCTCCACCAACATGTTTAGGAATCCTCACACTGACGACCCTTCAGCTCTCTCCACTGTTGTTTTATTACCTCTTTCCTCCACAATATCATCTGAGTCCGTTGAAGGGGCAGTATCCTCCTATAACACTATACTCTCCTTTGCTCTGGATGCACTGGCTCCTCCCATTCCATGCCTTGTGAGGTGTACCGTACCTCAACCCTGGCTGTCCTTGACAACCTGCTACTTACGTTCCTGTGCCCACTCAGCTGAGCACCTTTGACTTAAATCACATACCATTGCTGACTACCTACATTTCATATTTATGCTGATCTCTTTCCAGTTGGCCATAGCACTCACCAAATAAGAGTATTATGTCCATCTTACTAACTCTCTTGCCTCTGACCCTCGCTGTCTTTTTGCTATGCTCAACTCTCTCCTCAAGGTCCCTCCTCCCCCCAATCCCTCCTTTACTGTCTGCCCAGACCTTGGCTGACTACTTCCACAACAGTCCAGAAGATTAGACTTGAATTCTTTGCAGGGTCACCTCCACCTCATCTTCCCCCTCTTCAGTTCCATATCCTTCCCTTAATTTCTGTCTCCCTTTTCTGAAAACACTGAGGAGGGAACAGCAAGCCTTCTCTCCTCCAAACTGACAGCTTGCTCGTCTGATCCCATCCTCACCCATCTTCTAAGCTCTATCTCTTCTGCCATCATCCCTTCCATCTGTCATATCCTTAACCTATTGCTTCCCATTGCAACTGTTCCTACGGCCTTCAAACATGCTGTGGTAAGACCTCCCCTAAAAAAGCCTTCACTAGATTCTACCGGTTCTTCCAGTTATCAACCTATCTCTCACCTTCCCTTTGCTTCAAAACTACTTGAACGAGTGGTTTATCGCTGTTGTCTTGACTTTCTTTCCTCTCAAGACCTTCAGAACCCACTGCAATCTGGCTTTCTGTCTGTACTTCCACAGAAACAGCTCTTGCCAAAGTCTCAAGAGACTTGTTCCTTGCCAGATCCAAATATCTCTACTTGATTCTCATTCTTCTTTATCTTTCTGCTGCCATTGATCACCACCTTCTCCTCGATACCCTGTCCTTGCTTGGATTTAGGGGCTCTGTTTTGTCCTGGTTTTCTTCTTATCTTTCCCATCACATTTTTAATGTCTGTTCTGGTGGTTCCTCCTCTACTGCCATCCCACTTTCAGTTGGTGTACCTGAGGGCTCTGTCTTGGGGCCTCTCCTTTTCTCTCTGAACACTCAGTCCCTTTGTGTACTTATTTCCTCCCATGTTTTTCAGTACCATCTTTATGCTGATGACTCTCAGATCTACCTTTTTGTGCCTGAAATCTCTCCAGCAATCCAGGCCCAGATCTCTGCCTGCTTATCCGACATTGCTGCCTGGATATATCATCGCCATCTGAAACTGAAAATGGCCAAAGCTGAGCTCTTTATCTTTTCCCCCTAAATCTCCTCCCTTCTCTATTTCTGTGGATAACACTACACTCCTCCCTGTTTCCTCAGCTCACAACCTTGGGGTTTTCTTTGACTCTACTCTCTCTTTTTCTGCACATATCCAACAGACAGCTAAAACCTGTCACTTCTTTCTCTATAAACAACAAATTATTAGTCTGAAAATTGTAGAACGGGTATAGAAACAAACAGCACAAACCCCGTCAACTATCTGAACCTAGCAACATACTAGCTGTTCTGTATGTTTCACTAGTAACTGGGTCTCAGAAAAAACTAAAGGCACGTAATCTCGGGCACAAAGCCTCTTAACAGGATATGCTTATCGGACTTTTTCATAAAAAATCACCAAAAACTTGTTCTAAAAAATATATAAGCTTAAAGGGTCATTGATGTAAAAAACAGGCACTGTTAAGAGGCTTTGTGCCCGAGATTACGTGCCTTTAGTTTTTTCTGAGACCCAGTTACTAGTGAAACATACAGAACAGCTAGTATGTTGCTAGGTTCAGATAGTTGACGGGGTTTGTGCTGTTTGTTTACTTCTTTCTCTATAGCATTGGCAAAATTCATCCCTTCCCTTCTACACACATTACTAAGACACTTATCTGCTCTTTAGTCACCTCTCGTCTAGACTATTGCAACTTCCTCTTTGCTGGTCTACCTCTGAATCATCTCTCTCCTCTTCAGTTTGTTCAAAATTCAGCTGCACAGCTAATCTTTCTCCAGCCTTCTCAAGTTGCTTTGCTGGCTCCCTATTTGTTTCAGTATCCAGTTCAAACTTCTCCTACTGACCTATAAGTGCACTCATTCTGCTGCTCTCACTACCTTTCCTTTCGTATCCCTCCTTACACCCCTCCTCAGGAACTCTGCTCTTCTGGTAGATCCCTTCTATCTGTGCCCTTCTCTTCAACTGTCAGCTCTAGATTTCGATCTTTCTACCTTGCTGCTCCTTATGCCTGGAAAAAAACTACCTGAGTCTGTGCGTCAGGCTTCATCTCTGGCCCTTTTCAAATTCAGGCTAAAAACTCACCTCTTCGAGGCTGTTTTTGGCTTCTGATCCACTTAGTCTTCTATGTGTTTCCTTACTATTTCCCTAGATATCTCCTTGTCCTATGCTATTGTGTTCTCTGTCTTGACTGGATTATAAGCTCTGATAAGCAGGGACCGTCTTCTATATGTGTCTGTACAGTGTTGTGTATACCTTGTAACACTATACAAATGATAGTAGTAGTAGTAGAAGTAATATCTGGCAAATTGAAGTATCCTGCTAACAATAAGTGCACGTTCATAGCAATATTTTGGAAGGAATGTCCATATGCAATCTGGGATGTCTATGCCATAATGTCTGAACAAAAAGCAGCACTTCCAGGTGCAAACACGATTTCACAAAATGGACATGCCTTATATGGACGTCTTCGGGGGCATCTACAAAGAGGTCCCCAGAACTATATTTCAGAACCTGTACATCTAGGATTACTACTACTACTACTACTATTACTACTACCACTACTACTACTAATTATTTGTATAGTGTTACAAGGCAAACACCGTGCTGTATATATAGGTGTCTGGCACAGTCCCTTCTCATCAGAGCATACAGTCTAATCAAGATGAAGAATCATAAAACGGGAATAGAGTATGATAAGATACACATACGTGGTGAACAAGAGAATGAGGGGCATCAAGATCTAAAAGCAGTATTGAAAATGTGGGGTTTTAGCCTGAATTTGAACAGGACTAGAAAAGGAGCCTGACATACTGACTCAGGTAGTTTTTCCAGGCATATGGAGCAGCAAAGTGGGATTAACAAAGTCTAGGGTTGGCAGTGGCAGAGAAGGGGACAGATAAAAGGATCTGCCAGAGGAAAGGAGTTCCCGAGGAGGGCTGTAGAGTGAGATAAGAGAGGAAAGGTAGTGAGAAGCCTAAGTCAGTAGGAGAAGTTTGAACTGGATGCGGAAACTGAAAGGGAACCAGTGACGTGACTTGAGAAGAGGGGTTACATGAGCATAGCAATGATGGCGAAAAGCTGTGCTGCTGAGTTTTGAACAGATTGAACTTGGGAGAGATAATTCAGAAAAAGACCAGCAAAGAGGAGGTTACAGTAGTCTAGACGGGAGGTGACTAGAGAGTGGACAAGAGTCTTACTAGTGTGTTCAGAAAGGAAGGGACAATTTTGCTGTGTTCAATTTCAGACAGCGGTGAGACATCCAGGCAATAATGTCGGATAAGCAGGCAAAGATCCAGGCATGTATTCCTGAAGTGATTTCAGGCACAGAAAGGTACATCTGAGAGTTATCAGCATAAAGATGGTATTAAGATTGTCTAATGGTTAAAGAAGTAGGCTAAAAACAAAATTAGCAAGGGCTCAAATCCCACTGTTGACATTGTGCTGAGTACTGGAGATGATGAAGCACTGTCTTTTCTACCTTCTATGATGATTTTCAGTCATAATAAGCATTGTTCATGCCTGGAGCAGGTCTAAACTTAGACAAATGCTGGACGTCTAAGTCTTTTATGAGATCAGGCCAGCACATCCAGGCTCCTGAGAACACCCCTGCTACGTCTCCACCACACCCCGGTTCAGACTTGGATGTCCTCACACTTGGGATATCCCAAATGCCAGCTTCTAAAATTGCTTTGGACAGCTCTGTGTCTGGTTTTGGACTTCCAAAGCATGAACAGGGCTTCCAAAATGGCCCGCATAGTGGAATTCGAAAAGGTACAGAAAAGTGTGACCAAAATGATAAAGGGGATGGAATGATACCCTTATGAAGAAAGGTTAAAGAGGTTACAGCTTTGACACCGTTCCTCACAGGTGACTTATAAAGAAACTGGGCACCCGAGGGATGGACCCTAAAGTTACTGCTTGGGTTAGAAATTGGTTGAGTGGGAGGTGACAAAGGATACAGGTAAATGGAGTTCACTCTGAGAGAAGGATGTTACCAGTGGTGTGCCCCAGGGATCTGTCCTTGGTCCGATTCTTTTTAACATCTTTGTTAGTGATATAGCGGAAGGGCTGTCGGGTAAGGTTTGCCTCTTTGCAGATGATACCAAAATCTGAAATAGAGTAGACACCCAGGAAGGTCTAGATAACATGAGGAGGGATCTAGCTAAGCTTGAAGAATGGTCTAAAATTTGGCAGCTGAGATTTAATGTTAAAAAATGTAAGGTCATGCATTTGGGCTGCAGCAATCCAAGGGAGCAATATAGTATAGGAGGTGAAGTACTTTTGTCCACTAAAGAAGAGTGGGACCTGGGCATGATTGTGTCTGATGATCTTAAAGAAGCTAAGTAGTAGTGGAGGAGTGGCCTAGTGGTTGGGGCAAGGTACTTCAGGCTGGAAGGTCGGGGGTTCAAATCCCACTAGAGGACAGCAACCTTGGGCTGGAAGGACTGGGGTTTCTAGTCCCACAGGTGCTCCTTGTGGTCTTGGGCAAGCCACTTAACCCCCCATAGCCCACGTTCCCTGTAAAATAGTTATCTCCAAGTTATAATGCCCTGTTCAATGTAATTTCAGTTTGTTCAATGTAAACTGCACTGATGCAGAATAGTGTGGTATATAAGAGAATGTAAATAAATAAACAGGTAGAAAAGGTGACATCAAAAGCAAGAAGGATGCTTGGGTGCATACAGAGAGGAATGGTCAGCAGAAGAAAGGAGGTGATAGTGCCTCTGTATAAGTCTTTGGTGCAAACTCATTTGGAGTATTGTGTGCAATTCTAGAGACCACACCCTCAAAAGGATATAAACAGGATGGAGTCAGTACAAAGGGTGGCTACTAAAATGGTTAGTGGTCTTCATTATAAAGCATATGAAGTCAGACTTAAGGATCTTAATATGTATGCTTTAGAGGAAAGGTGGGATAGAGGTGATATGAATGAGACATTTAAATACCTCCATAGCATAGATGCACAGGAGGAGAATCTCTTTCGATTGAAAGCAAGCTCTGCCATGAGAGGACATAGGATGAGGGTGAAAGGGGATAGACTCAGGAGTAATATGCAGAAATATTGGTAGATCCGTGGAATAGTCTCCCAGTGGAGGTGGTAGAGATGAGGACAATATCTGAATTCAAAGAAGCATGGGACAAAAACAGA
Source organism: Ichthyophis bannanicus (assembly GCA_033557465.1). Taxonomy (NCBI): domain Eukaryota; kingdom Metazoa; phylum Chordata; class Amphibia; order Gymnophiona; family Ichthyophiidae; genus Ichthyophis; species Ichthyophis bannanicus. Next base: position 1,797,503,659 of record CM066032.1, on the reverse strand, counting down.
GGATCTCTAAAGGAAAAAAGGGGTCTGTTGTAGTGGTTAATATGGAAGGGCAGATTAGATAGGCCATTTGGTCTTTTTCTGCCTTCATGTTTCAATGTTTCTATGTTTCTATCTCTTGCACCAGATTCTGTGTTCCACTAAGGACTAGGTCTAATATGGCTTCCCCTCTTGTCGGTTCATGAACCAGCTGCTCCAAGAAGCAGTCATTTATTTCATCTAGAAACTTTATTTCCCTAGCATGTCCTGCACTGACATTGACTCTTGGGCTGACAGCACTGTTGTACCAGTGGTGCCATCCCCAACGCATGTGACAGTGTCACGTGTAAGGCCTGATACCATACATGTGATCTCACACCTGTCCCAGCCACTCAACCACCATACAACAACCCAGACAAAAGTGCATACAACAACTGGACAGAAGTCGCTCAAACTGGACAAAAGGGGCACGTACGGACATTATTTGATACCTGCAAGTGGCTATCCGAGTGGTGGGATGTGTCTGGATGTACTGCAGAGATGTGATGGAGCCATAGCTGTACAGTCACAGTCATGATGTCATACCTGCACCAGTTGGTTACAGCTGTATGCATGTAAGTGCTTGTTAGTATACCGCTGCATTAGTGCAGTCACATCGGGTTACATTGTACCGAAACAGTGGTAATGTTTGATGAAAAACAGGGACTGTAAGAACCTGCAGTCAGCTGAGGCAATGGAGCATTAGGCAACCTACCTAAAGTCACAAGGAGATGTGGGCAGTCCATGAAGGTTGTGACTTATATACTGTAAAACACCACAGTAAAACATTCCAAATTGTCACAAAAGAAGTGCTACTGGACCTCAAACCCTGGTAGTTTAGGCTTCCAGCTAGTGCCATGGCCATTATGCCACACCTCCAAGCAACTACCAGATATCTGCAGGGTGAACATGTTTGGCCCATCTTCAATGGGCAGCAGCAGAGCCAATAAAACCATGCTCTCAGAAGGACACAATGGCAAATAGTCTGTTTGCTGACCAAAATTGTGGCTAGAACACATAACAAACTAGAAGGATATGTGTTTGCCAGTCACAGCTGAGCCTGGCTGTTAGAGGCATGAAAATGAACTGAGCAGCACACAGTCACAAATGGGAATCAACCCTTCGTCCTCTGTGTATGGAGAGGTTGCACTAACCAAACCTCCACACCTTTCTGCAGGCCAATGGCTGGATTCAAAGAGACTGCAGGTCACTGCCTAAAATGTCTGCTGTGTGTGCCAGTATAGGTTATCCCCACAGTACCCATGAGCACTGTGCACGCGGGAGAGCAATTTGCAGCTGATCACCAAATGGAGAATGCACTGATCCATCACCTCAGCTCATTAAGATGCACTGACCGTGTGCTATAAGCACATAACAGCTGCAAACGGTGCTACTGAGCAGTTTCAGTGGTCAGCCTGAGGGTGAGGATGGGCACCCAGCACTTGGTCCCCAGAGCTTATACTGCTAGAGATGGTCTCTGCTAGCCATGCTGAGATCTGCATCATCGCTAGTGTGTTATGCTAGTCACCTTGTTTCCTGCAAGTCTGCAGCATTCCGTAGACACCTGTCATATCTGAGTCCTGTGTTCTGCTCCTGTAGGACAGGGATTCTTCTAGATCAATACTTGTCAATGCCCAGTGTTGTAGAAATGGATACCAAACACAGTGGGGGCTAACTAGGCCTGTATGGAGCTGCTGCCACTATTCTGTCATGACCAGGGCAGGAACTGTTCCAGTCCAAACTGTCTGGAACTATCAATCCACCACAACAAGCACAATCAGACTACACCTACTGCTCACCACAGGGCTGTCTCAGCCATGCACATTCTAACTGTAGCTAGTGTTCTGGTAAGCACACCATGCATGTGCAAAGAGCGACCATGTACACCCTGACTTGAGACACTCAGCAAATGGCTCAGTGACTGGGTTTACAGGACAGGGAGTGCACCCACATCACTGGAGCTGCACACTATGTAGCACTATGTGGTTGCATAGCTGTGTCAAGGTCAGTGTGAGAGTGCCCTAGCAGCATGAAATGCTCTGGCCACCCAGGCCATGCATGTGAAAGATGGGCACTACGACGTCTCGGCCATTGATCCAACCTTCGATGCAGACACATCCTGGCCAAACCACTCTGTTTCAGGCCACACCCACTATCCTCTGCTTTTCATCATGCACATTTTCAGACTAAAACTGGGTACAGTTACTACTACTACTTCTGAACATTTGTATAGCACTACAAGGCATACACAGTGCTGCACAGATACATGTAAAAGACGTTCCCTGCTCATCAGAGCTTATAATCTAATAGAGACAGCCAACACAGTAGCAGTAGACATGGGATACAGCTAGGAGCAATGGTAAGGAAGCCACTGAAGCTACAGTTCAGAAGGCCACAGAACTCTGGATAGACATAAACACAGACACACACACACTCACATCGCCGCTCTGTGCAAAATTGGGGATGGTTGGCATTCTTGCCTGACACTTTGGTCTCCTTATCAGCTCAAGCATTGTTAACCTGTGCTCATTGTGCAGGTGCTATCAGCCAACCTTTCCATCCAGCTGTGGATAGTGGAGCCTGTCGGTGTGGCTGATGGGTGTTTGTACCCTTGCCAGCTGATTCATTGAGGGTTGCACATGCTGGTGCTGCACCTGCCCTGTAGGCTAAGGTTTACCTACAGGGACATGCAAGATATGATCCACAGCTAGGTCTTGAATATCTGATCGCCACTCATATACACATTGGCTTTGTGTGTTGAGTCACAGAGCTGTCATGTGTGGTGGTCCCTAGGGCAGACATGTTTCTCATCAGACAGGCCTTGGCACATGTTGCGATGCGAATGGCACATAGGACCAGGACATGCACCCACCACCAACACCCCACACCATGCTGACATGCCAGCATGCTGTCAGTGGGGTGGTGCGCAGTCCCGGCCCATCCACCATGTGGCTTTGGCAGATGCCTAGGGCACCAGATCTGGATGGGAGGGCAGAGGCACACATTGATGGCCACTCCGTCCCCCCAACTAACCACCGCTGCTGGGACCCATCCCTGCCTGCTACCAATAAGTCTTGGGGGGAGGCGGACAGTCACAGCTGTGGTATTTTTCCGAGTACCTGCATTTTGCAGCTCCCTGTAGCATTATAGCTGCTGGTGCTATTGGCCTCTTCCTCTGGAGCTGACTTCAGCAGCAGTAAGGGGTGGGCCGGCTGGGGTCTCTTCCTAAGATGCGAAGTACCCTTGGGTCACCCCATGTGACGCATCGCCTTTCCACAGCAGCAGCATGTCTGTGTACTGCCTTTGTGATGTGGTATCATGACAGACATCACACTTGAGCACTGGAGTACTACTATCACAATCCTGGGCTCCCCTGACCATGGATAACATTGCATACGTTTAAATAGGCTCTCTCCTCTCAAAATACACCCTTTCCAGGAGGTTTAACATGCCATTAGGGTTCCCAGCATTAAAGAGCTTTAACACACACTTATACAATAGGCATTAAGTTAATACCCACTGTCAATGCCCACTCTCCACTCCGTTAACGCCCACTCCCTGCCTACTATTCCCTTAACAATGCGGGAGCCTTTACCACTCATTAATGTTGTTTTTCACAGTGTTAAGGGCACAAGAGTGCCGATAACAGGCATTAACGGCACACTTGCTCCCTTAATGCCCTTCAGTAAACATACCCCTTAATGTACTCTTATCAAACCAGGATTTATTTTATACATTTCAAGGCAATTTATTATCCAAGAATGTGGGATGCTGTCAAAAGCTTTCTTATAATCAATTCATGCTATACTGAGATTTCTGCTTTTCTTAACCTTGGCCATGATGGGAGGAGTGGCCTAATGGTTGGGACAATTTCCTTGGGCCAGAGGGCTAGGGCTTTGAATCCTGCTAGAGAACAGCAACTTTGGGCTGGTTTCTAATCCCACAGGTACTCCTTGTGACCTTGGACAAGCCACTTAACCCTCTGTTGCCTCAGGTACAAAAACATAGAAACATAGAAATATGATGAAAGAAAAAGACCACATGGCCTATCTAGTCTGTCCTTCCATATCAACAACTACAACAATCCCCTTTTTACCTTTGGAGATCCTCTGTGTTTGTCCGGTGCTTTTTTTTAATTCAGTTACTGTCCTCATCTCTACCACTTCCACTGGGAGACATAGATTGTGAGCCCTTCAGAGACAAGGGAAAAAAAAATATATATATACAGTTCCTGAATGTATACCGCTTTGACTGGTAGAAAAGCAGTATATAAGCCTAGTAAAATAAATAAAAAACATTAACTGGTCTTTGGTTCCATATGCTCCTCTCAGATTGCTCTATTGCCATGATGTTATTGGACATGATATGATCATATATTCTGTCTGCATCTATTGCAGTGAACACCTTATAGATTGTAGGCAGACAAGTTATTCATCTATAATTTTTGGGAATGTTACGTGGGTCCCCCTTTGGAAGGAGTCATGTCCTTCCTGTAATAAGCCATTGTGGTGCTATGTCTGGCTTCTTGAACAATTGATTTTTGCAGTTCACCAGGTCTTGGTGGAATGATGTTAACTGAACCAAAAGTTGGTTACTACTACTACTACTATTACTACTGCTGATCATTTGTATAGCGCTACAAGACATACGCAGCGCTATACAGACATATGTAAAAGATGGACAACAGAACAGCAGAGGACACGGATATATCTAGGGGAATGGTAAGGAAACACATAGGAGACTAAGCAGATCAGGATCCAAAAGCGGCTTTGAAGAGGTGAGTTTTCAGCCTGGATTTGAAAAGGGCCAGAGATGAAGCCTGATGCATAGACTCAGGTAGATTGTTCTTGGCATAAGGAGCAGCAAGGTGGAAGGATCAAAGTCTGGAGTTGGCAGTAGAAGAGAAGGGCACAGGTAGAAGGAATCTGGCAGAAGAGTGGAGTTCCCGAGGAGGGGTGTAGGGAGAGATAAGAGAGGAATGATAGTGAGGAGCAGCAGAATGACTGCACTTATAGGTCAGTAGGAGAAGTTTGAACCGGATATGGTGAGACATCCAGGCAGCAATGTCAGATAAGCAGGAAGAGATCCGGGCTTAGATTCCTGGAGAGATTTCAGGCACAGAAAGGTACATCTGAGAGTTCTTAGCACAAAGATGGTACTGAAAAGCTTGAGCCAGGGCTCTTCCAGTTTGGGGCTCATTTTAACCTGCTTTCCCGCTCTTTCATCGTTACAGCAGACCATTCCCTAAGTCTGATGTTTGCTTGGTTACGTTTGTCCTAGTGGGTTTTTTTTTTTCTTCCCTCGCATCCTTGTACTCCTTTTCTTCTGGTATTTAAAACCACATTGACAAAATTATCCAATGCTGCAATTTCACTTTACAAACTGTTATAATACCTCTTTCTAAAAGTGACAGATACATTAAACTCTCCCACTTTCTCGGTATTCCATTTTGATGCCAGTTTAGGTATGAAAAAGATTACCAGGAAAAAAAAAAAACTCATCTATTTGCCTTCCTTCACATTCTATAGAACAGTTTGCAACCCTTTCTTACTGTTGTGGAAGTTGAAATGTTCTTGCTACCAGCTGTTGAAACTGCTGTGCAAAGAATCTAAAATAAAATTCTGCACACTAATTATTGTTTAAAGTATACATTCTTTGCCTCATTTTACAACGTGTGCATGCAGGTTCCAGCAGTCCTAACATTTTCTAAATGCAGTATCTTTTTTTACATATGGTTAGAGTGTTTTTTGACAAATAGAAACCTCTTAAGCTATTGAAGGGAAGAATGTTTAATTGCTCTCTTTTCTGAGTTTTTTTTAGGCAACAGCTAGGAAATAATTTTTCTCTTCCAGCTCTATTTCTGTAGCTCTTTATAGTCCTACTAAATCTGTAGGAATTGAAGCATAGAGTAAGCTATGCAGGGACAGTATTTTCTAGGAATTTGTTATTTTCTTTAGACAATTTTGACGAAAAGTGGCCCCTTAAATTTGATCTCTTCTCCTCTCTCTTCTTCAGCCGTTCCCCTCTACCAGCTCTCTCCTACCACTATCACTGTGAACTTGCTTCCAACTTTGGGAGCTAACAATTTATGGAAAAGGACTCAAGAACCACCAAGTGCACGTTCCAATACAGTAACATTTACAGCACACTGCTGATCCCCCTCCTCAACTAGTGGACCTCATCTCCCATCCCATATCTGCTGGCCTCCAATTTTCCTCATGCTTCCTCCATACCAAACCTGTAGACCAATGTTCCTCCTCTACTCTCACAGCATTTCAATTTTCAGTCCCACTATTACCCCACTTGACCTCCACCCCCCCACCCCCTCACCCCACACACTTTTAAGAGCACAGGTTCAATAATTAAGCACAGTCAAGTAACAAAATCAGCTGTTAGACTCCACTTCCTTCATGAGAACTCAGAAGAGAAGGTCTCACTGATTTACTTCCTGGCCCTTGCTCACTCAGTGTTGTTGACTGTGAAGCCACTGACAGCTTTTATTAGTGATTTAGCAATGAAGGCTTTCATAACAGATCTGGGGCCAGAGACATGAACTCTTCCCTTCATGAGTTGCATTCAGTGGTGATGGAGAGACATCATTAAGGGTTCCACACACTCCAAAACAAGACTATGTTGAAGAGTATTCTTCCTTCTTCCTCTGCAAACAGGAAAGCGGAACTGTGGGGGAGTGGAAAGGGGTGGGGTCCAGGATTGAAGAGAACCATCACACTCCAGAACACATGCAATGCTCAATTTGTTGGTAACAAAAATCTTGGAATCAGGATAATCAGGTGTTTAGATTTAAAACCAGACTGAAAAAGGTGGGTGATAAACTGGATTTGAATAAGCCCGGAAATGAGGCATGACAGATACTGAGGAAGTCTTATGCAGCCTCAAGGGGGAAAGTGCAGAATTGGGAGTTGGTACCACAGAAGGGGCTTGTGTGCATCAGTGATGCTGAGAGCTAAACTATCGGTGGTTTAACTACTGGCAGGGTCTCCCAAGATGGACAGGTCTCAGTTGAGGTGCCAGACCAAGACAAACCATCCATCTGGGCATCAGCAGAATGGGATAGTGTTGATGGCGGAGGATCACATTTCTGTGACAACTGCAACAACTTAAACTGCGTGGAAGAAAGGCCCGATTATCTACTTCTGTATCTTGCCATGAAAACCCAATGGATAGTTACAACAAAACAAATTGTGCTATAGTGCTGGAAGATGAGACCCCCAGATCAGAAGGCACTCAACTAGCTACTGGGGAAGAGCTGAAGACTTTTCAGAGTAAAGCCAGCATTTATGATGTGGTTGGATCAAAGCCCTCAGGACGTCTGACTGCTGATGTAGCTGCGCATGAAATGAGAGTCAGAAGCTGTAAAGATGTCTTACACATTGGAACATGGAACGTACGAAGCATGAACCAAGGGAAGTTGGAGGTGGTCAAGAATGAAATGGAATGTGTACAACTTGATCTGTTGGGTGTCAGCAAACTGAAATGGACTGGCATCGGTCACTTTGCATTAGATGATCACATGGTCTACTATGCTGGAAATGAAAGACAAAGAAGAAATGGTGTTGCATTTATAATAAAGAAGAAACTTGCAAGAACTGTAATGAAATACAATGCAGTCAGCGAACGCTTAATCTCTATTCATCTACGAGGAATGCCTATCAACACAACTATAATTCAAGTATATGCCCCAACAACAGCTGCAGAAGAGAATGAAATTGAAGAGTTCTATGAACAAGTACAAGCTGAAATTGACAGAACATGCAAACAGGATATCCTGATAGTCATGGTTGACTGGAACGCAAAAGTTGGCAACAAAGAAGAAGGCAAAGTAGTTGGAAAATATGGACTTGGCAACAGAAATGAAGCTGGAGAAAGAATTCTGCAAGACCAACAATCTATTCATCTCAAACACCTTCTTCCATCAACACAAGCGGCGACTGTACACATGGACTTCACCCAATGGATTGTATAAAAATCAAATTGACTACATCTGTGGAAGTCAATGATGGAAAAGTTCTATAACATCAACAAAGACAAAGCCTGGAGCTGACTGTGGTACAGATCATCAACTACTAGTATGCAAACTCAAGCTAAAGTTGAAAAAGAGCAAACCACTCATGAATGCAGCAAAATATGACCTTGAGAATATACCACTGGAATTTAAAGACTGTCTGCAAAATCCATTTGCTGCTTTAGATACAACTGACAGAGCTCCAAAAGAGTTATGGAATGACATCAAGAAGGTTGTGTTGGAAGAAAGCGAGAAGTCTCTACAAAAGGTGAAAAAGCAAAAACGTCCAAAATGGATGATGGAAGAAACTCTGAAAATTGCCCAGAAACACAGAAAAGCTAAAGCCAGAGGAGAAGGAAAGACAATAATAGAAATCAACAGAGATTTCCAATGTGCAGCAAGACAGGACAAGGAAAAGTACTACAATGATGCATGCAAGGAAATAGAAGCAGAAACTATTAGAGGAAGAACAAGATCGGCTATCCTAAAGCTATGAGGGTTAAAGAAAAAGTTCCAGCCGCGAATTGGAATGTTACAAGATGCTCAAGGTTCAATGTTGAACGATGCTGAGAAGATCAAGAAAAGGTTGAAGGAATATACAGAGTTTTAATATGATAAAGATCACGTGGACAAACAGCGGTTTCAACCTGTACTTTATGATCGGGAAGCATTGGTGATGAAAGAAGAAGTTAAAGCAGCATTGAAAGCCTTATCAAAGAACAAAGCACCAGGCATTGATAGCATTCCCATGGAAGTATTACAGCAATATGATGCAGCTGTTACCGTACTTACAAGGCTCTGCCAAGAAATATGGAAGAGAACATCATGGCCATCTGACTGGAAAAGATCTGTGTTTATACCAATACTAAAGAAAGGTGATCCAACTGACTGTGGAAATTATCGCACAATCGCTCTGATCCCACATGCCAGCAATATTCTACTGAAGATTATTCAAAAGAGACTACAACCATACCTGGAACAAGAACTACCTGAAGTGCAAGCAGGGTTCAGGAAAGGGCGAGGAACGAGAGACATCATTGCGGATGTGAGATGGATCCTTGAAAAGACTAAAGAATACCTAAAGGATATCTATTTGTGCTTTATCGACTATAGCAAAGCTTTTGACTGTGTAAACCATGAGAAACTCTGGGCCACATTAAGAAGCATGGGTATATCAGAACACCTGATCGTACACTTGCACAATCTGTACATTGATCAAGAAGCAGCAGTTCGAACGGAACAAGGAGAAACAGAATGGTTTAAAATAAGCAAAGGTGTAAGACAAGGCTGCATACTTTCCCCCTACCTGTTTAATTTATATGCAGAACAAATCATCAGAGAAGCAGGATTGTATGAAGACAACAGAGGTGTGAAGATTGGTGGAAGACTCATCAACAATCTTCGCTATGCTGATGATACCACATTACTGGCTGAAAGTGAAGATGATCTGAAACATTTGCTTCTCACAATCAAAGAACATAGTCTCAAAATGGGCCTGCACCTTAATGTAAAGAAGACAAAGATCATGACAACTGGCATAATCAACAGGTTCATCATTGAAGGAGAAGAAATTGAAATTGTGAACAACTTTAACATACTTGAATCAACTATCAATAAAGAAGCAACAAGCAGTCAAGAAATCAGACGACGCATTGCTCTTGGCAGAATGACTATGAAAGACCTAGATAAGATTCTCAAGAGCAGAGATGTCTCTCTCCATACAAAGATTTGACTTGTTCTAGCCATGGTTTTTTCAGTAACATCATATGGATGTGAAAGCTGGATAGTGAAAAATATAGACAGGAAGAAAATTGATGCCTTTGAATTATGGTGCTGGCGGCGAATACTGTGTATACCATGGACTGCCGGAAGAATAAACCAGTTGGTACTAGAGGAGATCAAACCTAAGCTTTCTTTAGAAGCTCAGATGACATGACTTCGACTTTCATACTTTGAACACATCATGCGAAGAGAGAGATCATTAGAGAAAGACATCATGCTTGGCAAGATAGAAGGTCAACGCAAAAGAGGAAGGCCAGCAATGAGATGGATCGATACAATAACAGCAGCTACGGGTCCCAGTCTGTCAACAATGAGCTGCCTGACTCAAGACCAAACACAATTTAGGATAGCTATCCAGAGGGTCGCCATGAGTCGACTCCGACTCGACGGCACTTAACAACAACAACCAGAGAAGGACATAGGTACTGATGTAAAAGCAATTAATAAGCATACTGTGCTGGGCTTCGGCACACAGCATTCTAACACGCAAGCCAAAAAATCGTATACTTCTGGTAGTGAAAACTAACAGAACGTAGTTTACCACAGCATTAAAACGTGTGCTGCCAAAAAGCAGCGCACACTGTTGTGGTAATCTATGCCACAGCTTGCCAAATTGGATGTTTTGTCTTCCTTTTGGTTAGTACATGAGCAGGGTTTGGCTCGTACACTGACTGAAAGGGAGACAAACAGCTCAGTGAAAAAAAGCCAAATTGGATGTTTTGTCTTCCTTTTGGTCAGTACATAAGCAGGGTTTGGCTCATACACTGACTGAAAGGGAGACAAACAGCTCACAGAAAAAAGCAGCTCAGTGAAAAATCCCTGGTGACCCAGTGCACCCCAGCCTCCCTGTCCACCAATCCCCCTCCACACCATTTACCTCACAAATAATCCCTGGTGACCCAGTGGGCCCTAAGCTCCTGCCTCTTGACTCCCACCCCACAAACAATTCTTGGTGACCTAGTGGTGCTTGGATTCCCTGATCCCAACCTATTTTGTCATCACATTTAAGCTCAGAGTTTAGGATTTTTGAAGTAGCTTAATTAGCAGCATGCCATTCCCACATACTGGGCTCCCTGCGGTCTATATTTATATACCGGTACATGTGCTTCGTGTAGACTCAGACCTGCCTGATATATTTTAATATGGAGTTCTTTTTTTCTATTTCTTTTACATTTGTAAACCATTCTGATGTTCAAAGGGCGGTATATCAAGTTCTTAATAAACCATAAACCATGTTTACTAAAGGTCACACTGATAACATGCGTTTGAGCTGCAAAACTAGTGCAGAGGCCCAGGCTAAATTTTGGGGGCATGCGAGGACATCACCCTGCTCATAGTGCATTTGCAATGAACAGTACTGCACCAACTGGCATGAGGGTGCACATATAAGGTGGCATTAAGTGCACCCAGGCTAACAGTAATATTTGTAGTTAATACACTCCCATAAGCATGCAGAAATTACTGATAATCAAAAAGGATATGGATTAGGCTTGGTAAATGTCTTTGACAGTATACTTAGATATGGTTTCACAGAATTTCTGGCACAAGAACATTGCAAAAGAAAAGTCTTTGGAGTAAATCTATACAGCAGAAGTCAATAGATTAACATGGCAAAAAAATCAAGTTAGCATTATCCATAGAGCTCTATTCCAGACAAACTTTGGGCTAATCAGGAAACAGGATAGAATATCATCAACAAAGTTAAGAGCAGGCTGGCTAGACATAGCCTCTATGGGGATGTAATGGCTCTTCTGCAAGATACCTTCCTTCCAACCCCAAAGTTATCAGCTTGAGGCCAGCCTGTGATAAAACTGGAGGAGAAAAAGAATTATGGATTTTTCAGTGTCCTTTTCAGATTAATATAGAAACATAGAAATATGACGACAGAAAAAGACCACATGGCCTATCTAGTTTGTCCTTCCATATCAACAACTACAACAGCCCCCTTAAAATGAAATGGGAAATATCAGCAAAATTTCCTAAGTCATTTCAAATGAATGCCTACTTACGGAGCGGGTTATCCAGAACTGCGAATAGCAGGGATGAACATCCGGCTTGGATGTCCAACCCTCGCTCTTCGCAGAGATCCAATTCTGAAATGAATAAGTCCCCCTGAGGAAGAGGATTGTCACCAGTGGACCCACAAAAACAAGATGAGGAGCTGCAAACCCCCTGTTCCTCTTCACCCGATCCTGGCCTTGGCAGGCCTCTACAGGGGTTGAGCAGTGTAGAAACACCATTCTGCAGTGGTGCGGGGCAACGGGGCTCTTGCTGGGCGTCTTGGTGCCATGGCGATGGGACGCCGCAGCACCAGACTCCAGCAGGAGCATATGGAGGGATAACCGTGTACATTCATGGATGTTCTCTGCTGCAAAATCAGGTGCAAATCCAGCCCATCCAAATTTTAGACATCCGGATGGGCTGGACATCCCCTGATCTGAACTGGCCTCTATATGTAATCTAAGATAAACATAGAGAAGCTCTTTTTTCAGTTTCAAATTGGTTTCAGAATGGTTTCTGCTGATGCAACAAACAAGTTGAAACCTTAGAACAGTATTTTCTATAGGTTGATGTCAAGATACACGTAGTGCTGCCGGTATGTTTTCCATTTGGGCCCTCTGCTAACATAACCAAGGCAGGATACATGGCAGGGACCGAAGCATAGACTGTTTGCTCCTCTTGTTTAGTTGGGCTGTGCACTACTGGATCTGCATCTTGTGTGGCTTCTCACCATAAAAGGACAAGTACAGAAACTGCCAGAATGCCTTTCCATCCTGTTCTAGCTACAATTAAGCTCTGATTGCGAGGATCAATTCATATAGGCTGGGTAATGAGCAATGATGGCCAGGGGAATGGATGGAACAGCACAGTTTATAAGATAGGCATATCTCCACTCCCTATCCCCAAACTATGCATTCACAAGCAAAAGGTACATGCTTACCAATGTGAGCACACAGATTAGTGCATGTACAGTTTTACATAACAAGATTGCTGACGTACTTGCATGGAGGGCAATTGCAAAACGGTATTCTGGTCTTTTAAGCCTAACGTTGACAATCAGAATAGCCTGCTGCTCACCCAGCTCTTTACAGGAAATCTCAGAAGCTGTTCCCTACCTAGGGCTTTAGGAGACACAAAATGAGCATGAACATGCTTAGGCGTACTTGATGAGGTGGTACAATTGACACACATCCTATCTCAGAGAGATGAGAACTTACAGGAGTGGAGTGGAGGAGTGGCCTAGTGGTTGGGGCAAGGTACCTCAGGCCAGAAGGTCAGGTGCTCAAATCCCACTAGAGGACAGCAATCTTGGGCTGGAAGGACTGGGGTTTCTAGTCCCACAGGTGCTCCTTGTGGTCTAGGGCAAGCCACTTAACCCTCCATAGCCCATGTTCCCTGTAAATTAGTTATCTCCAAGTTATAATGCCCTGTTCAATGCAATTTCAGTTTGTTCAATGTAAACTACACTGATGCAGAATAGCACAGTATATAAAAGACTGTAAATAAATAAATAAACTTACAAGGTTGTTCACTGAGGAGCCACAGTGCTGTCTTAGAGCAGAGGGTAACTGGAAGGCAAAACAGGTAGATAAAGGTGATTTTCAGTATACAGTTGTAGATTAGGAACTGGTTAAAAGATAGAAAACAGAAAGTAGGGCTAAATGGCCAATTTTCTCAATGGAGAAAGGTAAATAATAGATTTCCCCCAGGGATCTATGCAGGGCCCACTGCTTTCTGACCTATTTATAAATTTTATTTATTTATTTTATTTAAATGGATTTGTATCTCGCTTTATCCTAAAATCGAAGCGGTTTTCACTTCAAATGATTCAAATTGTGAAGGGTGGGGGTGTCAGCATGCAGTGATTGGATAGAAGTGTTTGTTAGGATGTAATACATGTGTAGCTTAACTAAATAGATGCAATATATACAGCATGAGCTATCTACAATGTGCTATATATAGTAGGGGGGTAGGCTAGGGTAGGAGGGAGGGGGAGGGAGGCGGGAGATAGCGGAGACAGGAGCAGTAGGTGACTGGGGTCTCTGGACAGGTTACGAGATGTCCTGGAAATTGACCTGGAAATGGGAATAATCAAAATTGCAGATGACACAAAATTAATCAAAGTTGTTAAGCACAGAGGATCGTGAAAAATTGCAAAAGGACCCTAAAAAATGAGGAGATTAAGCATCAAAATGGCAGATTAAATTTAATGTAGACAAGTGCAAAGTTATGCACTTAGAGGCCAATTATATTGTGTCCATCCAGCCCCTTGTGCGGCCTGGCAGAATCGAGGAGTGCAGCAGTAAACACCCAATTCTGATCCCCTGGGGGCTATACGTGCCCGTGGGATCAGAATCGGGTCTACCAGCCTGGAAGTGCAGCTCGGCCCCGATTCTGATCAGCTGCATGCCCAGCCACATACCTGGCTACCTCAGCCAGGCTCCTGAATGGTGCCGCAGTGCCATGGCGTCCCGACGCCATGGCACCGTAGCTCCATTCAGGAGCCATGATCTCCGGCCCAGAAAAGACACCTCTTTCCCTGCAGCCCAACCCCCGATCTGGCCTTCTAAGGCCTGGGTTGGGCTGCGGGGAACCCCTTTTCACCCCTCACCTGCTCCTCTGGGTCCTGCGCCACGATCCCACGCCGTCCTCATTGAAGGCCCAGGATGTACAGGGCCGACCTCGGAATTGGCCCTATATGTCTGGGGTCACGGCCCGCCCATGCCTCACCCTCGCTCTGCCTCTAGACCACCCCCTCCTGCCCCTGTCTAAGGCTCTCTGTGCAACAGTGCTGTTCATAAGGGGGAGCTTAGCACAGGAAGCAGCAGGGGGACGAACAGTGAAGATTTATTTATTTTATTTATTTATTATTTATTTTATTTTATTGTTTTTCTATACCACACTATTTATCATCAGTGCGGTTCACAGGCAACAAGAATTGTGCAATGTAGAACAGTCGAACATTGAACTTACAATGAACAGGGAAATTAAAACATGGTGAACATGTGAAATATATACACTATATACAAATTAGTATAAGGGTTGCACATGAGATTTGGCGATGTTTACAAACTGCCATGGTGGCTAAATAGTACATCTTTGTATTGTTAATCCGGGGTTGTGAAAGGGCGGGTACGTACGTACGGCCCCACTGAACATCCTCGCTGTTCATGGCACAGAATGACCCTCTTAGAGAAGAAGAACCCAAACTACAGTAACATGATGCAAGGTTACATGTTAGGAATCACCACCCAGGAAAAGAATTTAGGCATCAAACCCTCTGCCCCGTGTGCAGCTGTGGCCAAGAGAGCAAATACTGTAGAATGCTAGAAATCTTAAGGAAAGGAATGGAGAATGAAGTAAAAGATATTATAGTGCTGCTCTATTACTCCATGGTGCAACCACACCTTGAATATGGAGTGCAATTCTGGTCACCATATCTTTAAAAGGATATAGCAGAATTGGAAAAGGTCCAGATAAGAGCAACCGAAATGGTAAAGGGGATGGAAGAATACCTCTATGAGGAAAGGTTTTAAAAGTTAGGGCTTTTCAATTTGGAAAAGAGACAGCTGAGAGGAGATATGATAGAGGTCTATAAAATAATGAATGGGGTGGAATGGGTAAATATAGATCGGTTGTTTACTCCTTCAAAAAGTATAAGGCCGCAATGAAGTTAAACGTAGCACATTTTAAGACAAATTGGCAAAAATATTTTTTCACTTAACACGTAATTAAACTTGGGAATTTGTTACCGGAGAATGTAATAAAAGATATTAGCATAGCTGGGCTTGCATAGTTTTGGATGAGTTTGTAGAGGAAAAGTTCATAAACCATCATTAAAGTTGACCAGGGAAATCCTCTGCTTACCCCTGAGTCAAGCAACAATTAATACAGGACCCTTGGTCTGACCAATTATGGAATATCTTATGTTCTTATGTAAAAGTTACTGTGTATAATGTGGGCTAGGATACATCATTAGTATGGACCCTGATGAAAAAAACTGCTTTGCATAGGCATACAGCTGTCAGGTGGGCATGTTCAGGCCTTGACACCTTGTTGATGCATTGACCATGCATATCAAGATTATGGCAGCCTGGAAAGACTAGAGGAGTGGGTCACAATACTCAGCATCTACAGGAGGAGTGGGAATTGGATTTAACTCATGCCTTTTCAAGGAGAGTTACATTCAGGTATAGCAGGATCTTGTTAAGTGCATGAAAGGGGCAATAAAGAGCTAGATAAGATTCTCCAGGGATGTCCTAGTGTTAGACATGGCCAATGGTTTCACTAAATACATGGTTAAGGTTCAAAGGAGTCACGCATACTATGATGGGAAGGCATGCCACACTCACACAGTGGTGTCCATCATTAAAGCAACATAGAAACAGAGCCCACTACATGGTCTAATTGATCTCCTTTATTTGTAAAAAAATCTCTTTCTCTTTCTCACTTTATAGACAGAAGGTCTGAAAGAGCGGGCTTGCTACATTCAGCGGCATTGTGCAGCCGAGCTGCAAGAGGTACAGCACTGCATGGAGTGGCATAGAGGTCAGTATACGGCACTCACATCCATTACCCTCTTGGCATCTTTTATGACAAAGCCAGGACTGCTCATTTCATTGAGTCACCTCTGCAGACAGCACTGTCCCTATGCCTTGATCCACGTATGCATACTGAAATACCACTTCCTTTACAGCCTGTTTCAGCACATAAAGCACAAGGTATGCACAGGAAGAAAGTGATTTGTCATGGATATGCTGCCACAGAAGGCGGGCTACCAGATGCTGGCAACGCCATGAAGTCCAAATAGCAGTGCGGCAAACTAGAATAACCCCTCAGAAGTAGAAATGTCTGTCTTCTCAGGCTGCTGGGATAAGGGGTATTTGCCACTAGCTTTTGATTAGGACCAGTGTAGAGATAAACTGGGCTACCCCTATTCTTTCAGTTTGTCAATCTGAGGCTTCAAGTTTGGATTCTTTGGGCCTGATTCTGGGATGCAGGTTGCGCAACCCACATCACTCTGGGACATACAGCCCCGCGAACTGTCTGGACCTGATTCCCCCTCCGGCTCTCCCTGTACATTCTGAGAATCAGGACAAGGAGAGCCGGCGGGGATGGGAGGGGGCAGGGTCAGGGCAAAGCAGGGGTGGGCCAGCCTGGCAGGACATACAGGGCCTATTCAGGTCACAGCCCTGTATGTCCTGCCAGGACTGTGGGGATGTGCTACCTCAAATATGGAATAAGCAGCACAAAACTGGTGATCGGGCCTGGGGGGCTAGGTGCAGGGGGGTCACCGCCACCCAATCCAGCTATGGCAGGCTAGCCATAGCTCTGGCAGTGGGGAAAAGGGAGGCCGAAGCCACGTGAGTCGGGGATGACGTCCCTGCAAGTGGCAGGGGCACACCAGGCCGTTCTCGGGCACAATTCTGGTAACTGTGGGAATGTTTTGTTCCCGTGGTCCAGAATTGGGTCCAAATGAGCCCATCTTCTTTGGGGACATCCAGACAGCCCTGATGTCCCCTTGCCTAAATCGGGCTTCATGTTAAATTTTCTGAAATCAATGCAGAAATGGAAACTTCCATCTGGCTTATGGACAAAGTACAATGGGAGATGACCAATTACTGCTAGAATTTAATCGTTCTGAATTTAAGAATCTCCCTCACTTCTGAGGCTACTGTTTGCCATCAACTCCATGGAATTCAGTATGGTCACTGCTGGATGACTATTCCTGGGACTGTGACAATATTATGGCAAGCTAGAGGAGTTCTTCCAGGAATACTGGAGAAGATGATCATTTTGGTTCACCAGTCATTCTAGATCAGCCTCCTGTGTAGCTGACAGCTGATCCCTTGTAGCAGCTCAGAGTTTAACAGAACTTCTGGGCCAAAATCCTCTCCTTGAATTACAGCAGAGGTTTCCAAACTTAGGCCCAGGAGCAATATGTGGCCCTTTGAACAAATTTTTATCCTCTCCCCCTCTGTCATGCTTTTCCTATCCACAGAGGAAGATTTTTGTTTGGTTGTTGTTTTTGTTTTTTTGCTTGCTTGCTTTTTTCACCCATTGCACTTCATCTTGACACTTTTTCTCTCTTGCTTCCTCCCTACAGCAGTTCAGGGTTTTCAGCTCCTTTCATCTCTGCCAAGCTTTCACAAGATATGAGGAAAGGGGTTGAGCACTTCATTTATTTAGCAGGTTTTTTTTCTACTGCTTTATCATTTCAATCAAAGCTGTTTACATTGTAACTTAAACTTGGTAAACATACATTAAACAGGGAGACTGATAACTTGGATTTTTCTGAGCAATGGAGGGTTAAGTAACTTGCCCAAGGCCACAAGGAGTGCTAGTGGGAATTGAACCCTGGTCTCTTGATTCTTGAGCCAGGGCTCTAACCACTAGGCTACTCCTCCACTCCAGTAATAGAGAAGGTGTATTGGGAGTCTGAATAGAAGAACGTACCACATACACACTCCCATCTCTCTCTCAGGGGACAGATACTTGAGAACACAAGGGGCGGCATTATTTACCTCACCTTGGTAAACCTTGCTGCCTGCCTTTCTTCCCCAATATTTGAAATCAATAAGAAGGCCAGACATTGCCCCCCTTCTCTCATACTCCCTGTTCAATAACTCTTCTCCGAGGTAGACCCAATCCCTATCCAGCCCTCTTGGTGATATGAAATATCCTATTCGACCCTTCATCTGAAATGTTTAAGGACTCCTGGGTTAGAGTAGTTCACATATATGATTTAGGTCTTTTCCTGCTCATCCAGTTGGACCACCATCACCTCAGTGACCTCGTAAGGGTCTTGCCAGTGACACAATAGCTTACTGTCCAATGACATTAGCAGTACCAGAAATCAATCCCCTGGTTGGAAAATATGTGGGAAAGTGAACAATTATATTTCCGGCCTTATGCAACTTGATCTTTTTCCAGAAACAAACTAGTATCTTCTCAGGCTTTTCTTAGCTGCTCTTGCATTCAAAGTACATAATCTACCATGTTCTGTCCCAGGATTTTCTCATCATTCCAAGTCTCCTGGACTACATCCAGGATTCCTCCGAGTCTCATCCCATAAAGTAATTCAAATGAGGAGAACCAGGGAACCTCTAGGATGGCAAACAGTACCAATGATATCAAGGAATCACGTTTCTTGCTATCTTCACAATGGAATGGTTCAATATATCTGTGTGAAGGTTCTATTAAAGAGCTCAACAAGCTCATCTATCTGTGGATGACATCCCAAGGCATGAATAGTTTTCACTTTCAGCAACACATAGACATTCTGCATTACTCAAGATACAAATGGGTCACCTAACATAATATTGTTTTTGTGTTGTTTGGGTGATATTGGCATTCCTTTTTATTGGATTGTATCTTTTCAGTGCAATTTGGTTCTGTGAGTTTAAGGGATTACCCATTGCAGTATGGGATGCCCAGGGATCAATGTAGTCCCCTATTTTATTTAATCTGTATTTTTTCTTTGGCTGCGTTGATACAGTCTTTGGATATTAGTAGTTTCTTTTTTGCCAGTGATATATAATTGTTGCCTGATTTTCTGACATTTATTTTATTTTATTTTATTTAACAGTATTTCTAAACCGCCTTATCTTAATAATCAAGGTGGTATCACAGCAAACAATCGGGTAAGGTGAGTGTGTTATACATGCAGTGAGGGTGAAATTTAGTTGGGTGAGTGTTGTATTGTGTGCTAGATTAGTATGAGCTATGTACAACGTGGGCTATATACAGTGGTTCTAAATACATTTTCTATACATACATTGTTTAGGCGGGGTTATGTGCTGTTATACATTCTCTGGGGTTATGTGATGTGTCCATAGTGTTCTATGAACAGCATGGTTTTCAACTGTTTTCTAAAGTCCTTGAGGTCTGTGGTTGCCCTCAAATCGTCTGGTAGTTTGTTCCATATTGTTGGAGCAGCCATGGAGAGTGCTCTGTCCGTTGTGTCTTTGCGTGTGTTTTTGTATTCACTTGGGGTGCTGACTCGGTTGTGTGTTTGTTTCCTTCTAGGACGAGTGCTGGTGTCTGGTTGTATGAGGGTGTGCAGGCTGTTGGCTGATGTGTGCTGTTTTATCTTAAATAGGTTTATGATGGTTTTGTATCTGATGCGTGCACCGATTGGGAGCCAGTGTAAGTCCTTTAAGGTGGGTGTGATGTGCTCCTGTCTTGCGGTTCCGGATATGATTCGTGCTGCGGTGTTTTGTGCCAGTTGGAGTGGTTTGAGGGCTTGTTTCGGTAGTCCGAGGTATATTGGATTGCAGAAGTCCAGTAGTGGTGTTATCAGGGCTTGACAAACGGTTCGGAAGTGATCTGGGGCGAGGAGTGGTTTCAGTCTCCTGATGATTCGCATCTTGTAGTAGGCCTTCTGGATTGTTTTGTCTATGTGTGGCTTGAGATTGAGTTGATTGTCCAGAGTAACTCCGAGGTATCTCACCTCTGACCTTATTGGTATTGTGGTGCTTTGTATCTTTATATTTGGTGGGTGTATGAAGCTTTGGTTCCGGGTGATGATTAAAGCTTCGGTCTTGTTGTAGTTTATTGCGAGGTTGTTGTTTTGACACCAACTCGTCATCTGGGTGAGGCAGTCTGTTATCTTAGAGAAGTCCGGGTTGTCGATTGATATCGGGGTGTATATCATGATGTCGTCTGCATATATTGTGTACTGGATGTTGTTCTCTTTCATGATGTTGCATATTGGTTGGATGTATATGTTAAATAGGAGTGCTGAGAGTGCGGATCCTTGAGGTACTCCTTGTCGGACATTTATGGGTCGGGAGGTGTTGTGTCCCACCTTGACCTGCAGTTGTCTTTCCGTTAGGTACGAGTGGAACCATTTCAGTGTGATGCTGTGTATACCGGTGATCTTTAGTCTTTCCAGGAGTGTGTTGTGGTCCA
Source organism: Ichthyophis bannanicus (assembly GCA_033557465.1). Taxonomy (NCBI): domain Eukaryota; kingdom Metazoa; phylum Chordata; class Amphibia; order Gymnophiona; family Ichthyophiidae; genus Ichthyophis; species Ichthyophis bannanicus. The sequence continues at coordinate 1,797,482,925 of CM066032.1, read as the reverse complement.
CTGTGTCGAAAGCAGAGGAGATGTCGATGAAGATCATTATGATTCCATTCCTGGTGTTGTCAATTATTCTCAGGATGCTGTCGAAGAGGTATATCAGTAGTGTTTCGACTCCATGGTTGGGGCGAAATCCGTGTTGGTTGTCGTCAAGTGTTTCGTGTTTGTCGATGTGTTCCTGAAGTTGAAGTTGAACCGTCTTTTCGATGATTTTTGCGAGGAAGGGTATGCTGGAGATTGGTCGGTATGCTGCTGGATCTTTTTTGTCGAGTGTTGTTTTCTTTGCGATTGGTCTTACTGAGGCAAGTTTTAGCTGCTTTGGCATGAGTCCTTGAGTGAGTGAGTTGTGTACTACTTTATGTATGGTGGGGATGAAGCTTGATTTGGTGGCTTTGACCCATGACACTGGGCATGGGTCTGTAGGAGCAGTGCTTGTGTTGATTGTAGAGATGATGTGGGATATCTGTTCTGTTGAGGGTGAGTAGAATGTGCCCCAGGTTCTGGGGTGTACGTCCGTCAGGGTGGTCCCACTAGGTGTTGTTCGCTCTGTGGAGTGAAATTTTTCTTTGATGTGGTTGGCGAATTCCTGTGGATCAACTTGTACTTCCCCTTCTGTTGTTTGCTCTTTTGTGAGGATCTTTACTATTTCGAACAGCTCTCTGGGTTTGTTGATGGAAGTATTTATCATGTTTGTGTGGTATTCCCTCTTTGATTGGTTGATGTGGTCATTGTATTGTTTTTGCTTTGTTAGGTAAAGATGCTGGTCGGCGGTTGCTTTGTTTTTTCTCCATCTCCGTTCGATCTTCCTGAGCTCCCTCTTTTCCTGTCGTATTTTTGCTGAGTACCATGGTTTGTTTTGTCTCTTGTTGTGATGCTGTTTCTCGGTCCTGTCATCAGATGTTTTGGCGGCGTTCGCTAAAATGCTGTTCCAGCTGGAAACTTGTTCCTCCAGGTCATCTGTAGTAATGTTCAGGTGTTGTATTGTGTCCTGTATGAATTCGTCCCTGTCGAAGTGCTTGAATCGTCTTTGTGTGTATGAGAGATTTGCTCTTTCGCTTGTCTGATCCTCTTGTGATCGCAGCTTTGTCTCGATTAAGTAATGGTCAGACCATGGCACTGGGGTGATGGTGGGGGGAGAAATTAGGTCTCTTGATGTTAGGTAATTAGATGCGAAGATGAGGTCTGGGGATGATCCATGTCTGTGCGTTGGTGCATTGATTATCTGTGTGAATTGAAGTGAGGTCATTGCTTGCAGGAAGGCCTCTGCGTCTTTGGCATTGGTGGACTTGAGGTTGAAGTCTCCAATCAGTAGTGCTGGTTTGTTGTTTGTCGTTATGGCACAGGCTTCTTCGAGTGCGAAGGCTAGTTCGTCGGGTGGAGCTCTGGGTGCTCTGTAGGTTAGGCAGATTGCAATGTTCTTGTTCTTGATGCTGATTGTGTTACATTGCTGTGTATCGGTGAGGTTCTGTGTCTTGAACTTTAGTTTTGTTTTTGCTATTATCAGGACTCCTCCTCCACGCTTGTGGGTGCGTGGGCAGTTGTACGCTGAGTAGTTGTCCGGTACGAGTTGGTTGAGTAGAACATTGTCGGTAGGGTTGAGCCATGTCTCTGTGATGCATATTATGTCGGGCTGTCGCTCTTCTATGTGGTCTACAAGAGTGTGTATCTTGTTGCGGACGGATCTGGCGTTTATGAGCTCAATCGTTGTTGTCTTTGTTGAGGAGGTTGCTGCTACCTGTGCTTCCTTTGTGCAGGTGTGGGGGTTTGATTTGTGTTTGATTGGTCGCTTTGTCTGGGATGTTCTGAGTGTCTCTTTGTGTGTGTGTTGTGGTACTAAATATTGTAACGCAGTTGGGGGGTGCCATGTTGTGTTTGCTTGTGGGAAGTGTAGGTGTGTGGTTGGTGGGGTGAGTTGTGTGACAAGTAGGTAGAGGGGGAGAAAGTATGTGGTGTGCATGTTGGTTTTTTGTGATGTTCTGTTAGGGTGAGGTCTGTTTTCTTAGGTCTTCGTCTGTCGTCTGTTGTCTGTTTGAGGAGAGCTGAACTTGGTGCGGGAGCCTGTCCCATGGAGGGAGCCTGTCCCTTGGAGTGAGAGCCGGATCTGCGGAGGGTGCCTTGGTGCGGGAGCCTGTCCCGTGGAGGGAGCCTGTCCCGTGGAGTGAGAGCCGGATCTGCGGAGGGTGCCTTGGCGCGGGAGCCTGTCCCGTGGAGGGAGCCTGTCCCGTGGAGTGAGAGCCGGATCTGCGGAGGGTGCCTTGGTGCGGGAGCCTGTCCCGTGGAGGGAGCCTGTCCCTTGGAGTGAGAGCCGGATCTGCGGAGGGTGCCTTGGTGCGGGAGCCTGTCCCGTGGAGGGAGCCTGTCCCGTGGAGTGAGAGCCGGATCTGCGGAGGGTGCCTTGGCGCGGGAGCCTGTCCCGTGGAGGGAGCCTGTCCCGTGGAGGGAGGGCGTGTGTAGTGGAGGTGAGAGTTTGGTGGTGGTAGATGTGTGATGTTCTGTGAGAATTCTACTTGCGGTTCTGTCGTTCTTCGTCTCGGTCTGCTCCTTGTTGGGTTCTGCTGTGATGCTGTCGACGTTGCTGTTTCACTTGGTTGTTTCCTTCTGCTCTGCTCGCCTTCGTGCCGTGCCTGTGTTCTTGGGGTGGTGAGGTCTTGTTCTCTGCGGGGTTGGTGGTGGTGTTTTGGTAGTGGTTGAGGTGTTTTCGCTGTTGGATGTAATGTGGGTCCTTTTGGCGTTGGGCTTGTCGTTTCCCGTTTTTTGTTGGGGGTTTTTTGCGCCTTTGTGCCGCGCCTAAGGGCCACGCCAAAGGGCCCTCTGGCGAGGCCCTCAGGCGCGGGCCCGCCAGGCGCGGGCACGCCCGCGAGGGACGCTGCTTAAATGGAGCCCGGTGTTCTGCTCCCACTGCCCTGATAGGGCAGGAGCGCCGAAGGGGGAGGAGAGCTCTCTCGGCGGTCGCGGCTCCCTCCGGAGGCGAGGGACGCCGCTTAAATGGAGCCTGGTGTTCTGCTCCCACTGCCCTGATAGGGCAGGAGCGCCGAAGGGGGAGGAGAGCTCTCTCGGCGGTCGCGGCTCCCTCCGGAGGCGAGGGACGCCGCTTAAATGGAGCCCGGTGTTCTGCTCCCACTGCCCTGATAGGGCAGGAGCGCCGAAGGGGGAGGAGAGCTCTCTCGGCGGTCGCGGCTCCCTCCGGAGGCGAGGGACGCCGCTTAAATGGAGCCCGGTGTTCTGCTCCCACTGCCCTGATAGGGCAGGAGCGCCGAAGGGGGAGGAGAGCTCTCTCGGCGGTCGCGGCTCCCTCCGGAGGCGAGGGACGCCGCTTAAATGGAGCCCGGTGTTCTGCTCCCACTGCCCTGATAGGGCAGGAGCGCCGAAGGGGGAGGAGAGCTCTCTCGGCGGTCGCTGACATTGCTGCTTGGATGTCTCGCCGCTGCTTGAAATTGAACATGGCCAAAACTGAGCTGCTTATTTTTCCCCCTAAACTTTCCTCCTTTCTCATGTCTCTGTGGATAACTCTCTACTCCTCCCAGCTTGCAAACTTGGGGTCGTGCGTTAAGCATTAGCATGAGATATGCAGGCACTAATTATGTTGTTCCATGTTAACTGCGATGCACCGTTAGTGCGCGTGTTATTCCCCTAAACCCCTAAGTCGCTGTCCAGTTGCATGCTAAATGGTTAGCATGCAACTGGACAGAGACTTGGAGAGTTAGGGGGCATAACATGAGCACTAACCATGCATCACAGTTAATGCAGGCATTTTCGGCATGCACTAACTGTGCCTGTTGCCGTTCATGCAGGTGAACTTAACGTCACCTTAATGGTAGCGTTAAGTGCTCTCATGTGCTGCCTACTACTACTACTACTACTACTTAGCACTTATATAGCACCACGCATGCAGCGCTGCACAGTTAGCCTACAAGAGGTGGCTAACATACAAGAGATAGTCCCTGCCCATCAGAGTCATGCTCATCGGAGCTTACAATCTAGTTAGAACAGTACAGAGCATTAGTCAGTTCAGCGGAGGATACGCTGTGGTACAATTAGGTACAGCTTGGTCTATGGTTTTGGTCATAAATGTAAATGGGGGTTAGGCAGCTCTGCGGAAGGTACGGTGTGGCACAGTTAGGTACAGCTTGGTCTATGGTTTGGTCATAATGTAAATGGGGGTTAGGGTGGTGCCTAGTGCGGTGCCACAGGTTAGCAAAGTGCTAATGGCAGGGGGATGGATACACACGTACCCAAAAATTAGCATAGGCCTCTGTGCGAATGTCATGCCTCAAACGCACACTATCTGCATGGACTTCAGTCAACATGCCCCATAGACTGTTGAGCTTTTTAAAGAACTTCATGGTTGGGATCATTTTAAAGGCCTTCCTGAATTCTAACTATAACACTTTCACTTCTCATCAAACTCAAAGAATTTAAATGATACTAGTCCCCCATCTCCCAAATCTTCTACCATGACTTGCCAGTGATGATACACAATTTTAGCCCTACCCCAAATAATCCTATTTTAAATGCTTATATTGAGCTCCTGCATTCAGCTTGTTTGTTACGTTAATGACTAGAGAAAAGAAAACCAAAATGTAATGGTTTATCTGTTGTAAATCAAACCCTGATTTTATCAGACTTTTTAGTGATATTATAATTTACGGCAGAACATCAGTCTCTGGGCATTTTAGTTTGTTTATGCAGTTATGTCTTGTTTGATATATTTTCTTTTTTCTTTTTATCATGTTTTGCCACAAGGCTTGGTTTATTGGAGCATGCTTGGGTCACATATATTTAACTGGCATCTCTCAAGAATAGAAGACCTCTGTGATGCCATCTGGAAGAGAAACATAATGAAATGGAGCCACAGATATAAATTAGCGGTCTCTAAACAGCTGGGACATAAAACTTCAGACCATAGCTGAAAGAACAAGCAACTGTCAATCAGAAACTCACATAGTGGCCAGATCGTTTGCAGCAATTTAAAAATGATATTCTGTCATCCAAGTGTAGTTTCGTTAGTGTTATAACAATTTAGGGAACATTTAGTCTGGCCCAATTATTTCCAGTGTCAAGAAAGTGAACAGATCTCTACCCATTACAAAAGGTCACTCAAGTTTTACTTTCCTGAACAGAAAATCAATATTTCTAATCTACCTTTAGAGCTTTTCCTTAGAGAAATATGACGGTTTGTTGAATTCTTAACAGGTAAGTTTGTGAAGTGTATCTATATGCACAATCTATGTCAGTAACTGGACATACAAATATATAAAGTTAAATTTTCTAAAGAACATATAAGGTCAACAGTGCATATTGACCACATAAGGATTCTGATCTATAAATATTTCACTGGCCTGTGCTTAACTTTTGAAGGTGTAGATTGCTATATGAGCAAACATGAAATGCCTCAGTTGCCTCCAGATTTGGAGCAGACCGAAAGCTGCTATGGGAAGTGGAGATACTCATTTCCAATCTGGGTAAGTTAAACATATAAATGCTGGCACATAATTAACAGGTAATAACTTTCTATGATAGGAAATCTGTGTAAAGTTAAACCTGAATATCTAGCAGCACAACTCGCCACCACTGAAAACCCTCATAACTTGAAAAGGGTAATTCTCTAAGGTTCACCTAGCTTAGCACACATCGCCACATGTGTCTTTGACACCTGTTCTTAAAAGTCAAGCATGCAGGTACTTTACTTTATAGAATAGGGCTGTAAAGATGCACCTTAGCCGCGCTGTGGCAGTTATGCTTGTTCTAGTGTAGATGTAATACCCACACCTAGATCGTTCGGAAATGCACATAATTTATGATATATTACAATGTTCAGAAAGCCACATCTTTGAAGGATGCGAGCAAAAGAGGCAGGTCAGGGTATCCCAATAGAGAGGTTCCAATAAAGGTAAAAGTAACCCAAATGTTTTTAAGTAAAGAACAGAGTTGAAAGATTCTAAATTATCCATGTCAACTGATAACCAAATTATTACATAAGAAATGCCATACTGACTCAGACCAAGGTCTTTCAAGCCCAGTATCCTCTTTCAAACTGTTGCCAATCCATGTCACAAATACCTGGCAGATTCCCCACCCCATTCATTAATTTATAGACCTCTATCATATCTCCCTTCAGCCGTCTCTTTTCCATGTTGAAGAGCCCAATCTAACATGCACTCCACCAAAACAAGTTCACTTAATGACTCCTATAGAGGAGTCATTAGGTGAAAAGCTGTGTTGCCACTGAGCATGCAGCAATAGCCATGATGCCCACAATTTGCTCATTCCCCGCCATATCCCCATTTTGAATTAATGTGCATTATACTGTGCGGGTATGGGCACATTCTTGCTTTAGTGTTACCAGCTGCCAGTTGCCATGTGTTAAAACGCACATTAACCAGCTAACAGACTTAAGTAAAAGGGGCCGTAAGTATCGATGTAGCTTTTACCCTTATCACACTTATCACTTTGTAGTCTCTTAATCTCCAAATCCTTCTCTAGGATTCTCCTGGATCATTGCCTTGGCACTCCTTCATAGGGGTGTACATGCTTGATCACATATCCAGTTCGTTTGGGAAAGTGCGCAGACAGCCTGCCCATGCGTATATCTATGAGTCAATGTGCATATGACTGATTTGTAAAGAACCAGATGTTTGAAATTGTCACAAAAATGCCACAAAAAGGGAAACATTAATTTTAAATCAGCACAAACCATACCTTTTTTGGCTGTCTGCACCCCTACTCCTCATTGATGCCTGGTATCTTCTTACCTGACCCTCAGCACGTCCTTAGCACAGGAGTCGGGAGAAAAAAGAAGAAGAGCAGGAACCAAAGTGGCTTCACGAGTTTGACAGAAATGCATTCCTCTAAAAGACTTATCTCAGATACAATGAAATATGACACACACACACCTTATCTCTGACTTCATTACTCAGTATCAGTAGGAACTTTAATGTACAAGTAAGGGACATTTATGACACCCTTACACCACCGGTACCTAGTATTGTATTTATGCAAGACCACGTCTCTCCCATCCTCTTTTTATCAAAAGGAATATTCGTTTTCATCTCTGTTGGGCCTTAAGGCAAATAGGAATAAGGAGTTCTGAAGCAGCAACTTAAGGAATATTTGGGAATCTGTAAATCAGATAGCTGTACACTTTAAAGTATATGTTGTGATGAGGAAGGCACTGGTGAACCTGCAGAGTTAGAGAAAATCAGTGATTGTACCCTTAAAAACATTCCAGCAGTGCACAGGCTTCAGAGCGAGCTTAGAGTTTCTGAGGCTAGGCTGCCACACCCAAGCTCTGCTGACGGAGTAGCAGGCTTGGAGCATGATTATGAACACCTGTTAAGGCAAAGAGAAACACTGCCCAGGAAGCACCTTTATAAACCCTGCTTAGGGAAAAGCAGAGGGGAGAAGAGCTGCTCAGGAGGAAAAGGTTGCTCAGAAGGGAAGAGCAGAGCAAGCAAACACTCAAGGAGAGAGTCCAGGAAGACAGAGTCAGAGACGGACTCAGAGCAGGAATGGAAATTGAGCTGGAAGTTCCCAGAAAGAAAGTTCCAAGCAGAGGAAAGAAGAAGGACCTGGAAAGAGTCTGGCACAAGGGAAACCAGGCAAGAGCTGCTCAGACGGAGAGAGCAGGGCAGGTTCCAAACTTCTCTTCCTGACCAAGAGGTTCACAACACTCAGAGGTGGGTACCTAGGTTTCAAACCAGGAGGCAGAAGAACCCAGCCTCCAACAGAGAGCCATGGTTAAACCTCAGAGAGGAACTGGGGCAAGAGAACCAAAGAAAGATATCCAGTAATACAGTTCTCCATATTCCTTACCGGGTAGAGAAGTCCTGGAGGGAGTTACAGGAATCCTCAGCAAAAATTCCACCAGAGGCAGGTCATGAGGGCTCAGTGCAGGATATTATAATTCCAGAGCAGGAGGAAATGCAAGTGGAGTATAATGAACCAGACCCCTTGATTACTGAACTGCCAATGGACTGTTCTTTGTGTCGTGCAGAGGCTACTGAATCCTTGGTTAAGGAGTAGCAGCCTGAGTAAATGCTTTTGGGAAAAAGCATTACCAAGAAAACTTAACCTTGCTAAGGTAGGAACCAGGTTAAGTAAGACAAGCTTGCACAGCGCTCACTAAGGAAGCATTCTTTGCTTTGCTGAACCTAAGAAGCTGTACTTTTGATTTGCCTGTTTTGATTGATGAAACGTCTACATCTGTTTAATGCCTTTGAGAAGTTACTCAGCTTAAGGATGTAAATATTTTCTTTACTTTTTGTCCTGGAGGAAATATCCAGATACTTTGCATTTGAACCTTATTTGTGCATATTTTGGGGAAATAAACTGTGTCACGTTTGCCTTCACTCGATGTCTCCACAACTATCCTTTTTAAGAGGGAAATTACCACTCCCAGAGGGCACTGCTCCTGAAGGAAATAGTTTTCAAACCCTTTAAAGAGGACTAAAATGTCAACCCTAATCCCCTAAGCACGTGGCTGGGGATAGGGACACGTGACAATGTTCATTGCAGAAAATATTGTGAAAAAGTTAGAAAGATGAAGAAGTTCAACTCAATCTTGATTAGGGAACATAATCTCAGTTAGAATGTCTATATTGCGTAGATTAGTATAAGGCACATTTTAGAAAGACTGTCGAACTGTGTGGTGCCAAGAGAGCAAAGAGATATATGTGTGCATGACAGAAAATGAAGTGGTGGGCACATGTACAGTAGGTTCCTCATAGAGAATAAGGATGGCAGAGTTCTGCATAATGCATGATATAAAATAGGGATACATGTGCAGCGTCAAGTTGAATATGCATACGGGACCCATATGCACATGCGGAACCTCTGCACATGTCTATACACTCTGCATCAGCAGTTGCATCATGGCCACCAGACAGAGAGCTGAGACTCTGCTACTTGTACTCGAGGAAGAGGAGGAGTCCCTATACCCCCTCCCCTCCCCTCTTGATGACTCAGGCCTCCTTATGCCACATCAAGAAGAACCTGGGAGAGGATCTGCATGGCTCTGGCAAGATGAGTCATCCAAAGACACAGCACACAAAGGGGGGGGGGGGGACATGTAGATCTTGACAGACAATCTGAGGGCAATAGGGAAGTCAGGTATCCTGGGCTGGATGAAAGAGTCACCAAGACAGGCGACCCCAGCATACTAAGGGGCTAGAAAGGGCTGCATCAGTCACAGAAACTAAGGAGAGCAACACACAGACAAGTAGAAGCACACATGTAATCTGGCCAGGAGAGGAGAGATGCACATACAAGCAGAGCAGTGGCTAGAAGAAATGTAACATGAGACCAGCAGGACTTAATTGACATGTATGGAGGGTGGTAGGATGTGAGATCAGTAGCACATAGGCATGTCTGCAAATGCCATGGCCCATGAACACTGAGAAGTAAGAATACCTTTGCAGGTGAGTCCACAACCCCCAGGTCATGACACATGTAGAGCACACTGTGCACATGTTTGCAGGCAGAGCTGTTGCATGGAGACACTATAGAAGGCAATCAGCCACACTGTGGCAAGATAGTGCACAACCACAGATGACAGCCAGCAGCAATGCACATGGGTCACATTGGGAACCAGGATGTCTGGATGGAGGGGTAGAAGATGTGACTCACATCTGGTAACAGGATGGGCACATGGATCCCATGCCAAACTCTCTGTGCTCCTAGCCAGGGCAGAACCTCAAAGGCAGCAGGGGGTAAGAGTCTGGTGATAGGCAAGGAAATAATTGTGGAAATGAGTGTATGGCTAAGCATGATGTTCATATCTATCCCCAACAGACAATTTTATATCCTGCATGATGTTGAGACACCGCAATACAGGTACAGGATCAAGTGGAGGTCCCAGCACAGATTGCTGCGGTGACTCCAGAGGGAGCTATAGCAGCAGCAACATAGGTCATGGCACATGTGGCATACATGTGACATATAGGGAGGGGATCCCATGTTGCCATCTGCAATGGGAAAAGGCAGGATATGCACGCTAACAACATACATCCACAACATGGATGACCATACTGGGGTACCATCTGCACTGCCACAGCAGTCAGTGCATAGACTAGAAGGGTGAAATTCAGCAGATGACCCTGCATAGCTACAGGCACATGGTATAGAGAGTGTCCAGGTGGTGCCCAGCATGACATAGTATCTGTAAAACATATGGAGTGGCAAGGGGGGAGTGCAGAAGCAAAGGTGTGTGACCTACAAGAAGGGCTAAATGGACAGAGTGGCAGTGTAGGGAATCAAGGCAGCTCAGGGTAGCCATAAGGCATGGATGGTGATGCAATGAGAAGGTGGGATACAGGAGTATTGTGCAGGTGCCACTGTCGGTATACAGGCACCTGTGTAAGGCAAAACTGCATGCTGGATAGTGATGTAAGCTATGCCATTTTGACCTGCATTATATTTGTCCAATTCTTGTGACACAGGACACAGGGGACTTTTGATTCTTATCTTAGTCTCCAATGACATCTAGAAACATAGAAACATGATGGCAGAAAAAGACCACATGGTCTATCTAATCTGCTTTTCCATATCAACTACAAGAGTCTCCTTTTTACCTTTAGAGATCCTCTGTGTTTGTGCCATGCTTTTTTTAATTCAGATACTATCCTCATGTCCACCACCTCCACTGGAGAGTATTCAATGCATCCATCACTCTTTCCATAAAGAAATATTTCCACATATTACACTTGAGTCTATCCCCTTTTTTTCTCATGCTATATCGTAGCAGAGTCTACCTTCAATTGAAAGAAACCCTCCTGTGCACTTATGCCACAGAGATATTTAAATGTCTCTACCATATCACCCCTATTCCGCCTTTCCTCTAAAGTATGCATATTAAGTTCTTTAAGTCTGTCCTCATATGCTTCATAATGAAGACCATTAACCATTACAGTAGCCATCCTCTGCACCGACTCCAACCTGTTTATATTCTTTTGAAGGTGTGATCTCCAGAATTGCACACTATACTCCAAATGAGGTCGCACCAGAGATTTATCCAGAGGCATTATCACCTCATTTTTTCTCCTTTCCCTATACACCCAAGCAGCCTTCTGGCTTTTGCAGTCACCTTTTCTACCTGTTTAGCTACCTTAAGGTCATCAGACACAATTACACCCAGGCTCCGCTCTTCTTTTGTGGACAGAAGTACTTCACCCCCTACATTGTACTGCTCCTTTCTAAGTGCATGACCCTGCATTTTTTAGCATTAAATTTCAACTGCCAAATTCTAGACCATTCTTCAAGCTTAGCTGGATCCCTCCTCATGCTACCTACTCCTTCCTGGGTGTCTACTCTATTGCAGAATTTGGTATCATCCACAAACAAGCAAACCTTAACCGACAGCCCTTCTGCATTATCACTAACAAAGGTATTAAAAAGAATTGGACAAAGGACAGATCCAGGCGGCATAGCACTGGTAACCTTCTCCTCCGAGTGAGCTCCATTTACCTTTACCCTTTGTTGCCTCCCACTCAACCAATTTCTAGCCCAATCAATAACTTTAGGGTCCATCCCTAGGATGCTTAATTTGTTTATAAGTCACCTATGTGGAACGGTATCAAGGGCTTTACTGAAATCTAAATATACCACATTTAGGGCTCTCCCTCGATCCAACTCCCTGGTCACCTAGTCAAAGAAATCAATCAGATTTGTCTGACAAAGCCTCCCTCTGGTGAATCCATGCTGCTTCAGATCCTGCAATCCATTGCACTCCAGAAAACTCACTATTCTCTCTTTTAGTAGCCTTTTCAATGATTTACTAACCACAGAGGTTAGACTAACCGGCCTGTAGTTCTCAATGTCATCCTTATGTTTGCTTTTGTTTAAAGGTTCCACATGTGCCTTTCTTCAGTCCTCTGGCACCACTCCTGACTCCAAAGAGGCATTGAAAAAGTCAGACAGTGTAGCATCTAAAATGTCTCCAAATTACCTCAGTATTCTTCGATGTATCCCATCTGGATGCATGACTTTGTCTACTTTTAGTTTAGCTAGTTCCTCACAAACATAGTCTTCTGAAAATTGTTCGAGATCCACGTCACTTCTGTTCCTGTTTGTGGGTGTTTTCTGAGGTCTTGCTCTGGGCACTTCATCTGTGAACACAGAACAAAAACATTTATTAAGCAATTCCGCTTTATCCTCATCAGCTTCTACATATTCCTCCCCTGCACCCCTGAGACTGGCAATACCACTTTTGCCCTTCTTTCTCTCATTAACATATCTGAGAAATGTCTTATTCCTGCATTTTATTGCATTGGCTATTTCTTTTTCTTTTTGTACCTTTGCTTTCCTGACTATTTTGCTAGCTTCTCTAAGTTTTTCCAAATATAGATGCCTGTCTTCCTCTCTCTGCAATCAACCTTGTAGATAGCACACAATTTGTATATAGCATACAATTAGTTGTAAATAACCAACAAGTGGGCATGTTGCCGCCCGCCCCCATGGTCTCGACTGTATCGCCAGTGTATATAATTTCTTAACTAAGTAGCTTGTTCTGAGTAGCCTGTACATAGCTCCCCCAGTTAGCCAAGTTGTAAACCCTGTTCCCTGTAAGTACAAAGCAGATGCCGCCTACACTGTACAAATTTGTGTTAACTGTAAGCCGAGCTGATTTTAAAGAGCGCGGTATAGAAAAACCTGAAATAAATAAATAAATAAATAAAATAAAATACTGTATTTCATGAAGGCCTCCCTCTTTTTCTTCACCTTTTCAGCTACTTCTTTTGAGAACCATAGCTGCCTCCTTTTCCTGTTACATTTATTTATCTTTCTAACAAAAAAGTTGTTGCCCTTAAAATATCCCCTTTCAGTTTTACCCACTGTTTTTCTACATCCCCCAGCTGTTCCCATCCCACTAATTACTATTTGAGGTATTGGTCATCTTGGCAAAGTTAGTTTTCCCAAAGTCTAAGACCCTTGCTTATGAATGGATTTTATCAGCCCTAGTCCTAATACTGAACATACAATCTGGTGATCACTAGATGCAAGATGATCTCCCACTGTAACATCAGAAATACTTTCCCCATTCGTAAGCACTAAGTCCAGTATGGCCCCATCACATGTAGGTTCTATTACCAGTTGCCTGAATAGTTCTCCCTGTAGAGAATCCAGGATCTCCTTATTTCTAGATGACAGTGCAGCAGGGATGTGCCAATTCACACCTGGCATATTGAAATCATTCACTTCTATTCCCTATGAGGGGGATCTGTATATAACTCCACTAACACACACTACATTCAACTGTCCACACACTCACAAACGGGGAGGAGGTGTGTTAATCCTTGCGAGAAGTACTCTAAGATTCAAAACCCTGGCAACATCTAGCACAGCAAAATGCAATTCAATTATTATACACAACATGCATATTGCCATTTCCCTAACCTACAGAACACCAAATGTCACTACCGATGAGCTCTCCACAATCCTAAGATTAGTCTGTGCAACCATCATCCCCCACAAACCTCTGTTACTACTTGGAGACTTTAACCTTGGATCCACCTCTGCAAAAATAACCGAGACCTTCCTTCTGGCAATGGACTCATTGCAATACACCCAACTCTTAACTGCTCCCACACATAGACTTGGCTCATCTCCAGACCTCATCTTTGCACTCAATCAACTCCTCAAATCCAACAGCATATCAACTCTAATAATAATAATATCAGTCCCATAGCTTGATCACCATATGATACAAATAACTCTCCACACCCACCACAATAACTCACATCCCTAACAACTCCAACCCGTAAGAAAATTCAAAAACTTCAACAAGGAACAATTTCTTAAAGAAACCCTCCCATACCTGAAACAAGAACCCAACGAGCTTGACGATCTGATTCAAACCTGGAACACAACTATCTCAGCAGCAGCAAAGCCTCCTCACACCAGATGCCTCAATCTCCTATGCAGAAATACTGGGTCTGCACCCTGGTATACTGAAACATAAGAAGAGCTAAAAAAACAGTTACAGATTCAAAAGGCGCTGGAGGAAATCCAAGTTCCAAAGCACCAGACTACTCTACCAACATAAGCAACAGGACTATAATAACCTCATCTACCAATGCATAACTACAGGCACATGGTATAGAGAGTGTCCAGGTGGTGCCTAGCATGACATAGTATCTGTAAAACATATGGAGTGGCAAGGGGGGAGGGACATTTTTGCAGCCTAAGTGCATGACCCTGCATTTTTTAGCATTAAATTTCAACTGCCAAATTCTAGACCATTCTTCAAGCTTAGCTGGATCCCTCCTCATGCTATCTACTCCTTCCTGGGTGTCTACTTTATTGCAGAATTTTGTATCATCCACTAACTCCCCATCAGTTCCTGCATCAAATAGAAGACTGTAATTAACATCTTCAAGATAATACAGAACACATCTGTTAACATATTGAAAAGATTACTACACAAATCTAATACTCAAATCTCTCAACAAACCAAGAGAACTATTTGACATGGTTTGGAATCTCACCAAGGAACCAGACCCAAAAGAACAGGAAACTATAAATCCACAAACTTTCGCAGACTTCATCCAGAACAAAAACAAACCACATCAACAAGGCACCATCAAGAACAATGCAGAACCCACAAAAAACATTCAAACCTGGGGCCAATTCAGCATCCCTTCTATTAACCAGATATCCCAAACCATCTCAGCACTGAACGCAAGCACTGCCCCATCTGATCCTTATACAGTAACATGGACAAATCAATAAAAGCAGAGCATTGCCCTTTCATACACAACATAGTATGCTTATCGCTATCCCAAGGCTACATGCCAAATGCCCTCAAACTTTCTACCATTCGTCCAATACCCAAGAAAACAAATCTAAGCAAAAATGACCCAGAAGCATACCGCCCCATCTCATCACTCCCCTTCCTCATTAAATTTATCAAAAGAAAGTGCAGCTACAACTCCAGGACCATCTTGACTCACACATCCCACCCGACCCTCACCAACATGATTTTCAACCTAACCATAGTATTGAAACTCTCCTTATATACCTATTTGACAACCTAATAAGAGGTATAGACAATATAAAGGCTGCATTTATCCTAATCTTCATTGACATCCCTTCAGCTTTTGACATGGTATCACATAACATCTTACTGTCTAGATTAAAAGACATCGGATTCTATGGAACCACAATCAAATGGTTTCAATCCTTCCTCAGTAACAGACACTTAGAAGTAAAATGCAGAAACCATACCTCATCACCTTTCACTGCATCACAGCGTGTCCCACAAGGATCCTCATTGTCTGCAATTCTATTCAATATTTATATTCAGCCCATCTGCAATATCATCAAGAAATACAGAATTCACTATACTTATATGCAGATCACATTATGATATACTCTCCAATCATCCTCAATGACCCAGACTACTCAGAAGTAACAACATGCCTGGAAGAAATGTCAATCTGGTTAATCCAGAACAACCTAAACATCAATTACCCCAAGACCGAAGCCCTCCTTGTCAACCGCAACCCAAGTCCCCCCCTCAACTTCAATCCAGTAAAACAACATTATTATATCCATCAAACCATTACTCAACTATGAATACTTCCGGACCATTTTCCAGAGCATTATCATCCCTATCCTCAACTACTGAAACTCCATCTACTTTGGATTACCCAAGCTGACACTCCATCTTCTACAAATGGTGCAAAATACCGCAGCTTGCATCATAACTGTCTCATATAATCATGATCACATCACCCCTCTACTAAACCAGCTTCACTATCTCCCCATCAGTTCCTGCATCAAATACAAGACTGTAATTAACATCTTCAAGATCATACAGAACACATCTGCTAACATATTGAAAATCCTCATCATCACCGAGTCAAGCAACTGACCCAGATGACGCATCACCAGTCACATCATCACCACCCCCATGGCCTATACAAAATCCAAACAAGCCACATCTCGAAGAGCTATATCACTTGCCACACCTCCCCTATGGAACTCTCTCCCTGACTCATCTCAGACTCCAAGAATTTCAGGAAGATGCTGAAAAAACCCTCTACACTGAATACTTTGGTGACTTACCTAATACTCAACCAGATTCCTATTCCTGCTAGCTCCTCTCTCTCACCCCCCCACCCCCATAACGCCCCCTGTACATTGTTTTGTATAAAAGTTAGCATGAAATATCCTGCATCCCACCTTCCCTCTTGTTCTTTGTATTATATTAAGTTCATTGTAAACCGCTTTGATTTTAGGATAAAGCTGTATAAAAATCCAGCTAAATAAATAAATAAAATAAAAATAACCAATACAAATGGATTTCCATTTCCCTCTATTTTAACCCATAGTGTCTCCCCTCTTCCTTTTAAGCCCTGTAATTCTATTGCTTTAATATTATTTTTGATATATAGTGTCACTTCACCTCCCCTTCTTCCTAGCCTGTCCTTCCTGAATAAAGTATAGCCCGGTATAATTTCATCCCAGTCATGGTTGTCCACGAACCATATTTCTAACCGCCACTAAATCCAAGTCAGTCTCTTCCATTAAAGCCTCAACATCTAGGATCTTATTTCCCATGCTACAGGCATTTATACAGACCACTTTCCAGATGTTGCCCCTATTACCCATTTCTACAGAGATATTTAACGTTTCACTTACCTGGGGGCTCTCTTTATCCATCTCCAATGAATCTAGTTTAAAGCCTTCTTCAGTAGATTAGCCAGTCTGCTGCTGAAGACACTTCAACCTTTCTTAGACAGATGCACACCATCATTGTTCTGCAGCCATTGGAAAATATCCCATGGTCCAGGAAATCAAAACACTCTCGATAACACCATCCACACAATCATGTATTAATCTCCAGGATGCGAGCTTCTCTGTCTCGTTCTTTTTCCTCAACAGAGCCATGAAGTCATGTTTGATATGCTCAGAGGGATTCCTAGCAGTATCATTTGTGCTGACATGGATGAGCAACATTGGATAATAGTCCGTAGGCTTGATGAGTTTCAACAAACTCTCCGTAACTCTCTTTGGCACCTGGCAGACAGCACACCTCTCTGGACATCAAATCTGGTCAGCAGATGGATGTCTCAGTACCCAGGGGCGGCGCTATAATGAGGCTGAGTGAGGCGGTGGCCTCAGGTGGCAACCTTTTGGGGGCGGCAACAATTGCCCCCAAAAAGACTGCCTCACTCGGCCTTAAAAAAAAAAACCCTGGTCAGAAGAGCCACTGCCACTGCCGCCGTGGAAGCAGCAGAATGAAGCGTCCCATGGCAGCGGTCCCCCTGCCTCCCTGGCAAAGCCGTCCTTGTATTATTTCCCTCAGCACCGGCTTTTCAGAGCCACAAAGGGAGAGATTCCCTTTCTCGCGGCTCTGTTACTGTAGTTGAGCCCACCAGCGCTGATGGGAAACAGGAAATGCTTGTTTCCCATCAGTGCCAGTGGGCTTAACAGAGCCACGAGAAATGGAAACTCTCCCTTCGCGGCTCTGAAAAGCCGGCACTGAGGGAGATAATACAAGGAGGGCTCTGCTGGGGAGCCGGGGGGGGGGGGCCGTGGCTATGGGACACTTCATTTTGCTATTGCTGTGGTGGCAGCAGCCAGGCTTTTTTTTTTTTTTTAAATTTCCCTGGGCTGATGGGGGGGTTAGGACTGGAATTGGGCTGATGGGGGGTGGGGGGTTTAGGACTGTTAATGGGCTATGGCCAGGCACATTAGGAAGTACTATAAACACTGACCATTTAAGAACCCATAGCAAACCCGTCATAAACATTTCCCAGAGCTGACATATTCCAGTTAATAAATTCAAAATAAAAAAGTATTTTTCTGCCTTTTGTTATTTGGGCATTTTGTTTTTCAATTGCAATTGCTTCAGTCACTTTCTTCTGGTTTCTTCTGTGTTGTGCTAATTCTCCATTGTCTGCTGTCCATTTGTCTTTTCTTCTCTCTTCTAGAATTTTTTCCATTCTGTCTTCTACATCTGCTTTAACATACTGATCTTTCCCCTTTTGCTGTTTCCCCAATTTCTTTTTTATTCCTTTATCATCCACTCAAATTTCACCCTTCCATCCTCAATCCCCACTTACTCTGCCAATACCCAGCAACTCATAGATTTTCCTTCCCTCCCACACAAAATATCTTTTCCCCCCTCCATCCTCATTCCCCCAGCCCCATCCACTTCTAGTCCTCTCCCAAAATCAGCTGTATTGTAATGAAGATCGCTGACGCACCGGAGGTCAAAAGACATTTCCTGTGTCCCGTCTCTCAGTGCGCCTGCGATCTTCATTACAATACAGCTACCGAAGTGAAGGAAACAATGCTCTTCACTTCGACGGCTGCAATAAGCTTTTTCTGAGCCTGCTGGAAGCTGCTAACGGAGGTGAGCTGACAGCATGCAGGATGTTGTTGGCGTGGGGCCCCCTGAAGCGTGGGGCCTTGTGCCAACAACATTCTTGCTCAATGATCCAATGAATTTCCCTCTCCTTCACTGCCTTAACCATGTTCATCCCACCCATGCATGATGCTCTGTCTGGCTCTGTTTGCCAGCCCTGAAGCATTGCCTTTATTTTTGATAAAATACAAGTCTAGCTATGGCTACCATCCATCATCTGGGTGTGCAGCATAGTCTCCTGTTGTTACCCTCTTATACGTATAACCTGACCCTGCCTTATCCAGCTGTTACTAGTGTGCTCTCAGGGAAAATTAGATGTGTGTATCATTCTGACTAGTCCATTCTACCAGTCTTTCTCTTGTCAGCTCTGCCAGCAGCTGGAAATACAATTGATGATCCAGGCTAGGGATTACCTAAACGTTGTCCTGCAGTGCACTCAGCAGTTGGGAGCTAAGGGATGCAGCAGCCTCTTAAACACCACTTTCTCAACCACCTGCAAGGGCTGGTCATCCAGGGATTTCATTTCCCCAATGCTCTGCTCTTGATATCGCCTTTCGTTTGCCTCAGGACAGAGCTGCAGAGCATCCACACTGTTACTGACTGCTTTAATGAATGTCGGGACTTCTGGCATTCAGCAAAACTATCATAATCCTCTATGACTGATTCTTACTCAAACAATCACAGTGTGCTCTTACCTATAGAGGAACTGCTTACAGGGAAGGGGTAAAGACCTCAGTATATACATCGAACCATTAATCTGGTTTCAGAATACCATCACAAGTAAGAAAAATCTTCCACCATCTTGTATTTCACTATTTTTTCTGTTTTAAAAATTTTCCCAGTTGTTTAAATTTGTTCATTTAATAGAATGGTGTGAAATAATCACCACTTATCTTAGCGTAAGAGTTTTCATCCATCTGCCAAACCCCTGACACTGGCAGCATTTCGCAGAAGCTGCGTCAGAAAGTGTTTCTTCAAAGATCCATTAAAAATTAAAATTAAATACAGAACTACTCTTATTCCTTCAATACCTTGTAAACACAGTCATCTATAATATCTGCTCCTCAGAAGGGCTCCTATTTCAACCCTTACTAATGAATTAAAATGAATCAATGACCCAACTGATAAAAATTAACTAAAATCTACTAGCCTAGCCCTTTAACATTAAAACATAAGATGTGCCATACTGGGTCAGACCAAGGTCCATCAAGCCCAGTATCCTGTGGCCAATTCAGGTCACAAGTTCCTAGCAGGTTCCCAGAAAGAAACTCAGGTTCCACAATGCTTGTAATAATGGTTTATGGATTTTTACTCCAGGAACTTTTCCAAACCATTTTTAAACCCAGCTACACTAACAGCTTTTACTACTTCCTCTGGTAATGAATTCCAGAGTTTGATTACACATTGAGTGAAAAAATATTTTCTCTTATTAGTCTTAAACAAGTTACACTGTAGCTTAATTGCATGTCCCCTAGTCTTTCTACTTTTTGATGGCATAAGCAATCAATCTGTGTTTACCTATTCCACTCCATTCATTAATTTATAGACCTCTATCATATCTCCCCTCAGCCGTCTCTTTTCCAGGTTGAAGAGCCCTAACCTTTTAAACCTCTCTTCATAGGGGTATCCTTCCATCCCCTTCACCATTTTGTTGGCTCTTCTCTGTAACTTTTCTAATTCCGCTATATTCTTTTTAAGATGCGGTGACAATAATCAAGGTGCAGTCGCACCATGGAATGATACAGAGGCATTATAATATCTTTTCTTTTACTCTTCATTCCTTTCCTTATGATTCCTAGCATTTTTTTACCCGCACACTGGGCGGAGAGTTTCAATATGTTATCCACGGTGACGCCTAAATGTTTTTCTTGGGTGGTGTTTCCTATTGTGGGAACTTGCATCATGCAAACATAGTTTGGGTTGTTCTTCCCTAGGTGCATAACTTTGCACTTGTCCACATTAAATTTCATCTGCCATTTGAACATCCAGTCTTCCAATTTATCAATGTTCTCTTGCAATTTTTCACAATCCTCTTGGGCTTTAACAACTTAGAATAAATTTGTGTCCTCTGCAAATTTGATTGCTTCACTCGTTACTCCCATTTCCAGGTCATTTACAATTATGTTAAAAAGTAGCAGTCCTAACACAGCTTCCTTAGGTACTCAACTATTCCTCTTTCTCCATTGGGAATATTGTCCATTTAGCCCTACACTCTGCTTTCTATCTTTTAACCAGTTTCTGATCCACAATAGTACATTGCCTCCTATCCCATGACTTTTTAATTTTCCCAAAAGTCGCTCATGAAGGACCTTGCCAAAGGCTTTATGAAAAAACAGATACTGGCTCACCTTTGTCTACCTGTTTATTCACACCTTCAAAAAAAAACAGATTAGTTATTCCTTGGCTAAGGCCATGTTGGCTTTCTCCCATTAAAACATGACTATCTACATCTTCAATAATTTTGTTCTTTAAAATGGTTTCTATGATTTTGAACGGTACTGACATCAGGCTCACTAGTCTGTAGATTCCCAGATCACCCCTGGAACCCTTTTAAAAATTTGACATTACATTGGCCGGTCACCAATCTTCAGGTATTACAGATGATTTCAATGATAGTTCACAGATTACCAACAGTAGGGCTGCAATCTCATATTTCAGTTCTTTCAAAACCCTTGAATGCATACCATCCGGTCCAGATGTTTTGCTATTCTTTAGTTTATCAAATAGCTGTAATACTTCTTCCCAGTTTATCAATAATTCTTTCAATTTTTCTGATGCATCACCTTTAAATCCCATTTCAGTCATGGGTAACTTCCCTATATCTTCTTCAATAAAGACTGAAGCAAAACATTCATTCATTCTCTCTGCTATGGCCTTGTCCCCTCTTAGTGTCCCTTTTACCCCTCTGTCATCTAATGGTCCAAATGACTCTCTCACAGATTTTTTGCAATGAATGTATTTGAAAATGTTTTTATTATGCGTTTCTGCTTCCACAGCAAACATTTTTTTTCAAATTCTCTCTTTGCCTGCCTTATCAATGTATTGTATCAAACTTGCCAGTGTTTATGTTGTTTCCAGCTTTTGTCATTTGGCTCCTTTTTCCATTTCCTGAAAGATGCTTTTTTTGCTACAACAGCCTCTCTGACCTCACCTTTAAATCATGAAAACAGTTTTTTTTACTTCCTTCCACTTTTCTTAAAGTGTAGAATAGTTGGTCTAGACTTCCAAGATAGTATTTTAAAACAATGTCCATGCTTTAACCCAGTGGTTCCCAAACATATCCTGGGGGACCCCCAGCCAGTCGGGTGTTCAGGATAACCACAATGAACATGCATGAGAGAGATTTGCATGCAATGGAGGCAGTGTATGCAAATCTCTCTCATGCATATTCATGCAAGGTCGGGGGTTCAAATCCCACTAGAGGACAGCAACCTTGGGCCGGAAGGACTGGGGTTTCTAGTCCCACAGATGCTCCTTGTGGTCTTGGGCAAGCCACTTAACCCTCCATTGCCCATGTTCCCTGTAAGTATTAGTGTATGTGTCTCATATCCCCGTGCGTTCCAGCAGCTGAGAGCATAAAACCTGAATGCTCTATTTCTGGTAATTTTGGTACGTTTTAATATTTCGCTGGGAATCGATAGTGTGTTGGCAGTGCTTGTTCTTCTTTCTCTGTTTGCTGGCATGGGGTGGATGAGGTCCAGTAAAGCTGAGGGGGCCATCTTGTTAATAATTTTGAACGTGATGATGGTTGCTTTATATGATAGTCGGCAGTAAATTGGCAGCCAGTGTAGGCTTTTGAGGATCGGGGTGATGTGGTCGGCTCTAGATGTTCCGCTCAGGAATCTTGCGGCTGTATTCATTGCTAACTGTAAGGGGCTAAGGGTGTTTTTGGGAAGGCCATGTAGGATTACATTGGCGTAATCAAAATGGGGGATCACCAGTGCTTGGAAGACTGTTCTAAAATCTTCTGGGTGTAACAGCGGTCGGAGATGTCGTAGGGTTCGTATCTTGTGATATACTTGTTTGATTATGTTGTTGATGTGCGTTTTGAAATTGAGTTCTTGGTCCATAGTCACACCTAGATAGCGGATGTAGGGTCGGCTTTTAAGTTCTGCATCTCTTGTCTTTATGGTTGTCGGAGGTATGAAGGACTGGTTCCTTGTCACAAATAGAACTTCTGTCTTCTTAAAGTTAATTTTAAGACTTTGGGAAAGGAGCCAATCCATTATGGCATTGAAGCAGTTTATCAATTGGGTGAAATCTGGGGATTCAATTGTAAATGGAGTGAAGAGTAATACATCGTCTGCGTATAGTAGACAGGAGATGTTAAATGATCGAATTATATCACATATCGGTTGCATGTAGATATTAAATAGGAGTGCTGAGAGGGATGAGCCCTGGGGTACTCCATAGTGTTGTTTGAAAGGCATGGAGGTCGTAGATCCCGTTCTTATTTGCTGCCATCTGTCGGTTAAATAAGATTTGCACCAGTTCCATGCTGAGTCGCTTATCCCTTTATCATGAAGCCGGATCAGAAGTTGTTCATGGTTTACAGAGTCAAATGCTGCGGCTATGTCGAGGAAAATTAGTGCGTATCCTTGCTTGATGGAGTCTATCCCATTGAGTGTATTGATGAGGGTGGTGAGGAGTGTTTCGACACCATGAGATTCTCTGAAGCCATGTTGGCTTGAGTCGAGGGGTGCATTGGTGTCGATGTGATCCTGTAGCTGTTGTTGTACCACCTTTTCAATTATCTTTGCTAGCAATGGGATGCTGGATATGGGTCGGTATGACTCGGCCTTGAGGGCATCAAGTTTGGTGTTCTTCAAGAGGGGCCTGATGGATGCCTGCTTAAGGCTTGATGGGAACTGTCCGGAGGAGAAAGAGAGGTCGATGATTTTGGTTATTATCGGACTGATTTCGTGTCGTAATGCCTTTATCCAGCGCGCTGGACAAGGGTCATTGGGGGCCGTGGTGGTGTTGATGCTTGAGATGATGCTTTCTAAGCTTTTTTGTGATGGTGTTGAGAAGGTAGTGAGCTGCTTGGGTGGGCTCATGGTGGGGCGGGATAGTGTGGCTTTACTAACGTTGTTGGATTTGGCTATCAGGTGATCGGCATAGTCTTGAGGGAGTATTAGCATTGGTTGTGAGGCTGATGGTTCCTTCGTTAGGGACTTAACTATGCTGAACAGGTCATGAGGCTTGTCAGAGATCGGTTCAGCCGCTCAGCATGGTATTCTTTAATTTTAGATGATACAAGATTTCGATGGGCTTGCAGGTAGGAGTTGTAGAGTGTCAGGTCTGATGTGGATCGTGAGCGTCGCCATCTTTTTTCTAGTTTCCTGAGGGCACATAGGGAGGATTTTAATTCAGCAGTATACCAGGGGGCAGGTCTCTTCTTATCTGGTTGTTGCTCGATGATGCGTGTTTTTGTTGGGATAGGTACGTATGCATAGGAACTCAGGTTATTAGACCACGATGCCAGTACCCCTTCAAGAATTGGTGAGGTAGTGTTGATATTGGGGAGGACATTTCTGATGATCTCTTCACCATCGAAAGGTCTGAAGTGTCGAGGGTAAGGTGTTGTATTTTCCACTGGTTCATGGGTGTTTTCTCCTTCTTGGCTTAGGGGTATTTGGAAGCTGATTAGGTTATGATCAGACCATGGTACTGGTGAGATGGTGATATTGAACTTGTGGTCAGGTTTTACCTCTGGTCGGGGGCTGAAGATGAGGTCTAATGTATTCCCTTTTTGGTGTGTGGGGGCATTTACTATCTGCTCATAGTGCAAGTTACTGAGTGCTTCTAGTAGGGCACTGGAGTGGATATCATTTAGAGCTGGGAGATTGAAATCACCCAGTAGCCAGTTAGGTTTACGTGCGTTTTGGGGGTTAGATGCTAGATCCATTATAGTTGCGAGATCATCAGTAGATGGAGATGGAGACCTATATATTAAGTTGATTGTGTTGTGTTTGTTCGCAATCGAGATAGTATCAAGGTGGTTTGAGCTGTTGGTGAAGATTGTTTGATAATGTAGGTCGGTTTTAACTAGAATGAATGCACCACCACCTCTGCGGTCAGTTCTGTGACAGGCATGGAATGTGAAGTTAGGAGGGGTGAGGAGGTTGATGAGGATTGAGTCAGAGCTGTTGAGCCACGATTCGGTCACCAGTAGCATGTCTAGATACATGTGACATTCAGTGCAAAAGAGTTGAAAGTTCCCATCTCACTTCTGGACTGCTGTCTGCATCTTAGTTTTAAGGTTTTGTTTAGGTATTTAAGTTGTTTACTTACTTAAATTTGCTGAGGATGCTTATACTAAAACAACTTTACCTACTACATGTAATGAACTTTGTTCACCTCTAATTAATCTCAGGTCCTTAATTAATCTATTCCTGATGAACATAACCAGCCACACCTGAAAGTGAATATAGGCACCTCCTTCCCTTTAATAGGTTGAAAAAGTCTATGAAGCTGGGGTGGGTGGGAGTTGCGGTGGGATGGAGGGAAAGAGGACTTAAAAGCTAGCTTGCTACACAGTGCCCTGACCTATGTTTCTAAGGTAATGTCTTACCAATTTCCTGGGTGATTCACATAGTCCTTGGTTTGATAAAGGGGGCCTTTCAAATTGCCCCTTTTGATCTGCTGCTTGGCCTTAGCACCTATTTAAGACAGCTTCACAGATTGTTTGCCTCCTAACTGGAAGGCCTCTTTGTAAAGGTCACTAGAAACACATTTATTTATATCTACTCAGAGATGATTCATTCTACTTATATGCTAAGCTATACTCTGATTTTATTTAAATATAAAGCACTCTAGAAACAAATTTATTTCTACTCAGAGACTGTTTAATCTAATTTGTATGCTAAGCTATATTCTGATTTGATTTAAATAAAAAGCTCTCTAGAAGCAAGTTTATTACATTAACTATTTACTCGATTTTACTTTCTATACTAAGCTATGCTCTGATCTGATTTAAATGAAAAGCTCTCTGGTGGTACTAAGACCTGACTGTCTCAGCAAAAACACTGAATTCTAAAATATACAGATTTATCAGTTTTAACCGAAAAATTTATTTTTCCCCCCAAGATTTATAGTATTTTCCAGAAGACAAACAAGTGCAGATCTTTTTTTTCCAACGGAAGCAGTCCCTTTTGGTAGTCCTTCAGATATCGCAGGCAATTTCCCATGGAATCTGATTTTTATACAGTGCAGCTCCCTAGGGTTCGGATTGGGTTGGAGAGTTGGGGGGGGGGGGGGGGCTATGGTTGGCAACCACCAAGTAAATTTTGAGTGGTGGCTACCAAAATCAGGCTCAATCATGGCGGCAAATGTGGCCATGAGGCCCGATAATACGGGCAATGTCATGGAGGTGATAGGGCTACTCCATGCTATGATCAGGCCTCCCCTCGCACAATATTGTCACTGTTGCAGTGCATCTATCTGCGGCCCTGACAATATAAAAAACTTAAGTGTGTGCCTCCCATAAGCACCGATCCACCTATCCTCTAGCCTCTTGCTAGTGAGAGGGTAAAGGGCAGCATCTCATGACAGTGGCCATTTTGAACTGGACACTGGATGGGGCAGGAGCGTATAGGATTACTCTTGCTCCTTTCCTACCCTAGACCACCATAGATTATAAAGTGAGTGCGGGGAGGGGGCCTCAGGGGGATGATGTGGCCACTGGCCCCTCTTGCTGGCTATCTAGATGGGATTTACTTTTTATTAAGAGAAGGTGGGAGATGGAGGTAGGAGGCTCCCACTTTTTACATCTGAATCGGGAGGGAGGCAGGGTGCTTAGCTGACTGGCTAGCAGGACTTTTTTCAGAAGGGTTGTTTTGATCCCCCCTGGGCAGCTCACAATGGGGATTGGGAGCTTTCTAGGGGGATCGGTGTTTAGGGGGGGCACACAACCTTTTTATATTGTCAGTGCCATGGATAGCTGCACCATGGCACTGACAGTATTGGGGGGGGGGGGGTGGCAGGTCCAATTGTGGCAGTTGGAGGGCATGGCAGCGATTGAAGCACAGAGCTGCTGACAGCTATGTATACCTGATCACTACTATCCCTTCACGTGGATTTACTGCGGGACCTGCAGTGTCTGCTTCTCAGGCACTGCGGGAGTTTTGCCATGGTATCTGCCTAGGCCAGTAATATGGGGTCCCTACGGGAAATCCAAACCTCTGTGCTAACTGTAGGACCTCCCCTTGGAGCTCCCCCTGCAGATACCATAAATGTTTGCCCCTTATTGTGCAGTTTTGGCTGCTAATGCAATATGCTAGCAGCCAAAACTAACGTGGTTTAATAGACATACTCCTATATGTTAAAGAGGGCATTGAGTCACAGAGGATAAATGTTTTGCAGGAAACAAAATGCACTGTAGAATCTCTATGGATAGTAATTCCATGTTAAAAGGGGAAGGGAATGACAGTCATGGTGTACTATCATCCACCTATCCAGAATAAACAGATAGATGATGAAATGCTAAAAGAAATCAGGAAAACCTAACAAGCATTATAAGACAGTCATAATGGGTGAATTCAATTACCCTGGTATTGACTGGGTCAATGTCACAGCATGACATTCTAGGGACATAATGTTTCTAGATGAAATAAATGACTGCTTCATGGAGCAGCTAGCTCATGAACCAACAAGAGAGGAAGCTATTTTGGACTTAATTCTTAGTGGTACACAAGATCTGGTGAAAGAGATAAGGGTGTTGGGGTCACTTAACAATAGTGATAATAGCATGATTGCATTTGATTTAATAAATGGAGGGAGGATAGCAAGGAAATCCACAGCACTAGACTTGAACTTTCAAAAGGAAAACTATGATACAATGAGGAAAATGATTAAGAAAAATCTAAACAGAGCAGCTGCATAGATCAAAGGCTTATATGATGCATGGACGTTATTTAAAAATATTATATTGGAAGTCTAGACCAGATGTATTCCACACTTTAAGAAAGGTGGAAGAAAAGGAATACGACTATCAGAATTGTTTAAAAGTTAGGTCATCAAGGCTGTTATAACCAAAATAAACCATCCCTTAGAACAGAGATGTCGAACCTATAGCATGCATGCCCAAGGTGGTACGCAGGAAAAAAGGTTTGGCACGAGGCAGCTAGCAGCATGTCCTCCTTATTTTTTCCATGATCATAATAAATACTTAGCAATAATTCTCTGATTGAATCTATACTAACTTTTACTGGACAAGCTTGATATTGTTAGTATTAAAATGACTGAAACATTCTAAATCTTTTTTTAAAACGGTGAACTAAAATGGCATAATGAGGGTGGGGGGATCTCTCATGCTGGTTTGGTGCCAGATGGATGGTTGCGAGAACAACCATTTTGAAATCCTAGTATATGAGCGATAAGAGAGGATAAGGATTGTCGTTAGCTCTGCTTTAAGTGTTTCCTTCTGTTGCATGTAAGTTTTCACTGGCTATAAATTTATAAGAATAGTAAATACTGTATGCCGTTTAACGTGGTTTGAACATGTTTTATACTGACTTCTTAATACTTTTTTTGTTATAATTATTTTCCATCAGTAAAATTTACATATTGGTTTTCAGGCTTCAGACAGTTCATAGTCGCCATCTTGGATCCTCCTCCCAAGTCCAATGTTTTATGATGATAAAAGCTCAACTGGTGGTAACAGACTGCTTGAATAGCAAGCTGCCATCCAGCCTCGTAAGACCTCAAATAGCCCGAAGGTGATTTCATAGGGTGGGTCAAGTTTCTGTTATCCAGGTCTTGGTGTGGAACCAAACATGCCCCATGCACAGCTTAGATCTTGACATATACTGCAACACATTTAAACTGACAAGTCCAGTCTTTTATGATAACAAAAGCCCATCTGGTTGGCTGTGTCCTCTCCTGTGAAGTTTCAATACAAGTAGAGGCGAGAGTGACAAACCTCGGCACATAGGGCCCGATTCTGTCCTGCACATAGATCCCCTCCGTGCATCCAATTTGAACCAGTCACACAGATGGGATTGCAATTCTGATCTCGCGGTGCACGTCTAGTTCTGCAGGATTAGAATCGTAAACAGTCCTGCACGTGCAGGCTGGAACTGAGATTCAGTCCAGCCTGCACACACAGGACTGCCCTTGGCTAACTCAGTCAAGGCTCCTTAATGGAGCCGCGGCACTATGATATCATGTTGCCATAACATTCAATACCAGACCCAGCTGAACCTTGCCTGGTGTGCTTAAATTCATTCAAATGATCTATGCCACTGATTTAGTGCTTATTCCAAAGCGGGTCTCAGACTAGGAGCCACGGCAAAAACAACTGCCTTTTCTTACTCCTCTTTTTGCATCAATGACCCATTTTTCGTTTTGTATGTGTATATAATTTTTAAATCAGTCATCAAAATCCTAACATGTAGCAAAACGTGAATAGAATCGTGAAACATAGCAGCGCTGTGTCTGGCGTTGGGACGCGAGAAAAATACTAAAGATAAGCCTGATTCTATTCACGTTTTGCTACATGTTAGGATTTTGATGACTGATTTAAAAATTATATACACATACAAAATGAAAAATGGGTCATTGATGCAAAAAGAGGAGTAAGAAAAGGCAGTTGTTTTTGCCGTGGCTCCTAGTCTGAGACCCGCTTTGGAATAAGCACTAAATCAGTGGCATAGATCATTTGAATGAATTTAAGCACACCAGGCAAGGTTCAGCTGGGTATGGTATTGAATGTTCTGCCATTAGAGTAATTTATTCATTTTTCGGCTCAACTGTACAATTACTCGCAAGTTTAAAGACCATATATGATCATGTTGCCATGGCACCGTGGCTCCATTGAAGAGTCGTGATGCTGGCCACCTGAAAGGGGGTTTATTCCCAGCAGCCCGACCTCCGATCTGGCCTCCTAAAGCCAAGGTTGGGCTGCGGGGAATAAACCCTGGCCCTCCCTTCCCCATCCACACCCCGGGCTCTGCAAAACTTCATGTCCAGGGAAGTTATTCCACCTCAGAAGTGGAATAACTTCCTTGAACATTTTGCTGGCCCTGGACATATAGGGCCAACATTAGACTCGGCCCTGTACATCCAGGGCTGGCGACTGCACACTGCCCGCCCAGACTCCGCCCCTGGGCCTCCCATTCCCCGCCCCATCCAACTTCCCCACACAACCAGCGGGGAAGTTAGTCGGGGGCAGGAGCTGGCACGAATAATAGGGATGGACATCCCATAGTGGTTTTCACTAGTTGCTCTGATGTTGATCAGGTGTTCATTGTGATGTCGCTAACTCTCTTGTAAACCATAAACCATGGTGAAGGATTATACTTCAGACTGTGGTACAGAATATATGAAATGGATCATTTGTACCGTGATATGGGAAAAGGATGAGAGGGAGCTGAGGGAAAAGTACATGCACATCTGTAAAACCGTGCACATCTGTAACTGATACAATCTCCAGATGTTTTTAGTTTCATCTGGGAATTAAGTCGGTGAGATTGCAGTAGCTCACAGTTGCCTGACTAAAATTTGTCTGCAAATATAAGCTATGAATATATGATCTCTGTTTCAAAGAGATACTACGCTTTCATGCCTCTCTTTGATTTTTGCACACAGTACAAGTGCATGCTTGTCCTAAGCCTGGCCCACATGCTGTTAGATGAATGTTGTTCTTATTACTTCTGACTTTCAATCTATGTATGAAACCTAATCTAACTCTTGCAGTCGGTTCTAAGGACTACTAAAGAGTTGGTTCATAACACAACCTTCATTGATTAGAAAAAACACCCTAAGTTCCAAGTGTTTTAGAACAAAGGCCTGATGGCAAACATTTAATTGTAAAGAATTTGGACAGCATACTATATAGTATTTTAAATTAAGAAGATTGTTTAACATCAGCTGTTGGAGGGTGAAAACTAAAACTTTGGGAACAAACAGAGATTATTAATCATCTAATTACAATTGTACTTTGTGTACTATACTAATATTCACCAACTGAAATCAATACAGGCTCCAAGCGCTAAGGATTTTTGCCATAGGTGCATAATAGAGAAAGTTCTTTATTGAATGGGGCCCTAAGCCAACATCACAATGTTCTCTTCCCATTAATTGGTTAGAAGGAAATCAATGCCTATGAAATCTCAGCCTGCCTCAGCCTTCTGAAATCTACCACCATTGTTCAGTGGTCAAAACTGCAAGGATCTGGAAAATGGCATCCTATTGTTGCTTTCCGATAATGAATGAATGCAATCTGCAGTCTAATCGTATACTGACATTTCAATAGCTTCCCATACCATGAGAACTACTATTTGTTTATACATTTTTATAACTACAGTATATGTAAGTCCCTTTGTTTATGTTTGGCTTTGTTCTTCTTTTCGATAGTCTTCATTTGATCTCTGTTTCCTTTTCCTTTCTCTGGCAGCTCTGATAGGACCAAGAGCTCTTCTTTCCATTGGTATGCTTCATGGCATGTTCAAGTACATACTTCTGGGTCCTTTTACTAAAGGGCTTTAGCTATTAATGTGGGTTCTGGTGCACCTTGTGGTCTTGGGCAAGCCACTTAAGCCTCCATAGCCCATGTTCCCTGTAAAATAGTTATCTCCAAGTTATAATACCCTGTTCAATGTAATTTCAGTTTGTTCAATGTAAACCGCACTGATGCAGAATAGGGCAGTATATAAGAGAATGTAAATAAATAAATAAAATGCTGGGACACATGTTGACAGCTATTACGGAGCTATGAAAGTACTGCTGGATTTGCCATGCCGGAGGATTAATTCTAAGCGTCTTCAAAATTCCTTGACGTTACTTTTTCAATCAAGACAGGGTTTAATTAATAAAAGAAAGTTTTGGTAATACATTTGGGTTTGAAGCAGCAAAATTGTGGGCTAAATTACCTGTAACAGTAAAGGGGATTTCTTTGTCTACAATGTTTCATAAAAAAAACTTAAATCCTGGTTGTTCTTTTAATATCCTACTTGTAAATGTTTCTAGTAATTTTAATGTAAATTGTGCTGAACTAATTTTTAATTGGGAGTGCAGTGGTATAGAAATGTTTTATAATAATAATAATTTTGAGACTAAAGGGTATGCTTACTAAGCAGCAGTAGCGGCTTTCTACAATACCGGAGCCGCAGCCCCAGTGATGGGGCCGCAGCTCCGATATCGCATGGATGCCACTACCGCTGCTTAGTAAATATATTCCTAACTGTCTATGGTGTGTTGGGGGAGCAAATGGGCGGAGTGAGAGTCTGCACTCAGAGCTCCTGTGCTAACTGCAAGGTAGTCACTTTGTGTACACCCATGCTACATTTAAACTACTAGGAACACAATTTTAATGTCCCCAACAGTTAAACCAGTTAGTGTCACACCTAACATGCTATAGTTTGGGCACTATTGGAGCATCAGATGCAACACCATAGGGCCATTTATTAAAGGGCAACTTGTGTAATTGCTAAAAAAAAAAAAAAAACATGGCAATTATCTCCCTGGATCCAAGCCTATGCTACTTTCCTGAAATATTATGTTTTTTTCAGGATAACACCAATAATCTATGGGCCCATTTACTAAAGTATACTTCCAAATTAATGTGCCGAAATAATGCACATTAAAACATTAACAGAACTTAAGTACATAATTAGTAAATAGGCCTCACTGAAAATAATGAGTTTACATTTTTTAAGTATGTTAAAATCATATTAATAACTGTTAGCATTTTAATGCATTGTAGATAAATGAAGTGTCGAGAAAGAGAAAGGAGAGAATTACAATTTATCGTCAGTTTCCTAGCTTGAATTGAAAGGGGTCTGCTGTGTGCTATGAAATTCCTTGTAAATGCTACTATATATCTGTGAAATGAGTGTAGACCAAAAATGCTCCTGATGAGATTGTGGGAGACCAATGAGGAGGAGGTTGCAATAATCAAGATGGGTGATGATAAGGGAATGTACCAGAATCTTAGTGGCACACAAAGAGATGAAAGGACGAATCTTGTTAATATTATAGAGAAAAAAAATGACAGGATTTAGCAATTTGTTGGATATGGGAAGAGAATGAAAAAGTGGAATCAAAAACAACCCCAAGTTTGAGAGCTGAGGAAATAGGACAAACAAATGTGTTATCAACCGTGATGGAGAAAGGGGGAAGGAGGGAGGAGAGGTTAGGGAAAAATTAGAAGCTCAGTTTTGGCCATTTTCAATTGCAACTTAGGCAAGCGATCATCACCATGAGGATTAAAAGGGACGTGATCAATGATCCGCCACCGAAGATGTTGGAACTGAGGTTCATGTTGCAAACAATGACTTAGAAACATAGAAACATGATAGCAGAAAAAGACCATATGGCCTATCTAGTCTGCCCTTCCATACCACCCACTACAAGAGTCCCCTTTTTTCCTTTAGAGAGCTTCGTGTTTGTTTCATGCTTTTTTGAATTTAGATACTGTCCTCATCTCTAACACCTCCATTAGGAGACTATTTCATGCATCTACCACTCTTACCATAAAGAAATATTTCTGCATATTACTCCTGACACTATCCCCTTTCACCCTCATCCTATGTCCCCTCGTAGCAGAGCTTGCTTTCAATCAAAACAGGCTCTCTTCCTGTGCATTTATGCCATGGAGGTATTTAAACATTTCAATCATATCACCTCTGTCCTGCCTTTCCTCTAAATTCATATTAAGGTTCTTACGTCTGTCCTCATATGCTTTATAACGAAGACCATTAACCATTTTAGTAGCCACCCTCTGCACCGACTCCAACCTGCTTATATCCTTTTGATGGTGCAGTCTCCAGAATTGCACAGAATACTACAAATGAGGTTTCACCAAAGACATACAGAGGCACTATCACCTCCATTCTTCTGCTGGCCATTCCTCTCCCAATGCACCCAAGCATCATTCTAGCTTTCACCATCGTCTTTTCTACCTGTTTAGCTACTTTGAGATTGTCAGACACAATCATGCCTAGGTCCCGTTCTTCTTTTGTGGACAGAAGTACATCACCCACTATACTGTACCGCTTCCTTGAATTGTTGCAGCCCAAATGCATGACCCTACATTTTTTAGCATTAAATCTCAACTGCCAAATTGTAGACCTTTCTTCAAGCTTAGCTAGATTCCTCCTCATGTTATCTACACCTTCCTGGGTGTCTACTCTGTTACAGATTTTGGTATCACCCACAAAGAAGAAAACCTTACCCGACAGCCATTCTGCAATATCATTAACAAAGATGTTAAAAAGAATCGGACCAAGAACAGATCCCTGCAGCATTCCACTGGTAACCTCCTTCTCCTCAGAGTGAACTCCATTTACCTGTACCCTTTTCCGCCTCCCACTCAACCAATTTCTAACTCAAGCAGTAACTTTAGGGTCCAACCCAAGGGTGCTTAGTTGGTTTATAAGTCGCCTGTGAGGAACACTGTCAAAGGCTTTACTGAAATCCAAATGCACCACATCTAGGGCTCTCCCTCAGTCCAACTCCCTGGGCACCCAGTCAAAGAAATCAATCAGATTTGTCTGACAAGACCTGCCTATGGTGAATCCATGCTGCCTCAGATGCTGCAATCTGTTGGACTCCAGAATCCTCACTATTTTCTCTTTCAGCAGTGTTTCCAATAATTTACTCACCACCGAGGTTAAACTAACTGGCCTGTAGTTTTCAACCACATCCTTACTTCTGCTTTTGTGTAAAGGGACCACATGTGCCTCTCTCCAGTCCTCTGGCACCACCCCATACTCCAAAGAGGCATTGAAAAGGTCAGTCAGTTGAGCTGCTAGAACATCCCCAAGTTCCCTCAGTATTCTTTGATGTATCGCATCTGGTCCCATCGCTTTGAACATTTTTCATTTAGCTAATTCATCACAAACACAGTCCTCCAAAAATTGATTGAGATGCTCCTTACTTTTCTTCCTGTTTGTGGATGTTGTCTGAAGTCCTGCTCCAGGCCCTTCATCTGTGAACACAGAATGGAAATATTTGTTAAATAATTCCACTTTATCGTTATCAGCTTCTACATACAGTGCATTGCAAAAGTATTCATCCCCTCTGTGTTTGTCCTGTTTTGTCGCATTGCAGCCTGGAATTAAAATGGAGTTTTGGAGGTTAGCACCATGTGATATATACAACATGCCTACAACTTTGAAGGTGTAAAATATCCTTTATTGTGAGACAAACAATAATTATGACAAAAAAAAACCCCTGAAAGCGGGAGTGTGCATATGTATTTACCCCTCAAAGCCAATATGTTGCAGAGCCACCTTTTTCTGCATTTACAGCTGCAAGTGTCTTGGGGCATGTCTCTATTAGCTTAGCACATCTAGCCACTGGGATTTTCACCCATTCCTTAAGGCAAAACTACTTCAACTCCTTCAAGTTAGATAGTGTAGGTGTACAGCAATCTTCAAGAAATGCCACAGATTCTCAATTGGATTGAGGTCTGACCTTTGAATGGGCCTGCCTTTAAAACAGCTTCAGCAGTATGTTTAGGATCATTGTCCTGCTGGAAGGTGAACCTTCCTCCCAGTCTCAAATCTCTGGCAGAATGAAACAGGTTTTCCTCAAGAATTGCCCTGTATTTAGTGCCATCTATCGTTCCTTCAATTCTGACCAATTTTCCTGTCCCTGCCAATGAAAAACATTCCCACAGAATGATGCTGCCACCACTATGTATCACTGTGGAATGGTGTTCTTGGGGTGATGGGAAGTGTTGGGTTTGCGCCACATATGGTGTTTCCCATGATCGTCAAAATGTTCAGTTTTCATCTTATCTGACCAGAGAACCTTTTTCTATGTATTTGGGGGATCCACCACATTCTGCTGTCCTGTTTATTTAAGCAATGGCTTTTCTCTGGCCACTCTTCCATAAAGCCCCACTCTGTGCAGCGTACGACTTAAAGTGGTCCTATGAATGAATACTCTCTTCTCCGTTGTGGATCTTTGCAGCTCCTTCAGTGTTATCCTTGATGTCTTTGTAGCATCTCTGATTAATGCCCTCCTTGCCCAGTCTGTGAGTTTTGGTGGGTGGCCTTCTCTTGTCAGGTTCATAGTGGTGCCATATTCTTTCTATTTTGTTATAATGGATTTAATGGTGTTCCGTGGGATATTCAGAATTTGGGATATTTTTTTTATAACCCAACCCTGATCTATACTTCTCTATAACTTTGTCTCTGACCTGTTTGCAGTGCTCCTTGGTCTTCATGTTGCTTGTTTAGTGGTGTTGCAGAGTCATGGGCCTTTCATAACAGGTATATTCAATCAAAAAACAGCAGCCCCTAACTCCCCCACAGACCTCGGATCAGCATTGGGTGAGTAAGCAGGAAGCCAAGCTCCTTCCCGAACAATGCACCCAAGGCCAATCCAGAGTCTGCAAAGAAATTTAAAGGCACCAGCAGCAGCGGGCACGCCCGTGCCTGGCGGGCCCACACCTGAGGACCTCGCCAGAGGGCCCTTTGGCATGGCCCTTAGGCGAGGACCTGAAACATCAACAACAAACGCCATAAATAGAAGAAAAGCAACATAACAGCCTTCCACATGAAGAAGTGAATATCGCAAACAGACAAACCCTGAATCAAACACAAACTACAACAGCAGTGCAAACTAAGGTACCAAATTATAATCTTTTCTACACCTCCAGAAGACCAGACTACCCTTATACCAACCCAATATCGAACAAGTATAGCCACAGCCAGACTAAGGGAGTTCCCCCGACACCCCAACCTCACCTATCAATATTAATTAAACACCACCAAAAAAAATAAAAAAAAATGGCTAATTATCACTATCTTATTTATGCAGTATTCATATTGATACTGCTATAATAGCATACCTACACCTGCCAAAGCTTTGAATGTTCCTTAACTACATTACAACCTACCCACATATGGTATATCCCCATATGGCAACCATCTGGTACCTTATCCAACAAAAGAACTCATCATCTCATAAATATAAAACTTACAACCGGAAAAAAGTGAACCATCTTAACGCCTTTCTAAATGCTCCTATCACATGCACCCTGGTCAATGCAAGATCAATAAGAAACAAGACTTACACAATTAAAGACTACCTAGGCTCAAACAAAACAGGTATCCTTTTTATCACTGAATCCTGGCTATCGGACACTGATCAAGTTATCCTCAACCAGATCACTCCAGAAGCCTACTCCTCATTCAACTGTACCAGAAACAATAAAAGAGGGGGGGGGGGGGACTCTTATACTAGCAAAATCTCAATTCAAATTCAAGACACTTACATCTAACAGCTCAGATGACTCAAATTCAATCACTATAACAAACAACTACTTAACCCTCAGCCTCACCTATAGAGCACCCTCTGCTAAAAATGAAGAACTATCCAAAGTGCTTGAGACAGTATGTGCCTATAACTCTACACAAAAACCCCTTATAGCCCTGGGAGACTTCAACCTCGGATCTACCAATAAAAAGGAAGCCAAATCCTTTATCAAAGCCATCGAAGCCCTCCACTACCAACAAATAATAAAATCCCCCACACACCAATCTGGTACAACCCCTGACCTTATATTCATCCCACAAACAATGGTAGACCAAAACAACATTATTTGCCCCATAATAACCCCTATACCATGGTCAGATCACCATCTAATAAATTTCAACCTATGTATTGCATGTCCTCCAGTACAAGAACATATGCAACAATGCCACAGGAAATTCAAAATATTTAACAAGGAAGAATTCCTAAGAGAAGTTATCCCCGAGTTACCACAAAACACAGACAACATTGATGATACAATAAACTACTGGAATAGCTTGATATGCAATAAAGTAACTGCACCTAACAAAAATTCATCTTCCTCACACAGACCAAAAATGGCTCCCTGGTATTCTGATGAAATCAGAACTGTCAAACAAACCTTAAGAAGACTGGAGAGAAAATGGAGACAAACAAAAGATCCAGAGCTCCTACACCAATATAGAGGACATCAAAACCAATACACTACTACTATCAATCGATCCAGACAAGAATATCACACCAAACTCATTATGAGCTCAATTAATAAACCTAAGGAACTATTCAACATTATGAGAACTCTCACCAAAGACCCACATAAATACAACACACCAGAAATACACCCCAAAATAATGTCTGATTATCTAAACAACAAACACAATAATCATAACCATACTAAATTGATGACAATTAACCAACCCCACAACATTGTACTCAGAGAAATATGGGGAACCTTCAATATCCCATCCACTCAACAAATTGAAGATATCATTTCATCATTTAACACTACTACTTCACCAGCAGATCCATACCCCGCAGCCTGGCTATAAGCAACAAAACAACAAATCAAATCCTCCATTCACAACATAACGTTCACATCACTCACCTAAGGATACATGCCGACAACTCTCAAAAAAGTCATTATATGACCACTACTCAAAGACGCATCACTCAACCTGAACGACCCAGCTGCCTATAGACCAATCTCCAGCTTACTCTTCATCGCGAAAATAATAGAAAAAACTGTTCAAAGACAACTTCAGGACCACCTCAACCAACATGCTCCATTAGATCAACATCAACATGGATTCAGACCCAGCTATGGCACTGAAACACTTCTATTATCACTGCTCAACAGCATTATAAGATGGATAGACAATACAAGAACAGGATTTATCCTCATCTTTATGGACATATCCTCAGCATTTGATACAGTCTCCCACAGCATACTACTTCAATGCCTACAAGAAATTGGCCTACATAATGATACGCTAATATGGTTCAAATCATATCTCTCCAATATTTAGCTGTATTTATATTTAGCTGTATTTATATCCCGCTTTTCACTGGGTCAAAGCGGTCAATTGGGGGATACATTTAACACGAGGGGATATGAGACACATACGCTAATACAATAGACAACAACAAGTGAAATGTGGTACAGTCAAATCAAAGTCCTTCCCTATAAACCAAGGAGTCCCTCAAGGATCAACCCTCTCTGCAATTCTGTTTAACATCTACATAAAACCAATATGTGAAGTGATAAAAAACCACAAAATACAATATAAAATATATGCTGATGACATCATGGTATACGCTCCTATAGAAATACACAACCCAGACCTCTCGAATATAACAGCATGCGTAGAAGACATGATCAACGTCCAATGTAATGTAATGCAATGTTCTCTCACATGATGTATATTATGTAAATAATACTATGTTTAAATGTGTGTAAATAGTTAATTTAATTTTTGACCATCCAAGTTGAGCTACCTGTTATCTGTATTTTTACGGTTAACCCACCGTAAAATATAATTGTTCCATGTAAACCGCACTGATGTTGAAGAGCGCGGTATATAAGAGTAATAAATAAATAAATAAACTGGCTTAATAACAACAACCTAACAACAAATTACAAAAAGACAGAGGCACTCTTCGTCACCAGGGACACATCATTTACCCCAATACAATCAATCAAAATACAACAAAAACATATAACAGTGAGAAAAGAAGTTAAATACCTGTGAGTCATAATAGATCAAAACCTGACCATGCAACCACACATAACAAAAACAACCGCAAATGCCTACTACAAGATGAAGACAATAAGAAGGCTAAAACCATTTCTAGACCATGACCACTTCCATACCATCTGCCAAGCAATCATCACTTAAACGCTTGATTATTGCAATTCATTATATCAGGGTCTCCCAAAGCAAACTATACTACCACTCAAACTGGTGCAGAACACTGTGGCTCGCCTAATCACAGGAACAAATATACTTGACCACATCACACCAATACTTAATAAATTACACTGGCTCCCAATCCATTCCCGCATCAGATACAAATCAACCTTAATCATATTCAAGATCATTCACCAACTATCAGCATACATCTTACAAGACACCATAACAAGGGACACAAGTACCCGGCCTAGAAGAAATAACAACAAGAATATGATTACCACAGCCCTTGGATACCAAAAGACCATACAAAACATATCTGAAAGAGCACTATCACTCTATGCTCCATCACTTTGGAACTCTCTCCCAGACGACTTCCGGGCAACTTCAGACATCAAGGACTTTCGAAAAAAACTAAAAACTCATCTCTACTCAACTTACTATGGAGTTATAACCTAACCACATAAACAACAACATGATCTAAGTCACTGATTGTTGACCCAAAGCAATGGACTAATAAACATAAAATATGATGCATAAAATTGTAAATAGTTGTCATATCTTCATGACCATATACATAGTTCTCAGGCTACCTTGCCCCTATATAAGATCCAATTGTTCTTTGTAGAATGTAATATAATACTGTTTACTCTGCAACTGTTCTATGCAAAATGTTTGTTATAATGTAAACCACTCTGATTGAAGGACAAAGCGGTATAGAAAAATGTTTAAATAAATAACTAAATAAATATTTATACAGGCATCATGTGACACTGATTGCACACAAGTGGACCCTAATCAACTAATTATGTGACTTCTGAGGTTAATTGGTTGGACCAGATCTTATTTAGGGGTTTCATAGCAAATGGGATGAATACATATGCACTCATAACTTTTCAGTT
This sequence comes from Ichthyophis bannanicus, assembly GCA_033557465.1. Classification (NCBI taxonomy): domain Eukaryota; kingdom Metazoa; phylum Chordata; class Amphibia; order Gymnophiona; family Ichthyophiidae; genus Ichthyophis; species Ichthyophis bannanicus. The sequence continues at coordinate 1,797,443,005 of CM066032.1, read as the reverse complement.
TTTACTTGTTTTTTTTTTATATATATACAAGGTATTTTATTGTCATTCCACTTCATCAATTTGGACTATATTGTTAGGTTAATTACCTAACATCCAAATGAACCTCCATTTTCATTTCAGGTTGTATGTAATGTGACAAAACAGGACAAAACTAAGGTAATGAATACTTTTGCAAGGCACTGTATTCCTCCCCTTCACTCTTGACTCTGACAATACCACTTTTGCCCTTCCTCTTCTCACTAACATATCTGTGAAATGTCTTATCCTCCCATTTTATTGCATTGGCTATTTCTTCTTCTTCTTTTTGTACCTTTGCTTTCCTGACTACTTTGCCATTCTCTCTTTTTCCAAATATAGATGTCTGTCTTCTTCTCTCTGTGATGTCTTGTATTTCATGAAGGCCTCCCTCTTTTTCTTCACCTTTTCAGCTACCCCTTTTGAGAACCATAGCGGCCTCCTTATATTTTTCCTTTTATTTACCATTCTAACAAAAAGGTTGGTTGCCTTAAAATATTTCCTTTCAGTTTTGCTGTTCCCATCCCACTAATGACTCCTTGAGGTATTAGCCCACCTTGGCAAAATCAGTTTTCCTAAAGTCTAAGATCCTCCCTTCTGAATGGGTTGTATCAGTTCTAATACTGAACCACACCATCTGGTGATCACTGGATGCGAGATGATCACCCACTATAATATCTGAAACAACTTTCCACATTGGTAAGCACCAAGTCCAGTTCGGCCCCTTCACATGTGGGTTCTGTTACCAGTTGCCTGAATACTTCTTCCTGTAAAGAAGGGAATAAGAGGCTAAGGAAAGAGTGAGACAGTGGAAATGGGAGTTAGGGGAGATGAAGTGGGCTGGAGCTGAAAGAGATGGAAAGTTGATAGGAGAAAAATCAAAAGCAGATTGAGGACAAGAGGGAGAGTGAAATTTGAGTGGATAGGGAGGGTGCACAGAAAGACATGAAGGAAAGAGCTAAGAGGGACAAATCAATATCTCAAAGAGTGGAGAGTAAATAGAAGAAGACAGGATGAGCAAAGAGAAATGGCACATGGAAAGAGAGTTAGGAGAAGACGGAGGAAAGCAAAAGCGAGACTAGGGTCATCATGACTGAAAGAATAAAATGCCATACAACAAAGGTAGAACATGTATTTTATTTTGAATTTATTAACTGGAATATATTAGCTTTGGGAAATATGCATTGCTAATGTATTTGTGTTTTGTTTAGTGTGAAGAAATGCATTTCTATTTGTATTTCTCTGACGTTGCTATAAATGTGGAATTTGGCTTCTTAGTGTTTTCAGTTCAATTATTATCTTTATATTTCTGTTTCTCATTTGTAGTCTCTTGTTCTGTTTTTGATTAGGGTCTATTTGTCTTTTGCATATAAGCATACTCTGGAATTCATTGCCAGAGAATGTAGCAAAAACTGTTAGTTTAACTGGGTTTAAGAGAGGTTTGGACATGATCCTGGAGGAAAAGTCCATAAACAATTAAGGGAACTGGAGAAATTCCCTGGGATAGGCAGCATTGAAGCTGTCTATCGGGGACTTGACAGGTGCTTGTGACCTGGATTGGCCACTGCTGAAAACAGGGTACTGGGCTTGATCTGACCCATTATGGCATATCTTATGTTCTTATGACAGAGGTGTGACATTCTGTTAGCATGGATTTTCTGTTTAGAGCTCTGTAGCGGTTCCAGTTGTTCTATTTTCCCAGTAAGAGAGCTACTGGTATTCTGTAAGATGTATTAGTTTAATATTAGTAGTGTTGCCTTTTCATAATTGGGGTTGGTGTTCTGTGTGAATCCTTGTATATTGTTATGCTATTATTACAGCAGGATTCCTGTGGGCTCTGAGTGGTCTTTATGCAGCATTTTATGTACATGGTAGTTGGCACTGGAGGTAAGTCATGTAGAATTTGGTAGCCCTTTTTAACCTCCCTGCACATGTAGATGATGTTCAGACACTTGTGCACTTATAAAGTTATTGTTGGTACAAAAATGAGAGCAGCAGGTGGCATCTTTTATGATTCATGGTTTATTTAAAATTTGATGTACCACCCTTCATTTCCACAACAAGAGGTTTACAAATATAACCAATTTATTAAGAACTCTGTGAATTTTGCCATTCTAGACCAGGGTTTCTCTGCATACACCTAGATAACCACAGTGAGAGAGATTTGCAAACAATAAGAGACAAATGTCTCTCATTCATATTTATTGTGGTTATCCTGAAAATCTGACTGGCTAGGTGTGTCTCCAGTAGTGGGTTGAAAACCCCTGCTCCAGACTAACATAGCTACCTCTCAGAAAATTTTCATCATGTTGAGACAAAAGAGAAGCTTGTGAAGGGCTGCACTGGAATTCACTGGGGTGGGGTGGGGTTGGCAGTACAGTACTCACTCACATTTCAAAGGCATACAAGGCCATCTCTAAATAACTTGGTATTCCTGTGTCTACAATTCACAATGTTATTAAGATGTTTTCTGCTCATGGAACTGTCAAGAACTTCCCAGGAAGTGGTGGGAAGAGGAAAATTAATCCAAGAAGTCTTCAAAAGTCAGTGCAAACTGTTGGAAAAACATCATGTACAACATCCAAAGAGCTTAAGGCTGACCTGGAGCAATCTGGAGTGGTGGTTTCAATCGCACCATACTCCGCACACTAAACAAAGAAGGACTCCATAGGTAAAGGTCAAGGAGGACCCCATTGCTCAAAGAGAGACATAAAAAGGCATGCCTGATCTTTGCTAAAACTCACCTTGAAAGACCACAGTCCTTCTGGGAAAATGTTCTGTGGACAGATGAAACCAAACAAATTTGATTGCACTTGGACGGCAAAAACTCCAAGGGAGCAGTATAGTGTAGGGGGCAAAGTACTTCTTTCCATGAAGGAAGAGTGCAACCTGGGCATGATTGTTTCTGATGATCTTAAAGTAGCCAAACAAGTAGAAAAGGTGACAGAAAAAGCCATAAGGATGCTTGGGTGCATAGGGAGAGGAATGGCCAGCAGAAAAAAGGAGGTGATAGTGCCTCTGTACTAAGTATTTGGTGCAAACTCATTTGGAAGATTGTGTGCAAATTTGGAGACCACGCCTTCAAAAGGATATAAACAGGATTGAGTCGGTGAAGAGGGCGGCTACTAAAATGGTGGGTGGTCTTCATTATAAACCATATGGGAGCAGACTTAAAGATCTTAATTTGTATATGTTAGAGGAAAGATGGGATACAGGAGATATGATAAAGACATAGAATAAATGCACAAAAGGAGAGCCTCTTTCAATTGAAAGTAAGCTCTGCAACGAGGGGGTATAAGATGAGGGTGAAAGGGGATAGATTCAGGAGTAATATGTGGAGATATTTCTTTATGGAATGAGTGGTACACAGATGTGTGGAATCGTTTCCCAGTGCAGGTGGTAGAGATGAGGATAGTATCTCAATTCAAGAAAGCATGGGACAAACACAGTAAATCTCTAAAGGAAGAAAAGGACTATAGTAGTTGATATGGAAGGGCAGACTAGATAGGCCATGTTGTCTTTTTCTGCAGACATGTTTCTTTGTTTCAATGAGCTCTTTGGCAATGCAAACCAGTGATACATTTGCAGGCAAAGAAATGAAGTTTATAAAGCAAAAAACACCCTTTCTACAGATAAATATGGTGGAGATTCCATAAGATTGTGGGTCTGTTTTCCTGCCTCAGGAACTGGAAACCTCAAACGTATTAAAGGAATCATGAAGTCATAGGACTACCAAAGTATTTTGGAGCAAAATGTGCTACCAAGTGTCAGAAAGCTAGGTCTGGGTCAAAGGTCATGGATCCTCCAGCAAGACAATGACGCAAAACTCCTTCTGGCCTTGGGCAAGTCACTTAACCCTCCATTGCCTCCCAAGTTATCAATGTCCCTGTTTAATGTACATAAGAACATAAGATATGCCATACTGGGTCAGACCAAGGTCCATCAAGCCCAGTATCCTGTTTCCAACAGTGGCCAATCTAGGTCATACGCACATAACAGTTTCCCCAAAAGACACAGGTTCTGCAATGCTTGTACTAGGTCAAGCATTGATATCCTGGGTTCCTTCTTAATAATGGTTTATGGACCATTCCTCCAAGAACTTGTCCAAACCCTTTTTTAAACCCAGCTACACTAACAGCCTTTACTACATCCTCCGGTAATAAATTCCAGAGTTTGATTACACGTTGAGTGAAAAAATATTTTCTTTTATTAGTCTTAAATAGTTTACCCTGTAGCTTCATTGCATGTCCCCTAGTCTTTCTATATTCTGATAACATAAACAATCGATCTACGTTTACCCATTCTACTCCGTTCATTAATTTATAGACTTCTATCATATCTCCCCTCAGCCGTCTCTTTTCCAGATTGAAGAGCCCTAACCTTTTTAGCCTTTCTTCATAGGAGTATCCTTCCATCCCCTTTACCATTTTGGTGGCTCTTCTCTGAACCTTTTCTAATAACGCGACCAGAATTGCACACAATATTCAAGGTGCGGTCTCACCATGGAACGGTATAGCGGCATTATAATATATTTTGTTTTATTTTCCATTCCTTTCCTTATGATACCCAGCATTCTATTTGCTCTCTTGGCTGCCGTTGCACACTGGGCTGAGGGTTTTAACATGTTATCCACAATGACGCCTAAATCTTTTTCCTGGGTGGTGGTTCCTAATGTGGAACCTTGCATCGTGTAACCATAGTTTGGGTTGTTCTTCCCTAGGTGCATAACTTTGCACTTGTCCATATTAAATTTCATCTGCCATTTTGATGCCCAGTCTTCCAATTTATCAAGATCCTCTTGCAATTTTCCACAATCCTCTTGGGTTTTAACAACTTTAAATAGTTTTGTGTCATCTGCAAATTTGATAACCTCACTCGTTATTCCACTTTCCAGGTCATTTATGAATATGTCAAAAAGCAGCGGACCCAGCACAGATCCCTGGGGTACACCACTATTCACCTTTCTTCATTGGGAAAATTGGCCATTTAGCCCTGCTCTCTGCTTTCTATCTTTTAACCAGTTCCTGATCCACAGTAGTGCACTGCCTCCTATCCCATGACTCTTTAGTTTTGCCAAAGGTCTCTGATGAGGGACCTTGTCAAAGGCTTTCTGAAAGTCCAGATACACTATATCAACCGACTCACCTTTGTCCACCTGTTTATTCACACTTTCAAAAAAACATAACAGATTAGTAAGACAAGATCTTCCTTGTCTAAAGCCATGTTGGCTGCCTCCCATTAGGCCATGACTATCTACATGCTGAGTAATTTTATTCTTTATGATGGTTTCTACCATTTTTCCCGGTACTGACGTGAGGCTCACTGGTTTGTAGTTTCCCGGATCACCCCTCGAACCCTTTTTAAAAATTGGTGTTACATTGGCGATCCGCCAATCTTCAGGTATTAGAGATGATTTTAATGATAGTTCACAGATTACTAATAGCAGGTGTGCAATCTCATATTTCAGTTCTTTCAACACCCTTGGATGTATACCATCCGGCCCAGGTGATTTGCTACTCTTCAGTATCGATATTTCCTTCAATTCTTCTGCACCTTCCTTCAATTCTTCCGCACATTTCCAAGTTTAAGTTACAATGTAAACCACTTTGATTGACATGATAAAGCGGTATAAAATACCTGTTAAATAAAATTAAATAATTAATTAAAAACCTCATACATCCAAAAGTACAAAAGAATGGTTAAAAAGGAAACAATTGACAGTTTTAAACTGGCCAGCAATGAGTCCTGATCTCAATCCAGTCGAGAACCTTTGGAAAGAGCTGAAATCTGCCATTGGTTAAAGGAATACTGGAAACATTTCTGAGCTGGAACAAATCACAGTTGAAGAGTGGGAGTAACCTCCAGATGACAGATTTATGAAGCTTATAGATGGCTACAAGAATTATTTGGAGGCTATCAACACTGCCAAGGTTTGTATAGCCAAATATTAATGAAGGTTATCATTAATCCTGTCCGGGTCATATATATATATATATTAATCAGATATTACTATGTCTGAGTTGTGCAGCTATCTTTTTTTTGTTGTATACCTTTGAACATATTATTAAAATATTATGATGACATACAGTTGGAATGTTTCCAATTATTTCTCATACAACATACAGAAACTGCAAGGGTGTCAGTAATGCTGATGGGTGGACGTGTAGTGACATAGATGTACTGGTGCACAGAATACAGGACATGTCTGTGCATACATTGATGTGTAGATATGTGTAGAACATAAGATATGCCATACTGGGTCAGACCAAGGTCCATCAAGCCAGGTATTCTGTTTCCAACAGTGGCCAATCTAGGTCATACGTACCTAGACGTTTCCCCAAAAGACACAGGTTCCACAATGCTTGTAATGGGTCAAGCACTGATATCTGTAACAAATTACAGAGTTTGATTACACGCTGAGTGAAGAAATATTTTCTTTCAGTAGTCTTAAATAGTTTACCCTGTAGCTTCATTGCATGTCCCCTAGTCTTTCTATATTCTGATAATATAAACAGTCGATCTACGTTTACCCGTTCCACTCCGTTCATTCATTTATAGACTTCTATACTATCTCACCTCAGCCGTCTCTTTTCCAGGTTAAAGAGCCCTAGCCTTTTTAGCCTTTCTTCATAGGAGTATCCTTCCATCCCTTTTACCATTTTGGTGGCTCTTCTCTGAACCTTTTCTAATAACGCTATATCCTTTTTAAGATACGGCGACCAGAATTGCATACAATATTCAAGGTGCGGTCTCACCATGGAACGATATAAAGGCATTATAATATTTTTTGTTTTATTTTCCATTCCTTTCCTTATGATACCTAGCATTCTATTTGCTCTCTTGGCTGCCGCTACACCCTGGGCTGAGGGTTTTAACATGTTATCCACAATGACGCCTAAATCTTTTTCCTGGGTGGTGTTTCCTAATGTGGAACCTTGCATTGTGTAACCATAGTTTGGGTTGTTCTTCCCTAGGTGCATAACTTTACACTTGCCAACATTAAATTGGAAAATTGGCCATTTAGCCCTGCTCTCTGCTTTCTATCTTTTAACCAGTTCCTGATCCACAGTAGTGCACTGCCTCCTATCCCATGACTCTTTAGTTTTGCCAAAAGTCTCTGATGAGGGACCTTGTCAAAAGCTTTCTGAAAGTCCAGATACACTATTTCAAACGACTCACCTTTGTCCACCTGTTTATTCACACCTTCAAAAAACATAACAGATTAGTAGGACAAAATCTTCCTTGTCTAAAGACATGTTGGCTGTCGCCCATTAGGCCATGAAAAACTAAGTTAGGTCTATCTCATGAGTGAACTGCAACCATACTATAAACACGTAAATTCACTCTAGTCTGTTTTCCAAATTTCAACTCATTATCATACTTGCCATTGGTCTCAGATAAACAATATTTTTACACTTTTTTTGGGTACTTTGACTCTCCCAATGTAGTGTCCATTCACATCAATGACAGTAGGCAATTATTTTCTCTAATGTTGTATTGCTATTATTCTTTTTTTTATCATTTCTTTCAAAACTTTAAACAATTGTCACCACTCCTACTTATCTTATGTAGAATGGTGCAAAAAACGCCCCTTCAGGTGGATGGAAAAGAACCCCCTGGCTGTCCTAACCCTTCCCTCATGGGCACATGGCCCTGAAGAAACGTCCTCGATGCGAGAGGGTTTTACATCACCTGGAGGACAGGTGCTAGTTACAGGATCAATTCCTGCCACACCAGGGTGATGCTGTCCTGTCACGTGACCTCTCTCCTTCATGGCAACAGGGATGCTGCCAGACTGGAGGTGGGACTTCAGGGCTATATCCCTATATGTCTTGTCTTCCCTGAGAGCAAATAGCTCTTTGCACCTAGTACACACGTAAGACCTCTCACTAACTGGGAGAAAATCATACATGTGGCACTCAATGCAAAAGACTGGAAAGCCCCCATCTCACTGCTGGACTGATGTCTGCATCTTAGTTTTAAGCTTGTGTTTAGATATTTAAGTTCTTTACTTACTAAGGGTTGCTATGGATATTTATACTAATAAAACTGTAACTAATACCTTTAATATATCTTGTTCACCTGAAGCTTAATTAACCTCAGGTCCTTAGTGTATGACTGATATGGGTAACGAGCTTCACTTGAGAGCACCTCCTGTCCTTTAAGATGTGTAAGTACCTATAAAGCTACGATTATCCCAAGGGTGGGTGTTGGGGAGGGAGGGAGGGAAATAACACTTATTAAAAGAGGGCTGCTACACGGTACCCTGTCGTGTGCGGCTGAGGTAAGCTGTGACCAACTTCCTGGGTGATTAACAGTCCTTGCTTGGATAGCAGGAGTCTTTCAAAATGGCCTTTTGACCTGCCACCTGGTGTTAACACCTATTGAAAAGTTTTCACAGGTCTCTTGCCCCCTAGGTCGAAGGCCTCTTTGTAGAGGTCTCTAGAAGACTTTATTTTTTGCTCAAAGAGTACTGACCCTGTTTTGCCTTTTGTTGTTGTTAAGTGCCGTCGAGTCAGAGTCGACTCATGGCGACCCTCTGGATAGCTATCTTAAATTGTGTTCGGTCTTCAGTCAGGCGGCTCATTGTTGACAGACTGGCACCTGTAGCTGCTGTTATTGTATCAATCCATCTCATTGCTGGCCTTCCTCTTTTGCGTTGACCTTTTATCTTGCCAAGCATAATGTCTTTCTCTAATGATCTCTCTCTTTGCATGATGTGTCCAAAGTATGAAAGTCGAAGTCTTGTCATCTGAGCTTCTAAAGAAAGCTTAGGTTTGATCTCCTCTAGTACCGACTGGTTTGTTCTTCGGGCAGTCCATGGTATACACAGTATTCGCCACCAGCACCATAATTCAAAGGCATCAATGTTCTTCCTATCTGTCTTTTTCACTGTCCAGCTTTCACATCCATATGATGTTATTGAAAATACCATGGCTTGAACAAGTCGAATCTTTGTATGGAGTGAGACATCTCTGCTCTTGAGAATCTTATCTAGGTCTTTTATAGCCATTCTGCCCTGAGCAATGCGTCATCTGATTTCTTGACTGCTTGTTGCTTCTTTATTGATAGTTGATCCAAGTAGGTTGAAGTTGTTCACAATTTCAATTTCTTCTCCTTCAATGATAAACCTGTTGATTATGCCAGTTGTCATGATCTTTGTCTTCTTTACATTAAGGTGCAGGCCCATTTTGAGACTATGTTCTTTGATTGTGAGAAGCAAATGTTTCAGATCATCTTCACTTTCAGCCAGTAATGTGGTATCATCAGCATAGCGAAGGTTGTTGATGAGTCTTCCACCATTCTTCACACCTCTGTTGTCTTCATACAATCCTGCTTCTCTGATGATTTGTTCTGCATATAAATTAAACAGGTAGGGGGAAAGTATGCAGCCTTGTCTTATACCTTTCCTTATTTTAAACCATTCTGTTTCTCCTTGTTCCGTTCGAACTGTTGCTTCTTAATCAATGTACAGATTGCACAAGAGAACGATCAGGTGTTCTGGTGTACCCATGCTTCTTAATGTGGCCCAGAGTTTCTCATGGTTTACACAGTCAAAAGCCTTGCTATAGTCAATAAAGCACAAATAGATATTTATTTATTTAGTATACATTTGTATACCGCTACTTCCAGCGATCAGCAGCGGTTTTGATTACAGATTGGAAATTGTCAAATCATGACAGGAAATTTTTGAGGTATAAACACATTGATTAGACAGGAAAGCACAGCACACAGAGAACTATTTTACAGGGAACATGGGCTATGGAGGGTTAAGTGGCTTGCCCAAGACCACAAGGAGCACCTGTAGGACTAGAAACCCCAGTCCTTCCGGCCCAAGGTTGCTGTCCACTAGTGGGATTTGAACCCCCGACCTTCTGGCCCGAAGTACCTTGCCACAACCACTAGGCCACTCCTCCATACTCCTCAATATCCTTTTGGTATTCTTTAGTCTTTAGTCTTTTCAAGGATCCATCTCACACCTGCAATGATGTCTCTCGTTCCTCGCCCTTTCCTGAACCCTGCTTGCACTTCAGGTAGTTCTTGTTCCAGGTATGGTTGTAGTCTCTTTTGAATAATCTTCAGTAGAATCTTGCTGGCATGTGGGATCAGAGCGTTTGTGTGATAATTTCCACAGTCAGTTGGATCACCTTTTTTTAGTATTGGTATAAATACAGATCTTTTCCAGTCAGTTGGCCATGATGTTTTCTTACATATTTCTTGGCAGAGCCTTGTGAATATGGTAACAGCTGCATCAGATTGCTGCAATACTTCTATGGGAATGCTATCAATGCCTGGTGCTTTGTTCTTTGATAAGGCTTTCAATGCTGCTTCAACTTCTTCTTTCATCACCAATGGTTCCCGATCATAAGGTACAGGTTGAAACGGCTGTTGGTCCACTTGATCATTATCATATAAAAACTCTGTATATTCCTTCCACCTTTTCTTGATCTTCTCAGCATCATTCAACATAGAACCTTGAGCATCTTGTAACATTCCAATTTGAGGCTGGAACTTTTTCTTTAACTCTCGTAGCTTTAGGAAAGCCGATCTTCTTCCTCTAAAGGTTTCTGCTTCTATTTCCTTGCAAGTGTCATTGTAGTACTTTTCCTTGTCCTGTCTTGCTGCACATTGAAAATCTCTGTTGAGTTCTGCGACTGTCTTTCTTTCTCCTCTGGCTTTAGCTTCTCTGCGTTTCTGGGCAATTTTCAGAGTTTCTTCCGTCATCCATTTTGGCCATTTTTGCTTTTTCACCTTTTGTAGAGACTTCTCGCTTTCTTCCAACACAACCTTCTTGATGTCATTCCATAACTCTCCGGAGCTCTGTCATTTGTATCTAAAGCAGCAAATCGATTTTGCAGGCAGTCTTTAAATTCCAGTGGTATATTCTCAAGGTCATATTTTGCTGCATTCATGAGTGGTTTGCTCTTTTTCAACTTTAGCTTGAGTTTGCATACTAGTAGTTGATGATCTGTACCACAGTCAGCTCCAGGTTTTTTCTTTGTTGATGTTACAGAGCTTTTCCATCGTTGACTTCCACAGATGTAGTCAATTTGATTTTTATACAATCCATTGGGTGAAGTCCATGTGTACAGTTGCCACTTGTGTTGCTGGAAGAAGGTGTTTGAGATGAATAGATCATTGATCTTGCAGAATTCTATCAGTCTTTCTCCAGCTTCATTTCTGTTGCCAAGTCCATATTTTCCAAATACTTTGCCTTCTTCTTTGTTGCCAACTTTTGCGTTCCAGTCACCCATGACTATCAGGATATCCTGTTTGCATGTACTGTCAATTTCAGCTCGTACTTGTTCTGATTTTATTTAAATTATAGCTGTTTGCTTCTGCTAGGCTCTGACTTATTATGAAATTTAAACTACAAGCTCTCTGCTGGGATCTAAATTTAACCAGAAAGCTTTCTTCTGTGTTTTAATTTTAAACTAAAAGTACTTTGCTGATACTAGGCCCTGAGTGACTATTCAATTTAAACTACAAACTCTCTGCTGTGTTCCAAATTTAACCAGAAAGCTCTCTTCTGTGTTTTAAATTTAAACTATAAGTACTTTGCTGATACTAGACCCTGAGTGACTATTAAATTTAAACTACAAACTCTCTGCTGGGTATGAAAACCAGAAAGTTCTCTTCTGTGTTTTAAATTTAAACTTAAACTGTTGCTAGTAGACCCTTACTGATTAACAAAAAACAGTGGGTTCACGGATTAATTAGCTTTAATACAAAGAAGTCCTTTCGGAAAATTCCCAGAAGTATATACTCACAATTGCAGATCTCTCTCCAGAAGTAACAGTCCCCTTTTCTAGACATACAGACGGCATGGAATATGTCCACTGCTGTATGTGCAGGAATGCCCAGAAGTGCCCAGCAGATATAAATCGCACCCACGGGTGGGCCTGTACCTTTTCTATGGTCGTATCCATTGGCAACAGTACTGAGGTGTTAACCTGACCTGTAGACACATCTGTGGATTCCACAACCCAGTTTCCACACACAGGTAGGTGTTATATATGCCTTATGTACAATGTCTGCCAGCGCCATGTCAACATGGTGTGACAGTGTCCCCCAGGAATAAAGTGAGGGCAGCCTGTGTAGATGTAGACAGGCATCTGTGAGGTGACTGGAGTATAGCACCCATCAGGGATTGTCAGTGTTGCAGAAGGATGAGCTGCAGGAGAGGAGATATGCCTAAAGGTACACTGTGGAGGGAAGGTGAGACGGAAGAGGGAAACAAAAGCCTCACACAGCTAATGGGAATGGGAAATAAAGGCCAATGATGCCACTGTGCCACACCTGCTGCTCTATTTAATGGATACAGAAGCATGGGGCAGTAAAAGGTCATATGGCCAGCAGGCCCACCCCCCAATGTCATGCACCATGGTCCCATTGGCCCCCCCCCAGAGGAGCATCTGTGCCTGTCCTATGCCACCCTGCAAGTGTGCCCTATCCACCTCACCACCCCCCCCCTCCTCCAGGTGATGATCCCATGCAGCTACTACCCCTGAGCAGCTGATGTGGAGACCAAGGGGTCTAATTCTGTTCAAAAAATAGTGGGTCAGGACAAGTGAACATGATGTCCAGATATGCAATTTATGCAGCCGGCTGTGGGGAAATAGAGCCCTCTGCAGATGGTGCAGCCCATGTGGGGAGCTCTGGTTGTGAGTCGGTGTGTGTGGGCTGCAGGTAGGGTAAGTGTGCAATGGGGGTGCCGCAAAGACCATGAACATATGAGGCAGGATCAAAGGTCATCCCTCTACATCTGGGTCTGTGTCCTGCATGGGGGATGTAACCCACCATGGAGGTGGGATATATCCACCTGGACGGAGGATGGTGGATGGCCTGGGTCAGGATAGGCAGGTGAGGGTATACAGGAGATTCACCTCTGCCTGACCCTGTGCCCCACAGGCCCAATTGGGAATCAGGCCATGGGGAATGCAGGTGGCTGGGGTCTGCCATGCAGTGTCATCCCTTCATGTAGCCATGTTCCATGGCACCATGGCACTGTGGCCCCATGTAGGAGAGAGGCAGGTCAAGCCAGTCAGTAGAATGGATATCAGGGGTGCCTGAACCATGTCACATCCTGGACGCCCACACCCCATACCACAACCCTGCCCCTGTGAAATCACCTAGCACCCACTGGAACTGTGGTGAATGCATCTCCCACCCACCTATATATGTGGGTGCCCAGATGTGCCAGACAGGCACTGTGAGCGGTGGCACCCACATATATACTGCTCATGACCTGACCTTTTGCCTTCCACCACAGGTGTGAGATGCTGTTGCAGCCAAACACGTGATACAGCGGGAGGAGACATCCATATTCCCTGCTTGAATGTACAGAGCATGAATGCTGGAGGGCAAGATGGCATCACCCGCATCTCACATATCCAGGCTGTGCTGCTAGTACCTGGGCCTGAGTAATGAGCTCTACATGACCTGCTATAGGTTCAGTCATGCTACCATCCATGACCTGTTTCTGGCGTAGCAGGAAGACCTGGCAAAGCATGCATAGACAATTCTTGTCCACATGAGGGTGCTCACGGCCCTCACCTTCCTGGGAACTGGCTCCTTCCAGCCGGTGCTGGCAAAAGCAGCAGGCCTTAGACAGGCAGCTGTGTCATGCTGCATCACCGGGGTCCTGGACGCCCTTGTGGTGCTCACTGCACAATACATCTCCTTCCCGCATGCCCTGCACGAGCAGCATAAGAACATAATAAAATAAGAACATAAGATTTGCCATACTGGGTCAGACCAAGGTCCATCAAGCCCAGTATCCTGTTTCCAACAGTGGCCAATCTAGGTCATAAGTACCTAGCAGTTTCCTCAAAAGAAACAGGTTCCACAATGCTTGTATTGGGTCAAACATTGATATCCTGGGTCCATTTTTAATAATGATTTATGGACCTTTCCTCCAGGAAATTGTCCAAACTTTTTTTAAACCCAGCTACACTAACAAACTTTACTACATCCTCCGGTAACAGATTCCAGAGTTTGATTACACGTTGAGTGAAAAAATATTTTCTCTTATTAGTCTTAAATAGTTTACCCTGTAGCTTCATTGCATGTCCCCAAGTCTTTCTATATTCTGATAACATAAATGATTGATCTACGTTTACCCGTTCTACTCCGTTCATTAATTTATAGACTTATTTTATTTATTTACATTCTCTTATATACCATGCTATTCTGCATCAGTTCGGTTTACATTGAACATACATTGAACAAACTGAAATTACATTGAACAGGGCATTATAACTTGGAGATAACTATTTTACAAGGAACATGGGCTATGGAGGGTTAAGAGGCTTGCCCAAGACCACAAGGAGCACCTGTGGGACTAGAAACCCCAGTCCTTCCGGCCCAAGGTTGCTGTCTTCTAGTGGGATTTGAACCCCTGACCTTCTGGCCTGAAGTACCTTGCCCCAACCACTAGGCCACTCCTCCAGTCCTTCTATCCCATCTCCCCTCAGCCGCCTCTTTTCCAGGTTAAAGAGCCCTAACCTTTTTAGCCTTTCTTCATAGGGGTATCCTTCCATCACCTTTACCATTTTGGTGGCTCTTCTCTGGACCTTTTCTAATAACGCTATATCCTATTTAAGATATGGCAACCAGACTTGCACACAATATTCAAGGTGCAGTCTCACCATGGAACAATATAGAGGCATTATAATAACTTTTGTTTTATTTATTTATTATTTATTTATTACAAGTTCTTATATACCGCACTATTCGGCATCAGCGCGGTTTACATTATAACATAAAGACCATAACAACAAGCTGTTTGGTTTACATCGAACAGGAGTACAAACTTGGAGAACCGGGGTAAACTATATACATGAGATAATTACATAGAACAGAATAGAGTCTTAATAATATCAAGAACGGCATGATGTGTTCATGAGTGGGTCACTTCCTCTGGTTCAATTGCTGGTAGGGTAGTATTGAAGGAAGAGGAGGTATTTGAGTGCCTTCCTGAACTGGAGTAGGTCAGTAATGGCCCTTATGTCGGAGGGTAGAGCGTTCCAGCATTTGGGTACATAGAAACTGAAGGCTCTGTTTGAGGTTGTCATGTTGCACTTTGTCAACGCCTTCGAGGTTGTCAGTAGGTTTACGGCTGTTGTTCTTCTGGATCTGTTGGGGGTACAGTGTGAATCAGATCTGTGAGTGAGGAGGATGAGATACCCTTGATTGCCTTGAATGATAGGACTAGGGTTTTAAAGATGATCCTCCCATGGATGGGGAGCCAGTGAAGCTGTTTAAGAATGGGAGTTACGTGATCGCTTCTGGAGGCTCCGTAGAGGACTCTTGCTGCGGCATTCATGGCCATCTGTAATGGGCTAAGAGTGGATTGAGGGAGACCTTGTAATATGGCATTTGCAAAGTCGAAGTGTGGCAGGATTAGCGCTTGGTATATGGTTCGGAAGTCATCCGGGTCCAACAGGGAGCGCATATGCCTAAGCGAGCGTATTTTGAAGTATACAGCTTTAACTATGTTATTTATGTGATGTTTCATATCCAGACGTTGGTCCAATGTAACTCCAAGGTATCTTATTGTTTCTTTAGCTTGTAGGTCAGCTTCCTTGACACTGACGTGGGCTGGAGGGGTGAAGTTGGGGTCTTTGGAGATGAAGAGCACCTCTGTTTTTTTATGTTGAATGCGAAGGTTTTGTGATTGGAGCCACTCTGAGACCGAATTGAGGCAGTCTACCAATGGTGCCAGGTCTAATTGAGTTGTAGAGAAAGGCATATATAAGAGAATGTCATCTGCATATATCAAGCAGTTGACTTTGAAGGATCTTATGACGTCGCAGATGGGCTGCATGTATATGTTAAATAGTAGGGAAGACAATGAGGAACCTTGAGGCACACCTTGCTTTTGATGGAAGCGTTTTGACTCTTCTGTACCGGACTTCACATATTGCCATCTTCCATCCAGATAAGAGTTACACCATTCTAATGCACTGTTGCAGATACCTTTCTCTTTCAGTCGTCCGAGGAGAATTTCGTGGCTTACCGAGTCGAACGCCGCAGCGATGTCTAAGAAGACGAGTACAAATCCTTGTCGGATGTTGTTAATGCCTATGATAATGTCGTTGAATAGGTTAGTGAGAAGGGTCTCGACCCCATGATATTCTCTGAACCCATGTTGGCAGTGATCTAGGGGAGCTGTGGTGTCTATATGATCTTGGATTTGCCGTTGTGCCTCCTTCTCAATTATCTTGGCTAAGAGGGGAATGCTAGCTATAGGCCTATAAGATTCGACCTTTTGCGGGTCTAGCTTGGGGTTTTTCAAAAGTGGCCTGATGGAAGTCTGCTTGAGTGCTGCAGGGAAGTACCCTGTTGTGAATGAGAGGTTCATTAGATTTGCAATGAAGGGGCTGAACGCACAACGTAGCTCCTTAATCCAAAAAGCTGGGCATGGGTCCGTTTGTGCAGTGGAGGTATTGAGAGATGCTATGGTGTCCTCGATGCATTTAGTGGATGGTGTAGAGAAGTTATTTAGTGGGGTTGCATTCGTTGGTTCTTGGAACGGGACTGTTGACACCTTGTTAGTTTGCACTATCTTGGATTGCATGTAGTCAGCGAATTTCTGTGGATGAATCTCACTGTGTTGTTCGGGAGAAGGTTCCTTTGAGAGGGATTTGACCAGGTTGAAGAGGTCACGTGGTTTATTCAGTGATCTCTTTAGGGTGTCTGTGTGATATTGTTTCATTGTGGTTGTGATTGCTTCACGGTGTGTGGAGAGGTGAGTACGGTAGGCGGTCTGATCTTCAGTGGAAAGTGATCTGCGCCAGCGGCGTTCCAGTCTGCGGAGTTGAGTCAGAGAGGATCGCAATTCAGGAGAGAACCATGGGGCGGTGCTTCTTTTTCTCCTCTTTGTGTTATTGGAAATTGGAGGTTGTGATATGGCATGCAGATTGGAGTTCCAGGAGGTGATTAGTTCGTCGAGGTCTGGTATGGTTTTGTTGAGGAGTGATTGGGTCTCAGCCAAGATGTGTTCCCTGTTAAATGGTCTAAATCTTCTTGTGGGCGTCCGTGATGTGCTGTGCATGTTTTGTCTTCTGTGCAGCTTCTCATTGATGATGGGGATCTGGAAAATGATCAGTTTGTGGTCTGACCAGGGTACATCAACGATTGATATTGGTAGGTTGTGGTTTTGTTCAAAGACTGTCTGAGGAGCAAATACCAAATCCAGAATGTTTCCCTTTATATGAGTGGGTTTATTGATAATTTGCTTGAGTCCCATGTCTTCCATAGCACCAAGGAAGGCAATTGCGTGGTTTTGGGATAACGATGGGAGATTGAAGTCACCCATTATCCAATTTGGTTTATTGGGATTGAGGGTGCTGGCAGTAAGGTCAATAATGGTTGGGAGGTCATCTGGAGACGTGGACGGTGTCCTGTATAAGAGGTTGAGGGAGATTTGCTGGTTTGTAATGGAGAGTATGTCTAGATTGTTTGAGCTAGAGGAATCTGTTATGTGGAAGTTAAGGTCCGATTTGGATACTATGAGCACCCCTCCTCCTTTTTTGTTTTCTCTATGTCTTGTGTGTATGGCGAAATTGGGTGGTAGAAGTTGGTTGATGAGAACGTTATCTTCCGCTGATAGCCAGGTTTCTGTGATCATGAGTATCTCTAGGTCATAGCGGGAAATTGTTTCAAGAACCACAGGCCATTTTTTGCGAATAGAACGCGCATTTATGATGGCACATCTTAGGGGTCGGTATTTCGGAGGTTCTTCCTGGGTGGGTGTATTGGGTAGCTGGAGTGCTATGTGTATCAAATGGGAGCGGCGTGTGTAGGTGTCACTTCCTGGGTGGGAGTATGGGGGTCCAGACCACCTTTTTCCATGGCTATTTAAGATGGGGATAATTCCATGAGATATGTAAAGGGCTTGGGAGGTTCCGAGCCAGTGAGTAAGTAGGAAAAAGCTGATAAGGGCGAAGAGCTGGAGGGCCATTTTGCGAGTTCCTGTTGTGTGCGAAGTACTGTAGATATGCTGCAGTACAGTGCAATAGCAGGACAGAGAGTACGGTAGTGAGACACAAAACAGTATGGCAATGGACAACGGTATATGATGCTACTGACCACAGTATAAGAAGCTATTGACAGTGTTATATAGTCTACTGACAACAGTATAGGTACTATCAACAAAGTTATATAGGCTACTGACAACAGTATATGAGGCTACAGATCATAGGATATGTGAGACCATAGGAGAATATTGATATTATATAGTCTACTGACAACAGTATAGGTACTATCAACAATGTTATACAGTATAAGAAGCTATTGACAGTGTTATATAGGCTACTGACAACAGTATATGAGGCTACAGATCATAGGATATGTGTGACCATAGGAGAATATTGATATTGGCTTAGATGGATGTGCTGGAAGACTCATTTATAGCCAGTGTTTTAGAAGTGGTATACTTGCTGTGATCGGTAGGTGGCTTGGTTCAATGTGAGAGTGAGGTCTGCCATAGGTGCGCTCCAGCTGGAGGTTTGAAGAAGACGGAGATCTTTTTCAGATGATGTTGATGAGGTTAGTTTCAAACCCGCCGGGCAGTCGAGATACTGCTGTGCTTATACGGGTTATCTGTGTTTCTTGCCGTGCCCCGCCTAAGGGCCACGCCAAAGGGCCCTCTGGCGAGGCCCTCAGGCGCGGGCCCGCCAGGCGCGGGCGCGCCCGATGGCGAGCTGAATTTAAATCCCTTGTGCTGCTCCGATTGGGCAGGGAAAGCTTCACGGCCCCTCCCGCTGCTGGTGGCTCGATCCCCGGGAAGGGGAGAGTTGCTGGTGGTGGCGGGGGTCTGAAGAGGCCTGCGCCCGATGGCGCGCTGAATTTAAATCCCTTGTGCTGCTCCGATTGGGCAGGGAAAGCTTCACGGCCCCTCCCGCTGCTGGTGGCTCGATCCCCGGGAAGTGGAGAGTTGCTGGTGGTGGCGGGGGTCTGAAGAGGCCTGCGCCCGATGGCGCGCTGAATTTAAATCCCTTGTGCAGCTCCGATTGGGCAGGGAAAGCTTCACGGCCCCTCCCGCTGCTGGTGGCTTGATCCCCGGGAAGGGGAGAGTTGCTGGTGGTGGCGGGGGTCTGAAGAGGCCTGCGCCCGATGGCGCGCTGAATTTAAATCCCTTGTGCTGCTCCGATTGGGCAGGGAAAGCTTCACGGCCCCTCCCGCTGCTGGTGGCTCGATCCCCGGGAAGGGGAGAGTTGCTGGTGGTGGCGGGGGTCTGAAGAGGCCTGCGCCCGATGGCGCGCTGAATTTAAATCCCTTGTGCAGCTCCGATTGGGCAGGGAAAGCTTCACGGCCCCTCCCGCTGCTGGTGGCTCGATCCCCGGGAAGGGGAGAGTTGCTGGTGGTGGCGGGGGTCTGAAGAGGCCTGCGCCCGATGGCGCGCTGAATTTAAATCCCTTGTGCTGCTCCGATTGGGCAGGGAAAGCTTCACAGCCCCTCCCGCTGCTGGTGGCTCGATCCCCGGGAAGGGGAGAGTTGCTGGTGGTGGCGGGGGTCTGAAGAGGCCTGCGCCCGATGGCGCGCTGAATTTAAATCCCTTGTGCTGCTCCGATTGGGCAGGGAAAGCTTCACGGCCCCTCCCGCTGCTGGTGGCTCGATCCCCGGGAAGGGGAGAGTTGCTGGTGGTGGCGGGGGTCTGTTTTATTTTCCATTCCTTTCCTTATGATACCTAGACTGGAAAACCCCCATCTCGCTGCTGGACTGTTGTCTGCATGTTAGTTTTAAACTTGTGTTTAGATCTTTAAGTTCTTTACTTACTAAGGATTGCTGTGGATATTTATACTAATAAAAGTGTATCTAGTACGTTTAATATACCTTGTTCACCTAACGCTTAATTAATCTCAGGTCCTTAGTGTATGACTGATTTGGATAACGAGCCGCACCTGAGAGCATCTCCTTTCCTTCAAGATGTGTAAGTACCTACAAAGCTATGATTATCCCAGGTGGGGGTGGGTGTTGGGGAGGGAGGGAGGGAAATAAGACTTATTAAAAGAGGGCTGCTACACAGTACCCTGTCCTGTGCTTCTAAGGTAAGCTGTGACCAACTTCCTGGGTGATTAACAGTCCTTGCTTGGATAGAAGGAGTTTTTCAAAATGTCCTTTTGATCTGCCACCTGGCTTTCACACCTATTTGAAATGTTTCACAGGTCTCTTGTCCCCTAGGTAGAAGGCCTCTTTGTAAAAGTCTCTGGAAGACTTTATTTGTTGCTCAAAGAATACTGACCCTGTTTTGCCTTTTATGCTAAGTTATATTCTGATTTGATTTAGATTAAAGCTCTTTGCTGCTGCTTGGCTCTGACTTAGTATGAAATTTAAACCAGACGCTCTCTGCTGGGTTCTAAATTTGACCAGAAAGCACTCTTCTGTGTTTTAAATTTAAACTTAAACAGCTGCTACGAGGCCCTGACTGAATTAACAAATACTCTGGGTTCACAGATTAATCAGCTTTAATCCAAAGAATTCCCTTCAGAAAAAATCCCAGAAGTTTATACTCACAATTGCAGATCTTTCTCCATAAGTAGCAGTCCCCTTTTTCAGTCCTTCAAGACACATCAGGTCATGCTGCAGTTCAGCAAGATTGCTGGCTTACCAGCTGTCCTGACTGCACATATGTGGCCCTCCATCCCCCATGCTATCACAAGGCTGTATATCATAATTGGAAGGTCTACCACTCAGTAAATATACAGGTCATCTGCAATGCCAATATTGTGATCACCAATGTCGTGGTGCACTTCCCTGGTGTATGCCATGATGCCTATATCCTGATCAAGTCAGGGATATATGAGGCCTTTGAGAGTGGCACCATCATTAGTGACTGGCTGCTGGGTAAGTTGAGACAGCACAGAGAAATGTACACATGCATGCGGGTCACCATGTGGTACAGGGGCACAGGCTGCCATGTGCATGCTAGTCAGCCATAGCCACTGTGGAGATATGCATGGATAGCCACTGATGGAGATATGCTTGGACACACAGCAATGGCCTGGGACACCAGTCGCACCACCACTGCCATATGCCTGAATAGGTGGCCACATATCTGTGATATGTGGGCATGTTAATGAGTGCACATCAGCACAGCATGTACATCACCATTGAGTGGGATGTACGGCATGGGCATACTACCCTGCATGGGCATGAGTAGCCTGGCACAGGTAAGGCATATATGCATGTTGGGAAGGGTGATAGGGGAGGTGTGAACATATGAACATATGATCAGCCATACTAGGTCAGTCCAGGGAATGGTGAGCTACCCTAGCCCACAGGTACCTACCAATCCCCACATGTGACACACCGTCCCTTGGAGGCAAACACTGACATGCAAGGCCTGACCCTGGGGGAGGGTCAGAATTGGGGCATGCAGTGATAGCACCTGGCACCCTCCCTGTGGGGTCCCAATGATCCTGCAGAACCAGCCCCAGGTCCACCAGCCTGGATGTGCAGGCTGTGCCCCACCCTGGGCAGCCTGCATGCCCAGCCACATACCTGGCTGCCTCAGCCAGGACCCTGAGTGGAGCTGCAGTGCCATGGCACCCTGTAGCTATGGCACTATAGCACCATTCCAGCCCATGATTCCCAGCCACTGACCTGGCCCCATTGGTCCTTGCAGTCTGGACCCCTATCTGGCCTGCCACAGCCTGGGTCAACCCATGGGGAGCCCCTACGCCCCTCACCCAGTGCAGGACCTAGGCACCCTGTGTCCCTGGGTCCTGCACTGCAACCCTACTCTGCCCATGGGGATGTAGGCCACTATCCAGGTGGTATATGACCCCTGTGCAGATGTGGGGCCCCGGACATACAGGGCCAACCTCTGAAATGGCCCTGTACATCCGGGGTTACAGCCCACTCATGCCCCACCCCACCTCCAGATCACCCCCTCCTGCCTCCATCTAGTCCTCCGTGTACATGCCAACTGTTCATATGGGGAGGATGTGGCCTGGGCTGGCAGGGGGGGCAGATATCACAACAGGATGTCCATCCCCACCATTCGTGGGATGGACTGACCCTGTTTGTACTTTCCCCCCCCCCCCCCAAACCCTGCAAATGACAGAGGCTACCCACTTCAACACTGGCTGATGACCCCAATCATTAGACCACTCACACCTGAGGAGCAGAAGTACAATCAGGCATACCGGCAGACATGCTCCATCATTGAGCAGACATTTGGCCTGCTGAAAAGCCGGTTTCAATGCCTGGACCCGTCTGGTGGTGATCTACTCTATGAGCCCTCTAAGGCGTTCAGGATGTTCATGGTCTGCTGCATGCTGCACAATTATGCCCTTTGCAGGAGGCTGTTAGGACCAGATGTGGTAGAGGACATGCCAAAGGATGAGGATGATGAGGATGTGGTACCACAGCAGGCACATAGTGCAGCATACCAGAGGGTATGGCAGCAAGGCTAAAACTCCTGCAGACGCACTTTGCATGAGGTAAGCCTGCCGCGATGGGGTGCTTGGGCTGTCAGGGGGGTCTGGGTGGGCATGGGAAAGGGGCGGGCAGGGTTTGCTTGGTATGTGCATGTGTGGCAGGGAGCCTTTACAGGTCCAGGGCCCAGGGGGCACTGATTCACATGGTCACCACAGATTGATGGCTGAAGATATCTGATATGACCCTGCCAGTACAAGGGTGTGAGCACTAGAAATCACAGGTGACGTGATTGTATCATAGGTGCCCTCTCACCATGGTACTCTTAAAGGTACTTATCACAGAGTGTGAATATTCCACTAAAATGTAATTACACTCCAAATATATCAACTATCTAAATAGGCAGATAATAACATCTATCTCACTCTCGCAGGTAATATATACTACAGACTACACACTTAGTATATCTCTCGAGGTCTCAGACTAAAGGGTAGAAAACGGGGCCTAAATATGACCCTCATCTACTCCCAATTTGCATCAACGACCTCTCTTTAGATAACTTTAAATAAGTGTAGTTTCTGTTTCATATAAACATCTCCCACTCGAGATCAAGTATCATTACAGAAAACATTTTTTAAAAATTCTCAAATGCAAAAATTTGCTTAGTAAAGCTGAATGCCTGTCGTGTGTGTTGTCGTTCTTTGATACGTGATTGTTAACTTAGTCCATTTAACTCAGTTCTTTTAAACTATCTTCTTCTCTTTAAATTTTCCTTCCTCTCACCATGGTACTGCACACTGGGGTGGGCACTGACAAGACCCCAAGAGCCATACACACCTGTCTGTGCCCCCATGGTGCCTGAATACTGTGTCACAGGATGGGCGGGAGTTGTATGCTCCCAATGCACATGCCACACACACGCACCCCTGGTCCCATTGCATCCCATGCACCCCACTGTCTACCAACTCTGGCACCATTCCTGCAGCCGCGAAGTGTTGGGCTGTCCAGCCCCCTCGCCATGGTCATTACACCCATCTGCCCATGCCTCTCCTGCAGCCCACCATCCATGTGCCTCCACACGGGGTATACGTGGAGTGGAGGAGTGGCCTAGTGGTTGGGGCAAGATACTTCAGGCCGGAAGGTTGGGGGTTCAAATCCCACTAGAGGACAGCAACCTTGGACCAGAAGGACTGGGGTTTCTAGTCCCACAGGTGCTCCTTGTGGTCTTGGGCAAGCCACTTAACCCTCCATAGCCCATGTTCCCTGTAAAATAGTTATCTCCAAGTTATAATGCCCTGTTCAATGTAATTTCAGTTTGTTCAATGTAAACCACACTGATGCAGAATAGCGCGGTATATAAGAGAATGTAATAAATAAAAAAAATAAATAATAAATAAATAAAACCCACACATGTCTACCCCTGTCCTTGCAGGATCAGGGCCACATCCGCTACTCATCTGGAGGCATATTCTGAGGCATCCTCTGTGTGGATGGTTGGAATTGAGGCACCCAGAGTAGGCCCAAATCTGCACTCACGGGAGCTGGGCATGCCCGCAGGATCAACATCAGGTCTAGGGCCTGAGCATGTGGGCCTGACCCCATTTCCGATTGGCCCTCATGCACAGCCACATGCCCGGCTACCTCAGCAAGGCTCCTGAATGGGACTGCAGTGCCATGGCGCCGCAGGTCCATTCAGGCCACATATACCAGCCGCCACTGTTTAGCTCATTCCCCACAGCTGGGTCTTCGATCTGGCCTCACATGGCCAGGGTCCAGCTACGGGCAATGTGTGCGTCCCCCTACCTGTTTTTTCCATATTGGCACCAGGCTCCCATGACTTCCAGGGGGACCCTTTCTGCCTCTGCAGTGGGCTAAGTCTCCCAACTATGTTCACAGCCCCAGCCATAGAGGGCCACCCTCTGAACTGGGCCTGTATGCCTGGGGTCACAGACTGCCTATGTCTCACCCTCGCTGCACCATGGCATTACCCCCTCCCGCCCCCATCTAGGCCTCTCCATACATATGTGTTCTTCATACAGATGGGATTTTGCCAGGGCGGGGAGGAGGGGACAATAACAAGGATGGATGCCCCAACGGGATGTCCATCCCTGCTATTTACTGGACAGTGACCCCCATCAATATATTCACCCCCACCCTCCCACCACCCACACACATTCTGTGCTTGCAGAGGCTGGCCTTGGCACATGGCACACAACACTGTCCATACAGTGACTGGATGCACCCATACCCCACCCCCTGCCTCTTCTTCCATCCCCTTACTACATCAGGTCAGTATGCCAGGCCCACCCTGGGGGCTCAGGGGTACAGGGCACCAGAGTTGGCAGGAATCGCTCACACCCTCCATACTCAGGTCTACCATGCATGGAGGGGTTGCACTGTGTACCTGTGCCTGCACAACCAGGGTACCGCTCCCTATGTCTTGAGACACCCACTGAGGCCAACAGAAAGGATACACAGGGGGACTAGAGGTTGGGTGAACATAGCTTTATTTTCACACATGGGTTGCTCTGCCACACACATGTGGCTGTACCAGCCATGAGATAGACCTGTCTAGCTGCTGCACAGCCCACATGTCCATTGTGGCCTAAAGGGTGTCGCGCCCACAGCCATGGGGGCCAGGTGGGGATGTGAGGGCCTATGTGAGCCAGCACACCTCATGGGACAGGGCCTGACCATCATCATAGATGCCCTGCAGGTGCTGTGCAATGAGCTCCAGGGGCCTCACAAGGACAATATGGCCCTTGGCCCCCTCTGTGCCTGCAGTGTGCTGCAGTTTTCTGCATTCAGCAGCAGTGATCTGTGGCTCATTGTGCAGCACTAGGCCATGGTACTTGGCACATGGGGCACTCACATCCCCACCCTCCTCCCCTGCCCATCCCCTCTCTCGTACCCCTGCACCTGTTCAGACCCTGCCCCCTTCCCCCCCTGCTCACACCCCCAGCCCTCCATCCTCCTTCTGGTCACTCCCATTCCCATGCTCTTCCACCTGTGCACTACAAACTCCACCTGCATGCTCCCATCCTCTACAACCTCCCCCTTCATACTTATGTCCTCTCACAACTCCCCCTGTTCACTCACATCCTCTCCCACCTTCCTCTGCCCACTTCTGCTCACTCCCTCTGCACCCTTCCCACTCCTGGCCATGCATACACCCCCCAGACAGCCAAACTCTGGCCCTTGTCTCCTCCTGCCATGGACCAGCACTGGGTAGCATCTCCCTGAGTTTGCCCTCCTCAAGGGAGTCTGTCTTCTCAACATCCTCTGCTTCCTCAGGGTCACCCATCCAGTTGTGCTCCAGCTCACTGACCACAGCCCATGCTGCTTCCCTGGCCTGGCACAGGGCCTGCCACAGTGTGGTGCCCTCCATGTCCCCCACTATGCTATCCCATCCCTCTACCTCAGGGGAGCTGTGTACCACTGTAAGTGTCAGGGTGACCCCCTCTTCCTCCCCACTCTTCCCTGAGGGGGAGAGCTGGATAGCACTATGGGGCTGCATGTGCCTGTCATTGTGTTAGCCCTGGTGTATTCTGTGCTTGGGCTGCTCAGTGTGGGACCAAGGTGCTTGCCCGCCCATGTCTGTGGCTGCTCTGGCACCTTTCTGGCCATCTCCTCTGCTGCCTCATCACCTTCATCCTCCTTCTCCTCTTCCTTGGCCTCCTCTGGTGTGGGATGGGGGCTGTCCGAGATGGGTGTGCGGAATATAAGGGGGCATGCATTAATAGAAGTGCTTGGGGGTGCATGGTAGACATGTCACTGCCACATGATCTGTCTGTGGTCACCCCTGCAGTGGGTGGGCTGATTTGCACTGTGATAGGTGAGGTGTCATGGCACCTATGCTCTCACGGTGCCATGCATACTCACCCTGCTCCCTCTGTAGCTGCCGGTGAATATGGTTCATCAGGCAGGGTCGTGTGCACCTGATGGCTCTGAAATGCACACGGTACGCTTCTTTCCCTCATGATGTGGAAGCATCTGTGGACACAGTGGTGCACTACATGAGTGTCTGTGTTTCATCCCTCACAGGTCTGTCCCTGCCACTGCCTGTCTGTTATCCCCCTACCAGCAGCTGCTGGAGCTGGACCCATTGTGCTGACACATCCCATGTGCTACCTCTCCCTGGCCTGCAGCTAGCCCTGCACTCTTTGGCTTCCTGCTTCATGTGTGCCTGCAGAGCATACCGGCCGGGCCTTGGACTGGGGGTAAAGGGGACAGTGGCTCACTGCCCAGATGTACTGCCAGACTTGTTCCCTGTGGGACCTGCACTATGTGGCCCAACCGGCGGTTCCCATTGTGACCATAAGGTGCTGTTCTCAGGCCTGTTATTGCTAAATGTCACCTTTGTATGGCACCATGGTTTCTGGGGCGTGGGCCCATCACCACTGCATGTATACCTCCTGTCTTCTGTTGGGGTGTAACTCTCGCTTATTAGTTTGGCCACTGTCTTGGGTACTGGGGGCTGGGGTTTGGTCACAAACTGCTTGGCTTGTTTCAGGTGTGCTACTGGTGTGCCACCCACACTTTCTCTATTCTGGGTTTTCATGTGTCTCTGTGGCTTTCTCGGGGCACTGTCTCTACCTGGTTTAGGTTTGCAGCACTCATGACAATCATGACCATCACTTCTGCACAAGGGTATGTTGTATCCGGTCCTCCCATCTCTGCTTTACTGCTGAGTACTCTAACACAGGTCTGCATACCTTTCTTTGGACACAGTAGGGTGTCAGAGCAATTGGGGGTTTGCAATTGCTTCATGCTCTGTGCTCTGTGCTCTCTCTGCCCATGTTTGTGACTGGGCACTGCAGCATGTCTTTGGGGTTCTGGTCTAGTGACTTAGTTAGGGCTCTTTAACCTGGAAAAGAGACGGCTGAGGGGAGATATGATAGAAGTCTATAAATTAATGAATGGAGTGGAATGGGTAAACGTAGATCGATTGTTTACCTTATCAGAATACAGAAAGACTAGGGGACATGCAATGAAGCTACAGGGTAAACTATTTAAGACTAATAAAAGAAAATATTTTTTCACTCAACGTGTAATCAAACTCTGGAATTTGTTACCAGAGGATGTAGTAAAGGCTGTTAATGTAGCTGGGTTTAAAAAAGGTTTGGACAAGTTCCTGGAGGAAAGGTCCATAAACCATTATTAAGAAGGGACCCAGGATATCAATGCTTGAACCAATACAAGCATTGTGGAACCTGTGTCCCTTGGGGAAACTGCTAGGTACATATGACCTAGATTGGCCACTGTTGGAAACAGAATACTGGGCTTGATGGACCTTGGTCTGACCCAGTATGGCATATCTTATGTTCTTATGTAGTCAGTGGCCTGAGTGCTGGGGGCCATGGGTACAGTCTCCACCTGCTCTACTTGTTTTATGCAGTCCTTTCACCTCACATTCTGTTTCCTGTGACACATTCCTGTTTCCATTCTTGGCTGTGATGTACTATCTTCCTTTAGCACAACTTGGGCTGGCATGATCTAGGGATATTGCTACACTATTACATATGTGTTCTATGGTTGGTGTACATCACGGTGTTCTTTCTTTGTGGTTTATTCGGTTTTCTGCCTTGCGGTGGTATTTCATCCTCAGCATTGCACATTCCACAGGGATATGTGTGTGTGTGTGTGTGTGTGTGTGTGTGTGTGTGTGTGTGTGTGTGTGTGTGTGTGTTTCTATGCTTTTCTATTGGGTCATTTGTCCCTGGTACCTATTTCACTTACATACTCTTCTCTGAGGTGCAATGTATGTATGTGTGCAGTCTGGGTCCTCTGCACCCTCACTCACTTTGCTTGGGGCCTGCTCCCCTGACTCTGTGCACTGTTCATGTTCCTGCTCTTGCCCAGCCTGTACTCTCTGTCACTCACTATTGTTTGAATGTCTGCCATCTTTCTTCTTTCTCTACTTACTGCACTAGGGTGGTCCTGATGCGCTCCCAGCCCCTGTATGCTGCAGCAAGGGCTAGCTTTCTGTGCCCCATGGGGAGCAGGGCTACCTCCTCCTCTTGGACTAGCCTGCAGAGCAGGCATGTCTCAGCCTCAGAAAAGTTTGTGTGGCGTGTGGCCATTTTCCATGTTCTGCTACATGATCACCTGTGTGTGTGTGTGGGGGGGGGAGGGCATCATTCCATCCTGTTTTCTTTTGCGTGTGGGCCACAGTGCAGGACTGGATATTTTCGGACATCCACATGGACATGCCATCCATATGAATGGTGTACATCTTGCTTGTTTGTACATGCATGCCGGGTGGACATCATATCATGCTTTGTACTTTTATTCATGTATACCTTTTGACGTGTATTCTGTGGTCACGTGTATATAGATTTGTGTGCTCAAAGCATACTATCTCAGTGTTGCACATTCACATCTTGAACGCTTTTCATGGACCTTGACATCCTTATCGGAATAGACCTCCACATTAACTCACCTTAATATGAAAAAAATGATGCTACATTGTACTTATAGATCAAAGCCTGCCTGGTTCATCTCTTCATATATTGACCTCAACTAGTTGGAAATGGCAAGAAGTTAGATTTTAGGTGAAAAATAAATGCATAGATAAAACAGTCTAGAACACCAGCAAAAATATCACTAATACGTCATAAAACAAAATTGGATTGAAACTTCAAGTTAGCTGCATACTAATTAGGATGAAGGAGAAAATAAGAGACAAAAAACGAAGTTAGGGTAGTTGAGAAAAGAGTTTGAGTGGAGGAAATTAGAAGTGCAGAAGGTTTCCCAGGAAGCCTGTCTGAACTTGATAGAAGTCAACAAAGTTCATGTGGTTCCACTTACATACTGCATTACCCAAGTTTGACTTAAATCCTAAGAACACATCAAACAACTGAAAGCATTTGTACAATTTCTACACAGCATTTTTCATCTGTGAAGTAGAGTTTTCTTCATAGATATTGGAAAGAAAAAAAAATAACAGGCAGTGCAAGTTCTGAAGGAAAAGGAATAAAGTGGATGCCTGTAATTGCCAGTGAATAGGAAAAAAATTTAGAGAAAGCCACAAAACTGGTCTGCCAATTGATAGGAATGAACGATTGAAAGGGAAGGATATAGCAATGCACATTCTGTACACATCAACAAGAATATGAAATGAATTGTGTTTGACTGTTTTATTTGAACTGACAGTACAGTACAGTATAAATAGATATTTGTAATACAGGATTTTATTCGAATCACAAAGTACATGGCTTTCACAGAATCTGTTATAGTACTGTTGAAATTATTCTTCGGTGACAGTAGGCTTTTTTATTTGTCCGTTTGTTAATAACCATTTGAATATGTTTGTAGAAGTTGGGTTATCCATAGGTTCCAGCTAGATATTACAGTCTAATCAGTAGTTCAAATTTTATTTTATTTAACATAGCATTTATAGTCAGCTTAGCCAAACAAGTCAGTCCAAGGTGGATTACAACAATCTTGGAGAACAATACATAAAGTCCAAAGATACAATAACCTTTAAAAGCAGTACTTAACATCACCATTATGCCCACATCAGCTCCCAATGACCACCCCTCTAAATGATCGTAAAAACATTAAACCAAATAGAATTGCCCCCATTCATCCCTTGAACCTCACTTAAAAACATCTACTAGTTAATTGCTAGTTCAAATAACCATGTTTTTCAGCTGCTTCCAAAATCTCAAATGGTATTTCTCCTGCCTTCTAAATTCCAGCAGCGAGTTCCAGACTTGTGGGACCTGCCCCTGCAATGTCCCTCTCATTGTCATATTTCTGTTAAAGGCTCTCCAACAGATTTATTTATTTATTTACATTCTCTTATATACCGCGCTATTCTGCATCAGTGTGGTTTACATTGAACAAACTGAAATTACATTGAACAGGGCATTATAACTTGGAGATAACTATTTTACAGGGAGCATGGGCTATGGAGGGTTAAGTGGCTTGCCCAAGACCACAAGGAGCACCTGTGGGACTAGAAACCCCAGTCCTTCTGGCCCAAGGTTGCTGTCCTCTAGTGGGATTTGAGCCCCTGACCTTCCGGCCTGAAGTACATTGCTCCAACCACTAGGCCACTCCACAGATGGCACTCAAAGAGAATCTTGCCTGGAACATATCTTTAGAAATATTTCAAAATATATTTTGGCTCGGTCCCCTGAATGAAGAGCCGGAGCATGACGTTTAACAATAATGAGGGGGGGGACGACAGGGGGAGATATTCAACGACAGCAGGTAGCCATTCTAATAGAGCTAGCCATCATGTCTGAAGCTATGACTCGGATAGTCAATAGTAGGGTCCTATCTGGCGACCGGCATGGAATATCGAGGCCGATTGGATAGGAAAGAAGCTATGACTCGGATAGTCAATAGTAGGGTCCTATCTGGCGACCGGCATTGAATATCAAGGCCGATTGGATAGGAAAGAAGCTATGACTCGGATAGTCAATAGTAGGGTCCTATCTGGCGACCGGCATTGAATATCGAGGCCGATTGGATAGGAAAGAAGCTATGACTCGGATATTCAATAGTAGGGTCCTATCTGGCGACCGGCATTGAATATCAAGGCCGATTGGATAGGAAAGAAGCTATGACTCGGATAGTCAATAGTAGGGTCCTATCTGGCGACCGGCATTGAATATCGAAGCCAATTAAATAGGAAAGAAGCTAACCGAGATGCAGCAATATTCAACGCTGCCCAGTTAGCTTCTGCAGTGAAAGTTGACCAGCCTTTACTGCACCTGACTTTCACCACATTCTGATAACCGGACAGCGGCTCAATATCACCGCTGCCTGGTTATGGCAGGGTGCCACCCCCCCCCCCCCCCCATAATTCCCTGATGCATCAGAGCATGCGGAGGTGGCACCCCCAGATATTCAGTGGCACGAAGCGTGTTGGTAGCACTGAATGTCCTGGCCAGGGGGATTAATGCAATTGGAAAATTGCTAATCGCATTAATCTCTTGGAATAGCGGATCCAATTTCTTTCTGGATTGATAACCAATGCAAAATAACTAACACCAGAGAGACATGCTCCTTTTTTTTAACTCAAAATTAACCTAGCTGTGGTATTTTTCACTAACTGAAGACTTGCACAACTTGACATAGGCCTGATTGGCAGAAGAATGGTCTATCTGCTTGATCAATTACAAACAACCATATGTTTTTAACATGTATTATACGATTCGGTATTTATTTGATTTTTCCCGGGACAGAGACAAATCGATCATAATTCCCATCTAGCACCGCATTCTGCTTACTCAAATCTAGGAGAAACCAGTGGTGGTCACTTTCCCTTCCCTCTCACCCAGAGCACTACAGTCTTACTTGAATTCCCTTTTAATTTACTTTTCGACATCCATTCCATTTCATTATACAGAGGCATTAGCAGCTCCTTTTTTCTGCTGGCCATTCCTCTCCCTATGCACCCAAGCATACTTCTGGCTTTCTCAGTCGCCTTGTCTACCTGATTAGCTACTTTAAGATCGTCAGACACAATTATGCCCAGGTTCCGCTTTTCTTTTGTGGACAAAAGTACCTCACCCACAACACTGGATTTTTGCAGCCTAAATGCATGACCCTGCATTTTTTAGCTTTAAATTTCACCTGCCAAATTCTAGACCATTTTTTGAGCTTAGCTAGATCCCGCCTCATGTTATCGACTCCTTCCTGAGTGTCTGCTCTATTGCAGATTTTGGTATGATCCACAAACAAGCAAACCTTACCCAATAGCCCTTCTGCAATATCACTAACAAAAAATTTAAATACACCACATCTGGGCTCAGAGCAAATCCAATGAACAAGGATCCAAAACACACCTTTCTTTACTAAACAGATTGACTAGCTTTTTAATCGGTAAGAAAGAACCTGTTTCAAACATATTCCAAGTAACTACAAAACACTCTTTACCCCCCTTCTACATAGTGTTGTACTGTGGAAAAGAAAAGACTCCCACAAGTCTAAGGGGTATGATTTCTAAATGGCACTAAAGGTATCTGCAGGTGGTATGGGCACCCAGTAGCAGTTTGCCCAGCAGAAAGTGTTGATAAAACAGCCGCAACGGGAACTAACCTGGCAGCACCCAGCAAGGGCAAAAGAGGCAAAGAATGGGTCGTGACTGGACGGAGAGTGGGTGGGCTCAGCAGGGGTATGCTAATGCCAGTCCTGATTAGTCGGCATTAGAGGTGCAGCTGCATGGAACGCCAGCTCAGAGCTGGTGTTACATGGGTCCAGCAGGGCCGGCCCGTCCATTGAGCAAGAATGTTCTTTGCACAGGGCCACGCGTTTCAGGGGGCCCCGCGCAAAGAACATTCTTTTTTTTTTTAAATTATATTTTAAAAAAAAAGCTGGCTCTGGCTGCTGCCGCGGCCTCCGCGGCAAAATGGAGTGTCCCGCGGGGCCCCCTCTCCTCGCTGAGCCTCTCTGCAAGGGCTTTCAGATTCGCGAAGGGAGAGTGTCTGTCTCCCTCGCGGCTCTGTTAAGCCCGCAGGGGCTAATGGGAAATTTCCCATCTGCCCCTTTAGACGCGAGGGGCTGATGGGAAATTTCCCATTAGCCCCTGCGGGCTTAACAGAGACGCGAGGGAGACACTCTCCCTTCGCGAATCTGAAAGCCCTTGCAGAGAGGCTCAGCGAGGAGAGGGGGCCCTGCGGGACACTCAATTCTGCTGCGGCGGCAGCGGCAGCAGCCAGAGCCAGGTTTGTTTGTTTTTTTTTAAATTTGCCATAAGCCGATATGGGGGGGGGGGTGTTAAGGCTGGGCTGGGCTGGGGGGGGCTGTTAAGACTGGGGCTGGGCTGGGCTGGGCTGGGGGGTGTTAAGACTGGTGCTGGGCTGGGCTGGGCTGGGGGGGGGGTGTTAAGACTGGTGCTGGGCGTGCACCTTGTAGATGGGCAAGATGTTTGCCCTGATTGCTGTAATGTATGTTTCATGCATTTATTTTATAAATTTTCTGGTTATGAGATCACAGTGGGTTCCTGTAATGTGGTCTTTATCATGTTCTTTTTCTTGTGACAGATGTTATATCTTATTTCTTTGTTATATCTTATTTCTTTGATTTTCCTTGTGTTTTTCCGATTTTTGTAAATTTTGGAAACTTCATAAATAAAGAAAAAAAAAAAAGACTGGTGTTAAGACTGGTGCTGGGCTGGGCTGGGCTGGGCTGGGGGGGTGGTGTTAAGACTGGTGCTGGGCTGGGCTGGGCTGGGGGGGGGTGTTAAGGCTGGGCTGGGCTGGGGGGGTGTTAGGGCTGGGCTGGGCTGGGCTGGGCTGGGGGATGTTAAGACTGGTGCTGGGCTGGGCTGGGGCGGGGTGAAGACTGGTGCTGGGCTGGGCTGGGCTGGGCTGGGCTGGGCTGGGCTGGGGGGGGGTGTTAAGACTGGTGCTGGGCTGGGCTGGGCTGGGGGGGGTGTTAAGGCTGGGCTGGGCTGGGGGGGGGGGTGTTAGGGCTGGGCTGGGCTGGGCTGGGCTGGGGGGATGTTAAGACTGGTGCTGGGCTGGGCTGGGGCGGGGTGAAGACTGGTGCTGGGCTGGGCTGGGCTGGGCTGGGGGGGGGTGTTAAGACTGGGGCTGGGCTGGGCTGGGCTGGGCTGGGGGGGGTGTTAAGACTGGTGCTGGGCTGGGCTGGGCTGGGGGGTGTTAAGACTGGGGCTGGGCTGGGATGGGCTGGGGGTGTTAAGACTGGTGCTGGGCTGGGCTGGGCTGGTGGGGTGTTAAGACTGGTGCTGGGCTGGGCTGGGGGGGGTTAAGACTGGTGCTGGGCTGGGCTGGGCTGGGGGGGTGTTAAGACTGGTGCTGGGCTGGGCTGGGCTGGGCTGGGGGGGTGTTAAGACTGGTGCTGGGCTGGGCTGGGCTGGGGGGGTGTTAAGACTGGTGCTGGGCTGGGCTGGGCTGGGCTGGGGGGTGTTAAGACTGGTGCTGGGCTGGCTGGGCTGGGCTGGGGGGGTGTTAAGACATGCTGGGCTGGGCTGGGCTGGGCTGGGGGGTGTTAAGACTGGTACTGGGCTGGGCTGGGGGGGTGTTAAGACTGGTGCTGGGCTGGGCTGGGGGGTGTTAAGACTGGGGCTGGGCTGGGCTGTGGGGGTGTTAAGACTGGTGCTGGGCTGGACTGGGCTGGGTTGGGTTGGGGGGGTGTTAAGACTGGTAATGGACTGGGCTGGGCTGGGTGGGTGTTAAGACTGGTAAACTACCTTACTATGTATGGTCAAAATTTACTAAGCAAATCACTACAAAACTAAAACTTTGGTTTATTGCTTAAAGTTTCACCTATTAGGAACTAATATCTCAAAAATTACAAAGGCTCATGGGTCTCAGTATAAAACGTCGTGGTCTCATGCAAGGGTCCAAAAATCAACACTCTTGCTAGACTACTGTTTACATCAACGACCCAACCACTAATGCCTTTGAAATTATTTTATAATGAGGTTAACCATGTTTTTCTTGTGTGTTTCTCAATTTTTTATTTTTTCTTCTTTTTTTCTTTTATTTTTTCATATTATTACTATTTTCTCATTTCTACTGGTACAGTTATAAACATATATCTCTGTGCTTCAATATATTACAAAACCATGTCCCATATGTGTATACTGATTGCCAGTGTTATCAATGTTGCAAACACCACCGCAAAGTCCAAACATAAATTATTTTAAAATGTCCAGAGTGATGAAGTTCATAAACCGTTCAAAAAAGCTTGTTTATCTATGAATCTTGAACACTTATCTTCTTCATCGCCGACATCTATCTTCTTTTCTTTGAGGTGACGAAGGCTTCTTTTGCTGGCGAATATGCACTCAATATGCTGTCAATTCCCAACGCCGGTATTCTAAGGCGCCCAAGCGTTTCTCTCCATGAGGTTCTTCAGGGGAATGTTTCATTACACCAAGGACTCTTCTACAAGATAAATTCAAACTTTCACTACTAAAAGTATTTTCATACACATTAAAACTAATACCATAGCGTTCCCAAAACCCATTCTTTCAAGTCGCCTACGCCAAGTCCTATCATTATGCGCTTATAGTAAAAATGTTCTTTTCAAAATATTTACCATGTTGCGCCAAACTCATTCTTTATCTTAAATAAAGAGAAGATTGTGAGCGTTGATTTTCCGTGTGAAGAGCAAAAAAATGCCGCGCATGCGGCTTAAAGGTACCCCCAGCGATCTTATAGGTATCAACCTCAACTCCTCCCACAAATGTCCATGATGTCACCTAGATGATCCGCTAGTCACCGCTTCCATTAAACACATAACTGCCAATCTATAGATGCATTTAAACCATGCGGACGTACTGTATTAAGTTTAAAAATCCATCGTTGCTCCTCCCAAATTAATGTTTGTTCTTGAGTTCTTGAGAAAGCTTTGTTGTTATTTTGTTGGATCTGCGGTAGTCTGGTGAAGTTCTTAGTTTATTTTTATTGTTCTCTCACTTTGGTTGTATTTCTTCTTGCAAAATGATTAGAGAGGAGAGGTGTGAAGGGGCAATTTGTCTGAGAAGCTTGAAGGTTATCATAATTATTTTGTAGTGCAATTCATATAGAACCGGAGTAATGTGTTCCAAGATGTTAGTGTGTGAGACTAAACGTGTGGCAGCATGTTGGGCAATTTGGAGGGGTCGGATATTCTGCAAGGCTATCCCTTGAAAAGCGCTATAACAATAATCAAACTGCAGTGTAATTAAAGCCTGAAGAACTGATCTGAAGTCTTGGATGGGTAAAAGGGGGTGTATTTATTTATTTATTTAGCTGTATTTATATCCCACTTTTCACCGGGTCAAAGCGGCATTACATATAAAAGGGTGAGGGGAATTTAAGTATAGGGCAGGGCCATCACCGGAGAGGCGACATTGATGATTTCAACATAGGATAGACTTTGGACATGGGACGGAGTTTGGACATGGACAGGTTAGTACAGGTTTGCGTTGGGGGGTCATGGTGGGTGAGATCAAAGGTTAGTTCGCTTTTTTGGTGGGGGTCGTGTATGACCCCCACCAAAAAAACTCCAATCCTTTGTAGGGTTTTTTGGTGGGGGTCGTGTATGACCCCCACCAAAAAAGCTCCAATCCTTTGTAGGGTTTTTAACAGCTTGTTTGAAGTAGATTTTTTTTGGTTGTGTGTTTTATGTGGGAGAACATGTTGAGGGCTTGGTCAAGTATGACCCTGAGATATTTCACTTCATTCTTAACGGTTATAGCTATGTCATTGATTGTAATAGGCAAGCCAATTAACAGCCTCTTTGAAGCAGTCAATAATTTGTTGTGGGATGGGGTCGGATACGTTGAGAGGAAGATATAACATAATATCATCCGTGTATATATGGTATGAGATGTTGAATTTTTTGAAAATGGTGCAAATGTGCTGGATGTAAAGATTAAAAAGGAGGGCAGATAGGGCAGAGACTTGGGGTAGACCTTGTTTTTGGTTATATGGATTGGATGTGTGATGACTTAACTTACTTGTTGGGCTCTGTTGGATAGATAAGATATAAAACCACTTGAGAGTTGTACCATGCAAACCTATCTGTTTTAAGCGTGAGATCATTAGGGTGTGGCTGATGCTGTCGAGGGCGGCGGTGATGTCTAAGAATATTAGAATGTAGGCCTGTTTATAGTTGTCAATTCCATGTACTAGGTGGTCAAATAAGGCAATTAATAGTGTATCTACATCATGTATATATGTTTGGGAATTGTGCACTGTGAATTTTGGTTATATGTTTGTTTAAGGTTATGCTGTGGGCAACATTATCCATTAAACTCTAAATTTTTGAGGCAAAACTGGTTGTCTGTGCATTCTGTGAGGGAAGACTTAAGCAAGTGGACATGAGGCAGGGCAAAAGGGAGGGAAGGGATGGGGACAGTAGGGGAAAGGGGGGAGAGGTAGAGAATATGGCCTAGGCCAGGATGCCACTTGCCCGATTGAGTAGCCACCCTCTGCACCAACTCCAACCTGCTCAAATCCTTTTGAAGGTGCGGTCTCCAGAATTGCACACAAGACTCAAAATGAGGTCACACCAGAGACTTATACAGAGGCATTATCACCTCCTTTTTTCTGCTGGATTTTCCTCTCCCTATACACCCAAGCATCTTTCTGGCTTTCTCAGTCGCCTTTTCTACTTGATTAGCTACCTTAAGATTGTCAGACACAATTATGTCCAGGTTCCACTTTTCTTTTGTGGACAAAAGTACCTCAGCCACAACACTGGATTTTTGCAGCCTAAATGCATGACCCTGCATGTTTTAACATTAAATTTCAGTTGCCAAATTCTAGACCATTCTTCAAGCTTAGCGAGATTCCTCCTCATGTTATCGACTCCTTCCTGACTCCATTGCAGATTTTGGTATCATCCACAAACAAGCAAACCTTACCCGACAGCTCTTCCGCAATACCATTAACAAAGATGTTAAACAGAATCGGATCAAGGACAGATCCCTGCGGCACACCACTGGTAACCTTCTCCTCAGAGTGAGCTCCATTTACCTGTACCCTTTATTGCCTCCCACTCAACCATTTTCTAACCTAATTGGTAACTTTAGGGTCCATCCCAAGGATGCTCAGTTTGTTTATAAGTCACCTGTGTGAAACGGTGTCAAAGGCTTTACTGAAATCTAAATACACCACATCTAGGGCTCTCCCTCAGTCCAACTCCCTGGTCACCCAGTCAAAAAAATCAATCAGATTTGTCTGACAAGACCTGCATCACGTGAATTCATACTGCCTCAGATTCTGCAGTCCATTAAATTCCAGAAACCTCACTATTCTCTCCTTTAGCAGCCTTTCCACTAATTTACTAACCACAGAAGTTAGACTAACTGGTCTGTAGTTCTCAATGTCATTCTTACTTCTGCATTTGTGTAAAGGGACTACATGTCCATCTCTCCAGTCCTTTGGAACCACTTCTCACTTCAAAGAGGCATTGAAAGAGGTTCTGATCCAGCACCCATAAATCTAAGTTTCTAAAAATTTACTGTTTTGGCTGGTTTTGATGTAAAGTTTTCTTGCCTATTTATTACCTGTTTATATTCTCTTAGATTTGAGTGGGCCCTAAGTTCATATGAGGTCTACTGGCCAGGGACACTACATCCTTGATATTTATCTAAGACTCTTCACAGGATGGGGTTAATTCATTCATTCAGCTTCTGCTGCCTGAGACTTAATTCAAACAGTCTATGCTACCTGAGCAGAGGTTCTAATCAGGCACCTATAAAGCTAAGTTTCTAAAAATTTACTATTTTGATGGGTTTTGATATAAATTTCCCTTGCCTATTTGTTATCTGTTTATATTCTCTTAGAATTGAGTGTGCCCTCATTTCATAGAAGGTCTACTGACCAGGTACACTTAAATTTCTGCCTACCCTACCTTTCACACCACCCACCACAGGGTTGCATTGCCTATATAGTAATCATATAGATTGCCATCTGTCCTTCACGTAGATGTAACACTCATCTTTTCTCCTTGTCCTAGAACTGCTTTATGAGCATGTTGTGTATTCCATACAATAGTTGTGGTGCCTTCATTCTAAAAAGAATCATTTGGAGCCTAAGAGCTTACCCTAGATGTCTCAAGTTATCTGCCATTCATAAAGAATTGATTCTATTAAGGAAAGAATTAGCTGCAATTAAACACACCACCTCTAGGGTACAAATTGAAAAGAAAATCCACCACTATCCTCACAAAGAATCAAGAAGCCCAGGAACAAACCTGCATAATGACTTGTCTGTCTTGGGAAACTTGAGTGCCCAATTAGTGGAAACTGAAGTGCCATTAAACAATAAGTTTAAATGCCCAATCTACTGACAATGCCCTAAATATGAAGAAACTCACAAAAGAGCAAACTACTACTACTTGGAAATTCCATCATCAAAGACACCAACTTGGGAACACAGTTCAAAGGGGAGAAGATGGTCAAATGCCTCCCAGGCTCTTCAGCCAGAAGGAATATGAAACAAATTGCTGACATAGTTAGTGCAGAAAATGAGTACTACAAAATTGATGTTATCATCCACTTGGGTACAAATGACCTGGCTAGAAACAGTACCTCTACAATTCAAAGGGACTTCCATATTCTGGGAGAGAAACTCAGGCCATTGCTTTCTCAGAAGTTCTATCTGTTCTTGGTAAGGGGGCAGAAAGGCTGCATCATATAATCAACTTTAATACATGGCTCCAAACCTGGTGCAATCAAGAAGGATTTAGATCTATAGGTGACTGGGGAAATAGATAGAACAACAAGATACTATACTGTGTTGATGGACTTCATCTCTCTGTTGCAGGGAAACGGATACTAAGTGAAAAATTCAGGCAGTATGACGACAGGTATTTAAACTAGGGAAAGGGAGTAATGGATGGAAAAGAACAAATTCAGGACGTCACTCCCAGCAAAAACATATCAACATTGGAAACAGCCGCAGTATTAACCCACACATCAATGCCAAGTGGGAAGAGGCGTGTAAAACAAAATCCATGCAAAATACAGGCAAGCCAGTCAACAAATGTTGGAAAGCAATGAAAACAGATGCTCGAAGCCTAGCCAACAAAGTTCCTGAACTGGAAGCTCTAATGGTGGAAATGGACTTGGACATTGTGGCCATTACAGAAACATGGTGTAACGAGTCGCATGAATGGGATATAGCCATAGCTGGCAATAATCTATTTAGAAGAGATAGAGAGGGTAGAAAAGGAGGAGGAGAATCTCTATACTGTATGTCAAAAGCAATATTAAAGCTGCTGAAATTCAGGGGACGTGGGAAAAAGAAGAAGCACTATGGATTGTGTTGGAAATAGGAGATGGCACTGTCATCCATACTGGTGCAGTCTACAGGCCTCCAACTCAAACCAAAGAAATGGATAGCAAATTGATTGATATTGCAAAGACAGCCATGAAGGGGGAAGTGATCATATTGGGTGACTTTACCCAATGTGGATTTGAGTATTCCTTCTTCAAATCTGGAAAGAAGTAAAAAAATTGTGGATTCCTTCCAAGGTGCATTACTCAGACAAATAGTGATGGAACCGACCAGGTAGAGCTCGGTGCTGGATTTAATATTCACCAACGGAGAGAGCATGTCTATCCGGGTGGGTGCCCATGTGAGCAGCAGCGATCATCACACGGTGTGGTTTGAGATAAAAGCCAAGGCGGAATCCAATCATAGCAAGCTCAAAGTCCTAAACTTCAAAAATGCTGACTTCAGTAAAATGGCCAAGTGCCTGAAGGAGGAGTTGGCAGGGTGGGAGGGGGTAAGGGAAGTGGAAATGCAGTGGGGTAAACTAAAGGAGGCAATAAAAGGGGCAACAGATACATATGTAAGGAAAATAAAAGTAAGAGGAAAAGGTGACCTATTTGTTCTCCAAAGAAGTGGCTGCACTAATAAAGGCAAACAAACACAGTTTTCTCAAAATTCAGAAGTTCACAAACAGAGGAACACAGGAAACATAGTAACATAGGGGTATGTTTACTAAACGGCGCTAATGGCGCAGCTGTGATGTTATCGCATGATATGTGATGTTATCACGCGATAATGGCACATTACCGTGCGAGAACGTCTGCTGCAGAGGTAAGGTGCGCCGAGGGTGGAGCAAGACCCCCCAGAGGGCGGAGGAAGGCTCCCCAGGGGCGGAGAGAAGGTGTCAATGGGTGGAGAGTGGGCGTGGAGTGGCTCCTTGCACACTAACGCCGTGAAATGAAGCTCATAAAATTAGCGCCAGTGAAAACCTGGCGCTTGGCACATTTTCAGGTTAGAGAAACCATTTCAGTCAGCAATGTACAGCAAAGGCAGGGAAACCCAAAACGTGATAGTAGTGATACATGTAAAGGAGCCAAAAAAGCAAAGAAACAGATAAAAAAAACAGAACTACATTTGAAATCCCAATAACCAAGCTGGCCAATAGTGATATTAATGAGAAACAAAAAGCAACACTACTGACAAAGCATAAAAAAGGAGATATCATGTTTGGAAGGGTCTATTCTCAGTCCCCCTACAAAGTGAATGATCCCTCATTGAAATAGCGCTGATCAGGGTTTCTGTCATTTAGATTGGGCAGGTTTGTAATGGCGTGCACACGTGCAGCAACAGAAGAGTGGGCATGTAGGAAATGGGAACTGTACTGATGCTGTAAATGGGATACAGGGGGCTGCAGGCGGCACATGCTGTGGTCCAGCTGGGGTACATTGCGGACTAGGCAGATACCTAGATGGCACATAGGAATGCCAAAACTGTAAAGCAGCAAGACAGCAACTGACGAGGGTCCAACATGGGCACGAGTGTGTTCCCCACAGTGTCCCAGGGGATATTACCCAGCAGGTACCCCCAAGGGCACAGAACATTGACAGGTGGTGCCGGGGGGAAGCACACATGTTCATGTAGGCACCCTCACCCGAGAACCCACACCAAAGGCAGCTGCTGACCGGCACACTGGCTGGCCTGGGACTGCGCACCACCAGCACCACCGGCATAAGGGCATGTCAGCATGGTGGCGGAGGGGTGCTGGTGGAGGAGGGGGCAGTGGCATATGCCACAGCAGACCACGGCCAAGCCCTGTTTAGGTGTGTGCCGTGCACTGCAACAGACAAGATCTGTCTGACGTACAGTTATGGTCTCCCCAGGGAATGATCTGCCTCTGTGGCAACAGTGTGGTGCAATGCACACAGCCAGTGTGTTCAGGGGCAGAGGGTCACAGGTTCAAGTCCCAGCTGTGGCCCCTGCAACCCATGTCCCCATATTTTATGCAGTAGTAAACCGTGGTAATAAAGACAGAACCTTTCTTGCATAGAAATGAAACATGCCATAAACACCTATATGTCACCCTACAGAGCACAGACACCATAAACATATGCAATCCCTAGAGCAGAGTGTCCCACCTGCAGTCCTGGAGGGCCAAACACCATTCAGGTTGTCCTTATTAAATATGCATGAGATGTATTTACATGCACCACCCCCATTCTATGCACATGTATCCATGCATATTCAATAGGGACAACATGAAAACCTGAACCGTGTTTGGCCCACCCAGACCGGAGTTGGGAACCTCTGACCTAGAGCAGCGGCACAAACACCCACACCCACAGGCTCCACTATCCAACACCTCATGGAGAGTCAGGCCGTTGGGCCCTGCACAGACTAGTATCTCCCAATACTAGCAACTGCATACCTCAGCAATGCCGTTCTAAACTTGGGAACACGTTCCACATATATCAAAAGGTCACTATGATCAATGTCAGATAACACATCCTATGTTAAAATCAATTTGTTGACAGAGATTCATCATAGCAACCTTTCTGATATCTGTGGAGTGTGGTTCAGTGTATGATCCAGACAGTGTTTTCCACCCCGGGGAGTGACCCCAACAGTATTGAGTACCATAGCAATGCCTGCACTGTGCCCAGGACTGGTGTGGCGGCCAGGGCTGCAAACCACCTCTATACTTGCACAATGCTGAAAAAGGTGTGGGAGTGTGTGTATGTCTACCCAGTGTGTTATGGCTGCTTACACCTTACTGAGCCCACAATGATTGCACTGTTTCCAGTGTTAGCCTGCCAAATGTGCATAATGAGGAGCAAGGTACCGTGGGTATGACCCAGACAGGGCGGCCTGGGCAGGATGCATGTGCACAGGGCATAGAGCAATGGCTGGGACATTGTAGTGCCTGACCACCACCTGTAAGGACAGGGTGGCTACAGCATGTCATGCTGGGAGGTCACTCTCACCCTGACTGAGCGGTGACCATGGCATGGCTAGGTTACCCCATAGTGCCATGCAGTATGTCTTTCAGGTGATATCTATGGGTTCCCTGTTCTGGGGTCTAATTACTTGCATACTTTTTTGGTGTGTGTGCTCACATCCCATTTTGGGTGCACACAGTTCCTCCAGAAACATGCACTATGTACTAGCTAGCAGACTGTCTGCAGTTAGTGTG
Source organism: Ichthyophis bannanicus (assembly GCA_033557465.1). Classification (NCBI taxonomy): domain Eukaryota; kingdom Metazoa; phylum Chordata; class Amphibia; order Gymnophiona; family Ichthyophiidae; genus Ichthyophis; species Ichthyophis bannanicus. Next base: position 1,797,399,715 of record CM066032.1, on the reverse strand, counting down.
TGTATGGCTGGAGCACCTTGCAGGGTGAAGACTGACAGTGCCTACTGCTGGTCAATGTCAGATGGTGGTGGGGGGCATCTGAGACTGCCTGTCTGCCAGTGCCCTGTGTGATACAAGCAGATTTGCATCCAGTGCTTTGGAAGGTGCCCTCTCCCCTGCAGGACCGGGGTAGCTGGTTCCACAGCCCTTCATCATGTCACTGCACTGCTGCCATTGCAAAGATGTAGAGTGTGGGGCTGTTGGAGTCAGATCCTGTCCCCCCACCCTGGCCCCAAGAGGGTGGGTCTGTAGGCACTGCCCCCTAATCCACATGTGGGTCCAGACACCCCTGCCCTATAGGGTGCATTAGGTGATGGCAATGAGGTGAGGGTATTTCTGCTGGCAGCACAGAATGTAGAGATGTGTCACACTGTTACATGCAGCAAAATAGATTGCCTCAGACAGCCATAGCAGATGAGACCCCCTGAGGGATCGAACCCATGAGCTCTGGCTTGTTGGTCATTGTATTAATCAGTAGGCTACAGCTCTATACACCTTCACATAGCACTGCCACGAAGTTAAGGTTACCGCACGTAAACAGCCAATGCGGCTCCTATTGTGTGATACACAGTGCATGCTACATGGACGCTGGCACGCCGACCTCCCTATATGGCATTGATCACGTCATGGCTGGGGGTTTCACCGCCAACATTAGGATGGTGCACACATACCCCATAGCAAATAGCAGTGTGTCCCCCAAAACAAAACCATCACCGCAGCTGGAAAACCTAATGTACCCTGTAAAGTGCCATAGCTGTGGGTCTACCCCATCCCGGTAAGCACAGCTGACATTTACTGGGTTGACCTGCAGTTGCTGTGTAGTCAGTCTGTGCTATGAGAAGAGGCATAGCACACTGGTTAATATGATGCCCTCAGAGTCACTGCTCATGGGTTCGAATACACAGTCAGACACATCCCCACAAACAGTGACACAAGCCAAATGCACTATAACCTTTGTCCTGTGCCCCAAAGGAGAGGCCTGGCCTGGCATGGTGTTGCATCTCCAAAAGCACAGCAGAAGGCACCCACAGCTGAGGCACAGCAGATGCAGCCCAGGCCAAATGGTATAAGTAATACGATGCTGTAAACCAAAGCCAGCCACTGTAGCCACCAATCTCAATATCCAACATGTAGTAATGCAGCCCCAGAGATACTTTTCCATGAGGCGTCCGTGACACACGCACGTCGTGTGCGCGGTGTAGTAGTGCATGGTACGGCATATGCATGATACTGTGCATGCGCAGAATGTGTGCATGCGTCACCAACACATGGGCATCCCTCAAAATGGTGACACGATCCCGCAAGCCAGCCTTTAGCCGCCATGACCTATGACAGCTGGCAGCCCTAATATGCACCAGGGAGCCGCGCCTCTTCCCAGGCGCCTCAAAATGCCAGGATCTGCAACGCGTAAGGAGGGCATGGGTGCGCATCACAAGGCGCTTTAACCGTGCAGCAGACTACCCACGTGAGGCAAGTGTATGGGGACAGGTCACTAAATGGAAGGTGTGAAACACAATATCCAGCAATCAAAACACATAAGATATGCACCACATGTGTGAAACACGTGTATGTGCGCAAACCTGCGATCAAGCTATCCGTGTATGTTGCTGTGTGCACGTATGCCAATCCCCAGGAGGCATAGACATGAAAGCAGAGGTGCAGAGGGTAGCGCGCTGTGATGTAAGCTGCTCTTCTTGCAGTGCACACCTCTGCCCAACCCCCAAGAGTTGCAGCCCCCATTACAGAGCTATATTAGGCATCCCTGTGACATGGTGGCTGATGCTATGACACATTACCAGCTCTGGCCAATCTCCAGGAGAGATCTGACCTGATCACAGAGGCCAAGTAGTCATCATGGTGCACTGGTAGCTGCTGCAGTCAGAGCACCACAGGCCTGCCCCATCCCTTCCCCCACTCTCCCACAAATAACTACACCAACCCCTCTAGGCCACCCTCAATGAATCCATGAACAAAAACTATGTTACCTTGTCCATGTCTATGTCTATCCTCTGTCAAAATCATCAATGTTGCCCTCCTGGTGATGCCCGATTACCCCCCCCCCCCCACACACACACACACACTTTTTGTTACAACGCTTTGACCTGGTGAAAAGCAGAATATAAATACAGTTAAATAAATAAATAAATAAATAAAATAAATAAATAGGAGGCATCAGATCTGATGACAGAGGTCCAGCAGTCATCCTGGTGGTGTGTTAATTGGTGCAGCTGATGTGTGGAACATCACCATTGGCCCCGAACGCTCGCAGACCTGCACATAGGTGCGTATCAAACATCCTGGTGTTATGGATGTTGTTGTTGTTGCAGTTTCCCAGCTCCGCCCTAACCCCAGGAGGCATCAGACCAGCTGGCACAGGTATATTCTACATCCTGGTGTTATGGTGGTTATTTGTGTTGCAGGTTCCCAGCTCTGCCCTAACCCCAGGAGGCATCAGACCATCTGACACAGGTCTATTCTGCATCCTGGTGTTATGGTGGGTGCTGTTGTTGCAGTTTCCCAGCTCTGCCCTAACCCCAGGAGGCATCAGACCATCTGACACAGGTCTATTCTATATCATGCTGTTATGGTGGGTGCTGTTGTTGCAGTTTCCCAGCTCTGCCCTAACCCCAGGATGCATCAGACCAGCTGACACAGGTCTATTCTCAGGGGCGGCCCAAGGGGGGTGCGGGGCCATGTGCGGAGCCTCGGTGCGGGGCCTCATTTGCATAAGTGACCTTATTTGCATAAATATTTGCATAATGCTAACATTCATTAAGAGACATGTTTACTAAAAGTTAGTGTGTGTATGGATAAAGACAGACTAAAAGATTTCTACATTACTATAATCCAGTGCCAACCGCCAGGCACATTAGGAACTACTACAAACACTGCCCATTTAGAACCCATAGCAAACCCGCCGTATCCTAACAGCACCACCAGGACTCACAAAGCACCATACCCTACCTATCAAAAGGCAACACTGCAAATATTAAACCAATACATTTCAGAGAACAACAATACATGACCTACTGGGGAAAGAGAACAAGTGGCAATGTCAAATAGGAATTACATAAACAGAATACCTCAGCTCAGTTACACATGCAGAACATAGACCATCACCAAACAAGGAATCACAATTTAGAAACAGGAAGGCAATAATTAAACTGGGAACCCCAAAAGCCAAACTTGGAATGTACAACAACACTGTAGAAATAAAACTATAAATTAATTTCCTCTTGTACCAAACAAAGCGCAGACGTTAATGATGCACATTTCCCAGAGCTTTCATATTCCAGTTAATAAATTCAAAATAAAGAGAGATACCTTTTGTGCATTTTTTTTCAGTTGCAATTGCTCCAGCCACTTTCTTCTGGTTTCTTCATGTTTTCTGCTAACTCTCCATCATCTGCTGTCCATTTGTCCTTTCTTCTCTCTTCTAGTTTTTTTTTCCATTCTCTCTCTCTACATCTGCTTTAACATACTAATCTTTCTCCTTTTGCTCTTTCCTCATTCCTATTTCATCCACTCAAATTTTACCCCTCCATCCTCAATCCCCACTTACTCTCCCAATACCCGGCTAAGTGTAGATTTTTTATCCCTCCCACACAAAATATTTTTCCCCTCTCCATTTTACTCTCCCAGCCCCATCCCATTCTAATCCTCCCCCAACATCAGCTCCCTTCTAGTTCCAGCCTCACCCAGCATCCATTCCCTTCTAGTCCCTGCATCAGCCCATTTCCAGTCCTAACCCCCCATCAGCCCACTTCCAGTCCTAACCCCCCATCAGCCCATTTCCAGTCAGCCCCCCATAGCCCATTGCCAGTCCTAACCCCCCATCGGCCCACAGCCCATTACCAGTCCTAACCCCATCAGCCCACCTCAAGTCCTAACCCCTCCCCATCAGCCAATTTCCTGTCCTAGCCCCCCCATAGCCCATTATCAGTCCTACCCCCCCCATAGCCCATTACCAGTCCTAACCCCCCATCAGCCCACAGCCCATTACCAGTCCTAACCCCATCAGCCCACCTCCAGTGTTAACCCCCCATCAGCCCATTTCCAGTCCTAGCCCCCCCATAGCCCATTACCAGTCCTAACCCCCCCCAACAGCCCACAGCCCATTACCAGTCCTAACCTCATCAGCCCACCTCCAGTCTTAATCCCCCCAGCCCATTTCCAGTCCTAGCAACCCCCCCAACCCATTACCAATCCTAGCCCCCCATAGCCCACTCCCAGTCCTAATCCCACCAGCCCATTTCCAGTCCTAGCAACCCCCCCATACCCCATTACCAGTCCTAACCTCCCCATCAGCCCACTCCCAGTCCTAATCCCACCAGCCCATATACAGACTTAGCTCCCCCATAGCCCATCACCACTCCTAGCCCCCCCAGCCCCCCCATAGCCAACCACTCCTAACCCCCCCAGCCCCCCCCAGCCCATCACCACTCCTAACACCCCCCAGCCCATCACCACACCTAACACCCCCTCACACCCATCAAAACTCCTAACAACCCCCCCACCCATCACCACTCCTAACACCCCCCAGCCCATCACCCCCCCAGCCCATCACCACTCCTAACACCCCCCCAGCCCATCACCACTCCTAAAACCCCCCCAGCCCATCACCACACCTAATCCCCCCCTAGCCCAGCCCAGCCTATCCCAGGGAAATTTTTTTAAAAAAAGAAGCTCTTCTCCGGCTGCCGTGGCCGCCACGGCAGAATCGAGTGTGCCGCGGGGCCCCCCCTGCCCAGCAAAGCCTGCCCTCCCCTTTATCACCTCTCTCTTCGCAGCTTCAGTTAAACGCGCCGGCTTTCAGAGCGCGAAAGGACCAGTTTCCCTTTCGCGGCTCTGTTAAGCCCGTGGGGGCTGATGGGAACTTCCCATCAGCCCCCGCGGGCTTAACAGAGCAGCGAGGGAGAAACTCTCCTCTCGCGCTCTGAAAGCCGGCGCGTTTGACTGCAGGCAGCTGAAAGAGGTGATACAGGGGAGGGCAGGCTTTGCTGGGCAGGGGGGGCCCCGCGGCACACTCGATTCTGCCGCGGCGGCCCTGGCAGCCGGAGAAGACAACTTTTTTTTTCTTTTTAAAATTTTACTTTAGGATCAGAATGTTTTTTGCGCGGGGCCCCCTGAAACGCGGGGCCCTGTGCAAAAAACATTCTCGCTCAATGGACAGGCCGGCCCTGTCTATTCTACATCCTGGTGTTATGGTGGTTGTTTGTGTTGCAGGTTTCCAGCTCTGTCCTAACCCCAGGAGGCATCAGACCAGCTGACACAGGTTTATTCTACATCCTGGTGTTATGGTGGTTGTTTGTGTTGCAGGTTCCCAGCTCTGCCCTAACCCCAGGAGGCATCAGACCAGCTGACACAGGTCTATTCTACATCCTGGTGTTATGGTGGGTGCTGTTGTTGCAGTTTCCCAGCTCTGCCCTAACCCCAGGAGGCATCAGACCAGCTGACATAGGTCTATTCTACATCCTGGTGTTATGGTGGTTGTTTGTGTTGCAGGCTCCCAGTTCCACCCTAACCCCAGGAGGCAGCACAGCAGATTCCAGTGGTCCAACAAGCAGCCCTGTGTAATGGTAGCTGATGCTGGTGCAGCTACCGAGCCCCCACCCCCCCCCCAGGTGTCTGAGCATGCACCACAGAGGTTGCATCAGCGTCCATGCGTCATGGTGATGGGTCCTGTTGATGTGGGACGGCCTGCCCAACACCGAGGTGTGTGCTGGACTGCTGAGTGTATGGAGTCACACCCCCTGTAGACCACAATTGCAACGCCCCACATGCTATGTTGCCCTCATGTCATGCCAGGAGATGGCAGGGACATGGTATGGGGTGGCTGAGAGGCGGTACACAGGGTACATAGGTGTAGCAACACAAATGCCCAGCCTCATGCCCACACATGCAGGTGGCGCTGCCAACAGCAGGTATGGGACCTGCTGCCCATAGCAGGAGTGGCCACCATTGCACGCAGACATATGTGTCATATGGTTCACCATGGGCAGGGATACAAGGCACTAATGTCTGCAAACATTGCTTATCCCCCCAGGTAGAGGACCTATGGAAGAAGGGCAGAGAGATGCAGCTACACTGCCCGGGGTACCTCCGCCGCATACAGCGGGAGGCAATGGTCGTGGGTGACGGTGAGTGTCCCAGCCTATACATTGTGCCACACCATATCCCAGTGGCACGGCAGCCTGTGATGCCACACACAATGTGTCTGTGCCGTAACAAACGCATGACACCCTGTTCATTTCTGCCTTCTCCACAGAGGTTGCAGATGCTGGGGAGGGGACCTCTGCAGGCACACAACCTGGTGTCAGCCCCCCCGTGACTACTGGAGGTCCTGAGGTGGAGGACATACCTTCAGCGGCGGAGGATGCCATGGATGTGGGGGAGGAAGACATGGAGGGTGGGGAGGGGTGGGAGGAGGGGATGGTGGAGGGTGCTGGAGAGGTGGAGTGGGAGGGAGAGGAGGGTGGCAGGCATAGTGAGGGGAGCGGCCAGGATGGAGAGGGCGGGTGGGGAACAGAGGGTGTGGAGGGGGATCCTGTGCCTGAGGTTGGTCACACGCCACCACAGAGCGCTGGGGACCCCTGCCACCTGCCCCATGTGCATGGCCATGGTGTCAGGCTGGGTGTGGGCCCCACACACATTTTCAAGCACAGGACCAATGCAGATGCCACCACCCAGGCCACAGCCACATGGTGTGGATGTGTTGGCAAATGTGTGGGTCTCCTGTGTGTGGCGATGGGCACTGTTATGTGGACCCCAGGCGAACATGGCCATGCCATCAGGCAGCTGACAGCTGCTGTGCAGGGTATGACTGAGGTGATACGCCACCAGCATTACCATGGCATGTTCACGGCACACCCCCAGCCATACCCCCATGGCGGGCCCCCGGGTGTGTGACCCACAGTTATAGCTGGTGCCATCTCCCAGTGGCAACCCCAAGAGCAAACTGTGTCCCTACTAACGTTGGAGACGGATGTCCATGCTGGGATAACGCCTAATGTGAAACAGTTTATACAGTTGCTCCGCCTGTGGGAGAGTGTTTCTGTGTTCCAAATGTTAGCATTTGTATAGCACCTACCAACACATACCCTTATTATAACACTGTGTAGGCAGCCAAATTCTGCAATGGTCATGTGTCCTTTGTACACACATGCTGTAGAGGTGAGTGTGCCACCTGTGTGCATGTCTCAGTGTGTATTTGTGATACATACATTGTCCCTGCTCCACAACAGGCTGTGTTGAGCACCATGTGCGCTGACGGACGTATCCCCTGCTGATACCATGATGCAAACATGCACTGCACCGTCCACCAGACATGGACACAGGCACGTTGTCACAGATAATAAGTCTGTAGTAGGGGTGCAGCACATGATAGGATGGTGAGGAGGTACGGGTGTGGTACCCATGATGCAGTGTCAGTCAGTGCGTTAGTTGGTGGGACACACTAAGATGGGGTTTGGTGGGACGAAGAAGCAGCAGCGCACTACAAGTGCTGGAGGGGGGTAAACAACTGACAGTAGCTAGGTATATCTGTATGTCGTGTCTGCCCACCAAGCATGTGTGTTTAGTATGCCACCGTGTCCCTGGTGTGTTTCCGACAGACAGGTCACCCATGTAGATAGCCTGACGTGGATGATATGCGGGGACAGAGGGGGGTCATACCACACAATGTGGGCTGAACAATCAGACATGAATAGCAGGTGGCAGGAGGAGTGAGGGTGAAACACCAGGCTTATGTATGGTCATGAACACATGGAATGGTGCATGGGACACAGGGCATGTGTGCACCGCTCTGTAATGACTGATGCTGGTGCAGACACCCAACCAGCCTGTGATATGGTAGAGCACAGGTGACCATGCTAACCCCAATTTGGACAGCTCACTCAGGGAACCCCCAACACAAAGGAAGGTCACGTGCACATTGGTGAACAAAGGTAATGTGTCATTTAATGTGGTTTACAGTCCAAATTGCATTCACACACCTATGGCATGCATGACTGCCCATGCCCCATCTCCTCCCATGTCCCCCCACATCCCTTGCTGCTGTTGCTGCTGCCACCGCTGCCTCTGGTGCCGCTGCAGGCCGCACGATATGTCCCGCCATGGCCTCGAGGGCATTCACCTCCTGGCCTATGCCAGCTGCGATATCCACAGCAGCCCCTCACAGCTGCCGTGTCTCCTGGGTGTGCTCCCTGGTGTCCCTGCGGAGCCCACACACTGCCCGCATGAGGGCCCTCACTGCCTGGATTTGGGCATGCTGGAGCTGCTGCTGGCCACGCATCTCCATATGCATACCAATCAGCGCCTGGCGTGTGCCTGTGGGAGGGGAACAAGGTGACCTGTGAGACATCTGTTGCCCAGACCTCAATGTGTATGACCTGCCTGTTCCCCACTGAGCCACACCAACCACCCCAGGCATGGCCAGGGAGGCATATGTATGTGTGGAGGCCCACTATCATCATGTGCATGTGTGGCCCCACAACTCTGTCTGGGTGTTGGTGTGCCACAACAGCACATGCAACCATCCTACCAGTTGCCTACCTGCAGCATCCCGTATGTGCCCACAGCTCCCGGAGGATGTCAGGCACTGTGCCTATTGTTGAAGTGGATGGCCCTGGCAGTGACAATGTGGGGCTCACCCCCGCAACCTCGGCCCCCTCCCCAGCCATTGTGGTGCCTATCTCCCTGCTCTGCTGGGGTGACCCTTCATCCTCCTGGGTGGCCACCTCCTGAGACAGCACCTCGGCCCATGGGGTGTCTGGGGCATCGCTGATGGCAACCTCTGTATGTGGTGCCTCATAAACCTCTGCAGGCTCTGGCTTACCGCCACTGTCCTCCTCAACCGACTTGATGGCCTGGATGTTACCTGGGGGGGGGGGGGAACAATGTACACAGTAGATATGGGGTGTCACAGACAGAGACGTAGAGCACATTGTATCGTAGACATATATTTGTGTATGTAGCCCTTGCGTTCCTCTGTCTCTCTTACCTGGTCAGCCATGGGGACAGGAACTCTCCTGCTTGCTCCTTATTCACCCCCTGTACCCCCTCCACCATGCATTGCAGGCACAGAACTAACCCATTTGATGGGGATGACCCATTTTCTAACCCACATCTGGGGTGCGGACATCCAAGTCTGACCTGGAGCGTGGAGTACACATTTGTAGGTTACACCCCGACCTTGGATGTCCTCACCGCATCTCAGATATGACCAGGACCTTCTGACCTATATCCATGCCTACATCTGCCCAGGGCAAGAAGGGGTGATGGGAGAGAGCTCATTCTGTCAGACAGATATGTGGAAGGTTTTGGGAAGGAGGTTTGACTCTATTCCCTATAATGTCCACATGCAAACACTAACGGGGAATGTGGACTCAGGCATATGTTTCCCTGGGTTGGACACACCTGCTCCTAGGACATGGGCCTGCTACCCCCCCCCCCCCCCGTGGCATGCCAAGCGTGTGCGTGGTAGATAGCTGTATGTGTACTGCATGTCCCAAACATACCTGCTTAGGGATCAGCCATGTCCAGTGCCGGTGAGAGCCCATGGATATAGATGGGACCTAGGCGCTCAGCCACCTGCTGCTCCAGGGGCGTGAGGCTGGGGATGAAGGGACCTCCCCCGTCAGTGCCGCTAGCATGTCAGCATTCTGTAGTCATGTGTGCACAGACCCCCCCCCCTCCTGATATCATTAAACCACTTACAGAGGCTGTCAATGTCCCTTGGTGGCCCCCCAGCCTGTTTCACGGCTCCCTGCAACCCCACCCACACCTGGGTCCATACACTAACTGTTGTGCATGAGCTAATGCACCCATACAGCTCCTCATAGTGTTCAAGGACACTTGCAAGCAGGTTGTGGTTTTCCTGCTGGCTAAACCATATTGCCCTCTTCCTCTCCCCATCTGGCACAGGCGTCCACCTATGCTTGCCTGTGGTATGCTCCTCAGGCCGCTCCTCGGTGGTGCCAGTCATACCCGATGGGCCAGCAAACTCAGATGCAGGGTGTTCCAAACCTCCAGTCTCTGGGGACTGTGGCCCTGCCGTTTCTCCAGACACCCCACCTATCGTGTCCTGCCGCAGCATGTCCATGCTCTCCCTGTCCTCCCTCTGCATCCCGGACCTGTCTTACCTTCGGTGGCCTTGCTCCTCCCCATCACCTTCACCAGCCCTCAACACCTTAGCCTCTCACCAGCCCTGCCTGCTGTTACCTCCGCCATGTACCAACCCAGCCACTCACCACTGCCACCACCGCTGGCCACCCTTGCCATTCGCTTCCCCCACCACACACCAACCATGCCACACTCCACACCTAACCTGCCTCTGACCACCTCATCCCTTCAACACCAATAACACACACCTGCAACCTCGCTCACCAGCACTAAGCCCTCAGCGTGTACCATGTGTGCGCGTTGATTTATGGACCTTCGGACGTCTGTGCATGTGTGCGCATGTTGCACATGCACACAGGCAATGCGTAGGGTGCATATGCGGAGCCATGTGCCGTGCAAGTGCAAGACGTGTATGTGTCTGCGAATGTGCGGCACATAGCTCTGCTAACCCCTGGTGCCTATGGGACGGCCATGGAGCCATGCACAGACATGTACACCCCTGGCGCCTATGGGATGGCTGCAGAGCCATGCGCTGCACATGCGCAGACACATACACATCTTCTGCATGTGCAGCGCATGACTCCACTAACCCCTGGTGCCTATCAGATGGCCGCAGAGCCATGCGCCGCACATGCACAGACACATACATGTCTGCGCATGGCTCTGCATATGCACCCCACGCATTGTCTATGTGCATGCGCAACGTGTGCACACATGCTCAGACGTCAGAAGGTCCATAAATCAATGCACACACATGGTACACGCTGAGGGGTTAGTGCTGGCGAGCGAGGCTGGAGGTATGCATTATTGGGGTTGAAGCGAATGGAGGGTCAGAGGCAGGTTAGGCGTGGACTCTGGCAGGGTTGGTGAGCCGTGAGGGAGGTAGGTAGCTGGGTTGGTGTGTGGTGGGGAGGTGAGTGGCAAGGGTGGTGAGTGGTGGGAGAGGTGAGCGGCAGCCCTAGTGAGTGCTGGAGGAGGTGTGTGGCTGGGTTGGTGTGTGCTAGGGGAGGCAGGTGACATGGTTGCTGGGTGGTGGGTGAGGTAGGTGACATGGTTGGTGGGTGGTACGTTTGGTGGGTGGTGGATGTGCTGTGTGGCTGGGTCAGTGTTTAGGGTGGAGGTGAGTGGCAGGGCTAGCGTCAGGTGGGGTGGTGAGGGGGTTTGGGTTAACAGTGTCCACTATGGCAGCCTTTGTGGTTACTTCAGTTACACTGGGGGATGTGGATGGCTTGCGGTTGCCTGACGAGGGAGATGGTGTCCATGGGGCTGGGGCATGGAACGGGGGTGCAGGCCCGCTCCAACACCGACCAGCAGGCCCTGCTCCAACACCGACCTGGGGCATGGAGCTGTGGGGGCAGGCCATGCAGGGGCTGTGCTGGCACGGCGCAGGAGGCGTGCCGAGTTGCAGGCCCGCCAGCCTCGCCTTTACAGGCCCAGGGTCTGGCTTCAGGGCATGCGTGAGGACCAGGTCATCTCCCTCTACCACCTGAGCACAGGGGCTATTAGGGAGCTCTATGAGGATCTGAGACCTGACCTCGAGCCCCTGACTGGTCGGTCACATGCCATACCAGGTTTGGTCAAGCTCCTTGGTGCCCTACATTTATTTGCCTCTGGCTGTTTCCAGTCATCTGTGGCTGCAGTGAGTGGCATGAGCCACCCCACCTTCTCACGCTGTCTCCACCAAGTACTGTGTGCCATGATCAGCTGTGTTGGGAATTACATTGCATTTCCCAACACTAGGCACAGTGGGGGACACTGCACCAGGCCTTTGAGGCATTTGCTGGGTTACCACACGTGATGAGAGCTATTGATTGCACACATGTTGCCCTGGTCCTGCCCAGAGACAGAGAGGCAGTGTTTCACAACTGTAAACACTACCACTCCATGAATGTTCAGGTTGTATGTGATGCAGGTATGCGTATTCTGAATGTTGTCCCGCGGTTTGCAGGTTCCACCCATGACTCCTATATCCTGTGTCACTCGGCACTGTTCAGACAATTTGAGGCAGGACAATTTGAGGACTGTGTCCTGCTGGGTGAGTATTTGTCATCTCTGACATGCACCTCATATACCCCTGCTATCCGTCCGCACACATGTCTGTCCTTGATGTGTGTCCCAAGTTGTGTGTGTGTGTGTCACCTGTGTGTGTGCAAGCTGCTGGGGGGGAGGGGTTGACACCAGGTCCTCTGTACTGCGGTGCTGTGTGTTGGTGGCACACTGACATTTGATGTATAACGCCATTTGGCATTTTGTGTTTCAGTTGGCTCGGTACGACACACATTAATGCTTCCCGTTTATCAACAGTGTGCTGTTGTCTATGCCATCCTGCCTGCCACGGTGGGGTGACTGTTCCTGTCACATCATCTGAATAGCATGACCGTCACATGCTTGCACATATGTGCATCTCTGCCCTTGTCCAAGGTGCATTTGCATGTGTGTCTCTGATGTATTCAGGCCTTTCACACATACCTTTCGGCTTCTGGTGTCTGCCCATGTGTCTGCTGTGGTTCAGGTTACTGTTGTTTTCACTCCGTCTACCTCACCCATGCTCTACATCTCACACCTCCAGACACTGGCACATAGTGGTTGTGTCCCATCATGTGTTCCCTTATGTTTCTGTCTGACCTGTAGGTGCTGTGAGTCTGCACGTACATTCATGTGTGCGGACATCAGGTACTGTTTTACTGTTCAACATTTCTTTCTGCAGGTGAAGCAGGATATGGGTGTTGGCCGTGGTTGCTAACCCCTGTTCGTCTACCACAGACATGTGCAGAGATGAGGTACAATGAAGCCCAAGCCTCCAGTCGCTCCGTCATCGAGCGCACCTTTGGCATTTTGAAAAGTCGCTTCAGGTGTCTGGATAGGACCGGCGGGGCCTTACAATACCAACCCATGACAGTCGCAGAGATCATTATTGCCTGTTGCATCCTGTACAACATTGCTCTCAGGCACGATATTGATGTCGAACTTAATGAGGATCTGGAAGATGATCCAATGTGCCCTCCTGTCCGTGGCCATGGTGGCACACATGAGGGCGCAACACTCAGGCACCAGCTGATTGAGGAGCTATTTGCATGTGAGTAATGGATGTTTCCGAATAACACTTTTGTATAGATATCTGTACTACTACTACTACTGAGCATTGGTATCACACTACCCGTCATACACATTACTGCACTGACATTGCTGACACAATGCCTGGCCATCTGAGCTTAGAATGTGGTCCAACTGCTAACACAGACAGTGTGGGCAGGGGACAACAGTGGGAGGAGGTGATTAATGTGTGCAGGTTTGTTAGGCTTAGGTGATGTGGTAGGCTGACACAGGATTTTGGATGGTTGTTAGGGGTGGCTGCCCTGCAGCCACAGGTAGTTAGTTCCAGGCGTTGGGTGCTGTAAGGTGACAGGTGTGTGGTCCCCATAGATAGATCCAACAGGCTTGACATGTGGGGATGACATTTGGGGGATATGAGGGGATTGAATGGATAGTATGCTCTGATGAGCAGGGACTGTGTGTTACATGTATCGGTATGGCAATTCATACAGGTGTTGACACTGTTTACATGCTCAGTAGTAGTAGTAGTAGTAGTATTTGTAGTACTTGGGTTATGCGGGTCAGGGTACAGGGCAACCACAGTGCATAGATGAGCAGGTGCATCTTGACCTTGCCTGGGGCCTGTGAGGTGTCGTGGCAGGTGGCTTGTTATTGTCATACTGTGCATGTCGGTAGCTTAGCCATGCAGTGCAGTGTTGCATACATTGCGACAGACATAGATGATTTTGAGGCAGACCAGCAAGGTTTAGGCTTCAGTGACCAGGTTGGCGGGTGATGGAGGGGGTCATTAGTGCTTTATGTGTGTATTCTAGGTGGACGGCAGGGACCTTGCTGATGTTATCTAGGGGGACACCGCAGACCTTAGCTACATGATGGGGATGTGTGGGGATGGGGAGTGAGGAGTCATAGAGACCTGCTACCTTGACGACCACGTCGACAGAAGGTGTATCTAACCTATACACAGAGACTGTAAGGGTTGGAGAGGGTTTAGGGGTGATGCACAGATGTATGGTCATGGCCATGCTCAATTCATGCAGCGGGTGTACCTGCAGCCAGCAATGTCAGGGGGCAAACTGAGGTCGGGGTGTGGTCTGCTAAACATAGCTCATGCATGCTGATGGGTCATATCAACATACAGCTGCTAGGGATAGCCAGGGTTTGTGCCTGCTGCACCAGGGAACTGGGTATGGGGCCAGGGGAATGTAGCAGCCCCTGCATAGCTCCCTTTCATACAGCACCTGGCAGCGGGTTAGCAGGGGAGGTGGACCCACAGGAACACACACTGAGGGTGCTATGGGAGACATATGGGGATGGCAAGCTTGTACTAAGACCTTTGGGATGAGCACGTACAGGGTAGCGCAGTGATGGTTGTGGTCATAAGAACATAAGAACATAAGATATGCCATACTGGGTCAGACCAAGGTCCATCAAGCCCAGTATTCTGTTTCCAACAGTGGCCAATCTAGGTCATACGTACCTAGCAGTTTCCCCAAGGGACACAGATTCCACAATGCTTGTATTGGATCAAGCATTGATATCATAGGTCCCTTCTTAATAATGGTTTATGGACATTTCCTCCAGGAACTTGTCCAAACCTTTTTTAAACCCAGCTACACTAACAGCCTTTACTACATCCTCCGGTAACAAATTCCAGAGTTTGATTACACGTTGAGTGAAAAAATATTTTCTTTTATTAGTCTTAAATAGTTTACCCTGTAGCTTCATTGCATGTCCCCTAGTCTTTCTATATTCTGATAACGTCAACAATCGATCTACGTTTACCCGTTTCACTCCGTTCATTAATTTATAGACTTCTATCATATTTCCCCTCAGCCATCTCTTTTCCAGGTTAAAGAGCCCTAACCTTTTTAGCCTTTCTTCATAGGAGTATACTTCCATCCCCTTTACCATTTTGGTGGCTTTTCTCTGAACCTTTTCTAAAATCGCTATATCCTTTTTAAGATACGGCGACCAGAATTGCACACAATATTCAAGGTGTGGTCTCACCATGGAACGATATAGAGGCATTATAATATCTTTTGTTTTATTTTCCATTCCTTTCCTTATGATACCTAGCATTTATTTATTTATTTATTTATTTATTTAGCTGTATTTATATCCCGCTTTTCACCGGGTCAAAGCGGTCAATTGGGAGATACATTTAACATGAGGGGATATGACACACATATGCTAATACTTACAGGGAACATGGGCAATGGAGGGTTAAGTGGCTTGCCCAAGACCACAAGGAGTGCCTATAGGACTAGAAATCCCAGTCCCTCTGACCTGAGATTGCTGTCCCCAGGTGGGACTTGAACCCCCGGCCTGAAGTACCTTGTCCTAACCACTAGGCCACTCCTCTCTCTAGCATTCTATTTGCTCTCTTGGCCACCGCTGCACACTGGGCCAAGGGTTTTAACATGGTATCCACAATGACACCTAAATCTTTTTCCTGGGTGGTGGTTCCTAATGTGGAACCTTGCATCGAGTAACCATAATTTGGGTTGTTCTTCCCTAGGTGCATAACCTTGCACTTGTCCACATTAAATTTCATCTGCCATTTTGATGCCCAGTCTTCCAATTTATCAAGATCCTCTTGCAATTTTCCACAATCCTCTTGGGTTTTAACAATTTTAAATAGTTTTGTGTCATCTGCAAATTTGATAACCTCACTCGTTATTCCACTTTCCAGGTCATTTATGAATATGTCAAAAAGCAACGGATCCAGCACAGATCCCTGGGGTACACCACTATTCACCTTTCTCAATTGGGAAAATTGGCCATTTAGCCCTACCCTCTGCTTTCTATCTTTTAACCAGTTCCTGATCCACAATAGTACACTGCCTCCTATCCCATGACTCTTTAGTTTTGCCAAAAGTCTCTCATGAGGGACCTTGTCAAAGGCTTTCTGAAAGTCCAGATATACAATATCACCCCCAGATATACAATATCACCCGAATCACCTTTGTCCACCTGATTATTCACTCCTTCAAAAAAACATGACAGATTAGTAAGACAAGATCTTCCTTGTCTAAAGCCATGTTGGCTGTCTTCCATTAGGTCATGAATATCTATATGCTGAGTAATTTTATTCTTTATGATGGTTTCTACCATTTTTCCCGGTACTGATGTCAGGCTCACCGGTCTGTAGTTTCCCAGATCACCCCTGGAACCCTTTTTAAAAATTGGTGTTACATTGGCGATCCTCCAATCTTCAGGTATTAGAGATGATTTTAATGATAGTTCACAGGTCTTCTATCTCATATTTCAGTTCTTTCAACACCCTTGGATGTATACCATCCGGCCCAGGTGATTTGCTACTCTTCAGTTTATCTAATAGTTGTAAGACATCTTCCCGATGTATCAATATTTCCTTCAATTCTTCCGCACCTTTAAATACCACTTCAGTCATGGGTAACATCCCTACATCTTCCTCAGTAAAGACTGAAGCAAAGAAGTCATTCAGTCTCCCCGCTATTGCCTTGTCGCCTGTTAGTGCTCCTTTAACCCCTTTATCATCTAATGGACCAACTAACTCTCTCACAGGTTTTTTGCTACGAATGTACTTGAAAAGGTCTTTACTTCGCGTTTTTGCTTCCGCAGCAAGCTTTTTCTCAAATTCTCCCTTTGCCTGCCTTATTAATGCCTTGCATTTGACTTGCCAGTGCTTGTGCTGTTTCCAGGTTTCGTCCTTTGGCTCTTTTTTCCATTTCCTGAAAGATGCTTTTTTGGCAACAACAGCCTCTCTGACCTCACCTTTAAACCATGCTGGCAGTTTTTTGGACTTCCTTCCACGTTTCTTAAAGCATGGAATACAGCTGGTCTGGTCTTCCAAGATAGTATTTTTCAACAACAGCCAAGCCTGATGTATGTCTTTAACCTTTGCAACTGCTCCTTTTAGTTTTTTCTTAACTGTTTTCCTCATTTTATCATAGTCTCCCTTTCTAAAGTTAATAGGTAGTACTGTGGATTTCCTTACTATCCCTCCTCCACTAATTAAATCAAAGGTGATCATGCTATGATCACTATTGCCAACTTCTGGCTCTGCTGGGGGACATGTCTTCCCCATCCTATGCCACACACTGACATTACAACATGTTACAATGGTACATCCCTGTGAATAGGTACAGCTGCCTCCCACATGCTCATCCACTTTACTGGCTGCCACATAGGATGCCCACAGATATGGCAAGTCCATCAGCCCCTACCTGTCCTTCCATCCATCACTATTGCCAAGTGGCCCCAACAACCTTATCTCTTGTACTAGATCTGGTGTTCCACTAAGGACTAGGTCTAATATGGCTTTCCCTCTTGTCGGTTCATGAACCAGCTACTCCAAGAAGCAGTTATTTATTTCATCTAGGAACTTTATCTCCCTAGCATGTCCTGATGTGAAACTGACCCATTCGATACTGGGGTAGTTGAAATCACCCATTATTATTACTGTGCTGTAACTTTTGTTAGTTTCCTTGATTTCTTTGAGCATTTCATCATCCATTTGGTCATTCTGGCCAGGTGTTCGATAGTACACCCTCACTGCCATTGTCTTCCTCCTTTTACATGGAATTTCAATCCATATAGATTCTACAGCAGATTTTGTTTCCTGCAAAACTTTAATCCTTTCTGACTCAATGCCCTCTCTAACATAGAGCGCAACCCCTCCACCAAATTGATCAGCTCTATCATTACGATATAGTTTGGTCAACGGTGTCGAGGGCAGCAGACAGGTCCCAGAGGGGACAGACAGGCTACAGACCCTTGGACCTGGCCAGGAACATGTCAGTGGCGTGTTTGGGTGGGGACTATTAGGTACTGTGTCTTGACAAACAGCCAAACTGTGACGGATTTAGGGGGTTATGAGAGATGTTGATTTGAAGCTGGTATGTTTGTTGCACAGCTCCAACATGACATATGTATGTTTCCCTTGTGTTTCTCAATCCACAGGACATGCTTGGTGACATTACAGGTGCTGCAGTGCAGTGTCAGCTGTGTTACCTCATTCAACGTGCAGGACACTGGGGTAGATGGACATACAGGTGATTTGTGTGTGTGGACAGTCAGGAGCAACACATGTCACAGGTTATCTGTCTACTGCACATATGTTGTGGGTGACCTATTTATCGGGCTCCCCGGTACCCCATATGTTGATGTTGGCTACATATATCCACATGTGTTCATGCACAGTTTGTCTTCTCCGTTACTGTCTCTGGGACACATCCAACAGGGTTGTGTGTGTCTACAGGTCCTAGGTGTTCCGGTGGTGGGCCCCACTTTCACTCTTCCATGACATTGTAGCATCAGCCAACAGCAGTGTATCATAGCATTTCCCAGGTCTTTATCTCCACTATTCGCCCTTTGTGCACATACAGGCACATACTGGTGCCATGCTCACCTTCTCATACTGTGTGTGTGTGTGTGGGTCGGTGGGTGGGTGGCTCTGTTATGATACAGTGTGCATGCAGTTTGCACTATCATGTGGTGTGAGGGGTCTGTACACCTGGGGAGCAGTGGTGACTGTGCTATCTCTACCTTACTGCTGTTTACCTTGTGGACATTGTGGACATGTGTTGTGTGTTGTGAGCTGACCTATCTCTTGTGTGCTGACAGACCACTGCGAAAGAACATTTTTGCATCACAGATATCACCATAATGTGGGCATGCATCAACAGTGGCTAGACATGGGGACATGGTGACTCTATACATTTCAATGACATCTTCTCCCTTCACTGTGATGTGTTGTGGCCTTTGAGCACCTCAGGGGATCCCAAACATACACTTGCTGCAAACACATGGTAGGTTGCACCTTTGGTCTTTTGTGAATGACATCTGCCTTTACATGTTAATGATTTACTGTCTGTCTCATAGACATTTCCTGTTGGGTCTCTGTACACGAATGCAGATGCACATGGAGTGGAGCTATGAATCGCCTGTGTAACTTGGGCATGGACATGAACATATCCACGTGACACCCTCGTCTGCGGTTCCAATTCAAAATGTCCCGAACATGCAGTGTGTTCTATGTTGTAATCATGTTATGTTTGCCTGTATGACATTTCCTTACATACATATTGATGTTTGACTCTCTGCAATTTTGGCTGATGTTGCAAGCAGCATATCAATACATTGTTTATCCTCTTCTGACACAGGGCAGAGGACACACAAAGCACATCTACTACAGTGCATCCGGCGTCACCATCAACCACCTGTTGGAGGACACAACAACACCATGGAACTACCCCTGGGACATGGTGCCATAGGATGTTTGACCTCTGCGAGTGGGGCACATGCCTAGGATGGACATTATTGTTGGACTGCTACTTTGGGCATGACAGGCCTGTCCAACACACCGTTGCTGCTGTGCTCTGGCTGGGTGTCGTATTCATCGCAGGGGACACACATGACCTTTCCAGTACTGTGGCATGTTGGGATGTCACACTTGACTATGCATGCCCAGGGTTTCAAGGTCAATCGTAACATGACTTGTTGAATTGCAGATACCCTTTGCACTTTGGACACTGTGTACTGGTCCCCACGTGTGCAGCAGGGACTGACATTGTCGCTGTATGTTGTACATCCTTCTGACATTGTGTTGTATTTTGCCCATGTGTGTGACATGGAACGCAGGATACGCTCATCTGTTTGTTTCAAGATGAGCATACAGCCATGCGTGTGGCACAGGGGGAGCAATGGAGAGGTCCTCTTGTCCATGTCCACCTAGCATCCACTTGGACATGACACAGTATTTGCAACGACACCACTTTACTGCACACCAGCATCTTGGATTGCTATTTGCAATCACCAAGGGTGCTACAGTGCATGTGTGGCATCACTGTATCATGTTTCAATGTATACGGTGCATGTGCATGTGACTATGTTGGTGCAACACAGCATGTTGCAATATGGCTTCTGTGTGGGTTACTGCAACATTTTTGACCTTTCCATCTCTATATGCAGGTTATTGTGTCTGTTTACTGTACAGACGTGACGCTCTGCATTGATTTGCAAACCTAGAATTGCATGTCTGTACAGTCCTATTTATCCCCTGAGGAACCGACACTCACATTGTCCCATTATATTTGGAGTGTGACAGTGTGAGTGTCCATTTTCTTCCTTCATTTGTGCATTCCATGTACCGTGATATATGTTTACAGACACTGTATCCACACCAACCAGTGCAGGGGGACCTTCTGCATAGTGTTATCTCTGCATGTTTTTGCAGTTTGTTTCATTTGAATTCTCTGTGTTCATGTGCCTCTGCTACCTGTTAGCATATCCTCATTGTGCATTTGACGATTGTTTTGGGTTACATTGTTGCTGCTTTGATTCCTATATCAGGCATTATGTGACAGCTGTAAAATATATTTCGATATCTGTGTTTACACTTTCTTACTTTTAACAACATATGTTGTTTCATTTGTGTGCCTCCTGTGTTGGCAGACAGATATGTTTTAGGGAACAGATCATGATTGATGTGTGTTGGGCCCTCATCATGCACCGCCTACTGTCTACATGCACACATATGTACTTAAAGCATTTGGGGCATGCAGCACCATGTGGGGGGTGGGGGCCTAATGCATACTGCACACCATGCACCTGATGCACATTATCTCTCCTGCCCATCATCTGTGGACGGGCCAGTGACAATTCTGTAACATGTGGGTTGCTGCCCTGCAATATGTGTTCTCAGCTTTTCACCTGGGATCCAATCACCTTGATATTATGATAGGCGGTATCTTCACTATCTCTGATGATTAACCAAAATAAAAATATGTGTTGGATGTACATTTGTCTCTCCTGCTGCTTGAACACACTGACACATGTATTTAGTGATTTCCTGGTCATGTGCATGGCCCACCTGTGCTCACATCCTTGGAGGGTGCCAGCTGTCTATCTGCAGTCGTCTGCCACATCACTGGGTGTTACAGGTTCCCATACACACATTCCCTTTGAGGAAATATCTTTGCATTGTGCTTTCTGTGGTTGTTTGGGATAGTGGTTCCGGACATGTGTTGCAACACCATAGGTTGCAGGTTTGATTCCCACATGTTTTTTTTTTGGTGTTATGCTAACCTGACCATGAGCTAACTACAAGGTTCATCACCTATCCACACACCCTTCCACCTCTTCACTGTACACCAAAGTGTGCCCTCTGTGCTGCCTATCCATCACATATTAGCTGTTACATATGTCTCTTTCTTTGTAGTATTCACATAGGCAGTCTGTTTGGGGGATTGGCATTGCTGTGGTTTAGCTGGTCTGTGGCACACCTGTTTGCAGATTCAATTCTCACATGCTCCACTTGTGTTCTGTTCCATATTTTGCCCTGCTCCACAGGGCATCCCCTGCCGCCCTTTGGGTTTAGGTTCTTTCCTCTTTTGCATGCTGTATCCACTGCATAGCATTTCATTGTGTGTGTGCATGTAGTTATATGTGGTTCTGGTCCCAATTACAGACTGTGATTTGAGCTGTACACACCAGATCTGCATATGCATTCCATCATGGTTACTGTTGGAGGTTTGCCTATCCTGGCAGCCAGCAGGCTTCTTGTGTGATGCCCTGCAGTATTCTTGTATGCAGCCTTTGCTACTGACCTCACGTTGGGGGTGTAGCCTACCAGTTTGTGCACTGACATTTGTGCTAATGGTCATAGGTTTGATTCCTCTCTGTTCTCTTTCATTTGTATGCCTGTCCTGCACAGCTACTTTTCAGTCCTGTAACAGTCATGTCTGTGCAGATCTGTGCTGTTAGCACATTGTACCCTTATCACAGTTGCCAGCCATCCTTCTGTCCTTCTATGTGTGTCTGACAGCTGTGTGCCATCCTGCCCTGATCTGCAAGCTCCTACCCCATGTCTTGCACTGGTACACGTTTCTGCATTGCAGCTGTTCCTGGTTGCCTCTCCTGTGTGTGCTGGACATGGCACTGCTACTCCTCTGTCCTCCTGTCATTGTACCTATCCTGCCACCTCTACCTCCTCTGCTGGACACATCTTCCCATCCTCTGCCACACACTGTCATTGTTGCATGGTACATTACCATCACCCCGTGCATCACTACAGCTGGCCCCGATATGTTTCTCCATTTTTCAAACTGCCACATGGGCTGAATGCAGATTTGTCTGATCCATCAGCTCAGATCTACTTCCTTCCATCACTTGTGCATTGTCTTTCCTTGGTGCTCTGTGCAATGTTGGGTTACATCTGTGTTTGGCCCATACCTTTCTTGCTTTTCAACTTGGGGAACCTTACTGCCCTTGACCAACATTTCTTGAGTGCCCTATACATCCGTGGGGCATCTTTAGCCACACCTTAGATTCAGCCAGCTTATGGGGTGCCTAATATGGTGCCTTGGGGGTTGACAACCTTTCAACATGCTCTCTGGGGCACATTATAACCCACCTTGGCTGTTGTACTGGTTTAGGATGTGCCTTCTGGGGTGCCCTGAAAGATGCATTAGTTTATGGCACTGGGGTGTGGGTATTTTTAGCTGGCAGCACAGATTGTTGGGCTGTTACAAGCAGGAAAAGGAATTGCCTTTGTCACCCTTATTCATTAAGCCCACTGGGGGATTGACCTCATGACCCCTGTTTCAGCAGTCATTGCATTAATCAGTGTGCTACACCTCTATTGCTGTGATTGCAGATCAGCACGCAAAGTTAAGGTTAACGCACGGTAACGTGCGCGACTCCCTCTATCACGCGATAACAGACACGGCGCACTTTATCACGCGATAACCCGCGATTGCTACCTTAAGACCAGAACGCCCACTCCTTGTATGGCATTCTTCACATTATCCTGAAACTAGCGCCAGTGACATTATGATGGTTTAGTAAACATACCTCATAGTAACATAGTAAATGATGGCAGATAAAGAGCAGCATGGTCCATCTAGTCAGCCCAGCAAGGTGGCAAGAGTAGGTGCACCTGCAGCTCTGTGCAGGTCACCCCTCCCAATGTCTTTGCTTAGAAACAATACAGGATAAAACTGAAAGAGATAAAAAGAGAAATAAGGATAGCAGAATCTAAGGCAGAAGAAAATATGGCTAAAGATGTGAAGTGTGGCAACAAAACCTTTTTCAGGTATATTAGGGAGAAAGTGGCATTGAAAAAGCAAAAATGCTAAACAAATACTTCTGTTCTGTTTTTACTAAAGAAACTCCTGGAGAAGGACCACCTGTGACTGACAAATTTACAAATGGAAATGGAGTAGATACCATACTATTCACAGAAGATGACGTGTTAGATCAGCTTGTGAAACTGAAAGTGAACAAGGCCATGGGACCGGATGGGATACATCCCAGGATACTGACAGAGCTCAGAGAGGTTCTTGCAGGGCCCTTAAAGGATGTTTTTAATAGATCCTTGGAGACAGGAGAAATTCCACAGTACTGGAGAAGGGCTGATGTGATACCTCTCCACAAAAGTGGTAATAAGGAAGAAAAGACAAACTAAAGGCTTACCTCAATGGTAGGAAAAGTAATGGAGGCACTCCTGAAAGAGGGAAAAGTGGACTTTCCGTAAACCAACAGGTTGCATGATCCGAGACAACATGGTTTTAGCAAAGGACAATCTTGCCAAACAAATCTGATTGAGTTCTTTGACTGGGTAATCAGAGAACTAGATCAAGGACATGCAATGGATGTGATCTACCTAGATTTCAACAAAGTCTTTGATACGGTTCCTCATAGGAGGCTTATTAATAAACTAAACATCTTGGGGATAGGTTCCAAGGTGGCGATCGGGTTCAGAAATTGATTGACTGATAGACGCAGAAGGAGAGGTAAACAGAACTCACTCGGATGAAAGGAAGGCGATTAGCAGTGTGCCAGGGTTCGGTCCTGGGACCGGTACTGTTCAATGTATTTGTGAGTTATATTCTTGAAGGACTGAATGGAAAAGTCTATCTTTGCAACAGAGTGGACTCTCCTGAGGGAGCGTATAACATGAGGAAAGATCTACAAAACTGGAAGAATTGTCTGATGCTTGGCAGTTAAGATTTAATGTGAAGAAAGTGCAGTGTCATGCACTTGGGAAGCAGAAATCCAAGGGAATTGTATGCGATAGAGGGTGAGAGATTGACGTGCACAGACCAGGAGAAAGACTTTGTTGTGATTGTTTCTGATGATCCCAAGATGGTGAAACAGTGTGAAAAGGTGATGGCAAAAGCCAGAAGGATGCCGGGTTGCATAAAGAGAGGAATTGCCATCAGAAAGGAAGAGATACTAATGCCACTGTACAAGTCACTGGTGCATCCTTACTTGGAATATTGTGTTCAGTTTTGGAGATCGTATCTCACAAAGAATATAAAAAGACTGGAAATGGTTCAGAAGAAGGTGACCAACATGATTTGGAGCCTGCGTCAGAAGCCTTATGAGAAGAGACTTGAAGACCTAAATATGTACATTCTGGAGGAGAGGAGGGACAGAGGAGATATGATTCAGATATTTAAATGCTTAAAGAGTATTAATGAACAAACAAACCTCTTCCAAAATTGGGGAAGCTGTAAAACTAGAGGGCATAACATGAAGCCGCAAGGGAGAAAACTGAAAGGCAATGTCAGGAAATACTTTTTCACTGAAAGGGTGGTGGATGCTTGGAATGCCCTCCCGATGGAAGCGGTGGGGGCAAATACAGTGACAGAATTCAAAATGGCATAGGACAGACACAGTGGATCCCTTTATATCAATAGGATAAAATCAAAATAAACAGAACTGTCTCTTATATCTCAAAAAACAGGGGGGGGACCTACATGGAATGATGGGTACACCCCTGAACAAAGGCAAGGGGAGAGGTGACCTGCATGCAGGGCAGGTGCTCTACTGTTGCCGCCTTACTGGGCAGACTAGATGGACCATAATGGTCTTTATCTGCTGTCATATACTATGTTACTATGAAAAGGTCAGGCACTAGAGGCGCTAGAACGTCCCCAAATTCCCTCAGTATTCTTGGATGTGTCCCATCCAGACTCATTGCTTTGTCTACTTTTAGTTTAGCTGGTTCCTCTGACAATCGTTTGAGATCCCTGCTGTTTCTGTTCCTATTTGTGGGGAACATAGAACAGAAATATTTGTTAAGCAACTCTGCTTTATCCTCATCAGTTTCTGTATATTCCTCCTCTAAACCCTTGAATCTGACAATATCACTTTTGCCCTTTCTCCTCTCACTAACATGTCTGAAAATGTCTTATCCCTGAATTTTATTTCATTGGCTATTGCTTCTTCTTTTTGTACCTTTGCTTTCCTGACTACTTTGCTAGCCTCTCTAAGTTTTCCCAAATATAGATGCCTGTCTTCTTCTCTCTGTGATCTCCTGTATTTCCTGAAGACCTCCCTCTTTTTCTCCACTTTTATAGCTACTTATTTTGAGAACCTTAGCGACCTTCTTTTCCTTTTACATTTGATTACCTTTCTAACAAAACGTTTGTTGCCCTTAAAATATCCCCTTTCTGCTTTGCTCACTGTTTTTCGACATCCTCCAGCTGTTTGCATCCCGCTAACGACTCTCTGAGATATTGTCCCATCTTTACAAAGTTTGTTTTCCAAAAGTCTAAGTCACTTGCTTTTGAATGGATTTTATCAGCCCTAGTACTAATACTAATCCACGCCATCTGGTGACCACTGGATGCGAGATGATCTTCCACTGTAACATCAGAAACACTTGCACCAAGTCCAATGTGACCCCTTCACATGTAAGTTCTGTTACTAGTTGCTGGAATAGTTCTCCATGTAGAGGATCCAGGATCTCCTTACTTCTTGATGACACTGCTGCAGGGATGTGCCAATCCACATCCGCCATATTGAAATCACCTAACAATAAGTGCCTAACTTGCATCTGAAACTTATTATTCTATTTATTTTTTCCACCTCATTTAATCATAACTAGATACTCATCTTTCGTAATTGTGTCTCCACATGGTATTAAGATCCATAATTCATGTTAATTGCATAACTGTTTTACTTTATTTAATGCTATTAACAATGTTATTATTCCCTTTGTAGATTCATGCATTTGTTTGTGTATTGCACTTTGTTCTTTTTATCTCTGTTCTCAATTTGAATTGTTTCTTTAATGTTTTCATAAACGGAGTTAATGTACTAGGCCAGGCTGGGCACCTGAAGAGGTAATATGAGAATGGGGTCTAGGGTGACCAACTGGCCCCAGCTTATGGGGACGCCCTGATCCCGTTTTCATTTCATATTGCTGATTTTTCCAAAGAAACTCAGATAAAAAGTCCATGCAACTAGTAACATAAAACCAGGAATGGATCAAGATGTCACAAACATCTGGAGTTAGATTGCCACCCTATTGGGGCTTGTAATGGGAAATAGAGCCACACAGTAAATGTACTAGGCCAGGCTGGGTACCTGAAAAGCCAAAATATGAATGAGGCTAGGGTGGCCAACTGGCTCCGGCTTTTAGAGATACTATGATCCAATCCTGTTTTCACATTGCTGATATCTCCAAGGAAATCCAGATTGCAAGACCGGGTAACACACCTAACCCCCAATCAGCCAAGACTCCATCTCTTACCCACCTCCACTCCACACACACAAAATGACACTGTCCTGCATTATCGCAATGACCCTTTACCTTATCACCATAGGAATAGGCAACGTTACCAGCCTGCACACTAACCACAACCACATACCAACAATACACAATTACAGAAGAAGATGGCCAGACTCTCCCTTCTACAACTCAAGGGAGTCTACCCGAACTCCCCACCACCACCTTCTACTCATCTCATTACAACATGATGCAAAAAAGAAACAGGATGAAAACCCAATCCCCCAACATCTGAAATGTGCACTGATAAATGCCCGATCGGTACGCAAGAAATGGCCAGTCATCTCTGACATGATATCACTACACAACCTCGACCTACTCCTGATCACCGAGACATGGCTTTCTTGCGATGACAACGTGTTAATCAACCAACTCCTGCCTTCCAATTTCTCCATACATACATGTCATAGAAATGGCAAAAGAGGAGGAGGTGTTCTAGCCATCTCCAAATCTGACCTCCAGTTCAACCTCAGAGAAGCAACCAGCTCAACACTCCTGGACACAATCTCGATAGAAAACAAGTGTTGCTCCCTCACTCTACTATACCGTGCTCCATCAGCCGACCCAGATGCCCTATCAACGATAATTGACTTGGCCTCCAATAACCAGAACCCCCATAAAACGAGTTGGATACTTGGAGACTTCAACCTACCATCACTGCAAGACTCCCATGCAACAGCTTTTCTTGGAGCTCTACAGGATTTAGGGTATAATCAATTAATCAAGGATCCAACCCATAACAAAGGAGGCATCCTAGACCTAATATTCACAACTGAGCCAACCCTCAACACTCCAATCACCCTGGAGCTATCAATCAACCCAGTTCCATGGTCAGATCATAAGTTAATCATATTCAAAGTTCCCCTTCCCAGATGTAACCAAAAGGAAGAAAGAGGAGTGAGTGGCCATCCCAATGTCCCCCTGAGACGGTTCCAGCCTTTCGACAAATACCTAATACTGAAAACGATGCTTCCACTAACTATCCCACCGGCACACAACCCAGATGAGTTAGTCTCCGACTGGAATAATAAACTCAGTTCGATCGCCATTTGTCCATCAAATAACAAACTCCATGGAAAGCTACACTCTGCAACCTGGTATTCAACAGAGCTGAAGGCCTCACGCACAACCCTAAGGAAACTTGAGAGACGATGGAGACGCTCACACTCAGAGGAAGACAGAACTGCATATATATCACAACTAGTAGCTCATCGCACCGCGGTGACGGAAACAATGAGACGCTACCACGCAGACACGCTGAAAAGATCTCTGAACAAACCTCATGACTTGTTTGCTATCGTCAAGCGTTTGACAAATGAACCCACCTCTGAACATATTAGCGAAATCCACCCTCAAACTTTCGCTGACTATTTACAATCCAAACTCTGCCAGATTGACAACATCCCAACACCTTGCAAGATCCTTGAACCATACGAACAGACTCTACTCACTACTTTCGCAATACCACCCAAACTGCGCATTGAGGACACCATTGCTGCCATCAACATGACCACCGCCCAAACCGATCCATGCCCTGCGTTCTGGATCAAAGAACTACGAAACCACCTGAGCCCATTCATATCCAGACTCATGGAACTTTCATTCACAACAGGAACTTTCCCACATACCCTCAAACGCACATCCATAAGGCCATTACTAAAAAACAACAAGCTTGACCCTCTCAAGCCAGAATCCTATAGGCCAATATCAAGTATACCGTTGCTGGCAAAAATAATGGAAAAGGAAGTACAAAGACAAATCGAAGAGCATATAGAAACTAACGCACCACTGGACCCTTGTCAACACGGCTTTAGAGAAGCCCACGGTGTGGAAACACTGCTCACTACTCTCTTCAGCAACATATTAACAGGCATCAACAATATCCGCCAAGGGTTCGTCCTGGTCTTCCTAGACATAGCAGCGGCATTCGACTCCGTGAGCCACGAACGCCTCCTGGAACGACTCGAGGGTAAGGGAATTACCGATAAAGCACTATCTGCAACCTGATACGGTCCTTCAGTATCAACTGAATGATATACACGGATGATGTGCTGTTATACATGCCTTTTACAACAGAGAACCCCAACCTCACTCCATTAACAAACTGCATAAATGAAGTATCCAACTGGCTGCAATCCCAAAACCTCAAGATCAAACACAAGAAAACGGAGGTGTTGTTCATCACAAAAGACCGAAACTTCATTGCTCCGTCTTTCTTGAAGGTGAAGGAAGCAGACCTTCAGACCAAACCCACTAGCAGATACCTCGGCGTCACTCTAGACCAGCACTTGGATATGAAGGCGCACATAGGAAACATTGTAAGAGCGGTATACCATAAAATCCATTCCCTTAGACACCTACGATCCCTGCTAGAGCCGGATGATTTCTGAACCATCTATCAGGCCCTAATCATACCACATTTTGATTATGCAAACTCAATCTTACAAGGGCTCCCTCAAGCCACCTTGCAGCCACTGCAACTGGCAATGAACGCCGCAGCAAGAGTCCTACACGGAGCATCCAGGAAAGACCATGTCTCACCCATCCTAAAACAACTCCATTGGCTTCCGATATGAAGTAGACTCACTTACAAGTCATTACTACTTACATTCAAGGCCATCAAAGGGCTCTCATCTGCATCACTAACGGATCTGATCCAGATGACACCTCAAAATAGGGACAGATGGTCAGTAACACTCAACACACTTGTAGTCCCAAAATCAATAACACAATGCACCAAAGCAACAGCAGACAGGGCCTTCAGGTTCTGTGCACCAAGGTGCTGGAACAGCCTCCCTCAAGACATCCGAGCAATCCCGGATCTATTGCAGTTCAGAAAAGCCTTGAAACACCACCTCTTCCTCTTGTATTACCCAGTAACCAATGCAGATATTTCAACCACCTCACAGACCTCCCAAAACCCCTAAGGCTGAAACCAAGAAGAGTTCATGATTATGTTATAATTTGTAAATAGTTACCCCTGTTATCCAAGTTACTTTTGCCTGTTCAACTGTAAACACAAAGTACCATCGGAAATGTGTAAATTCTTTGTTCATTGTAAACCGTGCTGATGCTGAATAGTGCAGTATAGAAGAGACTATAAATAAATAAATAAATAAGTCTATGCAGCTAGTAAGGTAAAACCAGGAATGGATCAAGATGTCACTAACATCTAGGGCAGGGTTCTCAAACACGCGGCCCAAGGGCCGCAGAGAGCATTTTGTGCGGCCCACAAAGCATGTCTGGCTGGCCCGAATCGAGTGTCCCGCTGCCACCCCTCTTCCCGGCAGAGCCCTCCCTCCCTCCCTGCATCAGTCCCTTTGGCGCAGCTTTCAGAGCCACGAAGGGAGAATTTCCCATCAGCCCCGGCGGGCTTAACAGAAGCACGAGGGAGAAGCTCTCTCTTCGAGGCTCTGAAAGCCGCACCAAAGGGACTGATGCAGGAAGGGAGGGCTCTGCCGGGCAGAGGGGAGGCCGCGGGACACTCGATTCTGCCGCTGCCATGGTGGCAGCAGCCAGCCAGCTTTTTTTTTTCATTTTAAACTTTCCCTGGGCTGATGGGGGGAGGGGGATTAGGACTGGTAATGGGCTGTGGGCTGATGAGGGGGAGCTAAGACTGAAAATGGGGTGATGGGGGGTTAGGGCTGGAAGTGGGTTGATGGGGGGGTTAGGACTGACAATGGGCTATGGAGGGGCTAGGACTGGAGGGATGATGGGTGTTAGGACTTGAGGTGGGCTGATGGGGTTAGGACTGGTAATGGGCTGTGGGCTGATGGGGGGGTAGAACTGGTAATGTGCTATGGGGGGAGCTAAGACTGAAAATGGAGTGATGGGGGGTTAGGACTGGAAGTGGGCTAATGGGGGGGGACTAGGACTGGAAATGGGCTGATGTTGGGTTAGGACTTGAGGTGGGCTGATGGGGTTTGGACTGGTAATTGGCTGTGGGCTGTTGGGGGAGTTAGGACTGGTAATTGGCTATGGGGGGGCTAAGACTGGAAATGGGCTGATGGGGTTAGGACTGGAAGTGGGCTGATGGTGGGTTAGGACTGGTAATGGGCTATGGGGGGCTAGGACTGGTTATGGGTTGGGGGGTTGCTAGGACTGGAAATGGGTTGAGTGGAAGGGGGGCTTGAACTGCAAATAGCTGATGGGGAGGGGGGCTTGGAAAGGACATGGGCTGAGTGGAAGGGGGGGCGTGAACTGCAAATTGCTGATGGGGAGGGGGCTTGGAATGGAAATGGGCTGTGAGGGGAGGGAGCTAGGACAGGAAATGGGCTGATGGAGGGGCTAGGATAGGACTGGAAATGGGCTGTTGGGGGGAGCTAAGATTGGAAATGGGCTGTGGTGGGGGCTTGGATTGAAATGGACTCATGGAGGGGCTAGAACTGGAAGAAGGCTCATGGGGGGCTTGGAATGGAAATGGGCTGAGTGGAGGGGAGCTAGGATTTGACATGGGCTGATGGTGGGGCTAGGAAAGGACTAGAAATGGGCTGATGGGGGGCTGGGATTGGAAATGAGTTGATGGAGGGATTGGAGAGCCAGGTTTAACGGCAAAACTCACCCGTATTAAAAAAAGTGCTACCAAGTGCAGATCAAATGCAGGAGAGGCTGGCGTGTTGAGAGGTGAATGAGGAGCTCTTGCTGCTGTTCTGACCCTGAGATTTGGCTGCCTGAGGGTGATTTCCGGTCCCTGGATGGCTGTGGCCATTACCACGAGGAGGTGGAACGCATGAGGGTTCCTGCGTTCCGCATGTCCCGAGCGGGAAGCTGATCCATCCGGCGGAGACGTGAGACATCCGGTGGGTGACTCTGAAGAGAACACAAGGTAAACTCCCTCTCTGGGCACTATGAGTCAGCACTATGTTCTTATTATGTTGACATTTTTATTGACTTTTTTCCATTGTAAATAAAAGTTCCAACGATGCGGCCCGCGGGTTACTTTACAAGTCCTCATTTGGCCCTCAAAGCAATTTGAGTTTGAGACCCCTGATCTAGGGCCTGTTATGGGAAATAGAGATACACAATAAAAGTATTAGGCCAGGCTAGGCACCTGAAGAGCTAAGAGCAGAATGGGGCTGGTACAGTAAATAGAGACATACAGTAAAAGTCTTAGGCCAGGCTGGGCACCTGACCTGTTATGGGAAGTAGAACCTCACAGTAAATGTACATGGGAAAGCCAGATCTGGGCCTGAGCCACTGACCATTGGAGCACCAAGCATGTTGTTTTCCAACCCCAGCCTGTTGAGTCCTCTGACATCTCTGGGAACTGTAAACATAACTGAACCACTCTCAGTTGAGAAGGCAGCATTGCCAATGCTGGTCACCCTGCCCCCAGTCACAGAAAGGCCAGGGTAATCATGTCGAGGAGTGAGGTGCTGTCATACCATGTTACACACTTGCAGGGGTGAGAGTGTCAGGCAGTCTGGCCTGTGCCACAGTGGAACCAGATCGTATGAGTGAGTCAGGAATGTGCATCTCATTGTATACAACCAGCTCAGACTGAAGGCACAAATCACTTGCCCCTTGTCACTAAAACACACACCTGGGCTAAAATCTGAGACACAGTACAAGAAGAGTTAACTTACTCAGTTCCCAAACTCAGATCAGTAGCCAGTCCCACCTCATAAAACGTCTCCTGTGAATGTCTGGTGGAATCTGTACCATTAAATGCAAGGACTCTATGAGTCAGGTATGGCATGGGAGCTACCAGTTGATTTCCAAAAATGTGTGTTAGGCTCTGGAGGTTACCATGACCTTGTCAGTTGAACACGCAAAGCACCAGCAATACCCCCTAGCACTCTATATCCATGGAAAACATGACCTGGAGGCAGCTGAGGAGTATCCACCTTACTGAGTTACAGCTGTGACAATGTCAGGTGGTGCAGTCTCTGAGGCCACATAATCCTGATGCATTCTGGGTACTGTGGTCTGGCTGTCAATGTGTCCGCAAAGCTGAGGTAGACAGCACACCTCAGTGGGATGCTAGAAGATAGGGACCCACCCAGGCCACAGCACAAGTGAAACTACAATGGATGGTCAGTCACTGAGTTCACACAGCATGATTTGCAGGCATTGCTCCCCTCACATATTCACCGTCAATGAACAATAAAATATGCCCATACTGACTGCGGGGGGGGGGGGGGGGGGCCAAAGTGGGAGGAAAAATAGGGCATGGATCGGTTAACACAGGGAAAGAATAGATCTTTATCTTTATTCAGATTTGTTATACTGCTCTCGCTCACGCACCAGAGCAGTTTACAAACAAGCAATCAGGCTACTACAGAAAATAGGAAAGGAAAAGGAACGCCATTTATAATAAGAAAAAGAGAGAGACTGTTAAGTCAAAGGAAATGTTAGAAAAAAGTAGAGGGGAGAGACAATTGGGTCGGGGAGGGAGCAGAGCACATAATAGGTGGTGAAGGGGTCAGGAAGGAGGGAGGTCCAAGGCAGTAAGGAAGAGGTGTGTTTTCAGGAGGGCTTTGAATCTGGGGAATGAGGGTTCTAGGCGGAGGTCTGGTAGAAGGGAGTTCCAGAGGAGAGGGTCAATAAAGAAGAAAGCGGAGTGACAGGTGGACTCTAGATGTGCCTGTGAGACAGAGGGTAGAAACAAACGTTTAGAGTGAATGAGACAAAGTGAACGGTGGGGAGTGTGAAAGCAGACCAGATCAGAGAGGTATTGTGGAGTGTGTGTGTGTGTGAATAGCTTTATGAACCAAGATAAGAATCTTATACTGTATCCGGTACTTAATAGTGAGCCGGTGAAGGTGTGTGAGGAGCAGAGTGATGTGATCATGACGTTTAGAGTGGGTAAGAATCCGGGAAGCAGTGTTCTGCAAAATTGATATTGGGGGAAGCCAGTGAGGGTAACATTACAGTAATCGAGACATGTCATTACGAGAGAAAGGAGTAGGTAGTGCTGGGTTAGAGAGGAAAGGGCAGATGGCTCGGAGCTGGCGAAGAGTGGCAAAAAAGCGATGTACCAGAAAGGGAATGTGCTTAGAGAATGTTAGAGAGGAGTCTAGGGTAGGGTTGCCAACTGGCTCCAGATGCGCCCGACAGGCTTGATCCAGTCCTGGGTTTACCCCATTGCATGCAGTGACTTGTAGTTTTCCTTTTCTTATAGAATGCAATGGAGAAATCAGAACTACATATCCCTGCATGCAACGAGGTAAACCCAGGACTGGATTGAACCTGTCAGGCGCATCTGGAGCCAGTTGGCAACCCTAGTCTAGGGTGATGCCCATATAGTGTAAGGAGGATACTAAGGAAATTGGGGGGGAGGGGGAAGTGTTCAAGGGATAGGAAGGGACCGCCAAAGGTGAACCAGATAGCAAGAGTCTTGAAAGGTTGATATGAAGAAAATTGGAGGCCATCTAGGAATCTATGGCAGCTAGGCAAGTGTTCAGAGAGGAGAGATCAGGGGAAGAAGGGCTGGAATGAAAAAATAGAATGATATCATCTGCATAGAAATAGGCTGAGATCCCGTGTTATTGAATTAGAAGAGTCAAAGGGGCCAGGAAAACATTAAAGAGCAGCTGAGCAAGAACAGAGTCTTGAGGAGCACCACAGGGTAGAAGGGTGGCAGGAGAAGAGGAAGAACCAGATAATACAGAGAAAGATCTGGAAGAAAGAAAGGAGTGAAACCACTGGAGAACAACGTCACAGACCCCAAAATGGTGAAGACGATCAAGAATATGTGCTGCAGAGATGTTCTGAGAATCAAACATTTGACCCAGAGATCTGCAATGACCAAATCCAATGCAGCATATCAGAGAGTCATCTATGAGTGTAAATGCATGTCACACTGCTCATAGAGCACATAGTGATGTAGGGGTACCTAAGAAGCAATATTGTGTTATGAAACCAGTCTGTTAGGCTGCCAAGGTGATGAAGTACCTGCCAGTTGAATGCCCACAGAACCTGTAGAGGTCAACCACACCCACTAGCAGGCTGAATCCAACAGGCTGCAGATATAGCTGACAGGCTTGATCCAGTCCTGGGTTCACCCCATTGCATGCAGGGACATGTAGTTCTGAATTCTCAATTGCACTCAACCAAACAACCAAGACTACAGGTCCCTGCATGCAATGGAGTCAGACCAGGACTGGACTGAGCTTGATGTGGGCATCTGTAGCCAGTAGGCTGTCCCATCAGAGGTTGGACTGAGTAACATTCTCCCAGCTGAAGCTCACCAACATAGGAGCCCTGCACCAGCTTCCAGGACCTGTTGACTCTGGCAATTCAGTACAAGGGGGGTGGTTAAGCAGATCCTGTTACAGGTAACCTGCCAATATCTGTCCAAACTCGGCAGTCCCAATGCTATACCAAGGCAAACTCGGATGAATCCAATGCAAGCCACAATCAGATATGTATTCAGCAGGCAGGGTGACTTGCAACCACATGCATACCTCAGCCTACCCACAGAAGGCCCCCATGATGTCAGCGCTCTTATTGTTTTGTCTTCCTTTCTGTACCTGTTGTCTGTTTTGAATCCTTCGTCTGTTATGTCTCTGTGCTCTTTTGCTGCTGTTGTATTCTGTCCTTTACCCTCTCTTTCTATTTATAATTTGGCGTTCCTTTTCCTTAGCTTAGTGGCGTATTGCCTTTTATTGTACACCGCTCAAATGTCTTGACAAGAGCGGTCTATCAAATGACGCAATAAAGATAAAGATACACTACAAGGTCATGGGTTAAATGCTAGGCCCAACTCTGAAATAGCAATATGTGTTGTGTTGGTTTCCTATGCCAAGATTTTTTATCCTCAATAATGTACTGCTCCCAGGTACTCTTTGATCTCCATGTGGCCACCTGCCAATCATGGCTGCACATCCCTAATTGCATCAGCAGGAGAATGTGTAGATGGAAGCACTGTGCAGCATTCCCACTCAAGGATCTAGAGTTACCAACTACCCCCCCCCCCCCCCGATCCCAATGCATATAAAAAAGTGTATGCACGGCCAAGTAGGTGTTTACTTTTATGAGTCTTATTTCTTAAAAAAACCCTCATGCATGAATGTGCTATACTGAATATTTACAGTTTGTCTGCTCCCAAACGGGCATAAATGTCCATGGCTTCAATCTAGATACAATTTCTGCCCTTTTGCTACTAGTATTTTACCAAGACACACCGAAGCTTCTCTGTCTTTACAAATAGCCTCAGAATGACTCGTTTTGTGGAATACATTCTTGAATTTCACAATTCAATTGGACAGGTATGGAAGAATCAATTAGGACATTTAGCTATTTTTAGACCTCGGCAATGCAGCAAAACAGTTTAGCTTCATGAGGTTTTTTTTTTTTATATGGCCTAATAAAAATGTCTTAATAAATCACTGTATATAATACACGCAGTGAGCAAATCTTCATGAGAGCATAATATATAATATTTCAGCTTACAGTTTTAGTGCACTGCTTCTGTAATGCAGAAGTAGCCTAGTGGTTAGAGCAGTGACTTGTGTAACCAAAAGACCAGCATTTGTTCTTGGGTAAGTCACTTCATCCTCCAAGGCCTGGTAATCTACGTCTGGTCACACTTTCCCAGGAGCTGCTGGGTCTTCAGGAGTCAGCACTAACATGAAGGCACACTTTGTGTGCATTTAATTTAATTGTTGAATATGCCTAATCCCTGGACAATAATAATAATTTTCAACACCCCTCCCAAAGATCCAGGTGGGATATTTTCTTCCTAGATTGTTAATCGTACAAACACGTAGGCATCTTAATAAGCAAATATAAAAACTGTGAAAATACCTTTAAACTAACTGATGGTTTAATTTGGTGCATTTAAGAATATTCTTATTAGTGAAAATGAGGCTTATAACATACCCAGTGATTAATTTATAGCACTCCAGAGATGAAAACCGTAACAAAAGAAGGACTGATTGAGTCAGCACGCAGCATAGTTGCATTCGAGAATACAGTCACTAGATAATGCCATTGATTTAAATTGTGGTTGTTTTAATTTTTGAGTCCTTTTGGGAGAAAGAGAAAAATAATTTGTTATGCTTTAGGTAACAAAGCAAAATAAAATAGAATTGAAGTGCTTGCTATTGGTCTTAAAGCTTACAAAGTCAATCAGCATGACACATTCAAGGCTTCTTAGATCCTGCCATGCATAGCTCTAAATTGTTTGTAATATAATCAAAAGGCACTTAGCCATCATCGAGACAAATTACAGAAATCATAGTTTGCTGTTTAGTGAATTCTGTAATCAGGCCCGTTTCCGGCATCATCAACTTGGCCTCTCCCCTTTGCGAGAACGAGAATGACCAGCTTTAAAGTTCACAATCCGGGCACATACCTCAGGCACTGCAAATTACTTATAGCAGTGTTCAATAATGAATTGACGATAAAGCCATAGTTAGTGGGTCACTTTACAAACCTCTTATAAAACTAGGTCATGTCTAAAACTAATATGGGGCATGGTCAGAGGAGAAGTTTGGGAGAGACATGAACGGAGTCACAGATGAAGTGCACAATTTTATGAAATACATGTTTCTTGCATGCTACGATTTATGCTTGCTCCAGAGAGGGTGTAAATGCTGGTGCCCACCATTTAGTTTTGTTTATGCCATCAAGTCAGTGCTGACTCCTGGCAACCCAGCTGCCTCTGGGTTTTCTTGGCAATGTATTGCCAGAAGTAGATTGCCAGGCCTTTCCTTCCAAGGCAATGGGATGCAAAGTGACTTGCTCAAGGTCACAAGACATGGCAGTGGGAATTGAATCCTTGATCTTCTGGGTACAAGGAAGCTGCTCTAACCACTAGGCGACTCCTCTACTCCAGTGCATGCTATTTAGACACTATTTCTGGAGGACATGGGCTAGAATTTTATAAAGACATACAAGTGCCGGTGTGCTTTTATCAAATAGTCTAAAATTGATGCTTTCTCTCCCTCCAAATGTAGGTGACCTATTATAAAATTACACTCTTACAGCATATAGAAACATAGACATGATGTGAGGCAAATAAGGCCTATACAGTAAGGCTCTTCCCGTAGGCTTGGCAATTGGCTGTATTTTTTAAGGAAAGGTTGACCTTGTCCTGGTTTTACTCCATGTCGGACCATATTACTACTTTGCTATTTTCTGTTTTATTTATGTTGTAAAGTCAGATTTTCCTTCTTTCCTATATGAAACTGGAGTTCCTTTCAAGCTGTGTCTTTGCTTTAAATTTTAATTTTGTAAACTGCTTTGTCTGTGAACCATAAAGAGCGGTATATCAAATTAAATAAATGATAAACGATGTCAAGCACAGACTTGCAAGTTCCCTATGAAACACAGAACTACAAGTTTACATATTAAAACAAGGAGGCAATTGGCAATCATTGGTGAGAAAGTGGGATTAAATTGTGCTTTATTAAAAGTAGAGCACAAGAGGGTTTTCCCTTTAGCAATGGTATTGTAACCCCTGCCTTTGTAATCCCCTATGCTATATGGCAGACAGTGGTCACAGTACTCCAAGAATGGTGCAGTCTTTCAGTATCCATTCTTAGGAATAAATTAGAAGATTCTTTTAATGGGACCACTACATACTGGGAGGCCTTTGCACTTACAACTCCACTCACTCCTCTCCCTCTCTTAAAATGACTGAATCCAGGCCAGAAATGTGTTCTGAATCCAAGGGTTTACTCAAAGAATCTTTGTGGTCACCGACAACAATAGCAGAAATTACAGATGGCAGAAACAATAAGAATAAAATGATATCAAGGGTTTAAAATGGAGGGAAATCCAAGATGGCGGCTGCGTGTTAGCCCACTCCAGCTGGTCTGCTTGTATGTGAGATTCTATCGTCTCTATTCTTCAGTGCTTTTGCCTTTCTTTGATTTTGTCTATGGGGAAGAGGAAGGGGAAGACCAATACATAGCCCAAAGTCAGATCTTCTCCTGCGCGGCAACCCATTACCAAGTTTTTCACTGCCGGAGCTGCCGAAGAATCTGCCGGGGTTGCTGCCGGAGCTGACATGAGAGCAGTCTTTTTGACATCAGATGTTAGTCTGAGCCCCTGTCCCACCGAGAGAGCCTCCTCTGCCACAATGTCCTGGGCCACTCTGGCTCCCCCTCCCAAGTTGGGGTCCGGGGGATGTTTGCTGGCATCAGGGGAGCTGACAGTTTCAGTCTCACTTGTGGCCTTTCCAGAGGTCTCCAGGAAGCTTCGGGGAAGGTGCTCCCTGTCTGTGACCAGTGCCACAATTGGTCCTATGGCAGTGAGAGCAGTGTCAGACCCATAAGCCCTGCTTGCACTGTGGCAAGAGGGAGGTCTTCACCCCCCCCCCCCTCCGCCATTGTGTACTAGCATCCTGGTTAAGCCTGTGGGAGTAACACTTGGTGCGATCAGGACCACTATTGTTTCTTTGGAAAATTCCATATACAAGCATTTGAATGCTGTTGAAGGAGCAACCCAAGCACTACAGAATAAAGTGGAATTACAAGAGGAAGCCTGTTCTCAGATCAGTGCGATGGTGGAAACTTTAACTTCTCAAGTACAATCTCTTCAGTTACAGAGTGTGTCCCTTATGTGCGACAGCTCAGCAATTCATGCCAAATTGGATAAACTGGAAAATTTCTCCAAGAAACTGAACTTACATTTCATAAATTTTCCAAAGTCTGCCGTTACCCTACCCACTGATCTGTTTAAGCAGGGCCGGATTTACCTATACGCCACCTACGCCGTGGCGTAGGGCCCACAAAATCTTAAAATTAAATTTAAAAAACAAACGCTGGCTACCGCCGCGGCAGCATAGACTGTTCCCGTGAGGCCCCCTCTGCTGCTGCGGCAGCATTGATTGTCCCGCGGGGCTCCCTCTGCCCGGCTGAATCCCCTCCCTGCCGGCTTTGAGAGGCGCGAAGGCAGAGTGTCTCCCTCGCGCCTCTGTTAAGCCCGCAGGGGCAGATGATTTCCCATCTGCCCCTGCGGGCTTAACAGAGGCGCGAGGGAGACACTCTGCCTTCGCGCCTCTCAAAGCCGGCAGGGAGGGGATTCAGCCGGGCAGAGGGAGCCCCGCGGGACAATCCAGTCAAGTCCTAGTTTACTAAAAGATCTAAATATTGCTGGCATCCCATTATAATTATATAGTTGTAAAGGTAATGTACAATTATGAGGTTTCCTAGTTCTGAAAGCTGGCTCTCACTAGATGCAGAAATTCTGTCTCTCTCTCACACTGTCTGTGCCTCTCATATACATACACACACACACGTTCAGATTCAAGAAACACTATTGGCATGACATTGCATGAATGTGTTTTTAAAGGAATCCATAAAGCGGAAAGGAAAGAATTACAAGGTAGAGAAGAGGAATAACAAGGCCAAGCCCAGGGTTCTGGTGCTATTAAGGGGCTTGTTTACAAAGTGGTTCGCGATCGCGATCGCAGCCGCGGCCCCATTGAAATCAATGGGGCCGCGGCTCCGATTACGATCGCAAACCGCTACCGCGGCTTTGTAAACAAGCCCCTAAGTGTTGTCTCTGGTCACATTACATCTCTGGTCTGGTAGCAGGAGACAGTGTATGTTGCTGTTTCTACAGCTGCTGCTATTTCTCCAGTTTTCGTCAAGGATTATATAGTTTTTCCTGCTCATTCCTCTGTGAGGTATCTTCTAATTTCCACCAGCTTTTGGAAACCATATTTCGTTTAGATCTTTGTATTTAGCACAAGACAGGAGGAAATACATTTCTGTCATGGAGATGAAGCAAAGTGTAGTTTCTATGTAGAGATCTATAGGCACAGCTCCAGGTTTCCTGTGATTCTGCGGTTATGGCGAGGGCTGCAAGATCTGGTGTTTGTGCAGAATTGGCTGGTTTCCTTCCCTTTATGTTAAAAAAGGATGAGATTTCCTTCTTTCAAGCAAAAAAAAAATTGGCTGATCTAATGTATTTCAGGAGGGCTATAAGATGCCTCTTATTTTCTTTCTGTTTCAAAAAGTTCCTCAAACAAAGTAAGTGGGGATTGAGGATGAGGAAAGAGCAAAAGGAGAAAGATTAGTATGTTAAAGCAGATGTAGAGAGAGAATGGAAAAAAAAACTAGAAGAGAGAAGAAAGGACAAATGGACAGCAGACGATGGAGAGTTCGCAGAAGACACGAAGAAACCAGAAGAAAGTGACTGGAG
Source organism: Ichthyophis bannanicus (assembly GCA_033557465.1). Taxonomy (NCBI): domain Eukaryota; kingdom Metazoa; phylum Chordata; class Amphibia; order Gymnophiona; family Ichthyophiidae; genus Ichthyophis; species Ichthyophis bannanicus. Next base: position 1,797,358,836 of record CM066032.1, on the reverse strand, counting down.
CAATTGCAGCTGAAAAAAATGCACAAAAGGTAGAAAAATATCTCTTTATTTTGAATTTATTAATTGGAATATGTCAGCTCTGGTAAATGTGCATCATTAACGTCTGCGCTTTGTTTAGTACAAGAGCAAATTAATGTATAGTTTTATTTCTACAGTGTTGTACATTCCAAGTTTGGCTTTTGGGATTCCCAGTTTAATTATTGTCTTCCTGTTTCTAAATTGTGATTACTTGTTTGGTGATGGTCTATGTTCTGCATGTGTAACTGAGCTTAAGTATTCTTTTTATGTAATTCCTATTTGACATTGCCACTTGTTCTCTTTCCCCAGTAGGTCATGTATTGTTATTGTCTGAAATGTATTGGTTTAATATTTGCAGTGTTGCCTTTTGATAGGTAGGGTATGGTGCTTTGTGAGTCCTGGTAGTGCTGTTAGGATACGGCGGGTTTACTGTGTGTTCTAAATGGGCAGTGTTTGTAGTAGTTCCTAATGTGTCTGGCAGTTGGCACTGGATTATAGTAATGTAGAAATCTTTTAGTCTTTCTTTATCCATACACTCATTAAGAGGCACGTTTACTAAAAGTTAGTATATGGTAACATTATGCAAATATTTATGCAAATGAGGCCCCTTATGCAAATGAGGCCCCGCACCCCCCTTGGGCTGCCCCTGCTGGGGGCCCACAATTTTTGTTGGCGTAGGGCCTCACTCAAGGTAAATCCGGCCCTGTGTTTAAGAGATGCTTGTTGGATTCTTTGGGGATGTCTGAGAATGCTTTGCCCCCTACCTCTAGGTTTTCTATCTTCCCTCTAAGAAAAGATAGAGCAGTGTTGCTTCTGAAGGGTGTTGGGGGCAGCCTCCTTGGATATCCTAAATTTGACATAAGTCTTGGAAATTCACCAGCTGAAGGTGCACAGAGGTCTACCTTGTTGGTCACCTTTGTTCTTCAACCAGACCGAGCTTGGACTCAAGCTTTTTTTTTTTTTTTTTTAAATAGAGAGAAGCTTTTTCTTGGACAAAAAGTCTGGATTTTCCAGATATTTCCTTTGCTACACAGTCCTAAATGTGACAATTTCTTCTGATGTGCTCTGAGGTTGTCTCCATAGGCTTTTCATTTATGCTGAGGTTTCCATGTAAATGTTTGATTAAATCATCTAGTGTTAGATATGTTTTCTATGACCCCAAGCAACTTCATTCCTTTTGGGATTCTCATAAGGCTCAAAATTCTTTGGTGGTCATAGTTTCATCAGCCTAAGACTGACTCTCCCTAGGAAGCGTGGAGCCCGATTCCAGTAGGGATACGTCTGAGCCGTCTGGACGGCCCCAAGCGAGACAGGCCTATTTGGACCCAATTCTGGACCATGGGAACAAAATGTTCCTGCGGTAGCCAGAATCGGGCCCGAGGACAGCCCAGTGTGCCCCTGCCACCTGTGGGGACATCGTCCTCACAGGTGCTCCCGACTCTGGCGTTCCTGGCCCCTCTTTTCTCCACTGCCCAACCCAAGGTTGACCTGCCATAGTCTGGATTGTGTGGTGGGGACTCACCCATACCTGGCCCCATCCCTGAGGGGATCCCCTGCCCCAATCGTGGCAAAAGTGCTGCTTATTCCACCTTTGAGGTGGAATAAGCAGCACGTCCCCACGAGCCTGGCAGCACATGCAGGGCCATGACCTGAATCGGCCCTGTACGTGCTGCCAGGCTGGCTGGCCCCCGCTCCACCCCGTTCCCGCCCCCTGACCCTTGCCGGCTTTCCCCATCCTGATACATAGGACGTACAGGGAGAGCCGGTGGGAGAATCGGGCCCGACTTGCAACTTAATGTCTTGTTTTGGGCCATACAGCTAGTCCTTTTCTTTGTTTGGTTTGTCTTATTTTTCTTTGTGAGTATAATGATGTATCATCTTGCCTCTTTTCCGGGGTACCCCCCTCTCTTTCTTGAGAGCTATTAATGAGTAGCACAATACATGCTTTTCTGATTTTTGATATTATGTAAGTTTTCCTTTTTGATGTTTCCTTTGTGCTACTCCTTTACTATTATTCAAGTATATATTTGCTTGATGTATTATTGTTCAAATTTATAAATACAAATACAAAAATAGAATTAAATTACAAAAATCAACTCTTTTTCCCTTTTGTCAAAATATATTATAAGCAGAATCATTCTTTCTCCTGTGACTTTCTTATAACAATTCACTCTTAATATTCCTCTCTGATTACTGAGATTTTACTCCTCGACTCCTTCACTGTGGTTACTCCTTGTGGTTTCCCTGAGTGGGAACCCCTCTCCTCATTTAAGCTGGTATCTGTGCAAGTGAAGTTCCCCAATACTGTCCCGTGCTCACGCCTGGCTCTGGAGTCCCTGGTGGCTGATGAACTCCACTGGTTCCTCTCCTCCTTCTGTAGATGCAGATCCCTGATACTGTACTGCAGGAGCTCCCGGCTCTGGTGTTGGTGGGTTGCTAAGATGTTGATGTACTTCTTGGAACCTTCTCTCATTCCCTTTTGGAGTATGTGACTCCCCTATACCTACTCCTTGATTCAGCCTTATACAGGCAGAGCTACTCTCCTAATGAGCTAGTGAGGGTGCCTGCAGGATTTGCACAATCACTTAGGAATTCAGGACATAGGCTGAAATCTAGACACCCTTCTTCCTCTCTGCTCTCTCCTCTACTGCTCCTGGACATGTGACTCCCTCTGAATGATATGAGGGGCTGAGAAATAGCAACCAACACCTGCCCCCTACCTCTTCCCAGGAAAGACTCTTCATTCTCTCTTCATGTTACAGCGGTTGGCTGCCAAAGACAGAGCGCTGCTTTGGGAGTGGTATATACAGATGCTGGATTTCCCCTCCCAGAGGAGTCTCCTTCCAGCCTGATGTAGCTGGGCAGAAGGTAACCTTTCCTGTTCTGGAAAATTATCAGGTCATCTCTAATCCACACTGCAGTAATTTAAAGTAGTAGGGACATTGGTGGTCTCTGCTTCTCAAAACAATGACATCCAAGTAGTCTCTAGGGGCAGTTTCTCCAAATGGGTTAGTTTTGCACATAAAACAATAAACCGTCTGAGAGGAATAACTGTAATCAAAATTATAAAAACACCACCTCTCAGTAACCCATCAAACTAAAAGTCAACTTTAATTCAATTTCTCAGAATTTCAATACTATTTCTAACAATAACATCAGGTTTTTCTTGGACCTCAGGTCTTATACACCCTCCATCTGGCGAATTAAATCACCACAGGGAAATGGTGGACACTTACATCATAGGTCCAAAACCTTCACACCATACAAAAATTTCACCAACCAAAATCTCTCCAATATAATAATTTATTAAACTTTCCCTACCCCCAACTATACACAAGGATTCACTTAACCATTCACAACCATTCACAACCACATGACCAAATCCACTAACATTCATACACCGACAACCTCATCACACATTTCCCAGCAACAGAAGTGTCCAATTTGTTTCAAAGCTACTCCAAAGCAGAAAATGTAGAAAAAATCTCCAAAAATCTTTTTAAATTGCAAAGTATCGATTTAAAAAGATTTTTGGAGATTTTTTCTACATTTTCTGCTTTGGAGTAGCTTTGAAACAAATTGGACACTTCTGTTGCTGGGAAATGTGTGATGAGGTTGTCGGTGTATGAATGTTAGTGGATTTGGTCATGTGGTTGTGAATGGTTCCATGTGGACTAGGAGTTATCTTCAATTCTTCCACCTCTGAGTCTTTCTTCCCTTTCTTCCTCCTCTTTTGTTGATTGATTTATTTATTTAACAGGTTTCTTTATACAGCTTTATCATTTAGTAAAGTGGTTGATTTGTTGACCTGTCCTTTATTCATCTCGCTCTCCTGCAGTTCCAGATCTCTAAGCTCCATCTCGCCCTCCACTGCTCTTTATTTTTCTGTGGGTTCCTTTCTTGTACTCTCAACTAGGTCTCCTCCTCCTCCCTGTATTTCTTTTTTCGCAGAAGCTCTCCGTTGATTAAGATGTTATACTTCTTTACTTTCATCTGTGAAATTAAAGATCTTAAATTTGCTTCGATTGCTTTTTGTAATTGTTCTTGCACCAATTTTCCTTTTTCCTCCAGTTTTTGGTAGATTCTCTTTGTTTTTGAATGTCATCAGCTGGGGGTGATCAATTTATTTTGTAAAGATACATTGTAACCCCTGGAAGGATTTTCAGCAGCCCCTGATGAATCCCTGGTGAAACAAAGATTTTGTAGGGTAAAGAGGGGCACCAGATATAAAATGCGGAGCTAAGTGAACATTTGCTAATTTTGATGTAGTAATGAAAACAGTTTACTCCAGTGAAATTTTCTTTCTGGTTTCTAGGAACAGAGCCCTCAAAGTCAGCTGTTTTCAGTATTGTCAGGCTGATGACATTCAAATCTTGCTGTTTTAAGCTGGGTTAAGATCTAGGGCAATTCCATTTATAATTTAAAGATATACGTTAGCAAGGAATTACATATATAAATTAATAAACATTTTTGATTCATTTTTAAGGGAAATATAATAAAATGGGTATAAATAAAGAGAGAGAAGGGTTTTTTTTATGACCTGTGATATTTGTGGAAGGCAACTCCCCTTTGACAAAGATTTGCTATTGCCTTACAGAGGGCTCAAAGGCCCCAGGTTCTTTTAATGTTTGATAGATTCTGGAGCATGTCCCAGGGGGTAGCGACGGCACTGGCAGCAGAGAGAGAATCCAGGTCAAGAGAGCTGCTAAAAGGAATTCAGAGAAAGGAGCTGTTGGACTGAGAGAAGGTCTGGTGCACACCCCACCCATTCCCTGCCTATTCACATGATGGCAGATTAGCATCGTGAGGGAAAGCCCCCTCATTTGCATTCCTGGCTGTCAGTTATGGTGCATTAAAACACATGTTAACTGTTACCAGGCTTTAGTAAAAAGGTCCCAAGTGCGGCCTCAACTATGATCTGCAATCAAGGCCGACCCTAGAATTGGCCTTTGTGTGGTAGCCAGGTTAACTGTTACTTTAAATTAAATATCTCTCCCTGCTCTGTCCCCGGAACGTGCTGTGTTTAAAACTTGTTTTCCTGCTCTAGCCTACCTGAGGGACTACCCCCCTCCCCCCCCTGCTGAGGTATTATGTAGCCCTTCTTCCTGTCTCCTCCTCCCACGTGTGCATAGTCTGTTCTGTTTGCCTCTCTCTGCTCTGGGAAGAGCAGTGCCCTCACAGTGCTCTGCTAGAGAGGTGGATATTTAACTCATGTGACAACTTTGCTGTGAGTTCTAGCTGTCTATTTATTTATTTATTGTTGTCTTTATTGGTGTGCTACTTTACCTCCCTGTTCCCTTTAGTTTTGCACTTCAGCCTTCTCAGCTGTATAACTTACCCTGCCTCTCTCAACTAACTGGCCTTTGTGTGGTAGCCAGGTTAACTGTTACATTAAATTAAATATCTCTCCCTGCTCTGTTCCCAGAACGTGCTGCATTTTAAACTTTTTTTCCTGCTATAGCCTACCTGAGGGACTACCCCCCTCCCCCCCTGCTGAGGTATTGTGTAGCACTTCTTCCTGTCTCCTCCTCCCGCATGTGCATAGTCTATTCTGTTTGCCTCTCTCTGCTCTGGGAAGAGCAGTGCCCTCACAGTGCTCTGCTAGAGAGGTGGATATTTAACTCCTGCGATGACTTTGCAGTGAGTTCTAGCTGTCTATTTATTTATTTATTGTCTTTATTGGTGTGCTACTTCACCTCCCTGTTCCCTTTAGTTTTGCACTTCAGCTTTCTCAGCTGTATATCTTACCTTGCCTCTCTCAAATAACTGGCCTTTGTGTGGTAGCCAGGTTAACTGTTACTTTAAATTAAATATTTCTCCCTACTCTGTCCCCAAAACATGCTGCATTTTAAACTTTTTTCCCTGCTCTAGCCTACCTGAGGGACTAACCCCCTCCCCCCTTGCTGAGGGTACAGGACAGGGTACCTTGTAACAGCCCTCTTTTAATAGGTCTTATTTCCCTCCCTCCCTCCCTCCACAACACCCACCCACCCCTGGGGTAATTGTAGCTTTATAGGTACTTACACGTCGTAGAGTAAAGGGGCTGCTCTCAGGTGCAGCTCTTTATCCAAATCAGTCATACATTGAGGACCTGAGATTAATTAAGCTTCAGGTGAACAAGGTATATTAGAGGTATTAGATACACTTTTATTAGTATAAGCATCTACACCAACCCTTAGTAAGTAAAGAATTTAAAGACCTAAACACAGCTTTAAACTAAGATGCATAGAACAGTCCAGCAGTGAGATGGAGGCTTTCCATTCTTTTGCATTGAGTGTCACATGTATGATTTTCTCCCAGTTGGTGAGAGGTCTTACATGTGCACTAAGTGCAAGGAGCTCTTTGCTCTCATGGAACGAGTCCTTTCTCTAGAGGCTAGAGTAGCAGACTTGGAAAACATAAGAGAGACAGAGAGGTACATAGACGAGACCTACAGGGATATAGTCCTGAAGTCCCACCTCCAGTCTGGCAGCATCCCTGTTGCCATGGAGGAGAGATGTCACGTGACAGGAGAGCATCACCCTGGTGTGGCAGGATGTGATCCTGTAACTAGGATCTGTCCTCCAGGTGATGTAAAACCCTCTTGCAATGAGGACGTTTCTCCAGGGTCATGTGCCTATGAGGGAAGGGTTAGGACAGCTGTTATAGTTGCTGATTCAATCAATAGGCATGTAGATAGCTGGGTGGCTTGTGGATGTGAGGATCGCCTGGTAACATGCCTGCCTGCTGTGAAGGTAGCAGACCTCACGCGCCACCTAGATAAGGTCTTAGATAGTGCTGGGGAGGAGTCTGCTGTCTTGGTACATGTCGGTACCAATGACATAGGAAAATGTGGTAGGGAGGTTCTGGAGGCTAAATTAAAGCTTTTAGGCAGGAAGTTGAAATCCACAACTTCCAGGGTAGCATTCTCCGAAATGTTTCCCATTCCACGTGCAGGACCCAAAAGGCAGGCAGAGCTCCGGAGTCTCAATGCATGGATGAGACGATGGTGCAAGGATGAGGGTTTTGGATTTGTTAGGAACTGGGGAACATTCTGGGGAAAGGAGGGGCTCTTCCGAAGAGATGGGCTTCACCTTAACCAGGATGGAACCATACTGCTGGCATTAACCTTTAAAAAAGAGATAGAGAAGCTTTTAAACTAGAAAATAGGGGAAAGCCAACAGTCGCCCAAGAGCGCATGGTTCGGAAAAAGGTATCCTTGAAGGATACTACCAGAAGCAGTGAGTTTCCAAAAAAGAGGAAAGTAGCCCCAATGCCCTTGAGTAAGGTGCAGACAGAGCGTGAAGGTTCCAAATTACCCATGCCTATCCATAGCCAGATTAATATTAATAAAATACAGTCTCTTAAATGCTTGTATGCAAATGCTAGAAGTCTAAACAATAAGATGGGAGAGTTAGAATATATAGCACTAAATGAGAGGTTAGATATGATTGGAATATCAGAGACATGTTGGAAGGAGGATAACCAGTGAGCACTGTGATACCTGGATACAAACTATATTGTAATGATAGAACTGATCAAATTGGTGGAGGGGTTGCACTCTATGTTAGAGAGGGCATTGAGTCAGAAAGTATTAAAGTTTTGCAGGAAAGAAAATTTGCTGTAGAATCTCTATGGATTGAAATTCCATGTAAGAAGGGGAAGGTGATGGCATTGGGGGTGTACTATCGACCGCCTGGCCAGAATGAACAAATGGATGATGAAATGCTCAAAGAAATCAAGGAAGCTAACAAAAGTCACAGCAGAGTAATAATAATGGGTGTTTTCAATTACCCCGGTATCGACTGGGTCAGTGTCACAGCAGGACATGCTAGGGAGATAAAGTTTCTAGATGAAATAGATGACTGCTTCTTGGAGCAGCTGGATAATGAACCAACCAGAGGGGAAGCCATACTGGACCTAGTCCTTAGTGGAACACTAGATCTGGTGCAAGAAATAAGGGTGATGGGACCACTTGGCAATAGTGATCGTAGCATGATCGTGTTTGATTTAATTAGTGGAGAAGGGATAGTAAAGAAATCCACAGTACTACCTTTTAACTTTCAAAAGGGAGACAATGATAAATTGAGGAATATAGTTAAGAAAAACCTAAAAGGAGCAGTTGCAAAGGTTAAAGACTTACATTAAGCTTGGGTGTTGTTTAAAAATACTATTCTGGAAGCCCAGACCAGCTGTATTCCACGCATTAAGAAAATTTAAAGAAAGTCCAAAAAACTGCCATCATGGTTTAAAGGTGAGGTCAGAGAGGCTGTTGCTGCCAAAAAAGCATCTTTCAGGAAATGGAAAAAAGAGCCAAATGACAAAAACTGGAAACAGCACAAGCACTGGCAAGTTAAATGCAAAGCATTGATAAGGCAGGCAAAGCGAGAATTTGAGAAGGAACTTGCTACGGAAGCAAAAACATGAAATAAGACTTTTTCAAGTACATTCAGAGCAAAAGGCCTGTGAGAGAGTCAATTGGACCATTAGATGATAGAGGGGTAAAAGGGGCAGTAAGAGGAGACAAGGCTATAGCGGAGAGACTGAATGAATTCTTTGCTTTGGTCTTTACTGAGGAAGATGTAGGGATGTTACCCAAGACTGAAGTGGTATTTAAAGGTGATACTGCAGAGGAATTGAGAGAAATATCGCTACACCAGGAAGATGTATTACAGCTATTTGATAAACTGATAGTAGCAAATCACCTAGACCGTATGGTATACATCCAAGTGTGTTGAAAGAACTGAATTATGAGATTGCAGACCTGCTATTGGTAATCTGTGAACTTTCATGAAAATCATCTGTAATACCTGAAGATTGGAGGATCGCCATTGTAACGCCAATTTTTAAAAAGGGTTCCAGGGGTGATCCGGGAAATTACAGACTGGTGAGCCTGACGTCAGTACCGGTGAAAATGGTAGACACCATCATAAAGAACAAAATTACACAGCATGTAGATAGTCATGGCCTAATGGGAGACAGTCAACATGGCTTTAGACAAGGAAGATCTTGTCTTACTAATCTGATATGTTTTTTTGAAGGTGTGAATAAACAGGTAGAAAAAGGTGAGTCAGTTGATATAGTGTATCTGAACTTTCAAAAAGCCTTTGACAAGGTCCCTCATCAGAGACTTTTGGCAAAACTAAAAGCAAAACTAAAAAGTCATGAGATAGGAGGCAGCATACTATTGTGGATCGGGAACTGGTTAAAAGATAGAAAGCAGAGGGTAGGGCTAAATGGCCAATTTTCCCAATGGAAAAAGGTGAATAGTGGAGTACCCCAGGGATCTGTACTGGGTCCGCTACTTTTTCTTTTTTTTCTCTTTTTTTTTTTTGTTGGATTTCACATGACACAGGTTTATTATATATTTATGCAATTTTACAATAAATTTAAGAAGGTTCAAACAAAAACCCTTCTCCAAGAAACAGGGCAGCACAAGAAAATATCTTAAACCTAGATACATCACACAATATCAAAAATCCATAAGAAAACTATAATACTCATTACAGTGCTAACCCTCCCTAGTCCACTAAAGAGGGGGGGGGGGGGGGCGAAACATTCCATAACAAAATAATTTGATACATACAAGAAATGGATAGAAATCGAAATACAGACAAATACCAATTTAATGAGCTCTAAGAGGAATCAATAGAAACTTCTAAACGCCTAGCATTTACAAAGGCAACCAATTGGGAGGGCTCAAAAAATATATAGGAAACAGAATCTTTCTCGTGTTAATAATCTTAGAGTTGCTAATTTTCTTAAAGTACCTTCTGTTTCTGCTAGGGACATGTTTAAAGAATATTTGCTTGAGACATTGGGGGTCTCTCCTGACCTAATGCCACCTTTGGTTAAAATATATTATCTTCCTAAAGCTAGACGTGTTTCTTCTGGGGCTAATTTGGGTGGTGGTTTAGTACAAGGGGATGCTCTCAATGTAACAGACCTCTTAGGAAACTCTGGTCTTGAATCCCAAGTGCCCTCTACCATATTAATAACGTTTGCACTGTTATCGGATAAAGAGTGGATGTTGAAACATTTTTTCCAAAAAAGGAAGCTCCTCTTCCGGGGTTTAGCTGTCCGTATATATCCAGATCTTTCAAGGGACACCCAGAAACGGCACAGAGAGTTTTTACTGCTCTGTCCTGGAATTTTGCAGTTGGGCGGGTTGTTTTTTCCTCAAACATCCATGCTAGGGTCCGCTACTTTTTGACATATTCATAAATGACCTGGAAAAGGGAATAACTAGTGAGGTTATCAAATTTGCAGACGACACAAAACTGTTTAAAGTTGTTAAAACCCAAGAGGACTGTGGAAAACTGCAGGAGGATCTGGATAAATTGGAAGACTGGGCATCCAAATGGCAGATGAAATTTAATGTGGACAAGTGCAAAGTTATGCACCTAGGAAAGAACAACCCACACTATGGTTACACAATGCAAGGTTCCACAATGGGAACCACCACCCAGGATAAAAGATTTAGGAGTCATCGTGGATAACATGTTAAATACATTGAATCTCTCTGCCCAGTGTGCAGTGGTGGCCAAGAAAGCAAATAGAATGCTAAGAATCATAAGGAAAGGAATGGAGAATAAAACAAAGCATATTATAATGCCTCTGTATCATTCCATGGTACGACCGCACCTTGAATATTGTGTGCAATTCTGGTCACTGTATCTTAAAAAGGATATAGTGTTATTAGAAAAGGTACAGAGAAGAGCCACCAAAATGGTAAAGGGGATGGAAGGCTACTCCTATGAAGAGAGGCTACAAGGGTAAGGCTCTTCAACCTGGAAAAGAGACGGCTGATGGGAGATATGATAGAGGTCTATAAATTAATGAATGGAGTGGAATGGGTAAACGTAGATCAATTGTTTACGCTATCAGAATATAGAAAGACTAGGGGACATGTAATGAAGCTACAGGGTAAACTATTCAGTACAAATAAGAGAAAATATTTTTTCACTCAACGTGTAATCAAACTCTGGAATTTGTTACCGGAGGATGCAGTAAGAGCTGTTAGTGTAGCTGGGTTTAAAAAAGGTTTGGACAAGTTCCTGGAGGAAAGGTCCATAAACCATTATTAAAAAGGGACCCAGGATATCAATGCTTGACCCAATACAAGCATTGTGGAACCTGTGTCTCTTGGGGATACTGCTAGGTACGTATGACCTAGATTGGCCACGGTTGGAAACAGGATACTGGGCTTGATGGACCTTGGTCTGACCTAGTGTGGCATATCTTATGTTCTTTTGTTCTTATGGTTCAAGGTATTGGTGTCCTAAACAAACCTTAAGCCTTATGCCTCCTTCCCCTGGCTGTCAGAATCTATTGTTTAGCTTCAAATACCCTGCTCTTTACTGCTTCCCAGTACCTGCGATTGTAGGTGAATGCCTAATGGTTGTATCAACCCTGTCTGTACTAGGGTATTATCACCTCCCTCTTTGTTTTGGAAATTGGATATGTCCCTCACTTTGCAGCTAAGCATCCTTCTGGCTTTGGCCATTATCTGGTCGCACTGTTTCATAACCTTGAGATCGTCAGACACTATTACCCCTCGGTCTCGTTCATGGTCCATGTACATCGGTCTTTTGTTCACAATGCATACAGCTTCTTTGTATTTCTGCACAGAAGTGTATCATTCTGCCTCCTTCAGACTGCTCAGTTTATTCATGACCCTTCTTTGAGGCAAAGGCTTTGCTGAAATCCAACTAAACTAAAGCTAGTCCTTGCTCTTGATCTACTTCTCAATCAGTCATCTTGGTTTGCCTCATATCTAGCAGCCCACTGAATTGTAGAGACATCAGTATCCTTTCCTTCAGTAGCATTTCCATTACTTTTGTTCACTGATTGTATTTTCCAACTTCTCTGTTACTCTTCTGGTGAAGAGAGACCACACTCGCTCTTCTTCAATCTTGTGCTCTATTTCACTCAACACGTAATCAAACTCTGGAATTCTTTACCGGAGGATGTAGTAAAAGCTGTTAGTGTAACTAGGTTTAAAAAGGGTTTGGACAAGTTCCTGGAGGAAAGGTCCATAAACCATTATTAAAGGGGACTAGGAAATCCACTGCTTGACCAAATACAAGCATTGTGGAACCTGTGTCTTCTAGGGAAACTGATAGGTACTTGTGACCTAGATTGACGACTGTTGGAAACAGGCTACTGGGCTTGATGGACCTTAGTCTGACCCTTTATGGCATATCTGATGTTCTTATGTTCCAAACACAGGATTTTGGGGAATGATCTGATTGATACTATCATTAGCATGACATCATCACACTGGCATTTTTATTTCTCTCTCATGTGTTTTCCCTCTTGAAAATCTTTCAGACTTAAAATGGGGGGAGGGAGCACTATCATTCTATCCCACTGCCTTTGTGCTATATTGAGGGGGATGGCAGTTTTCAAACAGTCCTTGCAATTGTAAAATCACTTGTGTACCCTGCACCTGTTTTTTCGTGCTGGCAGCCAAGAAAGAGAAAATCCTTCTGTAAATGTCTTGCTTGTGTTCAATTTTCCTGCCATTACGGTAACACACCCAAAGGACTAGCCCATTTTAATTTGAGTAAAAGTATGTGCATTGTAAGGAGGGAGAATATCAGCCAGGACATTAGAAAGGGCATTTTAGAAAGGACATGGAGAGGGACATTCACACATCTATCTCAGGGCATAGAGAATTAAGACAGCATTTTACAAGAGGCTCTGCTAAACATAGAGCTCCTTGTAAAATCATTACAGGACTGTACAAGTGTGCCCCAGCACGTCTGGTAGGAGAAAAAAATTTAGGAAATTGAACGTGGGAAAAAAGTCATAGGAACACCTCCCTCCCCCCACACACACACTTGAACATGGGAGCAGCCTCCTAAAATTGCTGCATATCAGTACAGGAGCACAGGTCCAGGCCACCCCCTAACCAGCATCCCTGACCCCAGGAAATCCCCCTGCAGCCCATGGCCTGTTTTCCCCCTCTTCAGAGATCCAATCCCCCCTCCCACCCTCTAGCAGCAACAATTTGATCCCCTCTCTCCCTCCACCAAAATAAGAAGCAGATCCGCCTCTTTCCTTCCTTCTTGCTGGAGTCGAAGCTCACCTTCCCTGGAGGTCCTCCCAACCAAACAGTACATGAGATTACCCAGCATTTTTAAGAGCAACCTCATGCCGAGCAAGAGAAAGCGGGCCTCATTCCTATTGCCACCACACACTAATGACCCTGGTAAACCCAGGGGTATCTAGCGTGAGGTGTAGGGGTATGTTCTGATTTGGCGAGAAGGGGAATGTTAATGTTTGGTCCTTCAGTGGAAGGGGGGGGGGGGGAGTTGTGACTGCCTCAGGATGTATCTGCTTCTTGCTTCGGAGGAGGGAGGGAGGAGGCTAGGATTATTGCTTCAGATGGGGAAAAGAGGAATGGAGGGGAGGGGGAAAAGATCTATGCGATGAGAGGGAGAACCAGGTCAGGGGCTATCAGGGGGAGTTTCTGGCATCAGAGATGCAGATTGGAAGGGGGCTGACATCGACATGGACATCAGCCCTTGTCAGTAGGCACTGCGATGTGTGTTTCAATCTACACGCCTCCATGCTGCTTCTAAAATCACCCCTTTCTGTATAGATTATTTTTTTAGCCTACTAGATGGCTTTGAAAATTAAAACAATGAAAAAGTAGAAATGCCTATAAATATGAGCATGAGAACAGTATTTGAGATTTTGGGAAAGAAGGTGAAATTGTAGGGCAAGATGAAGTCAAACCTTTTCTAGAGTTTGCATCTCATTCTGTACAGATACCAAAGGACGGCATTATTTTACGCTGTGGCACTCATAGGCAGCGCATAGATGTCATTCCAAGTTACTCTGTGCCGTGTTTACACGATATAATTGACTGTAAAAAATACATTACAGCTGCGGCATAACTGAAGGGATAACTCTATTTAAACCAAACAGGAGATGATAATTGCTTAAGTTGCCAAAATGTTATCACGGCATACATGTCTGATGCCTCTCTGATACTATTAATTACTTAGAATAATGAATTCAGCTGGACCTTAGCTGACATTACAATTAGAGCTCACTAGCAATTCAGATGCCTGCGAGCCAAGCCTTGAGCTGTTCAGGCAAGCGTCCATTCAGCATTTCATGTGAGTGCTATCCTGCTATGCCTCATAACACATTCTCAAGTTGGGGGAGAGGGAGTCAATCCATTCGCACAAACCAACACATCAGAACGGAATGCATAAAACCCTGCAAACTGATTTAGTACGTAGCAACAAACTATTCTCTTGTTAGGCCAATTCATGCTCCCTTGGCAATCTTCCTTTGCGGTGCGATGGTGCTAGGTCACCCTTGCTAAGTCATGCAAAGTGAAACTCAGTAGATGCCCATAGTATCCAATTGAGGTTTTGACAGATAATATAATTACCATTAAAACGGGACTAAGAAGCATATGAAGCTCACATCAGCTTTAATAAATCTCACAGTGTGGCTGCGGAGCTTGCAAGCCTGTGAACCAGCCTAAAATGCACCCTTCGCCATTAAAGCAGAAAATTGCACAGAAAGGATTCATTTCTGCTTCAGTGCAACAGTTTCACATATGATGGATTGCTTTGAGATGGCACTGGCAAACCTCTATAACATCTCCTTGCTAGAATAAATATGAGCTCTTTAGTATGCTTCTCTATAAACTTGTAATGAATGCATACATCTTTCTCGTGTCCCCCCTCCTCCTCCCCACACCCACTCTCTCAATTCTGTCATTGAACTTGTATGACCTAAAATGCTGAAAGAGTTGGGTTTAAAAGTAGGCACAGAAAATACAAATTACACAATTGCTATCATAATATTTTTGATAGTAATGTGGACCCTGATTCAGAGAGGGACATGTCCAGGCTGTCCGGATGGCCCCAAGCAAGATGGCCCATTTGGACCCAATTCTGGAAAGCAGGAGGATGACCCGGCGTGTCCCTGCTACTTGCGGGAACATCCTCCCCACAGGCACCCCCGACTCCCTCGGCTCCGGCTCCCCTTTTCTCCGCTACCCGACCCAAGGATGGACTGCCGTGGTCTGGATCGGGTGGCAGACACCTCCTCCAAACCTGGCCCTAGCCCTGAGGGAGATCTCCGGCCCCGATCATGCCAAAAGTGCACGTTTCCATTGTCCCAGCATCACGTACAGGATGACCTGAATCAGCCCTGTATGTGCTGCCGGGCTGGTCCGCCCCTGCTCCACCCTGCTCCACCCTGAACCTGCCCCCTCCCACCCACTGGCTGGCTCTCCCCATCCTGAGCATCTTCTAACAAACTACTTCTGTCTATGCCCTTCACTTCTATTGCTAACTCCAGACTTCACTCCTTTCACCTTGCTGCACCTTACGCCTGGAACATGCTACTGGTGCCCATACGCCAGGCACCCTCTCTAGCTCTCTTTAAATCCAGGTTGAAATCTCACCTCTTCTCTGTTGCTTTCAGATCTTGACTTCTGTGTCGCGACTAGATTGTATGTGTTGTGTTTTTGCCTTATCCTGTTTGTTGCTCTGTGTTTGTCTTGATTAGATTGTAAGCTCTGATGAGCAGGGACTGTCTCTTACATGTCTGTACAGCGCTGCGTACGACTGGTAGCGCTATATAAATGCTCAATAGTAGTAGTAGTAGTAGTAGTAGTAGTAGTAGAGCCAGAGGAGAAATCAGGCCCAGATGGCTTGTGGGGCTACACGTCCCACCGGGACTTGCTGCCCCGCAACCCATGTCTCTGCATGAGACCCATAGCGAATGATCACAGATAAAGATCAGCATTGGTCCCTCTAGTCTGCCCAGTAATTTAGAAGTTATTTATGTTTGTTTTGATTCTACCCTCTTGCTATATAGTGATCCTCTGTATTTGTCTCATGGCTTTTTGAATTCCATCACTGTTTTTGCTCCCACTACCTCATTCCAGGCATCCACCACCCTTTCCGTGAAAAAGTCTTTCTTGATGTTACTTTCAAATTTACCTCCTTGCAGCTTCATTTTATGCCCTCTAGTTCTACAGCTTCCTTGTCTTTGAAAAAACGTTTGTTCATTAATAAGCTTTAAGTACTTAAATATCTGTTCAGATCTCCTCTACCTCTCCTCTCTTCTAGGGTATACATATTTACATATTCCAGTCTCTTCTCATATATCTTATGGCACAGGACCCATATCTCTTGGTTGCTTTCTTCTGAACCATGTCAAGTCTTTTATATCCTTTGCAAGGTGCGATATCCAAAACTGAACACAATACTCCAAGTGATGCCTCACCAATGACCTATATTACTGCAGGGGCAGTAATACCTCCTCCTTCCTGCTGGTTATTCCTAACATCCTTCTGGTTTTGGCCACTGCCTTGTCTCAATCCTTTGCCACCTTGAGATCCTCTGACACTATCACGCTATGGTCCCTTTCTTGCTCCATACACACCAGCCTCTCGTCCCCTATCACATACAACTCCTTTAGGTTTCTGCATCCCAAGTGCACTTCTTTGCATTAAATCTCAATTGCCAAGCATTTTTGTAGATCCTTTCTCATGTTGTCCATTCCTTCAGACGTGTTCACTCTGCTGCATATCATCTGCAAAAAGACAAACTTTTCCTTTTAACCCATCGGCAATATCACCCACGATAGGAATATATATGGCTTGTTCTCATTCTAACCATTCTTATCATACTTGTAATCAGTTGAAATATAACTGTCATGTTATGTTCTCTATAAACCGTCTTGAATTGAAGAACGACGGTATATAAAAACTGTTAAATAAATAAATACTTTATCCTTCCCCATTTTGTTACCACTAATGTGAAAATGAAACATGACAATGCTAAACTATGATGTGTACATATATAAGACTTCTTTTATTTCAAATCCATTCCTTAAATATGGATGGTTGCATTCAGCAAAGATGGTAACGGTAAATTCCAGACACACACAAGGAGAAGTACAGAATGTGTTAATAATCTAGAGAGTTCTTCCCTGGAAGTTGGAAGGAAAAGAACATATCTGAAGAAACTGAAGGTGACCATTCCTTGTCTGGAAGAAATTGGAGATACTCAATTCTGTCTATGGATGGAGCTATTTAAATTGATAGGTCACCCAGCACAGGACATAGTGAGTAAGCTGCATGTGGTACTATATATGATAGTAAACACTATTCAGGTAATCTTGCGGGATGGATGGAAACACCATCTATCTCCACTAAAGTCTATCACAGTTCATCTCCATATCTTCTTTTAAAGTTCTCTCAACTATGGCACTCCTCTTGTCCAATCCCTGCATTCTCTGGGAACAAGCAGGAAGTCAGTCCTCACATGTGGGTGACTGGTGCCAGCAGAGCCCCTGCAAAAGCATCTCCCCAGCTTTCATTGCAACCTTTGGAAGATGCACCATGCATGCATGGTCCCCTTCCCACCCAAGGGTACCATCTTGCTTCAGTCTGAATCTGCGCCAGAGAATCCAGCGGCACCCCGCTCCAGGGCCCCCTCGGGTACCTCAGTGCCCTGCAAAGCCTGGGCCCCCTCAGAGTCCAGTGGCCATGCTTCCTCCGAAAGGAAATCCCCGGAGATGGAACTTAAGAAGTTGAAGTCCTCGAAGATCTCCATGGAGACCGGGTCCAGGAAGACAAGAAAATCCCACTCCAGGTCCCGCAGTCTCCAGTGTGAGTTAGAGGTGTTGGAGCAAGAGTGGCTGCACAAGCTGCCCCAGAAGGAGTCATCGGTACCCACCAACTAGCCTCGGACATCTGAGGCCATCATCGTTGAGGACTTCCCCTCGATGGAACCGATGCTGGACCTAAAACCCTCAGTTTCTGCACTGAAGACTGCGAAGCCAACTGGCATGGAGACCAGGATGGCAGCCTTAGAGTGCAGTATATCTGCCCTCATGGCCCAGAAGTGGGAATTCATGTTCATCTGGGTTCATCCAGTTCATCTGCCCCGACGACGGGACTCTCAACATCGAGGGCCTCCCCAGATGTCGAGCCGATCCTCGAGCATCATCGGCCTTGAGACTCCATTGGCATCGGATGAGGATCCGGTCCAGTTCCTCGGGTCACTGGTCCTCTCCAGCAAGTGCATGCAGCTTGGACCGCAGGTCCTCCAGAGCCCCAGGTCCCTCGGCTTGGACCTTGACTGCAATGACTGTGAAGCCTCGGAACAACCTCGGACTTCTAGTCCAATTGAGAGATCGAGCACAAAGAGTCCCCGGACACTCGGAACCACCAAGACGTACCTTTGGACCCATCCCCGCCGACATCCCAATGTCATTCACCCTAAGAAAATGTTGCCTTCCTCGACTTTGTGCAGGGCATGGCTAGGGCGCACTCCATTGAGACCAAGGCAGAGGAGGACCCTCACATGGAGGAACTGGTGATCCTCCAATATGAGGCCCCTCTGAAGGAGGCTCTCACAGTATCAGTTCTGCTGATCCTACAGCTTCTCCTTCTCTGCATGTGGTGACTCTTCTCTGTACCTTTTCTAATTCTGCTATATCCTTTTAAGATGCAGCGACTAGAATTGCACACAATATTCAAGGTGCTGTCAGACTATGGAATAATACAGAGGCATTATAATATCCTTGGTTTTATTCTCCATTTCTTTCCTTATGATTCCTAGCATTTTATTTCCTTTCTTGGCTGCCACTGCACACTAGGCAGAGAGTTTTGATGTGTTACACATGATGACACCAAAATCTTTTTCCTAGGTGGTGGTTCCTAATGTGGAACCTTTGCATCATGTAATCATAGTTTAGGTTGTTCTTTCCTAACTGCATAACTTTGCACTTGTCCACATTAAATTTCATTTGCCATTTGAGCATCCAGCCTTCCAATTTATTAAGGACCTCTTGCAATTTTGCACAATCCTCTTGGGTTTTAACAACTTTGAATAATGTTGTGTTATCTGCAAACTTGATTACCTCACTCGTTATTTCCATTTCCAGGTCATTTACAAATATGTTAAAAAGCAATGTACCCAGCACTGATCCCTAGGGTACTTCACTATTCACCTTTCTCCATTGGGAAAATTGGCCATTTAGACCTACCCTCTGACTTATATATTTTAACCAGTTCCTAGCCCACAATAGTACACTGCCTCCTATCCCGTGGCTTCTTAATTTTGCCTAGAGTCTCTCATGAGAGACCTTGTCAACTCCTTATTATCTCATCTTTCATCTCACCTTACAATCCCTCTCATTCTTCCATTTGTCAGAAAACATGCTTGTATCTGTACATTTATCCTCCAATATCATCTCCCAGCTTCATGCTTTCAGCCTTGGTCCATCCTATAATGGGTTTCCTGAGGCTTCCTATCCATTTTGACCATATCCGGATCCTGTCTAAAAAAAATGCCATTCAGAAGTTGCTTTTGGATATCAAACCCTGGCTTTCCTTAAAGCTTTGGGGCCCAATATTTAAAGAGATTAATGAGGTTAGCACACCTGCTACCTGCGTTAATCCCCCTGTTCAGGATATTCAGTGGCACTAATATAGTTAGTGCCACTGAATATCATTGGTTCCACCACTGTATGCTCTATTGTTAGCCAGTTAGCCTCAGGGTGTTCTGGGGGTGGCAAACAGCAATAACTAGGCAGCGGTGATATTCATCAGAATGCAGTGGAAGTCAGGCGCAGTAAAGGCTGGCCTATCTTTCAATTCAGAAGCTATCCGGGCAATCCAGATATTCAATGCCGTGGCCTCAATATGGCCGTGGCACTGAATATCATGGTCTAAAGTTCAGCAGCATTGGCTAGTCTCTTTAGCGGTGCTAACCACTGCTGCTGGAGATCGTGCCCTTGATGTTTAAGGCATGTCTATTGCATTAAATACATTTTCTGAGGTTTCTTATTTGTTCTGTGTGCCTTGAGTAGTTCATAAACTCCAAAAGGCAAAGAACAACTTCCCATGTACTCAAACAGTGGTACATGCATTTACTAGAGCTATATTAGTAGTATATTATGCTGTCCACCGCATCAATCCAGATACCTTACCCAAACTCTATTAGCCTACCTCCAAGATGTGCACTCATCAATGTACGCTCGGCCAGAAACAATGTCCGATTATTAGTTGACTAGATATCATGAACTAGGCATACTATGTATCACTGAGACCTGGTTTAATGAAACTGACTCTATCCTCATCAACCAGCTGTGCCCACCATCATATGTCTTTCACTAGTATAACAGATCAGCTATCAGAGGTGGAGGGGCCTATATCATAGCAAGAAGCAGCTTAGAATTCAACACTATTGACTCAAATTTCAACTCCAGCATAGATATACTTAAAGTATCCAATGGAGCTATCTCGCTGTGCTTAGCATACAGAGCTCCTCACGGCGATGCCATGGACCTATCCACATTATTAGAAGCAGCCTGTTCCCCACCAACTAATCATTACTCCCTCATACTTCTTAGTGACTTGAACTTATCCTCTGCCCCTACAAGCAGTCATCATCCTTCCTTCCTACCTGGAAGCTATAGAAGCCCTCCACTTCACCCAACTCCTTACTTCTCCAACTCACAACAAATAAAACACTCTGGATCTGATTCTCATACCTCAAACCCTCATAGCAGACATCAGCCAAACATCCCACTCAATACTACCAGTACCCTGGTCAGACCATTCAGTCATCCTCTTCTCCACCCCTCATGTAAACCACAGAATAAAATCACCAGTAACACCACAAACAAATCGAAGATTCAGACAGTTTGACAATGAGTCCTTCTTCAAATCAGTCATCCCCATCTCAAACTTCTTAAACAGGAAAATACAGACCTTGACTCACAGACAGGATGGAGCAGGATTATGGCAACTGCAGCTGAAGCACCACCTAAGAACACTTCGACCAAATGCCTCAACAGAGCCTCATGGTTCTCAATGTCTCTACTGGTGCAAAAGAAGGAACTACGTCAACTTGAACTCAATTGGAAATGCTCAAGAGACCCCATCACCCATGCCACCTAAATAGAAAAGCCACAAATATACTGTGAAGAACCATTAAGATGGAAGAGAGAATACCATAACAATATCTTTATGTGTTCATTAAATAAACACAGAGAACTTTTCACTATCACAAAATCTCTATTAAATGAACCAACCAAACAGTTGCCTCAAGATAGAATATCCCCACAGAACATAGCAGACTCTTCTCTAAATACCAGTCAACTTCCTCCAGGACTCATCTACCAAGTAACTCAAACACTAGCATTATAATCTGTGTATTATATGGTGAAGTCACAGTTTGGGCTTTTGTATTCCCCTATTTATATTGAAGTCCTGTGAATGTTTAGCACTTAATTTTTAAGAATGTACGGTGTTTGATTCTAACGATTTATTGTGTTGTGGATTTTCTTAATGTTGATCATTTTAAGGCTATGGGAGCGATGCTGAAGGTGACCATGTTCTTTGGTTACAGTTTAATCCACAGTTTGAGCTCCCACCTGCCAATAAATATGGTTAACGAAATATAGTTAAAAATTGTTAAGAGCTAAAAACTGCTTATAAAAAATACAAATTGTTTGTTAGTAATATTTGTATGATTTTGAGAATTTGTTTTAGACATTCCAGTATATAGAGAACAATTATATAAGTCCCACTATTTATCTTGACTGGTTATTGAACTGGTTTCATATACTTGAGTGTTCCTATTCAGTATAAAACCAGCACCTGCACTGTTATATATATGTAAACCGTTTTGGATAGTAGAAAGGTGGTATATAAATAAATTTAAATAAATAAATACATTAGTACTAATAGCAGAAAAAGTGATAAAATCACTGCACAGACTTGTCAAAATACTTATACCTCTCAGACATGGCAAGAGGAGCATTGGAAACCAGATATACCGGTATGCATTTATTTGCATGCTCTTGATTTATTTAGGCATCTTAAAGATTTTAGTGTGCACAAGATTGATTATACATACAGTAACAAATGAATGAACACACTCACAAGCAACATGTGTGTGTAAAAAGTTCTAATGTACACAAAAATACTGCAATTATTAAATGAATTTGTGAAATGAACAGAGAAAATTTCCAAAAATCAGAAAAAAATGGCAAACAACCAAAAAACAAATCCTTTTTTTCTGCCTATCCACATCCCTATTGGAGATGCAGATTTTTGTTGCAATAATGAAAGGTAAGACTGACATTTTACAAAAGGAAGAAGATTAAAAATAAATGTGAGGAAATATCTTTTTATGGAAGTATAATATTACTAAAGTGTGCTAAGCAGTTAAAGCGGGAATTAACTTATAACTGCTAGTGTGGGCCAATACTTTTATTGCAGGCCAACATTTTTATTGCGCTGGAATGACAGTTACTGGATGCTAATTCCCATGCTAACTGCACATTGCATGATAGGATAGCGACTCGGTGGGTTAGGGGTGAAAAGTGGGAGTGGACTGCTTCTTGTGGTTAGCATGGGGGATATACCACACGTCAATTTTGCAATTAATACAGGAACACTGAATGTCATCACAATAGGTGGTGTTAAGCGTACCTGTATTAATTGTGAATGTTGCTGAACATGCTCCCAACAGTGCACAACTGTTTCACTTACTAAAACATATGATGGGGGTCATTTTAAAAACCTTAGTCGTGATATGGACATCTGTAAATGAAAATGCAGACATCCAGATCATGGAGAGGTCCTTGACCCATTTTACAAATGATTTTTAAAGATTTCTCTGGTACAGGGATGACCAAGTAGGTAGACGGAGTGGCAGAGTGGTACAATGGACTTAGATGTCCCTGCTCGATTTCAGAAATGTTGGGGACATCATAAGAACATAAGAACATAAGATATGCCATACTGGGTCAGACCAAGGTCCATCAAGCCCAGTATCCTGATTCCAATAGTGGCCAATCTAGGTCATACGTACCTAGCAGTTTCCCCAAAAGACACAGGTTCCACAATGCTTGTACTGGGTCAAGCATTGATATCCTGGGTCCCTTCTTAATAATGGTTTATGGACCTTTCCTCCAGGAACATGTTCAAACCTTTTTTAAACCCAGCTACACTAACAGCCTTTACTACATCCTCAGGTAACAAATTCCAGAGTTTGATTACACGTTGAGTGAAAAAATATTTTCTTTTATTAGTCTTAAATAGTTTACCCTGTAGCTTCATTGCATGTCCCCTAGTCTTTCTATATTCTGATAATGTAAACAATTGACCCTGTGACCCTGTTCAAGTTTAGAACTGCTCCAGACATGTTTTGGCCATAAAAGATCCAAATGCTATAGAGAAGATGGCGCTCCACCATCCCCAGTACTTTCCACAATCACAATGATTGGGATTTGAGCCCTGGTTTCCCTGTGCCTACTCGAATCATTAGGATATTCCTAGACGTTCCTAGTCTTGAATACCATCCCTCAGAGATCTATGTAGATGACCCACAGACATCCATATTGGGCACATCCATGCTTGTGAAATCATGTCTGAATTTGGATGTGCCTACTTTCTTTTCAGACGTTATAGCTTGGATGTCCTTTGTAAAATGTGCATTGATAAGTGCAAAAGCTTACCGCACTTTAGTAAAACAGCCTCTTAGATTTGGAATTTTTTAGGCCAGACAATAAGGACAGTAGCATAGTTGGGGGTAAAAAAAAAAAAAAAAAGATTGAGACAAGTCCAGATAGGACTGGGGAATCCAATTTCTCATGAGGCAATTTCTCCGAATGGGTTGGTTTATTCACATACCATGACAGTTTGGAGTTTACTGTCTGGAGCTCTGATTGATCAACAGAGAATGGGCTTACTTTATAGGAACCATTACTTTTTCCAAGAAACACAAATTAGCCACGATTCAGACAGGATGCTGGACTGAGGAACTAGTGGTCTAAACCATTATGACATTTTTTATGATTTGATGCAAAAAATGCAATGTGTGCTTTTGATTCAATGGTGACCTAGCAGCTCCTGGTTTTTCTTGGCAATGTGACCCAAAGTAGATTACCAAGCCTTCCTTCTCAGGCAATGGATGGTTAAGTAACTTATCCAAGGCTGTCAGTAGTCCTAGTGGGAACCAAACCCTTATTTCTTTCTTACAAAACTAGTGCTCTAACCACTAGACTCCTCCTCCATGTTTTTAATGTTATATTTGATGATTTGATATTCTTGCGATAATTAGATTGCTGAGAAAACCTTTGATAAGCTGGAAGATTGTGCTATGATTTTTATGTGGACTAAAAGACTGTTTTTGTCTGCCTTGAAATCATAAATATTTCATCAATAGTCAAGAATTAGCAACAGTTCCTTTGATGAATATATTACTTTTACTTGAAAGAGAACATTAATAAAACCAGACACACATAACAGCGGAATGCCGAAATTTCTAAGGGTGAAAATAAAGATCAGCTATCTTTGACATGCAAGAGAATGTTCTAGTGATCATTTCTATTAGTTCCATCATCCATATGGAGAAGTAGAATGCACCTTTCACAAAACCTCTTAAGGGCCCTTTTACTAAAGTCTGTTAACGGTTAATGCATGCTTTTACGCATGCTAAGTGGTCGGCATAGACCCTACTGTGTTGACTGCATATCATGGTTACTGTGGGGATCATTTCTGTGCACTAATTGTCAATGTTGCAGTTAGAGCCTGTGCACTTAATACCATCTCAATGGGTGGCATTAAGAGCACTTGCATTAATTGCAAATGCTGATGCCATGCCCCACCAATTAACGGAGGGCCATCGTACTTAATACACATAAGGGACATGTTTACTAAGCTGGGCCCATGGTTAGCATGTGCTGTTTGTAGCTAGGTCCCAGTGAATAACATGGCTTACAGGATCCAAGGCAGCATGGATTCTCCAGAGGCAGGTCTTGTCAGACAAATCTGATTGATTTCTTTGACTGGGTGACCAGGGAGTTGGACCGAGGGAGAGCCCTAGATGTGGTGTATTTAGATTTCAGTAAAGCCTTTGACACTGTTCCTCACAGGCGACTTATAAACAAACTGAACACCCTAGGGATGGACCCTAAAGTTACTGCTGGGGTTAGAAATTGGTTGGGTGGGAGGCGACAAAGGGTACAAGTAAATGGAGCTCACTCTGAGGAGAAGGATGCTATCAGTGGTGTGCCCCAGGGATCTGTCCTTGGTCCGATTCTTTTTAACATCTTTGTTAGTGATATAGCAGAAGGGCTTTCAGGTAAGGTTTGCCTCTTTGCGGATGATACCAAAATCTGCAATAGATTAGAAACACAGGAAGGGGTAGATAACATGAGGAGGGATCTAGCTAAGTTTGAAGAATGGTCTAGAATTTGGCAGATGGGATTTAATGTTAAAAAATGTAAGGTCATGCATTTGGGCTGCAGCAATCCAAGGGAGCAATATAGTATAGGGGGTGAAGTACTTTTGTCCACTAAAGAAGAGCGGGACCTAGCGATCTTAAAGTAGCTAAACAGGTAGAAAAGGCAACGGCAAAAGCTAGAAGGATGCTTGGGTGCATACGGAGAGGAATGGCTAGCAGAAAAAAGGAGGTGATAATGCGTCTGTATAAGTCTTTGGTGCGACTGCATTTGGAATATAGTGTGCAATTCTGGACACCGCACCTTCAAAAGGATGTGAACAGGATGGAGTCGGTGCAGAGGGTGGCTACTAAAATGATTAGTGGTCTTCATTATAAAGCATATGAGGACAGACTGAAGGATCTTAATATGTACACCTTAGAGGAAAGGCGGGATAGAGGTGATATGATTGAGATGTTTAAATACCTCTGTGGCATAAATGTTCAGGGAGAGAGCCTCTTTCAATTGAAAGCAAGTTCTGCTACGAGGGGACATGGGATGAGGGTGAAGGGAGATAGATTCAGGAGTGATATGCGGAAATATTTCTTTACAGAAAGAGTGGTGGATCCATGGAAGAGTCTCCCAGTGGAGGTGGTAGAGATGAGGACAGTAACTGAATTCAAAAAAGCATGGGACAAACACAGAGGATCTCTAAAGGTAAAAAGGGGACTGTTGTAGTTGTTATGGAAGGACAGACTAGATAGGCCATGTGGTCTTTTTCTGTCGTCATATTTCTATGTTTCTATGGGGCCTCGTTACAAATAGTGTGTACTAACTATTAGACCAGCTTAGTAAACATGCCCCTTAAGGTTTCCTCTTTTTTTTTTTGAATTCTTTATTTTCGTTTTATAACAAAAGAAAAAGGAAGACATACAGCTAAAAGACAGATACAGAACGTGTAATACATACACCAAAGTAAACCCCTACCACCCCCCTCCCCCCTGCTTCTTCTCTAGAAAACTAAGCAGTCCTGAAGCGGGCGTGTACTTACATTATTGTGTTACAAAACCTAACGGTGATTTAAAACATGATGAGTGCGCATTATACAGGCATGTTGGAGCAATAAGCAAATTGTACATAATCATTAAGCATCTGCCATTAGACAAGCGAGAGTGAGTTTGGACATGGGGAATAGCTCTCTGAGGTATCTGCTCATATTTACTATATAAGCAGACGAGCTTCCACCATGCATTGACAGTAAGTCGAGAGCTATCCTTCCAATTCCTCGTGATTAAGCGTATGATTACACCCAGCATGAAATCAAGGAGAAAGCGACCCTGCTTAGGAAGAGAGGGAACCTCCGCTACGAAGCGGAGTCCCACGACCTCCCAAGAGAGAGGTTCATGAAAGTGTAAGATGGATTGAAAACGACCCCAGACCCGCCCCCAATAGACCTGCAGTTGAGGACATTCAGAAATAACATGAGCGAAGGTTCCCACAGCAGTATGGCTAGACTAACACAGGTCCCTAGCACTTGGGTTCCATTTGGCTATGTTTCTGGGGTATAAAAGCATCTGTGTGCACAGAAGAAGAGAGTTTGGGTAACAGAGGCAGACCGGGAAGCCCGCACTACATTACTCCAAAAAACGCTCCATTGCACAGGGGTTAAAGTGGTTTGCAATTCGCGCTCCCAGGCTTGTTGGGCTCTAAAAGTGTCCGTGTCTGTACCCGGGCATATTATAAGTAATCCTGTATGGCTACTCGAGTTTCTGGTTGGAAATCTGGCTGAGTTAACAGGGCTCTATCAAAAAACCAGGCTCCCGAGTTTCCCTGGGGTACCATAGTATTTAATTGAAAGGAAATGGCAGCATGATCTGAAAGATGTGGGGTGTGAATCTTTGCAGTGTCCACCTGAGGAACTAGCAATTTTGAGATTAGAAAGAAGTCTATGCGAGACTGAGATTTATGAGGGAAGGAGAAGAAGGTGAAGTCAAGCTCATTGGGGTGTAGTAACCTCCATAGATCAACTAAAGCAAGATCCTTGATCAGGGAGGTAAGCGTGGCAAGACTCTTGGGGGGACCACTCGTCCTAGGCGGTTGTTTGTCAATCAGGGGATCAAGGACTAAATTGAAATCCCCCCCAATGATCAAGGAAGTATTAGCAGAAGCCTACGCAACCGGAGCAATGATAGCAAAAAAAAAGAAAAGGGCAGGGTCATCAACAGTAGGAGCGTAAAGGCATATACATGTGACTTCAAGGCTACATATCTTGAGGTGAACTCTAGACCATCTATCTTCTGAATCTGAGCTAGTCGCAATAACAGTAGCATGCAAAGATTTCCGAACTAGTATGGCAACCCACATTCCTTAGACACGGCTGGGGAATAGGCGGCCACCATGTAAGGTTTAATATTGAGTTTAAGAGTTTCCTTCAAATTTAAATGCGTTTCTTGGAGAAAATCAGAGCCGCTGCGTCCTGACTGAGGTAGCTTAGGGTTTTCTTCCGTTTTATCGGATTATTGATTCCTTTTACGTTCAATGAGAAAATCTTACATGGTGCCATCAATCGGTAATAGATATTTTAGGTAAGGGTGCTTGATAACATATAACATAAGCAGAATCTGTACAACAATGGCATAATCACCGCGTATTCTGGCTAATACGCCCCATATTGAAAAGTATGTACCAACATATCTTAGAGAAGAAGCAAACCCCCAAAGAATATGGCGACCAGAAGTCTGCGGGAGGAGGCCCTAGAGAGGAAATAGAAAGACATATAAAAAATAAAAGGAAGAAACACCAGAGTCCATAATAACACTGTCTCTGATACTCATCAAGGCTGCGGTGGGTAGATGGAGTCGGGCACAGATACCAGCAAGAGTAAGGCCACAGACTGCCCACGCCAGACTCTTTGCGAAGCTGCGGCAGATCCAATATGGCAGATATGGCGGATATGAGGAGACTTGCAGGAATATTCTGGAAGTCAGCGCATCAAGTCGGCTTCTTTGGAATCCAAAAACTCCGCTAATAGATCAGGGTCCTCAAATGTTCTTGTCTGATTGTGAAGCGTGACCCGGAGCTTGGCCGGGTACATCAGGCCATAGCGTGCTTGTAGGTGTTGAAGCCTCGGCCGGAATTCCAGAAAGCGCTTTCGATGGTCGACCGTGGGTTTAGCCAAGTCGGGATAGAAGGAGATCTTGTGGCTCTCAAACTCCATATGGCCCTTTGCCCGAGAGGCACTTAGAATTTGCTCCACGTGTTGATATCTCAATAGTCGAAAAATGATAGGCCGCGGGGTCTTCCTGTTGAGCGTTATGCTGGTGGGTACACGATGAGCACGATCAATCTCCAAATCTTTGATAAAGGTGATTTGGAGTAGGGAAGGGAGGATTTTGCATAAAAACTCTTTCATGTCTCCCGATTCCGCTCCCTCCGGTATGCCCACGAGTCTTATGTTGTTGCGGCGCGCTCTATTATTGCCATCTTCCACCTCTTTCTGCAAGGCCCGCACCTGACGTTCAACTTTGTCGAGTTTGGATAACCGGGCCGCATGGGAGTCCAATATGCTCTCCATTTTGTCCTGACGCGAAGAAAGCCCTTCTAGCTTGCTTTGCAGCACACCAAAATCTTCCCGCAGCGCGCGGAGTGCTTCACCGTTTGCCTGCACAAGGTTTTTGACCCCTCTAATCTCTACGAGGATTTCCTGCTGCATTTCGGGGCCCTCGCACAAGGCCGGCCCCTTCTGCGGGGACGGAGGTTCAGTTTTGGAGCGTTTGCCATGAGAAGCCGCTGTAGATCCAAATTCCAGGCGCGTTGGTTTGGTCCCCGCCATCTCACCAATGTGCCCCGGCAAGATCAGAGTAGAAGTTCTAAGTTAGTGAGGTGTTAATTCAGGATTCTGAGTAGGCCTCTCGGGAGCCTCAGCGTTATGCGACCATCCCGCTGGACATCAGGCTCCGCCCCCCTCAAGGTTTCCTCTTAATGCACGATAACTGCTGAGATGTTTTTGTCCTCACAAGAGATTCCATCTCCCTGGAGATATGGTCTCAGGACCTGAATTTTGAAAGCATTTGCACGGCTAACAGCCCATGTTAACTGTGTAAATGCCTCAATCGGGGATTTTCGAAGGTACCTACACATCTAGTGCCTTTGAACATCCCCGATTAAGTCCGTTACGCGTCCCGATGTTATTTATTATTTATTTATTTGAGAGGTTTATATACTGCATTTCCAATGTTGAATACAGTTTACATCGAATGAAACATAACTTTATATGGAACATGTTAACATTACAACAGTGAACCAAACATAAGAAACCTATGTAACTTTGCAGGGAACTTGTAAATACGCCAAAACATTAACATTAAAGACATCTAACCAGCTAGCATCAGAGCATGTTAGGAGCATTCCAGGGTGGAGCAGAGGCGGGGACTGGCGCTAACCATGTAGCAGTGATTTTGGAAAACCCTTGTCTATTTTTAAGGTGCCGGAGCTAACCAGGCAGCATCCAAAATCATTGCTGCCTAATTAGACTCTGCAGCTTCCCAGCTGTGCGGCAAACCCTGGAAGTGAAAATTCAATGTTAAGGGGTCAGCAGGCAGGCTACATACACAGATATGGCGCTTAGCCCTGCCCAGTGCAATATCGGACCCTTAGTTATCAACAGTGTTTCAGTTTGGTATTTCCACATGGTATCAGGAAAAAGAGTGGGGTACTGTATGTGAAGACATTTTTTAAAATCCTTGTGGAGGGCAGATGCTGTGGAAAGGACCCATGTATTGGTTCCAAACTCTTCTCAGTAACTTGTGGAACATTACACTTCAGAAATGCTTGCTTAATCATGTTGGTATGAACATTAGCACAACAAATTAGTGGTTGTACACATTTCTGTGTGAGGGTTTTTTTCTTTTGCTTTTTCACATTTATCAAAATGAATTCCTGAAAAATTGTAAAACTGGCACAACATTCCTCGAACTCAAAGCAGCATTAAGACACCCTCTGGTGTACTGGCTTACCAGCGAAGATGGGCTGAAACGTTTCCAGTTTGGTTTGTTCAAGCAGTAGAACTTTAATTAGCAACCATCAATTTAGAGGACACATGGGTAACAAAGTGAGTGCCTGGAAATGTCAGAAGAATGGATTGCCCCAAGGATCGGTGCTCTCTCCAGCACTCTTTAATTTATACACCAACAGTCTTCCAGTTATTGCATCCAGAAAGTTCATTTATGCAGATAATGTATGCTTTGGCTTGCAGACGCACAGTTCTTTGCACTTGGAGGATGGCTTTGACAGCGATATGGCCGCAGTACTGTCATACCCGGTGACTCACTCCAAGTTCCATTAAAACAATCTCTTTAGTGTTCCATCTACATCATGCAACTGCAGCAAAAGAACAGCATCTATTGAAGATGCAGTTACAGGTAAACTAAAGGCATGCAAGAATCGGATCTCAAGCAATTGCAAAGACCCTGAAAATGAGCACTCGAATGCTCTGTTACTCCATGGCAGAGTACTGTGTGCCAGTCTGGGCCCAATCTGAAAATGTTTATTTGGTAAACACACAGTTAAATTCCATAATGTAAGTTGTTATTGGTACAATACGACCTACCAAAACTCAGTAGCTACTAGTGCTAAATAATATTGACCACCAAGCCTTTGTTGCCGGAGCATCACAGCAAGTTTACTCATTCAAATTCAAGAAATTCCAGAGAAGCCACTTCACTGGGACATTTATGGCCCTCCTCCAAGATGCTTGCATTTGAGAAACCCGATCTGGGTTCACCTCCTAGATCCATACTTGACTGCCAGTCTGTGTCTCAAGAAATGCATATGCAATGCTGGGCTCGAAGAAGATCTGGCAAGCTGATATCCAGGCTTTGACCTTCTACATTGCTTGTGCTCATGGCTAAACCAGTTTCAGTCTGGCTGTGGCCAGTGAGGTTATGATGAATGGTGCTAGAGTCTAAGGGGCATGTTTACTAAAGTTCAGTAAGTGATTTTGCAGCTACCTTGCAGCTTATGTGAAAATGCTGTGCAGTAGTTGCAAAACCTGTGTGGTAGCTGCAGAAGGAGTGACCAGAACCAGTCTTGCAGATACCATGCAGGGCTAGCACCTACAGCGCTGATCCACAATCCTTGTTTCAGAAGCTAATGCGAGTAGTTCTGTGCTGCCTGCTGATGCAGGGATCGTAGGATCAATGCTAGGAGAAATGGGAGGACAGAGCAAGTAGTTGCTCTTTCCTTCCTGTTCGTGGGGCTCTAGTCTGATCATTCCTCTGTGTCCCACCAGCGCCTCCCCCTCCCCCCATTAGTAAACAGGTGCTGGTGCCTCAGATCTACAGATCTGATGCACTGGCACAATAACCTTCCACCTCCCTTCAGCACCATCCCAGACAGCACCCAACCCTCTAGTTACGCTTTCCAGGGAGGACCCCTTTGTGATGTTCCCCCTTCTCCTGAAGTAATATGGAATCCTGGCTAGTCAGTTGGGCCCCTCCTCTCTTAAAATAAATCCTGGCTAACCAGTCAGGTGGAAAGCCAGGTGGCCCTTCAGCCCTTATCGTCATTGTCCCTAGTGGTCTAGTGTCAAGGGGCAGCAGAAGTGATCCTCTATGCTCCTGTCTCCATTGCTATTTAAAATGGTGCTGACCTCGTGGTGCTGTCTCCTAGCGAAAAGACTTCTCCTCACTAAGGCGCAGCACTGCAAGACCGGCATTATTTTAAATAGAATTGGCAATGGCGGCAGGAGCAGGACACTAGAACACTAGGGGCAATAGTGGTAAACACCGGGGGGTTGAGGGGTTTATGGATTTCAGCCCAACTGACTAGCCAGGATTTATATTAAAAGTGTGGGAAAGGAGCCTAACTGAGTAGCTGGCATTTCATGTTACTTCCATGGGGAATATTAAGGAGGGTGCCATGAAAGGGATGCATCGATGGACGGTAGTACTACAGAGTTGGGTGCTGTCCTATGAGGCAATGAAGGGGTGGTTGTAAGCGAAACAGTATTGATGCCGGTGCCCTGGATCTGTAGATCTGAGGCATGGTACCCATTTACTAGTGTGGGGACCACTGGGGGGCACAAAGGGATAATCAGGCTAATGCCACTTTGCAGCTGCTGTCAATCAGCAGTAGCTGAAAAGTTGCTCCTATAGTACCGACCAGTTGCATAGCCATCACATGACAATTGTCTGCACTGTGACTGCTTCTCATGGCCATGCCTTTTCCCCACCACATCCCATCTCCACCTTCTACTGCACAAAATGCAGACATTGCAGAAAATTGCCTGGGATATCTGCATGTCAACCGTGTTAACTGTCACCATGGCACTATCTTTCCCACATTAGTGCTGCAATGACAACTAATGCACTTTATTAAACATCCCTCTAAGAGACGACCCACACTGTCCTTGTAGGAATGACCAGATAATGGAGCACATCATAAACATGTCTGCCTGGTGGTCCTGAAGATTTATACATTGTGTCTGATTCCACTATTGAGTGGCTTAGTCAAGTAACCAGTATACAATAATAAGAAGAATTACAGTATGTTGATATAGCCGAGGACATGTTTGGAAGAGTACTTTGATGGAAATGCACTTTACAGCCTTAATCATACTTAGGGTTTCTGATTTTAGGTTTTAATCAATAAACACCAATGAAATACTCCCAAAGCAATATAAAAACATAAATAGGAGTTTATTGGATAAACACCATTTCCCCTAATATGCCTTCACCTTCCCTGTCTTGCCTTGTATCCTTCACTCAGTTTTTGTGTCTCTCCTGTAACGATGACTCCACTGGCAAAGTACCCAACAATCGTACCAATGATACAACCAAAACAATAAAGACAGATAATGTGTAGCTTCAAAAGCCCCTGATTGGCTAGAAAATAAGCACCTACATTTATCATTTATAAA
Organism: Ichthyophis bannanicus; assembly: GCA_033557465.1. Taxonomy (NCBI): domain Eukaryota; kingdom Metazoa; phylum Chordata; class Amphibia; order Gymnophiona; family Ichthyophiidae; genus Ichthyophis; species Ichthyophis bannanicus. The sequence goes on along the minus strand of CM066032.1, from coordinate 1,797,325,691 downwards.
TCCCTATGAATAGAAGCCCTAATTAGACTACACTTTCCTTGTGGTTTCCTATGGTGCAGGCCTGTATAAGTGTTTTAGGGCATGGTTAAATCATTTATGCCTCCACTGAAATGCGGGCAAGCAATTTATGCCATGCTGTGACTGTACTCCATGCGCTTCCCCTATCCAGTTGCAGATGCTGCTGATGTCGGCAGACCAACTCTGCATGCTCTAAAGGAATCATGAATCTCATTGCGATCAAGTTGGCGTTGTGTTATGCAGTGGAGAATAGGGGCAGGTTAGATAAACTTTTCAAGCGCTGAACATTCACCCCCAGTCTTGAGTTAATTCAGGCAAAACATTTGTTTTAGATTTGCTTTTTTCGTTGAAAGAGTTCACTGTGACCTTCATAGTTTTTCTAAATTCAGGGCCTGATATTCAGAAGGTCTTATCCAGGTACCAGAAACTGTTAAACAGATGCTGTAAACCCTGCTGAGTCCAGTATTCAGTGACACTATCTGGGTAGTTGTTCCCACTGTGATTTCAACTAGTTCTAAAGCTCAGCGGGGGATGTCTACCCCTACATGAATTTTAAAATATTAATAGAATACCCAAAGCAGTCCTGAAGTACTCTTCCTACTAAAAATAATGCTACCTTATTTAAAGTTTATTAATGATGGCATTATGATCACTGCAAATCTTTGACATGAGCCGAAGTGTGCTGAAGAGCTCTTGTACTATAGGTATTGTCTGCAGTGTGTGATGCTAATCACTTGGTATTCTGTACAACTGCAGTATGCTTGAGTGGTCTGTCTTATCTGAGCCTTGTGTCCTGCTCCTGTTGGCCAGGGAATCTCCTATAACATCTCATGTTGGTCCCTATGGTTGTGGTAGCTGTTGTCACAGAACCCAAATGCAGTGAGTGCTGTCTAGGCAGTAGGAGGGGGAGGGGGGGGGGTAGGCACCAAGCAGAAGGGCCAGGCAAGACCATAGTTACCAACAGCCCAAGAACAGCTGCTAGCCTCATTTACTGGGAATTCTAATCAAGCAGATCAATCCAAGTCAGACTGCATATGTTGGGTAACACCGGCCTTATAAACTACAGGGAATCTGAAGCCTTATATATCACCAGCAATCCTGCATTCACCCAACCAAACGCCCTCAAAATTCTAAATAATGATATGGTAGTAAACAAAGGTGAAATACCTAGGAATCATAATAGACCAGAACCTTAACTTCAAAATTCACATCAAGAACACCATCAAGACAGCGTACCACAAGATGAGAATGATACACAAACTCAAGCCCCAGCTGGAACAAAGTGACTTCAGAACAGTAACACAAGCCTTCATAACGCCTATAGTAGACTACAGGAACATAAAATTCCAAAGCCTTCCGAAGGAATTAATGCACCCTCTTCAACTTGTCCAGAACACTGCAGCATGAATAATCACAGGAACAACAAAACACACCCATATCATCCTAATGCACCTTCACTGGCTACCGGTACAGATAAGAGCAAAATGCAAGGCCATCCTGATCATTTTCAGAATCATAAAAAAACTATCTCCACCAGTCCTACAACCGCTAATCATTAAGGAGCCAGACAATAGGACAAGAAGGGCACCCCAAAGGAACCTACTACCAATCCCAAAAAGGAAGACCAGAGCACTACAGTCCACATGCACGAGAGCGCTATCTTTATTCGCTCCAACAGTATGGAACAATCTGCCAGAGAACATAAGATCTATAACAGACATTTGGGATTTCAGCAAAACAATGAAAACTCTGATCTTCAAGGAATACTATGAACTGAACAATTAAACATGCTAAATTTTCCTCCTCCGTTAACCCAACTCTCCTACCGCACAGAGTATGAAGGACTGCCCCACAAGAAATACATTCTTCTAAGAGTTGTTCCCATGACCCTACTCCCTTCTCTATCCCCCGAATTATTGATGAGCTCCAGACCACAACATCTCTGAATGTAGATACTGACACCTTGTAAATATTAACTTGTTACATAAATAGTATTCCTTATATAACCCACCAAGTTGTAATCCCTTGTTCAATGCAAGTTCATGTTGTGTTACTGTATATGTAAACTGCTCTGAGTATATGATGGAACAGTATAGAAAACGTGTTAAATCAATCAATCGCAGATTCCTGCCAGTGTCACCAACTAAGTGAATGGATTAGGCTTTCACAGAGGCCAGCCCTCTCCCTGAGCCTAATATCCTATAGGCTGCAACTGCGCCAGGTGGGCTGGCACTCTTGCCATGGATACAGTTTTTATGGCAGTTGGCTTTAATCTAGCCTTTCATCTGTACAAATTGGTTTGTCCTGAGGCCTGTAGGCTCAATCAGAGGTGAGGGTTACAACACACACATATCCTCCAGTCAAAGTAGCAGATGATTTGGGAGCTGCACAACAGTGTCATGTTGGGAGGTAAGTGTGGGGGAATGCTGTGGGATGAGCCTTGACGATGGTGTAACTGGGAACACATTACAGTGTCACAGCCACAAGTTGCAACTACTTCTAAAAACTAACCTGCTTGTAAATTGTGTCTCACACAGTATGTGGGGTTGCTGTAAAGCTGACCTGCAGTGTGTTGCATGCACAGTGCATTACTGAAGCTCACACTACTCTGGAGACACACACACACACAAACCTGCTGTCCATTGTCAATGCCTGCTCAGTGGGCAGGAGCAAGTAGTGTGCTCTGCAATACTCAGGTGCTGTCAACACCTGCTCAGTGTGCCTGTGCTATTAGTGTGTTCTACCATCCAGCCATGGGTGGTGAAGCTTCTCAGCGTGGCAGCTGAGTGTGTGGACTCTTGCTGGACAATATGTTGAGGACTACACATGCTGATAGAGTTCTGGAAACATAGGATATAGTTAACACACCTGGACATACAATTCCTCATACACAGGTTGGACTTAAAACCTGTGACCCTTCTTTCATATACACACTGGCCATTAGGAATGGATGCTGGTCATACAGCGTACAGCCACTGTCAGTTTTGCTCTACAACTTTGCTTGGCAACACTTGGGAAGATCCTGTTTCTGGACGGACATATTGTTCTTGCTGGCCAACATCTTGCACATCTACTTTTGTAGTTTATTTGTTGCATTGTCCGTGCAATTTATTATATGTTGGCCACACTATCTGTCCTATTAAGACTAGACTAAGTGAACAAGCTTCCTGATTGTGGTTGTGTGTCCGCTCGGCCCCTATAGTGGACCACTGCTTGGCTTGCCAACATCAGTTCAATGATCTCAAGTGGAGGATCACAGATCACGTTCTATATGACCTCCATGCTGGCAACAGGATTTCCCGTTTGCAGTGGTTGGAACAACGTTGGATTTACACTCTCAGTTCTGTACATCCTTATGGCTTGAACCATGAGATTGATTGGTTAAGCCTGATTTGATTCCATCCAATGAGAGAAGGGATTCCCTGCTGATGATGGGGTGTTTCCCTTTCTCATTGGTGGTTCTATTTGATGACAGCATCTTAGATCAGACAATAGTTCAACAATTGGTTTCTCAAAAGCCTAATTTTCTTGGCTGGCATGGTTGTTGGCAGTTTGGCTTCAATGAATGGTGGAGAGGAGTTTCAAGTGGCACTTGAAACAGGGTAGTTGGTTGACTCAAAACGTGCACGTCATGCAGCTTTCTGTTCCAGACTTGTTCGCCAACAAGTGGTTTCCGCTGCCACACCTGAGCTTACAGATAAGTATTTTTAAGTGTTTTTAGAACCTTATCAATTAAAATGGACATGGCCGGGTTGTGAGAGTGAGACATTTTCTTTCTACTCTCACTGGCTTGTCCGACAAAAAAATTTAATTTTGAGAGCCTTGTTTTTGTCATTCTGGTGATTTCTTCTTTTTTTGATTTGATTTTGTCACCACTGACCATGGCAACTGCAGCGTTGCACCTAACACACATGGCTGGGACAAAGATTTTGTCTACAGCAGGCTGCAGCTACTGCGACCGCCACCCCCACCCTCACACAATGCTGACATGGCAGCATGGTGGCAGTGGGGGTGGCAAGACTTCTTTTTGACTGCGGCAGCATGTATGTGTGCTGCCACTGTCACAGTGGAGTCATACCAGACACTGCAGATGAACACCTTAGGCTGCAGCCTTGTCAGCCTAGTGGACCAGCCAGTCCCACTGCATCACGCAAGTGACACCTCCTTTGCCATTTTGCACCAACAATATGGTACCCTTTCTTAATAGGGCACCATGCTGTTGCTGCCATGCTAATTTGGGAACTCCTGTGGGTGCAGTACATTGCATATATTTTAAATAGGCTCTCACCCCTCAAAAATAGCCCTTACCGTGAGCTTTCAGATGGCATTAGGGTTCCCAGCGCGGGAGCTCTAAAGCATGGTAACACAACCCAGCGTTAAAGGAGCACACACTATCCCCACCCAGTCTGCACCTCATTAACGCCCACTCTCCACCTTCTTTTACCTTAATGCTACAGACCCGGCTGCCACAAATTAATGCAGCATTATTGGTGCTTTCCGCGGTGTTAACCACTCACGGGCACTGATAATGCCCGTTAACGGCACCTTTGCTCCCTTACCGCCCTTTAATAAATATATGCCTAAGTTACGCCAAAAAAGAGTAGGCCTGTCTTTATGCAGTCCAACAATATGGATAGAGACTGACTATGACTACTCTCTGGACAGCCAACGGTGGCCACAGCTGAAACCCAGGCAATTCAGCTGAATATGTGACTTAATTTTGCCTATGGTGATTGGCTTTTAATAAACGCTGGCTGCCATGGTCTAAATATTGAGCGGTCAGTGTTTAAAGTGTATCATTGTTTTTCTGTGACATCCTCTAACAATGCACAGTTCTCTTCCTCTCATCACAATAAGCTCCAACACATTCTTTTCATGTTGTTGTTCAATTTGGCCAATATTTATTTATTTGGAAACTTTTCTATACCGCCCCTTCCAGAGATCAGGGGCGGTTTACAGAGAACAGCACATCAAAAACCATTACATTGAACATATTGTAACACAGGAACTATATACAATAAACAATTAAAAATAGAAACTATTTACAATCTTACAGCTTATCTAATCGGTATTCAGGTTTTATTGCAGCACTTCCATTGCTGTGCGGTGAAATGGCTTTATGAAGGAAGTGTGATGTTGTGACTGCGATTGTGTGAGCAGAATCCTAGGTAGGGTGGTCGGATTGTGTTTGAGGGGTTTGGTTAGGTGTATGATCTTGAGTGTAAAAATGCTGGATGAACACGTATGTTTTTAATTCCTTTTGGAATGCTTGGAGGTCCTTGATCTCTCTTAAATTTACTGGGAGATTATTCCATTGAACAGGTGCAATGTAAGTAAAAGCACTGCTGCTTGTTATCTGTTTTGTTTTTTGTATTGAGCCAGGTACTAAAATAGTGTTGAGATTCGTCCTCCTCATACTATTCTCAGGTGGGGCTTGAATCAATATTGAAAGGAGACATGGGGCAATTTTATTGATCAGTTTGAAGGTAGTCACTAAGGATTTATACTGAATCCTACTGGCAAGTGGGAGCTAGTGAAGGGAGTATAATATAGGCGAGATGTGGTCAGATAGCCTGGCTTTAAAGATAATTCAGCAGTGACATTTTGGGCCATTTGGAGTATGTTTATTTTAATTATCAGGGCACTAAAGAATGCCATAGAATACTAGCACTACAAGTGGTAAAACAGTTTTCTCTCAGAAACAGGATATTACATGGTTGTTTCCTTCTTCCTGTTTTGTATGTGTACAATGTAAGGCACAGACATACATATCCCTATGCATACATAGCCTCTCCTGGTTCCAAGCTACCTCGCTTACCCTCAACGAGTTTCTTTTCAATCAGTTCCTCATCTACGCTGGCACTGGAATTTCAACGCCTACGGTCATTAACACACCTGACATTTTTCTCCCGATGTTCTATCAATCATGCACTGATTATTTCTTCCAGCTGTTCCATCCTTTAGTCACCTTCCAGCTGAGGAACGAAGCGCTACCCGGGCAGATATGTACCAGCTGTTCTCACAGTTATTTCAACTAGTTCTAAAGCTCACGGGGGATGTTTGTTCCTACATGAATTTTAAAATATTAAGGAAATACCAGAAAAACAGTCCTGAAGTGCTCTTCCAAGTAAAACAATTCTATTACTTTATTTAAAGCATATTAATGGTAGTCCTATGATCACTGCAAATCTTTGACATGAGCCTGCGTGTGCCAAAGAGCTCTTGTGCAGGAGTCTGGACTTAACAAACATAGGGGAAAGGTATATTATATCTCTGCATATTGTTACATCACTTGCAGAAAATGCCTAATTGTAATTGCTGCAATCTGTTAACGTTTAGAATGTAAAAAAAAAAAAGAAGTATGTTATTTTCATAAATTAACCCAGGTGGCTTGCCAAACCTATCATAGAAGTAATATGGTCTGCAAGGACACTACAAGGAAAGTCAGTCATATGAAAAGTATTGTATGGTATGTTACTTTTGTACTGATTGGTGTCATAGTTACTCCATGCTAATACTTTATGATATGGGAAAAATAGATACTGTGTAGCGTTTTGACCAAGTGAAACCTATCAAATATCCAGCAGTGTTATAAAGAGGTCTAGAGAGCTAGTGGACCCTGGCATGACTAGCAGGTTTGTACTCTGAGGTAAAGGGAGACAAATATTATTTCAGAATGTTCTCTCTGATGTTTGATTTCTCTTTTCCTACCAAAATGCTTGACTTTGTGAAAGTGTCTTTTTATCTTCATCTCTCTTGTTGGTCGTGACCTACACATCAGCTGCAGCTGTTGTGAGTGATATACCCTAATGAGTTAAATACCACAGTGTGGGCCAAGGTGTAGCAGTGGCCAGATAATACATGGCTGATGGATGGGCGGAAGTATGGACGGGGTAGATTAAAGTGCTGTATAGCCTTTCTGCTCCAATATGACCTTACAAATGCAGATAACCGCAGCTGTAGTGTGTGTGAAAAATGATTTTCTGTGCCGCAGGAAAGGTCTAATACCAGTTTTTTGGGTTTCACAGATGCCACAGCTGCTGTAACCACCATACAATCCTCATGACACATATGCATATAACAACTGAACAAGTAAGTAGGCTATGATCCAAGGACATACAGTAGCTCACTTGTATATAACTCAAATTAATCTCTCGCACCCACTCATGACGATGTTCCCACTGCATGTTTTCATACTATAACCCACTGTCTTGATTGTTTAATGTGCTAACCGCTTTGATTTAACGATAAAGCGGAATATTAAATCCAACCAAATAAATAAATAGCATGAACGCATCTGTACAAGCTGCGTACAAACACAAAGTTGTCCTATGCAGATAAGGTCTACACTCATACCGTTTAGTAGAACAAGGTCACGCACATGATGTTACACATCTGATGGCAGCTTGTGTCTCTGAACTAATGTGTTTCTCAAACTGACCATATGGATCAAGTAAGGACGTGTGATGATCTCTGCAGGTGGCAATCAGGAGTGTGATGTGCCTGCATGTACTGCATATATGTGATGTGATGAAGCAAAAGATGCTCATTCACAGCTATCATGAACGTTTCCAATCATGTAACATAGTAACATACATAGTAGCATAGCATATGACAGCAGATAAAGACCATCATGGTCCATCTAGTCTGCCCAGCAAGGTGGCAAGAGTAAGTGCACTTGCTGCTCTGTGCAGGTCACCCCTCCCCATACCTTTGTTTAGGGGTGTACCCACCGCTCCGTGCCGGTAACCCCTATTTGTTGAAATAGCAGAGGCAGTTAAGGTTATTTTGATTTTATTTTGTTGCTGTGTCTGTGTGTGGCACTAATGCTTGATGCTTGATGCTGCACATGTGCAGGGCGTGCATTCACTCCTGATCTGTTGTACACTGCAAGATAAGCATTTTTGCACATACACCTAACTCAAACCTCATTCAAAACCCATATGTTGTGCAGGACTGAGCTGTGTAATCTACTCACGTATCATCTGTGCCCAGTCTGCTAGTCACCACCCACTACATGCACACATAACCACCGTGAAGTTGTTGGCTTTGTACAAACATGACAAACAATTGACCTCACAAACCGGAAATCTCTGAAATGCTATAAATCACAAAAAAGAGATCTCCCATCACTTAGGATCCTTGAAAAGCCAATTCTAATTTGAATTAGAGACCACCAGAAAAGAGGCTAAAGCTAGCGCTAAAAAACACCTAATAAAAAAGTCTCAAGTACCATCATACGAGTTATAGTCTCTGGTGCACACTGGGACACACAATGGCATCTAATGTAGGCCGGTGACATCGCAAGACATTTCCACACACACTGGACATTTAATGTTTAGGTTTCAAGTGGGCAGGGTGGAGCACAGTGGGATCAGTGTAGGCACAGTGGGAGCACAGTTGGCACATAGTTCTCACCATGCATGAAATGCCTTAGCACAGGCTCACCTCCCAGCAGTTCAATAGGTGGCATTGCATACACCCGTGTTAACATCATACACAGTATGGGCTCCGTGACATACTTTACATGTCCATGATGGTAGACACAGCAACACTGCACCTGACACACAGGACTGGGGCAAAGGTTTCTTCTGCAACAGGCAGAAGCCGCTGCTACAGCCGCTCCCACCCCCACATGATGCACTCCTTTGTGACAGTGGTGGCATGTATATGTGTTGCCGCTCTCACGGCAGAGTCACACCGGCCATCAGGGATGTGTTCCCTAGGTGGCTGCCTAGAGGGCTGGCCAGCCCTGTTAAATCACTAATGTCCCACCACGTTTGGCACTTTGGCACCAACAACATAGATGGGCCACAACCATCACTCATTTTGGAGCTAGGGACTGGAAGGTGCACAGTGCATACACCTCAGTGTGGTTTCTTAACCCTCCAAAACAGCTCTCTCCCTACAAGGGAGCCTTAATGCTTGCTCTGAGCTGGCGTTAAGGTTCCTGAAGGCAGCTCATGTAATGCATGCTAATAGCACCCGACATTAAGGGAACGCACGCTGTCTCTGACTACGCTCTGCCCAGTTAATGCCCCTTCTCCATTCCTTTGTACCTTACCAGCTAGTAACAGGCTATTTGCCATTAAGCCAGCATTATAGGTGCTTTCCCCCACATTAATCACTAGCAGGTGCTGATAATGCCCACTAACGGCACTTTTATGCCCTTACCGCTGCTTAGTAGACATACTCCTGAGAGTTGGCAACTTTTATCTTGGGTGCTATGTAGACACTGACGTGGGCGTTCACATCAGGAGTGTCTATGTTTCCAAAATCAGACTGAAGCATAGATATTGCTGGCATTTTCCTGCACGTTTTGCCCTGTATGTCCTAGATTGCACTTGGATCCCCCTTTCTAAAATGTCACTTCAAGGTGTAAATTTCAGATTTGTCTTTAATATGGTCCAAAAAGCTTCTGTTTTATCTGAATTCAATATTAGCATATCTCTACAGCAGAGTGGAGGAGTAGCCTAGTGGTAAAGCAACTGCCTAATACCCAGAAGATCAAGGGTTCAATTCCCACTGGCAGCTCCTTGTGACCTTGGGCAAGTCACTTTACCCTCTATTGCCTCAGAAGAAAAGGCTGCCATTCTACTTCCAGTGATGCAATGCCAAGAAAACCCAGAGGTAGCTGGGTCACTATGGGTCAACACTGACTTGATGGCAATAAAAAATGTATCTCTACATCTGGTTTTTAAACACATTCAAGCTGCTAGATAACTTTTCATACTGGTCTGCCCAAGTTAGAAACTAGAAACATGATGGCAAAAAAAAGACTACATGGCCTTCCATATCAACTACAGTACATCCCTATTTACCTTTAGAGATTCTCTATGTTTGTCCCATGCTTTTTTTGAAGTCATATACTGTACTTATCTCTACCACCTCCATTCTGGGAGACTATTCTACGCATCTACCACAATTTCCATAAAGAAATATTTCAACATATTACTCCTGAATCTATCCCCTTTCATCCTCATCCTATGTCCCCTCAAAGCAGACCTTACTTTCCATCGAAAGAGACTCTCCTCCTGTGCATTTATGCCACAGAGGTATCTAAACATCTCTATCATATCTCCTATATCCTGCCTTTCCTCTAAAGTATACATATTAGGATATTTTAAGTCTGTCCTCATATGCTTTATGATGAAGACCATTAACCATTTTAGCAGCCACCCTATGCACTGACTCCAACCTATTTATATCCTTTTGAAGGTGCGGTCTCCAAAATTACACACAATACTCCAAATGAGGTCACACCAGAGACTTATGCAGAGGCACTATCACCTCCTTTTTTCTTCTGGCCATTGCTTTCCCTATGCATCCAAGCATCCTTCTAGTTTTCACAATCACTTTCTCTACCTGTTTAGCTACTTTAAGATTGTCAGACACAATTATGCCCAAGTCTCGCTCTTCATGGACAGAAGTACTTCACTCCCTATACTGTACCGCTCCCTTGAATTTTTGCAGCCCAAATGCATGACCCTGCATTTTTTAGTATTAAATCTCAGCTGCCAAATTCTAGACCATTCTTCAAGCTTAGCTAGATCCCTCCTCATGTTATCTACTTCTTCCTGGGTGTCTACTCTATTGCAAATTTCGGTATCATCTGCAAACAGGCAAATCTTACCCGACAGCCCTTCTGCAATAACACTAACAAAAATATTAAAAAGAATTGGACCAAGAACAGATCCTTACAGCACACCACTGGTAACCTCCTTCTCCTCAGAATGATCTCCATTTATCTATATCTTTTGCTGCCTCCCACTCAACCAATTTCTAACCCAATCAGTCACTTTAGGGTCCATCCCTAGAGTGCTCAGTTTATGTCATCTGTGCGGAACGGTGTCAAAGGCTTTACTGAAATCGAAGTACACTAGGTCTACGTCTCTCCCTCAATCCAACTCTCTGGTCACCCAGTCAAAGAAATCACATAGCTCCATACAAGATAACCTCTACCACCCCCTGCTGAAATATGTATATCCCCCATTTTGTTAACTTCAAGTTAGTTCCACCCGTAAGTTTTTTTTTTTAATTTAATATTTACATTTTCAACCACAATAAATTACATAAATTGACAATTAGAACAAACAGTTGTAACTAAACCCATCCCTATCCCTACCCTCCTCCCTCTCCCTTCCCCCTCTCGCTACCCCCCTCCCCCTGGTCTCCTTGTAATTGTTCTCCGACACCTTTCCTCATGGTACTATGTAAGCTTCAAGGAAGCGCTGTTGTCGGTTATGCTAAACTTACTGCCTTCCAGTATCCTTGCCTTTACAGCGAACTCTTCTAAGTATCACCATTTATTTACTTTACCGAGGGAGCTCTCCTCGAACTCCGCTTGGGCTCTTACCCTTCCTCGTGTTAAGATACTTTTGTCTTGCGCTTTCTCGTAACTTGCATACATGCATAATAAATTCCACCAATAGTGATCATCTAATTTGGAAGAATCCTTCCAGCAGCTAAGTATCAATTATATTGCTATCGCCATCATAAAGTTAAATAGGTATGTTTTCCAGTTCAACTGGCCATGGAACCTGTAACACGGAAGATCTGCCCTCTGCCTCAGAAGCACAGAAATCTGCTGTTTGCAGTTTAGATTCTGACAGGCAGGCAAGTCACAAGGTTCCCAGTTACCATAGGCAACGTAAACAAACTCAGACACGAGGTCTGCAGTCATGCCTAGCTAGTAAGCATTCCCCAGCTGCGGATGAGAATGGCTTTCACCTGTGCAAGGGAACACCCAAGAAGCTGTATAAAAAATACTCAGTGCCATCAGAGTTAGACTGGCAAGACACGAGAGACTGGCAGGACACGAGAAACTTGCAAGACTCAGAAGAAAGCTCAGAATATTCAGGAAATACAGACACAGAGTCAGAACTGCCTGGAACTTCTAGCAGGAAGCCACAAAGGAATTCACAGAAAGAAACACGGAGAGTTTCACACAGAGAGGTCAGCTGTAAGAAACACTTACCTCTGACGCAGCTTGAATTTCCTAAGCACCGGGCTGTGCTGAATGAATGGGAGGCAGTGGAAGGCAAACCGTATGTATCTGAAAAGCATGGCAGCTTAAAACAGTTACAAACCCTAGAGAGGGAAAGAAATGCTATTGAAGATGTGTGTATGTCTGACCCTGAAGAGTGTGTGCCAGTGAAACCCTGCAAAAGATTTCCAAGAGAGAAATCCTCACATAATAGAAGAGAACAGTGTTATGGTTTACAGCCAAATGTAAAAGGCAGGAAGTTTAAAAGTTTTAAGGATAAAGCTTACTCAGAGAAAGGTGTTTCTCCTTCCTGCTATTACCAGTTTTATGGCAGCTATTTGCCCTGCTGTGAAGAAGGCTGTTCAGAGAGCACTGATAGAGATACGGGACTAAGAAGGGTGCAAACTTTCTGTTCCAATGAAAATACTGTAAATGATAAAGCAAAGTGTGAGCCTATGATTACAGAGGCTGGTATGGAAAGCCCATGTGATGAAGCCATGGATTGTACGCTGTTGTTATCCGATATGGTTTCCTCCTTATGCTGAAGCCAGGATAAGAGTGCCTCGTGAGTGCTGAGAAAGCTAAGAAGAGACAGCTAGCATATCGGATAAGCTTTATACTGTGATTTATGAGTTCTGTTGAAGCAAGATGCTATGTTTAAGTTTTCTTCAGTTTACCAGAAGTATGGTTGTATCCTGAGTTTTTTTGTATTATAACCTTTTTGAAAATCCAACCCCGGGAGGGGAATAAAAATCCTTTTGAAAAACCTGACCACTTGACTCACAACTACAACTTTCTATAAGAAAGGTCAGGCCCTTCAGTCTGGCTGTTAGCTTAGGCCGCAGTCCAGCTCCTACTGGTGACATAAATGGCGTAGTATTTTGGATTTTTGAAAAAAATACGACAAAAAGCTTTCTTCAAAGAGGATACAGCTGGCTGAGAAAAGAAAAAAAAAAGCCAAGTGAAGAAAATCCTGAGGAAGAAAAACGTGGTTTGGAGTTTTCCAGCAACTGGATTCCCACATCCTGACCTGGAAGGAGGCGTGGACAAGAACCTTTCTCAATGCGAGATCCTACACCATGCTAAGGTACAAGTAGGTGGGCAAGGGTGGTGAGGATATTTGAGAAAGGAGAGGAAATTTGTACCTTGAGAGGCAGGCAGAAAGAGAAAAAAAAAAGAAAAAGAAAATTGTGCCGCACTTGGTGGGCCCTGTTTTTTTTCTTCCCTGCAGGTACGCTGAAACGCCGCGATGGATCCCCAGGAGATGCGAGAGTGGATGGCAGCCCAGTGGAAAGACCAGAGTGAGCTTATGAGACTAGCACAAGAACGAACTATGGCAGCGCTAACCGCGCAGCAACAGCCGCTCTTGGACTTACTAGAAGCTCTGGTGAAGAGGACGCATACAGCAGACGAAGCTGGGACACTATTACCACATGTGGTAGGACCACAAAACTGCAGTGCATTGGCACTAGGACAATTGCAAAGTACTGATAACTTTGATGATTACTCAGATGCTTTTGAGAGAATTGCGGAGGCGGCTAAATGGCCACTAGACCAGTGGGCTGTGAGGTTCGCAATGTCTCTGACCGGAGAGGCATTGGCAACCTACAAGGCTATGCCCGCAGGCCTAGCATCCAGTTACCCAGATGTAAAGCTAGCAGTAAGGGATAGGTTAGGATTAACTTCTATTCACTACTGGCGTCTGTTTAGAGAGGCAAGGCTCATGCCTAAAGAAACGCCAAAAGCATTAATGCAGAGATTAAAAGGCTTGGCAACAAAATGGCTTGCTCCTGAAAAAGCAACTGTTGAGTCTTTGATGAACGCAGTGCTTCTTGAGCAGTATTTTGAGGCCGTACCACCAGAGGTCAAGGCTTTCTTATTGTTACAAAAATGTAAATCCACTAAGGAAGCGGCTGAACTCACAGAGTGCTATTTTGAAGCAGAGTTAGCCAGGACTTCCAGGGATAATGTTTTGAAAGTAACAGGCATGGAAAGAATGCCAGGGTTTAGAAAGGCCTGTAATTATGTGGTACATGAGAAAAGTGTGAAAAAGTATGATGTTACGAAATGCTTTCACTGTGGAAAAACTGGTCACATACGCAGGGAATGTAAAGAGCGTACTGCCCTTATCTCAGGAGGAGAGAGACACACCGGGGAGGGATTTGTGCTCGATGTCCGGGTAGAAGGGGTAGATGCTGCAGCGCTCCTCAATTCAGGAGCAGACCAAAGTATGGTCTCCCACACAATGTGGCAGGCTATACTGGCTCATAATCCCACTGTCCTCTGCAAAACAGGCCAGAATGTGCGAGTGAAGTGTGTGCATGGGACCTCCTCATATTACCCATTGTATAGTGTGCTTGTGGAAGGGCTAGGTACTAGTGAGGAAGTACCAGTGGTGGTAATCCCAAACCTCCCGAGAGAGATCGTGTTGGGGAGGGACTGGCCTCCTTTTCGGAAAGGCCTCAAGGAAGGTCTAAGCGAAAGAACAGGCTTAATTTCCACTAGATCCCAGAGTAAGGCCTCAGGGGCAGGGACAAGTTCGCTGACTGAGCCTGAAGAAGTACCTGAGGGTAGGGACATATTCCCAGAACGAGAGACTAGCCTAGATAGGGAACCACAAGACACACTTCCCTCTAATGAGGATTTAATTAACCTTCCTAAAAAGACTAGGAAGAGTAAGCCTGAAAGGCGCCAGGAAAGGAGACATAGGTCGCAGGGAAGGGCAGACTTGGAAGCCGGGGAGGGATTACCTTGGGTGCCAGCTGAGCTGGTGAAGAAATTCCCTTCCTTCCCTAAAGAGCAGCAGGGTGATCCAGCTTTAAAAAGGGCATTCGAGTATGCTCAAGAAGCTAGGACAACCTTACCAAGATTCTTCCTAGAGGGAGAATTGTTATATAGGGAAAGTGCTGATCCGAGAACAGGTACCGTACGTAAGCAGCTGGTGGTGCCAACTACCTTTAAGTCGGTAGTCATGAAATTGGCACACGACCACCCCGTAGGCAGTCATAAAGGTGTCCAAGGGACATTAGATCAGATTCTGGCTCGCTTTTATTGGCCGGAAGTATTCAAGGAGACAACTCGATACTGCGAATCCTGTCCCGCGTGCCAAAGGGTCACGGCTGCCAAACCGAAGCCAGTACCGATGGTTTCACCACCCACCATTGCAACCCCAGTGCAGCGATTAGCAATGGACATTGTAGGGCCCTTAGTGAGAACACCGAGGGGTTTTCAATATATTTTAGTAATCATGGACCATGCGACTAGGTTTCCGTGGGCCATACCCCTGCGCAATATTTCCGCAAAGACCATATCGATAGAGCTCATAAAGTTGTTTTGTGAGATTGGGTTTCCCCAGGAGATTTTAACTGATCAAGGGACAAACTTCACCTCAAAACACTTGGCCATGCTTTGGGACGCCTTTGGGGTACGTCATATCCGTACCTCAGCATACCATCCCCAGTCCAATGGACTGGTGGAAAGAATGAATCAGTCATTAAAGCAGATGTTAAGGCGGAGCCTACAGGGGAATATGGTTGAATGGGATAATGTACTTCCCTTCGTCCTTTACGCGTGCCGAGAACGCATACAGGCATCATTAGGGACATCCCCATATGAGCTGTTATTTGGTAGGGCTCCGAGAGGAATCCTGGATATCCTTCGGGAGCAATGGGTTGCACCAGATGAGACAGAGGTAGGGGTACCCCAATTTCTCAAGGACCTCAGGAACCGTTTAGAACGGACATCTCAAGTGTCCATGGACAATCTGCAGGTTAGCCAGCACCGGGAGAAAAAGTATTATGACTGGGGGACTAAAACAAGGCATTTATCTGTTGGTGATAAAGTTTTAATCCTAGTAGCAGATGCCGGTCTGAAGTTTGAGGACAGATAGAAAGGCCCTGGCACAGTGGTTGAGAAGGTGGGTCCGGTTTCCTACAGAGTAGAGAACGAAAGGGGGCGCTGCCAAATATACCACCTGAACTTGCTAAAACCTTGGCAGGAAAGGTCTGCAGCAGTGAGGTTAGTACACGTAGAGAGCCGAATGTTTAACTTAAGTGGGATTACGCGCTGTCCGACGAGGGCGTCTGCAGCTCGTAATATCTTAAGGAGGGGGATGTGTAACACGGAAGATCTGCCCTCTGCCTCAGAAGCACAGAAATCTGCTGTTTGCAGTTTAGATTCTGACAGGCAGGCAAGTCACAAGGTTCTCAGTTACCATAGGCAACGTAAACAAACTCAGACACGAGGTCTGCAGTCACGCCTAGCTAGTAAGCATTCCCCAGCTGCTGATGAGAACGGCTTTCACCTGTGCAAGGGAACGCCCAAGAAGCTGTATAAAAAATACTCAGTGCAGTCAGAGTTAGACTGGCAAGACACGAGAGACTGGCAGGACACGAGAAACTTGCAAGACTCAGAAGAAAGCTCAGAATATTCAGGAAATACAGACACAGAGTCAGAACTGCCTGGAACTTCTAGCAGGAAGCCACAAAGGAATTCACAGAAAGAAACACGGAGAGTTTCACACAGAGAGGTCAGCTGTAAGAAACACTTACCTCTGACGCAGCTTGAATTTCCTAAGCACCGAGCTGTGCTGAATGAATGGGAGGCAGTGGAAGGCAAACCGTATGTATCTGAAAAGCATGGCAGCTTAAAACAGTTACAAACCCTAGAGAGGGAAATAAATGCTATTGAAGATGTGTGTATGTCTGACCCTGAAGAGTGTGCCAGTGAAACCCTGCAAAAGATTTCCAAGAGAGAAATCCTCACATAATAGAAGAGAACAGTGTTATGGTTTACAGCCAAATGTAAAAGGCAGGAAGTTTAAAAGTTTTAAGGATAAAGCTTACTCAGAGAAAGGTGTTTCTCCTTCCTGCTATTACCAGCTTTATGACAGCTATTTGCCCTGCTGTGAAGAAGGCTGTTCAGAGAGCACTGATAGAAATACAGGACTAAGAAGGGTGCAAACTTTCTGTTCCAATGAAAATACTGTAAATGATAAAGCAAAGTGTGAGCCTATGATTACAGAGGCTGGTATGGAAAGCCCATGTGATGAAGCCATGGATTGTACACTGTTGTTATCCGATATGGTTTCCTCCTTATGCTGAAGCCAGGATAAGAGTGCCTCGTGAGTGCTGAGAAAGCTAAGAAGAGACAGCTAGCATATCGGATAAGCTTTATACTGTGATTTATGAGTTCTGTCGAAGCAAGATGCTATGTTTAAGTTTTCTTCAGTTTACCAGAAGTATGGTTGTATCCTGAGTTTTTTTGTATTATAACCTGTCATCCCTCATCAGCCCCAGCGGTGAAGACTGGTATTGTTGGGCTTTCTGAGAGTGGTAGTTGTGCCTTACTTATATAGATCACACAGAAAACTTCTTTTCTTTTTAGGGTTTTATTCCCCGTCCCTTGAGGTTTTCTTTATCAAAGATAACAGAAAGTAACAGCCTACTTGGCTTATAACAAAAAGATAACTGAATAACAAAAACAGCTTCCTTCCGCATATAACTTTAAACCAAACAAAATAACAAAGCAGCCTAACTGTCTGCTTGGTTGGAGAGAGAGTGAGCTGCAGCCTTGCAACTTATACACTGGAGTTAAGGTCACACAATCACGTTTACCTCAGTGAGAATTCTGGCTCTGTTACAGTGAGAGAACAATCCATCAATTCTGGATTTATTAATACTTCTGAGTTTTCATAATCCATTAATTCCTGTTCACTAGCTTCTCCATTGTCAACTTCAGACGTGGGGTAAAAGTATGGCAGGCTTGCCTCGTCACCTAAGAAGTTTCTTTTCCCTTCTGAAGCACTGCCTCTCTGGGAAGTATCGTATAACTCTGAACTGTGCCTTTCAGAGCCCTGCCCCCGCTGGTGCCTCAATAGATAGTTCAGGTCTTTGTTTGACCTGCTAGCTGGGTAATTAGGGTAGGGTCTCTGTCGGGTCTGCACCAGCTTTCTAGACTCAGCTGTGCCAGATTGCAAAGCTTGTAACGGCGTTTCCCTAGAAGCTGGGAACTCACAGTGATAAGAAAAATCTTCAGCTTTTCTGGGTGAGTGCAACCCTCTTCTCTTAATATTTTTATAACCAGGAGAAAAGCTATTGTCAGCCTCTAAATATCTGGGCTTTATGTGGCTATTTCTATGCCTCCAGGGCTCCTCCCTCTCGGATAGCAAATAGCCCTTGCATTCACTCCTTGCCCCTGTACCTGCTGTTGCAGTCTTCTTATATTTCTCTTGTCCTCCAAGCACATACACGCTGTCAGGGTTCTGCCTTCTCACCGAGCCACACAGGTCTCTGGATTCTTTCCAACTTTCACACCGACTTCCCTGTTGTCTCACTGACTCACTCTCACTGTCTTCATCTCTCTCACACCAGCTCCAGGCTTTCCATGGTTTCAAACGTATCTGCTGCTGCCTTTCAGCTTGTGACCTCTGCTGCTTCAACTCCTCTCTCAAGGATTCCCCCTCTCTCGAGGATTCCCTCTCTCTCAAGCTATCTCTAATTGTTTGGGAGTCTATTTTATCTGCGTGTCTCCTGACTCCACCTTCACTCAGCTGCACTCTATTGGACAAAGCAAATTCCCTTGCTTTGCTCTCTGGGTGTGTCTTTCTGGGCTCTGTGCACGTGTGCCTAGGTTGTCCCTGGCAACCATCAAACATTCCTCTGTTTACCCTGTCACTTTTACCGTGATCATTCACACTGATCTACACTTTTTCGTGTTGCCCTAGGTCTACCCTGTGACAAACCTTTTTGAAAATCCAACCCCGGGAGGGGAATAAAAATCCTTTTGAAAAACCTGACCACTTGACTCACAACTACAACTTTCTATAAGAAAGGTCAGGCCCAGCAGTCTGGCTGTTAGCTTAGGCCACAGTCCGGCTCCTGCTGGTGACAAACCGTAAAATGTTTTGTATCTTGTCCCATACCCTCTTCCAAAAGAACTGAACGTGTGGGCAATCAAACATCATGTATTTTAGTGTACCCGGAGTTGTGTTGCATGTCCAACATACATTCTTGATTTTTGGGTCCCATTTTGTTAGTTTTACCAGCGTAATGTGGGCTCTATGTGTTAGAAAAAACAATATTTGAGTTATCGAAGCCCCACTTGTTACTCTATTCACCTGCCCCCAAATTCTTTCCCACGTTTCCAGTTGGATGTGTGTGTCTAAATCTTTAACCCATATTTTTTCCAGTCCCAGCAGTGTAGTGGGGGTCCCATCTCTTAACCTGGCATAAAATTTTGAGACTGCTCCTTTGTCACACCCCAAAGTCTCTACGACCTTTTGCAGCCCTCATGCCGCTGCTAGGTTCCTGACTTCAACCTTAGCCGAAGTGAGACAGTGTTTTAATTGGATCCATTGAAATAAACAAGAATCTGAAAAGTTAAACACTCCTTGTAATTCTTTAATAGATTTCCAGGTCTGGGGAAAAGCTAGCTGACCTAAGGTCCAAATACCTCTACTTTGTCAAACATTCCACAATATTGTTTTTTGCCCAATTTTAAAACGAATATTTTGCCATATAGGGACCGAACGTATAAGAGGATTGTCCTTGCTTATTACCTGAGCTAGAGCTTGGTACGCTTCCTGCGTTGCGACAATAATTCTGCCCGATGCAAAGGAGACAGGCAGTTTCATACCTATGAGTAAAGATAATGTGA
Source organism: Ichthyophis bannanicus (assembly GCA_033557465.1). Lineage (NCBI taxonomy): Eukaryota > Metazoa > Chordata > Amphibia > Gymnophiona > Ichthyophiidae > Ichthyophis > Ichthyophis bannanicus. Next base: position 1,797,306,031 of record CM066032.1, on the reverse strand, counting down.
TCTTAGCCACTATTTGTTTTTCCACTTCTAGCCATATAGGTCTCTGATCTGCAAGTTCCTCAGTGTTCCACTTCACACCCTGTTTAAGGCGGTAGGCATAATGATAGTTTTTGAAATCAGGAAATTGCACTCCTCCCATACTTTTCTTTGCCTTTAATTTGCTAGTTGCTATTTTGGGAGGTTTGCCCTACCTTAGGAAATCGATTAACTGCCACTCTATAGCGTGATAAAATTTTGGGGGGTAGTATTATCAGAAGCATTTCTAGGATATAATTAATTTTAGGTACCAAGACCATTTTTATAGATTCAAGTCTACCTCACCAAGACAGATGTAGGGGCGACCATTGGACTGTGAATAACTGGATCATGTCCAAAAGTATTTTAATATTTGTTTTAATTGTGACTTCTAAACTGTGACTATACCTCACTCCTAAATACTTAACATCTTCCGGTGCCCATACAAAGGGAAAAGGATCAATCATTGACTTAAAAGTCCATTTATTCATTGGGAATGCTACAGATTTCGTCCAGTTAATCCTATAGCCAGACAACTGAGAGTATTTTCCTATACTGCTTAGTAATTTGTCAATAGAGGAGGGATGGATAAGTACCAGTAGGTCATCTGCGTATGCAGAGACTTTAATCTCCAATTCTGCGATATCAACTCCCCTTATCTCTTTATGAGACCGCATCATCCACATTAGGGGTTCCAGTGCCAAATAAAATAACAGAGGGGAGAGGGGCATCCCTGCCTAGTCCCCCTATATAAAGGTAATGTAGATGAGAGTGTTCCATTCGCAAAAATTTGAGCTGTAGGATTAGTATATAAAATTTGGATTAATTGTATGAATTTTCCTCCAAAACCAAACCAATGTAGTGTCTGAGTCAGAAAAGCCCAATCTAATCTATTGAAGGCCTTCTCTGCGTCTAGGGATAGGCCCATTGTCGGTTCATCCTGATTTTCAGCTAATGCTAAGATTTTTAACAAAAGTCGAGCGTTATCTGACGTTGATCTCCCTGCTATAAATCCACATTGATCGGGATGAATAAGATCTGGTACTACTCTCGCTAACCTACGCACAAGAACAGATCCATAGAGCTTGTAATCAGTGTTCAATAAGGAGATTGGCCAATAGTTCTCCACTTTTTGCGGTTCCCTGCTGGGTTTAGCTAGTACTATAATTGTTGCTTCGCTAAACGCCCCTACTGTGGGCATTTGAGCATCCAGGGGGTGATAAAATTCTAACTTATATGGAATTAGCTCATTCCCAAAAGTTTGATAGAATTCAAATGGGATTCCATCTGGGCCATCCGCCTTCCCAGATGATCCTGTTTTTATTATTTCTCGGAGCTCATCAGGCGTTATTTTTTTGTCTAGTTCTGAGACCTGCGGGCCCCTTACGAGTGGGGTGCGCAAGTTGTCCCAGAGTTGCCTGAAAGTCTTCAGCCCTGAACTCCCCCTCTGAGAGAAATAACTTTGCGTAAAAACTGTGCAGGGCGTCCCATCTCAAACCTTCCCTTTCTCTCTAAGGTCCTTGAGAAATTAGTTTTCACACAGCTTTCGGCGCACCTTGATTCCACTCTCTATCTTCACCCTCGTCAATCTGGTTTTCGGCCTGGTCACAGCACTGAAACTATCCTTCTTGCCCTCCTCAGTGACCTCCACCATTCTCACGACCGGGGTGACCTATCTATTGCTGTTTCTTTAGATCTCTCTGCCGCTTTTGACGTTATTGATCACCACACTCTCCTCACTCGTCTGTCTGATTCTGGCATCCACGGCACTGTATTGCGCTGGTTTCATTCTTTTCTTTCTCACTGCTCCTTCGCAGTTCACTTTGGCTCCTCTACTTCTGCCCCCTCCCCTCTACACAGTGGTTTTCCACAAGGTTCTATCCTCGCCCCTCTACTCTTCCATGTTTTCCTCGCTCCCCTGGCCCTTCTCATTCAACAGTCCGGTATCTCCTTCTACCTCTATGTAGATGATATTCTTCTCGTCCATCACACCAGCTCCGCTTCCCCAGACCTCTCTGCCCTCAATGCCTGCCTTACTCGTATCGCCTCTTGGTTCTCTGATCATTTCCTTTGTGTCAATCCCTCTAAATCCTCTGCCATCTGGTTCTCTTTCTCCACTCCTCCTCCCAGCCTAGCCTCTATGATGTCCTCCCTCCCCATCTCTGTTGTCTCTTCCCTCCATTACCTGGGTGTCACCTTGGATTCCTCCCTCTCCTTTCACCCTCACACTTCTTCCCTTGTCCGCAGTTGCCTCTTCCATCTCCGTCGTATTCGCTCCCTCCGGCCCTTTCTTTCCACTCCATCCCTCACTACTCTAGTCCTTTCCCTGGTAACCTCTCATTTGGATTACTGCAACTCCATCCTTGCTGGCCTTCTGTCCTATCAACTCTGTCGTCTTCAGCTCCTTCAAAACACTGCCGCCCGCCTACTCACCTTTTCCTCTCCTTTTGATCACATCATTCCTTGTCTTTCCTCCCTCCATTGGCTTCCCATCAAATTTAGGTTTATTTACAAGTATCTTATCATCACTCACAGAGTTCTCCACACTAATACTCCTCAGTAACTCTCTGATCTTATCTTTCATCAACCTGCTCCCTGTCTTCTCCGATCGGCCCATACCAACCATATTTTCCTTCCCTCTCCATCCCAGGCCCATCTCGAACTCACCCGTCACTCTGCATTTTTCTTCTTAGCCCCCGATCTCTGGAATTCCCTCCCTCACAAGCTCCGCACTGAGCCCTCTTTCCCGCACTTCAAAGTTCTCCTTAAGACTCATCTCTTCTCTCAGGCGTTCGACCTTCCAGTTTCTTCATGACCATCATGTCAGTTCCGATTGCCACAATCCACCCCCTCACTCCCCTCCCCCCGTGTTTGCTTGTCTAGTCGTGTAACCCCTGTCCTTTTCTTTCTATCTATCTCTCCCTAGCTCTTTCCTGTCTTCAAATGGCGTTCTTTTCTCTCTTTCCTTTTTCTGCAGCTGCTTTTCTTTTATTGTACACCGCTCTGATACTTCGGTTTTGGGCGGTATATCAAGCCTGTATATAAATAAATAAATAAATACAATGTCTGCACTTTTTGTTGAAGTCTCTTGTTTTTCCCCTTTGATGATCTCTATCCTGGATTTAGCCGCCCAAGGTTTTAAGGAATTTCCTAAAAGCCTGCCCGACTTATTATTTTCTAAATAGAATTTGGATTGCTGATGAGACAGAATTTGCTCAGCTTCATTGCTTAAAATTTGATTATATTGAAATCTTAACCGTTGTAAGCAGAGCAAAATACCTGCATCGGATCTGGTCACCAACAATCTTTCCCCTGCCTTGATTTGAGAATCCAGTGCTGCTAATCTGGCTTTCTTTTCTCTTTCCTCTCTGATTGAATAGCTCATTATTTTGGCCCAAATAAAAGCTTTAAATCCCTCCCACCAAGTCCACCCTGCCGTATCTCCCGATAGGTTTGCTTCAAAATATTCTGTCATACCCTGTCTTATGTATTCACAAAACCCTGCATCACCCTGAAGAGATCTTTTAAAGAAAAAACTTGGTTTGGGAACCTTATCTTCCCCTATGGACAGGGTAAATGTTATGGCAGCGTGGTCTGAGATGTGCATAGGGTTTATCTCTGCTTTCTTCACCAAGGGAATTAAAGTTTTGGAAATAAGAAAATAGTCTATGTGTGAGTGTGAACCGTGAGGCAGGGAGAAAAACGTATACTCTCTATATTTTGGATGTAGTATCCGCCATATGTCCTAAAGACCTTCCTCCTGCATTAGGGAGAAGATCACAGAAGAGGCATGCTGGTATCTATGAGATCGAAATGGCTTACAATCAAGCAGTGGGTCCAATACTAAATTAAAATCTCCACCTAACACGATTTCTGTTTTTCCTAGCTTTAGTATCTCATCAGCGACCCTCTGAAAAAATAAGACATTATCCGTATTAAGGGCGTAGATATTTAAAATGGCTAACATCTTCCCATTTATTTGTAGTAGAACAGATGCCCATCTGCCCTCTATATCTGAGTGAGATAGATCTACCACAGGCTTCAGGCCTTTCCTGACCCAAATAGCAACACCGTTTTTCTTATATGGGGCCGCTGAGTGAGCCACTAAAGTGACATTTCCCAGACCCAATTTTTTTGTTTCGGCTGACGATAGACGCGTTTCTTGTAGGAGAACCACGTTGGCCCGCTCTTTTTTGCAGTATACTAAAATCTTTTTGCGCTTAATTGGATTATTTATTCCCTTCACGTTCAATGACAGAAACTTAAGGGAACTCATGAGACAAGATTTCAGTGTGATTCAACAAGGGCATATTATAATATAGCTTATCAAACAGAGTATCACCTAGCAGTACATATTTACAAGAAGTACCTGTGACAAGTTTTCCATACCCAAAATTACAAGGAGACACATGCTTACCCCAAAAAATGGGTTTGAATGGTGAGTCATCATTACTTGATTGCTGCCTAATCCCGTTCTTACAAAAAACAATTACATTCCCCCCCCCCCCAACTTCAACTAATGATAATCTTATCCAACTCACTGTATTAAACCCAATTCTTTCCCCACTACTAGTTTAGCTCACAATGTCCGTCTGAGTTCTTTCAGAGTTCTTTCCTTCTGCTTGCCTTTCAAGACACCGTGATCCTTGAGCCTTCTCAATCCATTTTTGACACTTCATTTTCTTCCACAAAAGTCCTCAAGGCCTCTGGGTCATCTAACATGTGCGTTTGATTATGCAAAGTGACCCGGAGTCTTGCTGGAAAGAGGAGGCTGTATCGGGCTTCTAAGTGTTGCAGTCTAGGATGAAAAGAAAGTAGCTGCTTCCTTCTTTCAACTGTAGCTTTGTGAAAATCCGGATAGAATGCCACCTTTTGCCCCTCCAGCTTGAGGGATGACGATGATCTAGCGGCTGCTAATATCTGTGTCACTTGAGAGTGCCTTAAAATGCACATGATAATTGGGTGCGGCTGCTTAAAGTTGGAGTCCGGGTGCATTGGAATTCTATATGGGCCCTTTCTATTTCGAACGGTGAGTCAAAAACAACTTTCAGCAGTTTTGGGATTGTTGCGATTAAATAAGATATTATATTGGTTCCTTCAACACCTTCTGGAATGCCAATTATTCTCACATTATTTCTTCTCGTTTTGTTGTTTAAGTCTTCTAGATTCTATTCCAATTGCACGATTCTCTTGTTGGCTGTGACCTGCTTTAATCGCTCCTCATGCACTGCGATTTTAAACTCTAGGCCATTTGTTTTTTCCATTAGAGCCGCTATTCGAATTTTCATCTCTTTCAGCTCTACGATGTCCGTTTGTACCTCACTCAGTGTTTCTACGTTCACGGCAACCATCTCTCTGCCCAAATTTCCGCGAGGACTTCTTGAATGCCTGTTGGAGTCTCCCATGTGTTCGCCATTTTTTGAGGTGAAGGAGGATCGGGTTTAGCTCTCTTAACTCCGGAGCTTATGGCTGAGCTGTAATCTAATCTTGTAGGTTTACCGGTAGACATCTCATAGAACGATAGGTTCAAAAAGTAGTTGGGTACAACTGTGGGGAGACAAAATTCTTTATCAGAATTAGCGAGACCAGGACTTAGGCAGCCATCTTAGAACCTGCTGACTCTGCCTCATCCCACCCCTAAGTTCTATGTAACTACAACTCAAATGAGTTTGATGGTGTTTGTTCTCTTAAACTGCTTTGGCCTAAAGGCCGTACAAAAAAAATGTTAAATAAAAAAAGAAAGAAAGAAAGAAATCAGAATTGTTTGACAAGACCTACCTCTGATAAACCCATGCTGCCTCGGATCCTGCAATCTGTTTGACTCTAGAAACCTCACTATTCTCTCTTTTAGCAGCATTTCCAATAATTTATTTACCACAGAGGTTAGACTAACCAGTCTGTAGTTTTCAACCTCATCCTTACTTCCCTTTTGTGTAAAGGACCACTTGGGCCTTTCTCTGGTTCTCTGGCACCACACCTGACTCCAATGAGGCATCTTAACTACACCTCTTCCATATTTGACATATTCAACTACCTTTGTAAGATAATATCCTAATCTGTAGCACTAAGTATACTATATAGATGTAAATAGTTCCAGTTCATATTTCCCTATGTTATCCAAGTTGCCTTTCCTGTTCTCTGTAAAACCAAACAGCTTGATGTTGTGGTCCTTGTTTTATGTAAACCGCGCTGATGCTAAATAGTGCAGTATATAAGAGATTGTAATAAATAAATAAAATAAATAAAAAATGAAAAGTTCAGTCAGTGATACTGCTGGATTGTCCCCAAGTTCCTTCAGGATTCTTTTAGTTTAGCTAGTTCCTCATGAACACAGTCTTCTGAAAACTGTTCAAGCTTCCCATCACTTTTATTCCTATTTGTGGGTGTTTTCTGAGGTCTTGCTCCTGGCCTTTCTTCTGTGAACACAGAGCAGAAATATTTGTTAAGCAATTCTGCTTTATCTTCATCAGCTTCCACATTTTCCTCCCCTTCATCCTTGAGTCTGACAATACCACTTTTGCCCTTCCTTCGCTTAATAACATATCTGAAAAATGTCTTATTCCCCCATTTTATTGCATTGGCAATTTCTTCTTCTTTTTGTATCTTTGCTTTTTTGACTACTTTGCTAGCTTCTCTAAGTTTTTCCAAAAATGGATGCCTGTCTTCCTCTCTCCATGATCTCTTGTATTTCCTGAAGGCCTCCCTCGTTTTCTTCACCTTTTCAGCTACTTCTTTTGAGAACCATAGTGGTCTCCTTTCCCTTTTACCTTTATTTACCTTTCTAACAAAAAAGGTTGGTTGTCCTTAAAATATCCCCTTTCAGTTTTGCCCATTGCTTTTCTACATCCCCCAGCTGTTTCCATCCCGCTAACGAATCCTTGAGGTATTGTCTCATATTGGCAAAGTTTGTTTTACTAAAGTCTAAGACACTCACTTTTGAATGGTTCAGTGTGGATGATCTCCCACTATAGCATCAGAAACACTTTCCCCATTGGTAAGCACCAAGTCCAGTATGGCCCCTTCACGTGTGGGTCCTGTTACTAATTGCCTGAATAGTTTTCCCTGTAGAGAATCCAGGATCTCCTTACTTCTTGATGACACTGTTGCAGGGATGTGCCAAGCAACATTCAATATATTGAAATCCCATATCAGTAGCACTTCTACTTTCATGGCAATGCTGCGTATGTCTGTTATTAAATCTCTATCGACTTCTTCCTGTGAGGGGGATCTGCATAGCACCCCAGTGCAAATGGATTTCCCTTTCCCTCTTTCTAGTTTAACCCACAGTACCTCCTCTCTCCCTTTTAAGCCCTGTAGTTCTATAGCTTTGATATTATTTTTTACATATAATGCCACTCCTCCTCCCCTTCTTCCTACTCTGTCCTTTCTGAATAAAGTATAGCCTGGTATAATTACATCCCAGTCTTGGTTGTCTGTGATCCATGTCTCCGTAACCGCCACTAAATCCAAGTCAACCTCTTCCATTAAAGCCTCAACATCTGGGATCTTATTTCCCATGCTACAGGAATTTATACACACTACTTTCCAGATGTTGCCCTTTTTACCCATTTCTACAGAGGTATTGAATGCTTTGCTTTCCTGGGGCCTTTCAGTTACCTAGGGACTTTCTTCAGCTATCCCCAATGAATTTAGTTTAAAGCCCTCTTCGGTAACTTAGACAATCTGCTGCTGAAGACACTTTGGGGTATGTTTACTAAACCGCGCAATTGTGCGGGGCGCACTTGAGCGTGCGCTAAGGTACCTTAGCGCAAGCTAATAGTGCGTTTTTGGTGCCCCGCACACGTCTGTGCCACCCGCAAAAGTGCGTGCCACCCGCAAAAGAGCGCGGTGCCCGCAAAAGTGTGCGGCGCGCTGATGTGCGATAGAGGCGTGGAAAGGCATTTCGAGGGCGGAGGAAGGCTCCCGAGGGGCGGGGGGATGGGGTCAATGGGTGGAGAGTGGGAGAGGCTCCCCGCACAGGAGCGTGGCTGAATTTCGGCCAAAAAAATACCGCGAGTGAAAACCTCGCGTTAGAGCCAATTTAAAGGGAAGAGAAACCATTTCCGTCAGCAATGTAGAGCAAAACCGGGGAAACCTACAAAACGTGAGCAGTGTGATACATGTGCACAGAACAAAATAGCAAATATAAATTGAAAATGACCACAACAAATCCTAAAAAAGTATAATCCAGCTGGGAAACAGTGATATTAATGGGCAACCATAAAAAACACTCCCAGGAAAGCTCCAAAAAAATGAAATGATTTTTGGAAGGGTCTACGCTCCGTAGACCCTTTCAAACATCATTTCATTTTATTGGAGCTTTCCTGGGAGTGTTTTTTATGGTTGCCCAGTGATATCACTGTTGCCCAGCTTGGTCATGGGTTTTTGCCCCTTTTGTCGAGGTCATTTTTGAAGCTTATTTGCACTTTTGTCTCCGTACAAGGTAAATGAGCCCACAGTAAAATTGTGCAGAGCAGGGTTTCTGACTCATCCAGCCAGGATTCCTATCACCAGGGACTGCACTGTCTCTGTGGCCACAGTGTGGTGTAATGGACACAGCCAATGCCTATAAGACCAGAGGGTCACAGGTTCAAATCCCAGCTGGGGCTCCTGCCAACCCAGTCCCCATAGTTTTACCCACCACTAAACAGTGATAGTAAGGACACTCCTTTATTGCAGAGAACATACACATGGTTAATACGCCTATATTTTACCACACCAAACACAGACACCATAAACAGGCGCATTACCTAGAGCAGAGTCTCCCATATGTAGTCCTGGAGGGCCCCACACCATTCAGGTTCCATGCTGCCTCTAATAAAGATGCCTGTGCTGCATATCTATGCACCACCCCCAGGGTATTGCAGAGAACATAAGCATGGTTCAAACACCCATACACCGCACACAAACACCCATACACCGCACACAAACCATAACAATGGGCATTACCGACAGCCGAGTCCCCCAAATGCAGTCCTGGAGTGCCACAACACAATCAGGTCATATGCTTTTACCAAGATAAGGACATGGCAGCATGTTGGTGGAAGGGTACAGGTGGTGGAGGGGCCAGTGGTTGCAAGCCACAGCACACAGTGGCCTAGGCCTGTGCAGGCTGGCACCGTCCACCGCAGCAGACAGGCTCTGTCAGATGTACAGTCATGGACTCCCCAGGGAATGCAGCATATCTGTGGCAACACGGTGGTGCAGTGCACACAGACAGTGTGTGCAAGAACAGAAGGTCACAGATTCAAAAGCCAGCTGGGGCCACTGCCAAACCTGTCCACATATTTTTCCCACAACTAAACCTTGATAGTAAGGACAAACCTTTATTGCTGAGAACATACGCATGGTTAATACGCCTATATTTTACCACACCAAACACAGACACCATAAACAGGCGCATTACCTAGAACAGAGTCTCCCATATGTAGTCCTGGAGGGCCCCACACCATTCAGGTTCCATGCTGCCTCTAATAAAGATGCCTGTGCTGCATATCTATGCACCACCCCCATGGTATGCAGATGTAGCTCATGCATATTTATGAGGGACAGCATGAAAACCCGAACAGTGTTTGGAACACCAGGACTGGAGTTGGGGAACTGTGCCGTAAAGCAGTAGCCAACAGGGCCAGACACACCCACCCCCCCCCCCCCCCACAGGCCCCATTGGCCAATGCCTCCTGGAGAGGCAGGACATTGGGCCTTGCCTGTATCTCCCAATACTAGCAGTTGCATACCTTAGCAATGCCACCCTACACCTGGGTATACGGTACACAGCTAGCTAACGTTTCCTATGATAACTGGCAGATAGCAATCCCTACGTTAAGCACAGTTTGCTGATTGAACTCCATCACAACAATCATTCTGATGTCTGCGGTGTGTGCTTCAGGTCTGGTCTCTGACAGTGTTTACCACCCTGGGGAGTGTCCCCCAACAGTATTGCGTACCATATCCATGCCTGTACTGTGCCCAGGACTGGTGTGGTGGGTATGGCTGCTGAACTCCTCTATAGTAGCACAATGCTGACATAGGTGTGGGGGTGGCTGTATGTCTATCCAGTGTGTGGTGGCTGCAAACACCTTCCACATCCCACACTGCCAGCACTGTTGCCTGTATTGGGCTGCCAATGTGCATAATAAGGAGCAAGGTACCATGGGTATAGGCCGGACAGGGTGGCCTGGCCAGGGTGCATCTGCACAGGGCATAGGGCACTGACTGGGACATTTTAGTGCCCGGCCACCACCTACACAGACAGGGTGACCTCAGTATGTCCTGCTGAGAGATCACTCTCACCCTGACTGTGCAGTGACCACAGCATGGCTAGGCACCCCCATAGTGCTATATAGTATTTCTCTCATGTGATAGATATGGGTTTTCTTTTGGGGCCCAGTCACTGATTTATCTGCTTGCTGTGTATGCTGACATCCCAGTTCTGGGTGCATGCATCTCCACTGGGAAACTGCACTATGGAGTAACTAGCAGACTGTTTGTAGCTAGTATGTGTCTTGATGGAGTGGCTTGCAGGGTGCAGTGGCTGATGGCTTATTGCAGGAGAATATCAGATAGTGGTGGGGTGCAGCTTACCATATCCTGGCCTAATGTCTGTCTGCTATTGTGTTATGGATGTGTATAGAGCTGCATTGACTGCCCTGTGGGGTGTCTGTTCCTCAGCAGGACCGGGGTTGATGTTCCCCTCTACTACCACCTTTGCAGGGAGGTAGAATGTGGATCTATTGATGGGAGACCCTGTTTGCCACCCTCAGCCCTGGGGGAGGAGGGTGGTGGTGGTGGTGGTGGTGGTGGTGGTGCATGATCCTCCTGGGGGGTCCATGGGGGCTACACCTGACTGAGACAGACAGAGATATCCAAGGTGTTTGTGCAGAAACTACCTAACTCACACATTAACACTGCTTTGGACCTCCAGCATGGCCTCTTTCAGCCATGGAAGGTGTTGTGGACCTGGTTCTGGGCGCCTCATCGCACACTCAGGGTGAGCACAGTACCCGCACAATGTGACGGTGTGTAGCTACTCTGTGCCAGTAAAACACCCGGTCAGTACCCCCTACCAGGCCGAGGTGCTGTGTGAATGCACCCGGTCACTGCCCCCTACCAGGCCGAGGTGCTGTGGGGGTGCATTCCCCATCTTGTGTTTATCTGTGGACAACTGATTTGCATGTGTAGTGCATCATGGGTACGGGTGGGCTAACCCTATCCTGGTGACTGCAGCAGACTGACTGTGTGGTGACATGCAGGCTCTCTGCAGCCAACCAGGGGCTTGCTAGTAGCTGTAGCCCAATGGTTGCATCACTGCTTGTGCAGCCAGAGATAATGGGTTCAAACCCACAGTGGGATTATTTGATAGGGTTGTCCAAAGCATTATCTGTTTTTTGATGTACATATTTTGCTGCCAGCAAAAACACCCTCAGCGTACTGTACCCATAAGGTGCCTATGAGGGCGCTTTATAGGGTGCCCTATAGGGCACCTTATGGTTTCCGTCCATATAAGGGGCACTATACCTTTTCCTGTGACGCAACTTATAGGGTGCCCTATAAGCAACATTCTAGGGTGCCTTGGCGTACAGTGCACTTCAAAATGTGCCTTATAGGGCGTCTTATGTTAACACGATTTGAGAGTGCGTTTGCTATTAATGATAATTAAAATTGAAATAAAATGCCTCCTAAAGCAATCTTCCCCATAATACACAATGCCTCTGCCAGCCTTGTTCATTGGGCACTGTGGGGGACTGAACCCTTAATCCATGCACCATTGGTCAGTGTCTTAACCATTGTACTGTGGCTCTGTTCCTATGCTTGCACATCAGCGCGCCACCTGATGCCGCCCAATATTAAAAAGCCTCCTAAATCAATAGCACACCACCTTATGCTGCCCCATATTAGACTGGCTCCTAAAGTAATGCCCCAGCCAGCCTTGTTCATTGAGCACTGTGGGGGATTGAACCCCTGATTCCTGCACCATTGGTAGGTGCCTTGACCATTGTGTTGTGGCTCTGCTCTTTGGTTTGCTCATTAGCGCACCGCCTTATGCCTCCCTATATTGACCTGCCTCCTAGAAATTTAGCATGCCACTGTATGCCCATCAGCATGCCACCTTATGCCGCCCAGTATTTCTGTGCCTCATAACTTAATGCCTCAGCCAGCCTTGTTCATTGAGCATTGTGAGGGATCAAACCCCTGATTCCTGCACCATTGGTAAGTGCCTTGACCATTGTGCTGTGACTCTGCTTTTCTATGCACACATCAGCGCGCCACTTATGCCTCCCGCGCATCTATCCGATGCGCTAATGTGCGGGGCTCACAAAGGCGCCGCGCACCTTAGCGCATATGTAAATTCCGTTTTTTCTTCTTCAGCAGGGAACGCCCACTCCTTATATGGCACCCGCACACTACCGCGTCCTGCACTTTAACGGGGTTTTAGTAAACATACCCCTTTGATCCTTCTTGGACAGATGGACACCATCTCTGCCAACACAGTGATAATGTAACATCATCTACATAACAAACGATAAAAAACACTACTGCCAAATAATCCTCCCCAAAAGCTGAAGATATAAATTAAAATGTGGGGTAACATTGAGCCTTAGGGAACTCCGCAATAAAGATTCTGTAGGTGTGATGCCTCATTCTTAAAGAATACTCATTGAGACCTTAGGTCCAGAAGGGACAGACAAAAGGTGAGTACAATATCCCTTATATCAAATTCCTCCATACCTTGAAGCAAACTATCACAGTCAATGATGTTGAATGCTAGAGATAAATCGATGGGCATCGGTATTTCGTACCCTCCCATTATTTTAGCTGAATCCTGATTAGACAGAACCAGCATGTCTTTTCTAGATTTGGCATGCAGCAATTATTCTCTAGTTGATAGGTATTATGAGAATTTGACATTTAGTAGCAACTCATGTTTTGGGCTTCATTTCCTTGTCCTCTAGTCAATGACTGACATGACCAGATATTCACAAAACAAAAAATCATGAAAGGTCTTAAAGAAATGTATTTTCCATATGCAATGCACTATTCATACTCCCAAGTCATTTTCCTGAAGAGGAAACAAACTTTGCAAACAGGGAAAAACTCAGTGCAGGGTCTTGTAGAAAAAAAAAAAAAAATTCACAGTAGACCATCCCAGCATTGGTATATCACAACCAAAATGGAACTATAATAACACACAGAGAGGAGGTGAACACATGAGTGCTTAGTCCTTATAGAAGGGTGATACTCTTCTTATCATGGAGCCTACACTATGCCCAATTTAAATAACATGAATTTTCATGATATAAACAGTTGGATGTAATTAACAGAGTGTGAGTCTGAACATTGTCTGGCAGGTGCAATTTAAGATCTGGAATCGAAAAGAAATGCAAAAACAGCTCCCAGAGACAAGAAGTAACAGAGAAAGGAGGGGAGAGACCACAGCTTCTATGGGCACACTTTATTGGGGACATGGCTTGGCCAAGTCAGGGGTCTATAAAAAAAGACCACAGCTATAAGAAATACAAATAAAATAAATAAAAATGTAAATAATACAAATAAATAATGCAAACATACATGCCAACAATTATTCAATACATGCAGTGTTGCTTAAAAAGGTAGAGCTTTAAAAATATGCTTGATAATTAAAAAGTGTTAATGTATAAATAATACTGTGCAATCAGAAATAGAATTTGTTGGCATTTTGACACATAAATAAAACATGCAATTGATCATATTTACCAACCAATAGTTCAATCAATTCTACACAAAACAATGAAGAATCACAATAAATAGCCTCCCTCCCTTCCTCTCTTCTCTATTTCTGTGGATGACACTACACTCCTTCCCATTTCCTCAGCTCACAACCTTGGGATCATCTTTGACTCTACTCTCTCTTTCTCTGAGCACATTGAAGAGATGGTTAAAACCTGCCACTTTGTTCTCTATAACATCAGCAAAATAGATTCCTTCCTTTCTACTCACACTACTAAGACCTTTATCCACTCACTAGTCACCTCCCACTTTGACTATTGTAACCTGCTCCTTGTTGGTCTCACTCTAAATCATCTTTCTTTCCTTCAATTTGCTCAGAACTCAGCTACACGGCTTATATTCCGCATCTGAACCCCTGCAAGCCTCACTCCTTCACTGCCTTGACCATCTTTATCCCACCATCTGTTGCAAAGAAACCTGGAAGAACAGTCTTCTGTTTGTGTCCTGCATGTTAGCCCTTCAGCATCCTCCTTATTCCTGCCAAGAGATGGGTAGAAATATAGGTGTCATCCATTATCTGACTGTGCAGCACAGTCCTCTGGTGCTCTCTGCCTGTTGTTTCCCTGTTATACCTTCAGCCTGGCCCTGCCTCATCTGACTGCAACCAGTGTGCTGCAAGGAGAGGTAGATGGGTATAGCATTCAGGGTTGACCCAAAAAGAATATGGGGCCATGTTGCAGGGACTCATTGTGGGGCCTCATTTGCATAAGGGGCCTCATTTTCATAAATGTTTGCATAATGTTGATGTGCGCTGACATTTAGTATACAGGCCTCTTAAAAAATGTCTGGATAAAGAAAGACTACCAGATTTCTACATTACCATACTCCAGTGCCAACTGACAGGCACATTAGGAAGTACTATATACCCTGCCCATTTAGAACCCATAACAAACCTATCGTATCATATCAGCACTACTAGGACTCACAAAGCACCAAACTCTACCTATCAAAAGGCAACACTGCAAATATTAAACCAGTACATCTCAGAGAATACCAATACATCTTCTATTGGGGAAAGGGATCAAGTGGCACTGTCAAATAGAAACTAAATGAACAGAAAACTTCAGCTTGATTACACATGCAGAACATAGACCATCACCAAACAAAGAACAAGGGATCACAATTTAGAAATAGGAAGACAATAATTAAACTGGGAACCCCCAAAGCCAAACTTGGAATGTACAACAACCCTGGAGAAATAAAAATATAAATTAATTCCCACTTGTACTAAACAAAATGCAGATGTTAAAGACACACATTTCCCAGAGCTG
Source organism: Ichthyophis bannanicus (assembly GCA_033557465.1). Classification (NCBI taxonomy): domain Eukaryota; kingdom Metazoa; phylum Chordata; class Amphibia; order Gymnophiona; family Ichthyophiidae; genus Ichthyophis; species Ichthyophis bannanicus. The sequence goes on along the minus strand of CM066032.1, from coordinate 1,797,290,978 downwards.
ACATATTCCAGTTAATAAATTCAAAATCAAAAAGTATTTTTTTATCTTTTGTTGTTTGGGCATTTTATTTTTCCGTTGCAATTCCTCCAGTCAGTTTCTTCTGGTTTCTTCGTGTCTTCTGCTAACCTTCCATTGTCTGCCATCCATTTGTCCTTTCTTCTCTCTTCTAGTTTTTTTCATTCTCTCTCTACATCTGCTTTAACATACTGATCTTTCCCCTTTGGTCTTTCCTCCATTTCTTTCTTTATTCCTTTATCATCCACTCAAATTTTACCCTTCCATCCTCAATACTCACTTACTCTACCAATACCCATATATTTTTTTCCCTCCCACACATAATATATTTTCCCCTCTCCATCCTCACTCCCCATCCTCATCCCCTTCTAGTCCTCCCCCAACATCAGCTCCCTTCTAGTTCCAGCCCCACACAGCATCCGCTCCCTTCTAGTCCCATTATGCAATCCCCCACCCCATCAGCCCATTTCCAGTCCTATCCTAGCATCCCCATCAGCCTATTTGCAGTCCTATTCTAGCATCCCCATCAGCCCATTTCCAGTCCTAGCCCACCCATCAGCCCTTTCCAGTCCTATCCTAGCCCCCCCCATAAGCTATTTCCAGTCCCATCCTATCCCCCATCAGCCCATTTGCAGTCCAAGCCCCCATCAGCCCATTTCAAATCCTAGTCCCCCACAGCCATTTCCAGTTCTATCCTAGCCCCATCAGTCCATTTCTAGTCAAAGCCCAGCTCACCTCTCTACAGCCTCTGAAGAGCGCCATTTTTCTTCACCAGCAGCTGTGTTCTAATGTAGGCCGCTGGTACACTGAGTGCTGGGAAACAGGAAATGTCCTTTGACCACCAGCATGACAGCGACCTACATTAGAACACAGCAGCTGAAGTGAAGAAAAATGGTGCCGTACGTAAGAACATAAGAAATGCCATACTGGGTAAGACCAAGTTCTAACAAGCCCAGTATCCTGTTTCCAACAGTGACCAATCCAGGTCAAAAGTACCTGGCAGTTTCCCAAAAAGATACACAGGTTCCACGATGATTATATTGGAGCAAGCAGTGGATTTCCAAGGTCCTCTTTAATGATGGTTTATAGACCTTTCTTCCAGGAACTTGTCCAAACCTTTTTTAAACCTAGCTACACTAACAGCTTTTACTACATCCTCTGGTAATGAATTTGAGAATTTGATTATGTGTTGAGTGAAAAAACATTTTCTTTTATTAGTCGTAAATGGATTACACTGTAGCTTCATTGCATGTCCCCTAGAATTTCTACTTTTTGGTGGTGTAAACAATTGATCTATGTTTAACCATTCTACTCCATTCATTAATTTTATAGACCTCTATCATATCTTCCCTCAACTATCTCTTTTCTAGGTTGAAGAGCCCTAACCTTTTAAGCCTCTCCAAGTTATCCATGTCCCTGTTTAATGTGCATTACCAAGTTTAAGTTATAATATAAACAGCTTTGAATGAAATGCTAAAGCGGTAACAAAAACCCCCAAAAACTGTTAAATCCTCCATCCCCTTTAGCATTTTGGTGGCTCTTCTCTGAACCTTTTCTAATTCCTCTATATCCTTTTTAAGATATGGCGACCAGAATTGCGCACAATATTCAAGGTGTGGTCACGCCATGGAACGATACAGAGGCTTTATAATATCCTTTGTTTTATTCTCCTTTCCTTATGATTCTTAGCATTCTATTTGCTTTCTTAGCCACCACTGCACACTGGGTGGAGAGATTCAATGTATTATCCATGATGACACCTAAATCATTTCCTGGGTGGTAATTTCTAAAGTGGTACTTTGTATCATGTAACCAGTTTGGGTTGTTCTTTCCTAGGTGCATAACTTTGTGCTAATCCACATTAAATTTCATCTGCCATTTGGACATCCCATCTTCCAGTTTTTCAAGGTCATCTTGCAATTTTTCATAATCCTCTTGGGTTATAGCAACTTTGAATAATTTTGTGCAATCTTCAAATTTGATGGCCTCACTCTTTATTCGCATTTCCAGGTCATTTACAAATATGTTAAAAAGCAGCGGACCCAGCACAGATCCCTGGGTTACTCCACTATTCACTTTTCTCCATTGGGAAAATTGGCCATTTAGTCCTACTCACTGCTTTCTATCATTTAACCAGTTCCTGATCCAGAATAGTGCACTACCTTCTACCTCATTAGGTTTTAATTTTGCCGAGAGTCTCTCATGAGGGACCTTGTAAAAGGCCTTCTGAAAATCCAGATGCACTATATCAACCAGCTCACCTTTGTCTTACCTGTTTATTCACACCTTCAAAAAAATATAACAGATTAGTAAGACAAGATCTTCCTTGGCTAAAGCCATGTTGGCTTCCTCCCATTAAACCATGACTATTTACATGTTCAGTAATTTTGTTCTTTCTAATGGTTTCTACCATTTTGCCTGGTACTAACGTCAGGCTAACCGGTCTGTAGTTTTGCAGATTCCCCCTGGAATCCTCTTTAAAACTTGGCGTTACAATGGCCATTCCCCAATCTTCGGGTATCACAAATGATTTTAATGATAATTCACAGATTACTAACAAGCAGGACTGCATTCTCATATTTCAATTCTTTCAACACCCTTGGATAAGAACATAAGAATATAAGATATGCCATACTGGGTCAGACCAAGGTCCATCAAGCCCAGTATCCTGTTTCAACAGTGGCCAATCTAGGTCATATGTACCTAGCAGTTTCCCCAAAAGACACAGGTTCCACAGTGCTTGTACTGGATCAAGCATTGATATCCTGGGTCCCTTCTTAATAATGGTTTATGGACCTTTCCTCCAGGAACTTGTCCAAACCTTTTTTAAACCCAGCTACACTGACAGCCTTTACTACATCCTCCGGTAACAAATTCCAGAGTTTGATTACACGTTGAGTGAAAAAAATATTTTATTTTATTTATTAGTCTTAAATAGTTTACCCTGTAGCTTCATTGCATGTCCCCTAGTCTTTCTATATTCTGATAATGTAAACAATCGATCAACGTTTACCCGTTCCACTCCGTTCATTAATTTATAGACTTCTATCATATCTCCCCTCAGCCGTCTCTTTTCCAGGTTAAAGGGCCCTAACCTTTTTAGCCTTTCTTCATAGGATGTATACCATCTGGTCCAGGTGATTTGCTACTCTTTCATTTTTCAAATAGTTGTAATACATCTTCATGGTTTATCGATATCTCTTTAAATTCATCCAATGCATCATCATGGGTAACTTCTCTACATCTTCTTCAGTAAAGACTGAAGCAAAGAATTCATTCAGTCTCTCCTCTTTGGCCTTGTCCTTTCTTAATGCCCCTTTTACCCCTCTATAATCTAATGGTCCAACTGAATTTCTCACAGGTTTTTTGCTATGAATGCACTTGAAAAAGGTTTTATTATGTGTTTCTGCTTCTAAACATTTTTTTTAAATGTTCTCTTTGTCTGCCTTATCAATGCCTTACATTTAACTTGCCAGTTCTTATGTAGTTTCCAGTTTTCATCATTTGGCTCATTTTTCCATTTCCTGAAAGATGCTATTTTTTGCTACAATAGCCCCTCTAACCTCACCTTTAAACCAGACTGGCAATTTTGGGCTTCCTTCACTTCGCTTAAAGTGTGGAATATAGCTGGTCTGGGCTTCAAAGATAGTATTTTTAAACAACAGCCATGCTTGATGTAAACCTTTGCAGCTGCTCCTTTTAATTTTTTCTTAACTATTTTCATCTTTTTATCATAATCTGTCTTTTGAAAGTTAAAAGGTAGTATTGTGGATTTTCTTGCCATGCTATGATCACTATTGCTAAGTGGCCCCAACACCTGACCCAGAAGTGCTTCATTCTGCAGATCCTCATTACCTTTCCTCTCATATTTATTTTATTTACATTCTCTTATATACTGGGTTATTCTGCATCAGTGCGGTTTACATTGAACAAACTGAAGTTACATTGAACAGGGCATTATAACTTGGAGATAATTATTTTACAGGGAACATGGGCTATGGAGGGTTAAGTGGCTTGCCCGAGACCACAAGGAGCACCTGTGGGACTAGAAACCCCAGTCCTTCCGGCCCAAGGTTGCTGTCCTCTAGTGGGATTTAAACCCCCGACCTTCTGGCCTGAAGTACCTTGCCCCAACCACTAGGCCACTCCTCCACTCCATCTTCCTACATCCCTCCTTTGGAGCTCTGCTCTTCTGGCAGATGCCCTTCTCTGCCACTGCCAGCTCCAGACTTTGATCTTTCCCCCTTGCTGTTCCCTTTGCCTGGAACAAACTAAGCTTATCAGTATTTCAGACTCCATCTCTGGCCCTATTCAATTGCAGACCTCTTCAAGACTACTTTTGGATCCTGATCCCTTTGTTTCCTGTTCATCTGCTACAGTATGTGTTTCCTTACCATTCTCCTAGATATATGCTAGCCCCCAGCTGTTGTATTGCTTGTCTTAACTAGATTGTAAGCCTTGATGAGCAGGGACTGTCCTTACATGTTTCTTTACAGCTCTGTGTACGTCTTGTAGTGGTATACCAATGATTAGTAGTAGTAGTAGCAATAGCAATAGTGATTCAGATGTAAATCTCATCCTCTCAAATTCTCAAATTCTGTATCTGCCACGACTGTCTCCACTTCTAGCTATAAATGTTTCAATCTCGGTTAAAAAAAAACTTGGGTTCATCTTTAGCGCCTCTCACTCCTCTGCTCACATTCAAAACATCCCTACAATATGTATTTTCTTTCAGTATCATCACGCCATCTCCTTCTAAATACATGATCTAAAACCTTATCCATTTTCATCCTCTCTTGCTTGGATGATGGCAACCTCCTCTTCACAGGCCTGCCTGCAATACTGTCTTTCTCTGTCATTGTCCATGCAAAATTCAAATGCATGGTTTCTTTTTCTCCAGGACTATTATGAGCATCTTACTGCTCTTTCATAGCTCTGCATTGAATCCCTTCCTGCTTCTGCTTCTCATTTACCCGGGCATTCCCTCTGCACTGCCACATTACCTATCCTTTCTTATTTCCCCAATTTTTCTCCTTGTGGCCTCATTTCATTGAGAAAGCTGCTCCTATCCGTATTTTTCTCCACCCTCGATAATTTCAAATTCCATACTTTTTGACTTGTAGCATTGTATGCCTTCCTGATCTGGTGTGTCTTGCTTCAACCAACAAGAAGCATGGGACAAATCTTTGTAAATTTTGGTTCTTGGTTCTTGAAAAATATTCTTTGGTGCAAAGATGAACGGTTATTCTAAAAATAATTATATTTTCTTTCATCAATACTTTTCTCAAAATATTTGCTAGTGTATTCAGAAAGAACTCTAAGGTCTTTCAGTTATAATACTTACATATATTAATCATGGTGATAGGAAACCTTTGTGCCATTGTGACAACTATAATCAAAAAAAACCAATGGTGATCAATAATAATATTTACTGCAGGGTTAACACCGTAATAATCCCAAAACCCAATTAACAATATTTTTATCGGGCAAGACTGTGGGAGGAAAATACTTCAAAATATCCCCACCAGTCAGACCATGCCCATTTTATTCATCGAAAATGTCTAAGATGCGTATTTTAAAAACCATTCATATGAATTGACTCTTATCTGAATCCAAATCAATCACTGGCACAAGACGTGCACGTTTCGGGGTGTTCCAACCCCTGTATCAAGTGCTCCAAAGTGTTCAAAGCTCCAATAGGAATGAGCCCGAATGAGAAAAACAGAAAGACGTATGCAGCATCAGTTATGTTTTCGAACATCGTCAAGAAGTGAATGAGATCCCCTGATGAAACATCATTAGTGAAACGCAGTGGGTACTTGAGGAAGGCGTTGGGATTTAATGAAGCAATGGTGGAGAGCTGACTGTGAAACGATCCACTAGAAGCTAAGTGTTGAGAAATGGTATGATAAAAGTGAAGCTGCTAATAGTGGTTTTAGAAGTTTCTAGAGTGAACTTTAAGTTTAGCGCCTCTTTGCTTCACCACCACTGGGCAATATGTGTTGAAGGTCATTGATGCTATTAGGCACATCAGTTTGACATGTTACAAGTCTATAACAGAGTGCCAAACCAGTCTGAGACCTTCAGTGACATTAAATGTTTTTGAATAACCATAAGAGATAGATTGAAGAAGATAGTGTTCCATATTGGTAACATTGAGCATTTTTCTGATAATAGTTACCCCATAGGAGACAGCGCAGATCAGGATCCCAAAGTGGCCTCAAAAAGTTCCTTGTGAATGTCTTGCAAATCAGGCCTGTTTGCAGTTCTTGGTTACCAGGGCAGTCCGTCTCTGGAGTGCAGTATACATCATTTAGCTTGTTTATGTGCATTTGAGACATTAGGAAAAAAGTAGAGAAAAGTGAGAGAGTATGGTTTCTATGCAACACTAAGACATCATGTAATGAAAGAAGGCATGTTCAAAACACGTTTCACTGATGAACTGAAGGTGCAAATAAAAAATACATTGCACCTTAGCACATATTCAGCACTGTGAAAATAGTACGGAATCTGTTTGTCAAGACAGAGCTGTCATATTACAGCCTGTCTAGATTTAGAGGCAGTCATTTTACAGCGTGTCAGAAACACTCAGTGAGAAGGTGCAGTGAACTCGAGAGAGATCCTCTGACCCTGACGCTGTATACAACCGTTGTCACAGCTCTGGTTGAATGAGTTTTGTTGTGGACATAAAACATCAGTTCAGCCAGGCAATGACAGCTAGAATTGCACAGAAAAAGTTGCCTTGACGGAGGCAAACAGGCCTCCTCCTAAAGACATTTCTCTAGCTCAAGAAGCAAGACAGCAGTAATGGAAGACTGCACAGGCTGGGTAATTCTCAAAAACATTTCCTTGAGTAAAACCCTGGGTAAACTGAGACAGGTACAGCCCATATGCAGAGGAAGTGGAAGCATTCCTGCAGGCAGAGCTGGGGAAGAGATTGCACATGTTCTCTGCATAAATTAACCCAGAACATTTGTGCGTGTAAAAGAGCAGCTGTAATTTTCGAAGCAGAAGTTTGTGTATACTTTTGTTTTGGGAAATATGGTAAAACTTTAGATGGAGAATTATGGTGGCCAAGTTATTGGAAATAAGGGTCAAAGAAAGGATAAGTGAGATCTTTTTGGGGGCTAAGCTTTGGGGAGTTATTCTCTTTTTATCAGGTCAGTAATGAAGCAATGCAATTACAATGAAACTCATGTAGGTCTTTGCAATACTGTTACAGCTCAGTAGATGGCAATAGTGTTTGTTCATTCTACAGTAATTTCAAATGTTTTTTGTTTGCATGTGCGCCTAAAATTCCCTTTAAGTATGTTTTAAAATGAATAAGGCAGGGATCTTCCTTTGAAAAATATTCACTTACTGAACTGTCCTCCAGTTGATTTTCCTGGAATAGGTTTATGATGTCAATAAGGATTGACACGTGTCTTTAATTTATGATTCATTTCACCAAAGTAGTAGACCCCCCCCCCCCCACCCTGCCTTTGCATTTTTTACATTGGGACTGCACATGACCTTCATAAAGAAGCATGAATGTGAGACCTTTATTTTGAATGTCTTTCCCTTGTGGGTAGCTGTGGAGTCCTGTGATATGGGAAACAAAGCAGTTATTCAGGTTTGCATTTGTGTCCTCTTGTACTCTATCCCCTTCCCTGGCGATCAAATCCCAACTGACAGAAAGACAGCACAGCTGACCCCACAGTTCTCTAACATGCTCTTCCTGTCACTAGTGCCTCTCTTGCCCAAGCAGTTCACAGCGCAGATCAGCTGTTCGACCTGTCTGATGCTCCTCACATTTCTTCTGCACACTGGGAGAGATGCAGAGGCAGGGAGAAGGGGTTAGAGAAGCACTTGGCCTGCCATGCCACAAACTATTCTCTCCTGAGATCAGGGACAGAAGGTGAGGTGGAAACTAGAGAAATGAATGAAAAAAGAGGTGATGAACAGGTCTATGACCATCGGACAAAGACATTACTAGGTACTTAAAAGAATCAGGGCTCAGAGTCTTCACCTAAGATTTTGATACTAAAGCAATAATCATGATTCCCCCACCCTCACTAAGAATGATCCTATTAAAAAAATCAAAATTAGATATCATACTGTTAAACAGTCAACTTTAAAATTATATTTTAATTTTGATGTCACCTCAGTTACAGCAACACAACTTCTCTGGAGTGCCACTTAGCGCCAGTAGCAAATCAGTCATATCAACACCAACCCTGCCTATGAGAAGGCAGCATTACAAGTATTTCAACAAGCCCAAGAACATTACACTTCTTATTAAGAAAAGAGAACAAACAGGACTGCTACAGATCTTTACACAGAAACTACATGCTCACAAACCTCTCACTTCGCTCATGCACTCAAAAACCAGGCAGACTCTCAACAAATTCAACACAGAAACAGAAATCTGCAAATAAAATTTGAACTGGAACCTCCAAGAAGTTAGACACTTCATGAAGTGCAATACTGGGAGATTCAGACCAGACTTGACCAAAAAGTACTTCACCTCCTACACTGTACCGCTCCCTTGGATTTTTGAAGCCCAAATGCATGACCTTGCATTTTATAACATTAAATCTCAGCTGCCAAATTCTAGAGCTTAACTAGATCCCTCCTTATGTTATCCAGAACTTCCTGGGTGTCTACTCTATTGTAGCTTTTGGTATCATCTGCAGAGAGGCAAACCTTACCCGACAGCACTTCCGCAAAATCAAACTAACAAAGATGTTAAAAAAAATTTTTAAATGTTCAGGTGGGTTGATTATGAGGTTCACAGACTTTTATCTGGATGGCTTATCCAAAATACAAAGCCATCAGAGATACACATTTCCTAAAGCTGACATTTGCCAATTTTCCACTTCGTTGTCTGGATGTTTTACTTTTCCCAGTTATGTGGATCCCAGTTTTTGTTTTCTCTTTTCCTTTGTTTGTTGTTTCTTATTGATGCCCACCTGAACAAGTGCCATCTCTTGTATTTGTTCGGCTCTCTGGAACCAGATCCCTTATGAACTAAAGTAATTGGGAGATACAGTTGCTTTTTATAAACATTCTAAAGCATGCTTACTTTTTGTTGCTTTTATATGGCAGTTGCTGGAGTTCTTATTTTATTTTATTTTTTTATCAGTTTGTACCATATATTGTGAAATTATTGATGTTCTACCACCTCGTAGATTTTCAGGAAAGATGGTATAACAAATGTATAAATAAATAACAAAATTTTCTTTCCAGGGGTTTCTGTCCATTTTTCTCCTTCCGTCTTCTGTCATTCTTGCTCTGCATGTCTCTGAGAATGATCTTTTTATTTCAACTCTTTTCTCCATATCTTTATTTTCTACATTTCTATAAATTTAAGTTTTAGCCCTGTTTCTCATCCTCAAGTCCTCAGTTTTCCTCTTTTAACCTTTCACCTACTTACCAGTTTTCCGTCTGGTTCTCTCACCTTCTTTCCAGATCATTTCCTTAACCCTCTCCCTAGTTTTGTTCTCCCATTCTATGGGCACAGTTCTGCAAGGCCAATAGCGGGGCTTTATGTCCTGGTTGGACGTGCAGCCCTGCTAGCCATCCTGCCCAAATGCGGAAAGCCTTTCTCCCCACACACACAGAGCCTCTGTGAGGGGAGAGCAGGTTGGGGGCGGAGAGTAGGCAGAGCGTGGGTGGGAAAGGTACCTGGACATACAGGGCTGATTCAGGTCCTGGCCTTGTACATCCAGTGAGCACCAGAAGGACGCTCAGCTTACTCCACCTCATAGGGCAGCCCTCTGCATCAGAAAGGCAGCCCCCCAGAAGCAACAGAGCCATGATTGGTGAGGATCTGCCTCCTGATCCAGGCCTTGACTGCCCCCATCGTGAGTACCGGGGGTCGGTACTGTGGCAGGCTGGCAGTGAGGCAGTGAGAACATCTCCCATGGGGCTGCAGGAGCATGCCGGGCCTTCTCAATGCCCAATCACGCACCCACAGGAACGTCTAACTCCCGCAGTGTAGAATCAGGTACTAACAGTGCCGTCCTGTTCAGGGGCATCTGGACGGCCCGGATGTGCACCTTCCTGCATCGGGCTCTATGTCTTCCTTCTTCCAGCATTCAATCCCCTTCTTCCACCCCCATCCCCAACATATGCCCCTGTCTCCCTATCCCCCATTCCCCTTCATAGTCTACATTGCCCTGTTTTCTTTCCAACACATGATAGAGTATCTTCACTCTTTTCTTTAGCTTCCCCGCATAGTTCAGCATCTTTCCCCCTCTCTCCCCTCCCTCCCTCCCTATACCTTCCTCCTCAATTCCACTGGGCCAGGAAAGATAAGCGTAAGTCTCTCCTTGAACACCAGCAAGGAATGCAGTGACTACCTTCATGGCTGACATAAGCAGTTGGCTGCCATCAAGGAAGGGGTGGACCTCCAATTGGAGACTTACCGCCTGATTTCCATCATTACGAAGAGGAAGAGAAGAAGGGGGAAACAAAAATGGCATTCCTCTACAGCATCTCTCCTTACCTCCTGCTATCGCCCTTTCATCTAGCTAGGCTAGCTTCAGAGACAGTAGTAATAGTGAAGAAGTGAGCACCCTTGAGCTTTTGGTGCTTCTGTGTTCTTAAAGTCTCACCTCCTTTGACTTCTGTTTCCATGGGGGTGGGACACAGCAGGTCTTTGACAGCACAGGGGCTCTGCAGTGTTTGTTTTCTTTCTACAGTATTATTGCTGATTCTACCACTTACTGTTGTGGACCCTGCCAGGTGAAGAAGCTGTGGCAGGAGGAAGGGAGGGAGGGACAGGGTTTATATTTGGACAGATCTTCTGGACCCATGGCCCATCCCCCTTCCGATGCTTACGTCTCCAGCACTTCCTCTCATGCAAGCACCCAATGGCCCTGTCCCCCGCCACACACAGTTGGTATACCTCTAAAACAAAGTCCCAGAACTTAAAGCTGTAAGAGAAGGGGTTGACTTAGATTTTGTGGTAGTCAGAGAGATGATATACACAGAGAACCATGATTGTGACATAGTTATACCAGGCTATAATCTGATCTGAAAACACAGTGTAGAAAGATCAGGAGGAGGAGTGGCACTATACATACTTTAAAATATTAAAGCAACATAATTATATCACACAATATTTAAGTGCGGCGGTCAGCATTTTTTAAAATGCCGGCTTCTGCAATTAATTAAAATCGACGTATTTGATCATCAGGACATGCTAACTAGATAGGGGATATTCAGCAGTACTATTTGCTAGAAACTTGCCAACTGGATTGGCTGCTCTTGGAATAAGGATACTGAGCTTGATGGACCTTTGGTCTGGCCCATTACAGCATTGGCAACTCTTATGTTCTAGGCTTTTGTATGTATTCCTTTTGTTTGATTCTTTTTCTAACTTTTTGGCATTTCACGTCTGCCAGCAGGATTTAAAAAAACAAATCAACGATAATGTTGCATAGTATTTGTTGGAAATGTTTAAACTAACTCAAATTATTCAAATGCTTCAGGTAAGAAACAGCTTTGAAATGTTGTCAGGTTGCTCGGTAAGGCCTTCTGATTCTCTCTCTGAGCCAGAGGATATCACTGTATTTCACCAGAGGCATGCCATTAATAGTTGGTCTTTGGTTGGCGTTTGCCTCAGAGCTCTCGTCAGGCACTGGACTACTGTAAAAGAAGAGATATCTTTGGCTATGAATAAAGTGTTTTCCCATAATATTGTCTGTGAACTATATAAGAATATAAGAAATGCCACACTAGGTCAGACCAAGGTCCATCAAGCCCAGAATTCTGTTTCCTACAGTGGTCATCCAGGTCACAAATATCAGGTTCCCAAAATGGTACACAAATTTCATATCGCTTATCCCCATAATATTCTGTGTGAACTGAAAGATTTTCCTATTTAATTCTGCAAATAGATTTGATTGGCATCCACTTCTCATCCTTTAAAACAGAGTGCCCTCTAACCCTTATAGCTTGCTCCACCCAAACTCCATCTATGTATCTGCCCACTGCCAAAGTACATGCCATCGAGCAAACGCATGTAATGTAATAAGATGTCATCATCTTGTGTATGTGACCACATACAGGCATAGGTGACTAAAATAGCTCCTGGATAGAAACATTCCTGCTGCCAAACTCTAGGTGGTTTCTTAGCAAATGACCCCCTGAATATGGACATAATCCTTCAAAGTTTCTACACCTTTTCAAAGTGCACCAGCCTGGAAAATTTCTCTGCTGCAGTGACTTTATTCTTTCGGGTTAAATAAACTACTTTACGAGGTGCGATGAAAACGTATTGAGACTTCCACAACAACACAAGAAGTATAACACTGACAGTTACTGCGCTCAGTCTCCCTCTTATAAAACACACTTCCTCCAGTGTTCTGCCACTTTTGGAAACAGCTTTCATTATGCTTTGAAGCTGCTGTGTTGATTTTGCTCAATGGCCAAGTCATTGAATTTCCTTCATTTAAGTGGTAATTTCAGTTTTGTAAACAAGAAAAAGTCACAGGGTGCAAGCTCAGGTGAGTACAGAGGCTGATGGATTTGCTTGATTTGGTGTTTGTCCAAGAACTGCTTGGCAAGGTGTGATGCGTGAGCTGTGGCGCTATCGTGATGAAGCAACTATTAACCATTCCTGTGCAACTCTGGCCTCTTAACGATGAACTATATCTCTCAAATGAGCCAGAACTTGGACATGGCGTTTTGGAGCATACTCAAGATGAACAATAACTTTGTAATCAAAGAAAACTGTGAGCAAGACCTTGACATTGCCCCCCCCCCCCCCCCCCCCGACGCATTTTCTTGGGTCTGGGAGAGTTTGGAGTCTTCCATTGGGAGGATTGAGCCTTAGCTTCCAGGTCATAACCATAAACCCATGATTCATCAACAGTAATAATCATTTGATGAAATCCAAGTCATTTTAAAGGCATTCCAACAATTCCCTGGCTGCAGTTGATCGTCTTTTTGGTCAGGGGACAGGAGATTTGTCACAAATTTTGCAAACACACATCTCATCTCCAAATCAACAGTAAGAATGGACTGTACTGACCCAAAGCCGATGTTCATGTCCACAGCAAGCTCCTTGATAGTCATTCGATGATTTGAGCGTATTGTGGCATGCACTGCTTCAACTATGTTTACTAATCAGCAGTAGTGGCCTCCGTGCGATATCGGAGCTGCAGCCCCATTGAATTCAACAGGATTCTGATAATAAAAGATACCTTATTGTATATGTAAGGTGAGCTTTGAAGAGTTATGAAACAATGGAGAGACATGCCACACCAAGAAGCAGGTATATTGAACAGGCAGAAGTCCTAGATCGATGACATCGCAAAGTATGGCATTGGAAATGTCACTGGGTCAGAATCTTTTGCAGCTGCATTTGTGGTGTCTGGAGAATCTCAAATTCATACCTACAGACAGAGAGACATATAAAGCTCATTTTTGATAAATCATAGAGCATGGAATTAAGATGGCCAAGCTGGGACATGCTCAATTTTCCCTGTATTTACAAAGACTCTGCCAAACATAAGATAGCTACTGCAGGTGCATCCGCAGTAACTGTGCCATGCATTAGAGTAAATGTCCCTGCTTTAACTGAGGGAACATGATGGCCTCGATCCATGACAATTACTGCAGAGGTTTTGCACTTAACTCACATTGGTTTCAACTTTTTTGCACGCACACACATCCATTGTATGTACATTAATTTGTAGATATATTTGCACTCAGGAGACTTGTATATGTTTTTAGGGCCCCGTTTTCATTTAATAAGAATATAAGATTTGCCATACTGGGTCAGATCAAGGTCCATCAAGCCCAGTATCCTGTTTCCAACAATGGCCAATCTAGGTCACAAGTACCTAGCTGTTTCCCTAAAGGAAACAGGTTCTACAATGCTTGTATTAGGACAAGCAGTGAATATCCTGGGTCCCCTTTAATAATGGTTTATGGACCTTTCCTCCAGGAACTGTCCAAAACCTTTTTAGACCCGGCTACACTAACAGCTTTTACTACATCCTCCGGTAATGAATTCCAGAGTTTGATTACACGATGAGTGAAAAATTATTTTTTAGTCTTAAATAGGTTATCCTGTAGCTTCATTGCATGTCCCCTAGTCTTTCTATATTTAGATGGCGTAAACAATCGATCTATGTTTACCCATTCCACTCCTTTCATTAATTTATAAACCTTTATCATATCTCATCTCAGCTGCCTCTTTTCCAGGTTGAAGAGCTCTAACCTTTTTAGCCTCTCTTCATAGGAGTATCCTTCCATCCCATTTTGGTGGCTTTTCTCTGTACCTTTTCTAATAACATTATATCATTTTTAAGATACGGTGACCAGAATTGGACACAATATTGAAGGTGCGGTTGCACCATAGAACAATACAGAGGCATTATAGTATCCTTTATTTTATTCTCCATTCCTTTCCTTATGATACCTAGCATTCTATTTGCTCTCTTGGCCACCGCTGCACACTGGGCGGAGATTTTTAACATGTTATCCATGATGATGCCTAAATCTTTTTCCTGGGTGGTGGTTCCCAATGTGGAACCTTGCATTGTGTAACCATAGTTTGAGTTGTTCTTTCCTTGGTGAATAAATTTGCACTTGTCCACAATAAATTTCATCTGCCATTTGGATGCCCAGTCTTCCAATTTATCAAGGTCCTCTTGCAATTTTTCACAATCCTCTTGGGTTTTAAGAACTTTGAATAGTTTTTGTCATTTGCAAATTTGATAACCTCAATTGTTATTTCCTTTTCCAGGTCATTTACGAATATGTTAAAAAGCAGTGGACCCAGCACAGATCCCTAGGGTACTCCACTATTCACCTTTCTCCATTGGGATAATTGGCCATTTAGCCCTACCCTCTGCTTTCTATCTTTTAACCAGTTCCTGATCCACAATAGTGCACTGCCTCCTATCCCATGACTTTTTAATTTTGCCAAAAGTCTCTCATTAGGGATCTTATCAGAGGTTTTCTGAAAATCCAGATAAACTATATCAACCAACTCACCTTTGTCTACCTGTTTATTTATACCTTTCAAAAACATAACAGATTAGTAAGACAAGGCCTTCCTTGGCTAAAGCCATGTTGGTTGTTTCCCATTAAGCCATGACTACCTACATGTTTAGTAATTTTGTTCTTTATAATGGTTTCTACCATTTTTCCTGGTACTGACATCAGGCTCACTGGTCTGTACTTTCCCAGATCACCCCTTGAACCCTTTTTAAAAATTGGTGTTACATTGGCCATCCTCCAATCTTCAGGTATTACAGATGATTTTAATGATAGTTCACAGATTACTAATAGTAGGTCTTCAATCTCATATTTATGTATTTATTTGTGAGGTTTTTATACCACCCTATCATGTCATCAGGGTGGTTTATAATATGAACAACAGTATTATATTCAAAGATATTAAACTTTTGCATGTAACACGTGAGGGTATATTAAACAATCATATAAGTACATAAGATTAGATTTTAACTCTTTCAAACATATTTACAATTATTGCAGATGTTTTTCTTCTTTGCTTTTTACATTGTATAGCTTGGCAAGGCAAAAGAGTAAAGGAAGGATGGGAGGATTTTGCAGGATGTGAGAATGTTTCTGGTATTTATGTTGGGTCTGTGCTATTATATTGTTTGTTGTCTCCAAAATGCTCAATAAAGAGGAAGGTTTTGAGCTGTGTTCGGAAAGTCGGATGTATTTCTTATTCTGTCTGGTAAGGTGTTCCAAAGAGATGGTGCTAAATATTTGAAGGCCCTATTTCTAGTTTGTTTGTTTTTTTTAAATTGTGCGGTAGTTATGTGGAAATATGAGTGTATTTGTCATTTTTTCTCTACATTGGCGGTCATTAGATGTAATCCTGATTAACTGAGTTAGGGTTATAGAGGTCATTAGTATTTTGTATTTGATTCTGCTGTGGACTGATAACCAGTGGAGTGCATGTAATATAGATTGATTGATTGATTTACTTTATTTGGTTTTATACGGCACTATTCAAGATCAGCACAGTTTACAAAGTAACAACATCATACATGGAACAGTTTACATTTAAGATATTACATGGAACTGTTTACATTGAACATGTGAACAAGGTATAAAACAGATAACTTATTTACATTGATAGATCAATAGATCATTCACAGTAGCTTATAATACTGGGGAACTATTTACAGTCTGATAGGATCTTGAGTATGATATTGACGGAGACACTTTAAGTTACATGGTCGAAAGCAAGGTGGAATAGGTGTGCTTTGATTGCTTTGCGAAAGGTGGCCAAATCTGATATGAGACGAATAGGAGCAGGTAGGGAGTTCCATAGTAGAGGGGCAAAGAGGGAAAAGTCTCTGTTCCTGGTGAATTGGGAGCTTTTTCTGGCTATGGATGGGATGGTAAGAGTGTTTACCATATTTGTTTTTCTTGCTCTGTTGTCAGGAGTCCAATGTAGGAGATCTTCCAGTGAGGGTGCTGATAGGTGGTGGAGAATCTTGAATGTTATCAGGAGAGTTTTGTACTTGAGTCGACTGCTTATTGGGAGCCAGTGAAGTTGGATTAGGAGAGGAGTTACATGTTCATATCTGGATGTTCTGTAGATGGTTTGTGCCGCAGTATTCAATGCTAATTGTAAAGGATGGATAGAATATCTAAGAAGCCCTTGCAGGATGATATTTGCGCAGTCAAAGAGTGGCGTGATAGATGTTTATATGTTCTGTTTTACCTGAGTTGTAGATCATGCGTGTTGCCATGTGCTGGACCATTTGAAGGCTGTGAAGAGTTTGCTTGGGTAGGCCATGTAGTAGACTGTTACAGTAGTCTATGTGAGGGAATATCATTGCTTGCGATACTGTTCTGATTTCGTTGCTCTGTAGTAGAGGTTTTAGGTGCTGAAGCATTCCTATTTTGTTAAATATAGCCCTAGTGACACATTTGATATGGGATATAAAATGTAGGATTTTGTCAGTTGTTACTCCTAGATATTTCACTTCTTCTTTAACTTGTAATGTTGCTCCTCATACATCAATAGTTGTGGGTGGTGTGAAGTTTTGATTTCTGTTTATGAAGAGTACATCTGTTTTTTTGCAATTTATATTGAGACCATAAGATTTCAGTCAATGTGTGATTTTATTGAAGCATTCTATTATGGGTTTCAGTATGGGTACATCTGTGTTGAATGTGAGGTATAGCATTATGTCAGCTTCATAGATGGGAAAACCTACTTGAAATTTATTTATTATTTTGCATAGTGGTTTGATATATATGTTAAATAGAAGCACAGATAGTGCAGATCCCTGTGGGAGACCTTTTGTTTGGGTATAGGTAATGAAGGGATAATTGGCTAATGAAGGGAAATTTGGCTCTGGTCTGTTTTATATGGCTGCTTTATATGACTGCACCCTTGCCTGCTGGAAATGCTCACCACAATATATGGATGGCACAGAAGAAAAGCATGTGGGCTACGAGACAGAGTATATGCAGCCTACTATGAAAGAGTCTGGGTAACCATACTTTGGACAGGAGTGTGCAGGGTTTGGGCCCAAGCAAGAAAAAATGCAGGCCAAGCTGGAAACAAAGAACACACGTACTCTCAGCCTTGAAGATTATGTTACAAGCAGTGTCAGGAGATGGAAAATATGTACAGAACACAGGAAGGAGCAGAGAGGGCTGAGGTTGGCAACATAGATAAGCAGACCTTGAAACAGCAGCTGCGAGACCTGATAAACATGGGAGGGTCCCCGGGAGAGAGGTTTGTGCAGAAAGCTGCAAATGACATAAGAATTTATGCAGAACTTTCTGGAACTTTGGGACAGAGAAGTATATAAGAAAAGCAACTATAGAGCATCGGGGGCAGCCTTCTCTCCCCCACCGTTGTAGAGGTAGAGAACGTAGTCTGCACTCAGATCCTTCAGAAAGACACTTGTATATCTGTGCTTGCAGCTTTTTGCTTGTACCAAATAAAAGAGTTTTGCTGACAAGTGACTGTGATCTGAGTTTTTATTTTCCTGGTGTACGGCTCCCATGTGCCCAGGCAATTGGTGATATTTGGGACACTTTGTAGGTGAACCCTGCCTACAGTACTAGAGCAATGTTGGTTAATTGTTACTTGTTGAGTCTGGTCCATTAGGTATGATGTGAACCAGTTTAGAGTGGTGCCATGTAATCCGATTTGTTTTAGTCTTTAGAGTAGTAAGTTATGGTTTACTGAATCTGCTGCGATGTCAAGGAATATTAGTATAAAGGCCTGGTTTGCGTTGTCGATTCCTTTTATGAAATTGTTAATATATTTCAGTTCATTCAGCACCCTTGGATTTATACCATTTGGTCTAGGTAATTTGCTACTCTTCAGTTTATCAAATAGTTGTAATATATCTTCCTGGTGTATCGATATTTCTTTCCATTCTTCTGAAGCATCAACTTTAAATACCATTTCAGCCATGGGTAACATCCCTACATCTTCCTCAGTAAAGGCTGAAGCAAAGAATTCATTCAGTCTCTCTGTTATGGCCTAATCCCCTCTTAGTGCCCCTTTTAGCTCTCTATCATCTAATGGTCCAACGGACTTTCTCACACGTTTTTTGCTAAGAGTGTACTTGGAAAAGTCTTTATTATGCATTTGTGTTTCCATAGCAAGCTTCTTCTCAAACTCTCTCTTTGCCTGCCTTATTAATGCCTTGCATCTAAAAAACTCACCTGAAGGGTGGGTCTAACAAAAGCAGAGCAAATGTGCTGTGATGGCTGAGTTATAAAAACCGCTTCATTCAGAAAAGTTTTAAGGCTGAAATTTTCATTAAACAGTGGTTTGACCTGAAGCAGGGGGCTTACAGTGGTGTCCCCGAAACGTGCCACATCGTATTTGGAACTACTGTTGGTTACAGCATAGAAGCAGCCTGATTTAACCACACACAGCTAAGTACCAGCTGTTTTTTAAAATTCTTTAATTAAAATGGACAGGCCACAGAGGTGAGAGGTGTTTTCCTCTACACCAAGCTGGCCATTCCGACAAAAAATCATTCTGATTATTTGGTTATTTATTGTCACTGGGTTCAGTTTTGTGTTGCATCTAACTTGCCAGTGCTTAGGTTGTTTCCACTTTTCATTATTTGGCTCCTTTTCCATTTCCTGAAGGATGCTTTTTTTGGCAATAACAGACTCTCTGACCTCACCTTTAAACCATGCTGGCAGCTTTTTGGACTTCCTTCCACTTTTCTTAAAGCGTGGAATACAGCTGGTCTGGGCTTCCAAGATAGTATTTTTAAACAACACCCTGCTTGATGCAAATCTTTAACCTTTACAACTGCTCCTTTTAGTTTTTTCTTAACTGTTTTCCTCATTTCATTATAGTCTCCCTTTTGAAAGTTAAAAGGTAGTACTGTGGATTTCCTTATCGTCCTTCCTCCATTTATTAAGTCAAACACGATCATGCTATGATCACTATTGCCAAGTGCCCCCAACACCTTTAGCTTGTGGTTATTGAAGTCCATTCATACAAAGCTTGCCTTTTAAATAAATGAAGAAACTTGTAGTTGGTCGAGTGTAAGGCAAAATTAGAATTTATTTATTGGGTGAATATTCCACACACAGATATACTTGGAAACACATCCAGGATAACTTCTCCAGGGTTTATTCAATATAAACAAGGCAACTGAAAATGCTTATGTAAATAAGTATCAAAGTCCTTTATGGAACAGAAAGGCTTTCTTACAGCCACTGCTAATAAACTCCTTAGCAGTGCTGAGGTGGAAACAAACCAAAAAGGGAAACTTCTTTTTACAAAAACATAGCTCTCTTTCTCCACACAGAAAATAACTTTTAAATCCCACGTGTGCACGGCTTGTGCTGTGCTCTGCTCTACTAACAGGTGGCAATTAGCTGCAATCAGTAGCTTGTTTTCAGCACACGTGCAAACTTTCCCAAAAGCTTTTTTCTTTCCAACAAAACTTTATGGGAAGCCAGTATTTAGAATGTTTCCTTTTGATGTTTACTCTTATTTTTAGGATTTTCCTAAAATAACAACCTACTCAAAGAACAGTCCATATAAACATTCTCTTCATCAGATTTTAAACCTTGCTCCTGAAATTGCATAGATTCACTTTCACTGTCCAGCTCAGAGGCTTTTATGAACCGACCTCTATACGGAGATAAACTGTTTCCCTGCTGTTTGCATTGCTCAAAACTAGAGAAACGTTCACCTGAATCCAGGCAAGCATCAGGCTGCTTCTTCTGGTTTTCTGGCCAATATGCAATAGAGCTTCTGTATCCTGTCCTCCAGTTGGTATCTCTGGACCTCAGGATCTTTTCCCCAGACGTCCTCCAAGAGATATTTGGGCTCCTTTTCTCCTTAGCTGCAGCAAACCTCTTCCTAGGTGCTGCTTGAGGGTCCTTGGCTGTGGATCTCCAGACCTCTGGCTTTCTCCAGTCCTCTGAAGGTTGTTGCCCCCAGGAATCTTTCCAGGCATACGTACTTCTCTGAGCTCCTCTCTTGGACCGTCTGCTTCCTTGTCCTTGTTCCTTCAGGTTCAGGTTGTTCCTCCTGCTTCTGTTCCTCCTGGTCTCTGTCTGGTTCTCCGCCCCCTTCTGCCTTCCTGAAGATTCCCCTCTAGTTTTAAAGGGCTTAGATTGCAACTCCTCCCTTACATTCTTCAGGTGTTGTGGATTAAGCTGTCTCCTAGAGGCTGTTTGATTAGGGATGACATAATGCTTTCTCTGATTAGACTCATGCTTTTCCACTCTAGATCCCTTAGGGACTTCCTGCATACTGGTGCATTCTGGAACATGTAGTCTTTTAGGGAAACAAGCTGTCTTATTTCTATAACCTGCCAGCACAGGTCCCTTAATCAGAGTAAATTCTCCTCTTTTGTCATTACTCCCTGAGCTTTGATAAGCTTCCTTATCACAAGCTCTTGCACCAGATCTTGTGTTTCACTATGGACTAGGTCTGAAATGGCTTCCTTTCTTGTCATTCATGAACCAGCTGCTCCAAGAAGCAGTCATTTATTTAATCTAGAAACTTTATTTCCCTAGCATGTCCTCATGCACCATGTACCAGAATATGCCCGTAGATGTTTTCATGAGATATATGTCTCCCATGCACATGAAAATGGCCTATTTGGGTTCTGGAATGACCCCCTAACTGAAACTAAGTTGCAACTCACAGGACAGTAACATAGTAACATAGTATGTGATGGCAGATATAGATCAATATGGTTCATCTAGTCTGCCCAGTATGCTCTATGCAGGTCATTTTCCCTCTATTTTTGAAGTATTAAAGTATTTAAGTTTGCTTTGATTTTATCTTCTTGCTATAAAGGGATCCACTGTCTGTCCCTTGCCATTTTGAATTCCGTCACTGTATTTGCCCCTACCACCTACATTGGTAGGGTATTCCAAGCATTCACCACCTTTTTGTCAAAAATAATTTCCTGATGTTGCTTTTAAGTTTACCGCCTTGCAGCTTCATCATATGCCCTCTAGTTTTACTGCTTCCCCTTCTTTGAAAAAGGTTTGTTTGCAAATTAATAGCCTTTAAGTATTTAAATGTCTATATCATATCTCCCCTGCCACTCCTCTGCTCCAGGGTATACATATTTAGGTCAAGTCTCTTCTCATATGTCTTCTGGTGCAGGCTCCAAATCATTTTGGTCAACTTCCTCTGAATCCTTTCAAGTCTTTTTATATCCTTTGTGAGATATGGTCTCCAAAAGTGAGCACATTACTTCAAGTGAGGCCTCACACATGACTTGTACAGGGGCATTAATACCTCCTACTTTCTGATAGTTATCCCTCTCTGTATGCAGCCCTACATCTTTCTGGCTTTGGCAATCACCTTATCATATTATTTCACCACCTTGAGATCCTCAGGCAGCAGCACTCCGAGGTCCCTCTCCTGCTCTATGCAAATCAACCTCCCGCCCCCTATCGCATACAATTCCTTTGGATTTCTGCATCCCAAGTGCATAACTCTGTACTTCTTTGCATTAAATCTTAATTTCCAAGCATTAGACCATTCCTCCAGTGTTTGTAGATCTTTCCTCAAGTTGTCCACTCCCTCAGAGGAGTCCACTCTGTTGTAAATTTTCATGTCATCTGTAAAAAGGCAGACTTTTCCATTCCTTCTGCAATATCACTCACAAATCCATTGAACAGTATCTGTCCCAGGACTGATCCCTGAGGCACTCCACTATGCACCTTCTTTTCTTCTGACTGAGTTCCATTTACCACCATCTTCTGTCATCTGTCAGTCAACCAGTTTCTGAACCAGTTCACCACCTTTGGATCCATCCCCAGGCTGCTCAGTTTATTGATAAACCATGAAGAACAGTATCAAAGGCTTTGCTGAAATTTAGGTATACTGCATCACATCCATCGCATGGCCTTGATCTAATTCTCTGGTCAACCAGTCAAAGAATTCAAATTTGTTTGGCATGATCTACTGTAGGAAAAAGGGCCCAATATTCAGCGATGGTAGCTAGTCACCACTGCTGAATCTTAAACCTGGATATTCAATGCTGGGGGCTATATCCGGGCCCTGACATTTAATATCCGGGTTGCCCAGTTATCTTCTGCAATGAAAGTTAGGCCAGCCTTTCCTGTGCTGACTTTCACCATGTTTCGATAACCGGGCAAGGACTCAGTATCGCCACTGTCCGTTTATTGATGGGTGCCACCCCCATAATGCTCCCGGCAGGACCCGACCCGCAGATATTCAGCGACACTAACAAGATTAGTGCCATTGAATTTTCCAGACATTAAGATGGTTAGCAGATATTCCTTTGAATATCCTCCTAAAACTTTCTGAAAATGAATCGAAAATGTTTGTTCCTTGCACTATGCATCTTAATTTCATTGAGTTTCATTCTAGTATGCACTTTTTCATTTATCATTCATTAGATATTGTGCATTAAAATTAAATAGCACAAATATGATCATCTAGTGTCATCCTCTTTGGATATTTCTGCTTTTTTGGAGTCTCCAAGTGATGATATTTCATCAAGAGCCACTTTATTAGTTACCTTTGTTTCCGAGATGGATAAGGATAAAGTTATGAGAGCTTATTTTTCTAAGAAATCTGAGAAATTTTGTGGACAAGTCATGCAGATTTTTCCGGATGTTTCTAAGATTATGCAGAGGCACCAGAAGGCATTTTTGGAGGTTTGTCCACGTGTTTTGGCTCTTGGTGCTTTATTTCACTTGAAGTTTCCCTGTAAATGCCTTATAGTTTTTCAGGGTAAGAGATATGTGTTCTTTGAGGTGGATCAATTGTTAGAATCTTTCCCCTTAAGAAATTAGATTGCTTAAATCTATTTCCTTTCTCTCTTGACTTAGTTTAAAGGAGCCTGTTTTGTTTCCAGTAGCCTAGGCAGGGTTTTTTTGTTTTGTTTTGTTTTTCTTTTCTTGGTGCACCCCCTTGATGTGGACTTGTGATATATGTATGCTATAATTTATATAGTATTTGATTCTCTTTTCTTGTAATGATATACAAATTTAATTAAATAAAATGAAATAACATACTAAAATGAAGTAAAACACTATTTCATTTCAGTATGCGCTTTATCATGTTAGCACATGCTAAAATGTAATTATCATGTGCTAAAATGGAACAAGACTCAATGAAAATACAGTTTATAAGTAGTAAATGATTTGAAATGAATCTTTGTTAAAATGCTGCCCTCTACACGTCTAGAATGTTCTGATAGAGACAGACCAATTGAGAATTTCAGATTCAGAGCTTGTAATGCACAACCTCCCTGGCTACTGATTAGCCTGCCATTTAGCCTGTTCTAACAGTGCACTTCTTTGCTGAGTTCTCAGACAAGTTCAGTAGTGTGCCAGTGCTTAAGTCTAGTGTTTTTTCCTTGATACTTCCAGCCCCTCATTCTCCATTGTTAGCACGTCATTCAGTCTTACCGCTACTGATGGAGTTGATGTTGCATCTCCGACAGCATTTGTCTTGCTCTCGTTGCTTATTCTCAGAATTACTCGAATTCCCCAGTGTTTCATTTTGGAGTCTTACGCCTTTTCAGCTTCCTGTTACTCACAGTCAGAAGCTGCTTTCCTTCACCGTGTCCACAAATGACTTCCCGTCAATCATGCTCGCAATGCAGGGTTTTACAGTGCATTATATTTATAAGTCCTCTTAGAATAATGATGCCAAACTGCCTGTTCCCTATTTCGAACTGCCACAACATGTTGTAAATCAATGAACAGCAGCAAACTGTGATATTTCGCAGGTGCACGTTCGAGAGCTGCTGTTTTCATGGAGTATGAAATGAGCTAGCTGGTTTACTCAAGAAAATATGACATGAACCAAAAACAGTCAGCATATACGCTATATAACTTAGTAAACGATGGCAGGCAAAAGACAAAAACGGCCCATCTTCTTACTTGAGAATCAGTGTTCGTGAAAAGCTGTGCAGGAGCTGTCTGTGGGGGAGGGTGCTGCAATATTGCATTTTTAGTCGTGAGGAACAAGCAGCAAGGAATATTGTTAAGAATAGTGCAGTTTGGATGGACGCTCATATGCATTCTCTATATAGCCCAACTCCAACTATTTGTCCCCCTTCCTTTTACCTGGCCACTCATCCCTTTTCCTAACATTACCCTCTATGTCAATGCCCTGGAAAAATCTGGAACATGAAGTAATATCAGATACCTTTGATTTGAGAGGATTTCATTGGAAACAGTGATAGGGTGGTGGAACAGGACAAGGGGGGCAGTTATCTCCTCTGCCAAAAGGCTTAAGCTCCTATAGTGCAGGAGGGAGGGGCGGCCCAGTGGCTGGGGCAAGGCACAACAGGCCAGAAGGTCAGTGGTTCAAATCCTACTAGAGGACAGAAACCTTGGGCCAGAAGGACTGGGGTTTCTAGTCCCACAGGTGCTCCTTGTGGTCTTGGGCAAGCCACCTAACCCTCCATTGCCCACATTCCCTGTAAGTATTAGTGTATATGTCTCATATCCCCTCATGTTAAATATATCCCCCAACCACCTTGACCCAGTGAAAAGCAGGATTATAAATGCAGCTAAATAAATAGTGCATTGCAAGCAATGACATCAGTTAGTGCCATGCTGGAGCAGCATAGTTAATTGTGAGCAACAAAAAGTTGCAGCTCACATGATACTTCAAGAAGATAGGCTTTCAGCAACCTTGCTGAATTGTGAATCAGTTACCTACTGGCTTCACAATTCACCTTCTGTTGTTCACTGCCTAGTCTCCATTGAAATTGAGGGACATACACACAATTTTCAAGACAATGTAGTCACACTTTAGAAAATTCCTGGGGCCGCTTTAAACACTTGTTGGGCCCTGTCAAACATTTGTGGTTGGGCCCTCTTTTACTTTTCTAAGATTAATTCCATCTTCATGTAAGGAACAGAGAAACTTTATAATATGTGATTTAGTAAAAGCAATGCCTTACATAACATAATAAAGGGTGCCCTTTTACTAAAGCGTGCAATGCTGTTAATGTGTGTTTTGTGTGCAAGGGCCCATAGGGGTATGGCAATCACCATGCACCGATTCGCACATTAACTGCAGATTGCTCAATGGGGTAGTGAATGGATGGACTAGAGGCGGAGATTAGGCATGGAGAGCACTTTGTAGTTAATACGGGGGGGGGGGGAGGGGACGTATCACACCATGCCAAAGTTGCAATTTTCACGAGTGCAATTAACATTACCTTAATAAGTGCAGTTAGGTGCACCCGCAGTAATTGTACCGTGTGTTAGGCATGCATCTGCATATACAATTTTGGGAATATGCAGACCATGCCCCTGACATCTACCAAAAAGATTTGCACATTAGGGCAAAAACCTAACGCACTTTAGTAAAAGAGCCACAGAGGCTGTTTTACAAGATCCAATAATTCAGCTTTACCCAAAAGCCACCCCTGTCTTCAAATAAATTCCACTATTCATCAGACTACATTTCAGATTTTAAATCGTATCCCTGATGTTCTCCAAACTGATATCTTCTTTGTCAGACAATCAGTTTCTTTGCCTCAACTGTAAATTCCTCAGAACGGGGACTGTCCCTTAGATGCTTCTGCACAGTGCTGTGTACACTTTGTAAGGCCATAGACATTTTTAGCATTAGTGAAAGGGTTTTTATACATTTCTATTTTATTTAATAGAAAAGCAATACAGTTATGGTTAGGCATTGGCGATGTAAACGAGAAGAAAAAAAATCAGGCATCTGCTTCAAAAGCAATGATCACCACAAGAAAAACAACAATTATACAGGGTCTCTTGGCTCTGAACCAATTGCTACCATAACCAGTGAAAAGAACAAAAAGAACTCACAGTAAGTAAATCAATGTTACATCCATCCAAAGATCTTAGGGCCTATTTATTCTCAAATAATAGCTGTTACATCTGATAAAAAGATAAAGGGCATAATTCCTCATACAATGTAGCATACTTCAACAAGGGAGCCCACACATCCTGAAATTTACTTTCTGATTCTTTTAATTCCCAGGTATTTTTTCATATTTTTTGTAGCCAAAATCTGGAGCCACCTCAGCAACAGCGACATGAACTTTGTCCACTACAAGCACAATATAAAACTCGCAAAATATAATCTCTATAACAAGCCTGACACATCAAATTAGCACGCACAGCCAGAACTCTAATAACCACCACCCAAACTATGAGAAATATTTCAACGGATACTAGAACATTAGTACTTCTCTTACTGAAAAGCAGAATAAGCTAGACTGGTAAAGATCCCTTCACAAGATGAAGGTGAAAGGGAATAGACTCTGGAGTAACATGCGGAAATATTTCTTTATGGAAAGAGTGGTAGGTGCATGGAATAGTTTCCAAGTGGAAGTAGTAAAAATGAGGACTGTATCTGAATTCAAGAAAGCAAACAAATAAAGATTATCTCTAAAGGAAAAAAAGGGACTATAGTAGTTGGCATAGAAGGGCAGACTGGAAAGGCCGTATGGTCTTTATCTGCCATCATGCTTCTATGTTTCTAGAAGCTACACACTAACAGAGACTTCAAAGCCCAGATGTATTCCCTGCTTTAAATAAAGTAGATGGAAGACCAAATGATAGCCAACGTGGCTTAAAGGTAAGGTCAGAGAGGCTTTTATAACTAAGAGAGAATCTTTCAGAAAATGGAAAAAAGAGCCAAATGATAAAAACAGGAAAAAACATAAGTACTTGCAAGTTAAATGCAAGGCATTAAAAAGGCAGGCAAAGAGAACATTTTAAAAGAAGCTTGCCAAGAAAGCAAAAGTGCATAATAAAAGCTTTTTTCAAGTATATTCATAGCAAAGCACCTCTGAGGAAGTCAGTTGGACTATTAGATGATGAGAGAGGACAAGGCCATAGCGGAGAGACTGAATGCATGTTTTGCTTCAGTCTTTACTGGTGATTTATCAGAGGAATTGAAACAAATCTTGATAAATCTGGAAGATGTAATACAGCTAACTGATAAACTAAAGAACAGAAAATCACCTGGACTGGATGGCATACATCCCAGGATGCTGAAAGAATCTGTGATCTTTCACTAAAATCATCTGTAGTACCCAAAGATTGGAGAGTTACCAGTGTGACGCCAATTCTTAAAAAGATTTCCAGGATGATCTGCGAAACTATAGATTAGTGAGCCTGACATCAGTACTGGGAAAAATGGTAGAAACCATTATAAAAAACAAAATTGCTAAACACATAGATAGTCATGGTTTAATGACCGAAAGCCAACATGGATTTAGCCAAGGAAAGATTTGTCTCGCCTATCTCTTACATTTTTTTGAGGGTGTGAATAAACTGGAAGATAAAGATGAGCCGGTTGATATACTACTACTACTACTATTTAGCACTTATATAGCGCCGAGCATGCAGCGCTGTACAGGTATGGCATGCATATAAAAGAAATACATATAATAAACAGTCCCTGCTCATCAGAATCATGTTCATCCGAGCTTACAATCTAATACTCATCTGAGTTTACAATCTGATACAACAAGTTTACAATCTAATACAACAATACAAAGCAATAGTCAGTTCGGTACAAAGCATAATATGGTCTGTGTAATTCGGTCATGGGAGAATGATGGGAATTGGGTTAGGATAAGGGTGGAAGTCAGGATCTGAAGGCAAAAGTGAAGAGGTGGGTTTTCAACTTGGATTTGAAGAGGGCCAGTGAGGGTGCTTGGCGTAAAGACATAGGTAGGTTGTTCCAGGCTTGGGGTGCAGTGAGGTGAAAGGAGCGAAGGTGTGAGTTAGCTATGCGAGTGAAAGGCCTAAATAGAGGTAGTTTATTAGCGGAGCGAAGTTCCCGAGAGGGGATGTAGGGCAAGATAAGGGTTGAGAGGTATTGAGGGGCCGCAGAGTGAATGCACTTATAGGTCAGTATGAGAAGTTTGAACTGTATGCGGAATTGGATGGGGAGCCAATGAAGTGACTTGAGAAGAGGAGTACTTTGAGCATGGCGAGACTGGCAGAATATTAGTTGGGCATCATGATTTTGTATAGATTGAAGGGGAAAGAGATGATTTGCGGGGAGACCGACAAGGAGCAGGTTGCAGTAATCTAGGCTAGATGAAATTAAGGCGTGGATAAGCGTTTTGGTAGTGTGTTCAGAAAGGAAGGGGCGGATTTTGCTAATGTTGAAGAGGAAGAAGCGGCAGGTCTTAGCTACGAGCTGGATGTGTGTGGAGAAGGAGAGAGAGGTGTCAAAGGTAACCCCCAAATTGCGGGCTGAGGGAACGGGAAGGATCGTAAATCCATCCACTGAGACTGAGAAAGGGGAAAGAGGAGGGGCAGAGTTGGGGGGAAAGACAAGGAGTTCAGTCTTGGCCATGTTCAGTTTCAAGCGGCGATGGGACATCCAGGCAGCGATGTCGGAAAGGCAGGCTGAGATCTTGGTCTGGATTGCTGGAGAGATATTAGGTGTAGAGAGGTAGATTTGGGAGCTGTCGGCATAAAGCTGGTACTGAAAGCCATGGGAGGAGATAAGTGCACCAAGGGATTGTGTATAAAGGGAGAAAAGGAGGGGGCCCAAGACGGATCCCTGTGGAACACCAGCATGGAGCGGGGTAGGGGAGGAGGAAGAGCCCCCAGAGCATACACTAAAGGAGTGATGGGAGAGGTAGGAGGAAAACCAGGATAGCACAAAGTCCCTGAAGCCAAGCGAGGAGAGGGTGTTAAGAAGAAGATTGTGGTCAACAGTGTCAAAGGCTGCGGAGAGGTCGAGAAGGATGAGGACAGAATAGAGTCCCTTAGATTTAGCCAGGAGCAAGTTGTTGGAGACTTTTGCAAGGGCCGTTTCAGTGGAGTGTAGGGGCCGGAAGCCTGATTGTAGTGGGTCCAAGAGGTCATGGGAGGTGAGGAAGTCGAGGCAGAGGTGGTGGACTGCTCGTTCTAGTAGTTTAGAAATGAAGGGAAGGAGGGAGATGGGTCGATATAGTGTATCTCAATTTTCAGAAAGCCTTTGACAAAGTCCCTCATGCGAGATTCTTGTGGAAATTAAAAAGCTATGATATAGGAGACAACGTTGTGAATTAGGAACTGGTTGAAAGATAGAAAACATAGGGGCATGCTAACTAAACCATCTTAACGTTACCAGCATTAGGTGCAGCATCAATGTGAAGACTCCCAAATAAGGAAGTGGGCGTTCCGGCGCTAAGCTTAGTATCGCGCGATAGAGGGCGCCTCGGCCTTTCTGTGCGATAGTGTGTAGCGCTGCACGTTTGCGCACCGTAAGCCTCATCATGTAGAAGCGCTGGGGTCAATAGCTACAGAGGTGTAGTACACTGGTTAATACAATGCTTGTGGAGACAGCGGTCATGAGTTTGATCCCTCTGGGTGGCTACAATATGACATCCCAAGACAAACCTGTTTTTAATTCATGTAATGGACACATCTGAACAGGGTGTGCTGCCAATTGAAAAACCAGCGCTGTAGTGCAGTAACCTGATGCGCATATTAGGGCGCACCCTGATGCGCCGTAGTTTGCCACCCCCCAAGGCACCATCTAAGGTGCCCTATGAGCTGGTGCAAATGAAGGTGCAAGTAAAGATGACCAAAGGAGGGCAAGGTGACGCCTGAAAAGGTGGCCAGTGGCATTAAGGAGTCCCAAGTTGATAAGCACAAAATATATGGCCCCAACCCAGATGTAACCCTACCACTGCACAGAGTCCCAAGGAAACCCAAACAACAACCCCTGGAGGGTATCACATGATGGAGCCGATGGACATGTCAAATCTGCGTGCAGCTCATGTGGCAGTTGGAAAAGTGCTGAAACATATCGGTGGCAGCTGTACCAGTGCCTAGGGTGATGGTGATGTAAAGTGCCAACATGAGAGTGTGTGGCAGAGGATGTGAATACGTGTCCACCAGAGCAGGTAGAGGTGGCAGCATAACTGGAGGACAAAGGAGTAGCAGTGCCATGCAGAGCATGCACACGAGAGGCAATCATGAGGAGCCACAATGCAGAAAAGGGTCCCAGTGCAGGACATGGGGTAGTAGCCACACATTAGGGCAGGACGCCACACAGCTGGCAGACACAGATAGACGGACAGAAGGATGCTTTGCAACTGTGATGAGGCTAAAATGTACTGCCACACACATCTGCACAGATATGACTGTTACAGGAAGGAAAAATAGTTGTGCAGGACAGGCAGAAAAGCACAAGAACACACAGGAATCAAACCCATGACCACTGTCTGTGAAGTCAGTGTATCAACCATTGTGCTATGCTGCGATGATACCCAACAGAGCAATGGCTGGCCACAGAACACCTGTAGGTCACTGCACCAAATATCTGCTGTGCTTACTGGGGCAGGGTAAAAGCACAGCCAAGGCACTGTATAGGGCACCGTAGGTTACACAAATGAGGTGAGGGTAGTCTGTGTGCTAAACACTGATCTACGATATATGTCTGTCTGTCACAGCCACAAAAGGCAGTTGTGTAGCACATTCTGACTAAAGGAGGCCTTCTGTGGGATTGAACCCCTGACCACTAGCACATAAGTTAATGCCAAAACTGTTATGCCAAACCCACCAACATGAGGCAAGCAGCAAAGGCTGCATACAACAACACTGCATGCCACCACACAAAAAGCCTGCTGTGTGCCAGGAAAAGGCAACCCCAACAGTAATCATGATGTAATGCACATGTAGAAGAGCTGTGTACAGGGCATATCACAGTCTGTAATTGGGATGAGAGCCACATATACACAAATGCACACACACAATAATATGATAGGCAGTCGAAACAGCATGCATAAGAGCAAGGAAAAGGAACCCAAAGGGCGGCAGGGGATGCCCTATGTAGCAGGGCAAAATGGGAAATAGTGAAAAGGAGCATGCAGGAATTGAACCTGCAAACAGAAGCTGGGACAGATCAGCCCAACAACAACAATAACAGTCACCCAAGCATACCAGCCACAAGTACAGTACAAAGGAATTGTAATAGCCAATATGCGGCACATAGGCTGCATAAAGGGCACACTGTGCTGTACAAAGAAGTGATGGAAGGGTTAAAGGAGAGCTGACGAAGCTGCAGCCAGTTCAAGGTCAGGGTAGCACAACACCAGGAAAAGGAAAAGCATGCGGGAATCAAGCCTGCAACCTATGGTGTTCCAATGCATGTCTGTAACCACTATCCCGAACCACCACTCCAGGGATCATGGAAAAATGTTCCATAAAGGGGATGTGTGTATGGGAACCCCCTAATACCCAGACATGGCAGACAGCTGCCACTGTACAAGGATGTGAGTACAGGTGGGCCATGTACATCACCAGTAAAGCAAGAAATACGTGTGTCAGTGTGTTGAAGCAGCAGAGACAAAAGTGTGTTGAACACATATATTTTATTGTTGCAAGTTATTGGACATATCGTATATACTGTGAGTCATGATATGAAGCTAGCTCTTTCACAGGGAACAAACTGAAAGCACATTGAGTATGCCAGCTACCCACATGTTGCGTATAAGTCCCTGGCCCCACCACAGATGATGAACAGTACAGATAATATGCAGTAGGTGCATGTTGTGTACCATGCCTTAGCCCCACACCTCCCACATTCTGCTGCATGCCCCAAATGCCTCATTCACATATGTGTGCATGTAGACATTAGGTAGGGCATGATGACAGCGCCACACACACCAATCATGAAGGTGTAACCAAAACATATCTGCCTTCCAAAAACAGGTGGCACAAACCTCTAAAGGCATACATATCAACATCTCAGCAACTGCACACACACACACATATATCTACATCACAAATGCTGCATAAAGTGTCATATAGCACATTAAGTGCCACCTACATCCAAAAAAGCACTGTGCAAATGCAAAATGAGGATATGGTAACAGGTACAAGAGGAACATGATCCCAGAGAATAAAGGAAACGCAAACAATCACACATACAGAGATAGCACTATGCATACGGTCTGCTGCAATGGTTGTGAATACAGTATGCATATACATATGACAAGGCACATGGAATGCATCCATGAAGGACGAACACACACACCCACACTGCCACACTGCCAAATTACTGGTACAATGTGAGTCACGGAATGTCAGGAGATAAAGAGGACTGAGCAGGCATGCAGTGCTATGTCTGTAAATCAATGTAGAGCGTTTCATCTGTACACTACGCAAACACACAAACCTGTACATAGAGGTTGAAAGAAAGGTCAAACATGGCCCCGTAACCGGCACAGAAGCCACACTGCCACATGCCCTGGTGTACCAATATATTCAGCCACATGCACATGCACCGTGTACGTACAACAATGACACAGTGATGCCCCACATGCACTGTAGCACACATGGTGAGGGCAAATATGGACCAAAGACGTTAGCCCACATCAAAGTGGTTGGTGGTAAATACCGTGTCATGTACAAATGCAGGGTAGGCCCATAAATACCCGAGGACCAATACAATGTCACCCCTGTGCCACACGCATGGCTGTATGCTCCTGGTGAACTAAACAGATGAGGATATCCTGCGGTGCAGGACACACACATAGCCAACATACACCAACACAATGTCAGATGGATGTATAACATACAGCAAGTATGTCAGTCCCTGCTGCACACGTAGGGGTCTTTACACAGTGTCCATAGTGCAAATAGCCTCTGTGAACCAACATGTCCTGTGAAGACTGTCTGTGAATTTCTGGGTCTGCACACACAAGAGTGACATCCCAATCTGCCACAGTACACATAAGGTCATGTATGTCCCCTGCAATGAACACCACACCCAGCCAGAGCATGGCAGCAACTTTGTATAGGACAGGCTGTCTATGCTCAAAGTAGCAGTCTAACATCAATGTCCATCATAGGCATGTGTGCCACACGCAGAGGTCAGCCATCCTATGCCTCCAACTTCCAGGAATAGCTGCATGGTCCTGGTGTGTTCTCAGACACATGGGTGATGGTACCTGCAGATCCATTGCAGTCGATGTGCAGTGTGTGTGCTCTGCCCTGTATCAGAAGAAGGAGAAACACTGTCATGGTATGTTGTACAGAACATCAGGGGACATTGCAGGTAGGCAGACATCAATATGTATAGAATGCAACACTGGACATGCAAACATGAAATCAGCACAACACATAACACAGTGCATGTTGGGGAAATGTGGATATTGAACCATACATGAAGGTTCCCCATTGATATGGTCATGTCCATGCACATGTTACACAGGCATCTCACAGCCCGACCCCATGTCCATCACCGTTGGTGCATAGTGACCCCACTGGAAAACCCCCTGTAAAACACAACAAAACGCTAACATAGAAAGGCTGATGTCTGACCCAAAAGATCCAAGATACAACCTTAAGTCTGTCTGCAGCAGGTGTCTGCTAGGGACTGTCAGAGGCAGGAAAAGGCAACACCACGTCCCAGTAAATACCGAAGATGTCAGAAGATTGTGTAGAATCACCATATCCCCATCTCCAGCTGCTGTTGGCGCATGTCCAAATTATGGCATCATCTGTGATACAGAAATGCTGATGGATAGTGCTCTGACAGCACACAAGAGATAGGTCACATCACAACATAAAACAGATGTGCACAATGTATACAAGGTCAACAGCAGTAGGTTACAGATAGCAGAGTC
This sequence comes from Ichthyophis bannanicus, assembly GCA_033557465.1. NCBI lineage: Eukaryota > Metazoa > Chordata > Amphibia > Gymnophiona > Ichthyophiidae > Ichthyophis > Ichthyophis bannanicus. The sequence continues at coordinate 1,797,256,899 of CM066032.1, read as the reverse complement.
CACAACCCTACACTGGTGTGAAAACACCACCCACCACCTGATAATACAAACTGTATGCACACTGTGGCAGTATACACCCACTCCAGAAACACACACACACACACACACACACACACACACAGTATGTTCAGGTGAATATGCCACCAGTAGCATACAGCCTGTCTGTGCACAATATGAGATCAGCGGATATAAACATGACCAAACCAACACTACACAGCATTTGGTTAAGGTTACAATGTCCCAGATGTGTGTACATGCGGGCCACTACCACAACACCTAGGACATGTGGATACATGCAGCTCACTTGGATGTGTTCCTGAAACAGTGCTGGAGCAGATGAGCTGGGTCGGAACACATGTACCTGTGTGTGACAACAGTAACATATGGGGTATGGGGTTGCCCACCAAAGAGGTGAACCACAACATATGTACATTGGACAGATGACCCCAGACATGATCTGTGACAGATCGTCCCCACACACCATTTACCCGTATGTCCACCTACCCCATTATCTTGCACGTTGAGTGGGGTACAGACAGCTGCGATTGCACCACAGCACAAGGGAGGTCACACAACATATCCTGTCAATGGATAAACACACCAGAAACATACATATGTCATGTTTGAGCTGTGTAACACACACAACACCATCACGTCATCACCCCTCATGCATCTAAAACCCACCCCAGTCTGGTATCTGTCCATTGCACTGTACATAATAGCCCCTGCTGAAGCCCCCAAAGACGTGTTATTCTTAAAAGTAAAGGGCCTGGACTCCATACGGCCCATGTCACCACCTCTCTGCTGCCTCAGACACTGTTGTCAAACCCGCCACCCTGATATACAGTCCTCGCATGTCCATACTGCCTCTGTACTAAACACCTGCACCTCATATCTCACCCGTCACACCTCCAGTGTGTGTATTGTGATGGTCCCACCTCCCCTGCATGCCTGCACCCATATGCTGGAACACAGGGATATTTCCTGTGTCTGTGTATTCCAGATTTCTATCCCAAATGCCATGTTGGGCCTACCTGATCCCCTGCCGTTCACCTCCAACCGTATGCTGATGAGTGCAAAATATATCCCACCATCCCTGAACAGTGCCTGCCAATCCAGACCCTGAGCTATGTTTGTGTGTCTGACAATGCTGGTTTGATGTCTCCACACAGTCTGAAACTGAACCTGGCCGCGACCCAACATCTAATCTCTCTCCGGAAACCCTGCCCCCATATTAAGTATCTGTGTATAGGTTGCAACATATTGCCCCACATAGATACGCAATGTAGGGGTTGTCCTTGACCCCTCCCTCACCTCCCCCACACATACGCATCATGTAGCTAAGACATGCATTGTCATTCCAGATAACATGAGTATATTTATTTATTTATTTATTTAACAGTATTTCTAAACCGCCTTATCTTAATAATCAAGTATATACCCGCCTTATCTTAATAATCAAGTATATACCCCCACCCACCCTGAACACACAAATAAAATGTGAGTGCACCCCTGAGTCACCATCCATTCTGCTAACTGTAACCTACCCCTTGCTGTTATCCCCTTCAATCAGCTGTGTCTGCCTCAAACCAACCAACACTCCACTGCCTGGCTCATCACCTGCCAGCCTCACCATGACCATCATACCTCAACTGTCAAATCACCTCACTGGCTCACAATCCGTTTTTGCACTCAGGTGTAGGTTACCTCACTGAGTTAATGATGCGGTAACTGTGTGCGTGCTCTGTATCTTCCCTTCTGAACATTAACTCCTGCCAATACCAATTCCACTGAGCATGTACATATTGTTGCAAGTCGTATACAGTGCTGTACTCAAACATGTAACCCACAGTCCTTGCTAATCAGTGCATGTTATGGAAGCAATGCGTCCATATCCCCCATTGTGACATCCACACGTCTAGGCAACTGGTGCCACCTACATCCCACTTCCCTACTGCTGACCCCTCACCACACTCCGTCTACCTTGCTGCACCTACAGTTGGAACCAACAACCTGTGTGTGATCGCCAGCCACCGTCTCCAAACACCGACCATGTACCTGTGAAAGGCAGCGTACCCACCTATGGCAAGTAAGCCATTCTCATCTGATCCCCGTGCACCCACAGTTATCCCCTACACACCCCTATGTTCTCTATGCACTATCCTGAATGCTCTGATGGGCAGGGAATGTCCCCCATATGTCTGTGTAGTGTTGCGTATGACTGGTTCCTCTACACAAATGGTCAATGGTAGTATTAGTACATATGTCTTTATACTAATGTAATATCCAACAGATGCAGTAATTACATGAAAACACCTCTGCAATCAGCTGGCGCCTGCAATCGCCACGGCCACGTACAGGACGGCACATAGGATCATCATCCAGATCCTCATTAATTTGGACTGGGAGATTGTGCCTGAGAGTAATGTTATGCAGTATGCAACAGGCCAGAACTATCTTTGCCACAGTCATGGGTGTGTATTGTAAGGCCCCGCCGGTCCTATCCAGACTCCTGAAGCGACTTTTCAAAACGCCAAAGGTGCGCTCAATGACTGAGAGGCTGGAGGCATGGGCCTCATTGTACCTCCTCTCTGCACGTGTCTGCAGCAGATGCACAGGGGTAAGAACAGGTAAATGTAGATTGATTACACAGGTACACTACCAAAAAACTGCCTCCAGTTTTGCAACTGATTCTTATAGATTTTGGGGTGCTGAATCCAGGAAAAATATCCAAAATGTTCCATCACGTCACGTTTTCTTGCAAAATTAGATTTCTTACCCATATAAGGAATGTTCACATAATTTCTTTTTAGCCGACTGCAGTTCATTTTCTTGGCCCAAAATAGAGGTTGTAATGGTTAACTAACTGGAAACACTCCCTCATGATATTTTAGAGTGTTTTGTATTCATTTTATACATTAACAGGACAATTGGGAGGCGGGGGGCTAAATCCAGTACTCGCGCTGGTGCATGTTCTTTCCTGTTCGCCTCGCCTCGTTCGCTCGCTCAAACACGGTGGTTGCGACATGAACGTTCCTGTCAAATTTCAGTTTCTTGCAAGTTCATTATTACCTTTTGTTTGCTCAGTCGTAATCCAGCTTTATTCCGAAGTGGTTCACTACAGTTGTAGCTTGCAGTGCTGTGTATTTGTGATGGCTCACAGAGCCAGAGGTTGCGTCAACTCTCCGGACAGTTTTTGTTTTATTTGTGGGGAATATACCGTGAAAAAGCGGCAGAGGAACATTTCTGCATTTATTAAAAAAGTATATTTCGCCTATTTCGGTTTGAAGTTAGGCGATCAAGACAAACCGTGGGCTCCTCACAAAGTGTGCAAGACATGTGAGGAAGATCTACGCTTATGGATGAAAGGTAAAAAACAAGCATTTCGTTTCGGAATACCTATGATGTGGCGTGAACAAAGAGACCACAGCAGTGACTGCTATTTTTGCTCTTGCATTGTGAAGGGATACAACTTAAAAAATAAGAACGTAATAAGTTACCCCAACCTTCCCTCAGCAATTAGGCCTATGCCTCATAGCAACGAAGTACCTGTGCCTGAACCACCAAAATCTTTGGATCATATTTGTGTGGACGGTTCTGATCATGATGAGACTCATCAGATGGCTTTTCCCGATGAGTCCAGTACTTCCGAGTTTGAAACTGAACCAGATCCGAAACCTGAACTTTTCTCTCAAGCTGAATTGAATGATTTAGTCCGGGATTTAGGACTCCCAAAAGATGCTGCCCAACTGCTAGGTTCTCGGCTTAAACAGAAAAATCTATTGTCACCAGGAACAAATTTTTATTGGTACCGCAACCGCGAGACACAATTTTTGAAGTATTTCAGCAAAGAGGAAGATTTGGTATTTTGCAACGATATATACGGAGTGATGGAAAAGTTTAAACTCAAGTATGATCCTGCTGAATGGCGGCTGTTCATTGATTCGTCAAAAGACAGCATAAAAGGTGTTCTTCTTCATAATGGCAACACATTCGCTTCAGTTCCTATTGCTCACTCTGTTATTCTCCAAGAAAAATACGAGAATTTGGCCCTGATTCTTCAGAAGATTCGTTATGATGAGCATAAGTGGATGATTTGTGGAGACTTTAAAATTCTATCCATGCTATTAGGGCAGCAATACGGTTTGACCAAGTATCCCTGCTTCCTTTGCTTGTGGGATAGCCGGGCCCACGACCTACACTGGGTGGAAAAATACTGGCCAATTCGGGAGTATTTGAGACCCGGTGAGAAAAATGATCTTCATGAGAGCTTGGTACCTCGTGATAAAATTCTATTACCACCTCTCCACATTAAGTTGGGTCTCATTAAGCAATTCATCAAGTCCCTTCCAAAAGATGGTGAGTGCTTTCGGTACCTTTGCTCAAAGTTCCCCTGACTTTCTGAAGCAAAGCTAAAGGAAGGAGTGTTTGTTGGCCCTGATATAAGGAAACTCATTTCAGATGGAGCATTCGCTGAAACGATGTCTGAGAAGGAAAAAGAAGCCTGGGATTCCTTCAAGGATGTTGTTCTCAAATTCTTGGGGAACAGGCGGGATGAGAACTATAAGGATATTGTTGCCAGGATGCTCAATGCCTTCAAAGAACAAGGCTGTAACATGAGCCTGAAAGTCCATTTCTTGCACTCCCATGTGAACTACTTTCCCGAAAACATGGGGGCGTACAGTGAAGAACAAGGTGAAAGGTTTCACCAGGACATCAAGGACGCAGAGAGAAGGCACCAAGGAAGATGGAACACCACTATGATGGCTGATTTCTGCTGGTTGCTGCTGCGGGAAACCCCAGATGAAAAATACGCCAAGCAGCGCACCAAGAGAAGCATTCGGGGGAAGAAGAAATGGGCCCACCAGGAGATTGATTGACCCAAGAATGACTTTAAAATCTAAACTGTGTTGACAAATATCGTGTTTTTACTAAACTTTGAAATAAAAATTTGCTAGTTATTACCACAGTGTCGGATCTCATTTATTAGAATTTTATTTTCACACCATCGGGTGTTTGTCTTCATGTATTGCAATGGTGCGGTTTGCGTTTTCTATTCTTACATACATACCTGTACAACATTTTTTGCACATTTCTTTGCTTTGCTTTGTGTCTAACCTCGCTCTTATATGCTCAATGTTTGTGCACATGTATGTGGCTGTTTTAAGTGCAGACAATTTTGCTACCATCACAGTGTGTTTTGTTGACATTACTCTATTCTTATGTGCTGCCTTGTTACAATTTTCTTTATTCTTATTTGAATAACTACTAAACAATTAGTATAAAGAATTCATCCAAAAAACTTTTATCTCGATCGCACTCAATCTGAAACGTTCACCTCAAACTGCTAACCCAATGTAGCAAAAAATCTGTACGTGATGGAGCAAAATGGTTACCAGATTTGGATTCAGCGCACCAAAATCGTAAAAATCAATCGAAACATTAGAGGCAGTTTAAAAAAAAGTTTTTTAGTGTACCTGTGTTATTTACTCCTTTAAAAAGTAGAAAGACTAGGGGACATTCAATGAAGCTAGAATGTAGAAATTTAAGATTAATCAGAGAAATCTTTTTTCACTGAATGTGTAATAAAACTCTGCAATTTGTTACCAGAGGATTTTTTAAAAGCTGTTAGTATAGCTTGATTTAAAAAATAAGTTTTAACAAGTTAGTGGAGAAAAAAGTCCATAAACCACTTTTAAAGACGATGGGGGAAATCCATTGCTTACACATTGGACAAGCAGCATGCGATCTGCATACCTTTTGGGAACCTGACAGGTACTTGTGACCTGGATTGGCCATTTATGGATACTGGGCTTGATGGACCCATGGCCTACCCCAGTATAGAAGCATAGAAACATGATGACAGAAAAAGACCACATGGCCTAGCTAGTCTGCCCTTCCATATCAATCACTACAGCAGTCCCCTTTTTCCCTTTTGAGATCCTCTGGGTTTGTCCCTTGCTTCTTTGAATCCAGATACTGTCCTCATCTCTACCACCTCCACTGGGAGACTATTCCACACATCTACCACTCTTTCCATTAAAAAAACATTTCCACATATTACTTCTGAGTTTATCCCCTTTCACTCTCATCCTATGTCCCCTCATAGCAGACCTTGCCTTCAATTGGAAGAGACCTTCCTGTGCATTTATGCCATTGAGGTATTTAAATGTCTCCATCATATTGCCCCTATCCTGCCTTCCCTTTAAAGTATACATATTAAAATCATTAAGCCTGTCCTCATATGCTTCATAACGAAAACAACTAACCATTTTTATAGTCACCCTCTGTACAGACCCCAACCTGCTTATATTCTTTTGAAGATGCGGTCTCCAGAATTGCAAACAATACTCCAAATTAGGTTGCACTAGAGACTTATACAGAGGCACTATCACCTCCTTTTTCTGCTGGTCATTCCTCTCTCTATATACCCAAGCATCATTCTGACTTTCACAGTTGCGTTTTCTATTTATTTAGCTACTTTAAGATCATCAGACACAATTATTTATTTATTTGTTTGTTTTTCTATACAGCGCTATTACAGATCAGTGCAGTTTACATAAAACATGGGTTACCACGCTATTACAGAACAATGTGGTTTACAGAAATATATGAACTAGGTTTGCCTATAACTATTTAACATGGTTTACATCTCACATGTGAACAGAAAACAATTTTACATCGAGCAAGTTATATATAACAAATGTGCAGCAGGTTGGTACACCTAGGAACATTCTTACATTGCAACTTATTTACATTATTTACATTAAAACAGGATTAAATTGGTGTTTGGCTGTATCGGGTGTATGTATGGCTGATCTAGGGTATGCCCAAGTCCTGCTCCTCTTTTGTGAACAGAAGTACTCACCCCCTACACTGTAAAACTCCTTTGGATTTTTGTAGCCCAAAAGCATGACCCTACATTTTTTAGCAGTAAAGTTCAGCTGCCAAATTCTAGACCATTCTTCAAGTTTAGCTAGATCCCTACTCATGTTATTGACTCCTTCCTGGATGTCTACTCTATTGCAGATTTTGATATCATCTGCAAACAAGCAAACCTTACCCAACAAAGATGTTAAACAGAATCATATCAAGGACAGATCCCTGTGGCACACTACTGGTAACCTCCTTCTCCTCAGAATGAGCTCTATTTACCTGTACCCTTTGTTGCCTCCCACTCAACCAATTTCTAACCCAATCAGTCACTTTAGAGTCCATCCCTAGGGTGCTCAGTTTGTTTATAAATCGCCTGTGCGGAACCGTGTCAAAGACTTTACTGAAATCTAAATACACCACTTCTAGGGCTCTCCCTTGGTCTAACTCCCTGGTCATCCAGTTAAAGAAATCTATCAGATTCATCTGACAAGACCTGCCTCTGGTGAATCCATGCCGCCTCGGATTCTGCAATCCATTGGACTCCAGAAACCTCAATATTTTCTCCTTCAGTAGCCTTTCCAATAATTAACTAACCACAAAGGTTAGACTAACCAGCCTGTAGTTCTCAATGTCATCCATACGTCCGCTTTTGTGTAAAGGGACCACATGTGCCTTTCTACAGTCCTCTGGCACCACTTCCGACTCCAAAGAGACATTGAAAAGGTCAGATAGTTGAGCCACTAGAACATCCCCAAGTTCCTTCAGTATTCTTGAATGTATCCCATCCAGACCAATGGCTTTGTGTACTTTTAGCTTAGCTAGTTCCTCACCGACAGTCTTCTGAAAATTGTTAGAGATCTCCATCACTTCAGTTCCTATTTGTTGGTGTTTTCTGTGAACCCAGAACAGAAATATTTGTTAAGAAATTTTACTTTTACTTCATCAGTTTCTGCATATTCCTCCCCTGCACCCTTCAGTCTGACAATACCACTTTTGCCCTTCCTCCTCTCACTAACATATCTGAAAAATGTATTATCCTCCCATTTTATTGCATTGGCTATTTCTTCTTCTTTTTGTACCTTTGCTTTCCTGACTACTTTGCTAGCTTCTCTAAGTTTTTCCAAATATAGATGTCTGTCTTCCTCTCTCTGTGATCTCTTGTATTTCCTGAAGGCCTCCCTCTTTTTCAGCTATTTCTTTTGAGAACCATAGTGGCCTCCTTTTATTTTTACATTTATTTACCTTTCTAACAAAAAAGGTTTGTTGCCTTTAAAATATCCCCTTTCAGTTTTGTCCACTGTTTTTCTCCATTCCCTAGCTGTTTCCATGCCGCTAACGACTCTTTGAGGTATATCTTATGTTCTTATGCCCCTCAAGATGGTCACGCACACAGAGCAAAGAGACAGGCCCTTGCCAAATGTAGAATAAGTAAACAGATTTGAAAATGGGCAAAAAATGAAAAAGAGACGCTTTGAAGCTAGAGTCAGTGCAACACTCAAGAAAGCAAATCATATATCCTGTTATACTGTGTAAAATGCAAACACATGAAGAGATGCACATTCCAAACATATTCATCAAACAGGTGAAAGTAAAATGTTTTGTTCTACCTTTGTTAGTATTTTTCCAACTGCATTGATCCGATTTATTTTTACCATGTTCTTAATCAGCTTTTCCCCCTCCCCCAGTCTGTTTTGCCATTCCCCCCTCCACACATATAAGAACATGAGATGTGCCATACTGGGTCAGACCGAGGTCCATCAAGCCCAGTATCCTGTTTCCATCAGCAACCAATCCAGGTCACAAGTAGCAGTCAGTTTCCCAAGAAGATACACAGATTCCATGCTGCTTATGCCGGGGTAAGCAGCACATTTCCCTGGTTTACTTTAAGAATGGTTTGGGGCCTTTTCCTTCCGAAACGTGTCAAAACCTTTTTTTTTTCAAAACCTCCTTTTTATTTATTAGGTTATAAGACTTTATCATTTTAGTCAAAGCAGTTTACATTATAACTTAAATTTGGTATATACATTAAACAGGAGCACTTATAAGTTGGATTTTTCTGAAGCAATGGAAAGTTAAGTGATTTACCCAAGGTCACAAGGGACACCCTATTTTTACCCTGTTTTTTCAGATTCAAAGCCAGTGCTCTAACCATTAGGCTACTCCGCCACTCCAGAGTTCAAATCCTCATTCTCCACCTACTCTCCCACTTATACCACCAGTCAGGACTGGTGTTATCATTAGATGAACTAGGCAGTTGCCTAGAGCTGTGGCTCTCCAAAAACACTTATTGCCACTGCTGACGTCTCACACCCGGGACGTGCAACGGCAGCACCAAAGCACCAGAGCTACCTTCAGCTCCAGTGCTGTGGTTCCATTCCTGCTTCTGCCCCCCTCTGGTTTGCATGGTGGCAGAAGAGGCTTGGAAGGAGCGGAAGCAGGAACGGCACTACAGAGCTGGAGCATTGGCACCATGGCATGTCACAGTCAGGAGCGGCAATCAGAGCGGAGGCTGGAGCAGGAGGGGTGCAAGGGATAAGTTCACCTAGGGTGCTTCATACCCTGCCAACACCCCCATCCTTCCACCAGGCCACACACCTCCCCCCTCCTAATTCCCAACTCTATTCTCTTTCCTTCAAAGCAACTTTTTCTCCTTTCCCTACTCTAATCCCTAACCCAGATCCTTCTCACCCCCAAAGAATCTCTGAGTCCCGCTTTCTTCTCCCCAGGCCTCCCTTTCTCTCCCAAGTCACTGTTCTGGCCTCTCATCTCAAGCAACTTTCTCTCCCTGCCACTGTGTAACGGTTTAATTATGCATATAAGATCTTTTGAAAATTGTCTTCTTTGCTGTAGAACTGGCATATTAATTTTTGTAAACTGCTTCATATTTCATAGAAGCTGCATATTAATGCAACTATAAGCATAAACCGTACTGTACTGTATATGAGGTCGCGAAAACAACAGAATCCTTGTTAGCTCCTTCTTTCTACTGGTTAGGCCTTTTCCTATGCACCCTAGCATTCCTCTGTCTCTGTTTTCCTACCTTGGGATCATCAGCTCTGATCTCTCTGAGGTATATTTCCTGCTTGGTGCATACAGGCCTCCCCCCCCCCCCTCTCTGTTACATGATGCCCCCATTGAAATGTAGCTTCCAAGTACTGAGCGTTTCCTCAAGCTTACTCAGTTTGCTCTTTCTTCTGCCTGTTCCATCAGCAGAGCCCACACTGTTGCATACCCCTTAATAACATCTCCCTATGAAACACAGTAAGTCTAATTTGACAGGGCTTGAGAGCCTACCTTAGGGAGTTTGAGCCGCCACTACTTTTAAATTGGAGTCGGGCTGCCGCTGTCACCACAAGATGAGAAAGATGAGTTTGAGGGACAGCAGCGGCCCAACTTTATTTTTAAAGCAGCGGCTTTGTGCCGCCATTTTGAAATAGTGTCAGGCTGCCCACCAGTGTCTGCCGCCCTAGTCCACCTAGTAGACGGGCTGGCCCTGCCATGATGTAATTCTAGGGATGTGCATTCATTTGAAACAAATTGGGAAGTGTCAACAATATCTGCCAATAATGTGCACTATCGACAAGAGCCCGGAACTGATGACAACCCCCCCCCCCAAAAAAAAAAAGACAAAGTGAGACAAACGTTTCAACGCTTTCAACTGAAAGCAAAACAATACAACATTGTTTGGCCTGTGCACTCCTAATTCAATGATCACGCCATCATAGTAATTGTTCAGACTTTGTTGATAGATCCCACTTTGGCAAAAGCCACAGTGCACCCGATTCTGAAGTCCTCATTTAGAACAATTTCCCAAGACTAAAATTTACAGAAGAGCATGCAGCCTGTCTTTGCATGAAAAACTCTACATAAAACCAGCAAAATCTATAAGCATGTGTTTTCTTCCCCATCCACTGCAAGATTTTATTAAGAAATAAATTTGCGGCGTTGTATTTTTGGCACCTTTAAAGAACAATGAATCAGATAACTTTAAAATGTGTTTTCCTTTGCAATGTCAAAACTTTGTTTCAATCAGCTGTGGCAGAATAATCATTGGACTGCGAGTGTGAAGGTTTAACACCTTGAATAACTCAATCTCCTTTCATATGGGTTTTGTTTATCTTCCAAAACACATATCATTTAAAATATGGGGAAGGACATGCTGTGGCAAATTACAACAGATATTAAAAACTTTTTTTTGGTTAATAACTAGACATAAAAAATGCGGGCACTACTGACCCTTTTACAAACGTGTAAATTAGTAGTCTAATGGCAAAATTCAGAGAGGCACAAAATATCTTTTTCTTGATGAAAAGTAATTTGAGAACGTAGTTCCCCACTGTGAACTACCATACCTTATTAAATAGCATTTTTTCGATAGCACTGTCTGCAGAAGACACACGCAAATAAACACAGAAAACTGCACTTGGAACTATTCTTGTATCTTCTTATTTTGCTGATGGAGTAGAAATAAAAGCATTACAGTGATTTCCAAAAGGGCATAAACCAATTTGTTAAAATGAAGATGCCCAAGTGTGTTATTATAGCAGTCAATTATTCAATTCAGAAGCTATCGATGTAATTAATAAAATCTGACACCTCTGCATGGTGTATTTTAGCCCTAGGAATCTGAGTAGAAATTCAGGAATGATCTTAACCAGGATAGATTCCGCTATAAGTCTAATTGTAAAGATGTTGTGAAGGGCAGTGCGATGATTTTCATTGCCTGCTGTCATGCAAGAGTTCACAGACCTCAGAAGGGTGATGTTCCACTCGGCATCTAACAGTAGCACCTACTGGCCAAACTCAAGATACACGATTACCTGGTTCTTGAAGAAGCTGAAGTCGTTAAGCTGGATTGAGATGTTCCAGGAATGTTTTCCCTAGTACACTGTGCTCTGCATAGAAGCTTAAGAGGTTGGTTTACTAAACCAAGTTAGCTGGGGCAGATGCAGATAGGACAGAGATTTCCTGCACTATCTGTGGACCGCGCATTAGCTGCGCGAGAGGGCGGGATGTGGGCAGAGAGTCGGAGCTTCTGCAACATGCAGTTACCGTGAGCATTGACAGCACATGGAAACCGTGTGCTTAACAGACATCACAGGTGCTACTAACGCCAACACAAAGGGCGGCATTAGCTGCATCTGCAATGCTGCTGTCTCACTTTTTCAGTGTGTTACCTGTTGGAGAAATGGCTTTTGCTGCTGACACAGCGCAATTTGCACTAAAGTGCCGTGTGAGCTGAAGATGCCTAATGAGACTTAGTAAACCGATTTCTAAGTGTACTGAGGCTCCTGCCAAGTTTATTACAGATTTGCTATACCACCCTTCATAAAATGTAGTACAGCAGAGTGATAAACAATTTAAAAAATGTGTCTTAAAGCAATATTTGCATAGTTAATAAAGGACAGTATGAGGGAGGAGTGACCTAGTGGTTGGGGCAAGTTACCTCAGGCCGGAAGGTCGGGGGTTCAAATCCCACTAGAGGATGGCAACCTTGGGCCGGAAGGACTGGGGTTTCTAGTCCCACAGGTGCTCCTTGTGGTCTTGGGCAAGCCACTTAACCCTCCATTGCCCATGTTCCCTGTAAAATAGCTATCTCCAAGTTATAATGCCCTGTTCAATGTAATTTCAGTTTGTTCAATGTAAACCAACTTGATATCATGAAAGGCGGTATATAAGTAATGTTAAATAAATAAAGACCAGTCCTAGTTTAGGAGAAGCAGATTAAAATGGAGGAAGGAAAGGATGAAATGGAGGCATTTCATTGATTATGCCAGGGGAAATACTCAAGTAACCACATTAGGAGGCACAGTTAAATGGCCTGGGATCCAAGAGGCCCCCAAATGCTTGGGCAAAGAACCAAAGGGGAGATATTCAAGGTTTTTAACATGGTTAATGCCTCTGGATCTCCTCAAGTGCCGCTGCTATGTGCCCCAATGCTACCAGGGCATTCCGGTGACGGCATCCAGAGAAAATCAGGCCCGTAAAGGCTGCTCTACTTTCACTGCCAAAACTGAATATCACCTCTGCCCGCTGAGCTTTGCCACTGTCCTGTTGACCCAGATATCCAATGCTGGTGGCCAGATCTGCCTCCGGCACTGAATATCTGGGTCTTAGTTTCAGTGGTGATAGACAGACGCTTTAAATCGGCCAGGCGTCGTTGACGGCTATTGGGCACAAAGCTTTTAAGTTTTTCTCAAATTTTGAGTGTTTTTTTTCCACAAATTGGATGAGAGTGTGTTCCATAAATAAGGAGCATTATAAAAGAAGGGGACAGGTAACATTGATTCTCATATTAGGACCTGCTAGGATGAGGTGAAATTATTGGCAATAAATGATTGGCAAGATTGGGTGTAAGTATGCAAGTAAGAGACTTTAAATGGGATGCAAAATATAACTGAGAGCCAATGCCGACAAATGACTAGTGAGGACCATTGTCATCCTTCTTCATGTTGCCTTTTGCTTATTTGCATTCCTCACACCTCCTCCTCATCTCCTTCTGCTCACTATCCCCTATCTTTCTCCTTCGCAAATCACAGTTCATTCACTGGAAGGGATAGGACTGAGTCAGATCCTTAAGCCCGTAGGAATTAGGCATGTGCATCTCAAGGATTCGCAGGCTTTTTTTGTCAGAATATACCCATTCAGTTCGTCTTTGGGAGCCAAAGCATTTATGCGTTCATCCCTTTTGCCCCCATTAAAGTCTACGGGAGACGTTATTTAACAGCGGAGCAGTGAGGCTCACCATTTTTGTTCAACCAAACCTGTTTGAAACTTCATGGACTGCATCTGCAAGAGCACTAGAGGCCCTCAAGAATATAACCCACATGGGTACCAGATGAGGGAGAAAGAGTATGGACAGTGGCAAGATGACTACCAGAAGCGGTAACACAGATTGCAATGAGTGGATCAATTTAGTAGAAAAGGGCAGAACAGCACTACAATTTGTGGAAGCACGTCAAGCCACAAGGCCCTAAATTATGCCAGGACTGCGACATCTCGATAGCCTGAAAAGCACTAAAACATACCAAGAGGATCAGCACAGCACAGCACCCAGATCTGCTTCAAGGCTCTAAACTATGCAAAGAGGACCAGCACAGTACCTGGATTAGCTACAGTGCTGGATGCAAGCGAGTCGAACACAGTGTCAAGGAGAAAAACACCAGAATGGCATTGATTATAGCGGCAACAGTCACAAGCAACTATTCTGTGAATCACATTGAGAGGAAGAAGATCTTCACGTACTAAGAATTGCATACAGAAACCAATAAAATGTGGCAGAAGGATAGTGAAATATTTCTGATCATGTTGGGTGCCACAGGCTTGATTAAGAAGAATTTTCAAGCCCACCTTGACAAATGACCCATACAAGATACATGTTATGAACGCTAGAAGGAGGCTCTCTTTAGCTCAATGCAAGTACTGCACTGAGTATTAACAATATATTTGAGAGACTGAGAGTATATTCCACTTATCTTGGCTTAGGAGTGAGGTTCCTTACTGTCATGATACACACAAAACTAACTCATTTGGAGAAATTGCCCCCCTCCTAAATTATGCCAAGAGAACCAGCACAGCAACCAGATCAGCTGCAACACCTCAAACTTCCCATGGGGACCAGCACAGCATCAACAGGCTGCAAGGCCTTAAAAAATGCCAAACTTCCAGCACAGTACAACACCCAGATTGGCCTCAAGGCCCTAAATTATGCCAGGTAAATCAGCACTAAAAAAGTCAAAACCATAAACCAAACCTGTGAATCCGTTTATCAATCAAAACATGTTTCAAACAAACCAACAAATTGACAAAGAATTTTTCTGTCGGGATCTGCCGACCTGAGACGGGGAGGAGAAAAATTCCCCTCTCCGTGTCGACAGAAACCTTTTATAGAAGAATTTTCTCAAAGCATTAATAGAAAGTTTATAATAGTGAAAAACACTTATCTGACACTGAAAGAAAAGGGCAATCACATAACAGCAAAATAGCGACATGCATGTTTCGAGCCCAAAAAGAGAGCCCTGTATCAAGCTGAGTCCATCATTTTTCGCGCGAAAAATGATGGACTCAGCTTGATACAGGGCTCATGCAATTCTAGGAACCCCTCTGCCCTGATAACAGCTGCCCATGTCAGCCAGACCCTAACATGGGATACACACCAATCTGGCTGGTGTCTGCTCCCACAGGGCCACATGTGACTGCAGGATACAGATGGACATCAAACTACCTTCATCTGCACTGCAAGGAATACCTGTCACACACTGGTAGTGATAGGGATGTACAGCAGGACCTATCTCTAGCACCACATGTACTGAGGACCTAGTGCTGGGCACCCATCCTATCCCTCAGGGTGAACACAGAACCTGCTCAATGGCATGGTCTGTAGCTACTCTATGCCAGTATCACACACTGTCAGATCGTCTTTCCAAGTTGAGGTACCGGAGAGGTGCAGACCCCATTTGGTGATCAGCTGTAGACTGCTATTCAGCATGTGCATTGCATCATTGGTACTGGTGGGGTTACCCTATCCTGGCACTCAGAGCAGACAGTTTGTGCAGTGACCTGCAGTCCTTCTGTACCAGACATTGCTGCGACATACACCATGGAGGTATAGCCTACTGGTTAATACAATGCCATTCTTGGCAGTGTTCATGGGTTCAGTTCCTTATTGTTCCCTCCTCTCATGCCTGTCCTACTCAAATAGTGTGCATGCCTGTAGAGGTCATATTTTTGCAGATCTGGTCTTCCAGCCCATAATACCCTCACCACAATTTCCAACATTCCCTCGGTCCATCTATCTGCGTCTGTCAGCTGTGTAGAATCCTGTCTGCCAGTGCAGGCTGCCACCCCATGTCATGCACTGCTACCCTTTCCTGCATTGCACCTCTTCATACTTGCCTCGCCTGTGCCTGATCTGCATGGCACCACCACTCCTCTGTCCACCTATCATTGTAACTATCCTGCCACCTCTGCCTCCACTTGGGGACACGTATTCCCATCGTCTGCCACCAACTGTTTTTCCAGTACTTTACATTGCCAACACCCTGTGCTGTGGTACAGCTGCCCCACCATGATTGTCATCAGTACTGGAAGGCACATGGGATGCCCGCAGATATGTCATGTACAGCGGCTCCCACTTCTCCCTCCTTCACTCACCTGTTCATTGCCTTTCCTGAGTGCTCTATCTAGTGTTAGGGCTACATCTGTCTCTGTTCCGCACAGGTCATGCATGTCATCCTGAGGCACCTTGCAGTCCCTAGGGCACACTAACCTAGGACACCATAACCTTGTTAGGCCACCTTAACCTATGGTTCCATAGCCCAGGGTGTGTTCTGCGGTGCCTTGTCCAAGGGTGCCTAATATGGCGCTTAGCCTAGGAGGCCCTATAGGGCACCTTATGAGGCACCTTACAGGGCACCTTACTAAGCACCTTACATGGCACCTTACTGGGCGCCTTACAAGGTGCCTTACAAGGCGCCTTGTAATGCTTGTTAGTCTAAGGCGCCTTGTAACACGCGTTACCTGCTACAGCTTGCTATAACGATGCAACGCCCACGCCTTTATGTACCTTTACCGCAGAACCTAACACAAATGACATTACCGCAATTTAGTAAATATACCCCTAAGTACAGATCAAGATCCTCCAGTGGTGGATGAAGCATTCAAGGACCGCTTAGATAACATGTTGAAGGACCCAAAAGCAGTGGGAGTGGGGCTGGAGGTTCCTATTATGAAAGGCTAATACTTGTGGTAGAAGACTGATAGTCAACAATCACCCCATGATAGCTAGGCAATGACGACAAGGTGAGGTAGGCAGCAACGGCAGAGTGAGGCAAGGGAAAAAGAGGTCCTTCTTTCTTCTTTTTATTTATGCATTTTGTACATTTTATTTTTTTTTCTTTTTGTTTAGTTTTGCTACATGGGCATAAACAGACCCACTGGAAATATGATAGCAGACCTCAAAGTGGATGTGCAGGCAGGAGCAGGATTTTTGACAGCTGCAATACAGCTGTGGCTCACATCTCAAAGGTAGGAGTAGCAGCAAAATGACAGGTTGTGACAGAAATGGCAGAACAGTGAGATGGACACATAGGGCTCAATTTTCAGTCATCTGGAGTTTGGAAGGGCTATGTGTCTTGTTGGCAGATAGCCCCCCACCCCCTCCCCTCCCGCTGATCTCTAACCCAGATATTCAATGCTGCAGTGACGGCATTGAATATCCAGTGATCGCCGCAGAGACAGGAAGCCGCCGGGGTTAACTGGGCAGCAGCAATATTGGATGCTGTCCAGTTAGCTCCTGCAATGATAGGCCAGGGTTTTCCTCGCCTATCTTTAAAGCACAGATTGCAATATCACTGCTGCCCGGTTAGCGACGGTCTCTGCTTCAGCTCTGCCCAAGAATGCCTCCAACATGTCTCGATGCTAACCGGATAGCATCGGAGTGTAGAGGAGGATATTCAAAGGCACTAAGCATGTACGTTCTGTTGAATATCCCCATCTAAGGCATCGGCACAGTTTACGGGGCTGTAAACTGGGTAAATGCCTTTCGAAAATCGGGCCCATAGTTCCTTTTTATTTCTTCCTGCTAGATTTGCTTTTTGCCTTTTATTTAAACTATCATTATTATTACTTGCTTTCTTTCTTTTAAGTTTTGGTATGGGGGAGGGGCTGAAAGGTATAGGCACCATCCCAGAGAGACCACGGTGCAAAGTGTCAAAAAAACAAACATGAGGAGGTTTGTCTTCAGAAACACTAGTTTTTCTACAAACACCAATATTAGCCATGAATGACGAGGAGGAATGATATTCCTGTCCTGGACAATATATATTCACTGGGCACATTGATTGGAGGGCAGTAGGGGAAATGCTGCACAACCTCGACCAGGTCTGGCCAGACTGCTGACTTCTGTGCCCACTGCACCAAAGGATCTATGTGCAAGGCTTTAATGGGCTCTACAAGGCTGCAAGTCCCTGAAATCCATGCAGGCGTCTGACTTGTGGAAGGCTGATATCTGCTGTTTATCATTGTAGCTACGGCTTTAGTCATCAAATATTGTCCCTGGCTGGGTCTTATGGGCCACTGATATATGAAGCCATGGGAGGGGGGAGTAGTAGGTGTCAAGGTGGTACACTGCTTGCTAGCATTCCTACTATTTCATCACCACTGCCCCATCTCCTACCTCTGGTGCTCCTTTCCTCTACCTCAGTCACTAGCCTTGCCTTCCAGTAAATCAATGTATTGTACTGCAGCATGATAGTTCCTTTCTTTCACGGGTCACAGAGACCAGCTAGCATATAAGGGCTTGCAACCTTTTTCACACTTGACCTTACAAGAATTCTGGCATCACCGAAACCTCGGCTGTAAATCCCTGTCACTGCCAAAACCCTCTAACTTCAGCTATAAAATATTCACTACCAGGATAAGAAGGCTCAGGGTAGATCTTATGTAACTTAGTTCCCCAGTGGCATCCTTAAAGGCATTTAGAGCTTCTGTCATCTGTGTGATATTTGCCCAATCCTGTTGACACAGATCTTTCGATGTTGATCTCGGTCTCCAATGACATCTACTGCAGGGCAGCCTATTGCTCTACTAACCTTGAAGGACTAGAAAAAGGGACTGTTACTTCTGAAGAGAGATCTGCAACTGTGAGTATATACTTCTGGTAATTTTCTAAAAGGAATTCTTTGTATTAAAGCTAATTAATCTGTGAACCCACTATTTTTTGTTAAATCAGTCAGGGCCTAGTAGCAGCAGTTTAAGTTTAAATATAAAACACAGAGGAGAACTTTCTGGTTACATTTCATACCAAGCAGAGAGCTTGTAGTTTAAATTTAATAGTCACTCAGGGCCTAGTAACAGCAAAGTACTTTTAGTTTAAATTTAAAACACAGAAGAGAGCTTTCTGGTTACATTTGGAACCCAGCAGAGAGCTTGTAGTCTAAATTTAATAGTCACTCAGGGCTTGGCATCAGCAAAGTACTTTTAGCTTAAATTTAAAACACAGAAGAGAGCTTTCTGGTTAAATTTAGAACTCAGCAGAGAGCTTGAGTTTAAATTTCATAAGAAGTTAGAACCTAGCAGCAGCTAAGAGCTATAATTTAAATCAAATCAGAATTTAGCTTAGCACAAAAGGCAAAACAGGGTCTGTACTCTTTGAGCAACAAATAAAGTCTTCTAGAGACCTTTACAAAGAGGCCTTCTACCTAGGGGGCAAGAGACCTGTGAAACTTTTTCAATAGGTGTTAACACCAGGTGGCAGATCAAAAAGCCACTTTTGAAAGACTCCTCCTATCCAAGCAAGGACTGTTAATTACCCAGGAAGTTGGTCACAGCTTACCTCAGCAGCACAGGAATAAATAGCTCAACCAGAGCTCTGTGATCCTCTGTCTTGAAGGACTAGAAAAAGGGACTGTTACTTCTGAGGAGAGATCTGCAACTGTGAGTATATACTTCTGGTAATTTTCTAAAAGGAATTCTTTGTATTAAAGCTAATTAATCTGTGAACACACTATTTTTTGTTAAATCAGTCAGGGCCTAGTAGCAGCAGTTTAAGTTTAAATATAAAACACAGAGGAAAACTTTCTGGTTACATTTCATACCCAGCAGAGAGCTTGTAGTTTAAATTTAATAGTCACTCAGGGCTTGGCATCAGCAAAGTACTTTTAGCTTAAATTTAAAACACAGAAGAGAGCTTTCTGGTTGAATTTAGAACCCAGCAGAGAGCTTGTAGTTTAAATTTCATAAGAAGTTAGAGCCTAGCAGCAGCTAAGAGCTATAATTTAAATCAAAACAGAATTTAGCTTACCTCAGCAGCACAAGACAGGGTACTGTGTAGCAGCCCTCTTTTAATAAGTGTTATTTCCCTCCCTCGCCTGGGATAATCGTAGCTTTATAGGTACTTACACATCTAAATCTGTTCTATGTAAAATAATAGTGCTCTATTATTAATGTTTGTTACCTGTAAACCGCCACTGATCTCTGGAAGTGGCGGTATAGAAAAGATGTATAAATAAATAAAATAAATAAATAAATAAATCTTACAAGACAGGAGGTGCTCTCAGGTGAAGCTCATTACCCAAATCAGTCATACACTAAGGACCTGAGATTAGTTAAGCTTCAGGTGAACAAGGTATATTACACGTATTAGGTACAGTTTTATTAGTGTAAATATCCATAGCAACCCTTAGTAAGTAAAGAACTTAGATCTAAACACAAACTTAAAACTAAGATGCAGATAGCAGTCCAGCAGCGGGATGGGGGCTTTCCAGTCTTTTGCATTGAGTGTCACATGTATGATTTTCTCCCAGTTGGTGAGAGGTCTTACGTGTGCACTAGGTGCAAGGAGCTCTTTGCTCTCAGGGAACGAGTCCATTCTCTAGAGGCTAAAGTAGCAGACTTGGAAAGCATAAGACAGACAGAGAGGTACATAGACGAGACCTACAGGGATATAGTCCTGACGTCCCAACTCCAGTCCGGCAGCATCCCTGTTGCCATGGAGGAGAGAGGTCACGTGACAGGAGAGCATCACCCTGGTGTGGCAGGAAGTGATCCTGTAACTAGGACCTGTCCTCCAGGTGATGTAAAACCCTCTTGCACCGAGGAAGTTTCTCCAGGGCCATGTGCCCATGAGGGAAGGGTTAGGACAGCCGTTATAGTTGGTGATTCGATCATTAGGCATGTAGATAGCTGGGTGGCTGGTAGACGTGTGGATCGCCTGGTAACATGCCTGCCTGGTGCGAAGGTAGTGGACCTCACGCGCCACCTAGATAAGGTCTTAGATAGTGCTGGGGAGGAGTCTGCTATCTTGGTACATGTCGGTACCAATGACATAGGAAAATGTGGTAGGGAGGTTATGGAGGCTAAATTTAGGCTTTTAGGTAGGAAGTTGAAATCCAGAACTTCCAGGGTAGCATTCTCTGAAATGCTTCCTGTTCCACGCGCAGGACCCAAAAGGCAGGCAGAGCTCCGGAGTCTCAATGCGTGGATGAGACAATGGTGCAGAGATGAGGGTTTTGGATTTGTTAGGAACTGGGGAACATTCTGGGGAAAGGAGGGGCTCTTCCGAAGGGATGGGCTTCACCTTAACCAGGATGGAACCAGGCTGCTGGCATTAACCTTTAAAAAGGAGATAGAGCAGCTTTTAAACTAGATATTAGGGGAAAGCCGACAGTCGCCCAAGAGCGGATGGTTCAGAAGAATGTATCTTTGAAGGATACTACCAAAAGCAGGGAGGTTTCACAAAAGAGTAAAGTAGCCCAAATGCCCTCAAGTATGGAGCAGACTGAGCTTAAAGATCCCAAATTACCCATGTCTAACAATAGCCAAATTAATATCAGTAAAATACATTCTCTAAAATGCTTGTATGCAAATGCTAGAAGTCTAAAAAATAAGATGGGAGAGTTAGAATATGTAGCACTAAATGAAAGGTTAGATATGATTGGAATATCAGAGACATGGTGGAAGGAGGACAACCAGTGGCACACTGTGATACCTGGGTACAAACTATATCGTAATGATAGAGCTGATCAAATTAGTGGAGGGGTTGCTCTCTATGTTAGAGAGGGCATTGAGTCAGAAAGAATTAAAGTTTTGCAGGAAACAAAATCTGCTGTAGAATCTATATGGATTGAAATTCCATATAAAAGGGGGAAGGCAATGGCAGTGGGGGTGTACTATCGAGCGCCTTGCCAGAATGACCAAATGGATGATGAAATGCTCAAAGAAATCAAGGAAGCTAACAAAAGTTACAGTGCAGTAATAATAATGGGTGATTTCAACTACCCCAGTATCGACTGGGTCAGTGTCACGTCAGGACATGCTAGGGAGATAAAGTTCCTAGATGAAATAAATGACTGCTTCTTGGAGCAGCTGGTTCATGAACCGACCAGAGGGGAAGCCATATTAGACCTAGTCCTTGGTGGAACACCAGATCTAGTGCAAGAGATAAGGTTGTTGGGGCCACTTGGCAATAGTGATCATAGCATGATCACCTTTGATTTAATTAGTGGAGGAGGGATAGTAAGGAAATCCACAGTACTACCTTTTAACTTTCAAAAGGGAAACTATGATAAAATGAGGAAAACAGTTAAGAAAAAACTAAAAGGAGAAGTTGCAAAGGTTAAAGACGTACATCAGGCTTGGCTGTTGTTGAAAAATACTATCTTGGAAGCCCAGACCAGCTGTATTCCACGCTTTAAGAAAAGTGGAAGGAAGTCCAAAAAACTGCCAGCATGGTTTAAAGGTGAGGTCAGAGAGGCTATTTTTGCCAAAAAAGCATCTTTCAGGAAATGGAAAAAAGAGCCAAACGACGAAACCTTGAAACAGCACAAGCACTGGCAAGTCAAATGCAAGGCATTGATAAGGCAGGCAAAGGGAGAATTTGAGAAGAAGCTTGCTGCAGAAGCAAAAATGTGAAGTAAAGAACTTTTCAAGTACATTCGTAGCAAAAAACCTGTGAGAGAGTCAGTTGGTCCATTAGATGGTAAAGGGGTTAAAGGAGCATTAAGAGGCGACAAGGTGATAGCGGAGAGATTTAATGAATTCTTTGCTTCAGTCTTTACTGAGGAAGATGTAGGGATGTTACCCATGACTGAAGTGGTATTTAAAGGTGCGGAAGAATTGAAGGAAATATCGATACATCGGGAAGATGTATTACAACTATTAGATAAACTGAAGAGTAGCAAATCACCTGGGCCGGATGGTATACATCCAAGGGTGTTGAAAGAACTGAAATACGAGATTGCAGACCTGCTATTAGTAATCTGTGAACTATCATTAAAATCATCTCTAATACCTGAAGATTGGAGGATCGCCAATGTAACACCAATTTTTAAAAAGGGTTCCAGGGGTGATCCGGGAAACTACAGACCGGTGAGCCTGACATCAGTACCAGGAAAAATGGTAGAAACCATCATAAAGAATAAAATTACTCAGCATGTAGATAGTCATGACCTAATGGGAGACAGCCAACATGGCTTTAGACAAGGGAGATCTTGTCTTACTAATCTGTTATGTTTTTTTGAAGGAGTGAATAATCAGGTGGACAAAGGTGAGTCGGTTGATATTGTGTATCTGGACTTTCAGAAAGCCTTTGACAAGGTCCCTCATCAGAGACTTTTGGCAAAACTAAACAGTCATGGGATAGGAAGCAGTGTACTATTGTGGATCAGGAACTGGTTAAAAGATAGAAAGCAGAGGGTAGGGCTAAATGGCCAATTTTCCCAATGGAGAAAGGTGAATAGTGGTGTACCCCAGGGATCTGTGCTGGGTCTGCTGCTTTTTGACATATTCATAAATGACCTGTAAAGTGGAATAACGAGTGAGGTTATCAAATTTGCAGATGACACAAAACTATTTAAAGTTGTTAAAACCCAAGATAATTGTGGAAAATTGCAAGAGGATCTTGATAAATTGGAAGACTGGGCATCAAAATGGCAGATGAAATTTAATGTGGACAAGTGCAAGGCTATGCACCTAGGGAAGAACAACCCAAACTATGGTTACACGATGCAAGGTTCCACATTAGGAACCACAACCCAGGAAAAAGATTTAGGCGTCATTTTGGATACCATGTTAAAACCCTCGGCCCAGTGTGCAGCAGCGGCCAAGAGAGCAAATAGAATGCTAGGTATGATAAGGAAAGGAATGGAAAATAAAACAAAAGATATTATAATGCCTCTATATCGTTCCATGGTGAGACCGCACCTTGAATATTGTGTGCAATTCTGGTCGCCGTATCTTAAAAAGGATATAGCGATTTTAGAAAAGGTTCAGAGAAGAGCCACCAAAATGGTAAAGGGGATGGAAGGATACTCCTATGAAGAAAGGCTAAAAAGGTTAGGGCTCTTTAACCTGGAAAAGAGATGGCTGAGGGGAGATATGATAGAAGTCTATAAATTAATGAACGGAGTGGAACGGGTAAACGTAGATCGATTGTTTACGTTATCAGAATATAGAAAGACTAGGGGACATGCAATAAAGCTACAGGGTAAACTATTTAAGACTAATAAAAGAAAATATTTTTTCACTCAACGTGTAATCAAACTCTGGAATTTGTTACCGGAGGATGTAGCAAAAGCTGTTAGTGTAGCTGGGTTTAAAAAAGGTTTGGACAAGTTCCTGGAGGAAAGGTCCATAAACCACTATTAAGAAGGGACCCAGGATATCAATGCTTGAACCAATACAAGCATTGTGGAACCTGTGTCCCTTGGGGAAACTGCTAGGTACGTATGACCTAGATTGGCCACTGTTGGAAACAGAATACTGGTCTTATGTTCTTATGTTCTTAACCTCTCCAGTATGTCATAAATGTGCCTCCATCTGGTGCCAACATCTTGCTTGAGATGGAGTGCAAGTGCCCCTGTCGTTCTCTGCTGCTCACACACCTCATGCCCACCCTCCACACTGCAGTGAATATACCCTGCTATCTTTGTGACATTTCTCAATCGGTTGCCTCACGATAGAGCCGTCACATCCCTTGTTCCCCTGGCATAGGAAATCTCTGACAACCCGGTGCAGCAAGTGTGCAAAGCATTTGAACTCCTAAAAGCCCCGCTATTTCTCAGCCTTACTATGTTCATCCCACCATCTGTTGCAAAGATTTCTGGAAGTCCAGTGTCCTCTTTATGCCCTACCCTTATTAATTATTATTATTAAAGACTTATAAAGCGCCGCAACATATGCAGCGCTGTACAAACATAGAAGAGAGACAGTATTAATGCTAAGATATGGGCCCAACTATGGCTGTCATCCATAATGTGGTCATGCAGGACAGCCCATTGTGCCTGGCTCCTGTTGCTCCTCAATTGTAACAACAGTCTGTTCCTGCCTCGTCCAGCCGTCACTCGTGTGCTGTCAATGAGAGATATGCATGTGTAGTATTCAGACTAGTCCACTAATAATGGTTTCTGCTTTTTGCCAACTCTGCCTGCAGCTGACAACCCAACTGGATATACAGGCTGGGGATCACTCGCCTGTAAGCCCAAAATGTCAGGAATGAGACCTCTTTTTGGCTCAGGTTTGTTGTTTATCTCTTCAAAGGTGAGGATACTCAGAGGACCCCTAGTTTTTCCCGAGTTCATTTCTCAGAGTCAATGAGTTTAGCAAAATGATACACAGTGACAGATGTTTATAGAATAGATACTCTATCTAAGAAATAAGTTTGTTATAGCATATGGAAGAATGTTATAAGAAAGCTAGTATTTACATGTAGTGTATTGGAGAGGTATGAATGTAGATGAGGATAGAAGGTATTTGTGCCATGTATGTGTGTGTGTCCATCTCTTTCTGTCTTTCCAAGGTATTGGTGTGACTACCGTGGATATGTTGAGTGTGTGTGTCTCTCTCTCTTTATCTCTCTCCAAAACTCCCTCAAACCAGTGCTTTACCAGTACTTTATTAATTTACTCAAGAACCCCTGGCTAATATTCAGACTGTTATAGGCATTATCTGTAAATAATGTAATACATGTTCATTGTAAAAATATTCACTATAAATATGTTATGATCAATTCCCATGTTACACCAGAGTGCTAATTTTAGTGTAACATTTAATCTATCTGTGATGTTCATTGTAAACCACCCTTGATCGCTGGAAAGGGTGGTATAGAAAAGTTTTGAAATAAATAAACAAAATAAAATTCCAAAAGTGGTAAAATATTTCTGTTCTCAGCATCAGTTCCTTTATTCTGAAGAGATGCTTCCTCTGGTCCCCCCCCCCCCACCCTTACTTATATGCAGGTGTTATTATCTTTGGTGTTGGGTCCAGAAACCTTCCTATTCATACAGTTATTAGAATATTCAATAATTTTTCTTCACTGTCTGAATGGCCAGCAGACATTAAGGGGGATGTTTACTAAACTGCGGTAATGTGATTCGCGTTAGGATCCGCGGTAGAAGCAGAAATCCCAAATAAGGACATGGGCGGTACATCGTTACAGATAATGCGCGTTACAAGGTGCCATAAATTAACGAGCGCTACATGGCACGTTACCGCGCATTAATCTTAAGAAGGCGCGCTGGCATGCAAGCACAACAGCAGGGCTGAGCACAATGGTTACTACACTGACTGATGGTACAGGGATCATTGCTTTGACTCCCCAGTGGGCCTAATGTATAAGGCTGGCTGAGGCATCACCCTTTACATTTAAGTAGTGATTGTTGAGGCATTTTACTTGTATTTTAATTAGTGCTGCCAGCAAACATGCCCTCACAGTGGCGTAACCTATGGTGACGCATAAGGCACCCCATAACGCACTCCATAGGGCACATTATAAAGTGTACTGTCTGCCAAGGCACCCTATAATGTCCCCTATAGGACACCTTATAAGACGTTTGATAGGGCTCCTCATAGGGCACCCTATAAGACGCCTTAAGGTTACAGTACTCTGGTGGTGTTGTTGCTGGCAGCACTAATGTACAATAAAAATAGACAATGCCTCAGACAGCCCTATCAAATAACCCCACAATGGGTTTGAACCCATGACCTCTGGCTTCACAGACAGTGAAGTAACCAGTGGGCTACAGCTGTGAACAAAGCCCTGGTTGGCTGTGGAAGGACTGCATGTCACCACACAAACTGTCTGCTGTGGTTAACAGGATAGGGTTAACCCACCCATACCCATGATGCACTGCACATGCAAATCAGCAGTCGACAGATGGGCACAAGATGGGGTATGCACCCCCACAGCACCTTGGCCTGGTAGGGGGAACAGACCGTGTGTGGTACTGGCACAGAGTAGCTACAGACTGTCACATTGTGCGGGAACTGTGCCCACCCTGAGGGTGAGGTGGGGTGACCAGCACCAGGTCCACAGCACCTTTCATGGCTGAAATACACCATGCTGCAGGTCCCCCATCAGTGTGTGATAAGTAGTTCCTGTAGACACACCTAGGATGCATCTATGTCCCTTTGCATTTCTCAGTCATGTCTAGCCCTTATGGGTGATGATGCACCCAGAATAGTGCATATCCTGTGTTGGTGCCATGGTTACCTGATGTAGGTGAAGAGGGGAGGGGGGGAGGGGGGATGGTGGTGGTGTCTGGACCCATCAGCAGATTATGTACCACCACACAACCCACCCTCTGGGGCTCAGGGTGGGAAACAAGATCACCCACCAATAGATACACATTCTACCCCCTGCAATGGTAGCAGTAGAGGGGACCATCAACCCCAGTCCTGCTGGGGAACAGACACTCTACAGGGCAGGCAATGCAGAGCGGTACACATCCATAACACAATAGCAGACAGACAGTAGGCCTGGAAATGCTCAGCTGCCCCCCACCGCTGTCTGACATTCTCCAGCAGCAAGCCTCCAGCTGCTGCACCCTGCAAGGTGTTCCAGCAAGACACATACTAGCTGCAGACAGTCTGCTAGCTAGTCCATAGTCCTGGAGAAGATGCATGTTCCCAGAATAGGGACGTCAGCATACACACCAAGCAGATAAATCAGTGATTGGACCCCAAAAGAAAACCCATAAATATCACATAAGAGAAATACTAAACAGCACTATGGGGGAACCTAGCCATGCCATGGTCACTGCTCAGTCAGGGTGAGAGTGACCTCCCAGCAGGACATGCTGTGGCCACCCTGTCTGTGCAGTTGGTGGCCGGGCACTACAATGTCCGAGTCATTGCCCTATGCCCTGTGCAGATGCATCCAGGCCAGGCCACCCTATCCAGGCTATTCTCACGGTACCTTGCTCCTCATTATGCACATTGGCAGGCCAATACTGGCAACAGTGCTAGCAGTGTGGGCTGTGGAGGGTGTTTGCAGCTACCACACACTTTATAGACAGACACACTCTCCCCACACCTATGCCAGCATTGTGCAACTGTTTGGCAACCCTGGCCACCGCACCAATCCTGGGCACAGTGCAGGCATGGCTATGGTAAACAATACTGTTGGGGTCACTCCCAGGGTGGTAAACACTGTCAGACACCAGACCTGAAGCACACTCCACAGACATCAGAAAGGTTGCTATGATGCAGCTCAATCAGTGAATTGGGCTTAACTTAGGAATTGCTATCTGCCAGTGATCATAGCAACCTTTTGATAGCTGTGTACCATATTCCCAGGTTTAGGGTGGCATTGCTAAGGTATGCAAGTGCTAGTATTGGGAGATGCACGCAGGGCCCAACAATCTGCCTCTCCAGGAGGCATTGGATAATGGAGCCTGTGGGTACGGGTTTGTCTGCCCCTGTTGGCAGAGGTTCCCAACTCCAGTCCTGGTGTGCCAAACACTGTTCGTGTTTTCATGCTGTCCCTCATGAATATGCATGAGATACATCTGCATACCATGGGGGTGGCGCATAGAAATGCAGCACAAGCATCTTTATTAGAGGCAGCATGGAACCGGAATGGTGTTTGGCCCTCCAGGACTGCATTTGGGAGACTCTGCTCTAGGTAATGCACATGTTTATGGTGTCTGTGCTCTGTAGGGTACAATGTAGGTGTTTTGGGCATGTTTACGTCATCTGCAATAAAGGTTCTGTCTGTATTAGCACGTTTTAGTAGTGGGTAAAATATGGGGACTGGGTTGGCAGGAACCACAGCTGGGACTTGAACCTGTGACCTGTTGCTTCTGAATACATTGGTTTTGTGCACTGCACCACCATGTTGTCACAGAGTCAGTACATTCCCTGGTGATACCATGACTGTTCATCAGACAGGGCCTGTCTGTTGCAGTGCACGGCACCCACCTAAATAGGGCTAGGCCACGGTCTGCTCTGGGCAGCTTCCACTGCCCCCTCCACCACCAGTATCCCTCTGCCACCATGCTGACATGCCCTTCTGCTGGTGGTGCTGGTGGAGCACAGTCTCAGGCCATCCAGTCTGCGGGTAGGCGGCTGCCTATGGTGCGGGTTCTGGAGTAGGGGTGCCTGCATAGGTGTCCACGCTTCCCCCCAGCCCCGCCTGCCAATGTTCCGTGCCCTTGGGGGTAGCTGCTGGGTACTATCCCCTGTGACACTGTGGGAAACACACTCATTCCCATGTTGGGCCTTCAGCAGTTGCTGTCTGGCTGCTCTGCTGTTTCAGCATTCGTATGGGCCACCTAGGCGTCACCCTAGTCCGCACTGTGGCCCAGCTGCACCACAGCATGTGCCGCCAGCGGCCCTCTGTATCCCCTTTTCCAGCATCTGTCCAGTTGCTGTTCTGACATGCCCGCCCTGATGTTGCGGGACATGTGCATGCCATAGGAAACCTGTCCGATGGAGGGGAAAACCCTGATCAGCGCTATTTCACTGTGGGCTCATTCACCTTGTATGGTGACAGAGCATAGACCCTTCCACGATTAATATCTTTTTTGTGGAGCTTTCTCGGGGAGGGGGGGGTTGATGTTTCCCATTAATCTCACTATTGGCCAGCTTGGTTATGGTTTTTTTCCAGTTTGTTGAGGTCATTTTCAATGTTTATGTGCCCTTTTGTTCTGTGCACATGTATCACTTTTTGTAGGTTTCCCTGCCTATGCTGTACATTGCTGACACTGAAATGGTTTCTCTCCCCTGCAAATGTGCATCTAACGGCAGGTTTTCAATCGCGTTAGGATTCAGTTCTTCAGATCAGCGCGTTAGTGTGAAGGGAGCCTCTCCCCGCCCACTCTCCGCCCATTGACCCCTTCTCTCCGCCCTCTCTCCACCTTCTGTGGTGTTTTACCGCGCCGTGGAACTTTACGATCGTTACGTTACATTAATGCGTGTTATGTAACGTTAACGATCGTTAACATTACATAACGCGCATTATGATGCGTTAACGCAGTTTAGTAAACATCCCCCTAAATCTGCTTATAATGGTATCACCAAAGCCAAGAGTCAGGCTCAGGACAGCTGAATTTAATTGTAGGTAGGTTTATACTAATATTTCCGATACTTTTTTCTTTCCTTTTTTTTTAAAATTATTAATTTCTTTGCATTTCAAATCAACATTCAGACAATCCATGAATGCAGAAAAAGATACACACTTAGGGGTATTTTTACTAAACCGTCTTAATATTACCGGCGTTAACTCCAGCAATAATGTGAAGAATGCCATAAAAGGAGTGGGCGTTCCGGTCTTAAGGTAGCATTTCAGGTTATCACGCGATAAAGTCCATTATCACGAGATAGAGGGAGCCGTGGCACGTTAACGCGCGTTAGCCTTAATTAGGCGCACTGACCTACAAACTTAGCAACAGAGGTGTAGCACAATGGTTAATACATTGATTGATGCAACAGGGGTCATGAGTTCAATCCCCCAGTGGGCTTAATGAATAAGGCTGTCTGAGGCATTACCCTTTACTTTAAATCAGCTCTGTCTGAGGCATTTTCTTTTTTAATTTAGATTAGTGCTGCCAGCAAACACACCCTCACAGTGCCGTAACTTAAGGTGCCGCATAAGGCGCCCTATAAGGCACTCCAGAGGGCACATTATAAAGTGCACTATCTGCCAAGGCACCTTATAATGTTCCCTATAGGGCGCCTTATAAGGCACCTTATAGGGCACTTTATAGAGCGCCTTATAGGGCGCTTTATAGGGCACCTTATGAGGCACATTAAGGTTACAGCACTGTGAGGGTGTTTTTGTTGGCAGCACTAATTTAAAATAAAAAAGGAAATGCCTTATCAAATAACACCACTGTGGGATCAAACCCATGACCTCTGCCTCTACAGGCAGTGAAGTAACCAGTGGGCTACATCTCAATAGCTGCTAATGCACTGTGGCTGGCTACAGAAAGACTGCAGGTCACCACACAACCTGTCTGCTGTGGTTACCAGGATAGGGTAAACACACCTGTATCCATGATGCACTGCACATGCAGATCTGCAGTCTACAGCTGATCACAAGATGGGGTATGCACCCCCACAGCACCTCGGCCTGATAGGGGGAACTGACCGTGTGTGTTACTGGCACAGAGTAGCTACAGACCGTCACATTGTGCGGGTCCTGTTCTCACCCTGAGGGTGAGGTGGGGCACCCAGCACCAGGTCCACAGCACCTAGCTTTGCTGAGATAGGCTAAAGTGCAGGTTGCTATCTGTGCCAGTGTGTGGTAGGTAGTCTTTGCAGGCACACCTAGGATACACCTGTGTCCATCTGTATTTCCCAGTCATATCTAGCCCTTGTGGACTATGATGCACCCAGAATAGTGCATATCCTGTGTGGGTGCCATGGTCATATGATTTAAATGAAGGGGGATGTTTGGACCCATAGGTGGATTATGTAGCACCACCCCATTTGCTCTCTGGGACTCAGGGTGGGGGACAGGATCTCCGACCAACAGATCGACATTCTACATCGTTGTAGTGGTAGCAGTAGAGGGGACCATCAACCCCAGTCCTGCTGGGGAACAGGCACCCTACAGGGCAGTCAATGCAGATCTGTATGCATCCATAAGGTAACAGCAGACAGACAGTAGGCCTGGAAATGCTCAGCTGCCCCCCCCCCCCCAACTATCTGACAGTCTCCAGCCACTGCACCCTGCATGGTGTTCTAGCCATACACATACTAACTGCAGACAATCAGCTAGCTAATCCATAGTGCATGTTCCTGGAGGAGATGTGCGCACCCAAAACTGGGATCTGGCAGGCAGGCACGCAGGAACGCACACCCAAGCAGATAAGTCAGTGATTGGGCCCCAAAAGAAAACCCATAAATATCACTTGAGAGAAATACCATATAGCACTATGGGGGAACCTAGCCGTGCCGTGACAACTGCTCAGTCAGGGTGAGAGTGACCTCCCAGCAGGACATGCTGTGGCCACCCTGTCCATGCAGGTGGTGGCAGGGCACTACAATGTCCCAGCCATTGCCCTATGCCCTCTGCAGATGTATTCTGCCCAGGCCACTCTGTCCGGGCCATACCCACAGTACCTTGCTCCTCATTATGTACATTGGCAGGCTAACACTGGAAACAGTGCAAGCAGTGTGGGCTCAGTAAGGTGTAGGCAGCCACAACACACTGGATAGACAGACACACACTCCCACACCTATGCCAGCAATGTGCAAATATAGAGGCTTTTGGAAGCCCTGGTCACCACACCAGTCCTTGGCACAGTGCAGGCATGACTATGGTACGCAATACTGTTGGGGTCACTCCCCGGGGTGGTAAACACTGTCAGAAACCAAAACTGAAACACACTCCACAGATATCAGAAAGGTTGCTATGATGCAGCTCTATCAGCAAATTGTGATTAACTTAGAAATTACTACCTGCCATTAATCATAGCAACCTTTTAATACATGTGTAATGTATTCCCAAGGGCGGCATTGCTAAGGTATGCAAGTGCTAGTACTGGGAGATGCTGCTGCGCGCAGGGCCCAACAGCCTGACTCTCCTTGAGGCTTTGGATAGTGGGGCCTGTGGTTGTGGGTGTTTATGCCCCTGTTGGCCACTGCTCTAGGCAGAGGTTCCCAACTCTGGTCCTGGTGGGCTAAACACGGTTCGGGTTTTCATGCTGTCCCTAATGAATATGCATGAGATACATTTGCATACCCTGGGGGCAGCGCATACAAATGCAGCACAGGCATATTTATTAGAGACAGCATGAAACCTGAATGGTGTTTGGGCCTCCAGGACTGTAGTTGGGAAACTCTGCTCTAGGTATTCCACATGTTTATGGTGTCTGTGCTCTGTAGGGTAAAATATAGGCGTTCAGGCATGATTATGTTATCTGCAATAAAGGTTTCATCTTTATTGCCATGGTTTAGTACTGGGTAAAATATGGGGACTGGGTCAGCAGGAGCCACAGCTGGGACTTGACCTTCTGCTCATGAACACACTGGCTGTGTGTACTGCACCACACTGTTGCCACAGTGACAGTTCATCCCTGGGGATACCATGACTGTTCGTCAGACAGACCCTGTCTGTTGCAGTGCATGGCACCCACCTAAATGGGGCTAGGCCATGGTCTGCTGTGGGCAGATGCCACTGCCCCCTCCGCCACCAGCACCCCTCTGCCACCATGCTGCCATGCCATTATGCCGGTGGTGCTGGTGGTGCGCAGTCCCAGGCCATCCAGTATGCCGGTAGGCAGCTGCCTATGGTGTGGGTTCTCGGGTAGGGGTGCCTACATGGACATGCATGCTTCCCACCCCCCACCACTTGCCAATGTTCTGTGCCCTTGTGGGTACCTGCTGGATAATCTCCCCTGTGACACTGTGGGACACACACGCATACCCATGTTGGACCCTCGTCAGTTGCTGTCTTGCTGCTTTACAGTTCCAGCATTCCTATGTGCCACCTAGGCATCTGCCTAACACGCACTGTGCCCCAGCTGGACCACAGCATGTGCCACCTACAGCCCTCTATATCCCATTTCCAGCATCTGTACAGTTGCCCTTTCCTACATGCCCACCCTGCTGTTACTGCACATGTGCATGCCATAACAAACCTGCCTAATATAGACGTGAATAAACCCTGATCAGCACTATTTCAATGTGGGATCATTCACTTTGTAGGGGGACAGAGAATAGACCCTTCCAAACATGATATCTTATTTTTTGAGCTTTGTCAGTGGTGTTTCTTTATGTTTATCATTAATATCACTTTTGGACAGCTTGGTTATTGGGATTTTAAATGTGGTTTCTGTTTATTTGCTTTTTGTTCCCTGCACATATATCACAACTATCACTTTTTCTAGGTTTCCTGCCTTTGCTGCACATTGCTGACTGAAATGGTTTCTCTCCTGCAAATGTGCCTTAACGTAAGGGTTTCACTGGCGTTAGTGTTCAGACCCGGATTACACAGCATTAGTGTGCCTGGAGCCTCTCCCCTCCCACTCTCCGCCCATTGACCCCTTCTCTCCACCCTCTGGGAAGCCTTACTCCACCCTTCAGACCCGGATTTCACAGCGTTAGTGTGCCTTAATGCCGCGGCTGCATTATCGCGCGATAAGTGATGTTATCGCATGATAATTTAACATTATCGCGTGATAACATCACTTATCGCGCGATAATACCCCCGCTGCGACATTAGAGCCGTTTAGTAAACATACCCCTTAGTACATCAGAAACATCTAAAAAAGTGAAAAATATATACATAAACTATTTAGACCACTATCATTGAGAAAGAGGCTCCAAGAAAAAAAACAAACCTAAAAGAAATTCTATACAATAGGCAGGCAGAGACTTACACGTCAGCCGAACAGGAAATTACAGAAACTTTAATATCCTCCATAGCAGTATGGAATTCCAAGAGCTGCTTGGGCTCAAAAAAAAGAAAATTATTACCTTGATAAGAAACATAACATTGAGAAGGAAATTTTAACAAAAAAGTGGTCCCCAAGGACAGGATCCTAGCCCTATAGGACAGGAACCCCTTCCTCCTAGCCTGAGTAACCCTAGAGAGGTCAGGAAAAATACGAACCTGAGAGCCCAAGAACAGCTCTTTTATATTCCTAAAATACGAACGAAGAATTAAAGCCTTATCAGATTCCAACACCAAGGTTACAAGCATGTAGTCCTCTCAGTAATTACTTCCAGGGAGCTTTCCAGAAACCCAGTTAGCTCCCCTGCCCCAAAGGACACATTAGACACATTAGATTGGGCTACTCCCTTACCTAGAGCCCCAACCCCCAAGGACAAATACTGAGCTGTGGTCAGAGGGGCAAATGCTCCTGAGAGATTTTAAACACCTCACTGAAGTATTTCCTCACCATTTCTAGGGGGGGACAAAACAGGAAACTTAGGAAAGTTCAACAACCGAAGGTTATTCCTACGGGTTTGATACGCTAGATCAGTGATGGCTAACCTTTTTGAGCCCGAGTGCCCAAACTGCCGCACAAAACCAAAGAATTTCCTCAAAGTGCCAGCACGTCATTTGCATAAGTGGTCTTATTTGCATAAATATTTGCATAATGTTACCATACACTAACTTTTAGTAAACATGTCTCTTAATGAGTGTATGGATAAAGAAAGACTAAAAGATTTCTACATTACTATAATCCAGTGCCAACCACCAGGCACATTAGGAACTACTACAAACGCTGCCCATTTAGAACCCATAGCAAACCCGCCGTATCCTGACAGCATTACCAGGACTCACAAAGCACCATACCCTACCTATCAAAAGGCAACACTGCAAATATTAAACCAATACATTTCAGTGAATACTGGGGAAAGAGAACAAGTGGCAACGTCAAATAGGAATTTCCTCTTGTACCAAACAAAGCGCAGATGTTAATGATGCACATTTCCCAGAGCTGACATATTCCAGTTAATAAATTCAAAATAAAGAGATATCGTTCTACCTTTTGTGCATTTTTTTTCAGTTGCAATTGGTCCAGCCATTTTCTTCTGGTTTCTTCATGTTTTCTGCTAACTCTCCATCGTCTGCTGTCCATTTGTCCTTTCTTCTCTCTCTCTTCTAGTTTTTTTTCCATTCTCTCTCTCTCTACATCTGCTTTAACATACTAATCTTTCTCCTTTTGCTCTTTCCTCATTCCTATTTCATCCACACAAATTTTACCCCTCCATCCTCAATCCCCAATTACTCTCCCAATACCTGGCCAATTGTAGATTTTTCATCCCTCCTACACAAAATATTTTTCCCCTCTCCATTTTACTCTCCCAGCCCCATCCCATTCTAATCCTCCCCCAACATCAGCTCCCTTCTAGTTCCAGTCTCACCCAGCATCCATTCCCTTCTTCAAGCCCCCCACTTCCCCTCAGCCCATTTCCATTCCAAGCCCCGTCCCCATCAGCTATTTGCAGTTCAAGCCCCCCACCTCCCCTCAGCCCATTTCCATTCCAAGCCCCATCCCCAACAGCTATTTGCAGTTCAAGCCCCCTTCCACTCAGCCCATTTCCAGTCCTAGCAACCCCCCAACCCATTACCAGTCCTAGCCCCCCATAGCCCACTCCCAGTCCTAATCCCACCAGCCCATTTCCAGTCCTAACCTCCCCATCAGCCCACTCCCAGTCCTAATCCCCCATCACTCAATTTTTAGTTTAAGCCCCCCCAGCGCCTATCACCACTCCTAACCCCCCCAGCGCCCATCACCACTCCTACCCCCCCCAGCCCAGCGCCCATCACCACTCCTAACCCCCCCAGCCAGCCCAGTGCCCATCACCACTCCTAACCCCCCCAGCCAGCCCAGTGTCCATCACCACTCCTAACCCCCCCAGCCCAGTGCCCATCACCACTCCTAACCCCCCCCCCCCCAGCCCATCACTACTCCTAACACCCCCCAGCCCAGCCCAGCCCATCACTACTCCTAACCCCCCCCCAGCCCAGCCCAGCCAAGCACCACTCCTAACCCCCCCTGCGCCCTTCACCACTCCGACCCCCCCAGCCCACCGCCCATCACCACTCCTACCCCCCCCAGCCCGCCCAGTGCCCATCACCACTCCTAACCCCCCCAGCCCAGTGCCCATCACCACACCCAAACCCCCCTCCCCAGCCCATCACTACTCATAACACCCCCTAGCCCCGCCGAGCTGAGCCCATAACTTCTCATTACCCACCCCAGCACAGCCCAGCCAATCACCACTCCTAAACCCCCCAGCCCAGCCCAGCCCAGCCCAGCCCATCACCACTCCTAACCCCCCCAGCCCAGCCCAGCCCATCACCACTCCTAACCCCCCTCCAGCCCATCACCACTCCTAACCCCCCAGCCCAGCCCAGCCCATCACCACTCCTAACCCCCCCCAGCCCAGCCCAGCCCAGCCCATCACCACTCCTAACCCCACCACCCCCCCCCCAGCCCAGCCCAGCCCAGGGAAAATTAAAAAAAAACAACCCTGTCTGCTGCCGTTGTCGGGGCCGCCGCGGCAGAATCGAGCGTGCCGCGGGGCCCCCCTGTACCCACCCGGCAGAGCCTGCCCTCCCCGTAGCAGCGCTCGCGTTGGTTCGTCAGTCAGACGCGCCGGCTTGCAGAGCGCGAGGGAAGAGTTCCCTCGCTGCTCTGTTAAGCCCGCGGGGGCTGATGGGAAGTTCCCA
This sequence comes from Ichthyophis bannanicus, assembly GCA_033557465.1. NCBI lineage: Eukaryota > Metazoa > Chordata > Amphibia > Gymnophiona > Ichthyophiidae > Ichthyophis > Ichthyophis bannanicus. Next base: position 1,797,220,112 of record CM066032.1, on the reverse strand, counting down.
TCAGCCCCCGCGGGCTTAACAGAGTCGCGAAAGGGAAACTCTTCCCTTCGCGCTCTGCAAGCCGGCGCGTCTGACTGTAGCTCCAAAGAGAGAGCTGCTACGGGGAGGGCAGGATCTGCCGGGTACAGGGGGGCCCCGCGGCACGCTCGATTCTGCCGCGGCGGCCCCGACAACGGCAGCAGACAGGGTTGTTTTTTTTTTTTTCGATTGCGGACCTTCCCGCGTGCCAGCTGCAAGGCCTTCGCGTGCCACAGCTGGCACGCGTGCCATAGGTTCGCCATCGCTGCGCTAGATATTCCATCTTTCTGGCCATCAGAATTCTGTCCTAAATTAGGGTCCCCTGAACCTCCCAAAGGTGTCCAATCTCTGCTATAAAATGAGAAACAAGACCAGCCTGCTGCTCTTGAATCATGGAAGCCGCAGAAACAGCCTCTTTCACAGACAGTAACTCAGCGTTCACAGTACCCACAATTGTACTGTAGATAGGTGGAAGTTAAAGTAGTTATGGCTTCCCACAGCGAATCCAATGTTATTACAGCAGTTTTTTTTCAGTCCTTGAATAGCCGGAAAATGCCCTCCTCCCATCACCACAAGCTGTTGCCCAGACGCGGGGATAGTCTCACCAATATCAGAAGCCATAACCGACTGCTGCTGGGATCCGGAGGGGGCACTTGAAAATGCTAGCAAGGAGCCCTCTTCACTTCCCCGCACCGGAATACACTCTGGAAGACAGGGGGAAGCACTCCATCTGGAGAAGAAGAACATCCGGGTTGGAACGGAGGGACACACTGCTCTGGGGAAAGAACCACCCCTGATATGCTCAGCAATGCCGAAATCTCCTCCGGCACTGCTGTCGAAGACGCCACTCCAGGAACAGGGGGAACAAAACCGCATGAATCAAGGGTCCTCTGGCCAGTCGCAGAAAAAAAACACTGAACCTGAGGGTAGGTCGGCCTGTTTCCTCTTCCTCCGCCCATCACAAAAACAAGCACAGAAGACCGGCTGCTGGGGAACAGAACTTGATCAGAGCAGAGCTGCTCCGCTGACACCAGCTCCTGCCACTATCTTGCCTCCCCCTCCCCCGCCCTTTTTCTTTCTCTTTTTTTTAGTGTACATGGGGGAATGTGGAAGAAAATATGTGGCACCTGAAAACAGAGTCATAAGAACATAAGATATGCCATACTGGGTCAGACCAAGGTCCATCAAGCCCAGTATCCTGTTTCCAACAGTGGCCAATCTAGGTCATACGTACCTAGCAGTCTCCCCAAAAGACACAGGTTCCACAATGCTTGTACTGGGTCAAGCATTGATATCCTGGGTCCCTTCTTAATAATGGTTTATGGACCTTTCCTCCAGGAACTTGTCCAAACCTTTTTTTTAAACCCATTTGAGTCTCCAGAGACTCAACTGCTTTGCATACAGCAGCAGCTAGTAACACGATATATCAATGTTGTTATGCTTCTAACCTCTCCAGTAATCATATCCTGATATTTCAAGCAGGTCTCCTATCTTGAAAATACTTTCTCCATAGCCATGGAGGTAAGCAAGTTCCATTATGAGTCCAAACCTCATGTCTTAGGTAGGACAGCCACAACCAGGCAGGGTAACCCAATATGCTACTCAGTGCCCATCATAGAATGAACAGTGCATAAAGGATACAGGAATTTAGGTGAAGGTCGAACTCTTCAAGTACCATAATGAGGGTATGATGGTATGGGAAGTAGCAATATACAATACTAGAGTTGACCCTGGCATGCAGTATAGTAGGAAGACCAGGATTATCCTGGTTTCAGGACAGATGCTGCAAGAACAGAGGTCAATACCTTAAAAGGCAGAGGGAATCTTGCAGGACAGGTGTTGCAGTGAGAGGTACATGTGTTTCATCCTAGAGCATGACAGTCATAATAATGCATAGCAAAACTTGCATGAGAGTTAAAATATTAATAGGGTGAATAAGAACATTAAAAACATGATCAGCAGAAACATGAGCATCCTGTACCAAGTTTTTTTGTTAATGCCATCAAGTCACTGCTGACTCCTGGTAACCCAGCAGCCCCTGGGTTTTCTTGGCAAGGTATAACCAGAAGAAGATTGACAGGCCTCTTCTTCAGAGGCAACAGAGAGTAAAGTGACTTGCCCAAGGAGAATCATACCACTGACCACTTGGGTAACAGGCTGTTGATCTAACCACTAGGCTACTCCTCTACTGGATAGTGTCATAAGGTGATCAATATGGACATGGAGTTCTATAAAGTTTAGCAGTTTATGTTATGTCTCTTCTCCCATGCCAAGAGATAGTGGGTGCATAGTACATGAGATGAAGTCTGAAATGTCAGTAGAGTCATTGGTAACCAGAGGTGTGGAATACAATGTGCCACTGATTGTGATCGAGGATAGCAGTAGATGATTGTGCCAGGTATCATTCAGTAGATAGTCCAAACTGTATAGCAAAGTGTCCAAGGGAGATGGATGTCATATACCTTGTGAACAATAGAAAAGGAAACATTTTGGGGGGGGGGGGGAACAGATGAAAACAAAAGTGTCCAGCTCCTAGGTAATACAAAATGTGTGGGGTAGTGAGTGAATAGAAGAGCTTTGCAGCTAGGGAGCAAGAGGATGAATTGTACCAGCAGGAGGTGTCGGCCTCTTGAAACTGATTAGGTTCGCATTTGAAGTGAAAAGATGTCTGCTCACACAAACTGACATCAATAGGTTTAAATGAAGTCCAATTTCCATCCAGCGATTGTACCCAAAGAAGTTAGTTGAGGGGGTCAATAAGTATATTATTAAACTGCACAGCAATATTGTCAACAGGGTAAATAACAGATGCTGCCCTGACCATGGGTCCAAAGTACAGATAGAGTATCCTTGTGATTGGAACACTAAGGTGACCATTTTAGAAGCCTTATTCGTAATTTGGACATCTGAAAACATGCACGCAGTCATCCAGATCATGAAGACATCCATGGAGGCATGTTACAAACCATGTCTGGAGAAGTCTGCAGAGAGGAGATGTCCAAGTAAGCAGGAGATGTGGCAGGGGGCAGACCAGGATGGACTACAGACATAGATGTCCCTGATCAATATCAGAACCCTTTAGAATGTCCTCGCCTGCATCCAGGTTTAGACCTGCTCCAGGCACAAATAGGCATCGGGAAGTGCTTGTTTGGATCCTAAAACATCAGGGGGGGGGGGGGTAGAGTAGATGGCACTCCACCATCCTCAGTACCCTCCACAATTGCAATGATATTCATAGTGTGATCAGGACATTTCAGTCGTGCTTGAACCACCACTTCATGTCTCTTAGGCGTCCCCGGTATTGAATACCATTCTGGGGATGTCTATGTAGACGGATCTGCAGATGTCCATGTCAAGCACATCCAGGTTTGTGAAATCATGGCTTTTTTAGGTTCTGGCTAGGACAACCAAGATCGCAGTGGGGCATCCTTTGTAAAACGTGCCTGTAACTATCCACCAGTCAAGCTTCTACCAGATAAGTGAAAGTGCTGGAGACATATCACTCAGTTGAAACCATATGGATAATGCGTGTCTCTAAGTCTCTATTTTCAGATATAACTAGATGAACTGAATGATAGATTGATGCCTGCACTCTGAGAAAAAGTTCTCTATGGGATGGTAGCCACACTCTTATTTGCTTCTCAGTATAGTTGATAAATCCTATGTAACAGACCTGTTTTATTATCTATGATATACAGAGCTCCTACAATGACTTCTGACCTATCAGATATCCTCAAACAGATGTCAGAAATTGCCAACACAAAGAACTGATAATCCTGGGTGATTTCAACCCCTTATCAGTGCAGGAGAAGCACCCAAATGCTTTGAGGTAATGGAAGCCATGGAACTGACACAAATCGTCTGTGCACCAATGTACAAGAAGGCAATACCCTGGACCTTGTATTCCTTAGCTCCCAAACTTCCATAATGAGCAGGACTCCCAGGATCACAACTGTGCCAAAGTCCAACCACTGTCTTATCACCATCATCACATCCTATCAGCCAATGACCATGACAGGGGATACTCACCTGACAAGAAGATTCAAACCATTTAATAAGGACAACTTCCTCAAATAAGTCCTACCAAATATGCAATCAGGACATTCTGACCTCAAAGTGCTAACCAACAACTGGAATACCGTCACAGCAGCGAGATCAATGACACCCTCCAAAGAAAAAAAAGAGAGACCAGCAAGAACATGCTGGTTCACTCCTGTCTTACGGAAGCTGAAAACACAACTCAGATGAATGGAAGGGAAATGGAGGAAAACCAAACATGATCTGGACAGAACGAAATATATGTATGCTCTAAACTAATACCACATCAAAATAGACGACTCACGGAGAACCTACCACACAAAACGTATAAATGTATCCCTTAACGGCTCACGTGAGCTCTTTGACATTGTCAAACATCTGACCAAAACCCCTAATCAGTCTAGCCAACTCCCAAATATGCCACCACAGCAACTTGCAGCACAATATAAACAGCTCCGAATGAATTCCAACATCCCACCCACACCCGCAGGAAACTACCAGGATGTCACCTCCAATACCGCATGGAGAAAGTTTGAAGCAATCAGCAAAGAGAGGATTGAAGCCACTATATCATCATTGAACACCACCACCTCTCCTCTTGATCCCTGCCCGGTCATCTGTAGGTGTGTGTTGTCACCTTTTCTAAGGTTGGCCAAAAAATCAAAAACACACTGCTATCAAAAATGTAATGAGCTAATCCACACCAAGACAGGTTTGTAAAAAGCACAAATAGAGGAGAGGTGCATCAGTGTTTAATTCAAGAGGGGGCTCCAAAAGCACGGCAACACAAACATAATTGGGGTTTGCAGAGCTATTATGTTTATGTTGCCGTGCTTCCTGAAACCCCTGTTGAACTAAAGACTGATTCACCTCTCCTCTGTGCTTTTTAAGAACCTCTGTTGATGTGGATTAACTCAACACATTTTTGATAGCAGTGTGTTTTTGATATTTGGGTGAGCTTTCCTTTAGAGGACCATTTTGGTTGATTGATCTTTTCTAAGGTGGCTAAACAGGTAGAAAAGGTGACGGAGAAAGTCAGAAGGATACTTGGATGCATAGGGAGAGGAATGGCTACCAGGAAGAAGGAGGTGATAGTGCCTCTGTATAAGTCTTTGGTGAGACCTCATTTGGAGTGTTGTGTGCAATTCTGGAGACCCTACCTTCAAAAGGATATAAACAGGATGGAGTCTGTGCAGAGGGTGGCTACCAAAATGGTAAGTGGGCTTTGTCATAAGACATATGGTGATAGACTTAAAGATCTGAATATATATACTTTAGAGGAAAGGTGGGAGAAGGGCAATACGATAGAGATATTTAAATATCTCTATATCATAAATGTGCAGGAAAGCCTCTTTCAATTGAAAGAAAGCTCTGCAACAAGGGGGAATAGGATGAAGGTGAAAGGGGATAGACTCAGGAGCAGGGCTGGCGCAAGGAGATGAAGCGCCTAGGCGAACCTCATCCCTTGTGCCTCCTCCCCATTGTGGCGCCTCCCTTCCCCCCCCCCACATGGCACCCGTACCACGGCGCTCATTGCCATTGCTGCCATCCCACTCTGGGATAGACAGCAGCAGTAATAGCCCCAAACAGGCCAGCAAAGCTTACCTTCAAGTTTCAGCACCCCGGGGTGTTTGTTTCCAACGCCCGATGTCGATTTCCCATGCAAACAGGAAGTCGGCATCGAGAGTTGGAGAGGGGTGGAAGCAAACAGGCCTGTGGCACCGAAGCTTGAAGATAAGCTCCACGAGGCTGTTTGCAGCTTTTGCCATTGCTGTCGGTCCTGGAGAGAGGTGACAGTGGTGGTATTGCCCCCCCCCCCCCCAGAGGGCCAGCATCTAGGTGACTGCCTAGTCCGCCTAATGGTAGCACCGATCCTGCTTTATAGAAAGAGTGGTAGATGCATGGAATAGTCTCTCAGGGGAGGCAGTAGAGACAAGGACTGCATATGAATTCGAGAAAGTATGGGACAAACAGAAGATCTCTAAAGGAAAAAACGTGACTGTAGTAGTTAGTATGGAAGGACAGACTAAATAGACCATATGGTCTTTATCTGCCATAATGTTTCTATGTTTCTATTTGTTTATTAGGACATAAGAAACCATTCCATTTCCAGAATGTTTTCACACTGAGTCAGCATGATGGACCCCAGAAGCCATCTCCATGGTAGACAAGCTGTAGCAGATAGCTTATAGAGATTAATTAGCATCACCTTCATCTAGACGCACACTGATGGCTCACAAAACTATTGAATGAAGGTTCTCAGCAGACAGGACCGAGTATTGTCACAGTAATGTCAGCTTTAGAAAATACAACCACAAGGAATATTTTCTTCCTCCTAAATCCTAGATTGAATAGACACACTTTTTTTCTTAAAAGTTTTGGTCTGTTTACAAATTAAACACATTAATCTTGCATCTGTTTATATATAGATTATTCAGACATACTACCATTAGTCTTGCTGGCTAGCACTACTCTTTGATAAGAACATTCTTAGGTAATATATCAACAGAGCTGCTATAGTGATATGTGGCGTTTAAAGAGAGACTACTATACTATATTGTCATTGTTAGTTTCTGGCAAAGTCAACCTATTTTTTTCTAACCCCCCCTCCCCCCCCATGGTTATCTCCTTGAAAATGGCACAGACTGTAGCATCGTACTCTCACTATGCTACAATAATGTTTTTTTAAATATACATTTTAATTAGACGTTAGAAATAAGGATCAACAAGCAGTTGGCAAGGGTTATGTTTCATGGGACTAAAATATGGACAAGTGTAGACAATTTTTTTTTCTGACTTTCTCAATTGTAGGAGGGGAGGGGGTTTCAGTTAGTTTCACACCTTCATTTTAATAAGGAGTAGTCTAGTGGTTAGAACAGTGGGTCGGAAACCAGGGAAACTAGTGTTTCAATCCTACTAATGTTACCTTCCATTGCCTCAGTTACAAAATTAGGGGTTTGTTTACTTAGCTTCAATATTGCGCAGAATTGAGCTCAGTATCAGCAGCAATATCAAGCGAGTGTAGCTGAATATTCCCTCTGACCGTTACGGCACTATCTGGGAAGGAGACAGCGCTTATCTGGACAGTGGAGATTTCAGTAATGCCAGACAGATAAGTTCAGGTAAAAAGCTGTCCTGAGTCTATGTGGACTGGGCTATCTGGATAGCAGCTGAATATCAATGTTATCCAGATATGCGCAGCACTGACCGGAACATCCAGATATTCAGCGACAGCTGCTGTCCAGATGCTTCCACTAAATGTCCAGATTTTATTTTACCAGCGGTCAGGGCCGGTCTGTCCATTGTGCAAGAATGTTGTTTGCACAGGGCCCCGCGTTTCAGGTGGCCCTGCGCAAACAACATTCTGCATCTGCCGGTAAATTAAAAAAAAAAAAAAAAAAACTTGCTGCCGCTGCTGCCGTGGCAGCGGCAGAATCGAGCATCCCGTGGGGCCCCCCTGCCTGGCAGAGTCCTCCATGCAGCCTCAGCTCCCTAAGTGCCGGCTTTCAGAGCCGCGAAGGAAGAGAGCTTCTCCCTTGCGGCTCTGTTAAGCCGCTGGCGCTGATGGGAAACAGGACATCGGCTGATGGTGGGGGTAGGAAAGGACTAAAAATGGGCTGATGGGGGGATGGGATTAGAAATGAGCTGATGGAGGGACTTGGATAGGACTGGAAATGGATGGGGGAGCTAGGACTGGAAATGGGTTGATGGTGTGGCTAGGATAGGATTTGAAATGGGCTGATGGGGGGGCTAGGACTGGAAATGGGCTTATGTGGGGACTAGAAGGGTGCGGATGCAGTGTGGGGCTGGAACTAGAAGGGAACTGATGTTGGGGGAGGATTAGAATGGGATGGAGCTGGGAGAGTGAAATGGAGAGGGGAAAAATATTTTGTGTGGGAGGGAAGACAAATCTACAATTGGCCAGGTATTGGGAGAGTAAGTGGGGATTGAGGATGGAGGGGTAAAATTTGAGTGGATGAAATAGGAATGAGGAAAGAGCAAAAGGAGAAAGATTAGTATGTTAAAGCAGATGTAGAGAGAGAATGGAAAAAAAAACTAGAAGAGAGAAGAAAGGACAAATGGACAGCAGACGATGGAGAGTTAGCAGCAGACACGAAGAAACCAGAATCAAGTGGCTGGAGCAATTGCAACTGAAAAAAAAATTCACAAAAGGTAGAAAGATATCTCTTTATTTTGAATTTATTAACTGGAACATGTCAGCTCTGGGAAATGTGCATCATTAACTTCTGTGCTTTGTTTAGTACAGAGGAAATTAATTTATAGTTTTATTTCTACAGTGTTATTGTACATTCCAAGTTTGGCTTCTGGGGTTCTCAGTTTAATTATTGTCTTCCTGTTTCTAAATTGTGATTCCTTGTTTGGTGATGGTCTATGTTCTGCATGTGAAACTGAGCTGAGGAATTCTGTTTATGTAATTCCTATATGACATTGCCACTTGTTCTCTTTCCCCAGTAGGTCATGTATTGTTGTTCTCTGAAATGTATTGGTTTAATATTTGTAGTGTTGCCTTTTGATAGGTAGGGTCTGGTGTTTTGTGAGTCCTGGTAGTGCTGTTACGATACGGCGGGTTTGCTATGGGTTCTAAATGGCCAGTGTTTGTAGTAGTTCCTAATGTGCCTGGCGGTTGGCACTAGATTATAGTAATTTAGAAATCTTTTAGTCTTTCTTTATCCATACACTCTTTAAGAGGCATGTTTACTAAAAGTTAGCGTATGGTAACATTATGCAAATATTTATGCAAATGAGTTCCCTTATGCAAATGAGGCCCCGCATCCAGTCTCCGCACATGGCCCCACACCCCCCTTGGGCTGCCCTGACAGCAGTGAACAGTTTTTCAAAAAAATAACACTGACAGCCCCAATCAGAGCAGCCACAGCAGGCAAACCGGGCCAATCAGGAACAAGCTGGTAGCAAACAGCAGGAAGCAAACGAACTCCTCGGTGTCCCGTGGGGAGGGCAAGATAGATATAGCTCCTCCAATCTAGCAGCCCCAATCAGAGCAGCCACAGCAGGCAAACCGGGTCAATCAGGAACAAGCTGGTAGCAAACAGCAGGAAGCAAACAAACTCCTCGGTGTCCCACGGAGAGGGCAAGATAGATATAGCTCCTCCAATCTAGCAGCCCCAATCAGAGCAGCCACAGCAGGCAAACCGGGCCAATCAGGAACAAGCTGGTAGCAAACAACAGGAAGCAAACAAACTCCTCCTTGCCCTCTCCGCGGGACACCGAGGAGTTTGTTTGCTTCCTTCTGTTTGCTACCAGCTTGTTCCTGATTGGCCCGGTTTGCCTGCTGTGGCTGCTCCGATTGGGGCTGCTAGATTGGAGGAGCTATATATATCTTGCCCTCTCCGCGGGACGCGTGTCCGTGGTGCGTGCCCGAAGGGGCATGTCCAAAGGGGCAGGTTCTGCCCCTTTGGCGCCCCTTCGGCATATCTCGGCGTTTAGTGTAAACGCCGATGGGGAAACGGAAGAAGAAATACCCCCCGGCGGTGCAGGTGAAGGCTGTTAAAGTGGTAGGCCCAATGGATGCGCATGTAAGGGTTGGTGAGCCTTCTTCGATGCTGCCTGAAACTCGAGCAGAGGATAGTGTTATGGAAGATGCCTCAACTGTGAGTACTTCTCCTTCCTATGCGTCCCCCATGAATGGAAATTTGCTCCCGGCTCACCAGGACAAGGAACCTTTAGTTTTTACTTCATCTCCTTTAGGAGCTGTTGCTTTGGAAGTTGAGAAACCTTTGTTACCTTCCTCGTTTTTGAATATGGATTCTATGGGTGAGACTTTGCCTCCACCACTTCCCTCAGTTGTAGTATTTCCTGTGGCAGAAAAGCCACAACTTCCACCGGAGGATATATCTTTAAAAGATATTTGGTCTATGTTAGCTCGGATGGAGGTGGCCTTAGGGCCTTCACTACAGAAAATTTCTGATTTTTCAAAACAGACTGTGGCAAAGCTTTCAAATCATGAATTTAGATTAACTGTTGTGGAAAAACGTTTAGGAGAAGTGCAGGGTTCCTCGCAGCAAGGAATTTTAAGTACAGTGATACAGAATGTTACCTCTTTACAATGTCAGGATGAACTGTTACAAAACTCCTTGCGTGCTAGGAACTTGCGGTTGTTGAATTTTCCGTGTACCCACTACCTTTCTCCAACTATATTGTTTCAAAAATATTTGAAAGAAGTATTATTGATATCTGATGCAAATTTAATTGCCCTTTCAAAAATCTTTTATCTCCCTGTGGGAAATTTACCTAAAGATTTAAGGGAACGGGGTTTACAAAATGAACAGTTGGCTGTTCCTTCATTAAATATTTCTGAGTTTCTTGAAACTTCGCAGGACGTGATAACAACACGTGCCACTCTGTTAATTACATTAGTCTCTGAGATAGATAAAGAGAAAATTTTTCGTGCATATTTTAAAAAGAAACATGAGAAGTTCTGTGGGCAACTTGTTCAAATCTTTCCTGACGTCTCTAGGGCCACACAGCAGCGTAGGAGGGCCTTTTTGGAGATCCATCCAAGCGTTGTGGCCCTAGGGGCTTTATTTTACTTAAAATTTCCTTGTATGTGCCATATTGTATATCAAGGTAAGCGTTATGTTTTTGGGGAGGCTCAACAGTTATTCGAATTTTTAAAGGATAAGGGATGAAGTGTGATTTTGGTTTCTTTTTCTTTGGCTCTTTGTCTTTTGGGATTGTCCGGGCTATGATGGGATTTTTTTTTTCTTATTTTGTTTTCGAGCTCCTTCTTGATGAGGGCTAAATTTATTTCGATTTGTATTGCATTTGATGTGGATGCTTTGTTTTTTCTTTGTATAGTATTTGTTTTCTTGTGATGTAATTGAAAGTTATAAATAAAAAAAAACCAACAAAAAAAAAAAACCACTGACCGTTGTGGACCGACTATCAGCCTTCTGGAGACAGAGGAATACTGACTGCACCTGAATGTAGCACACCTTAAGCGATTATTGATAAGGCATGAATAAAGAATAGAATCAACTTGTTAAATGTGTCATAGAGTTCACCAATCAACTTATCACAAGTTAATTCATATGTTACATCACTTTAAAATGCTGCTACATTGGTTCTGCTTGCTGTGGCGATCGGAGCGGTGGAGGGATGATGTCGACAGCGGAGGTTGTGAGTGGGAGCTTAAACACCTGGTGGTATGATATCTACCTCTTCAGATGCTATGTGGAACATTTCTTCTTGTCTCTTCTATTCCTTTAACTATCCCTGTATCTCTTATTCTGTCCTATCTAATTAATGGCGTTCTTTTCATATTTTCTGTAACTTTTATGTAATATTGTAAACCGCTCTGATGCTTTGGCTTTAGCGGTATATCAAATGTAATAAACATAAACATAAACTTTAGCATATTTTAAATACTTAAAGTCACATTATTGAATCATTTGCACATTCGTGTAACTTAATACATTTGTAGCTATTTATTTGAGAGTCAAATACTCTTTTTTTTTCACCTAAGGACACCTGTGGAGAGGTGGTTCAGTAGCGCATATAGATCATCTAATTCTTTGATGAAGGACGTCTTTGGAATTTTACAAGGTCAATTCAGGTGTTTAGACAAATCAGATGGCACCTTATGACATTCCCCAGCCCAGCCCAGCCCAGCCCAGAAGTGCAGAGATCATGCTACTCTTCTGCAGTCTCCAAAATATTGATGTCAAGTCTTTGGTCCTTGTCAACATTGCCCCTTCTTCTTGAGGAGGGCTGTGAAGGAGACATTCTTGGCATACAGTATAATTGTTAGTAGGGCCGCACCAAGGGTTGTGTGAACGGTGTGGCCACACATAGTGCAAGGATGGAAGAGGTGCTGATGTCATCACTGGGCTTCTAAGAAGTCTGACAAAGGTGAGCTCAAGTATGCAGAGAGGTGGGTGGATTGGGGGCACCAAGTTACTAGTTGGACAGAGCACATTGCTAGCTTGGTATGGTCATGATTGCTAGAGAAGTGCATATATCTTGCATATCATTTCTTATGGAGAGGAGGTTGCAGTCTGGACTACAAAACCTTTCCTTCATTGATTCAGGGTTTATTTGCAGAGACCATTGCTGTTCTGTCCTCCTCTGCTTCTCTTTGACCTTTTTGTTCCATTGCTAGACTCAGCTAAATAGCGTGCACATTCCAGAAGACATCTCTATTGGCCTGCAGATAGGATGCATGATGTCGTCTGCGTAGATGAATTAGTTTAGATCGTGGCGTTTAAAGATTTTACAAATCGGTTGGAGATAGAGATTGAAAAGTAAGGCAGAGAGAGATGATCCTTGTGGGATACCTCACTCTTGTGGGAATGGAAGAGAGAGGGAATGATCTATCTGAACATATTGGAAACGGTTTGATATGTAAGATTTAAACCAGTGAAACGTTTTTCCTTTTAAGTCTAATTGTGATAACCTGGATAAGAGGATGCTGTGATTCACACTGTCGAAGGCTGAGGAAATATCAAGGAAGATAAGCAAGAAGGCCTGTTTAATATTATCCATGCCTTGGATTAGTGAGTCGAAAGGGATATAAGTAAAGTTTCTACCCCGTGATTTGAGCAAAAACCTTATTGGTGCTTATCTAGAGGGAAGTTGGTATCAATATGATCTTGTAATTGTGTTTGAACTACCTTCTCAATGATTTTAGCTAGAAAAGGTATACTGGCAATGGGGCGATACGAATAGGGGTCATTGCTGTTAAGGGTTTTATTCTTTAACAGAGGGCGAATTGCTGTAAATTTGAGGTCATCTGGCATGAAGCCTTGAAGAAGAGATTGATTTACTAGATTCAATATGAACGGGGCAAGTTCAGATTTGGCTGCTTTAATCCAAGATACAGGACAAGAATCTAGTAACGAGGTAGTGGTATTAAGGTTTGATATGGTCTCTATTTATTTATTATTTATTTAACACTCATTTATATACCGCATCTTCCAGAGCTCAGTTGCGGTGTACAATTAACAACAATTAACAAAGCGCAGTTTGTTTTACATAGAACATCTTCAATTTTACATAGAACATCTTAAGTTAAACAAAGCAAAGTGTAATAAACTAAACAGTATATTTAAGCTAGAGCAGTGTGAGTAACAATCTACTAGCAAAATGTGATGTCTAAAACAGCATAAGACAGTACATAACATATACAACTATATACATGTGGATGTATTTGGGCATAAGAGCTTGGGTCATCGTTTCGTTTAAGCTATAAGTGTTGTCCATTTAAGTGGTAGGATTGTACTTGATGTGGTCGGGTACCTGTTTAGCCTTTATTTAAGTTGAGTGCTAGGTTTTCCATGGTATTATAGTGTTTAGTGAATAGATACGTTTTCAATTTTTTACGGAATTCCTTGATCTCTAGCAGTTGTTTATTTGAGATAAAGATAAATTAGTTCCATTCAATGATGTTATTATTTATTTTATTTATTTATTTAGACAGTTTTTGTATACTGCCTTATCCTTCAATCAAAGCAGTCACAACACAATTGGGGGATACATTTAACAAGCAGGGATATGAGACACATACACTAATACTTACAGGGAACATGGGCTATGGAGGGTTAAGTGGCTTGCCCAAGACCACAAGGAGCATCTGTGGGACTAGAAACCCCAGTCCTTCTGGCCCAAGGTTGCTGTTCTCTAGTGGGATTTGAACCCCTGACCTTCTGGCCTGAAGTACCTTGCCCCAACCACTAGGCTACACCTCCCTCCCTCTATTAGCTGTGGTAAAAGTCAGGGTAGCACTAGGTCGGGTACTTTGAGTTTACTGGCAAAGTGATTTGCTAGTAGTTGAGGGTCAATTAGTTTTGTTAGAAGTGTGTTCAGGAACTTTAGAAAGGGATTTAATAATCTCAAACAGCTCCCTTGGTCTGTTGATAGCTTTTGATAGGGTTTTTGTGTGATGTAGCCTTTTTGTAGTGTTTATAGCTTCTTTATAGGTTTTGAGGTTTGCAAAATATTGTATCCTAAGTTCTGGGCTTTTTGTCTTACGCCATTTAGCTTCTAGATTCCTGAGGTTCTTCTTTAAGGTACTAAGTTCTGAGGGGTACCATTTCTCAGATGACCTTCTTCCTGATCTATTATTTGAAGGTAAAGGTTTAGCTTCTGCCCCTACAACAGAGTTCCAGATTGATACAAGTTCATTGAGATTGTTTGAGACAGTGTCCAACTTTGTAGAGATTGATTCCAGGAAGTTTTCCTTGTTAAACTTGTGGAATCTATGTTCCATGTGGTTGGTATTGCCACCTCTTCTCTGCCCCGGAAAGTCCCTGACAGGCCCCGATGCTAAATGGATAGCATCAGGGCACGTAGGGAAGTTAGAAGGGGATATTCAATGGCACTAGCCATTTAAGTGCTGTTGTATACCTTGATTTAAGGCATTTACACGGTTTACTGAGTTGTAAAACATGTAAATGCCTTTCGAATATTGGACCCAAGGATATTTTAACAGTTAATGGAACAGAGTTGTTTCTTTTGACATTATGGTCAATTTCCTAAGCTGTGACCATTATTGAACTTGAATTTGGCCTTAGGGCCACAGTGGAAGCCATATATTTGTATGTCTATGAACCCTGAATATGACGTGAAGAATAAGAAGGCTTTTTTATGACCGATGATACAGTGCTGTAAAGGTCAGTGTATACTGGAAAATTAGTACTGAGGTCTTTTTCCCTTCTCATACGTGTAATTGTGGTATGATTAACACACTAAGGGGTATGTTTACTAAACCAGGCTAACGGTTAACCCAGGTTATCTGCAACTAGGTCCCATTGAATAATATGGGACCTAGTGGCAGATAGCCCGGGTTAATCATTAGCCCGGTTTAGTAAACATACCCCTAAGCTTTTCTGATTTTTTTGTCCAAGATTTTTGGTGGTCATGTTTGTTCCCATTATAAAATACGCATTTTCAGCCTGCACAAAGCATGCCCCATCCTTTCCCAAACCATGCCCCCTTGAAATCTGGAGATGGTATAGATCTCCACATATAAACAGCAGCTTTCTAAAATCACTGCTTACATATGTAGCCAATCTATATATACAAATGCTGCTATGTACAGTACATGGGACATGCTTCTAACATAAAGGTCATGATGTCCAAGCATGCATTTTTAGAGGATCGTTCTGGGCAGGTGTTGATCCTGGCTAACAAATTTAATTGTCAGTATCCCAGGTGCCTGAAGTCAACGAGGGACGTCACACAACTGAAGTTTCATCTAGGGCAGCTAATACTCTTGCAGTGGCTTGGACGCTCTCTGTTAGATTTGTACATGTTCATCTGCCACTGTCATCAGTCTTTGAAGATGATGGTTTTGGTTCATCAAGGCCTGAAACTGAAGAACAACCTTCTGAACCACCAGTTGAGCACAAAAGCGCAATTAGGAGCAATAGTGGGGAAGGGGTGTTATATATGCAGCAGAGGTCATTCTAGCTGTATAGAGTGTTCAGATTCTGTGCTAGACACTCTCTTGGCTATTGACCCCATTTCTCAGTTCATTGGTTGTGTAGCTCCCATCCTAAGTGTGAGGAGGCGTAGATAATAGGAGAGCAATTTTCTAGCAGTGCTAAGTGTGGTAGTGGAGACGGTGCCTATTTTTAACCAATTTTATAAAGACAGGGAAGAGTAATGTGGGGGCATGCCAGCAATTATGCGTTAAAATGCACAGTAATCAGCTATCATGCAATGAGTGGAATGTGGACATGGAAAGCACATTGCCATTAGAGCAATGCGTTCAGTGGCAATTAACACGAGTGCGCCTGGCACTCCTATATGGATCATTAAGTGCACCCATGTTACAGGGCCATGCGAGCAGTGTGGCCGCACAGGGTGCAAGCACAGAAGGGGTGCCAATATCATCACTGGGCTTTCAGGAAGCCCAATAAGAGTGAGTTCCTGCATATGTCTGGGAGGCTCCAAGTTCACAAATTGCACAGAGCACATTTTGAGCTTGGTACGGTCCTGCCATGTTATGTACAGTGCAATAGTGTTTCTGATTATATGCTAACTGCTGGGAATGTGCTGGGCATGCCTCTGATGGTTAGTGCATAAAGGGTGTACTTACAGCACAATGGTTTTGCCACTAATTTTGTGGAAATTATTTTTTATTTTGTTCACACTTTTCCAGGGGAGATCAAGGTGAATTAATGCATTTCCCTGTCCCCAAAAGGGTCACCGGCCACGGTAAGTCCTGCTGAGGGTGGAGAGAGGGCAGAGAGAAGGGGTCAATGGGCGGGGAGTGGGCAGGGAGAGGCTCCTTTTACACTAACGCGGGGAAATGAAGGGCCAAACATTACCGGGACTGAAAAACTATCATTAGATGCACATTTGCAGGAGGGTGAAACCATCTCAGAGTCAGCAATGTACAACATAGGCAGGGAGCCCAAGAAAAGTAATAGTAATGCTCTATTTGCAGCAACAGCATAATGCCCAAGTATGAAAGGCCACTATGGCGATGGTGCAAATGGGGCATAGGGGGCTGCAGGCGAGACATGTAGCGGGGGCTGCAGGGGCACAGAGTGGACTAGGCAGTCGCCTAGGTGGCACATAGGAACCGGAAATCAGCAAGACAGCAGCTGACAAAGGCCACACACAATCCACTTACATCTACCTGGTCCACCCTAGCTAAGAGTTGCCAGGGCACTGACTAAACATTCCCCAGCCAACCCGCTCCCAAGTGGAAGGGACATAATATTGGTAGGCGGTAATGGGGGGATGTGAGGATGCCCATGTATGCCTACCTACCCCAGACCCTACTCCCTAGGCGACCGCCTACCCACACAGTGGATGGCCTGGGACTGCGCACTACCAGTACCGACAGCAAATGGTCATGCCAGCATGGCAGGAGGGGTGCCCGTGCTGGAAGGGGCAGTGGCACCTGCCTGCAGTGGACCTAGGCCATGCCCTGTACCAGTACATGGTGTGCAGTGCAACATAAAAGGTCCAGCTGAGGAAACATACAGGTAGCTCCAGGGACTAATGTGCATGTGTGATGCAGTACACACAGCCACTGTGTCCAGAAGCAGAGGGTCACAGGTTCAAGTCCCAGCTGTGGATCTTGCAGAGCATGTCTTTATATTTTACCCTACAATGCAGATACAACAGCAACATGTGCAAAGCCCAAAGCAGCGGCGAACAGGGGTACAAACATCCACTCACACAGGCTCCACAATCCAATGCTGCATGGAGAGCCAGGCTGTTGGCTCCAGCACGGAGCTGCATTTATCACCAGAGTACTATTACTACCTCCTGCACAATTTATCAATGTTGGCACTGTGATCAGGACCAGTGTGGCGGGCAGGGTTGTCAACCACTCCTATCTTTGCACAATGCTGCAATAGGAGTGTGTGTTTGTGTGTGTGTGTGTGTGTGTGTGTGTGTGTGTGTCTAGCCATTGTTTTGTGGCTGCCCACACCTCACTGGGCCCACAATGTCCCACTGTTATCAGCGTTAGCCTGAATATGTGCATAATGAGAAGCAAGGTATTGTGGGTATGGCCCAGACAGGGCAGATTGGCCAGGATGCATCTTCACAGGGTGTGGGACAATGGCTGGGACACTGTAGTGCCTGACCACCGCCTGCATGGACAGGGTGGCCACAGCATGTCATGCTGGGAGGACACTCTCATTCTGACCGAGCAGTGACCATGGCATGTCTAGGTTCCCACATAGTGCTCTACACTATGTGCTTTCAGCAATATCTGTGTGTTCCTAGTGCTGGAGCCCAATCATTGAAATACCTGCTCAGTGCACTATGGATTGGCTAGTGGACTGTCTGCAGTTAGTCTGTGCATGGTTGGAACACCTTGTAGGGTGCTGGTGAATAATCATTCAAAGGATAATTTGTTACCCTATTTGCTTTTTATTTTCAAAGCTAAATCTACCTAATAGTGTACATGCTATTTTTGTTGGAGCCCATGCCTTGAAAGAAACTTCTTTTTCATAGCACTAATCTCCTTTTTAATCTTATGTTTAAAAAAACAGGGAAACCCCCTCATCAAATGACTGAGGGGTAACTTTATGTTGCCCCACAGGAAGAGCTTAACAAAATAACTCTTAGATATACTGGTTGCGTTGGGGTCTCATTCACAAAGGAAAAGATGTCACAATATGGGAGCTGATGTAGTTTATGCTCTGTTCTCTGTCCCCTCTTTAAAATTTCCTGGGCTTATTCCCTTGTTGTTGATGAATACCGGGGAGTCCCCTATCCCTGGTTCTCTTTTGTATTGCTGCTCCCCCTATTTTGGTGGGCTAATGACACTCTTGATGTAAGTTTTTTGTAATTATTTCCTTGTATTATTATTGAACAAGTTGTGTCTTTATCTGTACAAGTGTGTTGCTTGATTATAATTATAAACTTGCATAAATAATAATAATAATAAAATATATACTGGTTATGTTGATACTTAGCTCAGTCCAGTATAGTTTATTTATTTTATTTATTAATTTATTTGCATTTCTTATATACCGCACTATTTGCGATCAGCGCTGTTTACATAAAACAAAATGGTATCCGACAATAAACAAAAGTCAGGTCATTACATTGAACAGGAACAAGTAACTTGGAGAACAGGGTAAACTATATACATATGCGGAGCATTGAATAGGGTAACTATATACATGTCAGATGGAGTTATTGGGTATTGATCATACTTGGTGGCTGGGGTTCGGGGCAGTCAGTGAGGTGTTTGATAAAGAGAAAGTGTTTCAAGGCCTTCCTGAACTGGCTCAAGTTGGGGATTTCTCTGATGTGTGGTGGTAGGGAGTTCCAGAGACTTGGGGCGCATAGTCTAAAGGCTCTGTTCGATGTTGCTTTGGAGCATTTTGTCGTGTCACTCGGTATCACTAGCATGTTGGCTACTGTGGTTCTTCTTAGCCTGTTGGGTGTGGGTGGTTGGATGAGGTCATATAGTGAAGAGGAGGAGAGCCCCTTGATGGCCTTGAATGTCATCACTAGGGTTTTGAAACTGATCCTGGCTTGAATGGGGAGCCAGTGAAGCTGTTTCAGGAGGGGTGTGATATGCTCTCTTCTTGGCGTTCGGAGGAGAATCCGCTCTGCACTGTTCATGGCAAGTTGCAGGGGATGTAAGGTGGCCTGAGGGAGTCCTTGTAGGATGGCGTTTGAATAATCAAAATGAGGAATGATGAGGGCTTGATAAATGGTGCGGAAGTCGCCTGGTTCGAGTAAAGGGCGTAGGTGTCTAAGGGATCTAATCTTGAAGTAGATCGCTCTTACAGTGTTGGCTATGTGTTGCTTCATGTTGAGGTTCTGATCCAATGTGACTCCGAGATAACGTATAGCTGATTTTACTTGCAATTTGGCGTTTTCCACTTCCAAGTAGCTGGGTGGAGTAAACTCGGGATTTCTGGAGATGAACAGGACCTCCGTTTTCTTGTTTTGGATGCGCAGATTTTGAGAGAGGAGCCATTAGGATATTGCATTGAAGCACTTAGTCAAGGGGGTAAGGTCTGGGCAGTCCAGGGATATTGGCAGGTACAGTAAAACATCATCTGCGTATATCATGCAACTCACATTGAACGATCTAATGATGTTACAGATAGGTTGGATATAGATGTTAAACATAAGTGATGATAGGGAGGATCCTTGAGGAACTCCTTGGCTTTGTAGGAATGGCTCGGATGTGGACCCGTTTGCTCGGACGTATTGCCATCTGCCAGACAAGTAGGATCTGCACCACTCGAGAGCTGTTCCACTAATGCCTTTCTCTCTTAGCCGACCTAGGAGAATTTCGTGGCAGACCGAGTCGAAGGCTGCCGCTATGTCTAAAAAGACGAGTGCAAAACCTTGACGTAAGTTGTCAATGCCTGAAATTATGGTGTCGAAAAGAGTTGTGAGTAGTGTTTCGACTCCATGTGACTCTCTGAATCCATGTTGAGATGAATCTAGAGGGGCGTTGGTATCAATATGGTCTTGTAACTGTTTGTAGACTATCTTTTCAATGATTTTAGTGAGCATCGGGATGCTGGAAATGGGTCTATATGACTCTACCTTTTGAGGGTCTAATTTGGCGTTCTTCAGCAGCGGTCTAACGGAGGTCTGTTTGAGTGTGGAGGGGAAAGACCCAGTGCTAAAAGATAGGCCTATCAATTTAGTTAAGATCGGGGCGAGGTCACATCGCAGATCTTTTATCCAGAATGCTGGACAGGGGTCCGAGTATGCAGTGGAGGTATTTAGGGTTGCGATGGTGTCTTCAATGGTTCTCTTTGATGGTGTGACAAAGGTAGTTAGAGATGCTGAGAACTTTTGTTCGTTGGGGGGGTCCGGTATCACCACTTTGTCGGTCTTGCACAGTTTAGATTGCATAAAGACGGCATAGTCCTGCGGGTGTATGGTCCAGGGTGCTCTGGGGTGGGTTCTTTGGCAAGAGATTTGACCAGGTTGAAGAGGTCGTGTGGCTTGTTTAATGACCGTTTCAGGGTGTCTGTGTGGTGTTGTTTCATCCTGTCTGTGACTGCCCTGCGATGTGTGTGTAAGTGCTGGGTGTATGCTGCTTGGTCACTGCTGGTACATGACTTCCTCCAGCGCTTTTCCAATCTCTGTAGGAGGGTTAGTGAAGCCCTTAAATCAGCTGTGAACCATGGTGCAGATGATCTTTTGCTTGGGGCTTTAGTTGTTGGGGGACGGATTGCGATTGCACTGAGTTTGCTGTTCCATGTGGTGATTGGGTCCTCTAGGTTTTGTGAGTTCTTGTCAAGGAGTGTGTTCGTTTCGGCTAGGATACGTTCTTTGTTGAACGGGTGAAAACGTCTGGTAGTTGAGTTCGAGTTCATACTTGTGTCCACATTGGGTCTTTGTGGCTTGATGGGGGTCGGAATCTGGAACGTGATGAGCTTATGATCAGACCATGGTACTGCTGTTATTGATAGCGTGATATTTTGTGCTTGTTGAAGCACTGTTTGTGGGGCGAATATGAGGTCGAGAATGTTGCCTTTTACGTGTGTTGGTTCTTGTACCAATTGGGTATATCCCAAGATATCTATGGCTTCTATAAAGGTAGCTGCTTGATTGTCCTGTAAGGATGGCAGGTTGAAGTCACCTAGGATCCAATTTGGTTTATTTGGGCCCTGGGTGTTGGATGCTATGTTTATGATATTGGAGAGGTTGTCTGGATCTGCAGAAGGCGCTCTGTAAATCAGGTTTATAGAGCAGGTGTTGTTGGAGATAGTGATTGTTTCAAGGGTATTGATGCTGTTGGATTCTACCATTTTGAACTGAAGGTCGGATCTGGTGAAGACGGCAACTCCTCCTCCCCTTTTGTTCTGCCTGTGGCTGGTGAAAGCCACAAAGTTAGGTGGTAGTAGTTGATTGAGTATGGTGTTATCTTCCGGTGAGAGCCAGGTCTCGGTGATCATAATAATATCTAATTTATGATACGTTATTGTTTCGGTGATTGCTGGCCATTTTTTGCGAAGTGAGCGAGAGTTAATGAGTGCGTATTTCAGGCTGCTAGTGTATGGGCTTTTTCTTTGCTTAGCTTTTGAAGAATTTTGTAGTGGGATATGTACTAGGTGGTGGCGGTGTAGATAGCTAATTCCATGATAGTGGTTGTGGGAGTCATCGGGCCATTTTCTTCCACCAGTCGAGACTGTTGGGATGTGATTTTGTGTTGTAATTAGTGCCAGTGAGCTGGATGGCAAGATTGTAAGTAGAAGGTAAAGACTCATTAGGGTGAAGATTATGCGCTCCATTTTGGGTCTTTCTGAGCCAGTACAGGGGAGGCAGAGGTTTGTGTAAGGAGAGTGGGTTGGAGTGGCCACTGGCTAAGGATGTTTTACTCAGGTGGTTGTTTCTACTGTGACACAGGAAGAGAGGGTAAGTGTCCTCTCCTAGTTGCGGGTTATAGCAGAGGTAAAGATCTACTAACAATGGTAATGGTAAGAATACAGTAATATACACAGTAGCAGTGGCAGGAAAGAAGTAAAGCTAGACAGTAGCAATAGTAGGAATATGGTGATACTGACAATATCAGTGTGCCCTACATGACATTAGCCTGCATGCCCTACTTGAAATTAGATCAGGTACTGGTACAGTGTTAAGTAGCTAAGCAAATAGCTAAACAGTAGCAAGTTACACAGTAGCAATAATGTTAATAAGGTAATACTGACAATAGCAGTGTGCTCTAATGAAATTAGACTGTATTGCCCCACTTGAAATTAGATCTGGTACTGGTACAGTGTTAAACAGAGCATATTATTACGGTGTGCATGTGCAGAGACTACATTTAACTGCCGCAAGCACAATATTAGGAGAGGGCGTGTGGCACACCTCTCTATTGGCTAGGAGGCTATAGTGCAGATAGGAACTGTTGACAACGTGTTAAATTACTCGCAGACTATGAGGGATAAGGTGTATCGTTAGGGATATTATAAGTACCTGAGATACTATGTATGCAGTCAGTGGAGAGTTGTCGCTGCAGGCAATAGATGGTTGTTGATGCAGTACGAGGGAGCAGCTATTCAGCGTTGCCCCTACGGACCGCGCCTAAGGGCCACGCCAAAGGGCCCTCTGGCGAGGCCCTCAGGCGCAGGCCCGCCAGGCACGGGCGCGCCCGATCAGCGCGGCTCTTTATTTCTGCCGTCGGCTGCCCCGATTGGGCAGATCTGCACGTGGTGGGTGGTGGGAGAGTTCGCTGCTCTGGCCCGCTCTATCCCCGGCTGGGAGAGCTGCTGGTGGAGGGCCGGAGTGGTGAAGGAAGAGGCCTAACGCTGAAAATCTTCCACGTTTTCCAAAGAGCTATAAAACAGCTTGGCAGTAATCAAAATCAAAGGTGACCCACGCCAACCTCTTATAACTGTAGTTGGAAGAGTCATATATCAACGCCCTCTCCTTTCATAAATCCAAGTCGTGCCTTCCTGGAATGGTTAGTTTCTCAATATTATATGAGAACATTTCGTCCGTCGACACAACACTGTGTTTCTGGCCACTGAATCTCCTGGCCCTTCTTCAAAAACCCATGACGTATCTAAAATGTCACAGTCAGAGCACCATCTTATATGTTAACAACTGGTTATGTGATGTCTTACGTCCTTCGGGTAGTAGCTGTCAATCTTGATTCTTAATTCACATATTATATCATCACCAATCTAATGATAAATTCAATCCGCATGGGGCCACTGATCGTAACGTCTAAATCCATTGTTGTTCTCTATATTGTAGAGCAGCTTGCCAATCTCCTCCTCAAGATTTTTCTTGTATTTGGTCAATAATACGCCACTGGAGATCCTGAAAAACATGTTGAAATTCAGCACAATGTTGGGCTACTGGTGCTGTTAGCACTTTCATGTTAATCCGTGAGCGATGCTCCTGTAGTCATTTTCGTATTGGTCAAACAGTTTGACCTACATATACTTTTTTACAGGGGCAGATCAGGATATAAACTACATAAGAAGAATAACAATTAGTAGAAATTTCACTGTGACAAATTCTTCTCAGACCTGGATCCTCCCATTGCGTGCCTGATAAGGTTAGTAGACAAAAATCACATTTTTTACAAGCTTGATACCCTTTCATTTCCATTCTCACCGGTTCTTCTACAGTCTGTAATACTCAATCAGCTATGTTCCAGCCTTGTTGAAATGCCATCATCAATGGTTTTCGAAAGCAACTGTTAAAATGGAGTAAGGTGTTTCGCTGTACTTCTTTGCGGCATAATGTTGAAAGGAGCTTAGAATCTTGTTTATACAATCAAAAATCCAAAAATTCTAATGATTGAAAATGATATTTTGGAACAAATTGTATGTCAGGATCAAGTGTGTTTATCCATTCAAAACATCCATTAAAACATAAGATTAACCCTGGGAGTACCGAAAAAGTCAAAAGTGACCCCATTGTAGGTTTCACAATGCGTATCTCTGAAACTAGTTGTTCAAGAATGCAATCTTTTTATGACTTTTCACATGTCAATATTCTCTTTATATTGCGCAATGAGAGGAATAATTTTCATCCGCTAGGTGACGCTAGTGATGAATAGCAGCACAGAGTACCAGTGGGGTCATTTTTGACCCCAGTTGCTTACATCCAGTTTGGATCATGATACAATTTGCAGTTTTGTGAATTTTTTTTTATTTATTTTATTTATGCAATTTTTACAAAACAACAAGAAATAAACAATTCCTTGCAAGAAAATAGAGTACATGCCAAACAAATCCATAATCTCACGCACATAAAACACTAAGATAATAATTCAAACATTACTCCAAATAGTCCACATAATGGGGGAAAGAAACAAAAAGAGTTTTGTGAATTTTTAGATCTGACAAAGGTATTTATCATTAATTATGTATCATTTATTTTTTGTACTCTTATTTTATGAAAATTACACATTTTCTGTAATTGATATCATATGTTCTCTCATTATTTCCGATTAAATCTAAAGATTTTCAGCTCGTTCATCACGATTATTGTATACCTATAGTAAAACTGCTTTGCATTTTATTCAACTTTATCTTTGTTTATTTATTTTAGGTTATTGTTTATGATGTCAAAATGAAAGTATTCAGCTGCCCAAGTAAGAGAAATATTGCAACGAGATGCTGATAGTGACAGCTCTGAGTCATCTGATGATGCAGCATATTCAGCAAGCGAAGAAGCATATCAGCCAAGTTTGGGCGATAAATCTGATGATGACAGTCATGATTCAGATGGCGACAGCAGTTGGTCGCCAAGTGAATGTGAGACTGATGTTGAGTCGGTAACATCGCCTGCAGCAAAGAGTCAAGTTACAGGTCGAGACAAAGGTTGAGGCTGTGCTGGACGGGGAAGAAGGCAGGAGTCCTCGGTGTCAGTATCATCTGTGAGGAATCTTAGTTGTGATCATAGAGGAGCTAAGAGGTCATCAACTATAAGCACAAATGTTGCCATTGAAGCCTATGTATCTAAGGATGCCACATCATGGAACAGGAAACCTATAAAGCAAGCTGCTGGAAGATACGCCAGAGCTAATGTCATGCCCGTACAACAAGGTCCTACAAGGTATGCTGTACAAAATGTTGATGGCCCTCTTGCAGCATTCCACTTGTTCATGAGGAAGAACTTATTGAATGAAATCATGATGTGGACGAGCAAACAAGGAAGACACATTTATGATGACACCTTGAAAGATTTGACAGACGGAGAATTTCAATGTTTTCTTGGACTTCTGATCCTCTCAGGCATGTACAAGTCATGAATGAATCCATAGTTCAGTTGTGGAACCTTGAAGATGGTCGTTCTGTTTTCGGCAAAAATATGGCCCGTAACCATTTTCAGCAAATTTCTTGTGCTCTCAGATTTGATGATGCAACCAACAGACATGAACAACAAGTGGAGGAGTGGCCTAGTGGTTGGGGCAAGGTACTTCAGGCCGGAAGGTCAGGGGTTCAAATCCCACTAGAGGACAGCAACCTTGGGCTGGAAGGACTGGGGTTTCTAGTCCCACAGGTGCTCCTTGTGGTCTTGGGCAAGCCACTTAACCCTCCATAGCCCATGTTCCCTGTAAAATAGTTCTCTGTGTGCTGTGCTTTCCTGTCTAATCAATGTGTTTATACCTCAAAAATTTCCTGTCATGATTTGACAATTTCCAATCTGTAATCAAACCACTGCTGATCGCTGGAAGTAGCGGTATACTAAATAAATAAATAAATAAACAAGGTGTGGATAAGCTTGCTCCAATCAGACACGTTTTTGATACCTGGAAAGCAACTCTAAGTGACGCCTTTGTTCCTGGTGAAAATGTTACTGTGGATGAGCAACTGCTTACATTTTGTGGCCGTGTTCCGTTCAGACAATATATTCCCAGCAAATCTGGGAAATATGGCATAAAGCTACGGATGTTGTGTGACAGTGCAACATCATATGTTCTGCATCTTCAAGTATATACAGGAAGGGAACTCGGACAAAACAGGGAACAGAATCAGGGTGAAAGGGTTGTGCTGCAACTCACTGAAGGATTGACGCGATCTGGCAGAAATGATACTGTTGACGATTTCTTCTGCAGTTTATCCTTGTCATGGAAATTGCTAGAAAAACAAATGACACTTTTGGGGACAATTCGAAAGAACAGAAAATAATTACCTCCAGAATTTGTAACAGCAAAGGGCTGAGAGGTATTCACTTCACTGTTTGCCTTTCATGATGACGCCACTCTGGTTTCCTATTGCCCGAAGAAAGGAAAAATGGTTGTTCTTCTGAGCAGTTTGCATGATCAAGAAGAAGTAGATAACACACGTCCATACAAAAAAACACGCATGATCTTGGACTATAAGTCTAGTAAAGGTGGAGTAGATATGGCAGATCAATGTTGCGCATGTATACCACAAAATGAATGACAAGACGCTAGCCAGTGACAATCTTCTACAACATGTTGGACATCAGTGCTTTGAACGCCTTCATTGTTTGGATGTCACTAAATCCAGAATGGCAGTCGAAGTCAAAGCACAGACGTCGTCTATTCCTCTTGGAATTAGGAAAGCAGTTGCTTCAGAGTAATTGCAGCGAGACTTCTTCCAGCATTGAAGAAGCCACTGATTCTGTTTGCAATGTCGGGATCCCAAAGAAAAGGGCAAGGTGTCACTGCTGTTCCAGAGAAAAAGACAAGAAAAGCAACATAGTTTGCACCTCCTGCAAGCGCAATGTTTGCAAAGAACATTCAGAAATTGTCTGTGTCTCATGCAAATGACTGTAGTACTTTACTGTGTTCATCAAAGTGCATGCAAAAACTGCTTTCATGGCAACTCTTCATGTAATTTTATGATAAAGCATTAAATTTCAAAACATTTAACCTTCATATAATAAATAATTAATTCAGAATAATATTTTGTCTGTTTAGTTTAAAATTTTCATGGTTAATAATTAAAAATCATCGTGGGGTCATTTATGACCCCAACGGTATTCAGTATGTGCAAAAAATCCTGTTAATTCCAGGGTTAAAAAGGAGATTAGTGCTACGAGAAAGAAGTTTCTTTCAAGGCACGGGCTCCAACAAAAATAGTATATTTAGCTTAGAAGCATGTACACGATTAGGTAGATTTAGCTTTGAAAATAAATAGCAAATAGGGTAACAGTTTATCCTTTGTATGATTATGAATTGAAATGGTTGAACTTTAAGGGTCTACAATATATAGGATATAGTCTGCTGGTGAATGGCAGACCGTGGTGTGAGGCAGTTGAGGTTTTCCAAACCTAACCCCAGCATTACTGCTGGTCTGCCACTGCCCCAGTCACAGGTATGGTTCTGGACAATCAACCCTGGAGGTCTGTCTTATACTAGCAGGATGGAGGTTGCTTCACCGGGGCTCGGGCACCTGTCCCTTACCTACAAAAAGGGGTGATTGTGAGCCCTTTGGAGTATATAGTATTGATCTTTAGAGACACTGCTACACAAACCTCATGCAAGTCTAGAAACCCCTCTGCCCTGATAACAGATGCCCATGTCAGCCAGACCCTAACACTGGGTATGCACTAATCTAGGAGGTGCCTGGTCCCAGAAGACCACATGTGATTGCGAAATACAGATAGATACTGAATTACCTTCAGATGCACTGCAAGGAGCACCTATCACACACTGGTAGTGAGGGGGATGTGCAGCAGGACTTATCTCTAGCATCACATGTACTGTGGACCTAGTGCTGGGCACCCATCCTATCCCTCAGGGTGCACACACAACCTGCACAATAGCATGGTCTGTAGCTACTCTGTGCCAGTATCACACACTGTCAGTTCGTCTTTCTAAGCTGAGGTACCGGAGAGGTGCAGACCCCATTTGGTGATCAGCTGTAGACAGCTATTCAACATGTGCATTGCATCATGGGTACTGGTGGGGTTACCTTATCCTGGCACTCAGAGCAGACAGTTTGTGCAGTGACCTGCAGTCCTTCTGTACCCAGCCATTGCTGTGAGATACGCCATGGAGGTATAGCTTACTGGTTAGTACAATGCTGTTCTCGGCAAAGGTCATGGGTTAAATTTTTCATTATTCCTTCCTTTCATGCCTGTCCTACTCAAATAGTGTGAATGCCTGTAACAGTCATATTTTTGCAGATCTGTGCTGCCAGACCATAATACCCTCGCCACAGTTGCCAACATTCCTTCGGTCCATCTATCTGCGTCTGTCAGCTGTGTAGAGTCCTGTCTGCCTGTGCAGGCTGCCACTCGATGTCCTGCACTGCTACCCTTTCCTGAATTACGCCTCTTCATGCTTGCCTCGCCTGTGCCTGATCTGCATGGCACCACCACTCCTCTGTCCACCCATCATTGTAACTATCCTGCCACCTCCGCCTCCACTGGGGGACACGTATTCCCATCATCTGCCACCCACTGACTTTCCAGTACTTTACATTGCCAACACCTTGTGCTGTGGTACAGTTGCCCCCAATATGTTTGTCAACAGTACTGGCAGCCACATGGGATGCCCACAGATATGGCAGGTCCAGCAGCTCCCAGCTCTCCCTCCTTCACTCACCTGTTCATTGCCTTTCCTCGGTGCTCTATCTAGTGTTAGGGATACATCTGTCTCTATGTCTCACAGGTCATGCATGTCATCCTGAAGCACCTTGCAGCCCTTAGAGCACACTAACCTAGGGCACCATAACCTTGTTAGGCCACCTTAACCTATGGTTCCATAACCCAGGGTGCCTTCTAAGGTGCCTTGTCCAGTTGTGCCTAATATGGCGCTCAGCCTAAGGAGCCCTATAGGGCGCCTTACAAAGCGTCTTATGAGGCACCTTACAAGGCACCTTATAAGACACATTACAAGGCACCTTATAGGGTGCCTTAGAAGTAAGTTGCCTTATAAGGCACCTTGTAACGCGCGTTAGTCTAAGGTGCCTTGTAACACGCGTTACTTGACACGGCTTGCCGTAATGATGCAACGCCCACGCCTTTATATGGGCATCCATAACACTACCGGGGAACTTAACGCGGGTAACATTACCGGAGTTTAGTAAACATACCCCTAAGTTTGTACCTGGGGTGTGCCAGTGGCATTTGAACCCTGGTCTTTCTGGTGTTGGGCTGCTTTCCTAACCACTAGGCCACTGCCCCACTCCCTTCATGAAAAGGAGCCCTAAATTTATGTTAGTACAATCTATTCAGAACTCTGCTGCGCGGCTAATCTTCTGCCAGCCCCGATACACTCATATAACCCCTCTTCTGAAATCACTTCACTGGCTCCCCTTCCCTTTCCGTATCTATTTCAAACTTCTTCTAAGCTATAAATGCATTCACTCTACTGTACCTCATTACCTTTCTTCTCTCCTTTCCCCTACACCCGTCCTCATGAACTCCACTCCTCCTTTGACTTTCTTCTCTCTAGGCCCTTTTCTTCTACCTCCAACTCCAGACTCTTTATGCCAGGAATGAACTCCCTGTATCTTTACGTCAAGTCTCATCTCTCTCCCTCTTCAAATCCATGCTAAAGGCTTACCTCTTTGAGGCGGCTTTTGGATCCTAATCTCTTGTTCCCCTTTTATCCCCTCTCCCTATTGAATCCCTTATTTCTCTTCCTTTGTGCTGTCTGTCTTAACTAGATTGTAATCTCTATGAGCAGGGACTGTCTTCTATATGTGTTTATACAGTGCTGCGTATGCTGTGTAAATGATTAATAGTAGTAG
Organism: Ichthyophis bannanicus; assembly: GCA_033557465.1. Classification (NCBI taxonomy): domain Eukaryota; kingdom Metazoa; phylum Chordata; class Amphibia; order Gymnophiona; family Ichthyophiidae; genus Ichthyophis; species Ichthyophis bannanicus. The sequence continues at coordinate 1,797,190,434 of CM066032.1, read as the reverse complement.
TAGTTCATTAAGTACAGGCAGATGTGTGCTTTTAATAAAATACAAGCGAAAACTGTGACTCCACCCATGCTCTTGCCAAACGTTTCCCAAGAGCACTCCCACTCTGCAAGAGATCCTACCTGCATTGTATGTTCTGTTAGGTGTGAACTAATTTTATAAAAAGCCTTTACACACAGAAATCAGGATTTGTATAATTACTTTCTAAAGGCTCATATAATTCAGCTGACTCCCCCTAATATTCTAAAGCTATTTACTCCTGAACTCCGTTGGAAAGGGTCAAGGATAAAAGTTTAGTACAGTTATATTAGGAATATGGTTGGGTTGTTGATAGTTAAGGTATATATATATATTGTGATAAGGAAGCTTATCATAGCTCAGGTAGGAGCTATAGAAAAGATGATGTGACTCTGAACAAGCAACCTGTCAGTTCTGGTAGAAGCAAGAAAACAGAGTTTTCACATAAAAGACTACCAGTCCCAGAATGCACCAGGTTTCCAGCAGCCATGAGAGGGACTGAAGTGAGAGAATGTGTGTGCAATCAAGAGAGCTATGAGGTAATCCCTAAGCACTCATCTCAAAGGGCAGGGCCTGATTCAACACAGCTGCGCTGTGTTAGGGAGCAGCACACATTAGGAAAGAATAAGAATAGAGCTTATTCTTCAGATAACAGCTTCAGGGAGAGCTTCAGCAAAAGCTACAGAGGGAGGAAGAGATACAGAGACAGCAACGGCTACAAGCTCAAGCACCAGTATCACCTGGAGAGAAACAGAAGCCAAGCCAAGCGGATAGAGAGAGAAGGAAACTCTCTGGAAGGAAGAGAAGAAAGGCCATTGGAAGGTCTGGGAGATTCCAAGGCAGTACTCATACTGGGAGGTATTCCAAAAGCCAGCAGAGTCCATTGGACTGGATTCAGCCAGAGGAATGGAGTGGCAGAGATAGAAATCACCAGTGGCTACCTGGAAGAGAGAAGACTGCATGTGGAAGGGACTTTCAGACCAAGGCCAGAAGGTATGTGAGAGAAGATCCAGTGTCCAGGGATCAAGATTGGAAGGCTGGACATCAGAATTGGATTACATATTGGCCAGGCTTTACAGAGAGGAATTATGATGGCAGGAGAGGCTCAGGTATGAACACTGATCCAGACCCTATCTATAATAGAGAATGGCAGCAAGGGAATAAGCATTCTCATGATAGTGCCTTAATGAAAGACTCATCTGTGCCAATGTATGATATTGACCCTATGATTGTTGATGCAGGGGGAAATACAGCAGATGAAACTATTTACATGGACTGTTCTTTATCTAAATGCTATTGCTAGTTTTCTATGAGCAAACACATCAGCCATCACAAAGAAACCTAACTTTGTTCTTTATTTCCACTGCAAACAGCTCTTAAAGCAGGATTTGGGCTCACACAGTAGCAGCCAGCCAGCTAAAGGCTTTCAGCTGGTCCATGGATAGTAATTAGGGCTGCACCTGATTGTGTGTGTGAGCAAGGGAGAATCACTGCTGAGATCAGCGTGGAAAATAAGCAGAAGTTAACCTAACCAGCAAAGTTTATTCTTTACTTTGTGCCTTTGTATTTGGTAATTATTTGCTAAGAAAACATTAGCTAATTGCCTGACAAGCTGAAGGTTGTTTTCTGGTTTACTTTGTGACTTTTTGTTATCCATTTTAAACACTGCAAGCAAGTAACCTCATTTATAGTGCTATCAAGCATACATGTGCTGGGTGAATTAAACCCCATCAATAAAAGAAGTATTTTATTGATCTTACCACTTGGTTTCACAACTCAAATTATTGTCATCAGCTGTGTTTGGGAGTGAATGAACTACAATACCCACAATACCTTGCAAGAATCATATGAATATATGCATCGTCAAGATTGTGTAAGTTCTCACCCTAGGCAGCCGCTTGACAATATATATATATATATTTTTTTTTTTAATTTTGACTTATTTTTTTCCTACCTTTTAAAGATTCATGCATGTGGTTTCCTGTAACAGTGTTATACTTTGTGTTAACATCATTTTGAGTTAGACTTTGGAAAGATGAGCAATTAAATTTAAATCAGTTTATTTCCATGAGAATTACAGGTATGTTTACATCTACATACAGCTTTTATGAGGAGCGACGTCTCCGGGTATTATACAGTTTTCGTTAATGAGGTAGTGAGGTAGAAATTCAGGCAGGGCTGAGAGCTGTAGGGGTTAATAAGAACTGAGAAAGATAATGAGACATCTCTCTCCTCTATGCTGTATGAAAAGGATACACCCCCCCTTAGTGAAGTCATACCCTGATACATGCTCATCCCTCCCCTATTCCTTTGTCCGGTGGTTCTCATAAGAACATAAGAACATAAGATATGCCATACTGGGTCAGACCAAGGTCCATCAAGCCCAGTATTCTGTTTCCAACAGTGGCCAATCTAGATCATATGTACCTAGCAGTTTCCCCAAGGGACACAGGTTCCACAATGCTTGTATTGGTTCAAGCATTGATATCCTGGGTCCCTTCTTAATAATGGTTTATGGACCTTTCCTCCAGGAACTTGTCCAAACCTTTTTTAAACCCAGCTACACTAACAGCCTTTACTACATCCTCCGGTAACAAATTCCAGAGTTTGATTACACGTTGAGTGAAAAAATATTTTCTTTTATTAGTCTTAAATAGTTTACCCTGTAGCTTCATTGCATGTCCCCTAGTCTTTCTATATTCTGATAAGGTAAACAATCGATCTATGTTTACCCGTTCCACTCCGTTCATTAATTTATAGACTTCTATCATATCTCCCCTCAGCCGTCTCTTTTCCAGGTTAAAGAGCCCCAACCTTTTTAGCCTTTCTTCATAGGAGTATCCTTCCATCCCCTTTACCATTTTGATGGCTCTTCTCTGAACCTTTTCTAAAATCGCTATATCCTTTTTAAGATACGGCGACCAGAATTGCACACAATATTCGAGGTGCGGTCTCACCATGGAACGATATAGAGGCATTATAATATCTTTTGTTTTATTTTCCATTCCTTTCCTTATCATACCTAGCATTCTATTTGCTCTCCTGTCCGCTGCTGCACACTGGGCCGAGGGTTTTAACATGGTATCCACAATGACGCCTAAATCTTTTTCCTGGGTGGTGGTTCCTAATGTGGAACCCTGCATCGCGTAACCATAGTTTGGGTTGTTCTTCCCTAGGTGCATAACCTTGCACTTGTCCACATTAAATTTCGTCTGCCATTTTGATGCCCAGTCTTCCAATTTATCAAGATCCTCTTGCAATTTTCCACAATCCTCTTGGGTTTTAACAACTTTAAATAGTTTTGTGTCATCTGCAAATTTGATAACCTCACTCGTTATTCCACTTTCCAGGTCATTTATGAATATGTCAAAAAGCAGCGGACCCAGCACAGATCCCTGGGGTACACCACTATTCACCTTTCTCCATTGGGAAAATTGGCCATTTAGCCCTACCCTCTGCTTTCTATCTTTTAACCAGTTCCTGATCCACAATAGTACACTGCCTCCTATCCCATGACTCTTTAGTTTTGCCAAAAGTCTCTGCTTGCTAGAGATAACTCCTCTTCCTCTGCTTCGCTAGAGATAAGAGTACAGTAGACTTTCTCCAATCGGGACTACACTGTAATAAAGCAGGACCAATCATGAAGAAATGCTGTGATGAATTGATAACATGTCTATATAGTCTGGGTTATTTCTCTGGGCTGGGCTCAGACTTTGAAAAATTATTTTCTCTGAGCCTGTGTGCACATTAAAGGCTTGCTTCCTAATAGAGACTCCTTGGTATTTCTTTCTTCACCCGGTTCCCTATTACATTTGGTTCCCTGATGTCTTACTTCAACAAAGGCTAACACACCTTGTTAATGAAGACGTGCGTTTATTTATAATACAAAGCAGGGATAACTTGAATTTCACTTACAGTATTTAACTTCTTAATTCGTACTTATTTAGTAATTCATATATCTACCTAATTCATATATCTACCTATGATTAGTTAAAAAGATATCTGGAAAACTATTAGAATAAAAGCACTTAATTACAGAATAGATAACTAGAAAGATAATTACAGAAGAAGAATATACTTCACCGAAAGAGATTTACTTCATCCCTGTCACACTTCGATTGAATGGATCCCTGATTCAACCAGACAAGAGAGACTTCTCAATCGGGAGTTTCTCTAGGCAATGCGTCCATTCCTAGATGAATCCATTTCTCTCTCTCTAGCTGAAAACAGGTACCCATTTTTATCCAGTTGCAAGAACAATCCAGTTATTTCCTATCATGTGACACATACGTAGTATAGAGTCAGTTATCCATTAAGCACATCCAAGACACTGGCCAGGTGCTTGAAAATGCTCAAGGGAACCCCCCACCCCCCTGGTCTACATTACAATTGATGAATTCTTAGGAGAAATGTTTCCAAGGCAAGGTGAATTGTCCTGTTTTGTCCTGTTAATGGGTTTCAATTTGTCTGCTAGTAGAAAGGCTCCTAGGTGAAGTGTTCTTTTGTTCTCTGTAATGGGTCTCCATTTGCTTGCTAGGAGAAGGTCTCCTCCCTGACCTTTCCAGTATCTGTAGTTATGTAAATTGTTTCAACAGTTTCAAGTGCTCCTATTTACAGTTGAGGCATATTCACTACTGAGGCATAATCAATAGTGAGGCATAATCAAATAGTCAAAATTCATCTGTACCACATTCGGTCCTTTGACTATTGATTGTGCCTATAAGATACTGGTAACATTGTGGGGACTTTGGGTGGATGAAATATAGTAATGAAACTGGTATGCATTGAATAAAAACAACATATCATAATTAATAAACAAATACAAATAATAATTCCCCCAATGATTTGTCTGAGGCTACCCATACTGGGCAGCCATCCAAATACCCAATCCCACCAATTAACATTAATATCTTGTTTAATATCTTTGGCTAGTTCTTGCAAAGCTTGAATATGAGACTGAATGGAAGTAGCATGGTCAGTTAAATTAAAGCAACACATGCCTTCAAAATGTTCACATCCATAATTGTGTTTTAAAAGTAAATAATCTATTGCTACTCGATTTTGCAAGACTGCCTTCCTAGTACTACTTAAGTCAATAAATAATTCTTGTAAAGCAACTGAAGTATGATTAAGACTTTTTGCCATGGTGCAAGCTAAAGCATTAATTGTGCGAGTGTTATATAAGGCTAAACCAGGCACTCCCAGAAGGGAAACTGCTGCACTGGTATATTCTACTTTAGAAAGTAAAGTGACTTTTGAATCACAATCTGCGGGTATCATAGCTGTTATTGTTCTTCTCTTTCTAATTTTAGTTTTAGGAGAGAGGGTGGCATAATAAGTCCTAATCGACTAAGAGTGCAAGGCCCCCCTGTGAGATTTCCTGGAATATATGTATAAGTGGTATTACCACAAGACAATAACCACCCTATTGGCAGTTTAACATTTCTACCATAACTAGCTTGTACTATTGTATTATTACAATTCATAGTATTAGTTACATTTCTACATTTCCTAGTTGCATCACATAAAAGTATTATATCAATGTCCTTGGCAATTTCTTGTTGCATCTTTAGTTGTTGGCATTTCGGTATTTCATCAGGATTACATGTCATGTTATAACATACATCGCCTGGGGCGATATTATGGGTGATTATTTGAGTCATGTTATCCCAAAAATTGAAATTAGTGGGACAATCTCTGCAATATTCGTATAGCATGGGGTGTGTCCTTATATCTTCTTCATTTGCCCAACTGTCATTTTGTGTAGCTTTAAAATAGTACAACAAAACTCGAGCTGGTGTGGGTATTGCAATCAAACATGTAGTTAACAGATCCACTGGATTTCGCATGTCCGAAAGGCAAAAGTTAGAAATATTTAAAACTTTTCGGGCTAAATAGTCCAGATATTCTGAGGTGGTTCTATCGCATCTGCTAAACGCTTGGGCAAGTGTAATTCGGGTTGGGTTACCACTTGCACTCTCCAGTAATAGACTTTCCATGTACCAAAGATCAGGCTGGTAATGAGTGCCCATGTCACTACATGGCATGTGAAAGCTTGCTGGAACCGATCCCGGTCCTTGATAGAAATATGCTGGTTCATTGGTTCATAAGGTGTAGAGATAACCTATAATGAAAAGACATCATTTTATTCTCGCAGGTAACATTTGTTTGCTGGTATATATTCCCACTTTTCTTGTCCAGGTCTCATAATCAATATTATGTTATCATTCCCAGTGGCAATAACTTCTGCCTGCTCAGGTGGGTGATTTGGTGATTGTACCCAAATCCTTGCTCCGGTGTTTAAATTAGCAGATCCAAATCCAGCATTGCCTCTAACTGTTAGAGCAGTGGGGGCACTCCCCTTCTTTACTACTCCTCCATAAGTGGGGATGATAAGTAATTGGGCCACTCTGTCCCCAGTCTGGATCATTAAATCTGAGTTACCACTGTTCATTAGAATAATTTTTATCTCTCCTTGATAATCTGCATTAATCACTCCTCCAAGTATTTGTATGCCTTTCAGGGCCAATCCAGAGCGAGGGGCAATTAACCCAAAATGCTCGGGTGGTAACTGGACTCCTATTCCTGTTTCTATTAATTGCAAATCATGGACCTTTATTCTATATTCCTGCAGAGCATGTAAATCTAGTCCGGCTGCCTCTGGTGTTGCCCGATATGGGGCTAAGGCACCTTCTTTAATTTCCCAATATAGAATAGTGTTAGTGGCTACATAAGATTTGATTTGTAATGCAGGAGTCAACATCCTCATTAGAGGAGTTTCAGTTTCTGCAATTGGTCTATTGTTAAGGATCTGTAGTGCTGCAGATAAATGATCTCTCCACTTTTGCAGGGATCCTTCCCCTAATTTCCTAAGCTGTTCTTTGAGCAATCCATTCATTCTTTCTATAAGTCCTGCAGCTTGAGGGTAATAGGGTATATGAAATATCCATTCAATGTTATGCTGTCTACTGTGATCCTGTACAAGCCTCCCTTTAAAATGAGACCCATTATCACTTTGAATCTGAAGAGGGATCCCATAATATAAAGTAATGAGGTCTAATGTTTTAATGGTGTTAATCTGCGTAGCCCTCTTACATGGATATGCCACTAAATACCCGGAATATGTATCCACAGCCGTGCATACATACTGACATCCCTTACTGGTAGGTAGAGGTCCTATGTAATCTATTTGCCATATCTGGCCTGGTAGTTTTCCTCGCCCTAAATGGCCATACACTATGTGTGGGACAGACCTGTGCTGTATATGCTGACAAATTGGGCATTGCAAGATAATTGTTCTAATGGCATCTAAGGGGATAGGGATTCCCCGTGTTTTGTGCCCAGCGGAAAGTAGCTTTTTCACCTAAATGCCCACATTTCTGGTGAGCCCATTTTGCCATGCCCAGCAAGTCAGATTCTTTGGTGTCTGTTTGTGCTTCAGCAATTTTAGCTTGTTCATCAGTAATAGAGTTAAACCATCTGTCTAACGAATCAATAGCACAATGAGCATCTACATGATACACAGTTACCGTACTTAAAAGCAACATTTCCCAAATTTGCTGCCACAGTTCTTTTCCCCAAATTTCTCTTGAATGTATCTCCCAATTATTTTGCTGCCAGATAGGTAGCCATGTGGCTAAGCCATTGGCTACTGACCAGGAATCAGTGTAAATATGACAAGTCCCTGGGGTCTCTTGTTTTAAAGCCTGAAATACTGCATAAAGTTCAGCATATTGGCTACTTTTCCCTTCACCTGTAGTTGTCAACAATTTTTTAGTAGTGGGATTGTAAGACACAGCCTTCCAACACCTTTTATTTCCCACATATTTAGCAGACCCATCAGTAAACCAAACATGATTTCTCTGTTCTGAGGTTAATTGTACAAATGGTTGTCCCCACTTCACTGGAGACTCTGTTGCTATTAATTCATGATTTGGCAATTGCATGGTCTCAGTGTCCTTAAGAGGGGCTTGAGCTACCCTTTCATGTAAGGTAGCAGTTCCCCCTATACCAATTTTAGCTCTATCCTGAATATACCATTTCCATTTGATTATGCTTGCTTCTTGTGCATGTCCTATTCTGTGTGTCTTGGGGGAGCTCATTACCCACTGCATAATAGGAATTTCTGGTCTTAACATCACAGTGTGTCCTATGGTCACCTGTTCTGTATCCACCAAAGCCCAATAACATGCTAACAACTGTTTTTCAAAAGGGGTATATCTAGTCCCTGCTTCGGGGAGCTTCCTCGTCCAGAATCCTAGAGGTACTTTTTCTTTCCCTGTTTCTGCCATAAACTCCAATTAGCATACTGTTCTTGTACTGATACATTGAGCTCGAGTTCCCCAGGTTGAACAGGCCATAAATCTAAGGCTTGCTGTATAGCTTGTTTAGCCAGTTCAAAAGCCTGCTGCTGCACATCTCCCCATTCAAACTCATATTTCTTCCTAGTTATTTTATACAATGGTGCCAGTATTTGACTCAAATGGGAATGTGCTGCCTCCAAAAGCCAAACAGTCCAACAAATTTCTGGGCCTCCTTTTTGTTTCGAGGAGTATTAAATTCCATTATTTTCTGTTTGGCTTTTGGGAGCACTTCTCTATGACCCTGATGCCACTGTATGCCCAGGAATTTTACTGTCTGGGCTGGTCCTTGAATTTTTGCAGGGTTAATTTCCCAACCCTTCTTTTTCATGTGTGCAATGAGAGCTTCAAGATGTTCCTGCACTATCTCTTGTGAGGGCCCCTGCATTAAAATATCATCAATATAATGTGAAATTTGTACCCCATCCGGAGGTGGGAGTTCATCTAAGTGTTCTGCTACAATCCTGTGACAGATAGTGGGGCTATGTAAATACCCCTGGGGAAGTCTAGTGGGACAGTACTGTCTACCCTGCCAAGAAAATGAGAACTGCTCCCAATTTTCCTCCGAAATTGGAATAGTAAAAAATGCATTAGCCAAATCTATGACAGCATACCATGTCCCTGCGTGTCTTTGAATATTTTCAATAAGAGTAATTGTATCTGGTACAGCAGCAGTCAGTGGAGGGGTATACTTATTCAATTCTCTATAATCAACTGTCATTCTCCAACTGCCATCTGATTTCTTTACCGGCCACACCGGATTATTCCAGCCAGTGGTAACTGGCTTAATCACCCCTGCTTCTAGCAATTCCTGAATTGTTTCTCCTATTTCCTGATGTCCTCCCGGGATCCTATACTGCTTCATACTCACCATTTTAGTGGCGGGGGGCAGCTTTACTGCTGGCATTTTAAGGTGTCCTACAGTAATAGGTCTAGCAGACATGTAAGGTTTGATGCCAAATTGGTATTGTTCCTCATCAAGTATCAGTGTCAACCCTTTTAATATGTCTATCCCAATTATATACTCGGGAATGGGAACAATTAACACCGAGTATTTTCTCTTAGGTAACTGACCAATTTTCATTTCCAATGTGGTTTGTACAGCATCTGTTTTCCTTCCTCCCAGCCCAGTGATTGTAACATGCTGTCCTCTGAAATGTTTTGGATTTCCATAAATTAAGGTGGCCTCCGCTCCAGTATCTACTAAGGCTCGGACCCTCTGATTGTTCTTATGTTTCCAAAAAATGTCTAAATTTACATGGGGTCTCATGTCTTTATGAGTCCACCCTTCAACTGGAGCTTGGCCTACTTCCTATTCTTGAAACAAATCCTGTGCCCATGAAAGATCAGGGTATAAGTCAGAAAGTGGTGCTGTGGGAATAACATTTGATCTTGCTTCTCTAATCTCACCCTCCTTCCTTTTCCCCTCATTCTTTCTCTCCTCTTCATTCACTTCAGAATTTTGTTTACTCACATTCCTATTTCCACTTTTCTTATACAGCCCTCTTTTCTTATATATTTCCCACATGCTCTGTGTGTCAATTCCATCAATCTGTTCCTTTTTAACACCATCTTTAAGGAGAGCAGTAAACATATCTTTCCTGGATACTCTGTTGTTTATATTTCCCTTCTGTCCTTCTGATCTATTCTCCCTTCTGTCACCAGCACTGTACTTTGGACCCCACTCTCCCAATTCACCTAATTGTCTCACTGCTTCTATTACTTCTGATAAAGGATTCCCTGTTTGATTTATCAGTAAAGTCATAATAACATGTTTGTAAGCTGGTGGAGCCAAACGTATAATCTTATTCCTCATTGATGCAGTCATGGCACAATTCATTAACTGATCAGCTTGCCCTATAAAAATAGCAGTTTTCATGCCTTCCTCTTTAATGCGCTGAATAGCGTCACGCAAAGCAAACCATTGTTTATCATTTGGGGGCCAATCAGCTTTGGCAGGAAATTTAGCATTACATCCTTCTACTGCCAGTTGGAGTAAACTAGTCATATTTTGTGATATGTAATTACGAAACTGCTCTTGTATCACAGGGTCAACACTAATTAGACAAAATTTCCTAGCATCACCATGATCTAGCTGTACTCCTGCAGCTCCAGTTTCATAAATACGCACCATCCAGGTAATCAGTGATTCCCCAGGTTTCTGCCTAAACCTGTCCTGGATATCATTAATCTCTTGTTGATTAAAATCCTCCACAGTATCTAGATTAACTCCTCCAGGATTTTGGGGAGTACTCTGCACTTTCCTCCTATAAATCGGTTGTGCCTGATAGTTTTTATTACTAACTCCTTGCTCTTCCTCAGAGTTAGATGATTCAGTAGAATCCCAGATATTACCATCCCAGTCATCAGGATTCCAATTTACACCTGCTTTAGCAATAGACATGTGCACTTTCTTTTTATTTACTCTCCCCTTTTTTTTACGATATTTATACTGGGCCACCCTGACAGCTGCTCTCTCATCAACCTGCTGATAAGTATCTAATTTATCCGTCAACAAACGGATTTGGCATTGTAGCATTGTTATCATATTTTGTAAATCACAATTCTGTTTTTCAAGTTGCTCAATCAAATCTACTTTGCTGGATTTTGTCTGATGTATCTTACGATATGCAGACAGCAAAAGCCAACCTCTCCTCCCCAACACACTCAATTCTATCCCTTTTTCAACAGGTATTTTTTGCAAGCATGTAAGGAGATTTACAGGTTCCGCATCTTTTAAAACAGATTCCCAATTCTCACTTAGTCCTGAATTGCAAGACCATTCTCTAGCTAACATTTCATAAGGCGCCTGATCCCATCCGGGATATTTACAAAATCTTTATCTTCCTTTACAGTCTTTGTACTATTTACATTTTTTACTCTTCTTTTCAACATTGTTATAGCCTTTCTTTTTATCGCACCCCACTTCTGGTACCAAATGTCTTACTTCAACAAAGGCTAACACACCTTGTTAATGAAGACGTGCGTTTATTTATAATACAAAGCAGGGATAACTTGAATTTCACTTACAGTATTTAACTTCTTAATTCGTACTTATTTAGAAAGGCAAGTAATTCATATATCTACCTATGATTAGTTAAAAAGATATCTGGAAAAACTATTAGAATAAAAGCACTTAATTACAGAATAGATAACTAGAAAGATAATTACAGAAGAAGAATATACTTCACCGAAAGAGATTTACTTCATCCCTGTCACACTTCGATTGAATGGATCCCTGATTCAACCAGACAAGAGAGACTTCTCAATCGGGAGTTTCTCTAGGCAATGCGTCCATTCCTAGATGAATCCATTTCTCTCTCTAGCTGAAAACAGGTACCCATTTTATCCAGTTGCAAGAACAATCCAGTTATTTCCTATCATGTGACACATACATAGTATAGAGTCAGTTATCCATTAAGCACATCCAAGACACTGGCCAGGTGCTTGAAAATGCTCAAGGGAACCCCCCACCCCCCTGGTCTACAGTACAATTGGTGAATTCTTAGGAGAAATGTTTCCAAGGCAAGGTGAATTGTCCTGTTTTGTCCTGTTAATGGGTTTCAATTTGTCTGCTAGTAGAAAGGCTCCTAGGTGAAGTGTTCTTTTGTTCTCTGTAATGGGTCTCCATTTGCTTGCTAGGAGAAGGTCTCCTCCCTGACCTTTCCAGTATCTGTAGTTATGTAAATTGTTTCAACAGTTTCAAGTGCTCCTATTTACAGTTGAGGCATATTCACTACTGAGGCATAATCAATAGTGAGGCATAATCAAATAGTCAAAATTCATCTGTACCACACCTGACCGGCTGAGAGAGCGAGATAAGAAAGAAATGGTTTGTCTTGCTGCCTCTAGGTTCAATCGGTTTGAGCCGGTGGGGTGGCGAATGCAGGAGGAAATACCAGGCGCCCCCAGACCAATTGTTCTGGAGAGTATTGCTTCCTGATTCACCACGGCTGCTGGCTCTGTCCGAAAGAAACCTACGAACCCTTGTGAAGTTCAGGAAATAACCCATTCCAGAAGACATCTGAGTGGGGTAAGTGAACAAGGGATCTGTTTCTGTATCTGCAGGTCAGGAAAAAGCTGTCCTTCCTGCGGGAAGTAGGGGAGCCTGATCAACTCTCGAGAAAATGCCTTAGTAGCCCAGGGGTTGGGTGAAACCACGTTCCTCATAGTCCGACTGTCTTCTGGGGTGTCTGTGTGTTGGTGTGTGATTGATTGATGTGTTTGGAATGAGCAGAGGCTTGGGGAGTGCGAGTGCGCAGTTCCTGGCTGGGCGACCGTGCCCAGGTCATGTAAAGCAGGAAGCGCCATTTTGTTAGACACCCTTCTTGTGTCTAGGGCAGCAGGATCCCTTACCGGATGCATTCCTTTCCCTTGCTGTTTATTTGTTCTGTGTTTTCAGAGACTAGGGGAGAGATATGGGCGGCTCAGAGTCAAAACACAGCCCCTTAGAGTGTATGCTAAAAAAAATTTCGGAAAGGATTCTCTGCAGATTATGGAGTTCATATGATCCCCTCCCTGTTAAAGAAATATTGTCAGAATTAGTGGCCGAGTTTTAATACTGATTGGCCCTGGGAAGGAATCTTTGATTATGACCTGGTTAGCAGAGTGTACCACGTTGTGGTAGCTCATCATCCAGATCAATTTCCTTATATTGATTCCTGGTTGAATGTATGTCAGAAAAACTCCAGAGGATCAGGAAATGCCATGAGGAACACTGTTGCATACTTCTGTCCCGTAGTCCACAGGAAATGCTGCCGAAAGTAAAATCAAAACTACCAGTTTTAGTACAGGAGCAAGAGACAGAAGAATTCCCTCCCCCGTGTGTTCTCAGGCAGATTCCTATGACTCCAGCTCAGCACAGAAGGACATTCGAAAGAAACTTCAGAAGCTTGAGGGTTTTGCTGGAATGAATATAACCCAGCTGATGGAAGTTGCTATGAAAGTATTTCTGAACAGAGATCAGGAGATAAAGCGTGAGTGTGAACGGAAGATGAAAAAGAAAGCTGACATGTTAGCAGCGGCGCTAGTTGAGAAAGGACAAGGAAAGTCAATGTGGGAACAGAGGGGCCGAGGCCGGGGTAGAGGAACCCGGCACGGATCGTTGGAGTGAGGACCATTGGAACGAGATCAATATGCCTATTGTAGAGAAATGGGCCGCTGGAAAAATGAATGTCCCAACAAAGGCGGCCGAAGTGATGCAGGAAAAGGAAACCATGGTCGACCAGCATTCCGAGGGCGAGTTGAAGGAGGAAGATATACTCGGAGACCAGCTGAGGACACCGGTGAGGAGTGTGAGGGTCTAGCGGGGGTTCATTGGATTGACCGCTATGGACAAGAACCAGGATGATCATGAATAGGACAAACCGGGCTTGCAGATTCTTCTCGGTCCCCATAAGCCCATGGTCACAATCAAAATCGGGGACCAGCAAATACCATTTATGGTTGATACTGGGGCAGAGCATTCTGTTGTGTCTCAACCACTAGCAAGTGCTTCCGGAAAGACTGTCACAGTGGTGGGGGTGACTGGAAACCGGGCAGTCCGGCCATTTCTCCATACCCGAGTCTGCGAAGTAGGAGGATAGCAAATCGCCAATCAATTTCTGTACATTCCTGAGTGTCTGGTACCACTTCTGGGTGGGGATCTCCTATCAAAGCTACATGCCAGGATCTCATTTACCCCCACAGGAGAGGCTCAGATGGTTTTGGGGCCGCCAGTATCGGGATTATTTTCTCTACAAATTCCAAGGGAAGAAGGGTGGCGGCTGTACTCCCAAGCTGATTGGCAACAACCCCTCCCACCAGAAATGCAAAACTTCCCTGGAGTATGGGCAGAAGGTAATCCTCCCGGCCTTTCCCGTAACATCCCGCCTATTATAGTGGAACTAAAACCAGATGCCTGTCCCATTTGTGTCAATCAATATTCCCTGCCCCGAAGAGCTGTTGAGGGCATTCATAAACATCTCTAGCAATTACTCAAGTTTGGACTCCTGAAACCATAAGAACATAAGATATGCCATACTGGGTCAGACCAAGGTCCATCAAGCCCAGTATTCTGTTTCCAACAGTGGCCAATCTAGGTCATATGTACCTAGCAGTTTCCCCAAGGGACACAGGTTCCACAATGCTTGTATTGGTTCAAGCATTGATATCCTGGGTCCCTTCTTAATAATGGTTTATGGACCTTTCCTCCAAGAACTTATCCAAACCTTTTTTAAACCCAGCTACGCTAACAGCCTTTACTACATCCTCCGGTAACAAATTCCAGAGTTTGATTACACGTTGAGTGAAAAAATATTTTCTTTTATTAGTCTTAAATAGTTTACCCTGTAGCTTCATTGCATGTCCCCTAGTCTTTCTATAAGGGTAAATCACCCTGGAATACCCCTTTGCTGCCAGTTCAAAAACCAGGTACTAATGCCACAGGACCTATGGAGGGTTAATGAAGCTGTTGTTACCATTCATCCAGTTGTGCCGAACCCTTACAACTTACTGAGCTTGATTCCTGCACAAGCTACCTGTTTTACTGTTTTGGACTTAAAGGATGCCTTCTTCTGTTTGAGATTGGCCATTCCTAGCCAGCCACTGTTTGCATTTGAATGGGAAGACCCTATTACTGGCAGTAAGGGACAATTGACATGGACACGATTACCCCAAGGATTCAAGAACTCCCCCCATGCTGTTTGGGGATGCACTTAGTCAAGATTTGCGTCAGTTCCAGTCATGCCCAACTCAACGTGTATTGCTACAATATGTGGACAATCTACTCATCGCCACTGTTTCCCCAGAAGAATGGTTTGCCGCCACTTCAGAACTTCTGCATTTACTTTGGATGTCTGGCTATCGGGTGTCTCGAAGTAAAGCCCAGTTGTGCCAGACTGAAGTCAAGTACTTGGGATTCCATGCTGCCCAAGGCCTCCGCAGACTGAGCTCTGAGTGGAGCGAGGCTGTTTGTTCTATTCCTGAGCCACAAAATTGCAGGTAGTTAAGAGGCTTCTTAGGGGCTGCCGTTTTTTGTCAAATCTGGATATCCAACTATGCAGTGTTGGCAAAGCCCCTGTATGCAGCTACAACAGGGTAGAACGAGATCCTTTCGACTGGGGCCTGGACCAAAAGGAGGCCTTTCAGAATATGAAGAAGGCTTTGCTATCAGCCCCCAGTCTAGGACTGCCCGATGTGGAAAAACCATTCCATCTGTATGTCCATGAAGAAAGGGGGATGGCAGTTGGTGGCCTCACTCAGAGCCTGGGTTTCTGGCAACGACCGGTGGCTTATCTGTCCAAACAGCTGGATCCAGTAGCGAAGGGGTGGCCTTCTTGTCTCCGCGCAGTAGCAGCGACAGCTCTTCTGGCAACAGAGGCTGATAAATTGTCCCTTGGGCAAGAACTATATGTTAAAGTGCCGCATACAGTATTGGCATTGATGGAGTACAAAGGCAATTATTGGTTTACCAATGAGCAGATGACAAAGTACCAAAGCATGCTGTGTGCAAATCCTCGGGTTCACTTGGAGATAGTGAAAACACTCAATCCTGCTACTCTACTCCCTGTAGCACCTGGGCTACCTGAACATGATTGTATCCAGGTTATGGATGAAGTGTATTCCAGCCACCCAGATTTAAAGGATGTACCGCTGGCCTCTCCCAATGTTCAGTACTTTACCGATGGCAGCAGTTTCGTGGAAGATGGACAACGGAAAGCCGGATATGCTGTGGTCACTCCTGAGGTTGTTGTGGAGGCTGAGCCCTTACCCCTGGGGACGTCTGCCCAGAAAGCTGAACTTATTGCCCTTACTCGAGCCCTCCAGTTAGCGGCAGGTTTGAAGGCAAATATTTTCACCGATTCTAAGTATGCATTCACTACGCTCCATGCCCATAGGGCCCTCTATAGAGAAAAGGGACTCATAAATTTGAGTGGGAAATCTATAAAGTATGGGAGGGAGATTTTGGAGTTACTAGAGTCTGTGTGGGCACCAAAAGTGGTGGCTGTTGTTCACTGCAAGGCACACCAGTGAGGAGACACTCTGGTCATTCAGGGTAACCGTAGGGCAGATAGGGAGGCCAAGCTAGCAGCCCAGCGAGGAACAGTCCCAGTAAGTGTTCAAGCTCCCCTGTTTCCAATTCCTATGTCAGAGTGGGACCCTCGTTATGCCAAGAAAGAGATGGATTTCTTCACTCAGGAAGGAGCTACCCTTACCACTGCTGGGTGGTTTCAGTTACTGGGAGATCCACTGCGATATGTTATCCCTGAGAGTCTAGCACCTGCTTTTGTCCGGCGATTTCATGAGACCACCCACTTAGGCAAGACCTCCATGCAAACCATTCTACAGTCTTATATCTATGTCCCACATCTGTCTGCCTTGACGGCAGCTGCAGCACGTCGCTGTCTCCAATGTGCCAGGAATAACCCCCGCCAAGGGCCTCTACCCCCAGTTTCCATACAGGTGGTTGGTGCTGCCCCTATGGAGAATATTGTAGTTGATTTCACTGAGTTACCCCGAGCAAGGGGTTATCGATATCTGCTGGTGATAGTATGTACCTTTTCAAGATGGGTTGAGGCCTACCCCTGTAGAACAGAGACAGCCCGAGAGGTTACCAGGGCCCTGTGACAGAAACTATTCCCAGATTTGACCTACCTCTTACTATAGGGTCAGATAATGGCCCTGTGTTTGTTGCTAAGTGCCTCCAGGACCTTTATAAGGCCCTCCAGATCACCTGGAAACTTCATACTGCTTACCACTCGAAGAGTTTGGGAAAAGTGGAAAGGATGAACCAAACCCTGAAGCTCCAGTTGTCTAAACTCTGTCAGAAAGCTCTGCTACTCCTGGTTTTCTGTTGCTTATACTGTGCCTATGTGCTTTACCTTACCTGTCTCCTCTGGTGCTCCCCTGGTGCCATCTGTGCTCCTGATTACCCAATCAATGCTGCCTTTGCCAAACCAGAACTGATGCGGCCGCATTGCATGCGACTGCATGACCTCAAGGTACTCCCCTGGTGCCGTCTGTACTCCTGATTACCCAATCAACGCTGCCTTTGCCAAAACAGAAGTGACGCGGCCGCATTGCACGCGACTGCGTGACCTCAAGGTGCTCCCTCAGTATATAGTTCCTTACAGCGCGGCGTTCCAATAGCTGCTACTCCTGGTTTTCTGTTGCTTATACTGTGCCTATGTGCCTATGTGCTCTACCTTACCTGTCTCCTCTGGTATTGATCTAGTGTATATGTCTATGGTTTCTCATTCTTAGGTGTCATTTCAAGTGTTTGGTTATTCCTGTTTGTTTATTTCTGTCTTTTCCTCTATGCTGACTGTACTTTTCCCTCCCCTCAGGCGCTCCCCTGGTGCTGTCTGTGCTCCTGATTACACAATCAACGTTGCCTTCGACAAACTGGAAGTGACGCGGCTGCATTGCATGCGACCGCGTGACTTCAAGGTGCCCCCTCAGTATATAGTTCCTTACAGCGCGGTGTTCCACACGCGCTGAAGGAGCAGACCTGCTCCTTGTGCGAGCTCCTTGGGGTGAGTCCGTGGGAGCGAGTCCGTTGCCCACTCTCTTCCTCCCCAGAAGCATTTCCACTCAGGTCTGTATATAGTCACACGTCCTCGCACTCGCTGCAAACCTACTACCACTGCACCAATCAAGCCTGCGGTAAGCCCTTTCTTTGGGTATGTTCTCTACTGTTACTATCTCAATTGTGCACCCATTCAACCCAGACAGCCTCAGTAATTTCTTCTGGCATGACTTTAATTCCTGTCTTATGGAACTGGAGGCCTTCTCCCCCTCCTGTCTCCTCAGGTACTGTTGCCCGAAATCTCTCCAAACTTATTCCATGTTCCTCCTCTCCCATATCATCTCCTTATGTTTATGTTTATTCAATTTGATATACCACTCAGGCCAGAGGCATTAGAGCGGTTTACTATACTATATCATTTGAGGAAAATGGAAAAGAACGCCATTTATATGATAGGACAGAGAAGAGGACAGAGACAGTCAAACAGACAGGAGGAGAAGAAGAACATGGAACAGCAAGTTACCACAAAACAGCAGCACATCACTCTAGTCCACATTATGTCATCAATGCCACCCACAGCAACGGACGCCACGGACCAACGCCTAAGGGCCATGCCAAAGGGCCCTCTGGCGAGGCCCTCAGGCGCAGGCGCGCTCCGAAGCGGCAGATTTCATGCCGTGGGTGAGGCAGGCAGGGGAGAGGAGGAGGAGCTCCCGCTCACTCCCTTCATGATGGCCGCTGCTCCCGATTCTGAGCAAATATCAAGGATGCATGGAGTGGAAGAGAGAACCTAATGAAGAACTTGCTAAAATGCGGTAAAAATGATAGCAAACGGCAGTCTGGGCAGAGTGAGCCATTTGCTATCATTTTTACCGCATTTTAGCAAGTTCTTCATTAGGTTCTCTCTTCCACTCCATGCTCAGATTTTCTTTTCAAGTGTATGCGGCTTTTTTTAAGCACTCTTCAATTATCATTTCATCCTTTCTACGGTTGGATCACCTACCCTGACTCCGCCCACTTGCCCGATTACGTCATTCTGGCGGGAACTTCGTCGTTTTTTAACAGTCTCCTCTGCTTCTCCAGTCTGGTTTCACCATTGCTACAGATCTTCAGTGATTGAGCTCTCGTCAGATTACTCTCTTGAAATGCTGCACACTACACTATTTCTCTGATATTCAGCTTCGGCTGGGTCCGGTAACTTTTGTTTTCCATTCTCTCCATTTACACAGATTGGTCTTCCTTATTTATTTCACAATACTTCTGCAGTTGTCCGGATAGTCCGCTTTCCCTTTTTAGAATGTTTGTTTTAATGCATGCCGCCGCGTCTATTATTGTGCACCTTTACTTTGGTAACTTTCCACCCTTTGGATAATGGAAATTACAAGAAGTTTTAGTCTTCACCGGCTGTCATTTTATCTCTGTTATATATATTTTTTTTAACTGCTCAGCTTGGTACATGCCGTCTAGTGCCCGCATCTCACTCGGTTCTCAGAGCCTGCTTGAGTTGTTTTTAAGTTTCTTGTTTCACCCTTTATGTATCGATTTGTTCAGGTTGCACTACATTATGATTCCCTTACTTCTGTATATATGCTAGCAACATTCACCGGAATCGTTTTGACTAGCCGCAGATACCTTCCTTTTAATTACCTGCCCGGTTCAGTTTCCCTCCTCTCGCTATCGTCCTGCTATACATATTTAATCAACTGCTAGCATTCACTTTTTATTTTTAATTACATACGTGCAGAATATTGATCCTGTTTAAATTGGGGTCTGTCCCCTTTTTAAAAAATTTTTTTTACTACCTTTTTACACTATTTTATGTACAATATAGTATCATCGTTTATAGTCTTCCTGATCATTTCGCTGTAATGTTCTCCTCAGATGTGCACGGTATTCTCGCACATGATTAAAGAGATTGTCTGATAGTTTTAACTACGGTGAGTATTTTTGTCATGTTTGCCTACTTTGTATATTCATATTTATATTCCTTTACTGGTTCTTACTTCATTTTATACTATTATTTATTTATTTCTTTTAATATCAGTTTTAACATTATTTTAATTAGTTGTATTAGTCTATGTATTTGACAGTCTCATTCACAATTGAGTGTACATGTATATCCCTTTTGATGTAGATACAGTCGTCCATTCCCTCTTTGTATGGTACATATCTTCATGTTATACTTCTTTCATTTTACTTTGTAGTTAGTACATAGAAGCTTGACACGACTGTCTTTAAGAGACATCCTGTCTGGTGCAGTTCTGGTAGGTGTCTGTATTAATATGTATTAGTCTACATGCACCATTTTTAGTGATTTATTCCAGTCTGTATTTCTTGTCTTTTAAGTTTTTTATCAACACAATTTCCTTACTTATTTATTTATTTATTTATTTATTTATTTTTGCACATGTTCTTAATATACATGTTCATTGAATTAGTTTATTTTCCTTATTGATTTGTCTTATTGATATGATGTGATTGTTGTTTCATGTGTATGATAGTTTTCCAAGATTTTACTCCAGTACATTCATCTTCTCTTCTGTCTCGGCCCTACTTATTTCATAATTGATTTTGATGATTGTTTTTAATTTGTTTGTGAACTTTTGCTTTCTATTATGTTCTTCAATAGAATATTGATGTACGTATCGTTTTTTAATTTTTATTTTTTATGGTTGTTGCTATATGGTTTTAACATGTATTTTGCATTTTATGTTAGCTGTGTGTCCCCTGAGGAAGGCGTTGCCGAAACACGTAGGGGTGTTTTCCAATAAAGCAGTCCTCACCAATCCACAGCTCTTGCTTCCTTTGTTCCCCTCCTGGTCTGCGAGAGCATTGCTCCTCCTTGTCTACCACCTGTTTCTGACAGAGACATGGCTGAAAGAGGGTGAGGAACCTCTCTTAAACCGTTGTCTCCCTTCTGGCTACAACACCTTTTCCACTTGTCGTCGAGGTAGGAGTGGCGTGGGGATTGCCGTCCTCCTCCGCTCTTCACTAGCTTTTCAAGAAGTGCCCTCCCCCGCACTCCACTATCCCGAGTCTCTTCTTCTTCATCTAAATTCTTCTTCTCCCCCACTGTACTTTCTCCTCATCTATGCCCCTCCCTCCCAATCAGGCCCTCGTTGGGACTCTCTTATTTTGACCCTCTCTGAGCTTTCCCTTTTCTATCAGCATATTCTGATCCTAGGTGACTTCAATATTCATGTAGATTCCCCTTCTTCCTCTCGTGACTCCGCTTTTCTCTCTCTTCTCTCTGATCTCTCTCTTCAACAATTTATCCACATCCCTACACACTCTGCTGGTCATTCTTTGGATCTGGTAATTTCCCATTCCACCTCCCTTTTAGTTCCCTCTTCCCTCTCTGCCTTACTTATACTCTGGTCATATCATCTGTGTTTATTTTTCTCAGTCCCTTCTTTCCCCCCTCCACTGTTCAGAACACCGTCCCCTCCCCCCCCCCGCCTCACTTGCCACATTACTCTCAACACCCTTTCCCAATTTCCTTCCTCCGATTCACTTTTTCCCTCTGACTTCCACCTCTTTACTTCAGGCTCAGTCCTGGAATACCATCCTTACAGATGCTTTGGACTATCTTGCCCCATGCCAGCCCCTCCCTCCCTCTCGCACCCATCATCACTATCCCTGGTTTCACCCGAGTTTATTCCTCCATCGTTCCTATTTGCGTCGCGCCGAGCGTCACTGGCATAAGAACCCATCCGCCACTACTCTGGCTCACTTTCGGCACTGTCACTCCCACTACCGTTCTCTGATACGCTCCTCCAAGTTGGACTACTTCTCTAATCGCATTTCCTCTTCAGCCAATTCCACTTGCCAACTCTATTCTGTACTCCGTTCCCTTTCTGCCTCCCATTCTCTCACTTCCTCAGCCCCCTCTCCCACTATTCCCGATCCTGCCCTTTTAGCTTCCCACTTTGCTTCCAAAGCCAATACCCTTCGTTTACTTTTGCCCTCCTGCCCTCCTCCCCTTTCCCCAACTCCCCTCTCTCCAACCTCCTTCTTCCCTCCCCACTCCCCACCCATCCCTCCCCTCTCCCATTGTTGGTCCTCCTTCCAACCTGTAACCATGTCAGATCTGACCAAAGTCTATTCCTCCATTCAGAAAACTACTTGCACCTCTGATCCCATCCCTTCCCACTGGCTTCTGGACACTTCTCTGGCCCTTTCCCCTTTGATACTCTCCATCCTTAACTCAAGTCTTTCCTCCGGTACCTTTCCCTCCACCTGGAAGCATGCAGTTATCCACCCCATCTTAAAAAAAGACTCCCTTGACCTGTCCTCCCCGGCCAACTGGCGCCCTATTTCAAATCTCCCATTTCTCTCTAAGATTCTCAAAAAACTGGTCTATGCACAACTCTCCACCCATCTTGAAGCTTCTCTAGCACGTCACCCTCACCAATCTGGTTTTCACTTTAATCACAGTACCAAATCTATTCTGCTCTCCCTTCTTAATGACTTGCGACTGCCCACGACTGAGGTCTCATCTCCATTGCTGTTCCCCTAGATTTATCCACTGCTTTTGACCTCGTGGATCACCGTACACTTTTAGCTCACCTTCATGACATCGGGCTCTCTGGTTCTGTCCTCTCCTGGTTCCGTTCGTTTCTCACCAATAGGTCCTTTTCCGTTCTCACAGGTCCTTCCTCTTCTCCCCCTACCCCCCTTCCATGTGGTGTCCCCCAGGTTTCTGTTCTTGCCCCTCTTCTAGTTAATGTCTTTATGGCCCCTCTTGTCCTTTTGGTCCAGCAACACAGCATCACAGCACATTATTATGCGGACGATATTATTCTTCTACATCACACGGACCCAACCACCCCCGAGCTTTCGTCCCTTAATTCCTGTTTAGCTTCTGTTGCCACCTGGTTCTCCTCTAACTTCCTGCATGTCAACCCCTCTAAAACATCTGCTATCTGATTCACCTCTGGTGCTCCAGCCCCCTCTCTTGCCCCTCTTCTTTCATCCTCTACACTTCCTGTTGTTTCCTCTTTGAGATATTTTGGGGTTATCCTGGACTCTGCTCTATCCTTTAAAGAACACATCTCCGCAGTAGTTCAGCGATCATTCTACACTCTGAGACAACTTCGCGCAGTTCGCCCTTTCCTATCAGCTCTCTCTATGACCACGCTACTCTTGTCCCTAGTAGTGTCCCGCTTAGATTATTGTAACATCATATTAGCTGGCCTTCCTCAAACACAATTACGAAGATTGCAACTAGTTCATCACACAGCCACACATATTCTGAGACATGCCTCATGTTTCAATCACATTACCCCTATCCTGATTCACTTACATTGGCTCCCGATCGTGTATCGAATACAATTTAAATACTAATTTATGTTCACAAAACTATTCACAACGGCACTCCTCTCTATCTTGCAGATCTGATTCATCTTCACTCATCTCACTGTTCCCTCAATTCACTCTAACCACATGTCCCTTCCTTCTCCATCCCAGGCTCATCTTGAGTCCACCCGCTCCTCTGCTTTCTTCTTTCTGGGCCCCCGGCTCTGGAACTCGCCTCCCCCTGCCCTCCGCTTAGAGCCCTCCTACAAAATGTTTAAAACCAGGCTAAAGACACACCTATTCTTCTCTGCTTTCAACCTTCCCTCTCCCTCTAGTCCTTTTTCTCCCCCTCCCACTGAATTTGATTGCTCTCTACCACCTTCACACCATGCATATACACTTTGTCTCTACCTTGTTTCTCTTATCACCATCCTATCTCTGCTCTCTATCCTGTCTATTATAATTTTTGGCGTTCTTTTCCTTTCAGCAGTCTCAAAATATTTACTATTGTAAACCACTCTGGTACTTCCAGTAAGAGCGGTATATTCAATTTTTCAAGTCCAGAATACGTGGTTCAAATAGGAAGGATTCTTTTATTGAATATTATACCTTCAATAGCCCAAATTGCCCGACACAGGCCGTGTTTCGACTTTACTTCATCAGGGGCTTTAGGCATGCTACATTCATAAATACATAAACATAAATATCATCAAACACAACCATCATTACAAATATAAATTAATACTCAAAAAATCACTTAATAAATAATTAAAAATAATAACCATATAATTGTTAATAAACCGTCATAAAACTGCAGGCTATATATCCTAATATCTCATCATAATAACATCTAAAAACACATAAATAATTATGAACATTATAAAAAAATAAAAACTTAAAAACATAAATAAATAAATAATAATAAATAACTCATAAATAAATAAGATAAAACTGTCAATTCATGAAAGGGTGTCTATCCATATATATTTTTCTCATATATATACCTTAATTGTTTGATAAGTTCAGCGCAAGAGCTGTGTATACTAAATGGAGGAAGAAGAGAAATGTATTATATTCTCACACAGTCTGTTTTTGTATAAATCCTCTATTATTGTAGATGTATTATACTAATCCTCTTAATCCTAACATGGGAGCAGGAGTGAGCAAAAAAACTACATCTATCAATTTCAAAGAAACATCACCTTTTTTCATCCATAAAACTTTCACATATAAGACTTAAATTTTAAGGGACATTAATTTTCTGTATTACTATTTCACGAAAAGACTATCACGGAGCACATTAGTACTATAATCCAAACACTACTTTACACCCTATATTTAGACATTCATAGGATGAAATTATTCTTGTTCCTCAATCATGCATCTAAAACGTTTCTAAGCATTTACAAACCGCGGGGACTGCACTCGAATCCTCGATATGCTTTATTATAACAATATGTTTAACTAATTTCTTTAAATAAACCCTTCATCCGATGCAAATTATTACCCCTTCAAAATTCGTACCTTATCGTGTTAAATAATACTTTTAAGAAACGGTTATGTCTCAGCCGGATTCTGATACTTCAGCCTTCGCTTCTGTCATTGAAACCGCGCTGCACTCATACCCTCGATGTACTTCACTATAACAATTTCTTCACATAAATCTTCTACACATTGCAAGTCATCACCCCTTCAAAAAAATTTATACCTTATCGTATTGAATAATATGAGTAAGCTTCAGACGTTGCTGTGCCTCAGTCGGTTGTCTGATACTTCAGCCTTCACTTTTTGTCATTAAAAACGCCCGCATCTGCGCTGTAGTTAAGGGCGGGAAACCTGACGTCATACTTCAAGAGTCATTAGTTGCTGGGTAAATTTCAGACTTCCTTACAGTCCGAAAACAAATCATACCAAAAAACATTCAATTTCATTTTAAATGCAAACAAAAATAAAAATCACCATTCCTGATCTAATTTTCCAACTTGAAGCACCTAACTTCTGTATCTCTACTATTTTAACCAGATAGACAAAACTATCGCTTTCAGTATTTTTAAATATCTTAATTCTATTCACGTGTTTTAAACATATCCATCATATATTCTCATTCAATGAGACACTTTTACTTATCTATTTATGTTTATGTATTTATGGATGTAGCACGCCTAAAGCCCCTGATGAAGTAAAGTCGAAACACAGCCTGTGTCGGGCAATTTGGGCTATTGAAGGTATAATATTCAATAAAAGAATCCTTCCTATTTGAACCACGTGTTCTGGACTAGGTATCTTATAGTGACGTGGTGTAGTGCTCCTTTGGTGGACCTATTCAATTTTTCAATACAGATAAAGACCTTAAGTGGGATCAGGCCTTGCCAATAGCCCTTCTCCATGTCCAGTCCTCTCCGACTCGGACCCTGGAAATATCCCCTTTCTAAGTACTGTATAGTTGACCACCACCCATTGTTCAGCCCCTTAAGGGGGACCTAGAGCAGATAGGTAATGAACTTACGAGACAATACCTACTGACATTGGGATCTGTTTTTCAGTCTTTGAACAGGTGGATACAAGAGCGACTGCCTATCTCTTTGTCAGAGCCGCTCCACCCCCACCAGCCGGGAGATCGTGTGTGGATTAAGGAATGGAAACGTGAACCATTGTGCCCTACCTGGAGAGGTCCTTACACAGTTCTCCTGGCCACACCAACCGCAGTCAAGGTCGCAGAGGTTACCCCATGGATTCATCATACTCGTTTCAAGAAAGCTGCTCCTGATTTGGACGACAAGTGGACGGTGCACAAACATTCACAGGATCCCTTACGCCTCACACTGCGGAGGACCAGGGAATCGACAGACAACGGAGCCCTGCGCTAGCCACACACCGGAAGCCAGCTAGTCTACGCACGGCGGAAGCTTGAGGAGTCATCTTCAGATACTGTTACTGAACAGAAGTGTAGTGGAACACCAGCTCCATGGTCAATATGCACCTGCCTATGCTGACTTTTGTTCTGGCATTCATGTGGGGCCTTCCCTTGTTGGCCTCAGGAACTATAAATGTAGTAACACTACTTGCCGGGACTGCTTTGAATACTTCGGACTTTTGTGTACGCAGCTCATCGCAGCCTGGAGATTTTTTTATCGACATGCCTTATTGCTGTACCTACTACTTTATGTGAAATGCAGAAGTTTACTGTAATGCATAATCTGAATTGCAAAAAGCTAAAGCTAACATTCTCTATATTTTTCTACTTCATTGGTGTTACTCGTCCTACCTCAGCCTATTTTAACAAGATCCCTTTCTCCTTTCAGGTTGTCTCCATGCTCAAAGCCACAGATTGCTTTATTTTTGTAAATGTAACTAAGGGATATTTTTATTTTATTTTAATTATATCTTTATTCAGATTATATATAGCATGTAACAAACATGATTAAAGAAATACAATCAAGTCCACATCAAGAGGAGCACTGCCCTGAAACAATTCAAAGTAAAAAAAAAAATCTAGGTAATACAAAAACCAATATAGGGATTTTTAATTTGTCTAACACTGTATTATCATGCAAGTCTATTACAAAGGTATCTTATGCTTACTCAGAAATGTATCTTCCCTTAGGATGGTTTTTGTTATGTGGTAAAACTGCTTATACTTATGTTCCCATAAACGCTATTGGAGGTCCTTGCACTTTTGGCAGACTTACTACTGCTGCTTTCTCCCATACCCCCAGTAAGGTTAGTTCCCACTCACACTATCCTCGATCAAAACCAATGCCCCCTACCTGTAACTCTAATGTAGAGCCTTATAGTAATCAGACAGTTCTGGGACTGATTGTAGGAGCACCTGCGTTAGCTTTACACAATGCTATGGAAGTAAGCCGTATTGCTTGTTCCTTGGCCAAATCCATTAATCTTACCTCAGCCATCCTAGCCACTATGAAACATGATATGTCCGGTCTGCGGACGGCGATTCTGCAGAATAGGATGACCATAGATTTTCTGCTCCTACGTTTAAATCATGGCTGTGAGGAATTTGAGGATATGTGTTGTTTTAATCTCACTGATGAGAGTGTTTCCATTGAACACTCTATTTGAGACATACGTGACCTGGCTTATCATATCATCACCCCTTCCACAGGTGCCAGGTGGTTTGAGGGATGGTTTAATTGGTTAGGTGGACTCATATGAGAAAATTGGCTTCCTTCATATTGAGGACAAATTTTTCCTTTAAAAAGGGGGGAATGAGGTAGAAATCTAGGCAGGGCTGAGAGCTGTAGGGGTTAATAAGAACTGAGAAAGATAATGAGACATCTCTCTCCTCTATGCTGAATGAAAAGGATGCACCCCTCTTTGTGAAGTCATACCCTGATACATGTTCGTCCCTCCCCTATTCCTTTGTCCGGTGGTTCTCTCTGCTTGCTAGAGATAACTCCTCTTCCTCTGCTTCACTAGAGATTTATTTTATTTTTTATTTATTTAAAAGTATTTATATCCCGCCTTATCCTTCAATCAAGGAGGTGTACACAGCAACCAATCAAATTATATTGACATTTGTGTTATCATGCAGTGTGTTATACAGTGAATGTGTGTGTGTGTGTGTGTGTGTGTCTCTAAGTTGGCGTTGATTCGAGGTGGGCTATTTACAGCATGAGCTTTTATACAATGTTCTGTACAAGGCAAAAGGGGGGGGGGGGGCTGGTGTTCATCCAGGAGCTGTCGGGCACCATTATGTGCTCTCTCCGTAGTGTTCAATAAAGAGCGTTGTCTTGAGTTGTTTTCGGAAGTCCTTAATGTCTTCTGTTGATCGTAGTTCATCAGGGAGGGTGTTCCATATTGCAGGTGCCGCCATCGATAGTGCTCTTCTTTCGGTGTTCTTGCGAACCTTGGTGAAGTCTTTTGGTGTGTTGATGGTATCAGAGGTGCTTCTCCTCCTGGGTCTTGTGCTGATGTCGGGTTATATGAGTGGTTGTAGGCTGAGTGCTGAGGTCCAGTGTTTGATTTTGAATATGTTTAGGACTGTCTTATACCTGATGCGGGAGCTGATTGGGAACCAGTGGAGGTGTTTTAGAATGGGGGTGAAGTGGTCTTGTCTTGCTGAGCCTGATATAATGTGTGCAGCCGTGTTTGAGCCATTTGCAGTGGCCTGAGTGACTGTTTGGTTAGGCCAATATAGATTGGGTTGCAGAAGTCTAGGATGGGAGTTATTAGTGCTTGACAGACTGTGCAGAAATGATCTTGAGCAAGGAGGGGTTTGAGGCGTCTGATTAGTCTCATCTTGAGGTATGAATTTTTGGTGGTTCTGTTGATATGTGACTGTAGGTTTAGTTCTTTGTCGAGTGTCACTCCGAGGTATTTCACTTCCGTCTTTAATGGTATTGTTGTGTTGTTGACCTTGATGGAGGGTGGAGGTATGAAGCTGGTGTTTCGAGTGATGAGTAGTGCCTCAGTCTTGTTGTAGCTGATGGTCAGGCTGTTGTCTTGAAACCAACTGGACATATATTTGAGACAGTCTGTTATTTTGGTGTAGTCAGGGTTGTCAAGGTTGACTGGGGTGTATATCATGATTTTGTTGGCATAGATTGTGTATTGTATTTTGTGTTCTTTCATGATGTTGCAGATCGGTTGAATGTAGAGGTTAAATAGGAGTGTGGATAAGGTGGAGCCTTGTGGGACGCCTTGCTTGATTTTTGAGGGTCGGGAGGTGTTGGGGCCAATCTTGTCCTGGAACTGTCTGTCCGTTAGGTATGAGTTGAACCATCTCAGGGTGGTGCTGTGTAGTCCAGTGCTCTGTAGTCTTGCTAGCAGAATACTGTTACTTTCTCCAATCGGGACTACACTGTAATAAAGCAGGACCAATCATGAAGAAATTCTGTGATGAATTGATAACATGTCTATATAGTCTGGGTTATTTCTCTGGGCTGGGCTCAGACTTTGAATAATTATTTTCTCTGAGTCTGTCTGCACATTAAAGGCTTGCTTCCTAATAGAAACTCCTGGGTATTTCTTTCTTCACTCGGTTCCCTATTACAGTACCATTTCAGTAAGAAAGGTCATAATTTCTATCCTATATTAACTTGCAAAAATGGCTATGGGTTAATATCTAATTTTGTGAAATTTAGCTCCAGGATGCAAATGAGTTCATGAATCATCTTTATCTTTATCTTTATTTACAACATTTGATATACCGCCTAGGCGTGAGGCATTAAAGCGGTGTACAATAAAAAATTACGGGCTGCAGGAAAATACAGGGAGAAAAGGAACGCCATTAAATTAATAGGAAAGTGATAGGAAAGGGAGGGAGAAAGATAGTGAAGGACAGAGGAAAAGAATTAGACAAACACTACGGGAAGAGACACTAGGAAGGGAGCGGGTGAGCGGGAGAACCCATGATGTTGAATGATAGAAATGAGCAAGTTATGAATGGCTAGAAATTATGCAAAATTATGAAAAATAAAATTTTTGCATGTTGCCAGGACTGCGAAGCAGCAATGTGTGGTGATGGCTTGTAAGCAGCCCTCATGGTTTGAATCAGAAGCCCTTTGGTGCAAGGCTGGTGTCAACCCTACTCACTCCTACCCATCTTTACCATCTATCAAAATGGCTGCCCCCAACCCCTAGCAGTAGCCTTGTACTGGGGATATGCACGCCAAAAGAAAAATGATTGGTTCATTTGTGGATTTCTCAAATTATTCTCAATTTTTGTGGTTATTTTCATGCTTTTTTCCAAATATTCATTTTAAATGTATGTCTTGGTGCACACTGGATTTTTTTAAAGCAAAAAATGTATATACAGTAATTCGTAGGTATATGCACATACAAGCAAATTATATGCACTTAAACTTTTAGATGCTCAAAGCAAATGTGTACATACCAATTCACACTCCTATCTGCTCTTACAATACTGCAATTAGAGATCAGGGAAGGGAATTTATCAAATGTATTTATTCATTTATTTGTATTCCAGGCATTGAAGGGGGTGTGGATAAATTTATAAGGGGATAAAAACCTTTAGGTGCCAAGTACAAGCCTATCAGTGGACTATTTTCATCATTCTTTATTCTTTATTCAAAGCATTTGATAAACCGCCTGTTACCAAAGTATTAAGGCGGTGTACAATAAAATTGGGGCTACTAAGAAGCACAGGAGGAAAGGAACGCCATTAAATTTGATAGGAAAGTAATTAGAAAAGGGGGAAGGAAGGATAGAATAGGACAGATATCAACATAGACATCAAGATGAACATACACAGGAAAACAGAAGGATAAAGAATAGGGGGGAGGGGGAGGAATGCTGAAAGCGTTGGAGAAGCGAGTAGTGGCTAGAGGTGACTAGGAGGTTCGCCTGAGGTTGGGTAGGTGTTAGTAGAGGGAGTGATTGGGGGGCAGGAAGATCGAAAGCCTAACAAAAAAGATAGGTCTTGAGAAGGGCCTTGAACTGAGAGAAAGACAATTCAGTGTGGAGAGGGTGAGGGAGGGATTTCCACAGGGCGGGACTGGCGAAAAAGAAAGCAGCACGACGGGTTGACTCAAGATGTGCTTGGGTAGGGGTAGGTAAGAAGAGACGGTTACCAAAAGCCGAGCGGAGTAGACGGGGAGTTGGTTGAAGGTAGATAAGATCTGCTAAATACTGAGGTGTACTAGTATGGAGGGCTTTGTGGGTAAGGGTGAGAAGCTTATAGAGATGGTGAGCCTTGACAGGGAGCCAGTGAAGAGAAAGAAGACAGGGAGTGATATGGTCACGGGGGGAAGAAAAGGTGAGGAGACGAGCAGCAGTGTTTTGGATTAATTGTAATCGGCAAAGTTGGTGCTGAGGGAGACCTGCAAGAAGTGAATTGCAGTAATCGAGTCGAGTGATCACTAGGGAGAGAACAAGGGTAGTGAGAGATGCAATTGAGAGGAGAGGATGAACAGCCTGAATCCTACGAAGGTGAAAAAAAGAACTGCGCACCACCCCGGAAATGTGCTGATGAAACGAGAGTGATGGATCAAGGGTGACACCAAGATAGCGGAGAGTTGATACAAGAGGGATCGGTGAGTTGGACATATATGGTGCCAGAGTGGGGGAGGGGGCGCCGAAGGTAAACCAGATAGCCGCTGACTTGGAGGGGTTAACTATGAGAAAATTACTAAGAAACCAATCAGCGATAGCAGCCAGACAGGTGTTGAGGGGAGAGAGGTCTGGAGCTGAGGAGGAAGTGTGGTGAATGAGAAGGATATCGTCTGCAAAAAAGTACGTAGAAATACCGGTCTGTTGTATGAGAAGGGCGAGGGGAGCGAGGAAGATATTGAATAGGAGAGGGGCAAGGATGGAACCCTGAGGGACACCACAATGCAGAGGGAAGGAAACGGAAGAGGTGGAACCAGAATGAACCGCGAAGGACCGAGAAGAAAGAAAAGAGTGAAACCATTGGTGAACAGTGCCATGAATACCAAGATCTGAGAGACGGGTGAGAAGTGTACGATGATCGACAACATCGAATGCAGCAGAAATTTCTAAAGATACAGCTATGGAAAAATCACCCTTATCGTGAGAATGGTGCAATTCATTAAGGAGTGCCACAAGGATGGTTTCCGTGCTATGCCCAGCCCTAAAGCCTGATTGCCGGGGATGTAAAGAAATGGTGGAGTCAAGGTGAGCAGTGAGTTGAAGGAAGACACGTTTTTCAAGGATCATTAATGTGCATATATAGTCATGCAATAGTAATTGATCAGTTTTGTGATCTATAAGCAATTTTAAATAAATAAATAAAACATACATACACTTGTGGCCTCATATAAAAATTACAACCAGCATAAAAGTCTGCATATTCTTTGTTGGTGGGAATCAGGGCCAGCCCGTCCATTGAGCGAGAATGTTGTTCGCGCAGGGCCCAGTGCTTCAGGGGGCTCCACGTGAACCACATTCTCGCTCAATGGAGGGCTGCAGAGGGAGCCGGGGAAGCCTGTGCGAGGCCCCGGCTCCCTCTGCACAGCCCGCCAGCATGAAGAGCCTTTTCCTTCAAGCTGGCAGCTGTTTCAATGAAGCCACAAATGCCGGGAGAGGTTAAAGGGCATTTAACCTTTCTCGGCATTCGCGGCTTCATTGAAACAGCCGCCAGCGTGAAGGTAAAGGCTCTTCATGCTGGCGGGCTATGAAGAGGGAGCCGGGGCCTTGCGTGGGCTTCCCCGGCTCCCTCCGCAGCCCCTTAGATGGCATGGGGCTCTTTGGAGGGGGGGCATCTAGGAATGGATGGGCTGTGATGGGGGGGGGGACCGACTGGAAATGGGCTGTGATAGGGGGGAAACAGATTGGAAATGGGCTGTGATGTGTGTAGGGGGGAAACAGACTGCGATTGGGCTGTGATGTGGGGGGGGGGAATGGACTGCAATTGGGCTGTGATGGGGGGAGGACTGAAAAGTGGGCTGTGATGTTGGGGGGGATAGGACTGCAAATGGGCTGTGATGATGGGGGGGGGGGAACTTGGACTGGAAATGGGCTGATGAAGAGCTGAATTAGGACTGGAAATGGGCTGATGGGGGCTGGAATAGGAAGAAGTGGGCTGACGAGGGGGCTAGGATTGAAAATTGGCTGATGGGGGAGCTTGGAGTGGAAATGGGCTGATGGGGGACTTGAATGGAACTGGAAAAGAGCATATGGGGGGCTAGGACTGGAAATGGGCTGATGAGGAGCTGGAATAGGACTAGAAATGGGCCGATGGGGGGAACGTGGACTGCAAATGGGTGATGAGCTGGAATAGGACTGGAAATGGGCTGATGGGGGCTGGAATAGGATTGAAGTGGGCTGATGGGAGTTGGAATAGGGCTGGAAATGGGCTGATGGGGGAGCTTGGAGTGGAAATGGGTTGATGGGGGGCTCAAATGGAACTGGAAAACAGCATATGGGGGGCTAGGACTGGAAATGGGCTGATGTGGAAGCTTAGGAGACTGGGACTAGAAGGGGGCAGATGCTGGGTGGGTCTAGAACTATAAGTGAGCTGATTTTGGGTGAGGACTAGAAAGGGATGGGGAAGGGGTGAGAGATCCATCTGTGTGGGAGTGCCGCGGTGTTTCCTTACCGCAGAGTAAGCAGCTGGTTGGAGCCGGTGCCTGTTTGGGTCAGCTGCAGGCACTGAGAGGCCGCCCCTGGAGTGGAGGACCCCCCCCCCACGAGCCCTACAAAGCGCAGTCGGCGTTGTGTGAAGTTGGGTGAGAGATCCATCTGTGTGGGAGTGCCGCGGTGTTTCCTTACCGCGGAGTAATCAGCTGGTTGGAGCCGGTGCCTGTTTGGGTCAGCTGCAGGCACTGAGAGGCCGCCCCTGGAGCGGAGGACCCCCCCCCCACGAGCCCTACAAAGCGCAGTCGGCGTTGTGTGAAGTTGGGTGAGAGATCCATCTGTGTGGGAGTGCCGCGGTGTTTCCTTACCGCGGAGTAAGCAGCTGGTTGGAGCCGGTGCCTGTTTGGGTCAGCTGCAGGCACTGAGAGGCCGCCCCTGGAGCAGAGGACCCCCCCCCCACGAGCCCTACAAAGCGCAGTCGGCGTTGTGTGAAGTTGGGTGAGAGATCCATCTGTGTGGGAGTGCCGTGGTGTTTCCTTACCGCGGAGTAAGCAGCTGGTTGGAGCCGGTGCCTGTTTGGGTCAGCTGCAGGCACTGAGAGGCCGCCCCTGGAGCGGAGGACCCCCCCCCACGAGCCCTACAAAGCGCAGTCGGCGTTGTGTGAAGTTGGGTGAGAGATCCATCTGTGTGGGAGTGCCGTGGTGTTTCCTTACCGCGGAGTAAGCAGCTGGTTGGAGCCGGTGCCTGTTTGGGTCAGCTGCAGGCACTGAGAGGCCGCCCCTGGAGCGGAGGACCCCCCCCACGAGCCCTACAAAGCACAGTCGGCTTATACGCGGCCGCGTGTTCGCGGCCTGTGGGGTCGTGTTCTAAGGGGCGTGTTGCAAGGGGCATGTCTTGCTCCTTATGTGCTCCTTTGGTGCTCTTTTGGTGAAGTAAGAGCACTAGCAGTCTCGATTTGTCCATGGGGAAGCGGAAGGCAAAGCCAGCAGCCAAGGTACCATCAGGAGAGGGAGGTAAGGTGTCCGGCCCTATGGACAAACATGTTACTGCCCTGCTGCTTGCTAGCCAGTCTCTGGATGGGGCTTCCTTGAGCCCTGATATCCGGACACCACCTCCTTTCCCTCAGTCTACACTTTTGTCAACTCCTTTGAAGTTAGTTTCACCTGTTACTTCTCCGGTGTTAGTTCCAGTAGACCCTGCTGCATCTGATAATGATTCCTTACCACTTAAAAGTGAGGTGACTCTTGCTGATATTTGGTCAATGCTCCAGAAAATTGATACACGCTTGTCTTCTACTGTTAGTTCTTTATGTAATTTCTCTCATGATGTCGTAACTAAGGTTAATGTTATGGATGTTCAAATGACTAAGCTTGCAGGATACTTGACCCTGGTGGATTCTCAGCTCCAAACATATCAAGATTCACATCTTGGTTATTTTAAAGATATTTCTTCTGTTTCCTATAGATTGGAGCTGCTTGAAAACCACCAGCGTGCTCGGAACCTTCGTTTTCTTAATTTCCCATCTACACATTTATTATCACCTGAGATTTTGTTGAAAAAATATTTATCTGAAATTTTGCATATGGATAATTTGGTAGATATTGTACAAATGTACTCTTTTTTCCTAAGGTTAGGGCCTCCGAGCAGACTAAGGATGATCTTTCCTTGGCGGTCTCAGTTGGTCCTAATCTTACAGAGTTTCTACAGGATTCACTCGACGTCATCCCAAAGCGTTGTACTTTGGTGGTGACTTTCGGGTCTGAGTTACTTAAATTGAAGATTATTCGTGCTTATTTTAAATGCAAGGATCAGTTGTTTTGTGGATATAAACTTCAGGTTTTTCCAGATGTGGGCAAGGTCACTCAGGCTCGTCAGAAGCAGTTCCTTGAGCTTAAAGCTAGAGTGATTGCGTTGGGGGCTTCCTTTTTTTTGAAGTTCCCCTGTCGCTGTTTAGTCACTTTTGAAGGTCATGATTTTGTGTATACTGATGTGGCTTCGCTACGTCAGTTTTTAGTGGATAAGGAGGACGTAGGTGGGCAGGAGGGTGTATAGGTGGGATGGCTTAATTGTTTTGGCTCCCTGATTTGGAGTTTTTTATAACTCCTTTTTTCTTCTATTATATGTTTGTTTCCCTTTTGGGAGTTAATATGGTTTTCTCTCCCTTGATGTGTTGAATATTGGTGTGGTGCCATGTTCTTGAGTGTATTATTCTGAATGTTATTTGGTGTTTTGTATGTTTCTTGCATTTGAGAAAATTTAAATAAACAATTAAAAAAAAAAAAGAAAGGGATGGGGAATGAGAATGGAGAGGGGAAAAGATATTTTGTGTGGGAGGGAAGAAAAGTCTACAATGGGCCGGGTATTAGAAGAGTAAGTGGGGATTGAGAATGGAAGGGTGAAATTTGAGTGGATGATAAAGGAATAAGGAAAGAAATGGAGGAAAGAGCAAAAGGGGAAAGATCAGTATGTTAAAGTAGATATAGAGAAAACATTTGGAATAAAATCTAAAAGAGAAGAAAGGACAAATAGATAGTTCTCAGAAGACACAAAGAAACCAGAAGAAAGTGACTGGAGCAATTGCAACTGATAAAGAAAATGCACAAGCAACAAAAGGTAGAAAAATAATTTTTATTTTGAATTTATTAACTGGACTATATCAGCTCTGGGAAATGTGCATTGTTAACGTCTTTTGTGTTTTGTTTAGTTCAAGAGGAAATTAATTTATAGATTTATTTCTCCAGTGTTGTTGTACATCCCAAGTTTGGCTTTTGGGGTTCCCAGTTTAATTATTGTCTTCCTATTTCTAAATTGTGATCCCTTGTTCTTTGGTGACGGTCTATGTTCTGCATTTTAACCAAGCTGAGGTATTCTGTTCATGTAGTTTCTATTTGACTGTGTCACTTGTTCTCTTTCCCCAGTAGGAGATGTATTGGTATTCTCTGAGATGTATTGGTTTAATATTTGCAGTGTTGCCTTTTGATAGGTAGGGTTTGGTGCTTTGTGAGTCCTGGCAGAGCTGTTATGATATGGTGGATTTACTATGAGTTCTAAATGGTCAGTGTTTATAGTACTTCCTAAAGGGCCTGGCGGTTGGCGCTGGAATATAGTAACATAGAAATCTGTTAATCTTTCTTTATCCAGACACTCATTAAGAAGCATGTTTACTAAAAATGCATGTTAACATTATGCAAATATTTATGCAAATGAGGCCCTGCAATTAATCTCCGCACATGGCCCCGCACTCATTTTGGGTCGCCCCTGGTGGGAATGTGCAATAGCCAAAGTTTGGGTGGAACATACTAATACATGTGTAGAGAATAAAATGCTATCATTTACCCACATTCTTGTAGGTGCAGGCATTTATACCAGCTCTAGGTCTGCAACAGAATTTAGTGGCTGGCTAACTAAGCCGCTCTACCTGTTAACGTGGCCAATAAGCGCATGCTATTGGGTCATATTAACAGACAGCACAGAGAAAATGCTGATAGTGCAGCAATTTTCTGTGCTTTCTGCAGAAATCGTTTTAAGTGCCAGAGTGAGCAGGATATGGGTAGAGTGAGGGTCAACAGTGTGTTGCAGACAGCATGGGTGCGGATAACACCATCTTAGTGTGTGATGTGATGTGCATCCACTTTGCTGCCGGACTGCGCTCTCTGCCCTTTCTGTGTGGGGTAATGCTATGGAGGCCCCCAACAGATAACATGCAGCTACTGCAGCAATAGCTACATAAAAGCACCACATTAGCTGCAAAAGCCTAACACACTTTGGGGTATGTTTACTAAACCATGTTAACGTAGCAGATGCTACCTTAACTCGCGTTAGGTAACGTTAATGCACATTAACGTTACCTAATG
Organism: Ichthyophis bannanicus; assembly: GCA_033557465.1. Lineage (NCBI taxonomy): Eukaryota > Metazoa > Chordata > Amphibia > Gymnophiona > Ichthyophiidae > Ichthyophis > Ichthyophis bannanicus. The sequence goes on along the minus strand of CM066032.1, from coordinate 1,797,153,382 downwards.
AGCGTTAACGTTCCCGGTAGCGGTAAGTCCCGCAGAGGGTGGAGAGAAGGGGTCAGTGGGCGGGGAGTGGGCAGGGAGAGGCCCCTTCCACACTAACGCGGGGAAATGAAGGGCTGAATCCTACTGCAACTGAAAACCTGCCGTTAGCACACATTTGCAAGAGAGAGAAACCATTTCAGTGTCAGCAATGTACAGCAAAGGCAGGGAGTCCAAGAAAGGTGATAGTAGTGCTCCATTTGCAGCAACAGCATAATGCCCAAGTATGAAAGGCCACTACGGTGATGGTGCAAACGGGGCATAGGGGGCTGCAGGCGGGACATGTAGTGGGGCAGCTGGGGCACAGGGTGGACTAGGCAGTCACCTAGGTGGCACATAAGAACATAGAAACCGGACATCAGCAAGACAGCAGCTGACAAAGGCCAAACACAAACCACCTACATCTACCTGGTCCACCCTAGATAACAGTTGCCAGGGTATTGACCTGACATCCCCCAAGCCAACCATCCCCAAAGCGGAAGGGACATAATAATGGCAGGTTGTGAGGGGGCGGATGTGAGGATGCCCATGTATGCCTCCCCATTCCAGACCCCGCTTCCTAGGCAACCGCCTACCCACAGAGTTGATGGTCTGGAACTGCGCACTACCAGCATATGGTCATGTCAGCATGGCGGGGGGGGGGGGGTATGCCCATGCTGGAGGGGGAAGTGGCACCTGCCTGCACTGGACCTAGGCCACGCCCTGTACCAGTACGTGGTGTGCAGTGCAACATAAAAGGTCTGGCTGAGGAAAAGTACAGGTAGCTCCAGGGACTACTATGCATCTGTGACAATAGTGTGGTGCAGTACACACAGCCAGTGTGTCCTGAAGCAGAGGGTTACAGGTTCAAGTCCCAGCTGTGGATCCTGCAGAACAGGTCCTTATATTTTACCCTACATTGCAGATACAACTGCAACATGTGCAAAGCCCAAAGCAGCAGCGAACAGGGGTACAGACACCCACTCACACAGGCTCCACAATCCAAAGCTGCATGGAGAGTCAAGCTGTTGGCCCCAGCATGGAGCTGCAGTTATCACCAGAGCACTACTACTACCTATCCTATCCCTCAGGGTGAACACAGAATCTGCACAATGGCATGGTTTGTAGCTACTCTGTGCCAGTATCACGCACTGTCAGTTCATCTTTCCAAGCTTGAGGTACCAGAGAGGTGCAGACCCCATTTGGTGATCAGCTGTAGACAGCTATAGCATGGAGGTAGAGCCTACTGGTTAGTACAATGCCATTCTCGGCAGTGTTCATGGGTTCAATTCCTCATTATTCCCTCCTTTCAAGCCTGTCCTGCTCAACTTGTTTGCATAATAATTTCTAATTACTCCGATCTGATGGAGATATAACACAATTAATCTCTAACTTCCCAAATGCAATATCTTAAGTATTTAGCCATGGGTCTCAGACTCGCAGGAGCTATGGCAAAAGCTTATTATACCAAATGCTCCGATTTGCATCAATGACCCAAATGACTGTTTTTTTGTAGTTTTTCATAATATTATTTTTTAAAACTCCTTTTTCAAAAATAAATAAGTCAGGCTTATCTTTTTTAGAGAGTCCCAATGCCAGGCACAGCGCTGCTACGTTTCACGAATGAATCGTTTCTTCAGGGGTGGATGCTCTGACTTACACAATCTTCAACTGTAAACTAGGGAAACAGATGTAAATTACTCCATTTGATAATCCATAATTCAACAAACTGTTTCATGAAGAAATACATAAAACTTCACAGCAGCAACATAGTCTTTTCAAACTTTAGAGGTTTTTGACTCACTCACCACATTACGTCCCCATTTTTAAATGTTCGTGTGATGAAAAAACGCCGCGCATGCGGCTTGGGCAATCGTTTAGCCCTTTTATTGTCTAATTCAACTCGCACCTCTATAATCCCAACAGTTTATGTACACAGGTTCCAATCTATCTGAGAATTAAGGCCTTCTGGAGAAATAGTTTGTAAAGTAAAGATCCAGCGTTGTTCTTTATAAATTAATAACTGATCTAAAGATTTTCCTCCACTGCCCTGTGACACTCGTTCTATACAAAAGCAGCGGAGTTCAGTGAATGAATGATTATGGGTAACACAATGTTCCACAATTGGAGCTGTCATAGTTTTGCAGCGCAGCCGGCTGCGATGTTCCGCCAGTCTCTCCTTAAAAGCTCGTAGTGTCTTCCCAATGTACAGCAGTTGACAAGGGCATTGAATAGCATAAATAACTTGTGTAGAAGAACAATTTGTGGAGTGCCGTAGATTATAAATCTTTCCCTTATTATTGAATGAGGTGAGTTCCCAATTTACTTCACATAGAGAACAATCGCCACATTTAGTGTGGCCTCTAGGGATTGTTAAACTGATCTCATTTAAAGTGGGCACAATCGTAGGACAGAGAATCTCCTTCAAATTACGATTGCGTGTCCAAACGCACCGTATATGTTTGTCACGTAATGCAGGAATGCTATGAACGACATTCATATGCTGTTTAATAATAGTCGCTATATCGTTACTATATGGAGAGTATGGAGTCACTAAATTGATAGATGTGTCAGATGTCATTGATGATTTAGGGATCAATAATGCTTCCCGATGATTATATAAGGCACGTTTATAAGCCTTCTCTATGGTACGTTGTGGATAACCCCTGTTGGATAATTTAACTTTCAACAGGTTAGATTGAGTCTTGAATTCCTGAAGATCAGTACAGTTCCGCCGATACCGGAGGAATTGAGAAAGTGGAAGACCATCTTTTAACTTTCGCGGGTGTAAACTATCATAATGGAGTAGTGCATTACGGTCCGTGGGTTTGCAAAAAACCTTCGTTACCCAACCTTCGTTGCTTTTAGTAACTTCCACGTCCAAAAAAGTCATTTTCTCTTGGCTGTAAGCACAAGTAAATTGAATAGTTGTTTCTCTTGTATTCAGCCAACTAATAAAATCTAGTAGAGATGATAACGTGCCAGACCAGATAACAAAAATATCATCTATGTAACGGCACCACAACCGAACATATTGATACAAAGTGGACTGAGTAAGCCAATCAGCTTCAAAAGTAGCCATAAAAATATTGGCTACAGACAGGGCGCACGTAGCGCCCATCATGCACTACAGCTAATTTTTCTTGCATCTCAGCCATATTTTTTCGATAATTATCTTCTGTGCTGGATTCCTTCAGATCATGTAGAAAGGTTTCTTCCTCCTTCTTCAAGACTTCCAGACTAGACTTTGCTGTGTCCACTATTAACATCATGAGATCCCTAGAACATTTATTAAGAATGCTGTTCCATTTATCCAAAAAAGCCGCGTCAGTGACAAGCATTTTTGGCTCCTTATATAAACGAAGGCCTCTCGGAATATGTTGTCGGCAAATGTATTCTATAAGAGAGAATCGATGAAGCTCCAACCTAGTAATTCTCTTTTGTAATTGGAGAAGCGCTTCCCATGTGGCCATATCTGAATGATCACCTTCGCTGTCCTCTAAAGCAAACAAGGTCTTTTCATTGCATGTGGCTGATATGTAATCTTCAGTAAAGCTGAAAGCTTTATTCCAAGGTAACCGACCTTCCATTTTTTGTGTTCAACAATCAAAAAAGTTTGGTCTATGTATTCCAGAGTAATAATACCGTTAGGCAAAATAATTTCTAATTACTCCGATCTGATGGAGATATAACACAATTAATCTCTAACTTATTTTATTTATTTATTATTATTTATTTTATTTTATTACATTTTCTTTTATACCGCGCTATTTAAGATCAGTGCGGTTTACAATAAAACATTGAATCTACACATCTCAGTTTAGTGATTTGTGCTTACAATAAACAGGTAAAAATAACTCGGATGTACAATGAACAAGTTTCTTAACAGGGAGAACAGGGAGAACAATAACTATATACAGATATCTTAAGTATTTAGCCATGGGTCTCAGACTCACAGGAGCTACGGCAAAAGCTTATTATACCAAACGCTCCGATTTGCATCAATGACCCAAATGACTGGGTTTTTTGTAGTTTTTCATAATATTATTTTTTAAAACTCCTTTTTCAAAAATAAATAAGTCAGGCTTATCTTTTTTCATCACACGAACATTTAACAATGGGGACGTAATGTGGTGAGTGAGTCAAAAACCTCTAAAGTTTGAAAAGACTATGTTGCTGCTGTGAAGTTTTATGTATTTCTTCATGAAACAGTTTGTTGAATTATGGATTATCAAATGGAGTAATTTACATCTGTTTCCCTAGTTTACAGTTGAAGATTGTGTAAGTCAGAGCATCCACCCCTGAAGAAACGATTCATTCGTGAAACGTAGCAGCGCTGTGCCTGGCGTTGGGACTCTCTAAAAAAGATAAGCCTGACTTATTTATTTTTGAAAAAGGAGTTTTAAAAAATAATATTATGAAAAACTACAAAAAAACCAGTCATTTGGGTCATTGATGCAAATCGGAGCGTTTGGTATAATAAGCTTTTGCCGTAGCTCCTGCGAGTCTGAGACCCATGGCTAAATACTTAAGATATTGCATTTGGGAAGTTAGAGATTAATTGTGTTATATCTCCATCAGATCGGAGTAATTAGAAATTATTTTGCCTAACGGTATTATTACTCTGGAATACATAGACCAATTTTTTTGATTGTTCAACTTGTTTGCATGCCTATAGCAGTCATATTTTTGCAGATCTGTGCTGCCAGACCATAATACCCTCGCCACAGTTGCCAACATTCCTTCGGTCCGTCTATCTGTGTCTGTCAGCTGTGTAGAGTCCTGTCTGCCTGTGCAGGCTGCCACCCCATGTCCTGCACTGCTACCCTTTCCTGCATTGTGCCTCTTCATGCTTGCCTCGCCTGTGCCTGATCTGCATGGCACCACCACTCCTCTGTCCACCCATCATTGTAACTATCCTGCCACCTCCGCCTCCACTGGGGGACACATATTCCCATCGTCTGCCACCAACTGTCTTTCCAGTACTTTACATTGCCAACACCCTGTGCTGTGGTAAAGTTGCCCCCAACATGTTTGTCAACAGTACTGGCAGCCACAAGGGATGCCCGCAGATATGGGAGGTCCAGCAGCTCCCAGCTCTCCCTCCTTCACTCACCTGTTCATTGCCTTTCCTCGGTGCTCTATCTAGTGTTAGGGCTACATCTATCTCTGTGCCTCACAGGTCATGCATGTCATCCTGAAGCACCTTGTAGCCCTTAGGCCACACTAACCTAGGGCACCGTAACCTTGTTAGGCCACCTTAACCTATGGTTCCATAACCCAGGGTGCCTTCTAAGGTGTCTTGTCCAGGGGTGCCTAATACGGCGCTTTGCCTAAGGAGCCCTATAGGGCACCTTACAAAGCGCCTTATGAGGCACCTTACAAGGTGCCTTATGAGGCTCCTTACAAGGCACATTACAAGGTACATTACAAGGCACCTTATAAGACACCTTATAAGGCATCTAACACGGCACCTTATAAGGCACCTAACAAGGCACCTTACTTATACAGCATCTTACAAGGCACCTTACAAGGCGCCTTGTAAGGTGCCTGATAAGGCACCTTGTAATGTGCGTAAGTCTAAGGCGGCTTGTAACACGCGTTAGCTGATATGGCTTGCTGTAACGCTGCAACACCCACGCCTTAATATGGGCATCTGTAGCATTACCGCGGAACCTAATGCGGGTAACATTACCGCGGTTTAGTAAACATACCCCTTTAGTAAACATGTCCCTTAAGGAACAGCATCCTCCACTTAATCAAGTATTTTATTAAGACAAGTAGGCATCTGCTTATAACATTACCCTCCACGTGATATTTTTCACGTGAAGCATACTTTTGAGAATCTGTTTTGCACTTTAGTACATGAGGTCCTTGGTGCAAGCAGTAGAAATGCAAGGGAAAAAGAAAGAGCAAATAGGGGGCCGTGACACTGCAATAGGAATGAGAAATGGGTACACTTGGTGGGTCTTCTAGTGGTCATTTGTTGTGATGTTCTATCATTCTGTTTTTGTGGAATCTGATGGAAAAGGTGGTGGATGCATAGAATGGCCGTCTAATGAAGGTGTCAAAGGCAAGGGCAATACAGGATTCAGGAAAGCCTAGGATGAGTACAGAGAATGTTTACTTACCAAAACATGAAATGGAAGCCAGATATCAACTGTAGACTATCAATGCAAAAAGAAGGAATCTTGGAAGATAGATCTTAAAGTCAGTATTGATCGTCCTATTTTATTTTTTCATGTTATTAAAAGGGAAAGTATCCATTTCTAATGCACCATGACTTTGGGCAGTCAGAGAGAACTAAAGATTATTAAAACATCAAGAGGGCAATTTTATGTCCACTGCCTGCAAAGTGAACCTATTTTGCAAAGAAATGCACGTGTCTATTTGTCTTTATAATACATCATAAGATGTATGCACCAGACCTAGGTGTGTCCCAAAGACTGGGTTCAGAACCCCTACTCTAAACCTTAGGGGTCTGTTTACAAGAGTGTGTTAGGCTTTTGTAGCTAACGCAACAAAAAAAGTGCAGAGAACATACGGCTTTTGCAGCTAATGTTGTGCTATCTGTTGGGGGGCGGGGGGGCATGCACATCATTTCCCCAGCAGTAACACACTGAAATTACAGAGAGCACGGCCGACAGCAGCCTGGATGCCGCTAACGTCACTCATTGAGAAGGCATTAGTAGCAGCCATGCTGTCTGAAAATCTGATGGTTACTGCATGTGTTGAGGCCCACAGTAACCATGCATTGCAGACATGTCCACTCACTGCCCTAATCCCAACCACTCATGCAGATAACACGCATTCTGAAGAGAGCACAGAAAAACGCTGCATATCTGCATTTTGCATACCTTACCTATTAAGAAGGCCAGATAGTGGCTGCATGTTAAGTGGCATGTTTATTAAACAGCTAACGTGGTTTCATAAGCACGCCCCTTAGTGTTCCATGTGGACTAGAACAGCGTGGACTAGTGTGCCGTGAGATACTGTCTGGTGTGCCGTGGGAAAAATTCCAATTTCATCCGTAACATGTGGCCTCGGCTCACAAATAGACCAATCATTAGATTCTAATGATTGGTCTATTTGTGAGCCGAAGCGCATGTTATGGACTATAAATAGCTCCGGTGTCACTGTTACACTGACAGGAGAAGACATCGCAGTAGATCGCCGATGCGCAGAAGAGCACCGAAGGATCTGGACTCTGGAGGATTATCGCGGACGCAGCACAGAAGAGCGCTGAGTGATGGATCTGGAGGAGACAGGAGCAGAAGAGCGCTGACTGATGGATCTGGATGGAGTGCTGAGTGTGACGGACAGCGGCTATCTGGAGGAGACAAGCGCAGTAAGTACTGAGTGACAGTGAGACAGGAATAGATACTGCAGTGATGGACTAATTTTTGAAAAGGAAAGAACTGGATTCTGAACAAAATTCGGAGCCAGATAAGAGCCCAAGTATGAGTGGGGATCAAAAGAAAGCAAAGATGGTTAGCTCAAGGAAATTCTCTGGCACAAGGCAATATAGCGAAAGCTATATTTCATTTGGATTTACTTTCACCGGTGATGCAAAGAAACCAACTCCACTGTGTGTGGTGTGTGGTGAAAAGCTATCTAACAGTGCTATGGTCCCAAGTAAACTTAAACGCCATCTCCAAACGAAACACCCTTCGCTTCAAAACAAGAATGCGGACTTTTTTGTTCGCCTGCGTGAAAACACGGAGAAACAGGCAACTTTCATGAGAAAAACCACAAAGGTAAATGAAAGAGCTCTTAAAGCTAGCTATCAAGTTGCTGAACTTATAGCCAAGTCAAAAAAGTCGCACACTGTGGCAGAGACATTAATACTTCCCGCCGGCAAAGCTATTGTAGAGGAGATGCTCGGACCTGAAGCAGCTAAGGAAATAGACAAAGTCCCTCTCTCAGACAACACAATTTCCAGACGTATTAATGACATGTCTGCAGACATAGAAAGTGTGGTTTTGGAAAAGATCCGTATCAGTGAGAAATTTGCATTGCAACTTGACGAGTCTACTGATATCAGTGGACATGCTCAACTCTTGGCCAATGTGAGTTTTGTGGATGGTGATGCAATTAGAGAAAACTTCTTTTTTTGCAAGGCATTGCCAGAAAAAACAACAGGAGAAGAAATTTTTCGGGTCACATCAGAATACCTTGAACAAGGAGGACTTAAGTGGGAAAACTGCACAAGTGTCTGCACCGATGGAGCTGCAGCCATGGTCGGGCGCACCAAAGGCTTTGTAAGCAGAGTGAAGGAAAGAAATCCAGATGTGATTGTTACGCATTGTTTTTTACACCGTGAGGCCCTCGTAGCCAAGACTTTACCAGCAGACCTAGTTCCTGTGTTGGATGATGTTGTGCGCATGGTAAACTTTGTAAAGTCACGACCCGTGAAAAGTCGCATGTTTGCAGCTTTGTGTGAGGAGATGGGAGCAAAGCATAAAACCTTGCTGTTTCATACGGAGGTCCGGTGGTTGTCGCGTGGCAAGGTCTTGGTTCGTGTGTATGAGCTGCGGGAGGAACTTAAAGTGTTTCTGACAAATGAGAGGTCAGATTACGAAAAGCTGCTTACAAGTGATGAGTGGTGTGCAAGGCTGGCATACTTGGCAGATATTTTTCATCATCTGAATGAGCTGAACACACGAATGCAAGGCCGAAATGAAAATCTGCTTACAAGTACAGATAAAATAAATGGATTCCGTTCAAAGGTGCAACTCTGGAATCAACACGTGGAAAGTGGCAATTTTGAAATGTTCACACTCACCAAGCAATGGCAAGGTGTTCACACTGCTGCACTGGGTGAGATAATAGTTAAACATTTAAAAACTCTCGAGGAGAAGTTGTCATGTTATTTCTCTTCAGTCTCCACTGAATGCCTTGACTGGGTTAGGGACCCTTATAGCTCAGCATCAGTTGGTGGAAAGGACATGACTTTACAGGAGCAGGAGGAACTAACTGAACTGAGACAAAATCGTGGTTTCAAGCTAAGATTTGCTGATCTACCTTTGGACAGTTTTGGTTGGATACTGCCAAGGAGTTCCCCGTTCTGGCAAACAAAGCTATTTTGACATTGCTCCCATTTTCCACTACATATCTGTGTGAGATGAGCTTTTCAAGCCTGATTGCTATAAAAACTAAAGACAGAGAGAGACTGAGAGCTGTTGACGAAGAGCTACGTGTGTGTCTTTCTTTGATTCCTGACAGAATATCAGCTTTGTGTTCAGCCAAACAGGCCCAGGTTTCGCACTGAGTAAGTAAACAGAAATATGAACAATTATAAAATACTTTATTATTTCATAATAAAGTAATTATAAAATAATTTCTTTGTGTTTGATTCCTATTCAAGAGAATTACTTTATATATAGTCAATATAGGCACAGAGGTAAATTTTTTTAACATTTTCTAATGGTGGTGTGCCTCGTGATTTTTTTCATGAAAAAAGTGTGCCTTTGCACAAAAAAGGTTGAAAAACACTGGACTAGAACATGGAGAAGGACCTTGGTGTTCATTTTTTCATTGACCTGACCAGATTTTATAATAGATCTAATTGTGCTCCTTCAGTATACTTTTGTTTTTCTTCTTAATTTTTTGTTACTGCTTTCTTCAGATCGTCTTGCATCAAATGAATACAGTATAAATGAAACTGAAGTGCAATAGAAAAATATTGATCGAGTTATTAAAGATAAAGCCATACCAGTTGATCTTGAAATCAGTTACTAGATTCTTTTTCCCAATCTTCTTGCCATTACAGTCTGAAAACAGGTTATCTTGAAGTGAAATTGAAGGTGTTACGTCAAAGAAGTAATTTAAGTTTTTCATTATGCTGAGTGATACCCAGAGCTACTGTATATTGCCTGATACAGTAACTTCATTCAACACTAAGGCCTATAAATTACTAATAAGTTAGTCAGATCGATACCCAGAACCTCTTTCAAATACTATAATAAGTCTTCTGGGCCTTTCTTTCCTTCTGTCTTTCTTTTAATTCATTGCAAAAATGAAAATCATTATTTCATTCCATAGGAAACTAGCGAATCAAAGAATGTAAGAACTGCGAGAGGAAAGTGCTACACAATGATTTGACTGAACACTCATCCCAATAAACTCTGGAAATATAGATCATTTTCCACAGTGAGTCTGAATAGATTTATATCTAAGTAATGTTTTTTTCTTAAGCAATATTTTTTCATCCATTAGGCACTTACTATTCCACTTCTCTGAGTTCATTTATTTTATGTAGCCATAAAGTAACGATAAATAGCCTTGGAGTGATTCAGAAAACCTGGAATCCATTACTAAGAAACAAACTGGTAATTGCAATAAAAATTATGTTGAAGGGCAAGAAAGGCAAAAGGAAGAGGAAGTGTGCACTAATGAATAGAAAATTGAATATGATACTAAAGAAGTCCAGGACTCTTAATGCTGCCACTTCTGATTGGGTTTTTCAATTATAAGAACTGCCATACTCAGTTATACCAGAGGTCTTTCAAGCCCAGAATTCTGTTTCCAACAGAAGCCCATCCAGCAAGATCCCAAAGACTAGATCCATTCTTTCTCGCTTATACCCAGTGATAAGCATCGGCTAACCCAAGTCTACTTACCAAATAATGGTTAATTGAATTTTCCTCCAGAAACTGCTTTTACCACATCTTCCAGTATCTATGCTCCTGTGCCCGCTCAGCAGAGCGCATTTGGTTCAAATCTCGCTTCCTCTCTGACTTTATTCACTTGAAATTCATGCTTACCTCCTTCCAATCAGCATTAGCTCTCGCCAAGCAAAACTACTATGCCCATCTAACGCTCTTGCCACTGACTCTCGCCATCTCAACTCTTAACTCTCTCTTCAAGACACCTCCTCCTCCGACTCCTCCTTCTCTTTCTGCCCAAACGTTAGCAGATATTTCCATGACAAAATCCAGAAGATCACTCTCTAATTCCCCACTAAAGCAGCTTCATCCCCTCTTCCCCTACCTCATTGCCAACTTTTCCCCTCAATTTCTGTTACCCTTTCTTCCTTATCTAAGATCTCTGATGAGGGAACCTCTCATCTACTTTCTTCGAAGCTTACTACTTGCTCTTCTGATCCTATCCCCACCTGTCTCCTTAATTCCATTTCCTCCTCTATCATCCCTTCCATCTCACGTAGTCTCAACCTCTCGCTCTGAACTGCCATGATCGCTTAAGCCTTCAAGTGTGCTGTGGTCACACCTCTCCTTAAGAAACCTTCTCTTGACCCTAGTTGTCCTTCTAATTATTGACCCATCTCCCTTCTTCCCTTCATTTCTAAACTTCTTGAGCATGCAGTCCTCCGTCATTGTCTTGAATTTCTTTCCTCTCAAGCCCTGTTGGATCCACTTCAGTCTGGCTTTTGTCCCTTTCATTCTACTGAGACAGCACTTGCCAAAGTCTCCAGTGACTTATTCCTGGCTAAATTCAAAGGCCTTTATTCTATCCTCATCCTTCTTGACCTTTCTGCTGCTTTGGACACCGTTGACCACCACCTTCAGCTTGACACATTGTCCTTGCTTGGTTTTAGGGACTCTGCCCTGTCCTGGTTCTCTTCTTATCTCTCCTATCACTCTTTAAGTGTTTGTTCTGGTGGTACCTCGTCTACTGCTATCCCATTCTCAGTTGGTGTACCCCAAGGATCTGTTCTCGGTCCTTTTTTTTCCCCTCTCTTCACCATCCCTCCTATGGATTTCAGTATCCTTTTTATGCTGATGATTCTCATATTTATCTTTCTACACCTGATATCCCTTTGACACTCCTTGGACAGTCAGGGGCTGTCCAAGGGGGCTGCGTTGCCATGTGCGTAGACTCATTGTGGAGCCTCATTTGCATAAATATTTGCATCATGTTAATGTGCCCTAACGTTTAGTAAACATACCTCTTAATGAGTGTCTAGATAAAGGAAAACTACCAGATTTCTACATTACTGTACTCCAGTGCCAACCATCAAGCACATTAGGAAGTACTATAAACACTGCCTATACAACGGCAAATTCAAAATCACATAGATTCCGTAGCTCCCCTAGATCACTGCCAACATGGGTTTAGAGAATATCATGGAGTCGAGACCCTTCTTACTAGCCTATTCAACATTATAATCACAGGCATAGACAACATCCATAAAGGTTTTGTGCTCATCTTCTTGGACATTGCCGCTGCGTTCGACTCGGTGAGTCACGAAATTCTCCTGGGAAGGTTGAAAGAGAAGGGCATCTGCAACAATGCACTAGGGTGGTGTAAATCCTATCTGGAAGCAAGATGGCAATACGTGAAGTCTGGATCAGAGGAATCAAAACACTTCCATCAAAAACAAGGTGTACCTCAAGGCTCCTCCTTGTCCTCCCTACTATTCAATATTTACATGCAGCCCATCTGCAACATCATAAGATCATTTAACGTGAGCTGTTTGATATATGCAGATGACATTCTTTTATACATGCGGTATATAAATGTTAAATAAATAAATAAAATAAATAAATGCCGTTCTCCACAGCCCAAATGGACCTAGCACCACTAATAGACTGTTTCAATGCTGTCTCAGCGTGGCTCCAATCACAGAATCTACGCATTCAACATAAAAAGACGGAGGTTCTTTTCATCTCCAGAGACCCCGACTTTACTCCTCCATCCCATGTCAGTGTTAAGGAAGCGGACTTACTAACCAAAGAAACAATAAGATACCTTGGAGTTACGTTGGACCAACGCCTGGATATGAAACACCACATAAACAACATTGTCAAAGCTGTATACTACAAAATCCGCACACTCAGACATCTGCGCTCCCTGCTGGACCCAGATGACTTCCGGACCATATACCAAGCACTAATCCTGCCTCACTTCGACTTTGCAAACGCCATCTTACAAGGGCTCCCTCAAGCCACACTAGCCCCATTACAGCTGGCCATGAATGCAGCAGCAAGGGTCCTACACGGAGCCGCCAGAACCGACCACGTGACCCCCATTCTCAAACAACTTCACTGGTTACCTATCCATGGGAGAATCATCTTTAAAACCCTACTCCTAGCATTCAAGGCAATCAAAGGTATTTCATCCTTTTCACTCACAGATCTTATTCACATGTTGCCCCCCAACAGATCTAGAAGAGCAATAGCCATAAACCAACTAGTATTACCAAAGGAATCGTCAAAGTGCAACATATCAACCACAAACAGGGCATTCAGTTACTATGTACCTAAATGCTGGAATGCTCTACCCCCTGACATTAGGGCTATTGCCGACCTATCGCAGTTCAGGAAGGCACTCAAATACCATCTTTTCCTCCAATGCTACCCAACCACCAATGGCACCTAGACATCCCCTCTGAAGAGATGACCCACGTTCACTATGATAATTTTACTCATTACCATGTAAATATCTCATGTATATTATAATTGACCCCTGTTATCCAAGTTACTCCTCACCATGTAAATATCTCATGTATATAGTTACCCCTGTTATCTAAGTTTGGTCCCCTGTTCGATGTAAAACCAAACAGCATGTTGTTATGGTCGTTGTGTTATAATGTAAACCGCGCTGATGCCAAATAGCGCGGTATATAAGAGATTGTAATAAATAAAATAAATAAATAAATAAATAGCAAACCTGCTGTATCATAAGCCGGCCGGCCCTGCATACCGAACACCATGTGCAGAATGGAGTTGGCGCGAGGCCCCCTGAAATGTGAGGTCCTGTTGCGAAGAACATTCTCACGCAATGGATAGCCCAGCACTGACTCCAGTCTCGCATCTCTGTCTGCCTGTCTGACATCACCACCTGGATGTCTCTCCACCGTTTGAAATTAAACATAGCCAAAACTGAGCTTCTTATTTTTCCCTCTAAACCTTCCTCCCTATTGCAACCTCTTTCTTGCTGTCCTCCCTCTTAGCCATCTTTCTCCCCTTCAATCTGTTCAGAACTCTGCTGAGTGACTAGTTTTTCACCAGCCTTGATATTCTCATATAACCTCTCTTCTCAAATCACTTCATTGGCTTCCCTTCCATTTCCGTATCCGATTCAAGCTTCCCCTTCTGAACCTATAAATGCATTCACTCTTCTGTTCCTTTCTACCTTTCCTCTCTTCTCCCTCCCTACACCCCTCCTCGTGAACTCCGCTCTTCTTCTGGCTTGCTTCTCTCTTTGCCCTTTTCTTCCATTGCCAACTCCAGACTTCGGTCCTTTCACCTTGCTGCTCCTTATGCCGTGAACAAACTCCCTGAGTCTGTACATCAGGCTTCATCTCTGCCCCTTTTCAAGTCCATGCTAAAGGCTCACCTCTTTGAAGCTGCTTTTGGATCCTGACCCCCTTTATTCCTTGTGTCCCCTTACCTTCCCCTTTGTCCTGCCTGTCTTAATTACTGTAAATTGTAAGCTCTCATGAGCAGGGACTGTCTCTATCTATGTTTGTACAGCACTACATATACCTTGTAGCGCTTTATAAATGGTTAGTAGTAGTAGTAAAAAATTGCACAGCTTAATTGTTTGTTGAGTGAAAAACTACTTCCTCTGGTTTGTTTTACAAATGCTATCTACTAAAATCATTCAATGTCTCCTAGTCTAGGTAAAAAGTATTACAGTTCTTAAAAAGCTTAAAGATTAAACAACTGTTGCCTATTATCTGTTTACCCCACTCTTTATTGACCACTGTCAAATCTCCTCTCGACTGTCTCTTCTCCAAATACAGTAAACGAGGCAGAAAATGACCAGCATGGGCCATCCAGTCTGTTTGATAAGGCTGGTAGGGTGGTAAGTGCCACTTCAGCTCACCCATCGTTTCTTTTGCAACCCTTTTGTTTAGGGTTGCATCTGTCATTCCTTGCAGGTTAGCCCCTCTTTTTTGAGAGTGGTACCTGAAGAGTCTAACGTCTTCAGCCTTTATCCATAGGAGAACTGTTCCATCTTCCCTATCATTTTTATCACTACTCTGAAACCTTCTAGTTCCAATTTATCAGACTCACCAACATTGTAAGGTCGTACTTTTGGTACAATGCACCTTTTATGCCTAGGGTTGCCAACTTTTTCACCGAGAAAAACCCGACACCTGTGGCTCGCCATGCTCCACCCATTCTCCGCCCCTAGTCCCACCCCTGCCCCGCCCCCAGCCCCACCCACAAAAATTACAGAGGATACGTGTAGGCTAACTTCCTTGGTCAGATAATAATTAAACTGGGAACCCCAAAATCCAAACATGAAATGTACAACACTGGAGAAATAAAACTATAAAGTAATTTCCTCTTGCACTAAACAAAAACGCAAAGATGTTAGCAATACACACTTCCCAGACCAGACATATTCCAGTTAATAAATTCAAAATAAAAAGTATTTTTCTACCTTCTGTTTGGGCATTTTATTTTTCAGTTGCAATTGCTCCAGTCACTTTCTTCTGGTTTCTTTGTATCTTCTGCGAGCTATCCATTTGTCCTTTCTTCTCTTTTAGATGTTTTTCCATTCTCTCTCTATTTCTGCTTTAACATACTGATTGTTTCCCTTTTGCTCTTTCCCCCAATTCTTTCCTTATTCCTTTATCATCCATTTAAATTTCACCCTTCCATTCTCAAGCCCCTCTTACTCTCCCAATACCCAGCCCATCATAGACTTTTCTTCCACACAAAATATTTTTTCCCCTCTCCATTCTCATTCCCCATCCATTCTAGTCCTCCCCCAAAATCAGTTCCCTTATAGTTCTAGACCCACCCAGCATCCACTCCCTTCTAGTCCCATTCTCCCATGCCCCACATCAGCCCATTTCCAGTCCTATTCCAGCTCTTCATCAGCCCATTTCCAGTGCTAGCCCTCACATCACAGGCCATTTCCAGTCCTAGCCCCCCCCCAATCACAGCCCATTTCCAGTCCAAGTCCCCCATCACAGCCTATTTCCAGTCCTAGGCCCCCCCACCATCAAAGCCCATTTGCAGTCCGAGTCCCCCCGTACCATCACAGCCCATTTGCAGTCCTAGCCCCCCCTAATCACAGCCTATTTCCAGTCCATGTTGCCCCCCCCCCATAGCCCTTTTCCAGTCCAGGTCCCGCCCACCCCCATCACAACCCATTTCCAGTCCATCCCCCCCCAGCCCTTTTCCGGTCCAGCCCCCCCCCATCACAACCCATTTCCAGTCCAAGTCCCCCCCCCATAGCCCTTTTCCAGTCCACTTCCCCCCCCCATCACAGCCCATTTCCAGTCCAAGTCCCCCATCACAGCCTATTTCCAGTCCTAGGCCCCCCCACCATCACAGCCCATTTGCAGTCTGAGTCCCCCCCCCACCATCACAGCCCATTTGCAGTCCTAGCCCCCCTAATCACAGCCTATTTCCAGTCCAAGTTCCCCCTCCCTCCACCATAGCCCATTTCCAGTCCAAGTTCCCCCCCCCCATAGCCATTTTCCAGTCCAGGTTCACCCCCCCATAGCCCATTTCCAGTCCAAGTTCACCCCCCCCCCATAGCACATTTCCAGTCCAAGTTCACCCCCCCCCCATAGCCCTTTTCCAGTCCAGGTCCCCTCCACCCCCATCACAACCCATTTCCAGTCCATGTCCCCCCCCCCATAACCCTTTTACAGTCCAGGTCCCCCCCCCCATCACAGCCTTTTTCCATTCCCAGTCCCCCCCCAAAGCCCTTTTTCTGTCCAGGTCCACCCCCCATCAAATCCCATTTGTAGTCCTAGCCCCCCCCCCCATCACAGCCCATGCAGTCCTTGGCCTCCCCCCCGACCAGCACCGCGGCTGTCTGAGGGGCTTCAGAGGGAGTCGGGGAAGCCTGTGCGAGGCCCCGGCTCCCTCTGTACAGCCGCCAGCGTGAAGAGCCTTTTCCTACACGCTGGCGGTTGTTTCTGTGAAGCCGCGAATGCTGGGAAAGGTTAAAGGGCATTGCCTTTAACCTTTCCCAGCAATCGCGGCTTCACAGAAACAGCCTCCAGCGTGAAGGAAAAGGCTCTTCACGCTGGCAGCTGTACAGAGGGAGCCGGGGCCTCGCGCAGGCTTCCCCAGCTCCCTCTGATGCCCTCCGGTGTGTGGGCCGGCCCTGGGTGTTTTTTTTTTTACTTCGGGTCAGAAGAAAAGCCGGTCTTTTGCTCTAGCCACTCCCGATCTTGCGGCCAGAGCAAAAAAACGGCTTTTCAAGGGCCGGTTTTGCATCTGTGCCGGCAGCCGGCCTGGCCATGGAAAAACCGGCCAGGCCGGCTGAAAGCCGGCCAGTTGGCAAACCTATTTATGCCTCCTGCCCACCTTACCTTATTTCCTTCATCTGCCCCATGTGTCCTCCCACAGCCTCTCCTCCTCCTAAGCACCGCCCCCCCCCCCACACACACACACACACTTAGCTTGCCTCCTGCTTCTGCCCTTCATCTGGAGGTTTCCAGACATTGCTCTTTCAGTTACCTAGGCTCTCATCTCTGAAATTCCCTTCACCTCATACTCTGCCAGGAACCTCCTTAGGCAAAGTGTAAAACAGCTCTCAAGACATGGCTTTTTCAATGTGCCTTCCCTGAAGCCCTTGCCAGCTGATCCTACCCTTCCCCTTTCCCTTTCCTTAGACATGGCTTGAACTATTATCTCTGTACCTTCTCTCTCTTTCTCCTCCCCTTTACTCCATTTGTTTAATTTCTTCTATTGTTTTTATTTTTTTAACTTCTTTATTTATACTTTCCAACAAAAATACAAAAAATAAAACAAAAAAAAATTACAATAAATCAAAATACAAAACATTTCTCTGTAATAAGAAACCAGAACAAAAAAGTTGTTTATAGCCCATCCTACCCTGTCCCTACCACCGTCATGCGATCATCAGGGGCTGTAGAAACAAAACAGCTAAAGGCCTACCAGGCCTACAAGGGCTTTAGAAGATCACCACCACCACTATAAGAAACGAAAGGATTTGATTAATAACCCCTATTATATCTCATATCTTGCTTTAGAGATGTAATAATGTAGGGGTTTCCACTTGAGAAAAGTGGAGGGTGTAAGGGTTCTGCCACATCGTGGCATTTGTTCATATTTGTAGCATAAGCACAAGAGATTCCACCATTCATGCCAACGAGGCTCCGCAGTATGCTTCCAATTAGAAATAACGAGATGCAGGGCCACTCCCAGCATGAAGTCAAGTAAAAACTAGCAATCCCTCTGTAACCATGAAATGTCAATTGCTGATTGAAAAACGACCACAGACCAGGAGAGAGTGGCCCGGAATCCCAGGACCTCTTGAATGAGATTCCATATTGAAACCCAGTAAGACTGAATGTTAGGGCAATCATACACCACATGTCTCAAAGTGCTGACATCTCCCCAACAAGACCAACACTCATTCCCAGCTGCCTCATCCCATTTAGCAACCTCTACCGGAGTAAAGTGCGCTCTGTGCGCAAACAAGTACAAAGCTTGTGAGACAGAGGCAGACTGAGAAACCCTGTTTATCTTACCCCAAAAGTTTGTTGAAGTATCCGGAGAGAGGATTTCCCCAGTGTCATGCTCCCATATTCGTTGAACTCCAAGTGCCTGAGAGCTATTGTTCTGAACTACTAGTTTATAATATTGAGAAGCCAACCCAGAGGTCATATATATTGAACTTATCTTACTTATCAACCCCCATTCATCAGACAATGAAGTAATATCTAACTGGGATTTTGCTATACAATGCCTCAACTGAATCCACTGAAAGTATAGGGAATGAGGTATATCAAATTCACATTACAAAGTAGGAAAAGGTTTCCACTTACCATCCACTATTAGTTGGCCAACATGCCAAATGCCTTTGCTATACCATTTTTGCCATGCAAATGAGCTTTGATTAATTTTAAAAAAAGGGACTGTGCCAGATGGGTATTAATTTCGATAAGCAATCCTCCTTAGGAATTGCACTTGCTAACTGCTGAAAAGCCTTCTGAGTGTCCGATATGATTCTATGAGACTTCTACCTCTTAATAGACACCATGCCAGGAAGAAGATTCAAGGGGAGAGGAGTACTTAATCTCTCTTCTAGTTCAAGCCATATTGGGCATATACCTACGCCCCCTTCTACCCATCATGATCCTTGTTTTAGCAAAAAAGCACAACGAAAGGCCTGAAAGTCAGGGAAATTCACCCCCCCCCCCCACTCCTCTTTTTTAGATTTTAGTTTCTTAAGAGCAATTCTAGGTGGTTTATTTTTCCATAGGAATTGAACCAGAATCCTTTCAGTTTGATGATATACTTTACTTGTGAGAAAGACAGGTAGCATTTCTAATATATAATTCACTTTAGGAGTGATAGTCATTTTTATAGCTTCAAGATGACCCCACCAAGAAAGATAGACCAGCGACCACTTTGCCGTTATATTACGAACTGTAGTTAGGATCTCTTCTTCATTATACGGAAGTCAAAATGACCTAGAACATGCCCCTTAAAATTTCACGCTTAGCCCAACTCCCATAACAAAGAAAAGACATAAGAACATAAGATATGCCATACTGGGTCAGACCAAGGTCCATCAAGCCCAGTATTCTGTTTCCAACAGTGGCCAATCTAGGTCATACGTACCTAGCAGTTTCCCCAAGGGAAAAGACAATGTACTCAAAACCCTAACCACCAACTCTACATGGCAGAGTAGCCCTCATCGAATCAATTTATGACCCAAAAGACCCAACCTAATGACTAAGGGCCATCCCACTCCTCCAAGCCCCATGACTCTCTCAACCACCATAGACAGCACAAACAACACACAACACAAAAGAAGAAAAAGAGAGAGAATAGGAAAACATCTTGACCAGGGTAGTACTCTGGAGTTCCTTCAAAGAAAACAAAATGAGTGTCCCAGTATATAGCAATACTGCACGAGTAAATGTTGCTTCTGTGTGGATAAATCTCCTTTACACGACCTCAGACCAGTCAAATGCCATGAATATCAAGCACCATGAAACTGCACCATATAAAGCTGCAAAGTGAATTTCACCGCATCACTGCTGCCTCCTTATCTTCCAGAAATGCATATAACTCTCCTGGATCATCAAAAGTCTTGGTCTGGTTATGCAACGTGACTCTCATGTGGGCAGGATAGAGCAGCCTAAAATGGGCCTGCAGCTGTAACAAGTGTGGACGCAGCACCAGAAAACGCTTTCTCCGATCCACAGTCGCCTTCGCAATGTCCAGGAAAAACAGGAGTTTGTGTCCCTGATATTCCAAAGTTGAAAGTGTTCTGGCAGCTCCCATTATTTGTGCTACTTGTTGAAAACGTAGAACTTTCAAGATGATTGGGTGTGGATGCTTGCCCGTGACCACGGACTGAGTAGGCACTCAATGGGCGCCTCGATTTCGAATGGCCTAACAAACTGCAACTTTAACACACCCAGAATCATGGCCTGCAAAAAGGACACCATATCAGGACCCTCTGATACCTCAGATACCCCTAGTATCCTTATGTTGTTCCTCCGTGAGTGGTTATTGCCATCTTCCACCTCTCTTTGTAGTGCACGTATCAGCTTGGTCTGCTTCTCAACGGCCTTGAGCCTTTCTTCATGTGAAGCCACAACATTCTCTACCTTCTCCAAATGAGCCATAATTGCCTCCATAGAAGTTATCAAAGCATTGACATCTTCCTGCATTGCACATAGTGCTCTCTGTTAGATTTAACCAGGTCTTTGACTGCCCGAATTTCAGCCAGGAGCTCCTGCAAAGTCTCAGAACAGTCTCAGATGACTGCCATCTTGTGAGGAGAGAGAGGTTATTTATTTATTTATTTACATTCTCTTATATACCACGCTTTTCTGCATCAGTGCGGATTACATTGAACAAACTGAAATTACATTGAACAGGGCATTTATAACTTGGAGATAACTATTTTACAGGGAACATGGGCTATGGAGGGTTAAGTGGCTTGCCCAAGACCACAAGGAGCACCTGTGGGACTAGAAACCCCAGTCCTTCCAGTCCAAGGTTGCTGTCCTCTAGTGGGTTTTGAACCCCCGACCTTCCGGCCTGAAGTACCTTGCCCCAACCACTAGGCCACTCCTCCACTCCTTCCGTTTTGGTTCTCTTTGCGCTGGCACCTTGAGCTACTTGGTAATCCAGCCGCATCGATTTGGGGCCTGACATGTCCGGGATCGAATAATAACCAAGTAGGTAGGAACTATTTGATTAAAGATAGCAGAAGTCAGGATTCTTGTCAACTGCCCTCCGGAGCTCAGCTCTTACACATCCATCTTGACCAGAAACCAGGCTCTGCCCCCTCTATTGTTTTTATTTAATTTAAGCTGCTACAAAGGCTCATGAGCTTTTTGGCGGTATATCTAACACCTGGAAATAAAAATACAGAGGCATCTGATTTTCAATTCTTTTTACTAATACTCTTCATGGGGGCTGCCTTTTCTCCCATGCATCTCACCTGTTTGGCCATGGTAGTGGCATTGGGTTGCTACTCTTGCCAGTTTAAATCCTTTCTTCCACCTCTGTCTCATTCCTTTTCTTCCTGTGAAGTCCACTTCATCTGCCTCTTTACCTCATTGCTTCTTCAAGTAGATGTCCTTTATCGACCTTCTAAGAAGTCCACCTCTTCCTTTCTTACTGACTGATTCTTGGCTTTCCTTCTTTCTTGAATCAATTTCTTCCTTCTCATTCTTGGGAATTTTAACACTCATGTTTGAAGACCCCTCTGACACTTATGCCTCAAAGCTCCTTGCCTTAACCTCCTCATTCAACCTCTACCTATATTCTACATCCTCTATTCACCAGCATGACCACTGCCTGGACCTTGTCTTTTTCCCCAACTGCTTGATTCAAACCTTTCCACCTTGGTTATTTGCCTATCCAACCATCATCTGATAATTTTTACTCTCAACTGCTCCCTGCCACAGCACTGTCCTGTCTCTACCAACACATTTAGCGATCTTCAGGCTATTGACCTTTGAGCTCTCTCCACTGCTGTTTTATCTCATCTTTCATTCACTGTGCCATCTGAGTCTATTGATAAGGCAGTCTTCTCTTATAATCTTATACTCCTCCACTTTTGATGTTCTTGTTCCTCCTATTCCACGCTCTGTGAGATGTACTGTACCTCAGCCTTGACTGACCTCTGAAATCCCCACCTTCGTTCCTGTGCCCACTATGCTGAGTGCCTATGGCTTAAATCCCATATCCATGCGGAATTCTTACATTACCGTACGGATTTATGCTAACTTTATTCCAAACTGCCAAAGCACTCAACAAGTAAGGGCACTATGTCATTCAAGAAATTCTCCTGCCTCCCACTTTTGCCATCTCTTTGCGACATTCGACTCTCTCCATAAAGTGCTTCCATCTCCAACCTCTCCTTTGCTTTCTTCCCAAATTTTGGCTATTTTCATGTTAAGATTTAAAAAATTAGTCTTGAATTCTACACTGGGTCACCTCCATCTTCCCTTCCCTCTTTTCACTTTCAAGTCCTTCCTTCAACCTCAGTGATCTTTTTCTTCCTTTACAAATATCACTGAGGAGGAAACTGCATATCTTCTCTCCTCCTCCAAACTCACTATCTCGTCCCCTGATCCCATTCCCTCCAAGCTACTCAGCTCTTTCTCCCCTGCTGTCATCTCTTCCATCTGTCATATCCTCAACCTATTGCTTTCTACTGCAACTGTTCCTGCTACCTTTAAGCATACTGACCTGCAACTTTGGACATGCAACCTCCGCTATTCACAGGGACTGTATTCCAATGATAGAGCTCTCTGCATGTACAGATCTGGATGGGGGCGGGAGGGGGAGTGCCGGAGGAGGAGTGTGAGTGGAGCGAGGGAGGTCCACACAACCCAGACGTACAGGGCCGATTCAGGTCATGGTCCTGTACATCTGGTGGGGCAAAGATGGACATTAGACTTATTCCACCTCAGAGATGGAATAAGTCTGACGAATGGTGGAGATCTGGCTAGGACCCCCCCCCCCCAAAACCACGGCACAGTGTCAAGAAGGTACCTGCCACCCAATCCCCGCCCTGGCATCTGCCACAGCTCCAGGGCTCCAGCAGAAGCATAGGGAGGACTAGCCGGAAAATTAGATAGAGGTTCAGTGCAGCAGAATCGGGGCCTGTCCAGCCTGTCTAAGTGCCCATTTCTGCACCCACGGGAATGTTTTACTCCCACAGGTGCAGAATCGGGTGCACTTTCAGGCCATCCATTTTTTGGACTTCCAGATAGCACGGACATGCCCTGTTTGAAACTGGCCTCACTGTGATTACACCTCTCCTCAAAAGCCTTCACTGAACCCTACCTGTCTTCCAATTAATGGCCCATTTCCCTTATGCCCTTTACATCCAAACTACTTGAAATGTCATTCACATCCTCTGTGTTAACTTTATTTCCTTTCAAGTCATTCTGGATCCACTGCAATCTGTTTTTTGTCCTCTACATGCTACAGAAACAGCCCTTGCCAAAGTCTCCAGTGATCTGTTCCTGGTCAAATCCCAGAGTCTCTACTCAATCCTCATCCTTCTTGACCTATCTGCTGCCTTTGACACTGTTGATCAGCACCTTCTTCTTTAAACAGAATGAGGAGGACAATAACAGACAACACTTTGATCATCCCTAAAGACTCCATTAAGTGCACCCAAACAACTAGGAGAAGAGCCTTCGCCTTCTATGCCCCAAAATGCTGGAACGATCTCCCATCTGAAATAAGATCGATCAAAGACCTCATTCAGTTCCAGAAGGCAATCAAACACCACATTTTCCTGCTACAATTCGCACAAGCATCCACTCCGCCCCCGATCAATCACCCGCTAACCCCACAAACTCCCCATACACTACATAAACAAAGGGGTCTCAAGTAATAGCTGCCCCATCTATCATTTTTCGTGACATTACCGGCCAAATCATAATCTTATGCTCTATGTCAATATGTATATAGTTACCATGTATTGTTTCAAGTTTTATCCCCTGTTACAATGTAAGCGCAAGACAGTTTCGACTGAATTGAGCAACCTTTGTTAAATGTAAACTGCACTGATAACAAATAGGGTGGTATATAAAAGATATTAAATAAATAAATACCCTGTTCTCACTTGGATTCAGGGGCTCTGTTCCAATCTTTCCCATCACACCTTTACCATATGTTCTGGTGGATACTCCTCCACTGCTATCCCACTTTCATTCGGTGTACACCAGGGCTCTGTCTCAGAGCCCCTTCTTTTTTTCTCTCTCTATACTCATTCCCTTGCTGCCTGGATCCCATGGGTTTCAGAGCCATCTTAATGCTGATGACTCTCAATATTTATCTCTCTCTACCAGAAATATTTCCTGGAATCCAGGTCTGAATCTCAGCCTGCTTGTCTGATGTTGCTGCCTGGATGTCCTGCCACCATCTGAAACTGAATATGGCCAAGATGGAGCTTCTTATCTTTCATCCTAAACCTACATCCACCCTTCCCCACCCCCCTTTTCTCCCTTCTCTGTTTCTGTAGACAACACTTTCAGCATCCCTGTCTCCTCAGCTAGCAACCTTAGGGTCATCTTTGATGCGTCTCTCTATTTCTCTGCCCAAATCAATTATTTCTTTCTTTATGAACATCAGCAAGCACACTAGCAAGACCCAGGGCCGGCATGAGGAGATGAGGCACCCTAGGCACCCATTGCTGCCACTATCACTCCTCTCTGGGATGTACAATGGCGGCAATGGCCACAAACAGCCCTGCAGCACTTACCTTTAAGCTTTGGCACCGCGGGGCTGTTTGCTTCTGCCCTCTCTCTGATGCCCGATGATGACTTCCTGTTGCAAAAAAGAAGGTCGGCAACAGGTGGTCTTAGGGGCAGAAGAAAACAGCCCCGTGGCAATGAAGCTTAAAGATAAGTGCTATAGGGTTGTTTGCCACCATTGTATGTCCTGGAGAGGTGTGAAAGCAGTGGCAATGGGTGCCTTTGAAGGGCTGGCACTCTAGGCGACTGCCTAGTTCACCTAATAGTAGTGCTGGCCCTGCCAAGATCCTTATCCACTCTCTTTTCACTTCCTTCTAGACTATTGCAATCTGCCCTTCGTTGGTCTCCCATTGAATTATCTCTCTCCTCTCCAATCTGTTCAAAACTCAGTTGCATGGCTAATCTTCCACCAGTATTACCAAGCTCTTGTAACCTCTCTTTCTAATCAGATAGTTAGCTCCCTATCCATTTCTGCATACACTACTGACGTACAATTGTATGCACAGTACAGCTCTTAATTACTTCTCCCTTCTTATTTCTCCCTACAACCCTCCTCAGGAACTCCACTCATCAGGCAAGTCATCTTATCTGTGCCTTTCTCTTCTACTGCCAACTCCAGACTCCATTTGATTCATCTTGCTGCACCATTTGCTTGGAATAGACTTCCTGGTTCCAAACTTTTCAAATCCAAGCTAAAAGCCGACCTCCTCGAGGCTGCCTTTGGATCTTAACCCCTCTTAATTCTCCTGTTTAATACTCTTGTGTGTTTTAATCATTTCCCTTTTGCAATGCCCTAGTCCCTTGCTTGTTATGCTTTTCTCTCTTGAATAGATTGTAAACTTTATTGAGCAGGGACTGTCTCTTGTGGTTGTGTACAGCGTTGCATATTCCTTATAGTGCTATGCAAATGATTTATACTAGCAGTAGTAATGTATGATTTATATTGTGATTTATATTGTTTTGTATGTCGTAAGTCGCTTTGGATGGTTTCGGAGTGAAGTGATTCATAAATGGAATGATAAATAAACCTTCCTGTTAAATGATATGAGAGCCATTGCCCAGCAGCTATAAAGTTCTTCCATTTGCATTTGTCTTTCTAACAACGGGAATGGTCTATGGGCTTTGCTAGAATACGTACCCGTCACAGAATGATGGGGCAGAATGTGTTAGCCAAGATACATGGAAATAACCATTAAGGTTTTGAGCTGGATGCTTATCAAGCTTCTGGTCTTGAAATGTTCTCTTTGGTAAAACTGAGGGCAGTGAATTCTTTCAATATTTGACACCAGTCAGGAATTTTACTGTTGCTATAGACTGCTTTCAAAACTTCTCTAGATGTTGCCACATGTGAATGATAATGCTGACTTTATTGTGACCGACTGTAGTATTCCTAGTAACTTCTCGTCCATAATTTCCAACAGTATCCTTATACTTATAGAAGCATTAACTTGTGAAGTATGGGGAAATTTATAAATAATTTAAAAAGCTAGGGCCCGATATTGAAAGGAATTAACACAGTTAGACCTGCCAACTGCATTGCTACTAATGAAAACAAATAAAACAAAGGGGTATGTTTACTAAGCAGCGGTAACGGCTTCCATGCGATATTGGAGCTGGGGCCCAATGGAAACCTCTACCACTGCTTAGTAAACATACCCCAAAATCTAACTGGATGGGTGATTCATGTGAAAATGAGCCAAATGAATTAAAGGAAAACAGCTGGAAAATTAACAATCAATACTGTCATTTTTATTATTAATTCATATGAAATTGTACACACCACCATTCAAATGTTCCGGAGTTCATATGTGCCACACAGCCCTTAGGAATAAAATGGGTCATGCGGCAGACAGAAGGGCTCAAAGTCTTGAAAAATGCATTGCAGGTTCTCCAACCCCTATTGAAAAATCTGCCCTTGAGTTGCCATGATGTAGAGCGAGCACATCGACTCCACTGTAGGCAATCGATTAACCCGTTCATCTGACTTATCTGTTTTGGTAACTATGCATTTTTTGGTTGACTTTTTTAGGAAGATGGTATCAGTTGCAGTAGAACAGTTTATGGAGGAAAACTGTAGCAAGCTATAAGCATCTCATTGGCTGTATTTACACCTCTCTTGCATAAAATCCGCAGATATTTGTTTTTAATATATGGTTTCCAGTGATGCTAGTAAGATGATGGCATACATATTTTGAGGAAAGTTGTACATGATCAATCAATTTTTTATCAAGCAACAACTGTTCCTTTTTGCCCCACATGAAAGACGAGGATCAATTCACGTAGTCATCAGATCAGATTCCACGAAGCAGACCAAAGTGACATCTCCGTGGGGGAGCACTTTTCAGGATCAGAGCAATCAATGACCGAATGGTCAGGATACTAAAGGGAAGCTTTACATAAGATTTTTGAAATTAAAAAGGATTTAAAAAAGATCTGTGCTGCTAATGTTTTTATAAGTCATAAAATTCTACTGCCTATCATCATCTGATTGCACATTCCTTCCACTTGAATTAGCCTCCATCTTTCCCCTTGGAATGTTTTCATAAATCCCTAATATTTTCTAGTGTAGCCATCTGTTTCTCATTCTCTTCTTGACTTGAGAAAGGGACTTTTAGCTTCTGAAAGTTGGCCAAACATACTTTATACCTATTTTACAAAAGCCCTCGTTCTCAAACACAAGCCGCCTGTACCCTATTCCTCCACCAACTCTCCCTATACATCAGGACGGGAGATCTAGCGGGGGGTGGGAGCGGCGGATTGGGGCAGAGCGGGGGCGGTCCCGCCCAGCAACACATACACAACAGATTCAGGTCACAGCCCTGAACATGCTGGCAGGCCAGATATGCTGCTTATATTATTTCAGAGGTGGTATAAGTAGCACAATTTGCTAGATCGGGGCAGGGGAGCCACCCCTGGGGCTAGGTGGGGGGTGGGTTCCTGCTGCCCGACCCAGGCTGCAGGAGGCCAGCCATGGGTTGGGTGGGGGGGATTTGGGGGGCTGGAGCCGCAGATACTGGGGGCGCCTGTGGGGAGGATGTCCCTGCAGGTGGAGGTGGCACACCGGGTCATTCTCAGGCCTGATTCTGGCTCCATGAGAAAGCTTTGTTCCTGCATACCAGAATCGGGTCCTAACAGCCCCGTATTCAATGGGGACGTCCGGATGGCCCGGATGTCCCCCTCCCAGAATGGGCTCAAAGTCAAGTATGTGAGTATTTGACTTTATAAAATAGGTATAAGTGGGAAAATATATGGTTCATTAAGGTGCGATCACTTACATCAGCCTTAGAGCTGATATAAATGACCATGTCTACATTTTGCAAGTGCGCTCAAGAATTAAAGAACTTTATAAGCTATGCACATACTTGCTTGCATCGCCCATGCTCCACCCAAATTCCACTCCTGTATACACCACAGTGAAAGTGTGCATTATGCAAACAGCATGTGCAATTTTATGCTAGTCGGTATTTTATAACAGGTCATTTAGGCGCATAAGAGGATATTTATGCACATGGAAAACTAAAATACCAATATCGACATGCATACTTGCTGTGTAAATCTAAGTAGTTCCGTATAAATTACCCCCTAAGTGCTCAACTACTGCACAATAACCACACAGTCTCTGCATTAAGTGCTGGGGTCAATCGCAGCATCTTCCCATAAAGTTAACACAGAGACAATATCATGAATCAAGTATTTAGCCTTCAAGTGCACTTTGGGGGTTATTCTGAGCCACGAATAGCGGGACATCCATCTCCGCTTCGTGGCGGCTACTGCGGGGAACTTAGTCGGGGCGGGGAAGAGGCGGGCTGGGGGCAGAGAGTGAGCGGGCAGTGGGCGGTCGCCGGCCCTGGACGTACAGGGCCAATTCTGATGTCGGCCCTGTATGTCCAGGGCTGGCGAAATGTCCGGGGAAGGGGTGGAATAACTTTCCTGGACATGTCTTTTTGGCAGCTCCGGGGCACAGAAGGGGATGGGGGGGGGGCAAATGTTATTTTCCCACAGCCCGACCCTGGCCATAGGAGAGCGGTCAGCATCATGGCATTTAATTGGAGCCGTGATGCCATGGTGCCGTGGCTCTATTTAAATGCCCTGACTGAGTTAGTCGGGCTTTGCTGTACGTGTAGGCCGGGACTGAATCGCAGTCCAGGCTTGTACTACAGTGCTGTTGTGATTCTGATCCCACGGGGCTGGACGTATCCCGTGGGATCAGAATCACAATCTCCTTTGTACATCCAGCTCAGCCTGGACGTACAAAGGAGATCTACGTCCAGGACAGAATCGGGTCCTTTCTGTATAGCTGATACTGGATACCTTCTCTGCCAATATCTAGAGGAGAAGGCTTGAGCCTGAAACTCAAAATTCACACCAGAATAACACATTCTTCTTATTCTTAAAAACTGACCAATCAGAAGGGACAGTTTTTAACACTTCAGATGATGACTATCAAAATCTTAAATTTTTCTCTACTGGTTAATCATACACTGTCGTTTCCAGGCATCCTTCACTCTTGAATATATGTACATCCAGAAATGATATCCACTGGTAACTATGGGCACAATATTCAGAGGTTTGCAGACCTGTAAACTATGCAAAGGCCACTTAGAACGATATTCAGCGGCACTAACAAGGTTAATGGCGATGAATATCCCCAGGATCTACCGCTACACATCCCAGTGCTAACCGTGTAGCACTGGGGCATGTCATGGGAATTGCTTGGTGGAGCGGAGGAAGTACCTGTCACTAAATGGGCAGCGGCAATATTGAACCACTGCCCAGTTAGTGACCCATGGCTAAAGATAGCCACGGGAAAAGCTTTACCCATGGTAGCTAACCGGGCAATATCACCGCTGCTCTGTTAGCTTCTGTGCTATGCAGAAGACCCAGATATGGCCCCCGCATGGAATATCTAGAGTTAACGTTCAGGGGCGACGGCTATACTGCCGCCATTGACTATCAGGCCCTGTGCATCATAGAAAATGTGAGATTAGGGTCTAAGAAGTTTGGTCAGCATACATATTATTCATTGACCAATTTTATTTGTTTATTTAAATCTTTTCTATACCACGCTCTTTGGAATCAGTGCGGTTTACAATAGCATTAGGTTTGTACAATTAAGATAATGTCATTAATAAACCAATACCATCCTAAGACATAGTAGAACCAAAGTGGCTGAGTTACTTTTTTTTCCACGTTGCCTATACTGAGAGTTATTGCTGTGCCCATGGGAATTCTATGAATCTGTACGTAAAATTGATTATCAAACATTTAAAAAAAATGTACAAAGGTACTCTAGCTAATGAGACAGTGAGATGAATGCTACAAAAAAGGTTCAATTGTTTTCTGAGGTTCGTTAAAATAAAAATAAAAAAATTAAATGTTTTTGATACTAATAATATCCCATCGCTTTTTGAGTGAGGTGAAATTGTATTTTGGATTTTTAACATTTGTTTCACCTCCTTAAGATTATATACAAAGGCCACAGGCATGTAGGTACCTCTGTGAAAGATGCGTCTTCATAGCACACTTAGGGGCCCTTTGACTAAACACCGCTAAGAGATTGCACTTAATGTGTGTTACCAATTCACATTAAGTGCAGAGGCTCCACGTTAGATGTCGAGGGCATGACTTGCATGTTGCTCTTGGGGTACCCTAACGAGCAGCAAAGTAACATGGGGACACCCAAAGCCACCTATAGAGGTACATTGACTGTTAGTGGTGCTTAGTAAAAGGGCCCCAAATTCTCTTATCCAAATGTATAACCACTCCGCAGAAGGTGTAATTGTGAGCACGCACATACATGAGATACATGCATACAATGCAACTATGCCCTAGCTCCACCCAAACTATGCCCCCAGGGATGACTAAGGGTGGTCTGCCTTCAAGTATGTTGCTCTGGTCAGTCTGCATACTTCTGTGCATGTATACAGCCTTGTAGCTTTATAAGCAACGTTTTTGGTGAGTAAAACATGTTTTGCATGTGGAATATGGTTTATACAATTACCCACTTTGGAACAATACGCCATGCTGCTATACGGATAACTATCCAGCAGAAAAGCTGACCTATGGCTATCCAATAGTCTCCCCATATCATAATATTCAGGGCCTGCCACATTCAGGAAACTGGTGCTTGAATATCTACACTTCTTTTAGTCATTGTGGCTAGCGTTTAAAAAAATGCAGGCCGCTGTAGCTGAATATTAAGCTGATACGATTCCTCCCTTCTGGATAAGGGTCAGGGCAGTTTTCGTCCTGGGAGTGGTGTGGAGAACTTGTTTGTGGCATTGTTGGACCAAGTGTATGTAAGGTTGGATAAGGGAGTCTCTGTGCTACTGCTGTCTTTGGATTTGTCAGCGGCATTTGATTTGGTAGAATGGCAACTGCTTTTGGAACAATGTAGAGAGCTGGGAATGGGAGATAAAGTTCTCGACTGGACAGGCTCCTTTTTGAGTGACCTGCAATTCTGAGTACGGGGGCTGGCTGGATGATCACAGATGAATAGCTGGGAGTGGGGAGTGTGGCAGGGTTCGCCCTTATCCCCTCTGTTGTTTAATATTTATCTGCCTTAGGGTGCCTTAGTGTGGTCCTTTGGCTTTACGTTCTGTGCTTACACAGACAATTTACAGATTTTGGTTCCCTTGCAGGGTGATATGGAGGGAACAATAGTCCAGCTTAATGGTTGTTGGGAAAACGCAATCATGGTTGGCCTGTAATGGGTTGGTTAAGAATGTGGATAAAATGTTTTGTTTGCAATTTTGGACAGTTGAACATACAGAGCTCCACACTTTGCCTAGTGGCATGTTTTGGTGACCCTTGGAGGGAGGAAATGAAATTGTTGGGGGTTATTTTGGAGAGGGAGGGGGTAGGGCATGAGCAGATTAGTCAGGTGGTTGAAATTGCATGGTTGAAATTGAAACTGCGTGGTTGAAATTGGGGCTGGTTCGCCAACTGCGTTCTTTTTTGGATGATAAAACTTTGTGGCTGGTGGTTCAGGTGTTGGTGCAGGGGACTTTGGATTATTGTAATGTGCTCTATGTTGGACTGCCAAAGAGGTCCTTATGTAGGCTTCAGGTACTGCAGAACGTGGCTGCTTGTCTTTTAATGGGGGCACGATAGGATAGTTTGAGTCCATTATTGGTGCGTTTGCACTGGCTCCCTATTTGGGTGATTTGCTGGTTTAAGTTGTTGGTCATTGCTTTTCAGGTTCTACGTGACTTATGCCCGGAGTACTTGCAGGGTCTTTTGGGGTGGAATGACCCTCCTCAACCTCTGTGCTCCTCGCAAGGGTGGTTGTTGGAAGGTCCTGGCTTGGACAACGTACATAAGGCACACTGGAGATCTCAAACATTTTGTGTGGTGGCAGCTGAAAAGTGGAATTCCTTGCCTGTGGAGTTCCAGGTACTGTCCAGTTTACTGGGATTTTGGAAGGTATTGAAGACCTTTCTGTTCTCTGGGGAGTGAAGGGTTGGGTTTTCAAGGGGGTTGGGTGATTTCTAATGTATTTTTATTATTTATATTTGTACAACCTTTTGATTGACCATGGTCAAAAAGGTGCTATAAACTTTTATAAGTAATTAAATAATTGTATTTCTTAATTTTTTTGCAATTTCTAGGTTTTTAATATTAATTGTTTTTTTTATTGTTTATTATTATATATATTTCTTATGTTTTCTATTCCACTGAGAACTGAGGACTGAAAGATAATAAAGGAGTTGCTTTAGAAGCATCCCCACATTTAAATAGCAGCATTTACACAGGTAAATTGACTTACACATGTACTGTAAATGCCCTTTTAGAACAGGAACATTTTGCCGTTTACATTTCTTGAAAGCAGGGTGAGTATGAGGAGGGGGAATGGTTTGGGCAAGGCTAAAATCTCTCTCTTGTAAAATAGGGAATCCACATCATAGGTGTCAGCATTTATAGCTGCCCTCAGCCATGTGATAGTGACTCTTGGAAGGGGCAAATTTCAAAGCTGAGGTTTTTCCTCACAATCTCAATCCTCCCCCAGCATTTATCTCCTCATAATAACATAGTTACATAATATATGACGGCAGATACCAGCATGGTCCATCTAGTCTGCCCAGCAAGGCGGCAAGAGTAGGGGTACCTGCTGCTCCATGCAGGTCACCCCTCCCCAAGCCTTTGTTTAGGGGTGTACCCACCGCTCCATGTAGGTCACCCCTATTTACTGAGATATAAGACATAGTTATGTTTGTTTTGATTTTATCCTGTTGCTATAAAGGGATACACCGTGTCTGTCCCATGCCATTTTGAATTCTGTAATTAAATTTTCCCCACCACTTCCATCGAGGGCATTCCAAGCATCCAACACCCTTTCAGTGAAAACGTATTTCCTGACATTGCCTTTCAGTTTACCCCCTTGCAGCTTCATGTTATGCACTCTAGTTTTACAGCTTCCCCGTCTATGGAAAAGGTTTATTTGTTCATTAATACTCTTTAAGTATTTAAAGGTCTGATCGTATCTCCCCTGTCCTTAACTTGGTTTCCTCCCCCAGTAGCCTACTAAGCCATCCAATCCACTCCTTGACACCCTTTCCTCCATCCCCTCACAAGCACACACCCCAGCATGAAAACCTCCCACCTGATCCCCTCTGGCAACAAGCAGGGGCGGCCCAAGGAGGGTGCGGGGCCATGTGCAGAGACTCGGTGCGGGACTTCATTTGCATAAGGGGCATAATTTGCATAAATATTTGCATAATGTTACCATACACTAACTTTTAGTAAACATTCCTTTTCATGAGTGTATGGATAAAGACAGACTAAAAGATTTCTACATTACTATAATCCAGTGCCAACTGCTAGGCACATTAGGAACTACTACAAACACTGCCCATTTAGAACCCAGAGGAAACCCACCGTATCCTAACAGCACTACCAGGACTCACAAAGCACCAGACCCTACCTATCAAAAGGCAACACTGCAAATATTAAACCAATACATTTCAGAGAACAACAATACATGACCTACTGGGGAAAGAGAACAAGTGGCAATATCAAATAGGAATTATATAAACAGAATACCTCAGCTCAGTTATACATGCAGAACATAGACCATCACCAAACAAGGAATCACAATTTAAAAACAGGAAAACAATAATTAAACTGGGAACCCTAAAAGCCAAACTTGGAATGTACAACAACATTGTAGAAATAAAACTATAAATTAATTTCCTCTTGTACTAAACAAAGCACAGACGTTAATGATGCACATTTCCCAGAGCTGACATATTCCAGTTAATAAATTCTAAATAAAGAGATATTTTTCTACCTTTTGTGCATTTTTTTTCAGTTGCAATTGCTCCAGCCACTTTTTTCTGGTTTCTTCGTGTCTTCTGCTAACTCTCCATCTCCTGCTGTCCATTTGTCCTTTCTTCTCTCTTCTAGATTTTTTTTCCATTCTCTCTCTACATCTGCTTTAACATACTAATCTTTCTCCTTTTGATCTTTCCTCATAAGAACATAAGATATGCCAAACTGGGTCAGACCAAGGTCCATCAAGCCCAGTATCCTGTTTCCAACAGTGGCCAATCTAGGTCATACTTACCTAGCAGTATCCCCCAAAAGACACAGGTTCCACAATGCTTGTACTGGGTCAAGCATTGATATCCTGGGTCCCTTTTTAATAATGGTTTATGGACCTTTCCTCCAGGAACTTGTCCAAACCTTCTTTAAACCCAACTACACTAACAGCTCTTATTACATCCTCCGGTAACAAATTCCAGAGTTTGATTACATGTTGAGTGAAAAAATATTTTCATTTATTTGTCTTAAATAGTTTACCCTGTAGCTTCATTGCATGTCCCCTAGTCTTTCTATATTCTGATAACGTAAACAATCGATCTACGTTTACCCGTTCCACTCCGTTCATTAATTTATAGACCTCTATCATATCTCCCATCAGCCGTCTCTTTCCAGGTTGAAGAGCCCTAACCTTTGTAGCCTCTCTTCATAAGAGTAGCCTTCCATCCTCAATCCCCACTTACTTTCCGAATGCCAGGCCAATTGTAGATTTGTCTTCCCTCCCATGCAAAATATTATTCCCCTCTCAATTTCACTCTCCATGCTCCATCCCATTCTAATCCTCCCCCAACATCAGCTCCCTTCTAGTTCCAGCCCTACCCAGCATCCGCTCCCTTCTAGTCCCCGCATCAGCCCATTTCCAGTCCTATCGTAGCCCCACCATCAGCCCATTTCCAGTCCTAGCTCCCCCATCCATTTCCAGTCCTATCCTAGCCCCTCCATCAGCCCATTTCCTGTCCTAGCTCCCCCCACTCAGCCCATTTCCAGTCCTAGCTCCCTCCCCTCACAGCCTGTTTCCATTCCAAGCCACCCTCCACATCAGCTATTTGCAATTCAAGCCCCCCTTCCACTCAGCCCATTTCCAGTCCTAGCAACACCCCCAGCCCATTACCAGTCCTAGCCCCCCCATAGCCCATTACTAGTCCTAACCCCCCATCAGCCCACTTCCAGTCTTAGCCCCCCCATAGCCCCATTACTAGTCCTAACCCCCCCTATTAGCCTACTTCCAGTCTTAGCCCCTCCCCATAGCCCATTACCAGTCCTAACCCCCCTTCCCCCCCATCAGCCCAGGTAGAATAAAAACAAAACAAACTGGCTGTTGCTGCCATTGCTGCAGTGGCAGCGGCAGAATCAAGTGTCCCGCAGGACCCCCCCTGCCCGGCAGAGCCTTCCTGTAGCATAAGCTCCCCCAGTGCAGGCTTTTCAGAGCCATGAAGGGAGAGTTTCCCTTTCTCGCGGCTCTGTTAAGCCCGCCAGGGCTGATGGGAAACAGGAAGTCCCATCATCCCCGGCGGGCTTAACAGAGCCGTGAGAGAGAAACTCTCCCTTTGTGGCTCTGAAAAGCCGACGCTGAGGGAGCTGATGCTGCAAGGAGGGCTCTGCCTGGCAGGGAGGGCCCCGTGGGACACTTGATTCTGCCACTGCCACGGCGGCAGCGGCAGCAGCAGGTGTTTTTTTTAAATCTAATTGGGCCAATGAGAATGTTTTTTGCGTGGGGCCCCCTGAAAAGTGGGGTCCTGTGCAAAAAACATTCTTGCTCAATGGACGGGCCGGCCCTGGCAACAAGAAGCCCCCCAGGTCCCACCAGTACTTACCTTCCCTCCCCCACTCCTCATCACTGACCTTACAAAGGATCTCTGGTGTTTAGTGGGAACAGGAAGAATCCCAAGTGTCTTTGTTCTTACAGCAATGGGTTCCAAAATAGCACCAATGATCTAATAGTAATCTAATGGTATTACTGCAGTACCGCTATGGGACATCAGTGCCATTTTTGAACCCAGCAGCATAAGAGCAGAAGCCACTGGGATCACTCCTGTTCTCAATAGACACCAAGGACCCCTGGGTAAGGCCAGGCATGGGATCAGAGGTTGGAGGGCTTTAAGGGGGGTCAATGTTGTCTGAGTGGTCAGTTGGGGGGGGTCTTATTGCCTGGGTAGTTTGCTGATGAGGATAGTTTGCTTTCAGAGGGTAGAGATTATTAATCTGTTGGTTTGATCACCTGCTGGGGGGGGGGGGGTCAGAGCAGGCATATGATAGACTGGGAGGTCATTGGAGGAGAGAATTAGGTTGGGGGTGCAAGAGGGTCAAGATAGAGGAGGTAATCAAAGGGGAAATTGCGCTGCTGGCTTGGAGTAATTGAGCACAGAGATTTTAAAAAATGTGTTCCCATGCATGTATTTGTGTGTGTGTGTGGGGGGGGGGGGGTATTTATCAGACTTTTTCCCCATATGCAACCTTTTAGAAACACTGCTTCTGCTGGATGTAGGGTGGAATAAGTGTGCAGTCCTGCACCTATTTACAAGTGACTCTGCGTTTCAGAGCCTCATAAAATGCTGTGAAAATTCTCCACATCCCATCTCCTCTCCATATCCTATCTAAAATCTGGCTTTAAATGTTTTAAATTAAATAAATAAAACATACACGTTTAGTCAGAAAATTCATTCTTGAGGCCGGTTGACCAAACAATTATTTTTGTCTTTGTAAAACATAATGGAAGCAGATTAAAGCAGATTATATCATGGTGTACACAATTTATTAAATGGCAGATACGATATGACTTTTTTAAATGTTATCTTCTGTCACATACAACAGGTGCTACCCATAATGGACAACTTTATGCCAAATCAAGCAGTTATACCTTTCAACTTGGCTGTCCAAGCTACTTGCCAATATTGCAATTGTAAACGTAACTCTTGCAGGATTACTTAGGTGCTGTCGTTATTGGATGGCAACCAGCAGGTCATCACTCAGGCTTAGCTGACAAAGTGCTAATGTGTGCTAACTGGTGTTAATGTGTACTAATTAGTAGAAATTAGAATGCCAACATTCTCTTCAGACAAACAATTTGCCTGTGTTAGATGCTGCAAGATTAGCTTAAAACACTAGTGTTGAAATGTATAGTCTTCAATGATTTAGATTCCCTGCAACCCATGAAAATGAGGGCCTTGACACTTCATTTTCTATTTCAAAGTTAGTTTCATCAGATTCAAAAAAAGAGGAGTATCTTTGAAAATAATACTCATATCAGTGGCAAGAGCAGGGTTTGGAGTGAGGTGGACAAAAGACATGCCGAGATGGGAGGGCCAGAATATATAGCACTAAATGAAAGATTATATATGATTGGCATCTCAAAGACCTGGTGGAAAGAGGACAATCAATGGTACACTTTGATACCTGAGTACAAACTATACCGCAATGATAGGGTAGATCAAAATTGGTGGAGAGGTTGCATTCTATGTTAGAGAGGGCATTGAGTCATCCAGGATAAAAGTTTTGCAGGAAACAAAATACACTAATGAATTTCTATAGATAGAAATCTCATGTAGAAAGGGGAAGGTGATGGTACTGCAGATATATTACCGACCGCCTGGCCAGAATGAACAGACGGATGATAAAATGCTAACAGAAATCAGGAAAGCTAACAAAAGTCACAATACGGTAAATAATGGGCGATTTCAATTACCCCAGTATTAACTGGATCAGTGTGATAGCAAGACATGCTAGGGAGATAAAGTTTCTAGATGAAATAAATGATTGTTTCTTGGAGCAGCTGGTTCATTAACTGATAAAAGGGAAAGCTAGTTTGGACCTAGTCCTTAGTGGAACACAGGATCTGGTGCAAGAGATAGGGCCACTTGGCAATAGTGATCATTACATAATCACATTTGATTTAATAAACGGAGGGAAGATGGCTAGGAAATCCACAGTACTACCTTTTAACTTTCAAAAGAGAGACAATGATAAGATGGGGAAAAAAGTTAAGAAAAAACTAAAAGGAGAAGCTGCAAAGATTAATAGTTTCATCAGACATGGACGTTGTTTAAAAATACTATTTTGGAAGCCCAGATCAGATGTATTCCAGGCTCTAAAAAAAGTGGAAGGAAGGTCAAAAAACTGCTAGCATGGTTTAAAGGTGAGGTCAGAGAGGCTGTTACAGCCAAAAAAACTTTCAGGAAATGGAAAAAGGAGCCAAATGATGAATACGGGACACAACTTAAGCACTAGCAAGTTAGATGCAACGCATTGATAAAGCAGGCAAAGAGAAAATGTTTACTGTGGAAGCAAGAATGTATA
The DNA here is from genome assembly GCA_033557465.1 of Ichthyophis bannanicus. Taxonomy (NCBI): domain Eukaryota; kingdom Metazoa; phylum Chordata; class Amphibia; order Gymnophiona; family Ichthyophiidae; genus Ichthyophis; species Ichthyophis bannanicus. The sequence continues at coordinate 1,797,115,104 of CM066032.1, read as the reverse complement.
ATAAAACCTTTTTTCAAGTACATTCATAGCAGTAAACCTGTGAGAGAATCAGTTGGACCACTAAATGATAGGGGGTTAAAGGGTTGCTAAGGGAGTGCAAGGCCATAGTGGAAAGACTGAATGAATTCTTTGCTTCAGTCTTTTCTGAAGAAGATGTAGGGAAGTTACCCATGCCTAAAATGGTTTTTAAAGATGATGTATCAGAAGAATTGAAAGAAATATCAATAAACCTGGTTGTTTGGTAGGCAAAGCAAACACTTTTCTGCTGCTTATTCAAGCCTGGAGCAGGTATAACCTTGGAATGTGGCACGGGACGTAGAAAGTGTTTCTGCAATTAGGCGAGAATGTCCAGGTTCTTTGTAACGCCCCAGACTTGCCGTCACCACACCCCCATTCAGATGTGAACATCCTCATGCTGGGGACATCCACAGAACCGGCTTCTCAAATGGCTCCAGGGACATCCCCATGCTTTGGATCTCTCTATGCTCGTTTTCAGATGTTCAAAGCACAAATAGGGCTTCTAACATACAGTAACTTCAGAGTTGCTTGTGCATATATCTGCGCATATGCTGGAATGCTATTCTGCACATAAATAATAGCGTTGCAAAAGCTGAATGTGCAGCCTAGCATGTCAGCAAATGCGTGGATATATGCACATGCAACGTCAGGTCTGTTGCAATTTTCTTGGGCACCAAATATAGCTGCCACTAGCACAGACCCACGTGTGCATGCATCTGGCATCATCTCCCATATCAGTGCATGTTTTTTGTGCAAAGCCCATTTTCATTCTATTTTTTCTTTTCCTCGTGCACAAGGAGGTCCTTTGTGGAACATTAGCGTAGAGTCCTAGCGCACACTTACTATATCGACCCCTGAGCTATGACTGTCTCCCAGTATGATGACTTCCTAGATGGGATGCTTGATGGGATGTGCTTCAGGGTTCATGGTTTGGGCTTTGGTGGTACTGAATGCACAGATTGTTGGGTCTTGCAGTGATAAGTAGCAGAGAAGGGTGGGTGGTAATAGTTTGCAGTCCGTGTCATAACAATGATAAAGCAGCTTACACAAAGCAGGGATCTGTGAAAAAATGCAATACCAGTTCTAGACTCACAACCTCTTAGTAGAAACAGTAATGGGCTCTCTGCTCATTCCCTTCAGTCTGATAAACAAAGCAAGCTCTTCTCTGTGTCCTTGGTACAGCTAGCAGTCAAGAGGGGTGGGAGGAAGGAGTATTTCCCTCACAGCTGTCCTCTTAATATCTGCAACCAGCTGGAATCCGTTCATTCTCCCTCTCCCCACTCCTGGAGCTAGCATCTCCTGAGCCTCTGTCCTGGAGGAACAAAGTTTCTCTTCCGCATGAAATAGGAATCCATGTCTCTTCATCTCTTTCTCACATCAGCTCAGAACTCTTAGTTCCTCACCAAAATTATCCTGTTTTCCAACCTCAAGAAAGACTGTCCTCGATTGGCTGCACTAGCAAGCTGAGTGGAATCCTGGAAATCTGTGCTGCTCTTACCTCTGCATTACATCTTAGAGTTAGATTAACGCTGCAGTAGCTGAATTGCAAGGTTCTAAAGGAAAGGAACATTACTGCAGGCAAGTGCAGCCACACCTGAAAACTTCCTGCACTTGTATTGTGAATACCACCAGGAGGAACAATGAGTTATTGTTTGGCTTCCTTATTTGCATATACCCTGAATATAGAATGCCACCAAATCAGCTATTACAATGCATGCCACTTGGTTGCATGTTGGCTCCAATCTAATAATCTAAAACTCAATTCTTCAAAGTCTTCAGCCCTATTGTTACTATATCTGGCTCACTTACACCTCCACCTGTATCCCCATCGCTTGCTGGATTTCATATACTTACAGTTCAAGTGCTTAAATATCTGGGATTATTACAATTGACTCTGCTATTTCTTTCCAGTTTCACTTTAGTACCATTATTCATCGCTGTTCTTACTCCCTTTGCCAAATCCGCGCTATCTGTTCTTTTCTCCCCATGCCTGCTATTACCACCCTTCTGCTTTCCCTAGTCATTTCAAAATTAGACTACTGTAACATCATCTACTCTAGAATACCTCAGTATCAGTTGAAACAGTTGCAATCAGTTCAGAACACTGCCATCCGTCATCTTCACCATGCCTCTCGGTTCAATCATGTGACCCCCTTACTTATCAAATCTCACTGGCTTCCTTTACCGTATCATTCACAATACAAATTGATGATGATTATCCATAAAACTCTTAGTTGCCTGTATCCTTGCCTATCTTCACTCTCAAATTATTCCATATGCACCTACTCGGTCTCTTCACTCTGTTCATGCAAATCGACTCCATCTTCCATCTCCATCACAGGCCCAGCTTGACAGTACCCAAAATTCAGCTTTTTTATTCCTAGGTCCTTTCTTATGGAACTCTCTTCCAGCAACTTTACGTCTTGAATCATCTTTCCCTAAATTCAAAGCAGCCCTCAAGACATACGTATTTTAGCAAGCATTCAACCTCCCCTCTGAGACTACCTAGGATATAACGATCCCTGACTTTATCTTGCACTCAGCCGCACACCCAGAAAACCTCTTATTCCCTCCTGCCCTCTCTTCCCTGAATTCCCTGAATTCCCTGGTTTCTCTTTACTATTCTCTTTACTATTTATTTTTAATTGGCATTCTTTTATGTTTATGTTTATGTTTATTAAAACTTGTTATACCACTCAATACCGTAGGCATCTGAGCGGTTTACAATAGATAAAATCAGGCAAGTTAATTAAAACAAGCACTCGGCTGTAGAAAAGGAAAAGGAATAAGAACGCCATAAATTGTGAGAAAAAGGTGAGGAGAGAAAGAAAAGAAAAGAAAAGCTGAGAACAGAGTGGTAGTTTAAGTCAGGAGAGAGCATACAAGCATACTATCAAGGAAGAGAGGGAAAGGGGAGCAGACATTCATGAGACACATGGAGGAAAGGAGGGGGGGAGGGTAGGCTAGGGAGGAGGATCAAACGCAAGGCAGAAAAGGTGAGTTTTGAGCTGGGTTTTAAATGAGGGGTATGAGTCTTCAGCACGGAGGGAGGGGGGAGCGAGTTCCAGAGACTTGGAGCCAGGAAGTAGAAAGCAGAGGAACGGGTTTGTTCTAGACAAGCATGTGCGGGGGAGGGGAGGACCATGCGATTTATGTGTATGGAATGGAGGAGACGGTGAGAGGTACGAAATTGGATCTGATTCGCCAGGTAGAGGGGAGTGCCAGTATGGATAACTTTGAATGCAAGGATTAGGAGTTTATACCGAATGCGGAAGGAGATAGGTAACCAGTGGTGCTGGTAGAGAAGGGGAGTAACGTGATCGAAACGTGATGCATGGGTCAACAAGCGGATGGCGGCATTTTGGACACGCTGGAGACGGGACAATTGGGACTAGGCTAGGCCGGCAAAAGAGACATTACAATAATCGAGACGAGACAGCACAAGGGTAAGCAAGAGAGTGGTGAGGGCAGAAGTAGAGAGAAAGGGGCGGACTGCCCTGAGTTGGCGAAGAGAAAAAAAGGAGCACTGTACAATCGAGGAGATATGGTCTTTGAAAGTAAGGTTGGAGTCAAGAATAACGCCTAAGTAGCGGAGTGATGAGACTAGGGGGATAGGCTGGGAAGATAGAGAAGGAGCACAGGTAGGGGAAGGGCTGCCAAAGGTGAACCAGATTACATAAGATTTTGCTGGATTAATATGCAGGAAATTAGAAGAAAACCAGGAAACCACAGCAGTGAGACAGAGGTTAAGAGGGGTGATATCAGGAGAGAACGGGTCAGTGTGGTGGAGAAGAATGATGTCATCTGCGTAATAATATGCAGAGATGCTGAACTGTTGGACTAGAAGGGCAAGAGGGGCTAAGAAAATATTGAAGAGGAGTGGGGCAAGAACGGACCCTTTCTCATTTCTATTATTTTTATTGTAAACCGCTTTGACGCTATCGAAAGGCGGTGTATCACATCTTTTAATAAACCATAAACCATAGGTAGACAGTAAAGGGTTTTTTTTTTTTTAAGTGCCATCAAGTCAGTACTGACTCCTGGCAACCCAGTAGCCCCTGGGTTTTCTTGATAAGATATGACCAAAAGTAGATTGCCAAGCCAGTGGAGAGAAAATGACTTGTCCAAAGTCACGCCATTGGGAACCAAATCCTGATTGCTTGGGTCTGAGACTGTTTCTCTAAACACTAGGCTACTCCTCCACCTATAAGTAATGGTTAAAACCAGCCTTTGAGAAGACTGTTATACCACATCTGGTCACAGTGGGCAGTGGTTCTCAACCCAGATCTCTGGGACCCCCAGGCCAGTCAGGTTTTCAGGATATCCACAATGAATATGCATGAGATAGATCTGCGTGTACTGACAGGCCTGGGGCTCCCAGAGGACTGGGTTGAGAACCACGGGGTTGCAGTCACATCTGCATTTTCAGGAGGATTTTGGATTTCTTTTTCCAGATGACATGCTTTATTTTCCAACTGTACAGCTGTCTTACAAACGTGAAAAGGCCTAAAAGAATATTATTTAACAAGAAAAAAACTCCCACAAAAATCTGTGACTTTTTATTACTCCATGAGAGATCACAATTATTCTTTTTAAAAGGGTGTCTGAAATGTGTAGCGTATTGTTGGAGACTTTCCTTTTTTTAACTCATGAATTCCTTCCTTTCAAAAGCTACAGTGCCATTGAACCACTTATAATTACGTACGAAAATGTTCATTCCACACCTCAGAGTTTCGATTTTTCTAATGAGAAGCATTAGCAGGAAGAATAAGAATAGGATATTACAGATTTGGCAAACTGGAAAACATTCAGAATAGAGTCTATTCTTCAGGAACACATTAGCATCTAGGAGCACTTGAATAATATACAATTTTAATGTCATTGGTGGATTTTTTAACATCTTTTTTTTTAACCATAATGTTTAAATTGTGCTGCTTTTAGAACTTTAATTACAAATCCAAATTGTGCTAATATCCATTAGGTGCATCTTAATTGAAGCCACATCTTATGGCTGATGGGACAGTACTAATTGGTACAATTAAAGTCTACTATGCCTTGGAACCTATCAAAAAGTGGAAACAAAAAGCAAAGGAAGAAAGGTTTCAGCTTGTGAAAGCTCCAGTAATCTACAGTAATGTGCAACATAAAACAGAATTAAAACCCCATCCTGATGTTGTATTCACGTTAATAGCTTGTAAATCCAAAAGGTATCTAATTAATTCAAAAGCAAAATGACTTTATGTTCTTGTACAGGGAAGGTAAATTTAAAGCAGGCCACCTAACTTGCATGGCAGGTATTCACAATAATTACAACGTTCAAAAGGAGGGAATTCACATAGTTTTCCTTTGAAAATTACCCCCGGCACTTCCCACACTTATCTAGGAAGAAAGCTTTTACTAGCTTATTGTACACTCACACTGGGTGCGCTACAGGGCGCTTACACGTGTAGAGTGGGTTTCTGATGTTGTAGTGGGTGATCATCAATATTAGGACACGGGTGGAGACGGTTCATTCAAAAGTGAGGTTCCTAGATTTCAGGAAAGCTAACTTGAGGAAATACCTCAAGGAGTCATTAACTGGATGGGACATCTAAGGGAAGTAGAACAACAGTGGGCAAAACTGAACAAAAAAAGCTATTTTGAAGGAATACATTTTTATTGGGAAAGTAAATAAAAGTAAGAGGAAAAAGAGACTGCTATGGTTTTCAAAAGTAACTGAAAAAATAGGGAAGAAGAGGTTGGCCTTTATAAACTGAGATTGCAGAAAGAGGAAGACAAATAATATCTGGGGGAACTAAGTCAAGCTGGTAGTCAGGAAAGTAAAGATACATGGTAACATAGTAACATAGCAAATGACGGCAGATAAAAAACAGTATGGTGCATTTAGTCTGCCTAGTAATATGGCAAGAGTAGGTGCACCTGCTACTCCGTGCAGGCCACCCCTCCCCATGTCTTTGTTTAGGGGTGAACCCACCGCTCCGTGTAGGACACCCCTGTTTGTTGAGAAATTAGATAGTTAAGTTTATTTTGATTTTATCCTGCTGCTGTAAAGGGATCCAGTGTGTCTGTCCCATGCCATTTTGAATTCTGTCACTGTATTTGCCCCCACCACTTCCATCAGGAGGGCATTCCAAGCATCCACCACCCTTTCAGTGAAAAAGTATTTCTTGACATTGCCTTTCAGTTTACCCCCTTGCAGCTTCATGTTATGCCCTCTAGTTTTGCAGCTTCCCCGTCTTTGGAAGAAGTTTGTTTGCCCATTAATACTCTTTTAAGTATTTAAAGGTCTGAATCATATCTCCCCTGTCCCTCCTCTCCTCCAGAATGTATATATTTAGGTCTTCAAATCTCTTCTCATACAGCTTCTGACGCAGGCTCCAAATCATTTTGGTCGCCTTCCTCTGAACAGTTTCCAGTCTTTTTACATCCTTTGCAAGATATGGTCCCTAAAACTGAACACAGTATTCCAAGTGAGGCCTCACCAGTGACTTATACAGTGGCATTAGTACCTCTTCCTTTCTGCTGGTAATTCCTCTTTGTATGCAACACAACTTTCTCCTGGCTTTTCCACTGCCTTGTCACACTGTTTTGCCACCTTGAGATCCTCAGAAATAATCACACCAAGGTCCTTCTCCTGGTCCTTGTACACCAACCTCTTGACCCCTATTGCGTACATTTCCCTTGGATTTCTGCTTCCCAAGTGCATGACACTGCACTTCTTTGCATTAAATCTTAACTGCCAAGCATTAGACCATTCTTCCAGCTTTTGTAGATCTTTCCTCATGTTGTCCACTCCCTCAGGGGAGTCCACTCTGTTGCAAATTTTCCTGTCATCTGCAAAAAGACAGACTTTTCCATTCAGTCCTTCATCAATATTACTCACAAATACATTGAACAGTGCCGGGCCCAGGAACAAACCCTGGGGCACCCTGCTAATCACCCTCCTTTCATCCAAGTGAGCCTCATTTACCATCACCTTCTGTCGTCTGTCAGTCAACCAATTTCTGATCCAGTTCACCACCTTGGGACCCATCCCCGAACTACAGAGTTTATTGATAAGCCTCCTATGAGGAACAGTATCAAAGGCTTTGCTGAAATCCAGGTAGATGACATCCATCGCATGCTCCTGATCTAGTTCCCTGGTCACCCAGTCAAAGAACTCAATCAGATTTCTTTGGCAAGATCGTCCTTCAGTAAAACCATGTTGCCTCAGATCATGCAACCTGTTGGTTTTGAGAAAGTCCACTATTCACTCTTTCAGGAGCATCTCCATTACTTTTCCTGTCTCCGAGGTAAGGCTTACGGGCCTGTAGTTTGTCACTTCTTCCCTGTCACCACTTTTGTGAAGAGGTACCACATCAGACATTCTCCAGTCCTGAAAAACTTCTGTTTCCAAGGATCTGTTGAAAACATCCTTTAACGGCCCTGCAAGAACCTCTCTGAGCTCTTTCAGTATCCTGGGATGTATCCCATCCGGTCCCATGGCCTTGTCCACTTTCAGTTTTGCAAGTTGTTCTAACACATCATCTTCTGTGAATGGCGTGGTATCTACTTCATTCCCATTTTTATATTTGGGAGTCACAGTTGGTCCTTCTCTAGGATTTTCTTTAGTAAAAACAGAGAAGTATTTGTTTATAAATTTCACTTTTTCGATGTCATTTTCTATGAGTCCGTTCCCAGCACTTCTAAGTCCTGCAATTCCACCTCTGATTTTCCTCCTCTCTCAATATACTGAAGAAAGTTTTGTCGCCACACTTCACATCTTTAGCCATCTTTTCCTCTGCCTTTGATTTTTCTTTCCTTATTTCTCTTTTTGTCTCTTTTAGTTTGATCCTGTATTTCTTTCTGTTTTCTTCTGTTTGCAAGCTTTTGAATTTTGTGAAAACGGTGTTTTTTGCCTTTATTTGAGCAGCCACTTCTTTGGTTTCCTTCTCCTCTTGTTTTTATTTATTTTCTTACATATTTATCTGTTGCCCCTTTTATTGCCACCTTTAGTTTAGCTCATTGCCATTCCACTTCCCTTATCCCTTGCCACCCTGCCAACTCCTCCTTCAGGTACTTGGCCATTTTACTGAATTCAGTGTTGTTGAAGTTTAGGACTTTGAACTTGCTATGATTGGACTGCACCTTGGCTTTTATCTCAAACCACACCGTGTGATGATCGCTGCTGCTCACAGGAGCACCCACCAAGACATTTGACACGCTATCACTGTTGGTGAGCACTAAATCCATCATTGAGCTTTCCCTGGTTGGTTCCATCACCATTTGTCTAAGTAACGCATCTTGGAGAGCATCCACAATTGTTTTGCTTCTTTCCAGATTTGCAGAAGGAGTAATCCAATCCACATTGGGTAGATTAAAGTTACCCAATATGATCACTTCCTCCTTTGTGGCTATCTTGGCAATATCTATAATCAATTTGTTATCTATCGCTTCAGTTTGTGTTTGAGGTCTGTAGACTACAGCAGTATGGATGACAGTGCCATCTCCTCTTTCCAACACAATCCATAGCGCTTCTTCTTTTCCCCATGCCCCCTGCATTTCAGTAGCTTTAATATTGTTTTTGACATACAAGGCTACTCCTCCTCTTTTTCTACTTTCTCTGTCTCTTCTGAATAGATTATAGCCAGCTATGGCTATATCCCAATCATTTGATTTATTAAACCATGTTTCTGTAATGGCCGCAATGTCCAAGTCCATTTCCATCATTAGGGCTTCCAGGTCCGGAACTTTGTTGGCTAAGCTTCGAGCATTTGTGCTCATTGCTTTCCAGCATTTAACTGGTTTGCATGTATTTTGTGTTGATTTTGTTCTGCCCACTTCTTCCCAGTTGTCATTGATGTGTGGTTTAAAAGTGTGGCTGTTTCTGATGTTATTCTGCTTTTGCTGGGAGTGACGTCCTGAACTTGTCCTTCCCCATCCATCACCCCCTTTTTCTAATTTAAATACATATCCACATACTGCCTGAATTTTTTACTTAGGATTTTTTCCCTGTGACAGAGAGATGTAGTCCATCAGCACAGTATAGTCTTTTGTTGCTCCATCTGTTTCCCCAGTCACCTATAAATCTGAATCCTTCTTGTTTGCACCAGGTCTGGAACCATGTATTAAAGCTGTTTATGCAATGTAGCCTTTCTGCCCCCTTACCAAGAACAGGTAGAACTTCTGAGAATGCAACAGAGTTAACAATGGGCTTGAGTTTCTCTCCCAGAGTCTGGAAGTCCCTTTGAACTGTAGAGGCACTGCTTCTAGCCAGGTCATTTGAGCCCTAGTGGATAACAACATCAGTTTTGGAGTGCTCACTTTCTGTGCTATGTACATCAACAATTTAGTTTGTATTCCTGCTGGCTGAAGACCCTGGGAGGCATTTGACTATCTTCTCTCCTTTGAAATGTGTTCTCAAGTTTATTTATTTATTTATTTAAAGTCTTTTCTATACCACACTCTTTAGAATCAGCTCAGTTTACAGTCAACAGCAAATTTGTACAGTGCAGGCAGAGCCTGTACTGTACTTACAATGAACAGGTTCTACAACTTGGGCAAACTATGTACAGGCTGTGCAGTAGGTCAGCTGGCAACTTGTTTAAGTAACTATATACAGGCTAAGCAGTTGGGTCACAGAAGTAAGCTGGTGACAGGGCTGCTTGGCAACTATTTACAAGATTAGGTGACTATATGCATGTGCATACCAGGGAGGCCAGTAGTATTAATGTGTAGGGTTGAGACTATGTATTGTGGGTGTATTGGGGGGGGGGGGGTTGTTTATGGTGCCTTTGATGATGGAATCTCCAAGTAGTAGTAGTTTTCTGTTTGGTGAGTTTTTCTTCATATTTGGTGCTTTATCAGGAGATTGGGCATTGACTGCCTTACTTAAACCTGCCTTGAGCCTGATCTTTTGGATACTGCATTCCTCGATGATAAGTTAAGTCGTTTGGACTGGAGCCCTATTGTTGAGTCAAGTTTTTTTTATGAAGTTTATGTTTATGATTAAAATGGAGGTTGCCGTCTGGTGGAGTTAGACAGTCATTCTAACCTCCCTTGGCATCTTCTGACAAAAAGATAAGGAACTTTTTTATTTATGGTTTTTGGAAGGGGTTTGTTTGGTAATTGTGTATTGCTGCTTACTTAAGAGCCCTTCAGTTTCCATGGATTGGGCATCCTCATTAACCAAAGCAGAGAAGGCATTATGCAGGGATATCTCATGATGTATATTTTTATTTATCTGCATTTATATCCTGCTTTTCACTGGGCCAAGGCAGTTGGGGAATACATTTAACACAAGAGGATATGAACATATACATTAATACTTGCAGGGGACATGGGCAATGGAGGGTTAAGTGGCTTGTCTAAGACCACAAGCAACACCTGTGGGACTAGGAGCCCCAGTCCTTCTGGCCCAAGGTTGCTGTCCTTTAGTGGGATTTGAACCACCAACCTTCTGGCTTGTGGTACCTTGCCCTAACCACTAGGCCACTCCTCCCTCTGCATTATATGGTGCCTCTGAATTATGGGTCGCAATCTACCTGAGCCCAGCATGATCCATTTGTTCCTGGGATGTTTGATTCTTTGTGGGAGTGGTGGTGGACTTTGTTCGGTTTGTATCCTAGAAGAGGTGTGTTTCATTGCAGCTAGTTCTTCCCTTAGTAGAGCCAATTCTTTATGCATGGCAGCTAACTTGGGGCATATAGGACAAGCTCTTAGATTCCAAATGATTCTTCTCGGAAATTAAGCGGTCCTAGAAGAAGAGGAAAAGGTGGGCTTAACAGCAAATTAAAAGGATAGACGTCAATGTATGTGACCATTATATAGGCAATGCAGCCATGGGGTGGGTGGGGTGAGGGGTAGGGTGGGCAGGAACCTAAGTGTCCTTGGCCAGTAGGCCTTACATGGACTGACGGCACACTTAGATATCGGATTTAAGGGCTACACAAGGAATGTAGGCAGTCAGAATATTCCCAAAAACGAATGTATAACCAACAGTTAAATTCTATATCATCAGCAACAACAGGCAAAAAAAGATACAAGGCTGAAAGCTTAGCTGTGTGGAGGCTCTGGAAGTTGTGAAGACTAGAGTTGATCAGGTACAGATAATTTAATTAGCCTCGCCCTGTGAACAGGCTTGCAACAGACAATTCAAACAATGTAAGCAGAAATAGTCAAACTGAACATTTAACTTCTATGTATCTGACTACTGTGCAAAGGTCCCTGTAACTTTAAATGATACCTTTGCTTCTAAAGTAAGTGGGAGACTCAGGTAAAGACCAGGTCCCTGCAAATCAAAGTATTTCTATTCCAAGTAGCTTTATATCACAAGTGTCCTTGGCCAGTAGGCCTTGTATTTATTTAGTATTTAACTCACATCCTTCCATTGGTAGTTCAGGTACATGAGTATTTTCCTGTCCCCAGAGGGCTTACAATCTAAGGGGTATGTTTACTAAACCACGGTAAAGAAGCAAGTGTGCCGTTAGCGGGCGCTAACTGTTCATATGCACACTTAGCACGTGCAAAAAACCACTTTAGCATGCGCTAACAGTATCTGTGGGTGGAAAGCGTGCATGGGGCGGAGAGTGGGGGGGTCAATGAGCTGGGAGTGGGCGGGAACAAGGCTTGCTCCGTTAAGGCAGGCACCTTAATGGCAGGAACCCTAACACAATTCAAAATCTGGTGGACAGGGTGTATTTTGAGGAGAGAGAGCCTATTTTACGTCTACAATGTGATGCACAGATAAGGGAGCCCAAGTGAGTGATAGTACTGCTCCATTAGCAGCAACAACATAGTGCCCAAGTATGAAAGGGCACTATGGTGATGGTGCAAATGGGGCAAAGGAGGCGGTACATGGGTCATGTAGTGTGGGCTACTGGTGCACAGGGGGAGACCAGTCAGCTGCCTAGATAGCACATAGGAATATAAGACTACAAAATATGCCAAACTGTGTCAGACAAAGGTCCATCATGCCCAGTATCCTGTGTCCAGTAGTGCACAATCTAGGTCACAAGTACCTAACAGTTTCCCCAAAAAACACACAGAAATCACAATAACTGTAATGGGGCAAGCAAAGCATAGCCCGGGTCCTCTTTAGCAATGGTTTATGGACTGTTACCCAGGAACCTGTCCAAATGTTTTTAAACCCAGCTATACTGACAGCTTTTACCACATCCTCCAGTAATGGATTGCAGGTTTTGATTACGTTTTCACCTAGAAAACCCAAATGGGTCACAATATAGCCACATTGGAGGTCCCCTAGTCTGTCCACAGTCTGATGGTATAAAAAAGCAACCTATGTTTACCTGTTCCACTCCGGTCAATAATCTATAGACCTCTATCATATCTCCCCTCAGCCATCTCTTCCCCAGGTTAATGAGCCCCAACCTTTTTAGCCTCTCCACAAAGGGGTATTCTGCCATCCGCAGAACCATCTATGATCCCACAGTGACAGTGGCGGCACATGGGGCGGTCCAAGGGTCCTGGCACCCCAGGCAGAGATCCAGGCTGCCTGTCCCCCCACCATGCTGCCACAGAACCCATCTGTGGGGGAAGAGGTTGATAGTGTCAGGCACTGTAGCCCTCCAGGTAGCTGGAAAATGCAGATACCCAGGGAAATACTACAGCAGTGGCTGCCAACCTCCCCCGAGTCATATCGGTGGCAGGCAGTGATGGGGCCCCTGCATGGGCAGCTAGTGGGAGGGGCTCAGTGGCCGTATATTTGTGCCCCTGTCCCCTCATCCAGCCCTTGTGCCCAAGACGTGTTCATGGGCATGTCTGCATGGTGGGGTGTTGGTGGTGGCATGGGAAGTGGGACTAGCCTGCAGCAGATAGAAGCCTTGTCCTGGTGATGTGCGCCATGCACATTGCAGCATGTACCAAAGGCCAGCTGAAGGGAACATGTCAGCAACAGGAGCTGTTATCCCCATAAGGCAACACTGTGGTGCAACACACACTGTTGGTGTGTATGCGTATGGAGCGTCACAGGTTCAGGTTCCTGCTGGGGTTTCTGCATTGCATCTTCCTGTGTGCAAGGTTTAGCTGACAGTGTAAGTACAGCTCCAGTATGTGCAACCTCTACGAAGATGGCCAGCAAGAGTGGAAACACCCACCAGCAGCACTGACAGGCTCCACTATACATAGCTGGTTGGAGGCTAATAGCACTCAGTAACAATGTGTGGTGAGGCCAAGGCACAGAAATAGAGCTTGCTTCCATCTCTGATGAGGAAACCACACTCCTTCTTTCCTTCTCCAAACTCACTACCTAGGGTCACTCTTCTGATCCTATCCCCACCCACCTCCTAAGCCCCATCTCTTCCACCATTGTGCCTTCCATCTCTTATATTCTCAATCTATCGCTCTCCACTGCAATTTTCCCTGCTGACTTCAAGCATGCTGTGGTTACTCCCCTCCTCAAGAAACCCTCACTTGATCCCACCTGTCCTTCTAACTATCGACCCATCTCTCTTCTTCCCTTCATATCTAAACTACTTAAACATTCTGTCCTCCGCCGTTGCCTTGACTTCCTCTCCTCTCATGCCCTCCTGGATCCCTTACAATCTGGCTTTCGTCCCTTACACTCTACTGAAACGGCTCTTACCAGAGTCTCCAGTGGCTTGTTTCTGGCGAAATCCAAGGGTCTCTACTCTGTTCTCATCCTTCTTTACCTCTCTGCTGCTTTTGACACTGTTGACCACAGCCTTCTCCTTGTTACCCTGCCTTCGCTTGGCTTTAGTGGCTCTGTTCTATCTTGGTTCTCCTTCTACCTCTCCCATCGCTCTTTCAGTGTGTGTTCTGGTGGCTCCTCCTCTTCCACTACCCCGCTCCCAGTTGGAGTCCCTCAGGGATTCGTCCTGGGTCTGCTTCTTTTCTCTCTCTATCCCAGTCTCTTGGTGCACTTATCTCCTCCCATGGCTTTCAGTACCATCTTTATGCCGACGACTCCCAAATCTACCTTTCTACACCTGATATCTCTCCGGTTATCCAGACCAGGATCTCTGCCTGCCTTTTCGACATTGCTGCCTAGATGTCTAACTGCTGCCTGAAGCTGAATATGGCCAAGACTGAACTCCTTATCTTTCCCCCAAAACCTCCCCTCCTCTTCCTCCTTTTTCAGTCTCTGTGGAAAACTCGGTAATCCTTCCTGTTTCCTCGGCCCGCAATCTGGGGGTTTTCTTTGACTATTCTCTCTCTTTCTCTATACATATCCAGTTCATAGCTAAGACCTGCCCTTTCTTTCTCTATAACTTCGGTAAGATTCACCTCTTCCTTTCTGAGCATATTACTAAAACCCTTATCCACTCCTTAGTCACCTCTCATCTTGACTACTGCAACCTGCTCCTTGCCGGTCTCCCTCTGTGTCATCTCTTTCCCCTTCAATCTATTCAACCTGCTGCTGCGCAACTAATCTTCCATCAGTCTCACTATGCCCACATTACTCCTCTTCTCAAGTCACTTCACTGGCTCCCTATCTGATTTCGCATCCAGTTCAAACGTCTCCTTCTGACCTTTAAGTGCAGTCACTCTGCGGCTCCGCACTATCTTTCATCTCTTATCTCTCCTTACATCCCCTCTCGGGAACTCCACTCTTCTAACAAACTACTTCTGTCTATGCCCTTCACTTCTATTGCTAACTCCAGACTTCGCTCCTTTCACCTTGCTGCACTTTACGCCTGGAACATGCTACCGGTGTCTATACGCTAGGCTCCCTCTCTAGCCCTCTTTAAATCCAGGTTGAAATCTCACCTCTTCTCTGTTGCTTTCAGATTTTGACTTCTGTGTCATGACTAGATTGTGCGTACCTTGTTTTTTGTCTTGTCCTGTTTGTTGCTCTGTGCTGTCTTGATTAGATTGTAAGCTCTTACGAGCAGGGACTGTTTCTTACATGTCTGTACAGCACTGCGTACGACTGGTAGTGCTATATAAAAGCTCAATAGTAGCAGTAGTAGTATGTTATCAATCCTTGATCTGACATTGAGACAGGAGTGTTAAGCAGGAATGCCAATCATCTCCACTTTTGCACAGCGTGCCGATGAGAGTGTATGCATGTGGGTGTGTATGGCTCCCCTTCTCCTGTGGATTTCTGCACTGCACTTTGGCTCACATTGTCTGAGTTTTTCCCAGTCTGTTTGGAAAATGTGAATAAGGCGAGGAAGAGCATTGTGGGTATCACATGAAACAGCGCCGATTGGCCTGGATGGGTGTGCCACATTGATAGGGCCACTGGCTGTGACGCCATTGTGCCCATCTGCCACGTGCTTTGCCTCAGTGGCCACTGTATGTCATTCTGAGATAGCACTCTCACTATGACCAAAAAGTAACCATGCAGTCCTAGATGCACCTGAAAGCATACACCATGCCATAAGCTACATTACAGTGTCTGTGAGGTGTGGACAGAGCTAATATAATGTCTGGCTTCAATGAAGTAGATGCATTCTCTGTCTGGTGATGTAATCACTAAGCAGACAGCTGGGTGCCAGTGCTGAATATCCCAAGGCACAGTGCTCATGGTCACACTACGCACATGCTATGCATGCTGATCAGCAGACCAACCGCAATTGGTTTATGCTTGGCTGACATAGCTCAGTGACGGGCAGCAGGGGCAGTCTTACTGCCCGAACTGTAGTCAACTGTTTGCTTTCAATGGTTGGGGCAGCAGTGGTTCGAGGCCTACTCACTGGGGTCTTGGCAGGACAGTAGCCCCACACCAGCCTATACACGCCCACTGCAGTGGCTGTCCATGGCAGCAGCATATTGACACTGGCCACTAATCTGCACTGTTAGCAGAGGATTAGTGTCCAACATGGGCAGAACACGGGGCCAAACTGTTGCTGTCACTCTCACTGTCACCTTCAGCATGCAAGAAACAAGGAAGGAAAAAAAAAGCATAATACACTACAGACAATATCTGCCATACCCTAGCACTAATGCAAACCTGTAGCACAACTAGAAAAGACCATCTCTAACAGTGCAGGTTCAGTGGACCATTGGTGTGACATCTGAAACTGCTCTGCAGCACGGCTTGCTGTTGTTATGTGCATGTAGCTCATGCAGCCAGTGCATCTTACTAGATGATATGCTGTATCAGTGCATTCTCCATTGGTTCTTCAGTTGCAGAACGTTGTTTTGCAGGTGCAGTGTCTCCTGGGTAGTGGAGGGCCCAACCTATACAGACAGAAAACAGTTTGATCAGAGATCTGCAGGCTTTAGCCATCTATGTAGAGCAATGTGGAGGTGTAGCCTACTGCTTGGTGCAACATTTCCATGGTCAAAGGGCTGGGGTTTGATTCCTACGTGTTCATTTTGTGCCTGGGTGTGTTTGCCCACCTTGCACAGTCCTGGCTCTGCTGTGACCTGCAGACAATCATTCTTCTACATTTCTATGTGTTATGGCCACACGTTGGGTAGCTCAACATGGCATTCCCCATCATGAACATCTATAAGCATGGCTTTAGTGGCTCTGCCGCAGTGCTTTGCAGCGGGTCAGTGATGTATATGCAGCAGATGTCTGGGTGAACTGGTATGGATGTGTTTTATGTTTTCCCATCATTGTGACTTCCCAACTTTATGTAAAAAAGATATATCTTGTACGTTCAGGCACCTAACACTCATTGCATAGCCATACCCTGCACTTTTCTGCCATCATTACTTGCCCCACATGGGACACATGGGTTCAGCTTGTCCCTTTCTATCATGCCACTCTGTTGGGTGTATTGTTTTGCAGTTGCACAGGCTGAGGCACTAGTCCCACCCGCACAAATGGTGTTTCATGTATCCCATGGCACTGCTACTTTTGGTTCACACATACTAAATGCTTTTGGCCTGTATGATCACAAACATCCACCCACCACACTGTTTGAATGATCCATGGCATAGCCCTGCACCCACCACTTGACTGCTCCACATGTGCACTCATGGACAATCCTCTCTTTGTTGCCCACATCAGGCACATGCTGCCTCCACCCAGACACTGTCCTAGCCTATAGCATGCCACACACTGACGGCACATCTGGATGCCTATCCATACCTTACAGACACTGTAATGTAGCTTATGGCACGGTGTATGCTTTCAGGTGCATCTAGGACTGCATGCCTGTCACAGTGCCCCCCGCTGCTGCATCCCCTCTGTGGATTCCACTGCCACCACCACCCACCCATGACACAGCCAACACTCACATTGACCATCATCACTAGGCAGCCGTCTATCTCACCTAGTCAACAGCATAGGCCTGCTGTACGGTCAAACATGCTCATCACACATACTGCCACATTGCCAGGCATCAGGTGAGTCAGCTCCATCAACTACCAATTGTGCTTGCATCCATACCTTCTCCAATGACTTCCCTGCCCCCTTTCAGTGTTTCAGAAGCTTTTCTGCATTCAGGTGCATGCCAGACACCTTCCTGCAGCATGTGCTATTACCACACAGTAAGAGTCTACTACTACCTCTCAATGTCCTATTACCGCCCGCTAAGTGTTCACTACCACCT
The DNA here is from genome assembly GCA_033557465.1 of Ichthyophis bannanicus. Taxonomy (NCBI): domain Eukaryota; kingdom Metazoa; phylum Chordata; class Amphibia; order Gymnophiona; family Ichthyophiidae; genus Ichthyophis; species Ichthyophis bannanicus. The sequence goes on along the minus strand of CM066032.1, from coordinate 1,797,097,615 downwards.
CTTAAAGCAGCATGTGCTTTTACCGCCCACTAAGTGTCCACTAGAACCTCTTAACACCGGAAAGCCTCTAATATGCCCAGAACACTTACCACACGGTAACCCCTTATTGCTGCCATTAACGCACGGAAAAGACTGCTCCTTTACCGCGGTTTAAAAAACATATTCCTAAGTTTTTACCTGAAGCAATGGAGGGTTAAGTGACTTGCCCAAAGCATCAAGAAGTGTCACTGGGATTCAATTTCTATTCTCTTTGGTCACCAGGCCTCTGCTCTAAACACTAGGCTACTCTTCCACTTGTTCATTACTATCTTTCAAAGACTTAAATGCTTCTATCCTCTCCTCTTGAGTAGACATATTTATTGTAGGTTCTTGGGTCTTATAGAGCTTCTGGTGCAAAACCCACATTTTAATAGTCCTCCTCTGGCCCATATACATCCTGTCTATATCCTTCTAGTCTTGCCCCTTTTAGTCTCACCAAAGATCTGTGACAGTAACATAATTACCACCTCATAGTGAAGGAACGTGAGGAGTGAGATGAATGGTGGCGAGGGAGGAAAGATGGGTGGAGGATAGTATAGGAGATGAAACTGAGAAGAGATGAAGAGAGGAAGGGGGTTATGAATCAACAAGGCTTAAGTCTGTAACCATAGCTTTACTGCTCTCGAGTTTCATACATCTTTGCTGTGCCCAATTTCTGCAACCCATTTCTCAGGATAACTATAGTAATTTATGGAGGGATCACCAGAGAGAGTGACAAAGGAGTTAAGTAAAGGATGAAGAAAACTGGGCAAAGTCTGAAGAGCCAAAATTGAGATCGTCAAAGTCGAAGTCTTGTCATTTTTGCTTCTAAAGAAGGTTTAGGTTTGATCCCCTCTAGTACTAACTGATTTGTTCTATGGGCACTCCATGGTAGACAAAGTATTCTTCACGAGCACCAAAATTTGAAGTCATTGATTTTCTTCCTGTATTTTTTCTCAACTGTCCAACTTTCACATCGATATGACATTATTGAAAATACCATGGCTTGGACAAGTCAAGTAATTGTGTGTATATGATCTATATATATATATGCATTTCCTGCAGCAAGACCAGGTCAGCTCCTTGTTTATGACAGTAAGCAAGAATCTTTTTACGTTTGGCAGGAAGATTAATGCCCTTCACATTCAGGGAGAGGACTTTAAAGGAAAGCATAGGGGAAATCATACTGGAGAGCCTGCAAGCCCTGGATCGCTTCATACAGAGAGGCCAATAGCAGCAAAAAGGCTATCAGAGGCCAGTGAGGTGCTATATAAAACATTACCCAACACAGACTATCAACCAGGTGAGCCAACATAGGAGCACAGGTGGCACATCCGGCATCCCTATTCTTAAGGCTATAGATAGAGTGGGAAACAAAACCATCAGAAGGGATAGGTAGAGCAAATAAAATGCACTAGACATCATTATTCTAAACGCTACTATACCATCCCCACAAGCCCGCCAGACAAACCCAAACTAGTCTACCCCCAAACGTACAGGCTATTATATGGGAAACTTGGGGGGGAATGGAGAGACACAGAGAAAATGCCCAAACCCCGACTACAACCCAATAAACCATACAAGAATGACAGATATCTGGCAAGGGACAAATATACCACCTCTCATCATCAGAGAGAAGGAGATTCCATGAACTGCATGGAGAGGAGAAAGGCACCAGGAAACAGAGACTTGACAGAGAATGAGACATAAAAGTCACTGCATTTGCAGGGCTTCTTGCTCTTCAAGGTAGAGGAGAGCTTCTGCCGGGTCATCAAACGATCGGGAGCTGTTATTGAGAGTAACCTTCAGGCGCGCAGGATAAAAAAGTCCGAACCTCGCTTGAAGACGCTGGAGTCGGGGTCTGAGAGCCAGGAACTGCCGACGTTTATCCGCTGTAGCCTTACAGACATCCGGGTAAAAGGAGAGCTTATGTCCTTCAAATTCCCATGCGGCCTGACTTTTGGCCGCGGACAGGATCTGCAAAGCATGTTGATGGTGGAGCAGGCAGAATATAATCGGACGAGGGAATTTACCATTTACAGGCCGTACTGCCGGCACTCTGTGCGCACGCTCTATGTCGAGAAGGCCCGTAAATTTTACCTTGAGCAGAGAGGGAAGCAGCTTAGCCAAGAACGCGAAGATATCCGGGCCTTCAGCGCCCTCAGGCAGGCCCACCAACCGTATGTTATTTCTCCGGTTGCGGTTGCTTAGATCTTCAAGCTGAAATTCAAGTCGTTCCACGCGCTTACAGAACTTAGGTAATGGCGCCAGCGACTCCCCATGCACCTCAATAGACTTCTCGGCCTTCTCAAGACGCTCTGTTAAGATTTGATACTGGGCTTTCATTTCTCCGAGTTCTATCTGCACCCGAACTAACGCATCGCCGTTCGCCAGCACTAAGTCTTTGACCGCCCGAATTTCCGTCAAAAGCTCCCGCATGCTGTCTCCTGCTTCCCGTGGGGTCGCCATCTTTTGCGGGGACAGGGGGTCGGATTTCACCCGTTTCGACCCTGCATTTACCGTCGCAGCAAAGTCCAATTTAGTCGGCTTTCCCCCTGCCATAAAGCCAGAGGTAATAGGCACCAGATCAAGAGATTTGGGTAGCTGGAAGGGCAAAACTAACACTCTAAATACAGGATTCTCCTGAGGGTAGCCGGAGCTCACAAATTAAGCAGCCACCTTGTTTCCCAGCAGGCTCCGCCTCCATATATATATGCATTTGAGAGTTTTGTATAGGTCCTTCACAGCCCTGCTGCCAAGAACAATGTGTCGTCAAATTTCTTGACTGCAGTTTTTTTTTATTGATTATTAATCCAAGCAGGTTAAAATTGTTTTCTATTTCTATTTCTTATCTATCAAGGATGAAATTATTGATTTCCAGTGGTCAGGATTGTTTCTTCTTCATGTTAAGATAGAGCCACATTTTAGGAGTATGTTCCTTGATATTAATAAGCAGATATTTTGGATCATCTTCACCTTCAACCAGTAATGTGGTATCATCAGTATATTGCAGATGAGTCTTCCATCAATCTTCACACCTTGATGTCTTCATACAATACGTTTTCTTTGCTGATTTGTTATGCATATAAATTACACAGGTATGGGGGAAAGTATGCTGTCTTTTTGTACATAAGAACATAAGATATGCCATACTGGGTCAGACCAAGGTCCATCAAGCCCAATATCCTGCTTCCAACAGTGGCCAATCTAGGTCACCAGTACCTAGCAGTTTCCCCAAAAGACACAGGTTCCACAATTCTTGTATTGGGGCAAGCAGAGTATATTCTGGGTCCACTTTAATATTGGTTTATGGACCTTTCCTCCAAGAACTTGTCCAAACCTTTTTAAACCCAGTTACACTAACAGCTTTTACTACTTCCTCTGGTAACAAATTCTAGAGTTTGATTACACGTTGAGTGAAAAAATATGTTCTCTTATTAGTCTTAAATAGGTTACCCTGTAGCTTCATTGCATGTCCCCTAATCTTTCTATATTCTGATGACATAAAAAATTGATCTAAGTTTACCCGTTCCACTCCATTCATTAATTTATAGATCTCTATCTTATCTCCCCTCAGCCATCTCTTTACAAGGTTGAAGAGCCCAAATATTTTTAGCCTCTCTTCATAGGGGTATCCTTCCATTTCCTTTACCATTTTGGAGGCTCTTTGTACCTTTTCTAATAATGCTATATCCTTTTTTAGATTCAGCAACCAGAATTGCACTCAATATTCAATATGGAATGGTACAGAGGCATTATCATATCTTTTAAACCACACATCAAAAACAAGTGGGAAGATGTGGAAAGAACAAAAGCAATGCAAAATACACACAAGTCAGTTAAATCCTGGAAAGCAATGAGCACAAATGCTCGAAGCTTAGTCAACAAATTTCCGGACCTGGAAGCCCTAATGGTGGAAATGGATTTGAACATTGCGGCCATTACAGAAACTTGGCTTAATGAATAGCATGATTGGGATATAGTCATAGCTGGCTATAATCTATTCAGAAGAGACAGAGCAAATGGAAGAGGAGGAGGAGTAGCCGTGTATGTCAACAGCAATATTAAAGCTACTGAAATGCAGGGAACATGGGAAACAGAAGAAGCACTCTGGATTGTGTTGGGAAGAGGAGATGGCACTGTTATCCATACTGCTGTAGTCTACAGACCTCCAACACAAATTGAAGAGATAGATAACAAATTGATTATAGATATTGCCAAGATAGCCACAAAGGGAGACACAATCATATTGGGTGACTTTAATCTACCTGATGTGGATTGGATAACTCCTTCTGCAAATCTGGAAAGGATCAAAAAATTGTGGATGCTCTCCAAGATGCATTACTTAGACAAGTGGTGTGGAACCAACCAGAGAAAGCTCAACACTGGATTTAGTGCTCACCAACGGTGATAGCATGTCGAATGCCTGTGTGAGTGCCCCTGTGAGCAGCAGCGATCATCACACGGTGTGGTTTGAGATAAAAGCCATGGTAAAGGCCAATCATAGCAAGCTCAAAGTCCTATACTTCAAAAACACTGACTTCAATAAAATGGCAGAGTACCTAAGGAGGAGCTGACAGGGTGGAAGGAGATAAGGGAAGTGGAATTGCAATGGGCTAAACTAAAGGTGGCAATAAAAGGGACAACGGATAAATATTGTCACGCACCTACTTACCCCCGTAAGTAGGAGACCTGGGGGTTTCAGTGCGGCCTCTTCTAATAAGCTGGGACAAGTAATGCCCCCTGGGAGTTGGAGTCCCACTAGCTTGAAAAGAAGTGTAGTTTTGGAAGCGAGCAGCTAGGCTTTTTTTTTCAAAGAGGTATTTTATTTCCCGTCCCGGGAACTTTTGCAAAACAGGTATCAAAAGGAAAAACAAACCATACTTTTGGCATAACACAAAAATAGAACTACAAACTAGAAATCATGCTTCTTTTCAGCTCACAAAAACAAACGGGTGAAAAACAATCCTTGTAATTCTCAACAGCTGTGCACTTGAAATCTGTTTTCCCAAACAGATTTCCCTTCTATATACTTTAGCATAGAGATGTCACCATACCTGAGAAAGCAAGCGAACAGTCCATTTGATAATCCCCCACGCTTTCCCCACAATCCTCACAGTCCATCTGTTCAGGGGGTTCTGTATAATTTTCTTCTGGGGAACTGTAATTAGGGTCAGTAGTGAAGAGTCTCTCTTCTTTCTGAACCAGGCTTCTCTCCTCGTCACTATTGAGGTGAAAAGGCAGGCTACCGTGTAGTTTAGACTTCTCCCTTAGAGGGCCATACACTTCAGGATAAGTGTAGGTGAAGTCCTGCTTTTCAACTGCCCTTCTATTAGAGTGAATTGGACTTTCTCCAGCCTGAGCTCTACCAAGACGTGTTAAGCCAGGAAGTTGGAAATAGCTTTTCTCTCTTAAAAGCTTTTCCCTTCCCTTTACAGGACGTCTCTCTCGGGGTTTAGAAAACTCCTTGGGGAAACTACCTTCACCCTCCTGGTACCTGCATTCAGGATAATTCCCTCTCACAGCTTCTCTGCGTCTGTTTGCAGGAATCCTCTCCTGAGCAAACGCCTCTGTGAAACTGCTGGAATCTTTGTCAGAGGTTTCTAGGTAGGTTTCCTGGATATCACTCTCCTGGATATCTCTGTCCCATTTAGCATTCCTCCCTCTGGCTTCCTGCTTGGCTCCCCTCCGACTGAGGTGATCCTGCTTAGCTCTCCCCTCCAACTGAGGTGGTCCTGCTTAGCTTCCTTACTACTCAAGACTGACTCTTTCTTAAATGCGTCATTCTTAGCTTTTCCCCATGGCTCAAGAGTGTGCAGCTGACCCTGCTTAGCTAATGAGGCATGAGGTAATCTTTTGCTGGGGCGTTTCCCTACACCCTGTGCTAATGTTATTGATGGTGGCTCATAGCAACCCTCAGCCATGTGCTTGGAGCTGCGTGTCTTAAAACTGCCCTGCACTTTCTCTTCTGTTTCTATAGGCACAATCTGCCCTGCACCATGACAATACGTAAGAAAAGTAACAAAAACAAGAGAAGAAAAACTATTTGGTTTTCCAAAGAATTGGCTGCTCAAATAAAGGCAAAAAACACAGCTTTCGCAAAATTCAAAAGCTTGCAAACAGAGGAACACAGAAATGAATACAGGATCAAACTCAAAGAGACAAAGAGAGAAATAAGGATAGCAAAATCAAAGGCAGAGGAAAAGATGGCTAAAGATGTGAAGTGTGGCGACGAAACTTTCTTCAGGTATATTGGGGAAAGGAAGAAGATCAGAGTTGGAATTGCAGGACTCAGAAGTGCTGGGAAAGGACTCGTGGAAAGTGACACTGAAAAAGCGGAATTGCTAAACAAATACTTCTGCTCTGTTTTTACTAAAGAAAGTCCTGGAGAAGGACCACCTGTGACTCCCAAATATAAAAATGGGAATGAAGTAGATATCACACCATTCACAGAAGATGAAGTGTTAGAACATCTTGCAAAACTGAAAGTGGACAAGGCTATGGGACCGGATGAGATACATCCCAGGATACTGAAGGAGCTCAGAGAGGTTCTTGCAGGGCCGTTAAAGGATGTTTTCAACAGATCCTTCGAAACAGGAGAGATTCCTCAGGACTGGAGAATGGCTGATGTCATACCTCTACACAAAAGTGGTGACAGGGAAGAAGTGTCAAACTACAGGTTTCTGAGCCTTACCTCAGTGGCGGGAAAAGTAATGGAGGTGCTTCTGAAAGAGCGAATAGTGAACTTTCTCAAAGCCAACAGGTTGAAAGATCTGAGGCAATGTAGTTTCACCAAAGGATGATCTTGCCAAAGAAATCTGATTGAGTTCTTTGACTGGGTGACCAGGGAACTAGATCAGGGGCATGCGATGGATGTCATCTACCTGGATTTCAGCAAAGCCTTTGATACTGTTCCTCATAGGAGGCTTATGAATAAACTCAGTAGCTTGGGGATAGATCCCAATATGGTAAATTGGATCAGAAATTGGTTGACTGACAGACGACAGAAGGTGATGGTACATGGAGAACACTCGGATGAAAGGAAGGTCATTAGCAGGGTGCCCCAGGGGTCAGTCCTGGGCCCGACACTGTTCAATGTATTTGTGAGTGCTATTGCTGAAGGACTGCATGGAAAAGTCTGACTTTTTGCAGATGATATGAAAATTTGCAACAGAGTAGACTCCCCCGAGAGAGTGGTTAACATGAGGAATGATCTACAAAAGCTGGAAAAATGGTCTGATGCTTGGCAGTTAAGATTTAATGTGAAGAAGTGCAGAGTCATGCACTTGGGTAGCAGAAATCCAAGGGAAAAGTAAGCGATAGGGGGGCGAGAGATTGGTGTGCACGGACCAGGAGAAAGACCTTGGAGCAGGGGCGGCCCAAGGGGGGTGCGGGGCCATGTGCGGAGACTCGGTGCGGGGCCTCATTTGCATAAGAGGCCTCATTTGCATAAATATTTGCATAATGTTACCATATACTAACTTTTAGTAAACATGCCTCTTAATGAGTGTATGGATAAAGAAAGACTAAAAGATTTCTACATTACTATAATCCAGTGCCAACCGCCAGACACATTAGGAACTACTACAAACACTGCCCATTTAGAACCCATAGCAAACCCGCCGTATCCTATCAGCACTACCAGGACTCACAAAGCACCATACTCTACCTATCAAAAGGAAACACTGCAAATATTAAACCAAAACATTTCAGAGAATAACAATACATGACCTACTGGGGAAAGAGAACAAGTGGCAATGTCAAATAGGAATTACATAAACAGAATACCTCAGCTCAATTACACATGCAGAACATAGACCATCACCAAACAAGGAATCACAATTTAGAAATAGGAAGACAATAATTAAACTGGGAACCCCAAAAGCCAAACTTGGAATGTACAACAACACTGTAGAAATAAAACTATAAATTAATTTCCTCTTGTACTAAACAAAACACAGACGTTAATGATGCACATTTCCCAGAGCTGACATATTCCAATTAATAAATTCAAAATAAAGAGATATTTTTCTACCTTTTGTGCATTTTTTTTCAGCTGCAATTGCTCCAGCCACTTTCTTCTGGTTTCTTCGTGTCTTCTGCTAACTGTCCATCATCTGCTGTCCATTTGTCCTTTCTTCTCTCCTAGTTTTTTTTCATTCTCTCTCTACATCTGCTTTAACATACTAATCTTTCTCCTTTTGCTCTTTCCTCATTCCTATTTCATCCACTCAAATTTTACCCCGCCATCCTCAATCCCCACTTACTCTCCCAATACCCGGCCAATTGTAGATTTTTCATCCCTCCCACACAAAATATTTTCCCCCTCTCCATTTTACTCTCCCAGCCCCATCCCATTCTAATCTTCCCCCAACATCAGCTCCCTTCTAGTTCCAGCCTCACCCAGCATCCATTCCTTTCTAGTCCCTGCATCAGCCCATTTCCAGTCCTAGCCCCCCATCAGCCCATTTCCAGTCCTAGCAACCCCCCAACCCAATACCAGTCCTAGCCCCCCCATCAACCCACTTCCAGTCCTAACCCCCCATCACCCCATTTTCAGTTTAAGCCACCCCTATAACCCATTACCAGGCCTAACCCCCCATCAGCCTACTTCCAGTCCTAACCCCATCTGCCCATTTCCAGTCAGCCCCCATAGCCCATTGCAAGTCCTAACCCCCCCCCCCATCAGCCCACAGCCCATTACCAGTCCTAACCCCATCAACCCACCTCAAGTCCTAACCCCTCCCCATCAGCCCATTTCCTGTGCTAGACCCCCCATATCACATTTTCTTTCCTTACCACCCATAGCCCATTACCTGACAGCCCCCATCATCCCAAAGTCCATTACCAGTCTTAACCCCCCCATTGCCCATTACCTGTTCTATCCCCCCATCAGCCCACAGCCCATTACCAGTCCTAACCCCATCAGCCCATTTCCTGTCCTAGACCCCCCCCCATAGCCCATTATCAGTCCTAACCCCCTCCCCACAGCCCATTACCAGTCCAAACCCCCTCAGCCCACCTCAAGACCTTAGCCTTCCTCATAAGCACATTTCCTGTCCTATCCCCCCAATGGCCCTTTAACTGACCTAACCCCCCCATAGACCATTACCTGTCCTAACCCCCCATCAGCCCACAGCCCATTACCAGTCCTAACCCCATCAGCCCACCTCCAGTGTTAACCCCCCCATCAGCCCATTTCCAGTCCTAGCCCCCCAAAGCCCATTACCAGTCCTAACCCCCCCAACAGCCCACAGCCCATTACTAGTCCTAACCCCATCAGCCCACCTCCAGTCTTAACCCCCCCATCAGCCCATTTCCAGTCCTAGCCCCCGATAGCCCATTACCAGTCCTAACCCCCCAACAGCCCACAGCCCATTACCAGTCCTAACCCCGTCAGCCCACCTCCAGTCTTAACCCCCCATCAGCCCATTTCCAGTCCTAGCCCCCCATAGCCCCTTACCAGTCCTAACCCCCCAACAGCCCACCTCAAGTCCTAAACCCTCCCCATCAGCCCATTTCCTGTCCTAGCCCCCCATAGCCCATTACCAGTCCCAACCCCCCAACAGCCCACAGCCCATTACCAGTCCTAACCCCATCAGCCTACCTCGTCTTAACCCCCAAGCCCATTTCCAGTCCTAGCCCCCCCCATAGCCCATTACCAGTCCTAACACCCCCCATCAACCCACAGCCCCCCTCAAGTCAAGTCCTAACCCCCTCCATAGCCCATTGCCAGTCCTAACCCCCCACCCCCCATCGGCTCAAGGAATATATATATATTTTTTAAAAGCTGGCTGCTACCACTACCGCTGCCGCCGCGGCAGCAGCAGAATGGAGTGTCCCGCGGGGCCCCCTCTGCCCGGCTGAGTCCCTCCCTCTGCGATGGCTGAGCCCCTCTGTGCCGGCTTTCAGATTCGTGAAGGGAGAGTGTCTCCCTCGCGTCTCTGTTAAGCCCATAGGGGCTGATGGGAAATTTCCCATCTGCCCCTGCAGGCTTAACAGAGACGCGAGGGAGACACTCTCCCTTCGCGAATCTGAAAGCCGGCACAGAGGGGCTCAGCCGTCGCAGAGGGAAGGAGGGAGGGAGGGACTCAGCCGGGCAGAGGGGGCCCCGCGGGACACTCCATTCTGCCGCTGCCGCGGCGGCAGCAGCAGTGATAGCAGCCAGCTTTTTTTTTTTTAAATTTAATTTTGATAAAAAGCAGAATGTTCTTTGCACGGGGCCCCCTGAAACGCTGGGCCCTGTGCAAAAAACATTCTTGCTCAATGGACGGGCCGGCCCTGCCTTGGAGTGATTATTTCTGAAGATCTCAAGGTGGCAAAACAGTGTGACAAGGCGGTGGCAAAAGCCAGGAGGATGTTGGGCTGCATACGAAGAGGAATTACTAGCAGAAAAGAAGGGGTACTTATGCCACTGTACAAGTCACTGCTGAGGCCTCACTTGGAATACTGTGTTCAATTTTAGAGACCATATCTTGAAAGGGATGTAAAAAGACTGGCAACTGTCCAGAGGAATGCGACCAAAATGATTTGGAGCCTGCGTCAGAAGCCTTATGAGAAGAGACTTGAAGACCTAAACATGTGCACTTTGGAGGAGAGGAAGGGCAGGGGAGATATGTTACAGATCTTTAAATACTTAAAGGAAAATAATGAACAAACAAACCTCTTCCAAAGATGGAGAAGCTGCAAAACTAGAGGGCATAACATGAAGCTGCAAGGGGGTAAATTGAAAGGCAATGTCAGGAAATACTTTTTCATTGAAAGAGTGGTGGATGCTTGGAATGCCCTCCCGATGGAAGTGGTGGGGGCAAACACAGTGATGGAGTTCAAAAGGGCATGGGTCAGACACAGTGGACCCCGTCACAGCAACAAGAAAATATAAAAATAAACTGAACCATCAAATTTCTCAACAAACAGGGGTGTCCTACATGGACTGGCGGGTTCACCCCTGGTCAAAGACATGGGGAGGAGTGGCCTGCACGGAGCGGCAGGTGTACTTACTCTTGACATTGTGCTGGGCAGACTAGATGGACCATACTGGTCTTTATCTGCCGTCATTTACTATGTTACTCTGTTTTATTTTCCATTCCTTTCCTTATGAATCCTAGCATTCTATTTGCTCTCTTGGCCACTGCTGCACACTGGGCGGAGGGTTTTAACATGTTATCCACGATGATGCCTACATCTTTTTCCTGTTTGGTAGTTCCTAATCTGGAACCTTGCATCGTGTAACCATAGTTTGGGTTGCTCTTTCCTAGGTGCATAACTTTTCATTGGCCACATTATATTTCATCTGCCATTTGGATGCCTAGTCTTCCAATTTATCAAGATCCTCTTGCAATTTTCTACAATCCTCATCGGTTTTAACAACTTTAAATAGTTTTGTGTCATCTGAAAATTTGATAACGTCACTCATTATTCCCATTTCCAGGTCATTTTTGAATATGATAAAAAGCAGCGGACCCAGCACAGAACCTGGGGTACTCCACTATTCACCTTTCTCCATTGGGAAAATTGGCCATTTAGCCCTACCCTCTGCTTTCTATCTTTTAACCTCTTCCTGATCCATGATAGTACACTGTCTCCTATCCCAGACTTTTACATTTGGCCAAAAGTCTCTGATCAGGGATCTTGTCAAAGGCTTTCTGAAAGTCCAGAAATACTATATTAACCGACTCACCTTTGTCAACCTGTTTATTCAAACCTTAAAAAGAAAAAAACATTAACAAGGCAAGATCTTCCTTGTCTAAAGCCATATTCGCTGTCTCCCATTAAGCCATGACTATCTACATGTTCAGTAATTTTGTTCTTTATAATGGTTTCTACCATTTTTCCTGGTACTGACGCCAGGATCACCAGTCTGTAGTTTCCGGGATCACTGCTGGAACCCTTTTCAAAAATTGGTGTTACATTGGCCATCCTCCAATCTTCAGGTGTTACATATGATTTTAATGATAGTTCACAGATTACTAATAACAGGTCTGCAATCTCATATTTCAGTTCTTTTAACACCCTTGGATGTATATCATCCAGTCCAGGTGATTTTCTACTCTTCAGTTTATCAAATAGTTGTAATACATCTTCCCGGTGTATCAAAATTTCTTTCAATTCTTCCGCAGTATCATCATTAAATACCACTTCAGTCTTGGGTAACATTCCTACATCTTCCAAACAAAGAATTAATTCAGTCTCTCCACTATGGTCTTGTCCCCTCTAAGTGCCCCTTTTACCCCTCTGTCATCAAATGGTCCAACTGACTCTCTCACAGGTTTTTTGCTACGAATATACTTGAAAAAGTCTTTATTAGGTGTTTTTGCTTCCACAGCAAGTTTCTTCTCAAATTCTCTCTTTGCCTGTCTTATCAATTCCTTGCATCTAACTTGCCAGTGCTTGTGCTGTTTCCATTTTTCATCATTTGGCTCTTTTTACCATTTCCTGAAAGTTGATTTTTTGACAACAGCCTCTCTGACCTCACCTTTAAACCATGCTGGCAGTTTTTTGGACTCCCACTTTTCTTAAAGTGTGGAATACAGTTGGTTTGGGCTTCCAAGATAGTATTTTTAAACAACACCCAGGCTTGATGTATGTCTTTAACATTTTCAACTGCTACTTTTAGTTTTTTCTTTACTATTTTCCTCATTTTATCATAGTCTCCCTTTCAAAAGTTATAAGGTAGTACTGTGGATTTCCCTACCATCCCTCCTGCATTAATTAAATCAAACACGATCATGCTGTGATCACTATTGCCAAGTGGCCCCAACACCCTTATCTCTTGCAACAGATCTGGTGTTCCACAAAAGACTAGTTCCAAAATGACTTCCCTCTGGTCGGTTCATGAACCAGCTGCTCTAAGAAGCAGTCATTTATTTCATCTAGAAACTTTATCTCCCTAACATGTCCTGTCGTGACACTGACCCAATCAATACCAGGGTAATTGAAATCACCCATTATTATTACTGTGCTGTAACTTTTGTTAGCTTCCCTGATTTTTTTGAGCATTTCATCATCCATTTGTTAATTCTGGCCAGGCGGTCAATAATACACCCCCACTGCCAATGCCTTCCCCTTTTTACATGGAATTTCAATCCATAAAGATTCTACACCAAATTTTGCTTTCTGCAAAACTTTAATCCTTTGTGATTCAATGCCCTCTTTAACATTAAGAGCAACCACTCCACCAATTTGATCACCTCTATCATTACAATATAGTTTGTACCCAGATATCATAGTGTCCCACTGGTTGTCCTCCTTCCACCATGCCTCTAAGATACCAATCATATTTAATCTCTCATTTAGTGCTATATATTCTAACTTGCCCATCTTATTTTTTAGACTTTTTGCATTTGCATACAAGCATTTTAGAAAATGTATTTTATTCATATTCATCTGGCTATCAGTAGGCAGGGGTAATTTTGAATCTTTAAGCTCTGTCTGCTCTGTACTCAAGGGTATTTGGGCTACTTTTGTCTTTATTGGAACCTCTCTTCTATTATACCCTAACTTCATTCTTTTGGTAGTATCCTTCAAGGATACATTGTTCTGAACCATGCACTCTTGGGTGACTATCGACTCTACCCCATTATCTAGCTTAAAAGCTGCTCTATCTCCTTTTTAAAGGTTAATGCCAGCAGCCTGTTTCAATCCCTGTTAAGGTGAAGTCCATCCCTTCGGAGGAGCCCCTCCTTTCCTCAGAATGTTTCCCCGTTCTTAACAAATCCAAAGCCCTCATCCTTGCACCATCATCTCATCCACTCAATGAGACTCCGGAGCTCTGCCTGCCTTTTGGGTCCTGCGCATGGAATGGGAAGGATTTCAGAGAATGCTACCCTGGAAGTTCTGGATTTCAGCTTCCTACCTAAAAGCCTAAATTTAGCTTCCAGAACCTCCCTACCACATCTTTCTATGTCATTGGTACCGACATGTACCAAGACAGCAGACTCCTCCCCAGCACTATCTAAGACCCTGTCTAGGTCATGCGTGAGGTCCACTACCTTCGCACCAGGCAGGCATGCTACCAGGCGATCGTCATGTCCACCAGGCACCCAGCTATCTACATGCAAATGATTGAATCGCCAACTGTAACGGCTGTCCTAACCCTTCCCTCATGGGCACATGACCCTGGATAAACTTCCTTGCTGTAAGAGGGTTTTCCTTCACCTGGAGGACAGGTACTAGCTACAGGATTACTTCCTTCCACACCAGGTGATAATATCCTGTCACGTGACCTCTCTCCTCCAATGCAACAGGGATGCTGCCAGACTGGCGGTGGGACTTCATTAGTATATACCTGTAGCTCTCGTCTATGTACCTCTCTGTCTTCCTTAAGTCCTCCAAGTCTGTTACTCTAGCCTCCAGAGATCAGACTCGTTCCCTGAGAGCAAAGAGCTCCTTGCACCTAGTGCACATGTAAGACCTCTCATGAACTGGGAGAAAATGATACATGTGACACTCAATGCAAAAGACTGGAAAACCCCCATCTTGCTGCTGGACTGATGTCTGCATCTTAGTTTTAAGATTGTGTTTAGGTATTTAAGTTCTTTACCTACTAAGAGTTGGTAGGGATACGTATACCAATAAAACTACACCTAATACTTTTAATGTACTTTGTTCACCCAAAACTTAATTAATCTCAGGTTCTTAATGTATGTCTGATGAGGACAAACAGCTGCACCTGAGAGTGAATATGGCACCTCCTTTCCTTTGAGAGGTTTATGCACTGTCACCAGCAGTGGCTAAAGAAGTGTTGGTTAGCTAGATACACTACTGGCCCTGACCTTTCTATGAAAGAAAGTGTAGTTGCGACTGAATGGTCAGGTTTAAACAAGGATTTATTCCCCTCCCGGGGTTTTGCTGGATTTCCAAAAATGATACAACTTCCAAACTCAAAAGGTAGCCATGCTTCTGGCATAAACAAATGGTGAAAGAAAAGTACAGCTTCTTGCTTAACAAAATCAAATAACAAAGCAAAACAAGTAATCAGATAAACAGCTGGGCAGTTTCCTCTGTGCACGCTTATTCTCTATAGGCAGGCTTCTCTGCTTTTAACGTAGAGAGGTCTCCTCAGTAGTTAATAGAGAGCAGTCCATCTTTTCATCATAAGACAAACATTCACCTTGATCAATGCACATAGGCTCCTCAACTGTCTCGTCTTCTCTATGGCAAAGAGTTTGTAACTTCCTCCAGCCAGTGACTGGCTTCTCTTCAATACTCTCACCACGGTAAGGTAGATAATTATCTGGCACTTGGTAAAACTGCTTTGTAATCTTTCTACTGGGTTTTCCTCTTGGCAGTTTTCTGCCAGGCTTTAAATATAAACACTCAGATTCCTCATTCATGCATATATCTTCAAGCACTTCACTATCTCTTTCACAAGGATGTGAATATCTTAAAACATTCTGGCTTTCATTAGCAAAGAGTTTCTTACCAGCTGCTCTATGCTCTCCCCACTGACTGCTGTCTCTGGGAGATCCCTCCTGCGTCACTGCAGAGAGCTTTCTGTAGTTAAGCTCTCGGCTGGAAAATGGTTTTCTGCTTTGCTTCCAAGCCCTGCTTGGCTTCCTATTCCAGGCCTCACAGGAAACAGGGTTAGGCTGAAAGTGTTCTGACCTTTTGTTGAAGAGTTTCAGGTTTTCTCTAACCTGCCAAGTTTCACAAGCACTCTCTGCTTCTGAGTCTCCAAAACCTCCGTCAGCATTCATACAGGAGTCAAACTCAGCCTCTCTTCCAGGATTCTCTCTCTCCTGAACACGACCATAATCCTGCTCTCTTGCCTGAACTCTGGCTTGCTCTCCAGTCTGTTCTCCGGCCTGATCTAACTCTGCTTGCCTGCCATGCTTCTTATACAGAGTTAGGGGCGTTTTTCTGCACATGTGCAAAGTGTTTCCTTCAGTGTTTGGGGAGTGTCTGTTGGCTGGGCGTGCCTTCAGGCCTCGTGGCTCAGCCTGCTCTGGTTGCCTATAGCAACTATGAAGCTTTCTCTCTCCCTTCCTGTCAGAGTCTGTGCTGAACTCTTCAGCTTTTTGTGTCTTAAAGCTATAGGGCAGATTTTCGGTGTTACACATCCCCCTTCTTAAGACATTACGAGCTGCTGACGTCCCCGTCGGACAGCGCGTAATTCTATCCGAGCGGAACCTTTCGCTCACTACCTGCACTAGTCTTACTTCTGCTGATCTTTCTCTCCAAGGCTTCAGCAGGTTTAAGTGGTATGTCTGGTGGCGCCCATTTTCATGTTCCACCCTGTAGGACACAGGACATACCTGATCAATTATTGTGGCCGGGCCTTTCCATCTGGCCTCGAACTTTGGACCAGCGTTCGCTACCTGGATTACCACTCTATCCCCTATGGATAACTTCCTGGTTCTAGTTCCCCGGTCATAGTATTTCTTCTGCCGGCGTTGGCTGGCCTGCAGATTGTCCATAGACACTCTAGAAGTCCGTTCTAAACGGTTCCTGAGGTCTTTCAAGAATTGGGGTACTCCTATTTCCGTCTCCTCCGGTGCAACCCACTGCTCCCGAAGGATATCTAAAATCCCTCTCGGGGTCCTACCAAATAGGAGTTCGTAGGGTGATGCCCCCAACGATGTCTGCACGCGTTCCCTACAGGCGTACAGGACGAATGGGAGGACATTGTCCCATTCTACCATATTACCTCCTAAGCTCCGCCTTAACATTTGCTTTAGGGACTGGTTCATGCGTTCCACCAACCCGTTGGACTGGGGGTGGTACGCCGAAGTGCGGACATGTTTTATCCCGAAGGCATCCCAAAGCATGGCCAGATGTCTCGAGGTAAAATTGGTTCCTTGATCCGTTAGGATCTCCTGAGGAAAGCCAATTTCACAGAATAGCTTTATGAGCTCTATCGAGATTGTCCGTGCTGAAATATTGCGCAGGGGTATTGCCCACGGAAACCTGGTCGCGTGATCCATGATCACCAGGATATATTGGAAGCCCCTTGGGGTTCGTATCAATGGGCCTACAATATCCATGGCTAACTTCCTCACTGGGGTTGCGATGGTGGATGGCGTAACCATTGGTACTGGCTTTGGCCTGGCAGCTGCAACTCGTTGGCATGCTGGACAGGACTCACAATACCGGGTTGTTTCCTTAAACACCCCCGGCCAGTAAAAGCGAGCCAGCACCTGGTCCAATGTCCCTTGGACACCTTTATGGCTGCCAACAGGGTGGTCGTGCGCCAATCTTAACACTACTGATTTAAAAGTAGTTGGTACCACCAATTGCTTGCGCACCGTCCCTGTTCTGGGATCCGCGCTCTCCCTGTATAGTAGTTCGCTTTCTAAAAAGAACCTGGGCAAAATTGTCATGGCCTCCCGAGCATATTCGAATGCCCTTTTTAACGCGGGATCCCCCTGCTGTTCTTTGGGGAAGGAAGGGAATTTCCTTACCAGCTCTGCTGGCACCCAAGGTAAACCCTCCCCGGCCTCCAGGTCTGTTCTTCCCTGCGACCTTTGTCTTCTCTCCTGCCGTCGTCTTGTCCTATCCTTCCTAACCTTTTTGGGAAGGTCAATTAACTCTTCATTAGAGGGGAGTATATTCTGGGGTTCCTCATCTTGGTCGGGCTCTGGCTCTGGGTTTTCATCCTTATCTTGGGGCTCTTCCTCTGGCTCCGATATGGGACCTGTCCCTGCCTCTGAGACCTTACTTTGGGACCTAGTAGAAACTAGACCTACCCTTTCATCTAACTTTTCCTTAAGAGCTTTTTGAAAGGAGGGCCAATCCCTGCCTAACACCACTTCCCTGGGAAGGTTCGGGATCACCACTACAGGTATCTTTTCTTTTCTACCTAGTCCTTCTACCATCACATCATACAAGGAATAATAAGAGGGGATTCCATCCATACCTTTCATACGCACAGAAGGGGGTATTTGGCATAGAGCTGCAGAGAGAGCCAGCAAGCCAGCCTGCTCAGCGACTCCAGCCCTATCGGGGCTGTGGGAGGAGGAGCAGCAACTTTAAAAAGAAAGCGCCGCCGGCGGGAAATCCTCTCTTCAGCTGCCGCCATCTACAAGCTCCCCCGATCGGGGTAGAGCTGCAGAGAGAGCCAGCAAGCCAGCCTGCTCAGCGACTCCAGTCCTATCGGGGCTGTGGGAGGAGGAGCAGCAACTTTAAAAAGAAAGCGCCGCCAGGCGGCCCGCGCCTGACGGGCCCGCGCCTGAGGGCCTCGCCAGAGGGCCTTTGGCGTGGCCCTTAGGCAGTGGCCCCCTTGATTCCCCCACCGCACTGTTCCAGCGAACCAGCTCTCCTCTCCAACACATTCTTCCAGTGTAATCGTCCACCGACTCTCTGTGCACCTCACCGTGTAAAGAAGGACACCACCAGTCAATGAGGTAAATTCCTCATTCCATAGCTGACACCTACAGGGACTGTAAAAAGCCGAACATTTTACCATTTATCTTATCCCTTTCCAATGCTAAACTGCCTTACTTGATACTGCAGATGTATTCTTTAGATAACTTGTTGTGATTAGCCCTCGCTCTTATACCTGTACCTCTTAACCTATTATAATCGTGCCACAGTACTGACACAGTGGATACATTACTGTCTCATTGTTACTTTCCAACTGCTACTACCACCCCAACTTGTAACTAACCTAGTTTACCACAGCACTGACACGGTTCTGTTACATGTACTGTTACTTTGTTACACTTTGTTATATTCTAGCTGCTACTGCCTTAAATTGTACCTACTATCAAGCTCCAATCCTACACCTAAAGTAGCTGCCCCACTTTGAACATCCAAAATGCCCTCTTCCTTATCCTTATTCCTCTTCCTCCTCACCGCTTGGGCCCCCAACCTGTTACTGGCCCTCAATCCTGATATCAAGCATATCCCAATCCTCTTTAACTATAGCAGAAGATGGTCTGAGAATCCTCGTCAACATTCAACAAAAGCCAGTGCCCTTCATCCCCACCTTCTACACATCCCCTTACAAGATTTTAAAAGGATCCAAACTGAGAAATGTAATTACCAACAGCTACTAAAATGTGCACTTATCAATTCCAGATCAACACGCTCAAAATGGCCAGCTGTCAACGACCTTATAACTCTACATGATCTCGATATTCTAATGATAACAGAATCTTGGTTATCCGATCATGATAATGCTCTAATCAACCTGATGTTACCACCTGGTTATTCAACCTTTGCCTGCCATAGGTCCCACCAGAGAGGAGGTGGAACACTCATTTTTGCCAAATCCGACCTTCAATTTACTATAAAGAATTCTATCAGCTCAACCTACCTGGATATAATATCCATATCAAATGAACACTGTTCAATAAATCTCTTATACCGAGCACCAACTGCATCACCAGATGACCTCCCGTCAATAATCGACTTAGCTTGCAACTCCGCTAACCCACGCACCCTAAATGTCCTGATGGGAGATTTCAACCTGCCATCCCTACATGATACACATTCGACAGCATTCCTCGACGCAATGAATGAACTGGGCTACACCCAACTTATCAACTCCCCTACTCATAACAAAGGTGGCATACTTGACTTGATCTTCATACCACAGACCGCTATCAACACCTCCCAGAGTTTGTTACTCTCCATAACTCCGGTACCCTGGTCCGACCATCATTTACTCCTATTTCACATACCCACCAACAATCTTGGCATTTCCAGCACCAAAACACACGCTCCCACTAGAACCGTGACAACACGCTTTCGACCACTTGTTAAGGATACAGCTCTCGAGAAGATCCTACCTCTACTCACCAACAATTCTCTTGATCCAGATGAATTGGTTTCCAATTGGGACGACACCCTCAGAGCTGCCTCCTGCCTATCATCCGTCAACAAAAACCAAGCGAAACGCGATCACGCACCATGGTACTCTCTGGATCTACGAACATCGCTCATCCAGCTACGTAAACTAGAAAGACAGTGGCGCCACAATCGGACTCCTGAGGCACTTGGTGCATACTCCACACACCTGCAAGACCACCGAAGAAAAACCATGGAAAAAAGAAAGTTGTATTACTCAGAACTACTAAAGCGATCACTTAACAACCTCATGACCTATTTAACATAGTGAAGTCACTAACTGGCGATCCAGCACTAGCCCAAACAACCTTGCCCCAGCCGCAAGACTATTCTACCTACCTTCAATCTAAGATGATACAAACCAAGGACAACACGAAGACATCCATATTTCATACCTCCCACGGACTTCCACAACCAACCCCATTACTATCATTCTCCAAGGTATCCAACAAAGAAATTGCAGATATCATCACATCTATCAACCTCACCACTGCCCCCAATGATCCCTGTCCTGCTAGTTGGATTAAAGAATTGCGCCATGACCTCAGTCCATTTATATGCAGAATTTTGAATCAATCATTCATAACAGGATCCTTCCCTCAAAGCTTAAAAAACACTTCAATCCGCCCTCTGCTAAAGAATAGTAAACTTGATCCATCTAAAGTTGAGTCATTCCGGCCAATCTCGAGCATCCCACTGCTTGCCAAAATCATGGAGAAGGTAGTCCAACGGCAAATCCAACACCATGTTGATACAGTCGCACCACTGGACCCATCCCAACACGGCTTCAGGGAAGCTCACGGAGTGGACACCATCCTCACAACCCTCTTCAACAACCTAATCACAGGAACTGACAATACCAACCATGGATTCGTCCTCATTTTTTTAGACATAGCAGCTGCATTTGATTCAGTGAACCATGAAACACTTCTAGATCGCCTCAAAGATAAAGGTCTGCAAGGCTCAGCGCTAGCATGGTGCGAATCCTATTTATGTAACAGATCACAACAAGTCAGAGCAGGTTCCAAAACCTCCGAACCATTCTCACTAAAGCAAGGTGTACCCCAGGGTTCCTCCCTCTCGGCATTAATGTTTAATATATACATGCAGCCCATTTGCGCCTTAATCCGCTCCTTCAATGTCCAATGCCTTGCATATGCAGACGACATCTTAATGTACCTTCAATTTAAAATCGATCAACCAGATTTCAATCCAATTATAAGATGTTTTGAAGCTGTAGCAGATTGGCTCCTCTCTCAAAATCTCCGCATTAACCATAGCAAAACAGATGTACTATTCATCTCACGGAACCTGAAGTTCACGCCACCTCCCTCTCTTCTAGTCAATAACATTGAACTAAAGTCCAAAGCTACAATTCGCTACCTGGGCATCACCCTCGACCAGCGACTTGACATGTCAGCACATGTTACAAACACAGCTAAAGCAATCTATCACAAGATCCGATCACTACGCCATCTCCGCCCACTGCTTGACTTCCCTGACTACCGCTCAATTTTCCAAGCCTTAGTCATCCCACACCTTGACTTCGCCAACATTATCCTACTGGGACTCCCACAATCGACTCTTAACCCGTTACGCCTTGCCATGAACTCAGCTGCAAGGGCACTGTCCGGGCTTTCAAGGTCTGACCACATAACGCCAGTTCTAAAGAACCTACACTGGCTCCCGCTACGGGCCAGAGTCCAATTCAAGGTTCTTGTCATGACGTTCAAGTCATGTAAGAATCTTACTCATACACCCATCAGCGATCTCCTCAACAGCACACCAGATAATAGAACTAGGAGATCTACTTCGTTGAATAAACTTGAAGTCCCAAAAGTGTTGGTAAAATGTAAGAAATCAACAGCAAGTAGAGCCTTCTCCATTGCTGCACCTATGGCATGGAACGCCCTCCCAGCAGAAATCTGGGCCATCCCAAATTTGGCACTATTCCGTAAAGCCCTCAAACATCACCTGTTCCTACAATATTACCCTGACAGCATTCCCGACATTTACAATGCCCCCACCTCACCTCTCTGCCTAACCCGTCCCTCAGATCATCTTCCTGTAGATAATGGTTAACCACTATCTCTCCCACTGACCTCCTCGACCATCTAGCCAACCCTCTAGACAAAGGTCATATTTTTACTTACCGTAAGAGCATTATATTTGTTTACAATATGTACATAGTTCCTCCCTCGTTTTTTACTCCATGTTTTACATTCCCTGTTCAATGTAAAAAACTTGATGTAACTTGCTTACATTCTTGTATGTTCTGTTTCAAATGTAAACCGCACTGATTATAATAGCGCGGTATATAAGAAATATAAATAAATAAATAAATAGAACCAAAGGATTATTAGTCAACATGGCCTGCCACATCTTGGAGGAGACCATACTTTGGTCGGCTCCTGTATCAAGGAGTGCAACTGCCTTTACACCCTCTACTCGGACGTCTATAAGAAATCCTCCCCCAGGGTCCTTCTCTCCCCCTGCGATTAGGGCAACACGTTCTTTACAGTCCCTACGTACATGACCGCTTTTTCCACAGTGAAAACATTTGATCACATTATTATAACTTTTTACAATTTCTCTTGGAACCTTAGAAGCACAAGCTTTCCTTATACCAGGCATCTTTTCCATGCCGGTTACTCTCATCGTATTATCTCTAGAAGCTCCGGCCAATGCAGCTTCAAAATAGCATTCGGTCATTTCCGCTGCTTCTCTAGTGGACTTACATTTTTGTAACAGTAGGAAAGCTTTTACTTCGGCGGGTACGGCTTCAAAGTACTGCTCCATAAGCACCGCATCCATTAAGGTTTCTACAGTGGCCCTTTCTGGAGCCAACCACTTTGCTGCTAAACCTTTCGATCTTTGCATTAAGGCTTTTGGTGTCTCCTGGGGCAAGAGGCTTGCCTCCCTAAAAAGTCGGCGATAATGTGTAGGTGTTAACCCTAACCTATCTTGAACTGCCAATTTTACATCCGGGTAACTGGACGCTAGGCCAGCGGGCATCGCCTTGTAGGCCGCTAATGCCTCTCCAGTTAACGACATGGCGAATCTGACTGCCCATTGGTCTAGAGGCCATTTAGCCGCCTCAGCGATTCGCTCAAATGCGTCAGAGTAATCATCAAAGTGATCATTGTTTTGTAAAGGTCCTAGTGCCAATGCACCATAGCGTTGTACTCCTACCGCCGCTGGTACCGGTACACTTTCCTCCTCAGCAGTAGCAGATGTCCGCTGCAGTAGCGTGGTCACCAAGTCCAAGAGGGGCTTTTGTTGTGCAGCCAGTGCTGCCTTAGTCCTGTCCTGGGCCTGTCGTGCCAGCTCACTTTGAGCCTTCCACTGCTCTTCCATCCATCGCATCATTTCCTGTGGCTCCATCTTGGCACTTGCAGTAGACCTGTATAGGTGAGAAAAAAACAGAGGGCCCACCAAGTGAGGCACACAATATAATTCTTCCTCCCTATCTGCCTTTATCCAGGTATCTCTCTGTCCCCCTTTCTCCACAATCCTTACCACCCGTGCCCAGCCACTTGTACCTTAGCACGGTGTAGGATCTTATTTTGAGAAAGGTTCTCTGCGCCTCCGTCCGGTCAGCTTGTGGATGTCCACACAGTATCAGGATTTTCTTCCTCTCAGGATTTCCTTTGCTGCTGTGTTTTTTTTTTTTTCTTCTTCTTCAGCCAATCTGTATCTCTTTTGCAAACTTTGGGTAGTAGTATTCTTTTTTTTTTTTTTTTCAAAAATCCAACGTGCTACGCCATTTTATATGTCACCAGCAGTGGCTAAAGAAGTGTTGGTTAGCTAGATACACTACTGGCCCTGACCTTTCTATGAAAGAAAGTGTAGTTGCGACTGAATGGTCAGGTTTAAACAAGGATTTATTCCTCTCCCGGGGTTTTGCTGGATTTCCAAAAATGATACAACTTCCAAACTCAAAAGGTAGCCATGCTTCTGGCATAAACAAATGGTGAAAGAAAAGTACAGCTTCTTGCTTAACAAAATCAAATAACAAAGCAAAACAAGTAATCAGATAAACAGCTGGGCAGTTTCCTCTGTGCACGCTTATTCTCTATAGGCAGGCTTCTCTGCTTTTAACGTAGAGAGGTCTCCTCAGTAGTTAATAGAGAGCAGTCCATCTTTTCATCATAAGACAAACATTCACCTTGATCAATGCACATAGGCTCCTCAACTGCCTCGTCTTCTCTATGGCAAAGAGTTTGTAACTTCCTCCAGCCAGTGACTGGCTTCTCTTCAATACTCTCACCACGGTAAGGTAGATAATTATCTGGCACTTGGTAAAATTGCTTTGTAATCTTTCTACTGGGTTTTCCTCTTGGCAGTTTTCTGCCAGGCTTTAAATATAAACACTCAGATTCCTCATTCATGCATATATCTTCAAGCACTTCACTATCTCTTTCACAAGGATGTGAATATCTTAAAACATTCTGGCTTTCATTAGCAAAGAGTTTCTTACCAGCTGCTCTATGCTCTCCCCACTGACTGCTGTCTCTGGGAGATCCCTCCTGCGTCACTGCAGAGAGCTTTCTGTAGTTAAGCTCTCGGCTGGAAAATGGTTTTCTGCTTTGCTTCCAAGCCCTGCTTGGCTTCCTATTCCAGGCCTCACAGGAAACAGGGTTAGGCTGAAAGTGTTCTGACCTTTTGTTGAAGAGTTTCAGGTTTTCTCTAACCTGCCAAGTTTCACAAGCACTCTCTGCTTCTGAGTCTCCAAAACCTCCGTCAGCATTCATACAGGAGTCAAACTCAGCCTCTCTTCCAGGATTCTCTCTCTCCTGAACACGACCATAATCCTGCTCTCTTGCCTGAACTCTGACTTGCTCTCCAGTCTGTTCTCCGGCCTGATCTAACTCTGCTTGCCTGCCATGCTTCTTATACAGAGTTAGGGGCGTTTTTCTGCACATGTGCAAAGTGTTTCCTTCAGTGTTTGGGGAGTGTCTGTTGGCTGGGCGTGCCTTCAGGCCTCGTGGCTCAGCCTGCTCTGGTTGCCTATAGCAACTATGAAGCTTTCTCTCTCCCTTCCTGTCAGAGTCTGTGCTGAACTCTTCAGCTTTTTGTGTCTTAAAGCTATAGGGCAGATTTTCGGTGTTACAGCACCTATAAAGCTACCATTTTCCCAGGGGTGAGTGGATGTTGGGAAGGGAAGTAGGGAAAAGACTTATTAAAAGCTGACTGCTACACAGTACCAGTCCTGTGCCTCTAAGGTAATCTGTGACCAATTTCCAGGGAGAGTCCCACAGCCCTTGCTTGGATTTGAGGTGGTCATGGGTTCTAATTTTAACCAGGAAACTCTCTGCTGTTTTTTAAATTTAAACTGAAAGTTCTTTGCTGCTACTAGGCCCTGACTGATTTAACAAATACACTGGTTTCACAGATTAATCAGCTTTAATCTAAAGAATTAATTTCCCCCCAATATTTAGAAACATTTCCAGAAGTAAATACAATTGCAGATCTCTCTCCAGAAGTAGCAGTCCCCTTTTGTAGTCCTTGAAGAATGAGAATCACAGAACTCTGGTTGAACTATTTATGCCTGTGTTTCTGAAGTAAGCTGTGACCAGTTTCCTGGGTGATTAACACAGTCCTTGCTTGGATAGAGGGAGTCTTTCAAAATGGCCTTTTGATCTGCCACCTGGTTTTAACACCTATTTAAAAAATTTCACAGGTCTCTTGCCCCCTATGTAGAAGGCCTCTTTGTAAAGGTCTCTAGAAATAATTTATTGCTCAAAGAATACTGACCCTGTTTTGTCTTTTATGCTGTTAAATTCTGATTTGATTTAAATTAAAGCTC
Source organism: Ichthyophis bannanicus (assembly GCA_033557465.1). NCBI lineage: Eukaryota > Metazoa > Chordata > Amphibia > Gymnophiona > Ichthyophiidae > Ichthyophis > Ichthyophis bannanicus. Next base: position 1,797,071,997 of record CM066032.1, on the reverse strand, counting down.
TTTGCTGCTACTAGGCCCTGACTGAGTATTAAATTTAAATTAGAAGCTCTCTGTTGGGTTCTAAATTTAAACAGAAAGTTCTTTGCTGTGTTTTAAATTTAAAATGAAAGTTCTTTGCTGCTTCTAGGCCCTGACTGATTTAACAAATACACTGGGCTCATAGTTTAATCAGCTTTAATCTAAAGAATTCCTTTTTCCCCAAGATTTTGAAAAAATTCCAGATTAGAAAAATTCCCCTTTCATAAAACCCTCGCCCAGTCCATAGCTTCTCAGGGTCTCTAATAGGTATTGCCAGCTAACCCTGTCAAAAGCCTTTTCAGCATCAAAACTTACTAGGACAGAAGGCCACCTATGGTGGCGAGTCCATTCCATGGAAGTTAGGATTTGATGAATATTCCCGACAGGATATCTCCCTATTACAAACCCTGTTTGACTAGAATGAATAAGAGTGGAGAGATAGACTGCCAGTCTGTCCGCTAAAATCTTAGCAAACCCCTTAAGATCAAAATTGTTTAGGGAAATAGGTCAATAAGAGGCTGCCACTTGTGAATCTTTCCCTGGTTTTAGGGTTGTGTTTTCTACATATTTTATTTCTCCTTTGTGGAGCCAATTGTTGTAGGCAGAACCGTGTGTGGGATGACTGTCCTGCATGAGTTTATAATATTCGACTCAAAATCCATCTGGGCCTGGAGCCTGACAGACGTCTGCATTTTTAATGTATACCTCCACTTCTGCTCTTGTAATTGGGCACCCTAAAGTTTCCGCACACTCCCTTCCCAAAGATTGCACTGAAATTTGCATGAGGTACTCCTTAATCTCTTCAAGGGGTGCTTCTTCTCTAATATAAAGAGCTTTATAGAATTTTTTCAGAATTTGCCCTATTTCTGACATAGAAGTACAAATTTGCCCTTTAGGGTTCTGAAGGGCTGGTATAAATTGGGATCCCTGAGCTCCTTTTATAAAACTGGATAGCATTTTCCCGGCTTTATCGCCATCCTGATATAATTGGAAATTATAGTATAACAAAGATCTCCAAGTGCGTTGATGTAATACTGTGTTCAGGGCAATCTGGGAGGTCATTAGACACTCTTTGTTAACTGCAGAGGGGTTTTGTGAATACTTGCTTTTCCAAGCAGAGCACTTGGGTGTCTATAGCTCGCTTTTTTTTAACAGTGTAGGCTATAATAGCTCCCCTCATGACCGTCTTAGAGGCAGCCCAGAACAACCCAGGGTATCCCATTCCTGTTTCATAAAGGGTGCAGACCCTTTGTCTCTACAAAGCTCCAAAGGGAATCTCCATATTCTCACCCTTTGGCTTCTTCTCCCCACTCCAGGTCTAGCCATATGGGTGTGTGATCTGATATTTCTAGGGGGTCAATTCCAGCCTCCATGGAGGCTCCAAATACCCTTTCAGACACAAACAAATAATCAAGACGGGCACTCGTTCCATGGGCTCTCAATAAATGGATAAAATCCTTTTCCTGTGGATGTAGTACTCTCCACTGTAAAGTTTTAGTGATGGACCCCCTCCTCTTTGTTGAGTTAGTTGAAGTGTCCAGCCCTGGTTCAATAACACCCTTGAAGTCCCCTCCCAAAATCAATGGGTATTCAGGAAGTTGGGCCACTTCTGTGGCTAAGCAGGCAAAAAAGTCTGGATCTGGAGCATTTGGGACATAAACACATCTCAGAATCACTTCTTTCCCTTGTAATGTGCCTTCAACTAATATATAGTGTCCTCAGGATCTTGGATGGTCTTGTGGGGCTAGAACTGGATAGAGTTATAAATTGGAATGGCTACCCCTCCTTTTCTCCCCGCTGCTGGGGCGCCAAACACCTATCCCACTCTCCCCCGCTGTAGTTTCCCTAATTAAATTTCCGACTGCTGGGTCTCTTTATCATCTCTATGTCACTTTTATAGTGCTTTAGTGCCTGGAGAATCTTACTCCTTTTAATAGGGCTCCCCAGCCCGCAGACATTCCAAGATATCGCTCTCGCCCTGGATCCCAGTGCTCTCGTTTCTTAGACCAATGAGTTTGATTTGACCTCTTCTCCGAGGGGCCCTCCCAGCCTAGGGTCCCTTGCTTCCCTCTCCTATTCCTTCTCACTCCCCATTTCCATCTAATTGTTATGATTCGTCAAGCTTTATGCTTCTTTTCTGGTCTCTCATTCCCTCCCACCCCCCTTACCTTTCTTTCTGTGACTCTTCTGACTTCCCCTCCCTTCCCAATTTTGTCCTTTTCCCTAACCCATCCCTTCCTCCTCCATTCCTCTATCATTAAGGCCACAATATGAACGTAGGGTTCCCCTCCCCTCTCCCCTGCCACTCCAAACTTCTTCATCTCAAGCTCTCCAGCTCATGTTCCTCTTATCCCCCCACCCTCTTCTTAGTCTCAGTGTTCTCCTTCCTTGATTTTCTTGTTCCCCAACCTTACTCAGTTTACACATTTCAGTTTGTCCATTGTACAGTTTCATGAGGGTGAGAGTGGTTCACCCTAGTCTCAGAGAATTCATGGGTCCCTCTCAGGAGGTCTCCCCTGAGCAAAACAGCAGTCCAAGTTATGTTTTGTAAGGGTTTAGGGATACATTGTGTCACTCCAAACTCTCGCGTCCAAGTCAGCACCTGGATTAACAATTAATCCTTTAAATGTCCATCTCATCTAAGGGGGCTATCTGCCTATATTCATAATTGCTTCCTGTCACCTCTTCCTTTTAGTTTCTTGTATTTGTATCTCCTTTACCTTTACTTGGAAGTCTCGGTAGAGCTGGACAAAATCGTGTTTACAAAGGTCAGAGCAGAGTCTGCATTATTAAAGGTTTGTACTCCTCCATTGTATATAACCCACAACTGCGCTGGATATTGTAGCGTAAATTTAATATTAGCTCCTTGAAGGCGCTGACAGGCTTGTGCAAACATTTTCCTTTGTTGGGCCAGCTGGGTGGAGCAGTCCTGGAAAATGACGATTTTTAGGCCTTGGTGTGTTGGAGGCCTGGTTCACCCTCTAGCAGCACAAAGTGCACAATCTTTGTGAAAAACATTTAGGAATTTTGCAATCACCACTCGCGGTTTCTCTCCTTCAGATCTCCACGGTCCTAGGTGGTGTGCCCTTCTATAGTGAATGATCGGCAATCTTCCCCAGGAAGCCATGTTTCCAAAAATCCACTCAGTTCCATTTTTTATGCTTTCCAGGATCCCCAGCAGCCTGAGATTATTTCTACTGCTCCTATTTTCCAAATCATCAATTTTATCTTGTTGCATAGTGACCAACTTGCAGAGTTTGGCAAGAGTGATGTGTGCACTATCTGTCTCCCCTTCCACTGCTGCTATGTGATTTTCCACTTCTCCGAGTCTTTTATTATACCCCTCCAATGCTAGAGCCACTCCTTCAATTTTTGCAAATGTTAGATCAAACTTGCCTGAGAGGGCTGCCATGATGGACTCTATTACCTCCTCTTCCAGAGCCTCTTTTGCGGAAGAGCTGGGGCCTGTCACATGGCTGTCCGCCATCTTTTCTCCTCCCCGAGCCTTCACTTTTTATTTTCGGATGTTTCGGGTTGCCATTCGACAACCATAAGGGTATTGGATTTCACCCGAGGCTGAAGTATAATTTCCCGTCTGCTCTTGTTGGTATGTTTGGTTTAGGGAGGTTCTGGTGTGCCAGTGGCAACAAGATTAGGAAAGGGAGCCTCGGAGCACAGCCAAAAAGTGTCTAGCTGCACTCACCGCATCACGTGACCGCTTAGTGGGGTTTTTTTAATGCATTTTTTTAAAATGCTTTAGTTTTTTCTTCATGGCTACTTAAAGTGTGCTTTTTATCAGAATCACTTTGTATGTTCCCGGTTCTTTATATCCCCTTGATATAGCTTTTTGTGAAAAGTGACTCACTTACTTTAGAGGAGCTTACTGACTGGAAGACCCTTTGAATCTAAATTTTGGCAATTGTGCCTGTTTTTTTTGTAAATGTTTGCACTGTAATGGGAGTGCTGTGACTGAGGGAATGGCACAAGATTGCGTTCTTGGTTGGTGATTGGAGTTTGGTAACACTTTGGCTAAGTGAGCATCACTCGTTGGCATAAGATTCCATTTATTATTTGAACTATATGCCAACTGAGTTTACATACTTCACTTTAATGGGTTAATTCAGAGAAGATAAGGAAGAATTTTATTCCTTCAACATTGTGTATATAAACATAATTTTTTATGGAACTCATTAATTTTTGGAATTTCCTCTTTGGTCCTGGTTGACACTATAGGAGTAATTTTATAAAGGATTTTTTTGCACTTAGATCTTGTTTTGCACGGGCAATAGGCCTTTTAAGAAATTACCTACACAAAATTCATATAGTGACAAGAGGGCAGTATGGATGCCATACATTTTTGTGCTTGTTTATCCACTATTTTTGAATCTTGACCCCCTGATTCTCAGGGCTTGTGCAAGGGTATGAAGCATCCTAGGTGAGCCCTCAATCCTGCTGTACTTTCCACTTCTACCCTCACCCCCACTGCCATCACTGCTCCCTCTCCCTGGGACCTGCAATAATGGTACTGCCCTTTAAACTTCCTGTTGGCATGATGGCACTTCCTGCATGCACTTACATTCCTAATACAATGGTCTAGTATTATGAAAACCAATACTAAAAAACATGAATACGATTATATAATTAATTGTTCACCAAAGTAGGGCTATAAGTAGTATATTTTTCCTAGCAGAAAATGTGCTGGTACTCATATGCAGGCATAGTAACATAGTAACATAGTAAATGATGGCAGATAAAAACCAGCATGGTCCATCTAGTCTGTCCAGCAAGGTGGCAAGTGTAGGTGCACTTGCCGCTCCGTGCAGGTCACCTCTCCCCATGCCTTTGTTTAGGGGTGTACCCACTGCTCTGTGTAGGTCACCACTGTTTTTTCAGATATAAGAGATATTATGCTTATTTTGATTTTATTCTGTTACTATAAAAGGGATCCACTGTATCTGTCCCCTGCCATTTTGAATACTGTCACTGTATTTGCCCCAAGCACTTACATTGGGAGGGCATTCCAAGCATCCACCACCCTTTCAATGAAAAAATATTTCCTGATGTTGCCTTTCAATTTACCCCCTTGCAGCTTCATATTATGCCCTCTAGTTTTGCAGCTTCCCCATCTTTGGAAGAAGTTTGTCCATTAATACTATTTTAAGTATTTAAAGGTCTGAATCATATCTCCCCTGTCCCTCCTCTCCTCCAGAGTGTATATATTTAGGTCTTCAAGTCTCTTCTCATAAGACTTCTGACGCAAGCTCCAAATCATTTTGGTCGCCTTCCTCTGAACAGTTTCCAGCCTTTCATTAATACATAAGGACATGGGTCAATTTTAGCAGGCAATGAAAAAAGAGCCAGTAATGAGTACAACCCAGTAATCCCACAAAAAATCTCTGTAAAGGTGTTGGTCTGACCCAACTTCTGCCTCCTAATATTTGTTTAACAGTTTTTTATACCACTTTATCATTTCAATCAAAGTGGTTTACAATGTAGCTTAAACTCAATAACTTGGCTTTTTCTGAGCAATGGAGGGTTAAGTGACTTGCCCAAGGTGGGAATCAAACCTTGGACTCTTGGTTCCCAAGCCAGTGCTCTAATGACTAGGCTACTCCTTCACTCCAAAAATCATCTTAGTAGCTGTATTTGTGGTAATTGAAAATGGGCCAAAGTCTTCTGAGGTAGATCCAAATAAACAATGCTACAATAGGCTACTGTAAATGACACAGCACCACCGCTCTTAAATCTGATTGCATTAATCATGATTTTAAGAACACTTTCTTTGACAACGGTGTCCACTTGATCTTCCATGCTAACGAATGAATCAGTAATGACTCCTAGGCTCTGAATTGTCTTCCATGCCTCAGTTGTCCCTTGGGCCAGTTTCAGTAAGAGTGTAAATACAAACTACTCTGTGGACCCTTATCCCTGATAAAAAAATGCAAGTTAAGAGGCTGTTAATAGAAACTTTATCAGTGCCTAGCATAAACAGATTTAGAAACACCTATTAATATGTGTAAAATACTCTAACTGCAAAAATATCTTATAAAAACTTCCATACCCATATTGTTGTTGAGTGCTGTCAAGTCGGTGTCAACTCATGGCTTCTGGATAGCTGTCCTAAACTGCATTCGCTCAGGCAGTACATAGTTGATTAAGTGGCTCCATAGCTGCTGTCATTATATCGATCCCTCATTGCTGGCCTTCCTCTTTTAGGTTGACCTTCAACCTTGCCAAGCATGATGCCTTTCTCCAATGATCTCTCTCTTTGCATGATGTGTCCAAAGTATGAAAGTCAAAGTCTTGTCATCTGAGCTGCTAAAGAAAGCTTTGGTTTGATCTCCTCTAATACTGACTGGTTTGTTCTTTGGGCAGTCCATGGCATACACAGTATTCTTAAACACACAAAAAACAGACTATCTAAGAGCCTAATTAATCCAACTAACAAAATCTCTAAGCAAAAATGTATTTATTCAAAAAACCTTTTTTATTTTTAAGATAATATATATAATAATCAACTCCTGTGGTTAGCAACTAGCAATCCACTAAGGGTAAAAGAAGACCTCAGGATGGCTGCATGCCCTACATTTGGCAAAGGAAATCACCATAGGGACTAGCAGTCTTTAGTCTCTTTAAATCTTTCAGGTTTAGTGGAAGTGAGTGTATCTTTAAGAACTGTGTTATATGTAGGGAGCGTTTCTATTGGTGGTTGGGCTTTTAAATTCAGATGTGTCAGATGCCGCTTGTGTGTAGCAGGGAACATTGTTTCTGAAACCCCTGAAGAAGCCTGCCTAGGCGAAACAAAGATCTTTGTTGGGTTTATCAACATGGGTTTTAAGATTGGGGTGATGAAGTTTTGACGTTGATGTGTGTGAATGGAGTGAGGCTAATATGCCTGTTGGCCTTGGGAGCGCAGCGAATGTGGTTGCTGGCCTGGAATCTACGGCTTGAAGATAAGTAAATGCTATCCTATTTTTTACGTATTGTTCACAATTTGCTTATATTAGTCCTTGCTTGTTTGCAGGAGAGCGGAGTACATTTTCAGAATGGGTTAGTTCTGAAATTTTTGATTGAACGTCCAAGACGCTGGTGTCATGATAATGTTGAAATGATATATTGAGAGTAATGTTGAAATGATATACGAGAGTTCATTGAGAATCCTGAAAAGTACTTTTTTGGATTGAATCCATTTGCAAGTGTTGCATTTGTGATTGGTATGATTGGGTTTAAAATTGTTTATATATAATTAAATAAAAAATGGGGGAGGTTGGAGACCAGTGATGTGAGCATCTGCTAGTCCCTATGGTGATTTTGTTTGCCAAATATAGGGCATATAGCCATCCTGAGGTCTTCTTTTACCCTTAGGGGTATGTTTACTAAACTGTCTTAACTTAGCAGCGGCGACGTTATCGCGTGATACGTGACATTATTGCACGATAATGGTGCTTTACCATGCGAGAACGTCATGTATCGCATGATAATGTCTGAGGTGGAGTTAAGTTGCGCAGAGGGTGGAGTAAGGCTCCCCAGAGGGCAGATTAAGGCTCCCCAGGGGCGGAGATGAGGGGGTCAATGGGTGGAGAGTGGGCAGGGAGAGGCCCCATGCACACTAATGCTGTGAAATGAAGGTCTGAAAATTAGCGACAGTGAAAACCTCGCGCTAGAGGCACATTTGCAGGAGAAAGAAACCATTTCATTCAGCAATGTACAGCAAAGCCAGGGAAACCCCAAAAAGTGATAGTAGTGATACATGTGCAGGAATCAATAAAGCAAATAAACATATTAAATGACCAGAACCACATTTGAAATCCCCATAACCAAGCTGGCCAATAGTGCTACTAATGATAAACATAAAGCAACACTACTGACAAAGCGTAAAAAGTTTAATAGTTAAAAGTTCAACTGTTAATGTACATAGTTCATGATATTGTTTTAATGTAAAAACAGAAATACACTTCTGTCTCCTTATCTGTTTTATGTAAACCGCACCTGATCATCGGAAGGTTGCGGTATAAAAAAGCTTGTTAAATAAATAAATAAATAATAATAAATCATGTTTGGAAGGGGCTATGCTCTGTCCCCCTACAAAATGAATGATCCCACAGTGAAATAGCAGTGATCAGGGTTTTGTCATTTATATTGGGCAGGTTTGTTATGCTGTGGTCCAGCTGGGGCACAGTGCAGACTAGGCTGATGCCTAGGTGGCACATAGGAATGCCAAAACTGTAAAGCAGCAAGACAGCAACTGACGAGGGTCCAACATTGGCACGAGTGTGTGTCCCACAGTGTTTCAGGGGATATTACCCAGCAGGTACCCCCAAGGGCACATAACATTGGCAGGCGGTGCCGGGGGGAAGCGCACATGTCCATGTAGGCACCTCTACCCGAGAACCCACACCATAGGCAGCTGCCTACTGGCACACTGGATGGCCTGGGACTGAAAACCACCAGCACCACTGGCATAAGGGCATGTCAGCATGGTGGCGGAGGGTTGCTGGTGGTGGAGGGGGCAGTGGCATCTGCCCACAGCAGACCAAGGCTAAGTCCTGTTTAGGTGGGTGCCGTGCGGTGAAACAGACAAGGACTGTCTAACAAACACTAATGGTAGCCCCAGGGAATGATCTGCCTCTGTGGCAACAGTTTGGTGCAATACACACAGTCAGTGTGTTCAGGGGCAGAAGGTTGCAGGTTCAAGCCCCAGCTGTGGCTCCTGCAAAGAATGTCCCTATATTTTACCCAGTACTGAACTGTGGTAATAAAGATGGAACTGTTATTGCAGATTAAAAAAACAAGCCATAAACACCTATATTTTACCTTACAGGGCACAGACACCATAAACATGTGCAATCTCTAGAGCAGAGTTTCCCAAATGCAGTCCTGGAGGGCCAAACACCATTCAGGTGTCATGCTGTCCCTAATAAATATGCCTGTGCTGCAATTGTATGCAACGCCCCCATTGTATGCAAATGTATCTCATACATATTCATTAGGGACCGCATGAAAACCTGAACTGTGTTTGGCCTACCAGGACCGGAGTTGGGAAACTCAGCCCTAGAGCAGCAGCCAACAGGGGCATAAACACCCACACCCACAGGCTTCATTATCCAAAGCTTCATGGAGAGTCAGGCTGTCGGGCCCTGCGCGGAGCAGCATCTCCCAATACTGGCACTTGCATACCTTAGCAATGCCACCCTAAACTTGGGAACACGTTACACATATCAAAAGGTTGCTATGATTAATGGCAGATAACAAATCCGAAGTTAAACACAATTTGTTGACACAGCTGCATCATAGCAACCTTTCTGATATCTGTGGAGTGTGTCTCAGTTTTGGTTTCTGACAGTGTTTACCACCCCGGGGAGTGACCCCAACAGTATTGCGTACCATAGTCATGCCTGCACTGTGCCCAGGACTGGTGTGGTGGCCAAGGCTGCCAAAAACCTCTATGTTTACACAATGCTGGCATAGTTGTGGGAGTGTGTGTATGTCTATCCAGTGTGTTATGGCTGACTACACCTTACTGAGCCCACACTGCTTGCAGTGTTTCCAGTGTTAGCCTGCCAATGTGCATAATGAGGAGCAAGGTACTGTGGGTATGGCCTGGACAGGGCAGCCTGGCAGGATGCATCTGCACAGGGCATAGGGCAATGGCTTTGACATTGTAGTGCCCGACCACCACCTGCACGGACAGGGTGGCCACAGCATGTCCTGCTGGGAGGTCACTCTCACCCTGACTGAGCAGTGACCATGGCATGGCTAGGTTCCCCCATAGCATTTTTCTCAAGTGATATTTATGGGTTCTCTTTTCTGGGGCCCAATCATTGACATATCTGCTTGGTGTGTGTGCTCATATCCCATTTGTGGGTGCACTATGTACTAGCTAGCAGACTGTCTGCAGTTAGTATGTGTATGGCTGGGACACCTTGCAGGGTGCAGCAGGTGAAGACTGTGCTCTCTGCTGGTGAATGTCAGATAATGGTGGGGGGAAGCTGAGCTGAGCTGAGCTTTTCTAGCATGCTGCCTGTCTGCCATTACCTTATTGATGCGTACAGATCTGCATTGACTGCCCTTGATGGACTGGGGTTGATGGTCCCCTCTACTGCCACCATTGTAGAGAGGTAGAATGTGGCTCTGTTGGTGGGAAATCCTATCCCCCATCCTGAGCCACAGAAGGCGGGTTGGGTGGCGCTACATAAGCCACTTTTGGGTTCAAACACCCCCCTTCACTTATAACATGTGACCATGGCACCCACACAGGATATGCACTATTCTGGGTGCATCATAGTCCACAAGGGCTAGACGTGACTGGGAAATACAGATGGAAACAGGTGTATCTGCAAAGACTACCTACCACACACTGGCAATGATGGCGACCTGTAGCATAGCTTATCTCAGCCAAACCAGGTGCTGCGGACTTGGTACTGTGTGCCCCAACTCACCATCAGGGTGAGCACAGGACCTGCACAATGTCAAGGTCTGTAGCTACTCTGTGCCAGTAACCACATGGTCAGTTTCCCCTACCAGGCTGAGGTGCTGTGGGGGTGCACACAGTCAGTTCACTCTACCAGGCCGAGGTGCTGTGGGGGTGCCTACCCCATCTTGTGATCATCTGTAGACTACTGATCTGCATGTGCAGTGCATCATGGGTATGGGTGGGTTTACCCTATCCTGGTAACCATAGCAGACAGTTTGTGTGGTGACCTGCAGTCTTTCTGTAGCCAACCAGGGGTGTGTTAGTAGCTATAGAGATGTAACCCACTGGTTACTTCAATGACTGTGGAGGCAGAGGTCATGGGGTTGATCCCAAGGTGGTGCTATTTAATACAGCTGTCTGAGGCTTTTCCTTTTCATTTAAATCAGTGCTGCCAGCAAAATGCACCCTCACAGTGCTGTAACCTTAAGGTGCCTCATAAGGCACCCTATACAGCACTCTATAAGGCGCCCTATAAAGCGCCCTATAGGGCACATTATAAGGTGCCTTGGTGGAGAGGGCACTTTATAATGTGCCCTATGGAGTGCCTTATAGGGCGCCTTATGTGGCACCTTAGGTTACGGCACTGTGAGGGTGTTTTTGCTGGCAGCACTAATTTAAATTTAAAAAGGAAATGCCTCAGACGGCACTGATTTTAATTAAAGGGTAATGCCTCAGACAGCCTTCTTACATAACACCACTGTGGGATTAAACCCATGACCTCTGCCTCCACAGTCATTTCCCTACAGTAACTGGGCCTGGAAACTGCCTTAGATGTGGGTCTCTGCTATCCCAGTAAGCACAGCAGAATATATGTGCGTTAACGTGCAGTTGTTGTATAGTCAGTCCTAGCTATGACAATAGGCATAGCACACTGGTTAGTACAGTGACTATACAGCCAGCTCTCATAGGTTCAAATCCCCAATGCAACAACCTCAGGAAGAGTGTCTGAAGTGGCACCTTTTTGCATGGCTGTAACAGTTAGACACATCTTTGTAGTGTGCGGGTAACGCCAACATACTCACTCACCCTAGTCCTGTAGACAACGGTGGCGCTGAGCATGGGCTGTAGAAGGTGCATTACAGGGCGCTGCAAGCTAAGGCACCCTATAATGCGCCCGCTGGCCAATGCTGGGGAGCCTCACCGCCGTAACGTAAACACCAATTCACCAATTAAATTAATAAATGGTGGCGTGGCGGCCAGATCAGGTGTATGGGGAATGGAGAAGCGGCCCATACCGTTAGCGACACGTTTTCACTGTTCCGATAAGAATACTATGACGTGATCTGGCCATCAAAATCCCACGTGTGCTGTGTGCTGTAATTGCGCCAGGTAGCGCATAGTACCATGAGATAGTACACACGCTATCTCGAGAGTGAAAAAATGGACAGGTGTTCACGGAAGCCCGCATTTACCCGGAAGGAGCTCAGGATCCTTAGGGAACTGATTTGCACCAGACAGAGCCATTTGTTCCCGGGCACAGCAAAGAGACAGGACCTTGCATTGGTGAGGAGGGCATGGGTGTGCCGCACCAGGCGGTACAACCGATCTGCCGACTACCCCCATGAAGTAAGTGTATGGGGACAGGTATCACATATCATACAAGCAGAATATGTTGGAAACACCAGTCTGTGGGCCAAGCTGTTGCCACTGTAGATGCATAGGTTGTGGATTGCAATCCTGCCCTATTCACCAGAGGCAGGTCTTGTCAGACAAATCTGATTGATTTCTTTGACTGGGTGACCAGGGAGTTGCACCGAGGGAGATCCCTAAATGTGGTGTATTTAGATTTCAATAAAGCCTTTGACACTGTTCCTCACAGACGACTTATAAACAAACTGAGCACCCTAGGGATGGACCCTAAAGTTACTGCTTGGGTTAGAAATTGGTTGGGTGGGAGGCGACAAAGAGTACAAGTAAATGAAGCTCACTCTGAGGAGAAGGATGTTACCAGTGGTGTGCCCCAGGGATCTGTCCTTGGTCCGATTCTTTTTAACATCTTTGTTAGTGATATAGCGGAAGGGCTGTCGGGTAAGGTTTGCCTCTTTGTGGATGACACCAAAATCTGCAATAGAGTAGACACCAAGTGTAGATAACATGAGGAGGGATCTAGCTAAGCTCGAAGAATGGTCTAGAAATTGGCAGCAGGGATTTAATGTTAAAAAATGTAATGTCATGCATTTGGGCTGCAGCAATCCACGGAGGCTTGAGAAGTGCTGGAGGAAGTCATGCACCAGCAGCGACCAGACAGCATACACCCAACAACTAGCTGCCCACCGCAAAGCCATCACGGATAAGATGAGACAACACCACACAGACACCCTGAAAAGGTCATTAAATAAACCGCATGACCTGTTTAACCTAGTTAAAACTCTTGGTAAAGAACCAACCCCCAAGCACCAGTGCAATAGCCACCCTCAGGATTTTGCAATCTACATGCAATCCAAAATGTGCAAGACCGACAAAATAGTAATACCGGTCCCCCCTGATGATCAAGAGTGCCCAGCATCGCTAACATCCTTCTCTACTCCATCAAAAAAACTTATCGAAGACACCATCTTATCCCTTAACACTACCACTGCACACATAGATCCTTGTCCGGCATTCTGGATAAGAGATCTGCGAAGTGACCTCTCTCCAATTATAGCTAATATCATAAACCGATCCTTCAACACTGGGTCTTTCCCGCCTACTCTCAAGCAGACCTCTGTCAGACCTCTATTAAAAAACACCAAGTCAGACCCCCAGAAGGTAGAGTCTTACAGGCCTATATCTAGTATACCTATGCTCGCAAAGATTATTGAAAAAGTAGTGCATAGGCAATTACAGGATCATATTGACTCTGCTGCCCCACTAGATCCATGCCAACATGGATTCAGAGAGTCACATGGAGTGGAAACACTACTCACCACCCTTTTCAACAATATAATTGCCGGCATTGACAACATCCGACAGGGGTTCGCACTCATTTTTCTAGATATAGCATGAGCCTTCGACTCAGTATGCCATGAGACTCTTCTTGTCCGGCTAAGAGAGAAAGGTATCAGCGGAACGGCGCTCGAATGGTGCAAATCTTACTTGTCCGGTAGATGGCAGCATGTACGAGAAGACGGGGCTATATCAGAACCTTTCCAACAAGGTCAAGGAGTGCCGCAAGGATCCTCTCTATCAGCCTTGATGTTTAACATATACATCCAACCCATCTGCAACATCATTAGATCTTTCAATGTCAGTTGTATGATATATGCTGATGATGTCCTGTTATATATGCCAGTATCCTTGGATAAACTGGACCTCGCCCCTCTGACCAACTGCTTCAATGCCATATTGGAGTAGCTACTCTCACAGAATCTGCAAATTCAGCACAGGAAGATGGAGATTCTTTTCATCTCGAGGAATCTGAACTTCATACCACCCAACTGTGTGAAAGTAAATGATGCCGAACTACAAGTAAAAACCACTATACGATACCTTGGAGTGACTCTGGATCAAAACCTGGACATGAAGAAGCACATAGCCAACACCGTAAGAGCAATCTATTTCAAGATCAGATCCCTCAGACACCTACGCCCGTTACTCGAGCCAGATGATTTCCATACCATTTACCAAGCCCTGATTATTCCCCATTTCGATTGCGCAAACTACATACTACAAGGGCTCCCCCAACCCACCTTGAACCCCCTGCAACTTGCTATGAACAGTGCAGCGAGGGTGCTTTTCGGGACATCCAGGAGAGACCATGTAACACCCCTCCTGAAACAGTTACACTGGCTCCCCATACAAGCCAGGATTCTTTAAGACACTGCTGATGACCTTCAAAGCTGGCAAGGGGCTCTCCTCCTCCTCCCTATCTGAACTCATCCAACCAATCGCACCTAACAGACCAAGAAGAACCGCAGAGTCAAACATGCTAACAATCCCGAAAGAAATGACAAGATGCATCTCGACAACAGCTAGCAGGGCCTTCAGACTCTGTGCCCCAAGACTGTGGAACACCTTACCGGCACACATCAGGGCAATCCCCAATCTGAGCAAGTTCAGGAAGGCCCTTAAACATTTCCTCTTCATCAAATACTTCACAGACAACACCGAACCTCATCCCCACTTAAATAGCGAGAACATCAGCAACAGTGACAATCAGGCAGGCAAGCCCTCTCAACAGGTGTCCCTATCACTGTAAACCACCAAACAGTCTCCTTTTCTTGTGACACTCTTCATGTAAATAGTTTCCCCTGTTATCCAGGTTCTACTTACTGTTAATTGTAAGACCAGACATATGTAATTTTGTCGGATGTTTCTGTTCCATGTAAACCGCGCTGATGTCAAATAGTGCGGTATATAAGAAATGTTAATAAATAAATAAATAAATAATAGTATAGGAGGTGAAGTACTTTTGTCCACTAAAGAAGAGCGGAACCTAGGCGTGGTTGTGTCTGATGATCTTAAAGTAGCTAAACAGGTAGAAAAGGCGACGGCAAAAGCTAGAAGGATGCTTGGGTGCATACGGAGAGGAATGGCTAGCAGAAAAAAGGAGGTGATAATGCCTCTGTATAAGTCTTTGGTGCGACCCCATTTGGAGTATAGTGTGCAATTCTGGAGACCGCACCTTCAAAAGGATGTGAACAGGATGGAGTCGGTGCAGAGGGTGGCTACTGAAATGATTAGTGGTCTTCATTATAAAGCATATGAGGACAGACTGAAGGATCTTAATATGTACACCTTAGAGGAAAGGCGGGATAGAGGTGATATGATTGAGATGTTTAAATACCTCCGTGGCATAAATGTTCAGGGAGAGAGCCTCTTTCAATTGAAAGCAAGTTCTGCTACGAGGGGACATGGGATGAGGGTGAAGGGAGATAGATTCAGGAGTGATATGCGGAAATATGTCTTTACGGAAACAGTAGTGGATCCGTGGAATAGTCTCCCAGTGGAGGTGGTAGAGATGAGGACAGTAAATGAATTCAGAAAAGCATGGGACAAACACAGAGGATCTCTAAAGGTAAAAAGGGGACTGTTGTAGTTGTTGATATGGAAGGACAGACTAGATAGGCCATGTGGTATTTTTCTGTCGTCATATTTCTATGTTTCTATGTTTCTATCCCCAGAACGCCCACAGACCTGATCACACGGGTCTATTGCACATCCTGGTGTTATGTTACCTGCGTGTGATGTGGTCCTAAATGTCTGCTCCATCCCCAAGAGGCATCACACATGATTACAGAGGTCTAGCTTAGATCCTGGTGTTAACTGCATCTGTTTCAGTCTCATAAGAACATAAGATATGCCATACTGGGTCAGACCAAGGTCCATCAAGCCCAGTATACTGTTTCCAACAGTGGCCAATCTAGGTCATACGTACCTAGCAGTTTCCCCAAAAGACACAGGTTCTGCAATGCTAGTACTAGGTCAAGCATTGATATCCTGGGTCCCTTTTTAATAATGGTTTATGGACCTTTACTCCAGGAACTTGTCCAAACCTTTTTTAAACCCAGCTACACTAACAGCCTCTACTACATCCTCCGGTAACAAATTCCAGAGTTTGATTAGACGTTGAGTGAAAAAATATTTTCTCTTATTTGTCTTAAAGAGTTTACCCTGTAGCTTCATTGCATGTCCCCTAGTCTTTCTATATTCTGATAACATAAACAATCGATCTACATTTATCCGTTCCACTCCGTTCATTAATTAATAGACTTCTATCATATCTCCCCTCAGCCGTCTCTTTTCCAGTTTAAAGAGCCCTAACCTTTTTAGCCTTTCTTCATAGGAGTATCCTTCCATCCCCTTTACCATTTTGGTGGCTCTTCTCTGAACCTTTTCTAATAACGCTATATCCTTTTTAAGATACGGCGACCAGAATTGCACACAATATTCAAGGTGCGGTCTCACCATGGAACGGTATAGAGGCATTATAATATCTTTTGTTTTATTTTCCATTCCTTTCCTTATGATACCTAGCATTCTATTTGCTCTCTTGGCCGCCACTGCACACTCGGCCGAGGGTTTTAACATGTTATCCACAATGACGCCTAAATCTTTGTCCTGGGTGGTGGTTCCTAATGTGGAACCTTGCATCGTGTAACCATAGTTTGGGTTGTTCTTCCCTATGTGCATAACTTTGCACTTGTCCACATTAAATTTCATCTGCCATTTTGATGCCCAGTCTTCCAATTTATCAACGTCTTCTTGCAATTTTCCACAATCCTCTTGGGTTTTAACAACTTTAAATAGTTTTGTGTCATGTGCAAATTTGATAAGCTCACTCGTTATTCCACATTCCAGGTCATTTATGAATATGTCAAAAAGCAGCGGACCCAGCACAGATCCCTGGGGTACACCACTATTCACCTTTCTCCATTGGGAAAACTGTCCATTTAGCCCAACCGTCTGCTTTCTATCTTTTAACCAGTTCCTGATCCACAGTAGTACACTGCCTCCTATCCCATGACTATTTAGTTTTTCCAAAAGTCTCTGATGAGGGACCTTGCAAAGGCTTTCTGAAAGTCCAGATACACTATATCAACCGACTCACCTTTGTCCACTTGTTTATTCACACTTTCAAAAAAACATAACAGAATAGTAAGACAAGATCTTCCTTGTCTAAAGCCATGTTGACTGTCTCCCATTAGGCCATGACGATCTACATGCTGAGTAATTTTATTCTTTATGTTGGTTTCTACCATTTTTCCCGGTACTGACGTGAGGCTCACCGGTCTGTATTTTCCCGGATCACCCCTGGAACCCTTTTTAAAAATTGGTGTTACATTGGCGATCCTCCTATCTTAGGTATTAGAGATGATTTTAATGATAGTTTACAGATTACTAATAGCAGGTCTGCAATCTCATATTTCAGTTCTTTCAACACCCTTGGATGTATACCATCCGGCCTAGGTGATTTGCTACTCTTTAGTTTATCTAATAGTTGTAATACATCTTCCCGATGTATCGATATTTCCTTCAATTCTTCTGCACCTTTAAATACCACTTCAGTCATGGGTAACATCCCTCAGTAAAGACCGAAGCAAAGAATTCATTCAGTCTCTCCACTATCGCCGTGTCGCCTCTTAGTGCCCCTTTAACTCCTCTATCATCTAATGGACTAATTGATTCTCTCACAGGTTTTTTGCTACGAATGTACTTGAAAAAATCTTTATTTCGTGTTTTTGCTTCCGCAGAATGCTTCTTCTCAAATTCTCCCTTTGCCTGCTTTATCAATACCTTGCATTTGACCTGCCAGTGCTTGTGATGTTTCCAAGTTTCGTTGTTTGGCTCTTTTATCCATTTCCTGAAAGATGCTTTTTTTGGCAACAACAGCCTCTCTGACTTCACCTTTAAACCATGCTGGCAGTTTTTTGGACTTCCTTCCACTTTTCTTAAAGCATGGAATATAGCTGATCTGGGCTTCCAAGATAGTATTTTTCAACAACACCCAAGCTTGATGTAAGTCTTTAACCTTTGCAACTGCTCCTTTTAGTTTTTTCTTAACTATTTTCCTCATTTTATCATAGTCTCCCTTTCGAAAGTTAAAAGGTAGTACTATAGATTTCCTTACTATCTCTCCTCCACTAATTAAATCAAAGGCGATCATGCTATGATCACTATTGCCAAGTGGCCCCAACACCCTTATCTCTTGCACTATATCTGGTGTTCCACTAAGGACTAGGTCTAATATGGCTTCCCCTCTGGTCGGTTCATGAACCAGCTGCTCCAAGAAGCAGTCATTTATTTCATCTAGGAACTTTATCTCCCTAGCATGTCCTGCCGTGACACTGACCCAGTCGATACCTGGGTAATTGAAATCACCCATTATTATTACCGCTTGTAACTTTTGTTTTGTTGTTGTTAAGTGCCGTCGAGTCGGAGTCGACTCATGGCGACCCTCTGGATAGCTATCCTAAATTGTGTTCGGTCTTCAGTCAGGCGGCTTATTGTTGACAGACTGGTACCCGTAGCTGCTGTTATTGTATCGATCCATCTCATTGCTGGCCTTCCTCTTTTGCGTTGACCTTCTATCTTGCCAAGCATGATGTCTTTCTCTAATGATCTCTCTCTCTGCATGCTGTGTCCAAAATATGAAAGTCGAAGTCTTGTCATCTGAGCTTCTGGTTTGTTCTTCGGGCAGTCCATGGTATACACAGTATTCGCCGCCAGCACCATAATTCAAAGGCATCAATTTTCTTCCTGTCTGTCTTTTTCACTGTCCAGCTTTCTCATCCATATGATGTTATTGAAAATACCATGGCTTGAACAAGTTGAATCTTTGTATGGAGAGAGACATCTCTGCTCTTGAGAATCTTATCTAGGTCTTTCATAGCCATTCTGCCAAGAGCAATGTGTCTTTTGATTTCTTGACTGCTTGTTGCTTCTTTATTGATAGTTGATCCAAGTAGGTTAAAGTTATTCACGATTTCAATTTCTTCTCCTTCGACGCTGAACCTGTTGATTATGCCAGTTGTCATGATCTTTGTCTTCTTTACATTAAGGTGCAGGCCCATTTTGAGATTATGTTCTTTGATTGTGAGAAGCAAATGTTTCAGATCATCTTCACTTTCCGCCAGTAATGTGGTATCATCAGCATAGTGAAGGTTGTTGATGAGTCTTCCACCAATCTTCACACCTCTGTTGTCTTCATACAATCCTGCTTCTCTGATGATTTGTTCTTCATATAAATTAAACAGGTAGGGGGAAAGTATGCAGCCTTGTTTTACACTTTTGCTTATTTTAAACCATTCTGTTTCTCCTTGTTCTGTTCGAACTGTTGCTTCTTGATCAATGTACAGATTGTGCAAGAGAACGATCAGGTGTTCTGGTATACCCATGCTTCTTAATGTGGCCCAGAGTTTCTCATGGTTTACACAGTCAAAAGCTTTGCTATAGTCGCTAAAGCACAAATAGATATCTTTTTGGTATTCTTTAGTCTTTTCAAGGATCCATCTCACATCCGCAATGATGTCTCTCGTTCCTCGCCCTTTTCTGAACCCTGCTTGCACTTCAGGTTGTTCTTGTTCAAGGTATGATTGTATTACCTTCCTTGATTTCTTTGAGCATTTCATCATCCATTTGTTCATTCTGGCCAGGCAGTCGAGAGTACACCCCCACTGCCATCGCCTTCCCCTTTTTACATGGAATTTCAATCCATAGAAATTCTAGAGCAAATTTTGTTTCCTGCAAAACTTTAATCCTTTCTGACTCAATGCCCTCTCTAACATAGAGCGCAACCCCTCCACCAATTTGATCAGCTCTATCATTATGATATAGTTTGTACCCATGTATCACAGTGTCCCACTGGTTGTCCTCCTTCCACCATGTCTCTGATATTCCAATCATATCTAACCTCTCATTTAGTGCTATATATTCTAACTCTCCCATCTTATTTTAGACTTCTAGCATTTGCATACAAGCATTTTAGAGACTGTATTTTATTCATATTAATTTGGCTATTGGTAGACATGGGTAATTTGGGATCTTTAAGTTCTTTCTGCTCCATACTCGAGGGCATTTGGGATACTTTACTCTTTTTTGGATCCTCTCTGCTTTTGGTAGTATCCCTCAAGGATACATTCTTCCGAACCATCCGCTCTTGGACGACTGTCGGCTTTCCCCTATTATCTAATTTAAAAGCTGATCTATCTCCTTTTTAAAGGTTAATGCCAGCAGCCTGGTTCCATCCCAGTTAAGTTGAAGCCCATCCCTTTGGAAGAGCCCCTCCTTTCCCCAGAATGTACCCCAGTTCCTAGCAAATCCAAACCACTCATCTCTGCACCATTGTCTCATCCATGCATTGAGACTCCGGAGCTCTGCCTGCCTTTTGGGTCCTGCACGTGGAACGGGAAGCATTTCAGAGAACGCTACCCTGGAAGTTCTGGATTTCAACTTCCTACCTAAAAGCCTAAATTTAGCCTCCAGAACCTCCCTACCACATTTTCCTATGTCATTGGAACTGACATGTACCAAGAAAGCAGACTCCTCCCCAGCACTTTCTAAGACCTTATCTAGGTGGAGCGTGAGGTCCACTACCTTCGCACCAGGCAGGCATGTTACCAGGCAATCCTCACGTCCTCCAGCCACCCAGCTATTTACCTGCCTAATGATCGAATCACCAACTATAACGGCTGTCCTAACCCTTCCCTCATGGGCACATGGCCCTGGAGAAACTTCCTCGGTGTGAGAGGGTTTTACATCACCTGGAGGACAGGTCCTAGTTACAGGATCACTTCCTGCCACACCAGGGTGATGCTCTCCTGTCACGTGACCTCTCTCCTCCATGGCAACTGGGATGCTGCCAGACTGGAGGTGGGACTTCAGGACTATATCCCTGTAGGTCTCGTCTATGTACCTCACTGTCTTTCTTATGTTTTCCAAGTCTGCTACTCTAGCCTCTAGAGAACGGACTCGTTCCCTGAGAACAAAGAGCTCCTAGCACCTAGTGCACACGTAAGACCTCTCACCAACTGGGTGAAAATCATACATGTGACACTCAATGCAAAAGAATGGAAAGCCCCCATCTCGCTGCTGGACTGCTGTCTGCATCTTAGTTTTAAGTTTTTGTTTAGATCTTTAAGTTCTTTACTTACTAAGGGTTGCCAATAAAACTATACCTAATACGTTTAATATACCTTGTTCACCTGAAGCTTAATTAATCTCATGTCCTTAGTGTATGACTGATTTGTGTAACGAGCTTCACCTGAGAGTACCTCCTGTCTGTTAAAATGTGTAAGTACCTATAAAACTACGATTATCCCAGGGATGGGTGGGTGTGGGGAGGGAGGGAGGGAAATAACACTTATTAAAAGAGGGCTGCTACACAGTCCCCTGTCCTGTGCTGCTGAGGTAAGCTATATTCTTATTTGATTTAAATTATAGCTCTTTGCTGTTGCTAGGCTCTACCTTATTAGGAAATTTAAACTACAGCTCTCTGCTAGGTTCCAAATTTAACCAGAAAGCTCTCTTCTGTGTTTTAAATTTAAACTAAAAGTACTTTGCTGATACTAGGCCCTGAGTGACTATTAAATTAAAACTACAAGCTCTCTGCTGGGTTTGAAATGTAACCAGAAAGTTCTCTTCTGTGTTTTAAATTTAAACTTAAACTGCTGCTACTAGGTCCTTACTGATTTAACAAAAAATAGTGGGTTCACAGATTAAATAGCTTTAATATAAAGAATTCCTTTCAGAAAATTCCCAGAAGTATATACTCACAATTGCAGATCTCTCTCCAGAAGTAACAGTCCCCTTTTCTAGTCCTTCAAGACTGAGGATCACAGAGCTCTGGTTGAAATATTTATGCCTGTGCTGCTGAGGTAAGCTGTGACCAACTTCCTGGATGATTAACAGTCCTTGCTTGGATAGAAGGAGTCTTTCAAAATGGCCTTTTGAACTCCCACCTGGTGTTAACACCTATTGAAAACGTTTCACAGATCTCTTGCCCCTAGGTAGAAGGCCTCTTTGTAAAGGTCTCTAGAAGACTTTATTTGCTGCTCAAAGAGTACTGACCTTGTTTTGCCTTTTGTGCTAATCTATATTCTTATTTGATTTAAATTATAGCTCTTTGCTGCTGCTAGGCTCTAACTTATTATGAAATTTAAACTACAAGCTCTCTGCTGGGTTCCAAATTTACCCAGAAAGCTCTCTTCTGTGTTTTAAATTTAAACTAAAAGTACTTTGCTGATGCTATGCCCTGAGTGACTATTAAATTAAAACTACAAACTCTCTGCTGGGTATGAAATGTAACCAGAAAGTTCTCTTCTGTGTTTTAAATTTAAACTAAAAGTACTTTGCTGATGCTATGCCCTGAGTGACTATTAAATTAAAACTACAAACTCTCTGCTGGGTATGAAATGTAACCAGAAAGTTCTCTTCTGTGTTTTAAATTTAAACTAAAAGTACTTTGCTGATGCTATGCCCTGAGTGACTATTAAATTAAAACTACAAACTCTCTGCTTGGTATGAAATGTAACCAGAAAGTTCTCTTCTGTGTTTTAAATTTAAACTAAAAGTACTTTGCTGATGCTATGCCCTGAGTGACTATTAAATTAAAACTACAAACTCTCTGCTGGGTATGAAATGTAACCAGAAAGTTCTCTTCTGTGTTTTAAATTTAAACTTAAACTGCTGCTACTAGGCCCTGACTGATTTAACAAAAAATAGTGGGTTCACAGATTAAATAGCTTTAATAGAAAGAATTCCTTTCAGAAAATTCCCAGAAGTA
This sequence comes from Ichthyophis bannanicus, assembly GCA_033557465.1. NCBI lineage: Eukaryota > Metazoa > Chordata > Amphibia > Gymnophiona > Ichthyophiidae > Ichthyophis > Ichthyophis bannanicus. The sequence goes on along the minus strand of CM066032.1, from coordinate 1,797,049,303 downwards.
TATACTCACAATTGCAGATCTCTCTCCAGAAGTAACAGTCCCCTTTTCTAGTCCTTCAATACTTGACACATGTGGGCAGGGTGACAACATGGGGTGCAGGGTACTAGGGGATCACAGTGCCACACATTGGAAACAAACACATAGGTTGTAATAGGTTGTGATGTATTTATTTATAATGTTCACATCCTCTGTGGCTGGCCACCGCGACCATGGCCCAATCCATCTCCTCTGTCCCAGGATTGCTGGTGCCACCTCTGGTGCCGGTGCTGGCTGCTGTGTACGGGCAGCCATGGCCTCCTGGGCATCCGCAATACAGAGGAGCGCCCCTGCCATTGTGTCCGCTGTGGCACGCAGCTGGCGGATCTCCTGGTGAATGGCCAACAGAGCCTGATGAGTGCCTGTGGATGGGACACAAGGTGATGTGTGAGACACCTGTTACAACCCCCACTGTGACACATGCACATGTCAGGCATATCCCACCAGAGCAGTCTGCATGAAAAATCATGCACGCAACAACGCATGACCATGTTTACATCTGTGTGTCCCATGAGCCATTCTCATGCCAGGAAAGTATCCTGATGAGGGTTCGTGTGAATCACAGATCTCACACATGGTACAGTGTCACAGTTCAATGTGTGAATGCTTGATCTGCGCACTGGTCATATGAGATAAGCCAGATGACGTGAGGAGTCATGGCACACACATACATATATCTGGGGAGCCCTGTTTTCTATACCGCTGGTGCACAGTACAGATTACGCTGACAAACTATGCTAGGTACCAATACCCATGGGGAGTGGTCAGTCAAGTAAGCTGTTTAGGTGACCTGGGATAGGTGTTTACCACTGTGCGCTTCCGTGGGGTATATGGGTGTGAGCAGTGTGTGTGTGTCTGAGCTCCTCACACATGCTGACACCTGACAAGCCATGCTACCAGACGGTGGAATGCACATGGCACAGACCCCCCCCCCCGCACATATGAAACTATCTGCTATGTTGCCAACATATTGTGATGCAAATCCAATCACATTGTGGATGTTATGTCAACCCCCATGGAGATTGTTGTGTATGCTGTTACCCACCTTCGGCATCATGCCTTGCTGAGGCACTGTGAGCCCGCAGCTCTGCCAAGATCATAGCCATGCTTGTGGGAGGGGTGGCTAATGTCCCTGGTGTCTGCATGGTGTGATGACTCCCCTCCATCTCCATACCCTCTAGAGGCTGTGAGTTGCACCTAGTGGCCCCCACTGTAGCGTTGACATCCAGTGGTGTGTCCTCTGCCTCGGCCAGCACATTGTTTACTGTTGTGCCCTCGCCATTGCTGGCGGTGTACCTGTACATTGCAGCCTCTGGCCCCTCACCTTCCTGAGGCCCTGCCACATCTTCCTCCTCATGTGCCTCCATGGTCCTGTAGTCACCTGGGGGTTGGAAAAGGGTACACAGCACAGATTAGTTTGTGCAGTGCACCTATGTACACCTGTGTAGTACATCCCCGCCAAAAACAATGTGTTGTCCACCTGTGCCTGCTGTTGGTGCGCCTACAATAGGAACAGCACAGGTGCCTTCAGTGTGCTGTGCCTGGCAGGGTGTGTGGGGGGGTAGCAGCCTCATTCCCTGTGCCACATGGGATGCGGTGTGTGGGGGATGTTGTACTGAGTGCTGCGCCCCCTATCTGCAGTATCAGGTATGGACTGTCTGCCTGACCTTGGATGTGGCCTCAGCAATAGATGTGGCTGTGACATATGTGGGAGTCCTGACTGGGATTGTGTGGCGTCATTGTGTGTGTGAGTGATGTGCTTGCATTGCCCTGAGTGGTATGGACGTTAGGTGTTGCAGGATGTGTCCGTGTCAGCCAGATGTGTGGGGGGCCCTCCGCTTTGCAAGACACTGTGCGGTGTGGGTGGACAGCTATCCCATACTCCATGGGTGTGGTGGGGTGTTTGGGGGAATGGGTGGAGCACTGCTGGATATGGTGTTGCACCGTGTGTGGGTGTATGGGAATGTGTGTGTGTCACTGTGGGATGTGTATAAGGGATGCTCCCAGGTGTTGTGGGGGTTGTGCTATGTGCATTTGGTATGGGTGTGGCAATGTGCCTTCTAATATCTGGTGTGGGTGGGTGGGGTATCCCCACTGTATGTGGCCCCCAACAGAGTGTTAAGTGTGTGACATGTGTGTGGTGTGTTTGCTGCCATTTGTTTGTGTCTATGTCATCATCCCTGTGTGTTAGTCCCTTCCATGTCAGTGGTCTGGGATATGTCCCTGGATAGGTAGGTGCATACAGACGTCATATGTGTTTTGGTGGTATGTGTGGGTACCCACAGGACAATGTGTTCTGGGCTAGTTTTATGTCCCTCTTGTATGCCTCCCCCTGTCACAATGTGTTTGGTGACTGGCTGCAGAGGTATGATGACTGGCTGTGACCTATATGCCAGGTACTATTTTCGCAAGTAGACCTCAGGGGGACAGAGGACGCAGGTTGGTTATGATGAACACACCCCAAATGGAGTAGGCACAAACAAATAACTAAATGTAAGCCCTCATAAGCCATATGTGAGGAAGGAATGCTAGACCATATCTGGGTAGGGTAACTCCAGTAGTAGAGGAATCATACCTTAGTTAGTCCCACAACCACATATCCTTAGGAGGAGGAGTACTTCAAAGGACAGACAAGCCCTGTAATCGCATGAACTCTGCATATATCAGTGGCCAAACTCACCTATATGAAAGGCCCAGAGGGTCCAGTAGCACAGCCAAACTTCACAGCACTAGAGAGCAACAATGTAAATGTGATCCAAGGAGGTTATCTGAGTACTGTCAAATGATATCCCAATGTGGCTCTTTACCGTTACATTGCTGCTCATGCATGCTGTGATGCTCATTGATTATAGTGGGATATCATTAGCCACTGCTCAGATAGGTCCTTTACACTGTTACATTGCTGATCTGTAGTGCTGTGAAATGTTGCTATGCAGCTTAACCCTCTGGGCTTTGCATGTCTGTTTTCTGGACCACTGATGTATGCAGTGTTCAATCAGATATGGGCCTTGTCTGCCACGCCCCTGCTTCTCCACTGCATTGCAGTCCTCGACTACATTCAGGACTGTGTTTATCATGCACACAGGTCCAGGTACCTGTCACACGCACCCTGTACCTACCCTGCCATGTGCTGCTGTGTCATCACGCCACAGTTGTCTATGTTAGGGCATGCATGCTCTCATGACATGGTCCACCACCAATCCCCTCCATGTGCCACATGTGCTTGGGCATGGCCTATACATGTCCTGCATATCTACTACTACTACTCCACTACTACTATGAAGCATTTATAGGGCGCTACCAAGCGCACGCAGCACTGTAAAAGTGGAAACACAAAAATGACAATCCCTGCTCAACGGAGCTTATAATATAAAAAGACAGAGCACTAACAGGTGTGGAAACAGGTTTGGAACAGGAGCAAAGAGACAAGAGCAGGGGAGACAGGACAAAGGGAGGAGGTAGGAAAAAGTGTGAGAGTAAGACAGAAAGGTGAAATTAAAAAGGGGAGGAATGGAGAACAGCACACTCATGAGCCAAAGGCAGAAGCAAAAATATGAGCTTTAAACTCAAGTGTGAGGAGGGGCAGAGAAGATTCCTGACGCATGGACAAAGGATGTTTATTCCAAGCGTAAGGAGCAGCAAGGTGTAAGGTGCGTACCTACCTGCCTGTGTATGGGCAGTGTCCAGTGCTTCTGGCAGTCCAAGCAGGTAGATTGGGCCCAATACGGTCTGTGAGCTCATGCTTCAGGGGTGTGAAATCTGGGGCAAAGGGGGCACCCCCGGTGCCCATGGCATGTTGCCTCTCCGTCACCATGTGTGCATGGACACCATGCTTAATGCCATTAAATATCTTTCTCAGTCTGTCCAGGTCCCTGGTTGGTCCCCCTGCCTGGGCTACGGCCTCCTGCACCTCCTCCCACACATGTGTACTTGTTGCCACAGTGGTGCTGTTGCTCAGCCAGCCATAGTGCACCTCATACCGCTCCAACACACTGGTTTTCTTGCTGACTGAATCTCACAGCCCTCCTCCGTTCCTCAGCTGACACTGGTATACAGTGGGTGGAGGTGGAGTTTGTGTGTCAGGAGTAGTAGGATTGTGGGAGGTGGTAAGCTGTCATACATGATTTGTGGATGATTGGGATAGGCAGGTAGTTAGTTTGAGGCTTGGGTGCAGCAAGGTGATAGGCATGTAGTATGGGGTCAAGAGTAGGAGAGCGGCCCATAGATGGTACCAGTTGCCTAGATGTGTGTGTTTCACATTTTGTAATATGAGGTGATTGATTGGTTGGTATGTTCTGATGAGCAGGGACTGTGTGTTAGTTGTTTCGTAGCATGTGATACGTAGCACTATATACATGCTGAGTAGTAGTTGGATTACTGGTATTTGAGATCAGTAAGGGAAGTTACTGTAACACCACAGTGTGCCTGCATGTATAGGCCAGCACGTAGCCTTGACATGGATGCATAGACGGATAGGGAACCTGTGAGGTGTCCTGACAGGGGACGTATTATTGCCATTATGTGTGTGGCTGTAGAATAGCCATGCAGTGCAGTGTTGCATATTTTCAGGCAGACAGAGATGATTCAAGGCCAGATCAGCAAGGTGTAGGTTACAGTAGGCAAGCCGGGAGCTGATTATGGGGGTGGGGGGGGGATTTGGGTTTTAGTTGTGTTTTCAGGGAGGACTGGGGAAATATAGTTGATGACATCTAGACATAAACCACAAGCCTCAACTACAAGCTGGGTATGTGTGTAGAGGAGGAGAGTGTAGTCCAAGACAACACCTACATTGCGGACCCTAGAGAAAGGAAGTTATGGCCACACACACAAAGACGGTCTGATGGGAGGGGAGGGTATAGGTGCACATATAGGATATCCATGCTTTGCCATTATCAATTTCACACAGTGGGATGACATGCAGCCATCAATGTCAGGTGGCAAGCAGACATCGGAGTGTGGTTTGACAGACATAACTCAGGCATCGAGAGATATATTTGCAACTCATCAGCACACAGCTGGTAATGTAAGTCAAGGTATGAGATAGACACACCAAGGAAATGTATAATCGACAGAGGATAAGGAAGGAGCCCCTGGATATTTCCCTGTGTTACAGGTACTGACAGCGGGGTAGCAGAGGACATTGAGACACCATAACACACACTGAAGGGGCAGTGGGAGCGATATGAGGGACACAGGATAGTACTGCGGCCTTAGAGCCGAGAAGGGACACGGTAGCAAAGAGACAGTTCTGTTCCACATTTTTTACAGCAGTGGAGAGGTGAGGAAGGGGATGGACAGAGTACAGACCCTTGTAGTTTGCCACACACACTTCAGTGATAACTTTAACATGAAATGAATATGTACAGTGTGATGGGGAACAGTCAGTCTGTAAAGGATCTTGGGGGGTCTGCGAGCTGAGGACGTGAAGGTGCAGTGTGTGTTGCATAGCTACAACATGACATATGTATGTTTCTATTGTGTTTCTCAATCCACAGGACATACTTGGTGACCCTCCTGGTGCTGTGGTGCATTGGCAGGTGACTGTACATCATCCAACATGTAATAGTCTGGGGTAGGTGGACCTACAGCTACTTTGTCTGTGACGACAGTCAGGGGGAGCACATGTCTGCAGTGATCTGTCATATTGTACATATGTTGTTGTTCACCTCTTTGCCCTGCACCCCCATATCCCATATGTTGCTGTTGGCACACATATCCACATGTGTTTCTGGCCAGTTTGTCTTCTCCAACATTGTCTCTGGGACACATCCAACAGAGCTGCATGTGTGTGCAGGTCCTAGGTGTTCGTGTGGTGGGCTGCACGTACACTCTTCCCTGACATTGTAGCATCAGCCAACAGCAGTGTATCATTGCATTTGACAAGCCTTTATCTCCACTATTCTCCAATTGTGCACATACAGGCCATATGCTACTGCTGACACGCTCACCTTAGCATACTGTGTGGGTGTGTGTTTTTGGGTTGGCTGTGTGATGATACAGCATGCGGAAATTTATCATTATCATGTGGTGTGAGGGGTCTGTACACCTGGGGAGCGGTAGTGACTGTGCTATCTCTACCTTACTGCTGTTTACCTTGTGAATATTGTGGACATGTGTTGTGTGTTGTGAGCTGACCTATCTCTTGTGTGCTGACAGACCACTGGGCGACAGCATTTTTGTATCACAGATATCGCCATAATGTGGACATGCATCAACAGTGGCTGGACATGGGGACACGGTGATTTGACACATTTCGATGACATCTTCTCCCTTCACTGTGACATGTTGTGGCCTTTGAAAGCCTCAGAGGATCCCAAACAGACACTTGATACAAACACATGGTAGGTTGCACCTTTGGTCTTTTGGGAATGACATCAGCCTTTACATGTTAATGATTTACTGTTTGTTGCATGGACATTTCATGTTGGGTCTCTGTACACGAATGCTGATGCACATGGGGTGGAGCTGTGAAATGCCCGTGTAACATGTGCATGGACATGACCATATCCATGTGACACCCTCGTCTGCAGTTCCAAATCCAAATGTCCACAACATGCACTGTGTTCTGTGTTGTGATCATGTTATGTTTGGTTGTGTGACGTTTCATTACATACATATTGATGTTTGACTCTCTGCAATTTGGGATGATGCTGCAAGCAGCATACCAATACATTGTTTATCCTCTTCTAACACAGGGCAGAGGACACACAAAGCACATCTACTACAGTGCATCCAGCGTCACCATCACCCACCTGTTGGAGGACACAACAACACCATGGAACTATCCCTGGGAAATGGTGCCATAGGATGTTTGACCTCTGCGAGTGGGACACATTCCTAAGATGGACTGTATTATTGTTGGACTTCTACTTTTGGCATGACAGGCTTGTCCAACACACCGTTGCTGCCGTGCTCTGGCTGGGTGTCGTGTTCATCGCAGGAGACACACATGACTTTTCCAGTACTGTGGCATATTGGGATGTCACACTTGACTATGCCTGCCCAGGGTTTCAAGGACAGTCTTAACGTGACTTGTTGGATTGCAGACACCCTTTGCACTGTGGACACTGTGTAATGGTCCCCACGTGTGCAGCAGGGACTGACATTGTCGCTGTATGTTGTACATCCTTCTGACATTGTGTTGTGTTTTGCCCATGTGTGTGACATGGAGCACAGGATATGCTTATCTGTTTGGTTCAACATGAGCATACAGCCATGCGTGTGGCACAGGGAAAGCAATGGAGAGGTCCTCTTGTCCATGTCCACCTACCCTCCACTTGAACATGACACAGTATTTGCCACCACACCACTTTACTGCACACCAACAGCTTGGATTGATGTCTGCACTCACCAAGGGTGTTACAGTGCATGTGTGGCATCACTATCATGTTTCAACGTTCACGGTGCATGTGCAATGTGACTATGTTGATGCAACACAAAATGTGGCAATATGGCTTCTGTGTGGGTTACTGTAACATGTTTGGCCTTTTTTTCCATCTCTATATACAGGTTATTGTGTTTGTTTACTGTACAGACGTGACGCTCTGCATTGATTTACAAACCTAGCATAGCATGTCTGCATAGTCCTATTTATCCCCTGAGGTAACGACATTCACATTGCGCCATTATATTTGGAGTGTGGCAGTGTGAGTGTCTATTTTCTTCCTTCATTTGTGCATTCCATGTACCGTGATATATGTGTACAGACACTGTATCCACACCAACCAGTGCAGGGGATCTTCTGCACAGTGTTATCTCTGCATGTTTCTGCGGTTTGTTTCATTTGAATTCTGTGTGTTCATGTGCCTCTGCTACCTGTTAGCATATCCTCATTGTGCATTTGATGATTGTTTTGGTTTATATTTTTGCTGCTTTGATTCCTATATTAGGCATTATGTGTCAGCTGTAACATAAATTTCAATATTTGTGTTTAAACTTTCTAACTTTTAACAACATATGCTGTTTCATTTGTGTGCCTCCTGTATTGGCAGACAGATATGTTTTTATGAACAGATCATGATTGATGTGTGTTAGGCCCTCATCATGCACCGCCTATGCATTTGGGGCGTGCAGCAGCATGTGGAGGGTCGGGGGGGGGGGGGGCTATTGCATACTGCACACCCTGCACCTAAAGCACATTATCTCTCCTGCCCATCATCTGTGGACGGGCCAGTGACTTTTCTGTAACATGTGGGTTGCTGCCCTGCAAAATGTGTTTTCAAATTTTCCCCTGTTATCCACTTACCTTGATATTATGATAGGCGGTATCTACACTATCTGTGATGATTAACCAAAATAAAAATATGTGTTGGATGTACATTTGTCTCTGCTGCTGCTTGATCACACTGACACATGTATTTAGTGATTTCCTGGTCATGTACATGGCCCACCTGTGCTCACATCCTTGGAGGGTGCCAGCTGTCTATCTGCCAGCCGTTTGCCACATCACTAGGTGTTACAGGTTCCCATACACACATTCCCTTTGAGGCAATATTTTTGCATTGTGCTTGCTGTGCTTGTTTGGGACAGTGGTTACAGACATGTGTTGTAACAACCTAGGTTGCAGGTTTGATTCCCACCTGGGGTTTACTTATTTTTTTTCTGTTGTGCTGACCTGACCATGAGCTACCTGAAGGTTCATCACCTATGCACACACCCTTCCATCTCTTCACTGTACACCAAAGTGTGCCCTCTGTGCTGCCTATCCATCACATATTAGCTGTTGCATATGTCTCTTTCTTTGCAATGCTTGCATGGCAGTCTGCTTGGGAGATTGGCATTGCTGTGGTTCAGCTGGTCTGTGGCACACCTGTTTGCAGGTTCAATTCTCACATGCTCCTGTTCTGTTCCATATTTTGCCCTGCTCCACAGAGCATCCCCTGCCGCCCTTTGGGTTTAGGTTCTTTCTTCTTTTGCATGCTGTATCCACTGCATAACATTCCATTGTGTGTGTGCATGTAGTGACCCATATGTGGCTCTGGTCCCAATTACAGACTGTGATCTGATCTGTACACACCAGATCTGCATGTGCATTCCATCATGGTTACTGTTGGAGGTTTTCCTATCCTGGCAGCCAGCAGGATTCTTGTGTGATGCCCTGCAGTATTCTTGTATGCAGCCTTTGCTAATGATCTCACGTTGGTGGTGTGGCCTACCAGTTTGTGCATTGACATTTGTGTTAATGGTCATAGGTTTGATTCCTCTCTGTTCTCTTTGATATGCATTACTGTCCTGCACAGCTACTTTTCATTCCTGTAACAGTTATATCTGTGCAGATCTGTGCTGTTAGCACATTGCACCCTTATCACAGTTGCCAACCATCCTTCTGTCCATCTATGTGTGTCTGCCAGCTGTGTGCCGTCCTGCCCTGATGTGCAAGCTGCTACCCCATGTCCTGTACTGATACATGTTTCTGCATTGCAGTTCTTCCTGGTTGCCTCTCCTGTGTGTGCTCTGTATGGCACTGCTACTCCTCTGTCCTCCTATCATGGCACCTATCATGCCATCTCTACCTCCTCTGCTGGACACGTCTTCCCATCCTCTGCCACACACTGTCATTGTTGTATGGTACATTACCATCACCCTGTGCATCGCTACAGCTGCCCCCGATATGTTTGTCCATTTTTCCAACTTCCACATGGGCTGGACGCAGATTTGTCTGGTCCATCAGCTCATATATACTTCCTTCCATCACTTTTGCATTGTCTTTCCTTGGTGCTCTGTGCAGTGTTAGGGTTACATGTGTGTTTGGCCCATACCTTTCTTGCTTTTCAACTTGGGGGACCTTATTGCCCTTGGCCAACATTTCTTGAGTCACCTATACATCCTTGGGGCATCTTTAGCCACATATTAGATTCAGCCAGCTTATGGGGCGCCTACTATGGTGCCTTGGGAGTTGACAACCTTTTGACATACCCTCTGGGGCACATTATAACCCACCTTAGCTGAAGAGGTGGTTTAGGATGTGCCTTCTGGTGCACCCTAAAAGGTGCATTATGTTATGGTACTGGGGTGCGGGTATTTTTAGCTGCCAGCACAGCTTGTTGGACTGTTTCAAGCAGGAAAATGATTTGTCTTGACTACCCTTATTTATTACACCCACTGGGGGATTGAACTCATGACTCCTGTTTCAGCAGTCATTGTATTAACCAGTGTTGTACACCTCTGTTGCTCTGGTCACAGGTCAGCACGTGAAGTTAAGGTTAACACACGGTAACGAGCATGGCTCCCTGTATCACGTGATAATGGACACGGCACACTTTATCGCGTGATAACCCGCGATTGCTACCTTATGACCGGAATGCCCACTCCTTATATGGCACTCTTCACAGTAACGCTGCAACTAGCGCCGGTAACATTAGGACGATTTAGTAAACATACCCCTTAGTGGATTGTTAGTTGCTAACCACTGTTAGGAGTTGATTATTATATATATTATCTTAAAAAAGGTGTTTTGAATGAATAAATTTTTGCTAAGAGATTTTGTTGGTTGGATATACCGTATTCTTGCCAGCATCATAATTCAAAGGCATCATTTTTCTTTCTGTCTCTCTCTTTAACTGTCCAACTTTCTCACCCTTAAGATGTTATTGAAAATACTATTCTTTGGTCTTTTTCTGAATGTTCGATATTCCTCCAAATGTCTAAAATACGTTCAAGACTATATCCTAAGAGGAACTGGGATGACTCTTAGGATTGAAAATACTATGGCTTGAATAAGTCAAATTTTTATAAGGAGAAAGACATCTCTGCTCTTGAGAATCTTGTCTAGGTCCTTCTTAGTTATTCTGCCAGAGCAATGCATCATGGATTTCTTGACTGCTTGTTATTTCCTTATTGATTATTGATCAAAGCAGGTTCCATTTGCCCATTATTTCAATTTCTTCTCCATCAACGATGAAGTTATTGATTTTGCCAGTTGTCAGGATCTTTGTCTTCTTTACATTAAGGTGTAGGCCCTTTTTAAGACTGTTTCTTGATCTTGAGGAACAAATGCTTTAGTTCATCTTCACTTTCAGCCAGTATTGTGGTATCATCAGCATAGCAAAGGTTATAACTGAGGTGTGAAGAATGATGGAAGACTCATCAGTAATTGATTTATAGTTGTCTTCATACAGTCCTGCTTCTCTGATTTGTTCAACAAGTAGGGGGAAAGTGTGCAGCCACCATATATTTATGTTCTTTATTTATTAGCACTTACAAACCATACCATCGAAGAAACCCTGCTCAGTGTGCTGTACAACAGAGAAAATTAAACAATCATAATACCGCTTAAAATCATCAAAACCCTCACAGCAACCAACCCAGCCCCAATTACAGTAATGCATGGCCAACATTACAAGGGCCCATTGCTAAGGAGGAACCACTCCAGCAATCCCACAAACCCACTAACCCTCAAAGAGCCCCATCTCCTCCCCATCTCCCAAAGCCTCGCTAAACAGAAATGTTTTGGATGCCTTATGCCTTATGGAATTATAGAGAGTCATCAATTCATCAATAAATCTAAGATCCTTCTGGAGGGAATTCTACAGTATCGGAGGCCTGAATTGAAAAACATCCTTCCATGATGCCTAACCTTCCACAGGATCCTGTGAAAAGGGACCACCAATGATCTGTCACTCTGCAATTGTAACAAATGAGTAGGACTGTAATGCACCAGCTTGGAGTAAAAAAAATATCAGGAGGCATATTTTGTACAGCCATAAATGTTAATTACAAAACCTTAAATTCTATCCAAAATTTCACCAGCAACCAATGTAACTGAAACAAAGCAGGGATCACAGCTGGGTTGCTAGGAGTCAGCGCTGACTTGATGGCACAAAAAAAAAAATATGGCATCAGCAAAGCACTTGTTGCTTTACCCAAATAAGCTCTAGATATATACATCCAAAACTGATGAATCATTCACAGGAAAATAATAGGAAATATGTGCACTCATATACAAATGAGACTGTAAGATCACCCCCAAATCAGGATACCCAGATTTAATACCCTGCATACCATCACTATACAGCAAAGTAGTCACATCAATCATCCACAAGGAACAATAATTCTGTCTTGGAAACACTACATTCTAGTCCCATGAGCCAAAACCAGTCCAAAAATAGAGACTGCTGGCTTTGAACTACCACATTCAAGTTACTGCCCCCAACAGAAAGGGGGATCAAGACCTGTACATCGTCGGTACACACAGATTGCTATCCCAATAGTTATGGCCATACACAAAGAGACCTTGAAGTTCTTCAACAAACAAGGGGATAGATCAATTCACTTGAAAACCTTTTCTAAAGGATAAGCAACAGACCCCTTATCACCCAGTTTAATGGTTTGCATCTGTTGCCCCAGATAAGACACAGACCAAGCCAAAACCTTACCCTGACTTGTCAAATGTTGCAGAAATATCCAACAACAAAAGAAAACCATATTGGCTCTTATCAAGGGCGGCATGAATGCCATCCACTAGTGTAACCAGTGAAGCTTCTGTACTATTACAGTGTCATATAAGTTGGATTCTTGTCCAACTCCGTTGTTGTAGTTGGGGGCAGGAAGAGATTGAGTCTAGGCTTTGTCAACTTGTTAATGTTTCCTTTCAAGAGGATGTTTTTCCTATAGCCTTGAAGCAGGTGTTCATTATCCCTAATCTGAAAGGTTCATCCACTGATTCCAGTAAACCAGAAAATTATAGACCAATTTCTAATCTGCCATTTCTAGGGAAGATGAGTGAAAAGGCATGCTAATTTTTTTCTTTTTCTTGATACTCAGCAGGTACTAGATGTAAGAAAGGTTTTAGGTGCTATAATAGTACAGAAACTTCACTGCCATCTTTGCTAACTACTGTGCAATGATGATTGGGTGGTTGATGCTGGAGAAGTGGCTCAGTGGTTGGGACAGGTTACTGCAGGCTGGGGGGGGTTCAATTCCTGCATGGGGGAAAGTAACCTCAGGCCGAAGAGACTGGAGTCTCTAGTCCCATGGCCATACCTTGGGCAAGCCACTTAACCTTCCATTGTCTCAGGTACACTTAGATTGTAAGCCCTTTAGGGACAAGGGAATAAAAAGTACCTGTTCATATATGTAAACCGCTCTGATGCACATAGTAAAGGGTGGTATATCAAGTGCCTAAACTATAAACCATACTTCACTGATGGTGGTAATATGCAGGGTATTAAATCTTTGTGTCATGATTCTTGTCCTGCCTGAACGCTTTCCTATGAGAACTTTGCCTCTTTTTTTCAGTCCAAATTTACTAAGCTGAGCCAAGTGGGGGCAGTGTTGTTGGTCCTGAGACCATTGAGCAATATTGGTCAGAGTTTTGAGGTAGGTAGGTTGGAATAGCAATGAGAGGACCACCCAGATTGGTCAGACTTCACCACCGTGCCCCCTTCAGAGTCTCCCAAAACTAGTAACTTCTAATAATCCTTGGTGACCTTCCCTCCTGTATTAGGGGCCTATAAATCAAAAGAAGACCCAAACTAATATCCCTAGCATGTTTCACCTGAAGGCCCAAACCCCTCCTCAAGAGGGACTGAACCCACTACAATTCACTTTTAAATAGGACTCCACTCTCCTGTTTCCCCTATTATCATATTAAGAATCTACCACAGTTTAGGAAAGCCCTCAAAGGTCACCTCTTCAACAAGTACCTTATTGAGCCCAACTGCATCCCCTAGAGCTCCAAGACACCCCACATACCATCCACATTCCCAGACAAACTTATAGCATACCAATAACACACCAAGTTGACACTCAAACCCATGACGTGGATTGTGTTTTCTCCATGTAGTAAGTCTTGTAAATAGTTACCCCTGTTATCCAAGTTTTTGTTCCCTGTTATCTGTAAACTCATACATGTTATTTGTACTGAGCATTTTGTTCCATGTAAACTGCGCTGATGCCGAATAGTGCGGTATATAAGAGAATGTAAATAAATAAATAAATAAATAAATAAATAGGCCATCCCACTTAACCACACAGACATAATTGACATACTATAGCAGAATACAGTCACCTTCCCCAAACAGGTCTCAGAAATATATATCACCTACTACTCATGCTTGATAGTCGCAAATTGCACCTCCTTGAAACACAGAAGCTGCCACTACTACTTACAGGGCTTAGAAGCCCCTCTGGCACTGTATTTACCATAACCCCAAACTACTAGTATTATGTCAAACACAGGAATGGAAATTTTGCAGTGGGAAACCCCAATGTACTCCCCAAAGGCCAACCCTCTCCCTTCCACCACCTCCTAGTCACAACCAGGATATGAATATGACCAGGCACCCCTTCCTCACCCAACAACTACCCTCCATGCCCTACATACACTCCTCAAATACTCAACACAAAGAATGATCACCACCCAACTAACAACCCAGCCCTGGAAAGATACTTCATTACCTTAACCAACAAACAATTGTTGGCACCTTGCACACAATCAACAGAGCCCCCTGCTCAGCCACCCCTCGACCGCACTGAGGGACACACTCCTTTGCTGTGCCCCTTTGCTATGACACTAGTACTGGTGTGCTGGAGCTAGTGCTTGCTTAAATGTAGGAGACAGTGTTGATTGTGATGATGTCAGTGGGGAAACGGAGTTCACCCTGCCCTTCTGTTCCAGTTGCCAAAACGAAAGTGCAGACTGTTGACTGCTAATGTATATTTATTAATCTACATATGTTCCTTATATTACTGATTCCTCACTCATTTACTGAAATACAAATGTTTATAGACCCCTGTGAATAATGGATGCGGGCATTAGGAAATATGTCAATCACTGCTTAATTTTTCAGAGTTATTAAAATAATGGCCAAACATCCTCTGGCACTGTCATCTCATCCATTTTGTATTCTTTATGGTATGCACATGTGACACATCCTTTAAAAAATGTACATTTTGCTATCCCCCATGTTTGGCTTCTTTTCATTATAGAAACTGATAAAATGACATTCACTGACAATAAGTGTGCATGCCTCGAGGTTTAGGTTAATTTTCAATTTGTATTCTTATATTCTCTGTTCTCATTCATTATAATCTAAACATCAGGAAAAGTAGTTTTCATTTGAAGAAAGCGAATGATTTACACCTAATGTGCTGGAATGCAACTCATTTTCCGAGCTGTTAGGATACAGCAGGTCTAATGATGTAATGGACACTATAATTTATAGGGGTTATATTTCCAGTTTAAGAAATCACTTGTATTTATTTGTCTAACATGAGGGTGACTTCTTAGTCAATAGTTGGAAACAGCCACAGAGCTGAAGGAAAGCAATCATCTTCCCGACCCTTCAGGAGTCCTTTGTGAACTTATGTGTTGCTTCAACATACTGCAGCATAAGCAACGCAGGATCCAGGTTTCTCTTGTGCAAATGTAGCTAACAGAACTGAGCTGCATTTTTTCTCATAGCATGCTAGCTTTCTATTTTGTTTGAAAAGAACTTCCTTGAGTCAGCTAGAATGTTGTTGTATTTTGTATTCTTTTTATTCTTTATTGTAGTATACGAGCATGGTGGAGGAATAGCCTAGTCGTTAGGGTACCGATTTGCAAACCAAGAGATCAAAGTTCATTTCCCACTAGCATTCCTTGTGGCCCTGGGCAAGTAACTTAATTCTCTTCATTTCCTCAGAAGAAAAGCTTAGCACCCTACTTCCCATCCCACTGCCAAGAAAACCCAGGAGATGCTGGATCACCAAAGGCACACACTTTCTTTTAACAAGAACTGCCATTCTGGGTTAGACCAAGGGTCCAGCAAGCCCAGTTTCCTGTATCCAAGAGTGGCCAGTCTAGCTCGCAAGAACTTGACATTTCCAAAAAGTAGTCAGTTCCATGCCACTTATCCCCAGGGATGTTGTTGTTAAGTGCCGTCGAGTCGGTGTAGACTCATGGCGACCCTCTGGACAGCTGTTTTCTCTTGGACTATCTTACTGTTTGTGGACTTTTCCTCCAGGAATTTGTCCAAAATGTTTTTAAACCCAGCTGCACTACCCGTTTAACAACATCTACTGACAATGAGTTCAGAACTATTTATACGTTGAGAGAAAACATGTTTTCTCCTTTAAATGTACTACTTTGTAGCTTCATGTCATGTCCTTTAGTCCTTGTACTTTTTGAAAAAGTAAATATTTGATTTGCTTCTACCTGTTCCACTGCAGGATTTTATATAACTCTATCATATTTCAACCTCAGCCATTTCTTCTGCAGACTGAAGAGCCCCAACTTCTTCATCCTTTTCAGTATCTTTTCTAATGATGCTATATCTTTTTTTAGATGCAGAAACCAGCATTGCACATAATACTCAAGGTGCCGTCACACCATGGAGTGATTCAGAGGCATTATGATATCCTTTTTATGTTTTCTAATCCTTTCCTAATGATTCCTATTATTCTGTTTGTTTGTTCTTTTGTTGCCACTGTGCAATGAACAGAACATTTCAATGTATTGTCTACAATCACACCCATATCCTTTTCTTGGGTTGCAACATCTCATGTGAAATCTAGCATTGTGTATTGTCACCAGGTGCCCCTAGTGGTTGGTTGGAGTAAGGGCATCTGGCGCATTTAATTAATTTTTAAGGAGTGATTGACCTAAAGGGCCTAGAGGATTCTGGTCATTGTAGTACAGAACTCCTTATGAAGAACGATTCAAGCCAAAGTGTAGAGTAACAAGGCTTTATTTCCCCGGTCAACGCTAAGGTCCAGTAAGACACAAAGAAAGTAAATACAGTGCTTCTCTTTAACAAAAAGGTTCCACCAACATTTCAAACAATCAACTGTTGTAGGTTTCACAGTTAAGTGTAAGTCTGGGCTAAGGCTTCTTTTAAATCAAAACAAATTAATATATCAGCAGAGAAATGGTTACAAGCTTCACCATCAGCATAGTTCTTCTCGCTCTAGAAATCCTGCAGGAAATTCATGCTAGCTGCTGAACAAAGATTACATTCCATCGGCTCCTCCTGAGGAATGGGAATACTATTTTCATTTTCAAAGTCCCTTGACCCAGGGTCACTGCCCTCCTCAGATGAATGATAATTTTCACTCCCTGTTAACTCCTCACAGGAATTATTTTGCTTCCCATAAAACTCTCTTACTAAGCTTTGGGGAAATGCTTTTAAAAGGTTAGTTTTACTTCTTCTCCCCTTATAAAGTTTAACTCTTTGAACAGGGTTTTCATCAGTAAAACTTTCTCTTAGAATTAAGGATTTTGCATACCTTGGCTTCTCTAAGCTGCCACACCCAGAGCTCTCCTTGTAACGTGCTTTCTCAGGCAGACAAGCTGTTCTATGCAGTGCTCTGCTTTCAGGGCTATCAGGCAAACCCGGTATGGATTTCCACCCTTTGTGGTTCTTAGCAAAGGTATCTCTGTAATAGGAACTTCCCCTCCTTGTTCCTTGCTGGTTTGATACAATGAACTTACTTGGGCTAGGAGAGTTGCTTTTATCCGGCAGACTGCTTCTTCTGTTTGCTTTGCTATGGACTCTGTCCCAATATGTTTGGCCTCTCTGGACTCTATCCCTTTGAGTGAAACTCCTTTGGATTCTGTCTCTTTGAGTTGGCTGCACGTGGAAGCTGTCGTGTTCCAGGTTCCTTTTCCCACAGCTATCCAAACGGCTGCTCCAGACTGTGCTCCGTCCTGAGCCTCTTGCTGAGCCTCTTGCAGTGATACTTGCTGTGCTTCTGGCTATGTTCCTGGTTAGGCTACTTTCGCCACTCCTGTTGCTTCCACGGCTCTCCTTGCTGCTTTGCCGGCTCTTACTACTGCTCTCCTTGCTGCTCTCCCCTTCTACCATCTGGTTTCCTTTATAAAGGGATTTTTGGTTTGAACATTTTGGGCTTGATCTCAGGTGAAACTGCTTGCTACTAATGCAATCAGTGTCAGAGCACGTTGCTTCTGGCTCTGTGGAACTGCTCATACGCCCTCTGGCTGTGCTGCGTTGAAACTGCACTCTCTGCATCTTCTCAGTTCCATGTAAAACAGGGTTTTTTTCTAAAACTATTTCCTTCATAGGTTCCGCGTTATGACAGTATCTATAGTTTGGGTTATTCTTCCCTATATACATCACTTTGCATTTGTACACAATGAATTTCATTTGGCATTTGGATACCCAGTCTCCTAGTTGCACAAAATCATGCTGTAGTTTCTCACAATTCACATGCAATTTAACAAATTTAAATAACTTGGTGTCTTCTGCAAATTTAATTATCTTGCTTGTGGTTCCCAGTTTCAGAACATTTATATACATGTTAAAAAGCACAGGTCCCAATACGAATCCTTAGGGTTATCCACTATTCACCTTCCTCCACTGAGCAAATTGAGCATTTATCTCTACTCTCTGTTTTCTCTCTCTCAACCACAGACCACAATAGGACATTGTCTCCTATGCCATGACTTTTTAATTTCCTCAGGATTCTCTGATGTAGGTCTTTGTCAAACTCATTCTGAGTCTAAATACACTATAACAGGCATGTCCAACTTCAAACAGGACTTTTTCCGGCCAAAAGTGCTGGTGATCTACCACCATGAAAATTAAGTTTCAAATTAGTTTAAAATTAAATTTTAACCCAATAAAGTTGGAGGATCCCCCCCCTTTTTAATGAACCTTCTGTCATTTGCTTATTTTATTTATTTATTTAAAAGGATTTATATACCGCCTTCTCTTGTAATCAAGGCGGTTTACACAACAAACAATCGAAGTATAATGACATTTATGTGTGAATGCAGTGTTATACAGTGAATGTGTGTGTGTGTAAGTTGCCGCTGATTCGTGGTGGGCTATTTACAGCATGTGCTATTTTACAATACTATGTGCATGAATGAGAAAGGGAGGGGGGTTGGTCTGTAGTCCGGGCTGGTGGGTAGATTATGTGATGTCACCGTAGTGCTCCATGAAGAGGGTCATACTTGGATGTGATCAGCTGTTAAGCAAATTAAGCAAAAACAAAACAGAGAGATGAAGATCCAGTAAGAACTGTGAGGGGAAATAGAAAGTACATTTTTTCTTAGTTTTATTGAGTAATAACTTTCTTTAACTTCTATTGAATAATTTGTGTTAAATTTAGGTTGAGTATTGATCCAGGCTGATCTTGCACAATCTTTAATATTTCGCTCTTGCTCATTAGTGAGACGTCTGAGCCTGCATTTCATCCACCAGCTTTTTGAAGTTGGGTGAATATTGCGTGAGGGCCAGTCTCAGGGAATCCTGGAGTTGTTTATCTGTCATGATAGAACGTTGTGTACTCTTTGTCATTTTCAGATGGGAAAACGCAGATTCACACAAATAAGTTGAACCGAAACAGGAGTGTACAGCTTTACTGCATCTTCTCAAGTTGGGAAATTTGTCTCTAGGCACTAGCTTCCAAAACTATTCTTGCTCAGCATGGGTCTTGAGAAAAATGTCATTTTTAAGGGTTAATATTTCATTTTCAAAAGATGGCTTGTTCAATGAGTCATTTTTACTGATAGCAGCTGCAGTTTCTTTAATGTCCACATCTACTTTGAATGGGTATGACAAGTACTCCACAACTGTTCCAATTTTTTGGAAGTCACAGAATCTATTTTTGAATTCCTGGATAACAGAACATATTTCTGTCACATACTTCTCATTCTGAAAAACAAAATTTGGATATTTATTTATTTATTTATTTATCTATTTCTTCTATACCGCCCCTTCCAGAGATCAAGGGCGGTTTACATGTAACAGCTAACAATTGTATACTTAAGTATACTTTACATAGAACAGTGTTTGTAACTATGTACAGGTAACATTACAAGGAACAATAATAACAGAACTAATTACAGGGAACTATTTACAATGAGCAGAGATCAACGTTATGTATACGACATTTTGCATGGTAAGTGTGTTAGTGAGAGGTCTGACTGAGTTAGTCATTCATTATTTCATGAGCTTTGTGGGTAAGTTTTTTGTGATTGCTGGGAGGTGGTTCCCTGGTGGTAGGGGATGTCAAAGTGGTCGGAGAAGAGGTAGGTTTTTAGTTCTTTTTTGAATTGGAGGAGGTCTTTTATCAAGCGAAGGAATATTAGTAGTTTGTTCCAGAGAGTGGGGGCAGTGAAGAAGAAGGCTCTAGAGCTTGTGTTTTTTTTTTTTTCTGATTGTTGTTTGTATGTTGAGAGAGTGAGTTTTGTTTTGTCTGCGCGATCTTGTTTTTGATGGTGCGTGAAGTAGGGTGGATAAGTGTGAAGGGGAGATGTCATTAAGGAGTTTGAATGTTGTTAGTAGAATTTTATATTTTATTCGGCTATTTATAGGGAGCCAATGTAATTCTAACAGTATTGGGGTCACGTGGTCAGATAGTCGAGCTTTTGAAATTACCTTGGCACATATGTTCTGGGCTCTTTGTAACAGATATATATTCTTTAGTGGGAGGCCAATTAGGAGACTATTACAATAGTCGAAGTGGGGGGTGATGAGTGTACTGACTACTGATCTAAAGTCATGTGTGTCAAGGAGGGGTCTTAGGTGCTGTATTGTCTTAAGTTTATAGAATATTGTTTTCACTGTCTGTTTTATGTGAGGGAGCATGATGAGGGCATGGTCTATTATTGCTCCTAGGTATTTTACTTCTTTTTTAGCGGGTATAGTTGTTTTGTTTGTTGTGATTGTTGTTGGGTAGGTGTCATCATCAACTAGTTTTCTTGATACGAACATTGCTTCCGTTTTTTTAAAGTTGATGCTAAGATAGTTGGTTTCAAACCAAGAGGCGGTCTCGTTCATGCATTCGGATAGGATGTCATATTTGGGGCTGTTAGAGTTAATGGGGATAGCGAGCATGATGTCATCAGCGTATATAAAATGGTTGATTTTGTGTTTTTTAAATATACTTGTAATGGGTTGTAGGTACAAGTTGAAGAGGAGGGCGGAGAGGGCTGAGCCTTGGGGGATTCCCTGTCCCTGGGGGAATGTTTCAGATGTGTCCTGGTCTATTTGAACACGTATTAATCTGTTTGAGATGTATGACTTGAACCATTCAAGAACTGTCCCTCCTATTCCTAAGTTTTCTAGTCTATTGATCAGTATGTTGTGGTTGATGCTGTCAAATGCAGCGGATATATCTATAAAGAGTAGTAGGAAACCTTGGTTGATGTCATCTGTGCCTCTGATGAGAAGATCCATCAGTGCAATAAGGAGAGTTTCAACTCCATGGAAGGGACGGAATCTGAATTGGTGTGAATCAATAGGTTTGTGCTCATCAATATGGTCTTGTAATTGCAGTTGTATGTTTTCTATTATTTTAGCAATGAAAGGTATGCTGGCTATGGGCCTATATGAATTTGGGTCTTTTGGGTCGAGTTTATTGTTTTTTATGATGGGGCGAATCAAAGTAAGTTTTAAGGCATTAGGCATGATGCCTTGTGAAAGTGATTAGTTAATTATGTAGTGAATGTTTTCAGCAAGGTCTTCTTTTGTGGATTTGATCCATGATACAGGGCATGGGTCAAGCGGGGAGGTAGTGGTATTGATCATTGTTATAATTTTAAGGAGGTGTTTTTGTTCGACCAATTGAAAGGTTGTCCATTCGTTGTTGATTTTCGTATTTGATTGAAGTATTGTAGATGGAATAGGGGGTTTTCTCTTTAGTTTCTCGGCAAAATGTGTTGCTAGAGTTGGTACACTTATAGTGGATTGTTTGGGTTCTGAGTTTTGTGTTTTTGTCAATGTTTTCACAATCGCGAATAGTTCTCTTGGTCGATTGATGGCTAAATTTATTACTTTGGAATGGTAGTCTCTTTTTGATTTGTTAATTGCATTCTTATAATCATTGAGTATGCTTACGTACTTGGTTTTGTCTTCGTTTGATTTTGTTTTTCTCCATCTTTTTTCTTGTTTCCTCAGTTGTTTTTGTAACTTAGCGAGGTCTTTCATGAACCATTTTTCAGATTTTTTCATTTGTTTATATGTGAGTCTTGTGGGGGCGGCTGCTTCCTGGATTATTTAGATTCCAATGATCTATAGTGGAGTTGATGTCTGGTAGGTTTGAGGTGAGTTTGGGCAGTAACCTTTTGAGAAATGTATTCTTATCAAAGTGGGTGAAACGTGAGTGGTGTGGCGTTATGTTTGTAGTTGTTGAGGGTGTTTGTGCTAAGATGTGGAATGTTATCAAATGGTGGTCAGACCATGGTACTTCCGTTATTATGGGGGGGGTGTAGTTGGTGGTTATTAAAGGGGGTAGGGAGGAATATGAGATCTAATGAGTTGCCCTTCGTGTGAGTGGGGTCATGGATTATTTGATTATATCCCATTTGTGTCATAGAGTCCATGAAGTTATCTACTTGGGATTGGTTTAGAGATGGGAGGTTCAAATCACCTAAAATTATGAGTGGTTTTCTTTGAGATGCTGTGCATGCGATTTCAAGGATGGGGGAGAGGTTTTTATGATCAGCTGATGGAGGTCTGTAGATGAGGGCGAATGCAAGGGTTTTACTTTCAATATTGATGAGGTCCATGCCATCAACTTTGTTTGAGTTTGTTAGAGTGTATTGTAGGTCTTTTTTAGTGAGTATGAGAGCACCACCTCCTCTTTTCACGTCTCGGTGGCAGTTGAATACATCATATTGTGATGTAGTTAGCTGGTTTAATAGGATTGAGTCTGTGGGTGCAAGCCATGTCTCAGTAATAAAAATAATGTCTGTTTTTTTATCTCTTATCATGTCAATGACGATTGGTATCTTGTTTCGTATGGAGCGAATGTTTATTAGGATGAGTTTTAACTTAGTACTTGTGATGGGGGAGTCATTTACGTTGCCATGATGTTGAGGGTTTATCTGAATTAGTCTAGGATAGTGTCTGTGGGAGTTGTAGCGTGGGTATTGATTAAAAGAGTGGGTGTATATTGGGGCGTGTGCTAGAATTCGGTTAGGGTTATGAATGACGAGGATGCTATTATATGGGATGTGGTTGGCTTTGTATGTGTATGAGTGTTGTATCAGGAGAGCTGCTAGTAGGAGAGGAAGGGGAAGGCTTTTAAATTTTATGGAGGCCATTTTGTATTTTAGTGAGGTGATTGAGTGTAGGGGAGACCTATGTGGAAGGGGACTGGTAGATGTAAGGTTAGGTATAGTATGGTAGTATCAGGTGGGTACAAATTTACTTGGTACAATTTAAATGGTACAATGTCTATGCAGTTCTAGGATATAGGTTGGAACACAATTTCTATGCAGTTCTAGGATATAGGTTGTAAGGTAGATTGTTCAGGTATATTTCTAGTCAAATAAATTAAATTGGGTAAGTGAGTTTAAGCATAAGATTGAAACAGTACAGTTCCTTGAGTGATTTTAGACATTTCTAAGCAAGCAAGTAATTATTGTAGTGTTGAGTGGATACAGAGTTCAACGGTACAATTCTTATTGCAATTTGAGGTAGTTCTAAGCGAGTGAATAGTTATAATGTAGCGTTAGGTGGATACAAAGTAGATGATACAATTATTATTGCAATTACAAGCAGTTCTAAGCATGCAGGTGATTTTATAGCATATAATTGTGCTAGTCTGATGTGGTGGTCTTACAATAGTACTTTAAGGCATGGACATGATATATCAGGAGGTTACCAGCGCATATTTACAGACACTCTACTTATCTTTAGTCACTTGTGCTGTTTTCAGTCTGTCTTGTGTATCCGTCTCAGGTTATAGGTGTCGGGACAAGTTTCCCTTTGCTGTTTTGTGGGACTGAAGACAATGTTATTAACACGTGGCTAGGGGCCAGTTCTTCCTTTTTTTGTTCCGTGGGATACTTCGGCTGGTGAGGTTGAGGAGCGTTCAAGCAGGGAGGTTATAGTTAAATGTCAGAGCTTTCAGGTTGGGATGTTCTCGAGGCTCAGAGGGTTCACGCCTAAGGGCCACGCCAAAGGGCCCTCTGGCGAGGCCCTCAGGCGCGAGCCCGACAGGCGCGGGCGTGCCTGGCTGGCGCTCCTTTTAACAGCGGCTTCAGGCTGCCCCGATTGGACAGCACGTGTAGAGGAGGTGGTCCAGTGCTCCGGCGGGCTCGATCTTCTGCAGGAGGAGAGCAGATGGCCGCCAGAGTGCAGGGATGCAGAGGCTGATGCGCTCGAGTAGCGCTCCTTTTAACAGCGGCTTCAGGCTGCCCTGATTGGACAGCACGTGTAGAGGAGGCGGTCAGGTGCTCCGGCGGGCTCGATCCTCTGCAGGAGGAGAGCAGATGGCCGCCGGAGTGCAGGGATATTGTCCCAGATGGTTCTGTATATTAGGAAAATTATCAAAAGTGTTGTTTGCAAGGTTAGTCATCATTAGCTCAAATTTGCTCTTGTAGGATGAAACTGTACTCATCTCGCTAATGCATTTGTTTTTACCTTGTAGTTCAAGGTTCATATTACTTAGTTTGCCTGTAAAGTCAGCGAGAAATGCCAGATCACATAGCCATTCCTCATCTTCCAACTGTGCTTGGTCATCTCCCCTCTCCTTCAAAAAACTTCTTATTTCATTCAGCAAATCACAAAATCTTTGCAGAAATGTGTGCCTACTTAGCCACCTTACATCTGTGTGCAAAATGATTTCTGCTGCTCCTTCATCAAGAGTAAGATTGAAAAGCTGTCTTTGAAGTGATCTTCCATGAACTGAATTTACAATTTTGAAAATGATGTCCATGACAGTCTTTGTATTGAGTCTCTTGCTTGCCAAAACTTGCTGGTGAATGATGCAGTGGTAAGAAAGGAAATCTGGGAAATTGTCATGTTGTCTACAGAGGGCTATGAAACTGTTAACCTCACCTGCCATTGCTCTTGCTCCATCAGTAGTGATGGAAACAAGTCTATGCAATGGAAGATTACACTTTGTCACAAAAGAATGGAAAGAACTGAATATTTCCTGACCGGTAGTTCTCCCTTTTAAAGAAATCATTCAAAGTAGTTCTTCTTTAACATTGAAGTCTTAAAAAAACATCCGGATAAAGACTAGTAACTGGGCTATGTCTCTTATGTCTGTAGATTCATCCAGTTGGAGTTAGAAAGCTACACAATTTGAAACATCCTCCAACAATTGTTCAGTTGTGTCTCCACACATCTTTTCTATTCGCCGCACGACGGTGTTTCTTAACAATTGTACATCTTGAATAGCAGCTATGATCTCTTTCTTATTTTTAAATCCTTCAAAAAGATTGTCAGCTGCTTCAAGAAAACAATCTTTTAAAAATTCCCCTTCAGTGAAAGGTTTGCATTTCTTTGTGATCAGGACCTTGAAGGATGCTATGGTTGCATTGAACGAATGTGACCTTGGCTTCGCCATCAACCTTTGCTGAGTAGCCAATTTTGATTTAAGTTCTTTGAGCTTCAGTTTACGAATTTCACTTTTGGGTGGAAAATCAGCATCAAACTTATTGCTATACAGAGCCTTATAATGACGTTCCAGATTACCCTTTTTCGGCAAGGATACTGGGGCGTTACAAATTAGACAACAACACTTGTCTTTCACCATGATGAAGAAACAGTCCATTTCCCATTCATCATGAAAGTGGCAGGTTTTGATCTTCTTTGGAACACTCATCTTCATTATACCGGGGTGGCTGGATGCAAGAAGGCCAAATCTGCTAAGTTAGTATAACACTGGCTGAATCTGGTCCAAAACTGTCACTGTCCCAAAGTATTAAAGATCAACAGAAACTGAAGACCTCTGGATGATGTGCAATACAAGGACTAGAGATACCAAAACCACACATGCAGTTCTAAAAGTAAAAATAAGAATTCATCATACTGGCACCAATAATCAAATACCACCAAACAATCATCAAAAAAACTCAAACACCTGTCCAGCAAACCAGATAAAATCAAATACCGCCAAACAAGTTCAAATACCACCACACACAATTTAATAAATTCTGCACAAGGTGTAGAATCAATGCAAAGGCTAGGCAAAATAAAATTGCAGAGGCAAGCAAAAGTCACAGTGGTTTGAAACAATTCGAAGGCAAGGCATAGGCAAGTTAGAACAAAATTGGAAAAGCCCCCCAAAATCACCAAATTCTTGACACTTTGTTGTGTCTGCCCGAAAACGTTTAATGAAAGTGAACTATAAAGTGACCAATGACCAGCACACGACACAACTAGTACAGTAAGTGTATTCAGGTAAAGCCCGGGCAAATCAATATCACCTGGTATATAACACACTTCTAAGGGTGGGGACAGGAATGGGTGATTCTGAGAGGCAGGAGACCAAGTATGATGCTGGGCCTGTGGTGTCTCGTCATGGGGCATGGGTGGCGCCCCCTGGGGTACCCACAAACTATTGGCATGAAAACAACAAGCACTCCCAGTACACCCGCAGGCAAGATTCCCGCAGGCAGGGAAAAAAGACAGGCAAAGGATCAGCAGCGGTGGCAAGCCCTCGGCAGATAACCTGCCGGCACGAGCACTCTCCTAGTGACTGTCACGCTGCCACCGCTCGCCTCAAGCTAAGAGGGGCGTGGTTATTTTATAGGAACTTTTTGCTGTCTGCTTTTTTAGCCTTTTTCAACTATTTCCCCGTAGTGCCTTCTGGGAAAGGTAGTCTTTGCTTGGCTGCATGTGTGCATCAGACAAAAAGCTGCAGTTAGGCTCCAAGGGTTAAGGCAAATGACAGAATTTGTTTTACACAATGGTTCGTTCTCACCACGTACAGGATATGGGTTCAGGTCTCTGTGAAACAGAGTATTCTCCCAAAAACAAACACAAACTAAAAATGTCTGTTTAAAGGTTTTCCATATTGCAGGATACACAGTCTTTTAACAGAATGAATAATTCACTTCCTTTGTAGCCTTGCTGGCCAAAAGCACAAACAAAAATCACATTCACTGTCCGTGATAGTATAGCTTCTCTTCAACTACATAAACCTTCAAAATACAATTCAGGGCACAAGAAAGCTACAAAAGCTACTTTCTTATCTCAATGTCCTTGTTCCTGCAGCAGGTGCTTAACAAGCCTTTCACAGCTTCCAGGGTTACTCCTTAGTCTTTGTGACCTTTCCCTTTACCAACATGAGGGAAACAGGGCCACCGGCTTGTGGACTATGGGTTCCCTTCCCTGGTAAACTCTCTCTCAGGATTGGCTTGTTTTCTCCCAGTTCCTCAGGTTTAAAGCCTTGTACACAGAACAGTCCAAAGGAATCTCTTCCCCATTTAGCTTTACCTCAGGCTCTCCCAGCTGCATAGGTTCAGACTCTCCCAGCTCACAGTCCTCAGCCACCAGCCTCCCGGGGAATCCTGGAGTCTCTCCTGTTCCTGGCTTCAAACCCTCTGGCAGATGTGCTATCTTCCACTTAGCACTCTCCTCTCTTGGACGCTCAAGGGCTCTGCTCTGCTCCGCACTGGTCAAGCTTTGCCAGCATGCAGCTGTGCCTCGGCTCATGGCAGTTTGGCTTCCTGCTTCTCCTTCTCCCCTGCTGCTCCTCTTGCTGCTACCTCTGTCCTTGCTGCTACTCCTCACGACGATGACCGTGCTCTCACACTCTGGCTTCAGTTTATACTTCCAGGGCTCTCTCTTCCACCCCTCCCTAGCAAGGTGATGGCAATCAGCCTGATTCCGTGCACCTGCATACTTGGAGCACTCCCTGCCTAAGGGGTTCTGAGCGCTGTATCCTCTCCCCTCCCTTCCACTAGGGGGAGATTGGAATGTGGGCCATGTGGAAGTTTTCTGATTCCTAGCTGTGTTTGTGTCTTTCCTATTCTGCCTCGGTAAAAGGGGGCCCTTTACTAGGGTGAATTCCCTGTCTCTTTGTACTCCCTCATACTCTGGATAGGCCTCCTTGCCACATACCCCCCTACTTAAGATATTACGGGCTGGCGGAGGTCGTTGTGGCTCCTCTGAACAGTCCGTAATTCGGGATAAGGCATCTGCATTGTGGTGTAGCGTCCCTGCCCGATGCTCTACCTTAAAATCAAAAGGTTGCAGGGCCATGTACCATCTGGTTAGTCTTGCATTGTGGTTCTTCATCTGCTGGAGCCACTTCAAAGGTGCGTGATCCGTAACTAGCAGGAACCTTCGTCCAGTGAGGTAGAACCAGAGGGTCTCTATTGCCCATTTGATGGCGAGACACTCCTTCTCAATTGTAGAGTAGTGTTGCTCTGCCGGGGACAACTTCCTGCTAAGGACCATCACAGGATGCTCGTTTCCTTCATGCTTCTGGGACAGGACGGCCCCTAAGACTATCTCTGAGGCATCCATCTGAATAATGAAGGGCTGCGTGAAATCCACTCTGCGTAATACTGGTGCTGTGCATAGCCTTCTTTTTAATCTGTTGAAAGCCCTCTCTGCCTCCGGGGTCCAATGGAGTTGATTTGGGCAATTCTTTTTCAACATGCCTGTGAAGATAGAACTTTCTTCTGCAAAGCTTGACAGGAACCTCCTGTAATAGCCAATCAGGCCTAGAAAGCTTCTTAACTGCTTCTTGGTCGTGGGACGAGGAAAATTCTTGATGCTGTCCACTTTGTCAATCAAGGGCTTAATCCTTCCCCGACCTACCATATGGCCCAGGTATTTCACTTCTTGCTTGGCGAAAGCACACTTGCTCGGGTCCAGGGTGAGGCCCGCCTGCCTCATAGATCGCAGGACCGCTTCTACCCTCGGGATATGTTCTATCCAACTGCAACTGTGGATAATAATATCGTCCAAATATGCAAAAGCATACTCTTGATGAGGACGCAGGACTTAATCCACTAGTCTCTGGCAGGTCGCTGCAGCACCGTGAAAGCCAAAGGGCATCCTCTTAAACTGGAATAGCCCAACTGGGGTGCTGAAGGCGGTCTTCAGTCGAGATTCCCTAGTCAACGGAATCTGCCATTACCCCTTCGTCATGTCTAGGGTAGTCAAAAACTGAGCCTGCCCCAAGCGGTCCAAAAGCTCCTCGATACGGGGCATCGGGTAAGCATCAAATACCGAGATGGCATTCACCTGCCTGAAATCTATACAGTAGCGTAGTGTACCATCC
Organism: Ichthyophis bannanicus; assembly: GCA_033557465.1. Taxonomy (NCBI): domain Eukaryota; kingdom Metazoa; phylum Chordata; class Amphibia; order Gymnophiona; family Ichthyophiidae; genus Ichthyophis; species Ichthyophis bannanicus. The sequence goes on along the minus strand of CM066032.1, from coordinate 1,797,020,347 downwards.
AGTTTCGGAACCAGGACAATGGGACTGCACCATGGGCTCCTTGATTCTTCAATGACACCCATTGCTAACATCTCACGCACCTGTGCCACGACCTCCTGCTTTTTGGCTTCTGGTAAGCAGTAAGGTCATTGTCTGACCACCTTCCCCAGTGGCGTCAGGATCTCATGTGCCACCAGTCGGGTTTCACCCGGGATCGGGGTCAGTACATCTGGGAACTTCTCCAACAGTCGAGCCAGATCCCATCTCTGGACCAACGATAGTTCTTCCCCTACTTGGGGCTCCAGGCTCTTCCTGCAGTCTGCCACTTGAGGTCCTTGGTCATCCTTCTCAGTCTCCTCCATTCTGTTTCCAGCTTTTCCTCCCAGCCTCTCTGGTAGAACCAAATCCAGAGGTTCCTCGATCCTCAGGAGATAACATGGGGACCTCTTCCAGTGGGGGAAAACCCACTCTTTCGCACAGCAGCTGGGCAATCCAATCTCCCACCTTCACCTGGAAGTCTTCATTGCCAAAATTGAACAGTAATATCTTTACACTCCCTCTATAATCATGGTCGATGACCCCAGCCCCGACGTCCAGGAAATATTTCAGAGCCAGACCTGATCGCGGTGCTATCCAACCATAGCATCCTATGGGCATCTCCATCTGAAGGCCAGTATCAATGAGAGCCTTTCCACGGCTGGGTATCACAAGATCTTCGGTGCTGCATAAATCATATCCCGCGGCTTGCGGGGACACCCTCCTGGGAGCTTGGGCCTACTCAGATACGTTACAAAACTTTAATACAAACTTCTGTTTAAGGGGAACCATACTTCCCAGGGGTTCTTTCCCTGGGTTCTCACTTGGCTTTCGGGGGTTCTCAAAAGGAGGGCCAGGGACCACCGTCATCATCCCCTCCCCTTTTCCCCCAAGGCCTTTCTCTAATCCTTCTCTAAATTGGGGCCAATCCCTTCCTAATACTAAATTATAGGGTAGCTTTGGAACCACTGCCACAAGAACTTCTTTCTGCAGCCCCAACCCTTTTATCATTACTTTGTACACAGGGTAGAAAGAAGCAGCTCCATGGATGCACCTAATTTGGACCTGCCCTTCTGGCTTCCTCTGACTAGACTCATCCTGGGCCTCAATTGCCTGCCAAAGCTTCCGTGACACCATGCTTTGGTTGGCCCCAGAGTCGAGCAGAGCATGGGTAATGACCCCCTCTATGTTAATACTTAAGAGAAATCCCTCTCCCAAATGTTTCACCTTGGTACCAGTCAACCCCATGCGGGCTTTGCATCCTCTCTGCAGGTGTCCCACCTCCCCACAAAAATATTTTTTTTTTTCAGCCCATTTACCCTCATGAGCAGACACACAGGTTTTCACACATTTTACATTATTTCCCTGTTTCTTTTCTGATAAACCAAAACTGGCCTCTGCCTCTACTTTTGGAGGGCCTGCCTTTGGGGGAAATGCCAATTCAGCTTCCATGAAGCGCTCCACCAAAAGGGTTGCCTCTCCTGTGCTCTGGCAGTTCTGCTGAATCAGAAAAGATTGTACCCTTTTTGGTATGGCAGCCATAAATTGCTCTAATATCACCATATCCACCACCTCATCCATAGTTTTTCCTTCCGGGGCTAGCCACTTTAAAGCTAAGCCTCAACTCCTCTGGCTTAAGGCCTTAGGTGTCTCTCTGGCCTTTAAGACCGTGGCTCTAAACATGCAGTGATACAGCATTTTTGTTAACCCTAATCGGTCTCTAATGGCATTTTTCACCGCATTATAGTCCATGGCCTGGGCAGCTGGCATAGCCCTATATGCGGCTAGTGCTTCTCCTGTTAAGGAGGTTGCCAATCTCACCGCTCACTGGCTATCTGGCCATCCCACAGCTTGAGCCGCTCTCTCAAATGACTCTAAAAAGTCATCTATATCGTCCTCAGGAGAAAGTTTTCCAAAAGTGAACCACCCGCTGGTGTGTGGGCCTGCTAGACTGTCCACTTGCTGCATTGCTGGTCTCTCCGTGGTTAGTGTTCCCCCACTTCCTTGCCTCTGGGAAGTAATAAGGGCTTCCACTAAGTACAGGACAGGCTTTTGCTGCTCCCTCATAGCTGCTGCAGCATTCTCCTGCGCTAGCTGGGCCAACTCCTGCTGGCATTGAAATTGCGTGGCCATCCATTGTACCAGCTCTTTTGGATCCATCTCTGATGATACCTTGCTCAGTTGTTGCCTCTCGAAGAACAAACATTGTCCTTTCTGCCAACCTCTGTGCTACCACTCTGGTAAGCGTAAATCCTGAATGTTGTACATCCTGAACAGTGGAAATCCTGAGTGGTAGAAAATCCTCACAACTACGCCACTGTCACGCCGCCACCGCTCGCCTCAAGCTCAGAGGGGCGTGGTTATTTTATAGGAACTTTTTGCTGTCTGATTTTTTTAGCCCTTTTCAACTATTTCCTGTAGTGCCTTCTGGGAAAGGTAGTCTTTGCTTGGCTGTATGTGTGCATCAGACAAAAAACTGTAGTTAGGCTCCAAGGGTTAAGGCAAATGACAGAATGTATTTTACACAATGGTTCATTCTCACCACGTACAGGATATGGGTTCAGGTCTCTGTGAAACAGAGTATTCTCCCAAAAACAAACACAAACTAAAAATGCTGTTTAAAGGTTTTCCATATTACAGGATACACAGTCTTTTAACAGAATGAATAATTCACTTCCTTTGTAGCCTTGCTGGCCAAAAGCACAAACAAAAATCATATTCACTGTCCGTGATAGTATAGCTTCTCTTCAGCTGCATAAACCTTCAAAATACAATTCAGGACACATGAAAGCTCTGTTACAAAAGCTACTTTCTTACCCCAATGTCCTTGTTCCTGCAGCAGGTGCTTAACAAGCCTTTCACAGCTTCCAGGGTTACTCCTTAGTCTTTGTGACCTTTCTCTTTACCAACATGAGGGAAACAGGGCCACTGGCTTGTGGACTATGGGTTCTCTTCCCTGGTAAACTCTCTCTCAGGATTGGCTTGCACACAGAACAGTCCATAGGAATCTCTTCCCCATTTAGTTTTACCTCAGGCTCTCCCAGCTGTATAGGCTCAGACTCTCCCAGCTCACAGTCCTCAGCCACCAGCCTCCTGGGGAATCCTGGAGTCTCTCCTGTTCCTGGCTTCAAACCCTCTGGCAGATGTGCTATCTTTCACTTAGCACTCTCCTCTCTTGGCAGCTCAGGGGCTCTGCTCAGCTCTGCACCAGTCAAGCTTCGCCAGCTTGCAGCTGTACCTCGGTTCGTGGCAGTTTGGCTTCCTGCTTCTCCTTCTCCCCTGCTGCTCTCATACTCTGGCTTCAGTTTATACTTCCAGGGCTCTCTCTTCCACCCCTCTCTAGCAAGGTGATGGCAATCAGCCTGACTTTGTGCACCTGCATACTTGGAGCACTCCCTGCCTAAGGGGTTCTGGGCTCTGTATCCTCTCCCCTCCCTTCCACTAGGGGGAGCATGGAATGTGGGCCATGTGGAAGTTTTCTGATTCCTAGCTGTGTTTGTGTCTTTCCTATTCTGCCTCGGTAAAAGGGGGCCCTTTACTAGGGTGAATTCCCTGTCTCTTTGCCCTCCCTCATACTCTGGATAGGCCTCCTTGCCACACGACGGGGCGAGTTGCTGGAGAGATGGAGCCAAGTGGGGCTGGCGATCTAACTCTGACCCCTCCGCAATCTACAGGTAGATCGCGATCTACCTGTTGGACATGCCTGCACTATAACAACTGGCTCAGCTTTACCCTCATGTTCATGCCTTCAAAAAAATGGTGCAGATTGGGGAGGTAAGACCTCCATTTGCTAAATCCATGTTGGCTTTGTCTCATTAAACCATGTTTGTCCATGTATCCAATAATTATTTTATACTTATATTTTCTACAATTTTGCCTGACACTAATATTAGGATCACTGGTTTGTATTTTCCAGGATCACCTCTGGAGCCTTTTTTAAAAATCAGCATTATGTTGGCCATCCTCCAATCTTTTGGTACAGGTTTTACATGAAGGACACCTATCTAAGATTGACTTCTGTATCTATTGTGATCCTGGAGAGTTACCAGAATAGTGAATATGGCTAATTTTTATTTTATTTATTTAACTGTTTTTATACACCACTTTATTATTTCAATCAAAGTAGCTTACATTGAAACTTAAACTTGAATTTTTCTGAGACAATGGAGGGTTAAGTGGCCACAAGGAGTGCTTGTGGGAATCAAACACTGGTCTTCGGGTTCCCAAGCCAGTGCTCTAACCCAGGGGTCCTCAAACTACGGCCCGTGGGCCACATGCAGCCCGCTGAGGACATTTATCTGGCCCCCCGGGTGTTTTTGCCGCTGCTGCCTGTCCTCAGGGGCGGCTCTACCATGAGGCGAAGTGAAGCGGCTGCCTCAGGCAGAGAAATGTCAAAGGCGGCATTTTTGCCCCCAAAGTAGCCGCCTCACTTCAACTTCTAAAAAAATAATCCAACTTAAACACAAAGTAATACCGGTGCAGACTGCGGAGCCTTAACTTGCAGTGGCGTCCCGCCCCCAAAGGAAGTTGTATGCAAAGGAAGTTACTTCCTTTGGGGGCGGGACGCCACTGCACGTGACGGCTCCGCAGTCTGCACCGGTTTTACTTTGTGTTTAAGTTGATGTCACTAGGTGTTTAGGACTGGTATGGACTGATGGGGGGGTTAGGACTGGGTGGGCTGATGGGGGGTTAGAACTGGAAATGGGCTGATGGGGGGTTAGGACTGGAAGTGGGCTGATGGGGGTGTTTAGGACTAGTAATGGACTGATAGGGGGGTTAGGACTGGGTGGGCTGATGGGGGTTAGAACTGGAAATGGGCTGATGGGGGGTTAGGACTGGAAGTGGGCTGATGGGGGTGTTTAGGACTGGTAATGGACTGATAGGGGGGTTAGGACTGGGTGGGCTGATGGGGAGTTAGAACTGGAAATGGGCTGATGGGGGGGTTAGGACTGGAAGTGGGCTGATAGGGGGTGTTTAGGACTGGTAATGGGCTGATAGGGGGGTTATGACTGGAAGTGGGCTGAAGGGGGATAGGACTGGAAATGGGCTAATGGGGGAGGGGAGGAGAGTGATGCTGGCCCTGGAAGAAAACTAGGGGCAAGGGATAACTGGGGGGGGGGGGGGGTGTGCTGATATCTGAAATCTCCAACCAGATCTAGACTAACTGATGCACACTTGCGTCACTTGTTACGACTAGCAGTGACAAATATGGAAACGGACATTGACCATCTCATTAGCCAAAAGCAGGCCCATAGTTCCCATTGAAATACTGGTGAGTTTGTTGATTTAACTTTACTTGTTCTTCATTTTAAATATTGTATTTGTTCCCATTTTGTTTTTTTACTTCAAAATAAGATATGTGCAGTGTGCATAGGAATTTGTTCATAGTTTTTTTTAAACTATAGTCCGGCCCTCCAACGGTCTGAGGGACAGTGAACTGGCCCCCTGTTTAAAAAGTTTGAGGACCTCTGCTCTAACCATTAGACTACTCCTCTGTGCTTTTTCCATGTTGTACAATATTTCTCTAGTTGGGAATTAAGCAGATGATCACCGTGGACCTTCTTTATCAACTTTATACAATGTATCTTCATAACATTTGAGAGAGACTTTCCTGAACTTTTAATATGTCAAAATCATCAATGTTGCCTCCCCGGGGATTGCCCTACCCTTGTACTTAATTCCCCCACCCCTATGTAACACCGCTTTGACCCGGTGAAAAGCGGTATATAAATACAGCTAAATAAATAAATAAATAAATATGTAGCAGATACCGCAGGAGGGTTTTGTTCATCTGACTATCCACACATGCGTAGTTCACATGTGAGTGTTAGCAGTCATACATACTCTGCTGTGCTCAAGCTCTCCGAGAGGCTCCCAGCATTGAGGTGAAGACTGTTTCAGCTGGATTGGGAGAAGACACCCATACTCCTCAGGCATCAACAGTTACAGAGTCCAAATCACTCCCACAGCCTCAACCGCATTCTAGACTTTTCTTCTCAGGCCTGTCTACTGACCAGCTCCATCACAGCTGTATAACCTGACACCTTCTTAGACAAGCACATCCTCAGCCACCACTTAGTGGCACTGGAAACCTTCTTCTTGTTCCCTGCTACCTGCTGCATCAGGCCCTGATCTTCTGTTACTCCAAAGGCATAACTGACCCAGGCACCATGACCCTGCTTTTCACCTTTGACTGCATGATGCTAGCTGACTCAAGGCTGATGATAGGATCTCTGGTGCCCACGTGCAACCTATAGATCACCTCTCCCCTCCTTCATTACTATTAATAGTACAGTATGTATGTATGTATGTATGTGGGTGAGAAGGGTTTAGAGATGTATGGTGGGAGATGTAGGGAGCATGGGGTGTGTGGTGGAAGAGGAGGTAAGGTGTGCATAACAGGTGGTATATGGCTTTTGTGAAGGTTGGCGGGTTAATGGAAAGTGATGTGTGATGAGTGAGATACTATATATTTTTTTCTCAGTCCCTTCACCTCTGCCTGACCCAGGCACTCTTCCCCTCCCCCCGCCCCCCCCACCTCATCTCACTAAGGTACTCTGGTCCCCACCTGACCATCTGGGATGTAACTATACCAGGTTATACTTTATTCAGAAAGAACAGGGTAGGAAGAAGGGAAGGAGGCGTGGCACTATATGTAAAAAGTAATATTAAAGCTATGGAAATACAGGGCTTAAAAGGGAGAGAGGGGCCACTGTGGGTTAAACTAGAAAGAGGGAAAGAGAAATCTATTTGCATTGGTGTGAAATACAGACCTCCCTCAGAGGGAGAAGAGGTGGATGGAGAGTTAACTGAAGACCTACGCAGCATTGCCAGGGAAGTGGAAGTGCTACTGATAGGGGATACCAATATGCCAGATTTTGATTGGCACATGCCTGCTGCAGTATCATCTAGAAGTAAGGAAATCCTGGCTATACAGGAAGAACTTTTCAGGCAGCTGGTAACAGAACCCACACGTGAAGGGGCCATACTGGACTTGGTGCTTACTAATGATGAAAGTGTTTCTGATGTTATAGAGGGAGATCATTTCACATCCAGTGATCACCAGATGGTGTGGTTCAGTATTAGGACTAGGGATGATAAAATCCATTCAAAAGCGAGGGTCTTAGACTTTGCCAAGATGGACCAATACCTCATGGAGTCGTTAGCGGGATGGGAACAGCTGGGGGATGTAGAAAAGCAGTGGGAAAAACTGAAAGAGGATATTTTAAGGGCAACCAACCTTTTTGTTAAAATGGTAAATAAAGGTAAAAAGAAAAGGAGACCGCTATGGTTTACAAAAGAAGTAGCTGAAAAGGTGAAGAAAAAGTGGGGAGGTCTTCATGACATACAAGAGATCACAGAGAGAGAAAGACAAGCATCTATATTTGGAAAAACGTAGAAAACTAGCAAAGGTCAGGAAAACAAAGATTCAAAAAGCAGAGGAAATGGCCAGTGCAATAAAAGGGTGTGTGTGTGTGTGGGGGGGGGGGGGATAAGATATTTCTCAGATATGTTAGTGAGAAGAAGAAGGGCAAAAGTGGTATTGTTAAACTCAAGGGTGAAGGGGAGGAATATGTAGAAGCTGATGAGGATAAAGTGGAATTGCTTAACAGATATTTCTGTTCTGTGTTCACAGATGAAGAACCAGGAGCAGGACCTCAGAAAACACCCACAAACAGGAACAGAAGCGAGGGACATCTTGAACAATTTTCAGAAGACTGTGTTCATGAGAAACTAGCTCAACTTAAAGTAGACAAAGTAATGGGACCGGATGGGATACACCGAAAAATACAGAGGGAACTTGGGGACGTCCTAGCAGCTCCACTGACTGACCTTTTCAATGCCTCGTTGGAGTCGGGAGTGGTGCCAGAGGACTGGAGAGAGGCACATGTGGCCCCTTTACACAAAAGCTGAAGTAAGGATCTAGTTGATTTCTTTGACTGGGTGACTAGGGAGTTGGACGGAAGGAGAACCCTAGATGTGGTGTATTTAGATTTCAATAAGCCTTTGACACTGTTACACACAAGTGACTTATAAGCAAATTGAGCACTCTAGGGATGGACCTAAAGTTATTGTTTGGGTTAGAAATTGGTTGAGTGAGAGATGACAAAGGGTACAGGTAAATGGAACTCACTCTGAGGAGAAGGAGGTTATCAGTGGTGTGCCCCAGGGATCTGTCCTTGGTCTGATTCTTTTTAACATCTTTGTTAGTGATATAGCAGAAGGGCTGTTGGGAAAGGATTGCCTCTTTGCGGATGATAGCAAAATCTGCAATAGAATAGATACCCAGGAAGATGTAGATAACATGAGGAGGGATCTAGCTAAGTTTGAAGAATGGTCTAGAATTTGGCAGTTGAGATTTAATGTTAAGAAATGCAAGGTCATGCATTTGGGCTGCAGCAATCCAAGGGAGCGATATAATATGGGGGGTGACATACTTCTGTCCACAAAAGAAGAGCGTGAACTAGGCGTGATTGTGTCTGATGATCTTAAAGTAGCTAAACAGGTAGAAAAGGCAACAGTGAAAGCTAGAAGGATGCTTGGGTGCATAGGAAGAGGAATGGCCAGCAGAAGAAAGGAGGTGATAGTGCCTCTGTATGTTTTTGCAGCGACCTCATTTGGAGTATTGTGTGTAATTCTGCAGACCGCACCTTCAAAAGGATATAAATAGGTTGGAGTTGGGTACAGAGGGTGGCTACTAAAATGGTTAGTGGTCTTCATTATAAAGCATATGAGGACAGACTATATCACTTAATCACTACATCACTTAATATGTATACTTTAGAGGAAAGATGGGATAGAGGTGATATGATAGAGACGTTTAAATACCTCTGTGGCATAAATGCATAGGAGCAGAGGCAACTCTATCATTAGGTGAAGTGAGGCGGTGGCCACAGGATAGGGGGTTTTAGAGAAATCTAGAGAATAAATGCCGAGGATAGAGATTTATTTATTTTATTTATTTGAAAGGCTTATATAACATTCTTCCAAAGACCGAGGTAGTTTACATTAAACACAACAGAACTTTCCAGAGAAAGTTAATATGACACAAGAAATGTAATAAAACTGAACAGCTTTACATATAACATGTTAACAGTAAACAATAGGTAGGGAGTTAAGTGGAAGGAAGGAAAGGGGGGCAGAATTAGAGGATAAATGGTTGGGGTAAGGTCAGTTATAGAGATGGGGGCAAATGGTGTGTGGCATTTAAAGCTTTAGTTTATAGTTCTCGGTTCATGATGGTGTTATAAGTGGTTAAGTTATATCTCCAAAATGCTCTTTAAACAGGTAGGTTTTCAGTAGCTTATGGAAGTCTACAAGGTCAGTAGTTGCTATAAGATTTCCAGGAAGTGCGTTGCAGAGATGATTCAGAAAGAGAGAAAAAGAGAGACAGAGGCTAGAAGCTAAGGACAGGTAATCATAGCTGATAAAGCGAGTGAATGTTGAGGACAGAGGCTTGAGAGGACAGAGGCTTGAGAGCAATAATGTGGATGTTGGGGACAGGAAGGAGGACTGAGAGAGAGAGAGAGAGGGAGAGAATAAATATTAGACAGAAAGGGGGACTGAGAGAGAGAGAGAGAGTAAATGTTGGGGATAGAGAGGGAGAATGAGAGTGAATACTGACATCAGGGAGGGGGGTTGAAAGAGACAGCATGAACGCTAAAAACAGGGATGGGGGTCTAAGTGACAAAGGAGGGGGGCTAGGATGAGCTCCCAGAGTCAAGGCTAATGAACAGGTTATTCTGCTGAGTTTCACCTGGTGTCTGCTCATATTTTTATGATTTTATTAATGTATTATGATGTAAGGGAGTCTGAATGAAAATAGTTTTTAATGCCCAATTGGTATATTGTCTATTTCCTCATAGTTGTGAAATATATTGTCAAGGTAGGGACAGAATGACAGTGCCATTAATCATTTGTATAGCACTACAAGGCATATGCAGCACTATACAGACACATGTAAAAGACGGACCCTGCTCACCAATCTAGTCAAGACAGACAACACACCAGCTGAGGAGAAGGTTATATCTAGGGGAATGGAGGTCACTGACCTCTAACTACCCATGTGGCATAGGATAGAGAAAAAATGTAAGAGGACCTTCACAGGACCGTACCGAGCCCTGTGCGAGTGGTGCAGCCACACAGGGCGCAAAGACTTAAGGGGCGCATTTTGGCTCTCTGCCGTTGCCTGCTGCCGCCACTTTAGCGGCAGCAGGCAGTGGCAGAGAGTCGAAATGCGCCCCTTAAGTCTTCTCGCCGGCAAACTAAGCAGGTCTGGTCTCTCCGGGAGGGTCCAGACCTGTTTAGTGAGCCAGCGAGTTGCACATCGGGTGCACGCCTCTTCTCTCCCACCCCCATAAAGTGGCTAGATGGAGGTGCAGGAGGGGGGCACGTGCCCGATGTGCAACTCGCACAGGGCGCTTTTCACCATCGGTACAGCCCTGGACCTTCATAACCTGGAAGACTGGGCATCCAAATGGTAGACAAAATTTAATGTGGACAAGTGCAAAGTTATGCACTTAGGAAAGAATATCCCAAACTATGGTTACATGATGCAAGGTTCTACATTAGGAACCACTACCCAGGAAAAGGATTTAGGAGTCATCTTGAATAATTTATTATTTATTATTTATTTATTTATTTATTTAACATTTCTTTTATACCGCGCTCTTTATCATCAGTGCGGTTTACAGTTAACAGAACGACTCGAGGACCGCAGGGCACTCCCGAGTTTACATCGAAAAGGGAAAACAACTTGGAAAGAACAGGGGAAACTCTGTACAATTTACATGTTGCTGTGTCAATAAAGTAATGTTACAAGGGTAGAGCAGGGGAGTGTGATCCAGAGTGGACCGTAATCCATCTACAGACCACTTCCTCTTATCAAACTTGTGTTAGCTGATAAGCTATCAGGTTGTGGGATGGTATGTGTGAAGGAATTATTGTATTGTGGATAGTGAGTAATGAACAAATGGTGCTTGAGGGCCTTTCTAAATTGAATGATGTCCTTGATTGCTCTTATGTCATGCGGGAGGTTGTTCCATGATCTGGGTGTGTAGGACACAAATGCACGTTTATTGGTTGATTGTGCCCATTTTGTGGAAGCTTTGGGGATAATAAGTGTGTTGGCGGAATGCAACCTCTTGGATCTGTTGTCAGGGGGTTGGGAGAGGAGCATGGAGATTGAGGGGGGCGCTATGTTGAAAACCCTCTGCCCACTATGCAGTACAGCCCAGAAAGGAAATAGAATGCTAGGAATCATAAAGAAAGGAATGGAGAGCAAAACCAAGGATATTATAATGCCTCTTTATCGTTCCATTGGTGCAGCCGCACCTTGAATATTGTGAGCAATTCTGGTTGCCATCTCTTTAAAAGGATATAGCAGTATTAGAAAAGGTACGGAAAAGAGCCACTAAAATGGTAAAGGGGATGGAAGGATATCCCAATGGGGGATGGCTTAAAAGGTTCAGGCTCTTACACTTGGAAAAGAGATGGTTGAGGGGAGATATGATAGAGATCTATAAATTAATGAATTAGTTTATTTATTTGTGAATTTTTTATACTGCAATCTTGTAATCAGAGTGCTTTACAGTTAAAATAACAGATACATTGAACAAGTAATCAAATAACAGGTGCTGAAACATTCAATCAAAAAATGTACATGATTCTAACAAAATAATCTTTATACAATTGATGTTTGAGATCGTAATTTAGCTTAGTGAAAGAGGAGAGAGGCTACTTATGTTGGGTCTGCGTCAGATGGTTGAGAGTAAGATGGATTAAAATGGTGTCCAAAGTGTTCAGTAAAGAGATGAGTTTTGAGATGGGAATAAAATGAGGATAGATCAGTATTATTACGAAGGCTCGTTGGAAGAGAATTCCAGAGTGTTGGTGATATGTATTCAAATGCTCTATTGCTAGTGCATTGCTTGGTCTTACGGAATTCTGTAGGGGTTTTGAGCATATTCTCCAACTGAACTCTTCTTTGGCAGGAATTAGGTACAACAATGATTAGCTGAGAGAGGGTGGGAGGGGCCAGTTTCCTGATGATCTTGAAGGTGGTCATCAGCAATTTGTATTTTATCTGGCTTTGTATGGGAAGCCAATGCAAGTCATATAAGACTAGAGTAATTTATTTATTTATTTTCATTCTCTTACATACTGTGCTATTCTGCATCAGTGCGGTTTACATTGAACAAACTGAAATTACATTGAACAGGGCATTATAACTTGGAGATAACTATTTTACAGGGAACATGGGCTATGGAGGGTTAAGTGGCTTGCCCAAGACCACAAGGAGCACCTGTGGGACTAGAAACCCCAGTCCTTCCGGCACAAGGTTGCTGTCCTCTAGTGGGATTTGAACCCCCAACCTTCTGACCTGAAGTACCTTGCCCCAACCACTAGGCCACTTGTAATGGGTGCAACAGGTAAACATAGATTGGTTGTTTACTCCTTCAAAAATTAGAGACTAGGAGGCACTCAATGAAGCTACAATGTAGCCCATTTAGGACTAATATGAGAAAATATTTTTTCACTAAAAAGTAATCAAACTCTGGAATTTATTGCCGGAGGTGCTCCTCAGCCATGTCTTTTCCAAGTTGAAGAGCCCCATGATAGAGGTCTCTAAAATAAAAATGCAGAAGATCGGGTAAATGTAGATTGGTTGTTTACCCCTTCACAATTTAGAAAAACTAGGGGACTCACAATGAAGTTAGAAAGTAGCACATTTTAGACTAATTGGAGAAAATATTTTTTACTGAATGTATAATTAGACTTGGGAATTCTTTAACAGAGGATGTAGTAAAAGGTGTTAGTGTAGCTGGATTTAAAAGAGGTTTGGGCAAGTTAATTGTGGAAAAGTCCATAGACCATTATTAAAGAGAACTGGAGAAATCCACTGCTTACCCATTGGACAAGAAGCATGGAATCTGTGTACCTTCTGGGAATTTGACAGGTATTTCTGACCTGGATTGGTCACTGCTGGAAACAGAAAACTGGCCTTGATGGACCTTGGCCTGACACAGTATGGCATAACGTAGGTTCTTATGTTGTTATGTACAGCAATTTTAATCTTTATAATGGTTTCTACCATTTTACCTGGTACTAACATCAGGCTCACCAGTGTATAGTTTCCTGGATCGCGCCTGGAACCCTTTTTTAAAAATTGGCATTGCATTGACCATTCTCCAATCTTCAGGTACTCCAGTCTTTACATACTACAGTTGATTTTAACATAAGAACCCCAAAACTTAAGATATGTCATACTGGGTCAGACCAAGGTCCATCAAGCCCAGTATCCTGTTTCCAACAGTGGCCAATCTAGGTCATAAGTACCTAGCAGTTTCTCCAAAAGACACATGTTCCGCAATGCTTGTATCGGGTCAAGCAGTGATATACTGGGTCCCTTTTAATAATGGTTTATGGAGCTTTTCTCCAGGAACTTGTCCAAACCTTTTTAAACCCAGCTACACTAACAGCTTATACTACTTCCTCCGGTAACAAATTCCAGAGTTTGATTACACGTTGAGTGAAAAAATATTTTATCTTATTAGTCTTAGATAGGTTGCCCTGTAGCTTCATTGTATGTCCCCTAGTCTTTTTACATTCTGATGATGTAAACAATCGATCAACGTTTACCCGTTCCACTCCATTCATTAATTTATAGACCTCTATCATATCTCCGCTCAGCCGTCTCTTTTCCAGGTTGAAGAGCCCTAACCTTTTTAGCCTCTCTTCATAGGAGTATCCTTCCATCCCCTTTACCATTTTGGTGGCTCTTCTCTTTACCTTTTCTAATAATGATATATATTTTTTAAGATATAGCAACCAGAATTGCACACAATATTCAAGGTGCGGTCGCACCATGGAACAATATAGAGGCATTATAATTATAATTATTTTATTTATTTTATTTAAAGTCTCTTCTATACTGCACTATTCGGCATCAGTGCGGTTTACATACAACAACTTACACATCTCAATAGCTGATACGTGTTTACATTGAACAAGGCAATCTCTTTTGTTTTATTTTCTATTCCTTTCCTTATGATACCAAGCATTCTATTTGCTCCCTTGGCCGCTGCTGCACACTGGGCTGAGGGTTTTAACATGTTATCCACGAAGACGCCTAAATCTTTTTCCTGGGTGATGGTTTCCAACATGGAACCTTGCATCGTGTAACCATAGTTTGGGTTATTCTTTCCTAGGTGCATAATATTGCACTTGTCCACATTAATCTGCCATTTTGATGCACAGTCTTCCAATTTATCAAGATCCTCTTGCAATTTTCCACAATCCTCTTGGGTTTTAACAACTTTAAATAGTTTTGTGCCATCTGAAAATTTGATAACCTCACTCATTATTCCCTTTTCCGGGTCATTTATGAATATGTCAAAAAGAAGTGGACCCAGCACAGATCCCTGGGGTACTCCACTATTCACCTTTTTCCATTGGGAAAATTGCCCATTTAGCCCTACCATTTGCTTTCTATCTTTTAACCAGTTCCTGATCCACAATAGTACACTGCCTCCTATCCCATAACTTTTTAGTTTTGCCAAAGGTCTCTGATGAGGGACCTTGTCAAAGGCTTTCTGAAAATCTATATCAACTGACTCACCTTTGTCTACCTGTTTATTCCCACCTTCAAAAAATATAACAGGTTAGTAAGACAAGATCTTCTTTGTCTAAAGCCATGTTAGCTGTCTCCCAATAAGCCATGATTGTCTACATGTTGAGTAATTTTGTTCTTTATGATGGTTTCTACCATTTTTTCTGGTACTGACGTCAGGCTCACTGGTCTGTAGTTTCCCAGATCACCCCTGGAACCCTTTTTAAAAAACTGGTGTTACATTAGTGATTCTCCAATCTTCAAGTATTACAGATGATTTTAATGATAGTTCACAGATTACTAATAGCAGGTCTGCAATCTCATATTTCCATTCTTTCAACACCATTGGATGTATATCATCTGGTCCAGGTGATTTGCTACTCTTCAGCTTATCAAATAGTTGTAATACTTCTTCCCAGTGTATCGATATTTCTTTCAATTCTTCCACAGTATCACCTTTAAATACCACTTCAGTCATGGGTAACTTCCCTACATTTTCCTCAGTAAAGACCGAGACAAAGAATTCATTCAGTCTCTCCGCTATAGCCTTGCCCCCTCTTACTGCCCTTTTTACCCCTCTATCATCTAATGGTCCAACTGACTCTCACAGGTTTTTTGCTACAAATGTACTTGAAAATGTCTTTATTATGTGTTTTTGCTTCCACAGCAAGTTTCTTCTCATATTCTCTCTTTGGTTGTGCTGTTTCCCATTTTCGTCATTTGACTCTATTTTCCATTTCCTGAAAGATGGTTTTTGGCAACAACAGCCTCTCTGACCTCACCTTTAAACTATGCTGGCAGTTTTTTGGACTTCCTTCCACTTTTCTTAAAGTGTGGAATACAGCTGGTCTGGGCTTCCAAGATAGTATTTTTAAACAACACCCAAGCTTGATGTAAGTCTTTAACCTTTGCAACTGCTTCTTTGTTTTTGTGTTAACAATTTTCCTCATTTTATCCTAGTCTCCCTTTTGAAAGTTAAAAGGTCATACTGTGGATTTCCTTACCATCCCTCCTCCATTAATTAAATCAAATGGGATCATGTTATGATCACTATTGCCAAGTTGCCCCAACACCCTTATCTCTTGCACCAGATCTGGTATTCCACTAAGGACTAAGTCCAAAATGGCATCCCCTCTGGTCAGTTCATGAACCAGCTGCTCCAAGAAGCAGTCATTTATTTCATCTAGAAATTTTATCTCCCTGGCATGTCCTGCTGTGACACTGACCCAGTCAATACTGGGGTAGTTGAAATCACCCATTATTATTACTGTTCTGTAACTTTTATGAGCTTCCCTGATTTCTTTGAGCATTCCATCATCCATTTGTTCAGTCTGGCCATGCTGTCAATACTACAACCCCACTTCCATTGTCTTCCTCTTTTTACATGGAATTTCAATCCACAGAGACTCTACAGTGAATTTTGTTTCCTGCAAAACTTTTATCCTTTGTGACTCAATGCCTTCTCTAACATAGAGCACAACTCCTCCACCAATTTGATCAGCTCTATCATTATGATATAGTTTGTACCCAGGTATCACAGTGTCCCACTGGTTGTCCTCCTTCCACCATGTCTCTGAGATTTCAATCATATCTAATCTCTCATTATTGCTATATATTATAACTCTCCCATCTTATTTTTTAGACTTCTAGCATTTGCATACATACATTTTAGAGACTGTATTTTATATATATTAATCTGGTTATCGGTAGGCAGGGGTAATTTGGAATCTTTTAAGTTCTGTCTGCTTTGTACTCAAGAGCATTTGAACTACCTTTGTCTTTATTGGAACAGCTCTGCTGATGTGCCCTAACTTAATTTTTTTGGTACTTTACTTCAAGGATACATTGTTCCGAACCATGCACTATTGAGCGATTGTCAGCTCTCCCCTATTATCTAGTTTAAAAGCTGCTCTATCTCCATTTTAAAGGTTAATGCCAGCAGCCTGTTTCCATCCCGGTTAAGGTGAAGCCCATCCCTTC
The DNA here is from genome assembly GCA_033557465.1 of Ichthyophis bannanicus. Taxonomy (NCBI): domain Eukaryota; kingdom Metazoa; phylum Chordata; class Amphibia; order Gymnophiona; family Ichthyophiidae; genus Ichthyophis; species Ichthyophis bannanicus. The sequence goes on along the minus strand of CM066032.1, from coordinate 1,797,003,741 downwards.
GGAAGAGCCCCTCCTTTCCACAGAATGTTCTGCAGTTCCTAACAAATCCAAAACCCCTCAGCTTTGCACCATCGTCTCATCCATGCATTCAGACTCTGGAGCTCTGCCTGCCTTTTGGGTCCTGCGTGTGGAACAGGAAGCATTTTGAAGAACGCTACCCTGGAAGTTCTGGATTTCAACTTCCTACCTAAAAGCCTAAGTTTAGCCTCTAGAACCTCCCTACCACATTTTCCTATGTCATTGATACCGACATGTACCAAGACAGCAGACTCCTCCCTAGTACTATCTAAGACCTTGTCTAGGTGGCGCGTGAGGTCCGCTACCTTCGCACCAGGGTTTTACATCACCTGGAGGACAGGTCCTAGCTATAGGATCACTTCCTGCCACACCAGGGTGATGCTCTCCTGTCACGTGACCTTCTCCTCCATGGCAACAGGGATGCTGCCAGACTGGAGGTGGGACTTCAGGACTATATCCCTGTAGGTTTCTTCTATGTACTTCTCTGTCTTCCTTATGTCTTCCAAGTCTGCTATTCTTGCCTCCAGAGATCGGACTCATTCCCTGAGAGCAAAGAGCTCCTTGCACCTTGTGCACACGTAAGACCGCTCACCAACTGGGAGAAAATCATACATTTGATACTCAATGCAAAAGACTGGAAAGACTCCATCTTGCTAATGGACTGTTTTCTGCATCTTAGTTTTAAGGTTGTTTAGATATTTAAGTTCTTTACTTACTAAGGGTTGCTGGGGATACTTATACTAATAAAACTATACCTTATACATTTAATGTACTTTGTTCACCTGACGTTTAATTAATCTCAGGTCCTTAATGTATGCTGATGATAATAACAGCTGCACCTGAGAGTTTATATGGCACCTCCTTTCCTTTAAGAAATTTAAGCACCTATAAAGGTACGATTATCCCAGGGGTAGGTGGTTGTTGGGGAGGGATGGAGGGAAAGAAGACATAAAAAGCTGGCTGCTACACAGTACCCTGTCCTGTGCTTCTAAGGTAATCTGTGACTAATCTACAGTGGGAGTCCCCTAGCCCTTGCTTATATAGAGGGAGTCTTGGGTTCTAAATTTAACCAGAAAGCTCTCTTCTTTGTTTTAAATTTAAACTGAAAAACGTTTTGCTGCTACTAGGCCTTGACTGATTTAACAAATACACTGGGTTCACAGATTAAACAGCTGTAATCTAAATAATTCATTTTCCCCAAGATTTAGAAAAATTCCCAGAAGTAAATACTTACAATTGCAGATCTCTCTCTAGAAGTAGCAGTTCCCTTTCGAAGTCCTTCAAGACTGAGAAGCACAGAACTCTGGGTGAACTAGTTATGCCTGTGCTTCTTAGGTAAGCTTTGACCAATTTCCTGAGTGATTAACACAGTCCTTGCTTGATAGAAGGAGTCTTTCAAACTGGCCCTCTGATCTGTCACCTGGCTATTTAAAAAGTTTCACACCTATTTAAAAAATTTCACAGGTCTCTTGCCTCCTGTGTAGAAGGCCTCTTTGTAAAGGTTTCTAGAAATAATTAATTGCTCAAGGAATACTGACCCTGTTTTGCCTTTTATGCTAAGTTATATTCTGATTGGATTTAAATTAAAGCTCTGACTGAATATGAAATTTAAAAGTAGAAGCTCCCTACTGGGTTCTAAATTTAACCAGAAAGCTCTCTTCTGTGTTTTAAATTTAAACTGAAAAACTCTTTGCTGCTACTAGGCCCTGACTGATTTAACAAATACACTGGGTTCACAGATTAAACAGTTTTAATCTAAAGAATTCCTTTTCCCCAAGATTTAGAAAAATTCCCAGAAGTAAATATTTACAATTGCAGATCTCTCTCCAGAAGTAGCAGTCCCCTTTTGTAGTCCTTCAACTTTATTTTAATGATAGTGCACAGGTCTGCAATCTGATATTGCAGTTCTTTCAACACCCTTGGATATATACCATCAGTGTGGAGGAGTAGCCTAGTGGTTAGAGCAACTGCCTAATACCCAGAAGAACAAGGGTTTGATTTACACTAGTACTCCTTGTGACCTTGGGCAAGTTACTTTGCTCTCTATTACCTCAGAAGAAAAGGCCTGGCAATCTACTTCCAGTGATACATTCCAAGAAATCTCAGGCAGCTGGGTCTCCAGGAGTCAGCACTGACTTAACAGTACTAAAAACTATATATATCTTCCTGGTGTATCAAATTTTTTTTTAATTCTTCCAAATGTATCACCCTTAAATACCATTTCAGGCATGAGTATCTTCCCTACATCTTCTTCAGAAAAGACTACAGCAAATAATTTATTGAGACTGTCTGCTATGGCCTTGTCCTACCCCTCTATCATCTATCAACTGACTCTCTCACAGGTTTTTTGGATGAATGTACTTGAAAAGTTTTTTATTATGCATTTTTGCTTTCAAGGCAAGCTTCTTTTCAAATTCTCTCTCTGCCTGCCTTATCAATGCCTTGCATCTAACTTGCCATTGCTTATGTTGTTTCCCATTGTCGTCATTTGGCTCCCTTTTCCATTTCCTGAAAGAAGCTTTTTTGGCTACAACAATCTCTCTGACATCACCTTTAAACCATGCTGGCAGTTTTTTGGCCTTCCTTCCACTTTTCTTAAAGCGTGGAATACATGTGGTCTGGGCTTCCAAGATAGTATTTTTAAGTAATGCCCATGCTTGATGTAAACCTATAGCCTTTACAGCTGCTTCTTTTAGTTTTTCTTAACTATTTTCTCATTTTATTATAATCTCCCTTTCGAAAGTTAAAAGGTAGTACTGTGGATTCCCTTGCTGTCCTCCCTCCATTTATTAAATCAAGTGTGATCATACTATGGTCACTATTGCCAAGTGGCCCCAACAACATAATCTCTAGCACAAGATCCTATGTTCCACTAAAGAATAGGTCCAAAATAGCTTCCCCTCTTGGTTCATGAACCAACTGCTCCAAGAAGCAGTCATTTATTTCATCTAGAAACTTTATCTCTCTAGCATGTCCTGCTGTGACATGACTCAGTTGATACTGGGGTAATTGAAATCCCTCCTTATTACTGTATTGTAACTTTTGCTAGTTTCTCAGATTTTTTTTTAGCATTTCATCGCCCATCTGTTCATTCTGGCCAGGAGGTCGGTAGTACAGCCCTACTGCTATTGCCTTCCCCTTTTTACATGGAATTTCTATCCATAGCAATTTTACAGTGTAGTTTGTGTCCTACAAAACTTTAATTCTGTGTGACTCAATGCCCTCTCTAACATAGAGTGCAACCACTCCACCAATCTGATTTACCTTATCTTTGCGACATAGTTTGTACCCAGGTATTACAGAGTCCCATTGGTGGTCCTCCTTCGACCAGGTATCTGAGATGCCAATTATAGTATATCTAACCTTTCATTTAGTACTATATATTCTAAGTCTCCTATCTTATTTTTTAGACTTCTAGCATTTGCATACAGGCATTTTAGAGGTTGTATTTTATTCATATTAATGTGGTTATCAGTTGACAGGGGTAACGTGGAATCTTTCAGCTCTGTCTCCTCTGTACTTAACGGCATCTGGGTTACTTTTATCTTTATTGGAACCTCTCAGTTAGGGTACCCTAACTTCTCTCTTTTGCTAGTATCCTTCATCCTTCCAAACCATGTGCTCTGGGGCAATTGTTAGCTTTACCCTATTATCTAGTTTAAAAACTGCCCTATCTCCTTTTTAAATGTTAATGCCAGCAGTCTGGTTTCACTCCACTTAAAATGGAGCCCACCCTTTCATAAAAGTTCCCCCTCTTTCCTCAGAATGTTGCCCAGTTTCTAACAAATCCATAACCCTCTTGCTTGCACCATCATCTCATCCACACATTGAGACTCTAGAGCTCTGCCTGCCCTTTGGAAGCTCTAAATTTAAACTTCCTACCTAAAAGCTTAAATTTGGCCTCCAGACCTACCTTCCCACACTTTCCTATGTCATTGGTGCCATCGTGTACCAAGACAGCAGGCTCCTCTCCAGCACTATCTAAGTGCTTGTCTAGATGGCACGTGAGGTCCGCTACCTGCACATCAGGTAGGCATATTACCTGGCAATTCTTGCGTCCAACAGCCACTCAGCTATCTACATGCCTAATGATATAATCGCCAACTATAACAGCCATCCTATCCCTTCTCTCATGGGCACATGTCCTTGGAGAAACCTCCTCAGTGCAAGAGGATTTTACATCACCTGGATAACAGGTCCTAGCTACAGGATCACTTCCTGCCACACCAAGGTGATGCTCTCATTTCATGGCAACAGAAGTTGCCAGACCTGAGGTGGAACTTTAGTATTATATTCCTAAAGGTCTCATCTATATACCTCTCTGTCTTCCTTAGCTCCTCCAAGTCTGCTGCTCTATCCTCCAGAGATTGGACTCATTCCCTGAGAACAAACAGCTCCTTGCACCTAGTGCACAGTTAAGACCTCTCACCAACTGGGAGAAAATTGTACATATGAAACTCAATGCCATAAAATAGACCATTTTTCTTTATAAACCTTTTCTCATGTTATTTACTCCCTCTAAAGAGTCCATACTTTTTCAAATCGTTGTCATCCACAAAAATGCAAACATTTCCTTTTAACTCTTCAGTAATATCATGTGCAAGGACATTGAAAAAACAGGTCCCAGGATCAATCCCTGAGGTGCTCCACTACTTACCCTTCTTTCTTCTGAGCGAATAAGAGAAAGACATCATGTTTGGCAAGGTTAAAGGTCAGCACAAAAGAAGAATACCAACAATGTGATGGACTGATACAATAACAGCATTTATGAATACCATTCTGTCAACAATTAGTCTCTTAACTGAATAGCAGAGTTTAAGACAACTATCCACAGGATCACCATGTTGACATCAACTCAATTGCACTTAAAAACAACAACAACAAGGGAAAAAAATCTATCAAATTATTTCTCTCTTGTATTTTATATCACTTTTCTTTCTTTCTGCATGTCGTAATGTAAGAATCTAAAAATAAATTCATGGTAAATGTCTTTTTAAATTTACAATACCAAAATAAAAATTCTTTGATTGACAGTCCCTTAAAAGTCAATGAAATAAGAGAGGTGACATCTTAACAAGATTGTCTGTTTCTATGCCTAGATTACTTCTGACAGATCTATTAATGGATGAGTTTTTAATACTCTGAGACATAAACATTCCTTCAGGGATTTGGAGATTAAAAAGAAGCTGTCATAGAGCTCGACATGAAGCCAAAATAAATTTTGATAATATAAAATATTGAGACTTTTCATAAAATTTCAAAAGGGTTATCCATCTAATTTTCAAAGCTAGACAGTTAAATTGGATTCTTTGAAAACTGATACTCCCTTACTCCTACATTTAAACACTGAGATGGTAATTTTATAACAAGGTGCCTAGTGAGGGAAGGCAATAGATACACCTATGCACCTACTAGAGATGTGCATTCACAAATGTGCAATTGAAGGCATGTTTACTAAAGGACATTAACAATTAGTGCAGGGTTTACCACACCCAACATGCACTGTGATACCCATTACCGCATGCAAAAAATGCAGCTGTGGTAAAATTCACATGTTAACTGCCTAGCATGGGTTGTGGCCGATACTGGATGGTTCAGGGGTGGTGTGTTCAGACTGCAGCACAGTAACCGGCAATGTTGTAATTAGAATAGGTGCACTTACCACACCTTAATGGGTGGTGTTAAATGTACCTGCATTAATCATGGCGCCTGACCCATACTAACTGCACGGGGACATGCCAGGCACACATCCATTCATTAGTGTCAGTCCACTGCCACCCCTGTGCTAAATTTTGGGTGACCTAATGAGTGGTAAACTACTGTATTTTAGTAAACATGCCCCTTGGTTTGTGTGGATCCCTAAAACTGTACTCCCAAGTTGCTTGTAGGCATATGTGCTTACAAACTGCAGTGCTGTTCCCTGAGGCCCCACATTTGCTCCCTGATGCCTCAGGATTCCAGCTTTTTGTCACATTCTTTGTTCTAGTAATTTTCGTTTGCCTTTTTATGTTGGATGAACTTCTTGGAGGCACAATGACATTATGAAGGTCATTTTAAAAGCCTTAGAGATTATTTGGATGTCCAAAAACGTGCATGAGACATTCAAATGGCAGAGACATCCCCAGAGCCATTTTACACATGGTTTTTTAGGTCATCTCTGCTGAAGGGCGCATGGCAGAGGTTTGTCTAAGGTGGTGCAATGAGGTCCACCAATGACCTGCACTCATAACTATATGCAGCTTAACATCCTTCTAACTTTGGCCACTGCCTTGTCACACTGCTTGGCCACCTTGAGATCCTCAGACACTATCACTGTAATATCCCTTTCTTGATCCATACACACCAGCCTGTCATCGCCCATTGCATACAGATCCTTTGGGTTTCTGTTTTCAAAGTGCATTACTCTTCACTTCTTTGCATTAAACCTTTAAGTCCCAGGATCAATCCCTAAAGCACTCCACTACTCACTCTCCTTTCTTCAGAGTAAGTTCCATTCACCACTATCTTCCATAGTCTATTAGTCTACCCCCTGGCCAAAATGAACAGATGAATGATGAAATGCTAAGAGAAATCAGAAAAGTTAACAAAAGTTATAACACAGTAATAATGGGTCAATGTCACTGCAGGACATGCAAGGGAAATAAAGTTTCCAGATGAAATAAATGATTATGAACGGAGTTGCTGGTTCAGGAACCGACAAGAAGGGAAGCTATTCTGGACCTTGTCCTTAGTGGAACAGAGGATTTGGACAAGAGATAATGGTATGGGGCCACTTGGAAATAGTGATTACGGCATGATTGTGTTTGATCTAATAATGGAAAAAGGACGGAAAGGAAATCAACATTACTACCTTTTAACTTTCGAAAGGGAGACTATGATAAAATGAGGAAAAAGTTAAGAAAAAACTAATAGGAGCAGCTGAAAAGGTTAAAGATAGTGGAAACTGAAAACCCATTTATTCTCTTTACACTACAACAAAGGAGCAGAAACTAACCAGACTACAGAAAGAGACACAGGTTAACTACCATACTACAAACAATATATAACTACGTGCCTTGAAGATTAAATTAATGTTTACAACCACAAGTGATATACGATACAATTTGTAAATATCTACTATGTACATATGTTCTAATAGTTTAATGTTTTAATAATTTACTGTTTAAACTTTATACTGTTACCTGTACCTAGTTCCACCTGTTCTATGTAAAATGACTTGGTATGATACTACCCATACCATATAACATACTGTTAATTGTAAACCGCACTTGATACTTGGGAAAGAGCGGTATAGAAATAATTGTTAAATAAATAAAATAAATAAATAAATAAATTCAAATCAAACATGGGTGTTGTTTAAAATACTATCTTGGAAGCCCAGACCAGATGTATTCCACACTTCAAGAAAAGTAGAAGGAAGGTAAAAAAACTGCCAGCATAGTTTAAAGGTGAGGTCAGAGAGGCTGTTGTAGCCAAAAAAGCATCTTTCAGGAAATGGAAAAAGGAGCCAAATAACAAAAATGGGACGCAACATAAGCACTGGCAAGTTAGATACAAGGCATTGATAAGGCAGGCAAAGAGAGAATTTGAAAATATGCTTTCCATGGAAGCAAACATGCATAATAAACACTTCCCCAAGTACTTTCATAGCAAAAAGCCTGTGAGAGTCCGTTGGACCATTGTATGATAGAGGGATAAAAGGGGCCCTAAGAGTGAACAAGGCCATAGTGGAGAGACTGAATGAATTCTTTGTTTTGGTCTTTAATGAAGAAGATGTAGGGAAGTTACCCATTGCCTGAAATGGTATTTAAAGATGATATATTGGAAAAAATGAAAGAAATATCGATAAACTGGGAAGATGTATTACAAGTATTTGATAAAGAAGATCATTCTAAAAGATTTAGTTGTGGTTTGGAGGTCTGCAGATATGCATGTGGATGTCAAAATCACAGACACATCTCTGTAACCATTTCACAAATGCTGTTTACAGATGTTTTCAGTACAGGAACATTCAAAGAGGCACCAGGTATGGTGGAGGTATTTATTTATTTATTTATTTCAGTGCTTTTTTATACCGCCCCTTCCAGAGATCAGGGGCGGTTTACAAGGAACTTAAACAACAATATAGCAGAACATTGCAATATTGAATTACATTAAACATTAGTTGAGGTATGTCTTCTGAAGGGAAATTGACTTACAAGTCCCTGTTCGATACCAGAAGCAGCTGAGTTGTCTGATGGCATGTGCATTTTTATTCCTGTTCCAGAAACAAATAGGTATCAGGAAAGTGTTTTTTTTTTGTTTCATCTTAAAACATCTAGCAAGTGTAGAGAAGATGGAAAACTAAGTGACTAGCTTTAGATTACAATGTTCTAAACTGAGATTTGAACACATACCAGCCAGCTCTTAAGCTAGCATTCTAACCATTATGCTATTAGACATTATGGTTCTGAGATACTCTCCTGGGGATGTCTATATTGTGCCTGAATCTGCCTTTATTTTCAGATGTTCTGGCTTTTGACATCACAGATTGTACTTGGGAATCCCGTTTGGAATGTGTCTCAAACTGAAGAGTAGTAAATCACCTGGACTGGATGGCATACATTCAAAGGTATTGAAAGAACTAAAAGATGAGATTGTAGACCTACTATTGGTAATCTGTGAACTATTATTAAAATCATCTGTAGTACTTGAAGACTGGAGAATGGCCAATGTGACACCAATTTTTAAAAAGGGTTCCAGGAGTGATCCAGGAAACTACAGACCGGTGACCCTGATATCAGTACCGGGAAAAATGGTAGAAGCCATTATACAAGAACAAAATTTCTGAACATGTAGATAGTCAAGGTTTAATGGGAGAAAGCCAACATGGATTTAGCCAAGGAAAGTTGTGTCTTACTAATCTGTAATATTTTTTTGAAAGTGTGAATAAATAGATAAACACAGGTGAAACGGTTCATATAGTGCACCTTGATTTTCAGAAAGCCTTTGACAAGTTCCCTAATGAAAGACTCTTGGCTAAATTCATAGGATTGGAGGCGATGTACTATTGTGGATCGGGAACTGGTTAAATGATAGAAATAAGAGGTGGAAAGTCAAGATGGCGGTGGTTAGACTCTTCTGAGTCGGCAGTTTTCTTATGGATCATAAACAGAAGGTGAAGGGGGGTTGTGCAGCCCTCCCAAACCCCCTTAGCCTCTTTGCCATTACCTGCTGTTGTTTTGAGGCCACTTGACACTTTCTTTTCCCGCCTGACCCAGCAACCAGTGACTTTGGGGGAGTTGATCCTGGCTGCAGCTGCTTTAGATCTGGGTAGTCCAGCAACTGCCTTGGGTGTGTCTTCTTCCTCCCCCGAGACATAAAGGGACTACAAAGCAGAGTGCCTCCAGCTGTCTCTGGGCAGTAGTCTTCAGTAGAGTGCCTCCATGTTTGGGAATGAATTATTTCTGCCTCGAGGGCCAGATGATGGAGCGAGGAAGATTGGTTCTTTGATCTTGGAAGAATCACAGCACGCTGAGTGAGTGGAGGACCTGGGAGATTGGGAGTCAGCTTTTACAGCTGCCCCTGTGAGAGGAGGAATGGCTGTTGGCAATCAACTGGGAGACACTCTTTTACACCTTGGAAATTTGTCTGGTTTTGTCCCTACATGCCGTGAAGTTTTTACTTTAGAGACAATATGGGCTGCTATTGGGGGAGATGCTCATACCAATGATGTCAACTTTGGCGACTATTTATTTATTTATTTATTTAACAGTTTTTATATACCGACTTTCCACAATTCAAGTCGGTTTACAGGGAACATAACAGACAGTATATTTCAACTGAGTACATTGTAACAATAATATTTTTACTAAGTACATTGTAACAAGGAAGATCAAAGTATAATGAGATTAACAAGCAAACTACTCTTTGTGAACGTTTAAAAACTATTTACATGGAGGCTTAACATGTTATTTACATGGAGGACTAAAGTTGTGAGTAATTCTAACGCTATTGAAAATGTAAAGGCGATCCAGGTGTCAACTCAGATGTCTTTGGCAGAAACTCAGGAGGAAGTAAAAGCTTTGGGAAGATGTATTACAACTATTAGATAAACTGAAGAGTAGCAAATCACCTGGGACGGATGGTATACATCCAAGGGTGTTGAAAGAACTGAAATATGAGATTGCAGACCTGCTATTAGTAATCTATGAACTATCATTAAAATCATCTCTAATACCTGAAGATTGGAGGATCGCCAATGTAACACCAGTTTTTAAAAAGGGTTGCAGGGGTGATCCGGGAAACTACAGACTGGTGAGCCTCACGTCAGTACCGGGAAAAATGGTAGAAACCATCATAAAGAATAAAATTACTCAGCATGTAGATAGTCATGGCCTAATGGGAGACAGCCAACATGGCTTTAGACAAGGAAGATCTTGTCTTACCAATCTGTTATGTTTTTTTGAAAGTGTGAATAAACAGGTGGACAAAGGTGATTCGGTTGATATAGTGTATCTGGACTTTCAGAAAGCCTTTGACAAGGTCCCTCATCAGAGACTTTTGGCAAAACTAAAGAGTCATGGATAGGAGGCAGTGTACTACTGTGGATGAAGAACTGGTTAAAAGATAGAAAGCAGAGGGTTGTGCTAAATGGCCAATTATCTCAATGGAGAAAGGTGAATAGTGGTGTACCCCAGGGATATGTGCTGGGTCCGCTGCTTTTTGACATATAATAAGGGCACGGGCAGGGTCCCGGCGCCCGCGCATAACCAGGTGCCTGTCCCGGCGCGGGGACCCTGCTCGCGTTCATGAAAGAAGGAGGGCTGAAGTCGCCGCAGAGTAAAGACGCTGTGTGCATCTTTTGAATTGATTGGCTCCGCTTTAGGTGGGGAGCGAGCGGAACCAATCAGAGGGAGGAGAGGCCATGTGCTCCGGCGTGCGCAGTCTGGGCTGGACCACATGCAGCGAGTCGGCAGGGCAAGCAGCCCACCCGCCCGCCCTTCCTTACTGGGAGGTGGAGGGTATGGTATGGGGGTATCGCAGCTGGGGGGGGGGGAGTGAAGCGGGATCCGGGAGGTTTCCGGGGTCCGGAGCCTTAGGCGACTTGGGATGGGGGCGGGGTGCCCTCGACCCGGACTACCCCTGGAAGACTTTTGCTAGTAATATGGCGAAGTTGGATAGGGGTGGTAGGAACGTTGCCGGTGGTGTGACCATGGCTGGAGCGGAGGCGAGGTTGCCTTGCTAATTGCATGTGTGACCCCCTCGGGGTTCCGCCGCTGGCCCGGGGCTCTGCTGGCGGCGGCCGACCGGGGCGTCGGCTGCCGATCACGGTAGCGGGCCGGTTGTTATTCCCCAAGAGCCGGACCACACATCCCCCCTAGTATTCACAGCAGGGCGCATAAAAGTCGGGGTTTGTACGGTTCTGACACATTGACATACAAATTTGTGTTACTTAAGGCACTCAAGTCGGTTGTGAAGTAAGGGAAAATGCATTTATTCAACATTAAAACTTTTATAAACAAAATATTTCCTATAAACTGTTTCTATACTCTAGCATGAGAATACAAAGTCCACCACAACAGTCTTTACTTAGCTGAATCCTTTTCTTCCTGGTTGGTGAGAGTTGAGGTCGGCGTGTTCAGCGCTTCTTCTTCTTTGTCCGGAGTTGGGGCCCTTGTAGAGAAGTTCCTAGGTCTTCTCCCTCACCTGACTTTAAGAAATTAAAGTAAGGAAAACCCTATCTATCCCGGTGTACATTGGTGAACTTGTGGGTTCTAACTACAAGTAAAACAAAAGATAATTTTGTTTCCCTGCTAATTCTTCTTTTGCTTTGTCTCTTGTCTATTTGCATTTATCTGGACACACTAAAACAGCTTGGTTCAGTGCTGGTTTCATACCTTTCTTTAGCACTTCTCTTATAAGCACTTCTCTTATAAGCACTTTATCAGGTCAGAATCAGGGTCAGCATTAAGCTTTCTCACTTACAAGAATTATGTTACAAGACTTTACAAGACAAGCAACAACATTTAAACAACATCACTTCAGAATTCTCTGCTCTGCTCGGCTGGTTTTACTTATACAGAACCAGTTAAGAGTATCTCAACTTTAGGCAAATACTCATCTGCTTCAGTAAGTTTCCTTGCATCAATCTGCAATTGCATTCAGAAAGACTACAGAGCAAAACTTCTTTTTTTTAAAATAATTAGCCAGATTCACTTAATCTGCATCCTAACAAGGTGGCTTAAACCTACAACTTATCTTTAAATTTCTTTCTGGAGAACAATATTATACCAGTGCTCCACTTTTCTACTTATCTCAGCCTCTCACTGGACAAATAGTAATAACAGCTTCTTCAAGCAAGGCTCTCTCATGTCTGTACTAGTGCTCCTATTCTACTTATCTCAGCCTTTCACTGGACAAGTAATAAAACAGCACCTTCCTCCAAGCAAGGCTCTCTCATGTCTGTACTAGTGCTCCTATTCTACTTATCTCAGCCTTTCACTGGACAAGTAATAAAACAGCACCTTCCTCCAAGCAAGGCTCTCTGATGTCTGTACTAGTGCTCCTATTCTACTTATCTCAGCCTTTCACTGGACAAGTAATAAAACAGCACCTTCCTCCAAGCAAGGCTCCCTGATGTCTGTACTAGTGCTCCTATTCTACTTATCTCAGCCTTTCACTGGACAAGTAATAACACAGCTTCTTCAAGCAAGGCTCTCTGATGTCTGTTCAACAGAAAACTTATGGTTTCCTAGGAGACCAGGATTCTATTCAGTACAGATGACCGGCTCCAACCTATCATATGCTGTGTTCTGGGGATTCTACAAATTGTTTACCACTGGAATGTCCCCTGGATCTCCATTTTAAACTACTGTTTTTGTATTATTTTCTATGAGGATTCCCTATTTCTACTCTAAACTATATTAATATATTTTATTAACACCAAAACACTATCATTTCCTTAATCAGGGTCTCAATAGCTTCCTTACAGTGATTTTAAAATTTAAATTGAGACAAAGACAAATGTACTGTAGATTTCTCATAAATATAAAACAAAGTAATTTTCCAAACCTGTCCTAAGCTATTTCAAAAATTAGATTGTGCTTTGAGGTATGCTTCACGTCGAATGCAATTCACTAATCAATGTTGTTAGCCCTCCATAACACAAAGTTCATTTACTCTTACAAAATGTATTTTCTAAAACTTAAAACCCACTTACTTCTTTTATTTAAAACCCCCAATTTAATTAAAACCCAAATTTAAAACCTTCTAATAATTTTAAACCCTACATAATCAAACCATGCTAAATTAAATCCTTTAACAATAAATTTTCCCAATTTTAACCCCAGAATCAATGGTTTTAGACCCCTCTTACATGAAGCAGACCCTTTTCCTAAGCTTACAGGAGCTCTAAATCTCGCTGGGTCTCACAAATGTTTGGGTTGTTTGCTATCTAAACCCCTGGAACTCTTTCCTTGCTGAGCTAAAATCTAGGTCCCGGCTTCTTCCTTGGCCTGCTGAAACCCTTGCAGCCAATCAGAATCTTTCTCTATCTCCACCAATCAAAAGGTTCCTATCACAAACTAAAGAAGTAAATAGCACATTGCTCTAACAAGCTGCATCTTTTTAACCCTCTGGTTACACTCACCCTTGCTAAGTGAAATGTCGTCCCGACATTTGCAACATCTATTTTATTTTTTTAACAAACAAAAATAACTTAAAACATTACAAATTCTGCTAAATAGGTAGGCTTTTGTCCTTTATTTGGCCTTTCAGAGCGTCTTAAGCATGGCACTTCACCTTTTTCCAATATTTCTATCTCAGGTTCTATGCATTCATTAGTGTGTACTAATATTGGATCAATTTCAGGGTTACCCTCAGGACTAGGTTCCAAAAACCACACAGTTTCTACGGGCTCTGGCGTCGCACAATTTTGCTCTGCAGCTTCTCCTGCTGCCACACTTGCTTCAGATACCTTTGCTTCAGATACATTTAGAACTTTACAGGCATTCCATAAGGGATTTGGCAATAATCTAATATTGTTCCGATGTACTACTTTACAATTCCCAAATTTGTCTTTAATTTTATACGTGCTTCCCCCTGGCTCAAACGCATATAACACTTCATACGGTGAAATTTCCCATTTATCTTTGAGTTTGCGCTTTCCCCTACTCTTGTTGTTTCTAAGTAACACTCTATCCCCTTCAGAGATGAGTGCACCTCTGGAACAACGGTCGAAGCGTCGCTTCCTCACTGCTGCCCTTCGCGCAGACTCTTGTTGTGCCACAAGGAAGGTTTTACGGAGTCTCTGATGATGCTGTTCCACCCAATCATCAAGTTTTTCCGCACTGTTTTCCAAAGTCTTTGTTTGTAAATCATATGGCAATCTGGAATCTCTACCAAATAACAGGTAAAACGGTGAATATCCGGTCGAGCTATGTATGCTGCTGTTGTAAGCCAATACCAATTCCGGTATAAATTCAGCCCATCTTTTCTTTTTCTCAACTGTCAGGGTTCTCAGCATGTTCAACAAGGTGCGATTAAATCTCTCACATTGTGCATTACCTTGTGGGTGATAAGGAGTGGTATGACTTTTCCTCATATTATAAACATTGCAAAGTTCACGGATAGTAGCAGACTCAAAATTTCTACCTTGATCTGAGTGTATTTGCGCTGGACACCATAATAATTTATCCAGTGATGCACTATTACTTTAGCCGTTGTCTGAGCCGTTTGATTCCTCGTAGGCACAGCCACTGCATATCGAGTAAACATGTCTGTTAACACTAGCACATGTTCCATCCCATTAGCACTAGCTTCTAAAGTTATATAGTCCATAGCCAAAATTTCCAGCGGGTAACTTGCTTGAAAGTTTTTATATTGAGCTCTCTCTTTAGGAAACAAATCTTTAGCAAAAATACACCGTGAACACTGTCTGATCCACATCTTTATATCTCGACTCATGTTTGCCCAATAATAGTCTTTTCGTATATTTTTTAGCGTAATTTCTTCATTTGGATGCCCCGCATTATCATGCTTCGCTTGGAAGGTTTCTTTGCGTAACTTTTCCGGAGTTATAAATTGCATGATTTCCATATTATCTCTGGGATCAATCAGTTTCCGATACCACAAACTTCTTTCGCAGTGTAATCGGCTTCGTTCTCTCCATAGCTTCTTTTGATTACAAGTCCAGCTGCGGATATCAATAGGGTCTTTTTCAAGATGGGACAGAACTTTTTGTAAGTCCGAATCTTCACTCTGACTCTGTTGTAACTCTAATCTGGAGCAACATAGAATTTGTCTAGCACACATTACTTCACGAGGTATTATCGCATTTTCTGCATTAGGCCACAGCCTTTCTCTCACTTTTTTAATCTTAAGTAAGGAATTCTCAGATTTTATTTCTCTTTCCACTACTTCTTCCTGGGTAGGTGAATATCTGGATAGGGCATCTGCTACCAAGTTAGTTCGTCCAGGTTTATATTGAACCTCAAACTCTAATTCTGCAAGTTGAGCCAACCAAGTTAGTTCAGTAGCATGTATTCGTGCTATTATCTTGTCTTTGTTTGGTATAACCAATGTATTAGCTACACATAAGTCAGTGGGTAAAATAGCTGTTTCTGTGCTTGATCCTACCACTGGCGTTGCTGCATATTCTCTCAACTTAGTACAGTTTCCTAGTAACAAAGTCTCAGACAGTGGAGGAAGTGTCACCTTTTTTCTTCCAATCAGCTTAACAAATCCAATTTTTTCGTTTTTGTTATTCTGAACTTGTCTCCATATTTTGTAAATCTCTCCTCCCTTAAGCCAGCTATTGGACACTGCATTCCAATTCAGTTCTTGCAGTACGTTCATGCCCAAAATTCCGGGTGTCATGTTAACTTTTCTGTAGGCCATATCATCTTTTACTATGAGTACGCCACAATGCTTTATTTCTTGTCCAAGGCACGTCATATCCACTTCCACACATCCCACTATTGGAATGTTTACACCATTCACAGCGGATAACTTTATTAGACTTGCTTCTTGTATTTGGTTATTGTCCTTCAGATGTTGTTGGAAGTAGCTTTCTGCTAAAGTCGTTACTTCTGACCCAGTGTCTATACAACACCTTACTGGTACTCCAGCCATTGTAACTTCTATTATCGGACTTTTTCCAAATATTTTCCAGTTTTCATCCTCCTCTCCAAGGGAATTTACTCGCAGTGCTCGAATAGTAGATGGGGAGGGTAACTGGGTAAAATCTGCTCTCACTGGAGTCTGGACTGGAGGCATAACTTGTTTCCGTTGATTACTATCCAGATTAACTGGCACTGTACTACTCATATTTATTCTAGCGTTAACTTTTATTCTTGAGGTGTCAAGTACAGTATCCGATGAATCACCAGGAACATCAGTCTGAGTCACTCCTGGAGTCCTTACTCGCTCACTCCTACATTGTCTTGCCACATGTCCTGATTCAAAGCATCGATAACACACTAGATCTCCTCTCTCGTTTCTTAGTGGTGCCCTTCGTATTGGGTATCTTTCAACATATTCTGGCCGTCTCTGACCCACTGCCCTGTATGCAGTTCTCTCATAGTCAGATCCATACGACGGATTGTTACCATTCCAGATACGTCATGAGTAATAACTTGGTTCTTGTCGCTGTCTTTTCTCTTGAAGTAACTCAGTCATCATGTGTTTCAATTCATTAATTTCCGTTTTATAATTTGTTTCAACAGTAGCTCCTCTTACTGTAGCTTCATTACGACCTCTCGACAGAATTTTCACGTTTCCCTCTCTCCAATCACATGACACATCTTCTTCAGACCACTTAACAGCTTCTTGCAATAAGGATGCAAAAGTTATTTCTGGAACTCTCTCCAATCTTTTCTTCATTTCTCTTCGCAAACTTTCTTCTCTTATTCCTAATACAAATCTTTCCTTTAGTATCTTCTGAGGATACCTAAAACAATCAGGATCAATAGCTTCAATCCTATTTAACTTTTCTTGTAGCGTATATGCATAAGTGCGCATATCTTCACCCAGTTCCTGCCTTCTGTCATAAAATTCCTTGATTCGTATACTCACAGGAACTTTATCACCATAAACGATTTTTAGTACATCAAACAAGTCTTCTACCGTATTTTGCGTATCCGGTGGAACAAAACGAGCTGTGTCTCTAGCTTGTCCAATTAAATGATCTTTAACAATTTCTAGTTGATCTTCCGGAGGTATTCTGAGAACTTTTAGTGCTGCTTTTGTCCTTTCTATCCATTCTTCCACCGTATAATCTCCATGTTTCTTTGGCATACCTGCGAAATCAGGTATCTTTTTATCCCTGGGAATATACATGGCTGTCGGCATCCTAGGGCCTTCTATGAATCTTTCCAGAATCTGCCGTTCCCTCCGTTGCTCCTCCTGCATTCCCACTACAGCTTCTTCTCTCCTCCTCAATTCTTCTTCCTGCAATTCCATCCTGGTTTTATATGCTCGCCATTCATCTCTGAGCTCCGCAGCCCAGTCTTCCATGACGCTAATGCACTCAATCTCCTCCAGCCAACAGAAGTGTCACTTAGAAACAACAATATTGTATAGCCGCTGTATTACAACAAGAATCGTGGAATAACCCCTTAAATAAACGAAAAAAATCCTGTCCGTGACGCCAAACCGCGCCTCCTGTGACCCCCTCGGGGTTCCGCCGCTGGCCCGGGGCTCTGCTGGCGGCGGCCGACCGGGGCGTCGGCTGCCGATCACGGTAGCGGGCCGGTTGTTATTCCCCAAGAGCCGGACCACACATCCCCCCTAGTATTCACAGCAGGGCGCATAAAAGTCGGGGTTTGTACGGTTCTGACACATTGACATACAAATTTGTGTTACTTAAGGCACTCAAGTCGGTTGTGAAGTAAGGGAAAATGCATTTATTCAACATTAAAACTTTTATAAACAAAACATTTCCTATAAACTGTTTCTATACTCTAGCATGAGAATACAAAGTCCACCACAACAGTCTTTACTTAGCTGAATCCTTTTCTTCCTGGTTGGTGAGAGTTGAGGTCGGCGTGTTCAGCGCTTCTTCTTCTTTGTCCGGAGTTGGGGCCCTTGTAGAGAAGTTCCTAGGTCTTCTCCCTCACCTGACTTTAAGAAATTAAAGTAAGGAAAACCCTATCTATCCCGGTGTACATTGGTGAACTTGTGGGTTCTAACTACAAGTAAAACAAAAGATAATTTTGTTTCCCTGCTAATTCTTCTTTTGCTTTGTCTCTTGTCTATTTGCATTTATCTGGACTCACTAAAACAGCTTGGTTCAGTGCTGGTTTCATACCTTTCTTTAGCACTTCTCTTATAAGCACTTCTCTTATAAGCACTTTATCAGGTCAGAATCAGGGTCAGCATTAAGCTTTCTCACTTACAAGAATTATGTTACAAGACTTTACAAGACAAGCAACAACATTTAAACAACATCACTTCAGAATTCTCTGCTCTGCTCGGCTGGTTTTACTTATACAGAACCAGTTAAGAGTATCTCAACTTTAGGCAAATACTCATCTGCTTCAGTAAGTTTCCTTGCATCAATCTGCAATTGCATTCAGAAAGACTACAGAGCAAAACTTCTTTTTTTTAAAATAATTAGCCAGATTCACTTAATCTGCATCCTAACAAGGTGGCTTAAACCTACAACTTATCTTTAAATTTCTTTCTGGAGAACAATATTATACCAGTGCTCCACTTTTCTACTTATCTCAGCCTCTCACTGGACAAATAGTAATAACAGCTTCTTCAAGCAAGGCTCTCTCATGTCTGTACTAGTGCTCCTATTCTACTTATCTCAGCCTTTCACTGGACAAGTAATAAAACAGCACCTTCCTCCAAGCAAGGCTCTCTCATGTCTGTACTAGTGCTCCTATTCTACTTATCTCAGCCTTTCACTGGACAAGTAATAAAACAGCACCTTCCTCCAAGCAAGGCTCTCTGATGTCTGTACTAGTGCTCCTATTCTACTTATCTCAGCCTTTCACTGGACAAGTAATAAAACAGCACCTTCCTCCAAGCAAGGCTCCCTGATGTCTGTACTAGTGCTCCTATTCTACTTATCTCAGCCTTTCACTGGACAAGTAATAAAACAGCACCTTCCTCCAAGCAAGGCTCCCTGATGTCTGTACTAGTGCTCCTATTCTACTTATCTCAGCCTTTCACTGGACAAGTAATAACACAGCTTCTTCAAGCAAGGCTCTCTGATGTCTGTTCAACAGAAAACTTATGGTTTCCTAGGAGACCAGGATTCTATTCAGTACAGATGACCGGCTCCAACCTATCATATGCTGTGTTCTGGGGATTCTACAAATTGTTTACCACTGGAATGTCCCCTGGATCTCCATTTTAAACTACTGTTTTTGTATTATTTTCTATGAGGATTCCCTATTTCTACTCTAAACTATATTAATATATTTTATTAACACCAAAACACTATCATTTCCTTAATCAGGGTCTCAATAGCTTCCTTACAGTGATTTTAAAATTTAAATTGAGACAAAGACAAATGTACTGTAGATTTCTCATAAATATAAAACAAAGTAATTTTCCAAACCTGTCCTAAGCTATTTCAAAAATTAGATTGTGCTTTGAGGTATGCTTCACGTCGAATGCAATTCACTAATCAATGTTGTTAGCCCTCCATAACACAAAGTTCATTTACTCTTACAAAATGTATTTTCTAAAACTTAAAACCCACTTACTTCTTTTATTTAAAACCCCCAATTTAATTAAAACCCAAATTTAAACCCTTCTAATAATTTTAACCCCTTCATTATCTAACCCTGCTAAATTAAATCCTTTAACAATAAATTTTCCCAATTTTAACCCCAGAATCAATGGTTTTAGACCCCTCTTACATGAAGCAGACCCTTTTCCTAAGCTTACAGGAGCTCTAAATCTCGCTGGGTCTCACAAATGTTTGGGTTGTTTGCTATCTAAACCCCTGGAACTCTTTCCTTGCTGAGCTAAAATCTAGGTCCCGGCTTCTTCCTTGGCCTGCTGAAACCCTTGCAGCCAATCAGAATCTTTCTCTATCTCCACCAATCAAAAGGTTCCTATCACAAACTAAAGAAGTAAATAGCACATTGCTCTAACAAGCTGCATCTTTTTAACCCTCTGGTTACACATGGCTGGTGATGCATCGCTCCGCTGGGGGTTTGTTTGGGCATTGTTACTGTTAATGTTCAGTATGTTGTTTGGAAATAAAGCTGTGACCAGTTCTTACCATAAATACGTTGTCCGTGCAATTTGTGGGGAAAGGTGAAAGATGAGTTGAATGGGTGGGGGGTTACGTGCAGGAGGAAAGCGCCGGGTCCGGCTACCTGGTTAATTCATAAATGACCTGGAAAGTGGAATAATGAGTGAGGTTATCAAATTTGCAGATGACACAAAACTATTTAAAGTTGTTAAAACCCAAGAGGATTGTGGAAAATTGCAAGAGGTTCTTGATAAATTAGAAGACTGGGCATCAAAATGGCAGATGAAATTTAATGTGGACAAGTGCAAAGTTATGCACCTAGGAAAGAACAACCCAAACTATGGTTAGACAATGCAAGGTTCCACATTAGGAACCACCACCCAGGAAAAAGATTTAGGCATCATTGTGGATACCATGTTAAAACTCTCGGCCCAGTGTGCAGCGGCGGCGAAGAGAGCAAATAGAATGCTAGGTATCATAAGGAAAGGAATGGAAAATAAAACAAAAGATATTATAATGCCTCTATATCGTTCCATGATGAGACTGCACCTTGAATATTGTGTGCAATTCTGGTCGCCGTATCTTAAAAAGGATATAGCGTTATTAGAAAAGGTTCAGAGAAGAGCCACCAAAATGGTATAGGGGATGGAAGGATACTCCTATGAAGAAAGGCTAAAAAGTTTAGGGCTCTTTAATCTGGAAAAGAGACGGCTGAGGGGAGATATGATAGAAGTCTATAAATTAATGAATGGAGTAGAACGGGTAAACATAGATTGATTGTTTACATTATCAGAATATAGAAAGACTAGGGGACATGCAATAAAGCTACAGGGTAAACTATTTAAGACTAATAAAAGAAAATATTTTTTCACTCAACGTGTAATCAAACTCTGGAATTTGTTACCGGAGGATGTAGTAAAGGCTGTTAGTGTAGCTGGGTTTAAAAAGGTTTGGACAAGTTCCTGGAGGAAAGGTCCATAAACCATTATTAAGAAAGGACCCAGGATATCAATGCTTGACCCAGTACAAGCATTGCGGAACCTGTGTCTTTTGGGAAACTGCTAGGTACATATGACCTAGATTGGCCACTGTTGGAAACAGGATACTGGGCTTGATTGACCTTGGTCTGGCTCAGTATGGCATATCTTATGTTCTTATGTTGGCAATGCATTCTGATGCTTCTATTAAGAACTTGTCTGCTGTGAATTTAAAATTGGATCATCTGGATAATTTTTCTAGCGCAGCAAACTTAAGAACTATTAATTTTCCTCGAGTGACTAATGTGACTGCTCGTGATATGCTTCATACTTTTTTGACTGGGGTTTTGGGAGTCCCAAGTGAGTCATATCCCCCTATAATCAAAGCTTACTATTTACCTACAAGAAAAGGGTCATTTACAGTTGCAACTGTCGGAACACAGCTGGCAGTTGTGTTGAATTTCACCACATTTTTGGAAACTTCTCAAGAGGAAATCATAGTACCATTTACATTATTGGTGACTTTTGCATTAATATCTGATAAAGAATGGCTTCTGAGGCTGTTCTCTAGGAAAATAAATTTGGCGTTTTGTGGTCTAACTATACGAATGTACCCAGATTTGGCGAAGGTAACTCAAAAAAGGTGTCGGGAATTTCTTCTTCTTCGGTAAGGAGTATTGCATTTGGGTGGTCTCTTTTTTCTTAAGCACCCTTGCAAATATTTGGTTAAATACTGTTAAGTTTCTTATGTTTTTAATGAGCCCTCCCAGTTGCTCACCTTTGTTAATGCTCGCCAACTGGAAGCCTCTTATGAATCTCCTGGAGCTTCGTGAATGACTTTGTGTTTCCGTTGGCTTTTTTTTTTACTTTATTTCTTTTTGTCTGTATTATTTCAATATGACTCTCCCTGTGTCTATTGTGGGCTAGAGAGAGCAGTGTTTTTTGTTCTTGGTTTGTTTGTTTTTTAATTTTCTGGCAACTTGCTCTATTTTTGTAAAAAAATTGTATTCTTGGTTTAAGTTGAAAACTGCATAAATTAAAAACAAAATTAAAAAAAGATAAAAAAGCAGAGAGTAAGGCTTAATGGCCAATTTTCTCAATGGAGAAAGATGAATAGTGGAGTACACTAGGCATCTGTTCTCGGTCCGCTGCTTTTTAACATATTCATAAATGATCTGAAAATGGGAATAATGAGTGAGGTGATCAAATTTGCAGATGACACAAAATTATTCAAAGTTGTTAAGACAACAAGAGGATTGTGAAAAATTGCAAGAAGATCTTGATAAATTGGAAGGATGGATGTTCAAATGGCAGATGAAATTTAATGCGGACAAATGCAAAGTTATGCACCAAGGAAAGAATAACCCAAACTATGGTTACATGATGCAAGGTTCCACGTTAGGAACCGCCACCTAAGAAAAAGATTTAGGTGTCATTGTGGATAATATGCTGAAACCCTCCACCCAGTGTGCAGTAGCAGCCAAGCAAGCAAATAGAATGTTAGAAATCATAAGAAAAGGAATGGAGAATAAAATCAGGGATATTATAATGCATCTGTATCGTTCCATGGTACAACTGCACCTTGAATATTGTGTGCAATTCTGGTCGCCATATATTAAAAAGGATATAGTAGAATTAGAAAAGGTACAGAGAATAGCCACCAAAATGGTAAAGGAGATGGAAGGATACCCTTATGAGGAAAGGCTTTATTTATTTATTTATTTATTTAGCATATATTTGTATGCCGCTACTTCCAGTGATCAGTAGCGGCTTGATTACAGGCGTGATATTGACAAATCATTACATAAATTTAAAGGAGGATACAATTGATTTGGAAGTGAAAGCACGGCACAGCACACAGTGTAGGGTCTTAAGAAGAGGGACAGATATTCACATATTCACATATTTACATATATACATAACTGCATCAATGATCTGTCTAGGTGATGCCGTAATGGGATTGGAAAAGATGGGTTTTAAGCTTCTTCCTGAAGTCCTTTAGGTCGGTGATCTGGCGTATCTCATAAGGCAGGTGGTTCCAGAGCATGGGAGCTGAGTATGTGAAAGCCCGGTTGCTTGTCCGAGTGTTGACTGCTCTTATGCTACTTGGTATGCGGAGTGTGTTAAGGTTTGTGGTCCGTCTGCTTCTGTTATTAGGTTGTGTGGTGATAAGGGTGGAAAGGAAAGAGGGGGATACTTTGTGGATGATCTTGAAAGTTGTTATTAGCACTTTGTATATTATTCGTGCTGGGATGGGTAGCCAGTGTAGTTCAATCAGGGTTGGTGTAATGTGATCAACTAGGTTCTTGTTCATGATGATCCTGGCTGAAACATTCTGTGCCAATTGCAAGATGTTCAGTGTTTTCTTTGGTAGACCCTGAAGGATGGCATTACAGTAGTCAAGGTGGGGAATGATGAGGGCATGGGCTACTGTTCTAAAGTCAGAATGGTCAATGATGCAGCGTAAAGGTTGAAGAACCCTCAGCTTGTGAAATATTGCTCTGTTGGTAGACCGGAGGTGTTTGTCCATAGGAGTTATTGTTCAGGGTGATGGATGCCGGAGGATCAAAGTCTTGTTTCCCTGACATGAACATTACTTCAGTCTTCTTGTGGTTAATTGACATATTGTTGAGATGTAGCCAATTTTGCATTTCTAGTAGGCATTTTTCTAATTGGTTGTAGTCGGGATTGTTTATATCAAGAGGAGTGTAAATCATAATATCATCCGCATACAAGTGGTAGCTGATATTGAACTTTTGGAAGATCATGCAAACTGGTTGTATGTAAACGTTGAATAGGAGGGAGGAGATGGCTGAGCCTTGAGGTATTCCTTGTGTTTGAGGGAAAGGCTCAGCTTGTTCATTGTTGTAGCGTACCTGCTGCATTCGGTTTGTTAGGTAGGACTCGAACCACTTTAATGGGGTTCCTGATATACCTATAGATGCCAGTCTGCGCAGTAGAGTTTGATGGTGAACTGTATCAAATGCTGCTGAGATATCTATGAATATGAGTATGAACATCTTGTTTTTGTTTTCCAGACCCCGGATGAGGTTGTCAAGGAGAGCTATTAGCAGGGTTTCTACTCCATGGTGCGGTCTGAAACCGTATTGATGGTCATCAAGGATTTTGTTTTCATCTAGGTGGTCCAGTAATTGCTGTTGTGTCACTTTTTCGATGATCTTTGCAAGAAATGATATACTTGATATCGGCCGGTATGAGGTTGGATCTTCTTTGATGAGTGCCTTATTTTTTAGAATAGGCCTGATTAGTGATCTTTTTAGGTGAACAGGCATGATACCTTGTTGCAGGGATTGATTCACTATGTGCGTTATAATATGTGCAATTTCGTGTTTCGTAGCTTTGATCCAGTCTGCTGGACAAGGATCCAGGAGAGAAGTAGTTGTATTTAAGTTTGAGATGGTATGGATGATGCGATTCTCATCAATTGTCTGGAACATAGACCAACTTTCTATTGGTTTATAGCTTGTTTCCTGGCAGTTTGGCTGATTTGTGGTAATGTCCAGGGGTTGTCGTGGAGGATTGAGCTTTGCAGCATAATGATCAGTCAGTTCTTGGGCCGAGATTTTGCCATTGCAGTCATGTTCGTGTAAGGGTTTTGTGAGCCCCCTAACTAACTCAAACAGCTCTCTGGGTCTATTGATGGCCTTGTTGAGTAAGTTGGTGTGGTGCGTCTTTTTGGCAAGGTTAATCTCATGTTTGTATTTGGCTAGGAGTGCAAGGTATTCCAACTTGTGCAGATCATTTTTTTTTTTTTTAATTCTTTATTTTCATTTTATAACAACAAAGGAAAAGGAAGACATACAGCTAAAAGACAGATACATAAAGTGTAATACATACACCAAAGTAAACCCCTACCACCCCCCTCCCCCCTGCTTCTTCTCTAGAAAACTAATCATTCCCGAAGCGGGCGTGTACTTACATTATTGTGTTACAAAACCTAACGGTGATCTGAAACATGATGAGTGCACATTATACAGGCATGTTGGAACAATGAGCAGAATGTACATAATCATTGAGCATCTGCCATTTAGACAAGCGAGAGTGAGTTTGGGCATGGGGAATAGCTCTCCGAGGTATCTGCTCATATTTACTATATAAGCAGACGAGGTTCCACCATTCATTGACAGTAAGTCGAGAGCTATCCTTCCAATTCCTCGTGATTAAGCATATGGCTATACCCAGCATGAAATCAAGGAGAAAGCGACCCTTCTTAGGAAGAGAGGGGACCTCCGCCACAGAGCGGAGTCCCACGATCTTCCAAGAGAGAGGTTCGTGAAGGTGTAAGATAAATTGAATACAACCCCAAACCCGCCCCCAATAAACCTGTAGTTGAGGACATTCATAAATAACATGAGCGAGGGTTCCTACAGCAGTATGGCAAGACCAACACTGGTCCCTAGCAGTTGTGTTCCATTTGGCTATTTTTTCTGGGGTATAAAAGCATCTGTGTGCAAAAAAGAAGAGAGTTTGGGTAACAGAGGCAGACCGGGAGACCCGCACTACTTTGCTCCAGAAAACACTCCATTGCACAGGGGTTAAAGTGGTTTGCAGTTCGCGCTCCCAGGCTTGTTGGGCTCTAAAAGTGGCCGTGTCTGTACCCTGACATAATATTTTATAAAAGTTAGAGGCTACCCCATGTGTACTACTAATAGAGTGAACTATCTCTAATAGCCCGTCTTCAGTAGGGGCAGAGGGCGGCATGATTCGAGCACTTTTGAGGCAGTGTTGAAGCTGCATCAATTGAAAGTAGTGTTTCGCTGGTAACGCAAATTCCTTTTGTAAATCAGAAAAAGTTTTCCAACGAGCTGCAGAGAAAAGCTGTTGGGGTGTCCAGATCCCCCGTGAGTACCAGGGTTTCCATGCTATCGTTCTATTTAGGACTTGAATTCTGGGGTTATTCCATAGCGGGAGTCCGTCCTGAGGACATACGTTCGGGCCCAGTGATAGAATGAGAGTGTTAAAGGCCGCAAGAGTATCGACAATCATTGGCGGATGGCGGGTGTCTACTTGATGGGACATACCGGGGAGATGGGTCAAGGGAATTGGGCAACTAAGCTCCTCTTCTATGTCAAGCCAAACTGGTCTGCTGTCTGTTGAGGCATCTAGCCATCGGGCACCTTGCTTAAGTAGGAAGGCTTGATGATATCTAAGAAAATCAGGAAATCTGGTACCCCCTCTTTCCTTTGCAGACTGTAGTTTTTGTTTAGCTATCCTTGGTGGCTTGCCCTGCCAGAGATAACGGACGAGAAGGCCCTCAATATCTTTATAAGTATGCAGCGGGAGTAAGCATGGCAGCATTTCTAAAATGTAGTTCACTTTGGGGGCTATCATCATTTTCACAGTTTCTAGGCGGCCCCACCACGTAAGAGATAAGGGAGACCAACGATTTGTGAGCTCACGGACTTTGGAGACTACCTCTTTGGCATTAAAACTGATAGTGTCTTCTAAAGGAGAACAGTAATGGACCCCGAGATACTTCACCATGCGGGATTGCCAAAGGAAGGGAAAGGCCTGCATGTCAGCCTCATGTACCCAGCGGTTCAGTGGGAATGCTACAGATTTGGTCCAGTTAATTTTATAGCCCGATAATTGTGAGTATCCGTCAATCAGATCCAAGACAGCTGGAACCGAATCGAGGGAAACGAAAAGCATAAGGTCATCTGCATATGCAGAGAGTTTAATCTCCCTATGGCTGAAGGGGACACCTCAAATACGTGCGGACTGTCTAATAAGGAGGGCTAGGGGTTCAAGAGCTAGATCAAAGAGCATTGGTGACAGGGGGCAACCTTGACGCGTGCCTCTTTGGAGATTAAATGGCTGAGACTTGATGGCATTTACACAAATACTGGCGACGGGTTGAGTATACATGACTTGGAGATATCGTAGGAAGCCCTCCCCAAAGCCATACCATCGGAGAACTGCAAATAAGAAGGGCCATTCTAGGCGATCAAAGGCTTTTTCGGCATCCAGGGAAAGACCCACCCATGGATGATCTAGATTGGCAGCACTGGATAGCACATGGCACAAGGTCCGAGCATTGTCAGCAGTTGATCTGCCGGGTATAAAACCGCATTGGTCGGGGTGAATTAGGGTGGCCATCCTGTCAGATAGCCGGGTGGCCAAGATCGTTGCGAAGATCTTATAATCGGCATTAAGTAGGGAGATTGGACGGTAGTTGGCGGTTAGCAGCGGGTCTCTGCCTTCTTTCTCAAATACTACCACATTAGCTGCAGAAAAGGATCCCAAAGAGGATGTATCTACCGCAAGGGCAGCAAAATAGAGTTTTAAATAGGGAACTAAATCTGCACTGAACGTTCTGTAGAATTCAGTCGGGAGACCATCGGGCCCTACGGCACGGCCCGAGGCTGTTCGTTTTAGGGCAGATTGGATCTCTGAAGTAGAGAAGGGTTCATCCATCGCATCCCTATCATCTTCAGAGAGGGTCGGCCGCTGAATGCCTGAGAGCAATCGCTCGAATGTCTCTGATGAGAACTCACATTCAGATTGATATAGGCGGGCATAGAAATCCCGAAAGAGTTCTACAATAGCGGAGTCTGTGGTCACTATGCCCCCTCCCTTTGGAGCTCGAAGGGCCGCTACGCGTTTGGCTTCTTTTTGACCTTTCAAGGCGTTGGCTAAGAGTCGACCGGCTCGGTTATTTTCACGATAATATGTCCCTCGCTGAAGCTCAATACTCTTAGAAGCTGCAGTTGAGAGGATTGAATTATATTGAAAACGGAGACGCTGTAATCGAATTAATACGCATGGATCGGTACGTGAAGTTAGAACTCGTTCGCCTGCTTTTATTTGTTGGTCTAGTATGAGTAGCTGCTGTTTGCGTTGTTTCCGCAAGCGGATTTGATAGCTAGTGATCGTTGCTCGAATGGCCGCTTTGAAGCCCTCCCACCAAGCCCAATTCGCAGTATCCTGGGGTAGATTAAAATGGAAGTAATCCTGTATGGCTGCTCGAATTTCTAACTGGAACTCTGGTTGAGTTAATAGGGCTCTATCGAAGAACCAGGCCCCCGAATTCCCTTGGGGTGCAGTAGTGTGTAATTGAAAGGAAATAGCAGCATGATCTGAGATATGTCGGGAGTGAATCTTTGCAGTGTCCACCTGAGGAACTAGCAGTTTTGATATTAGAAAGAAGTCTATGCGAGACTGGGATTTGTGAGGGGAAGAGAAGAAGGTGAAGTCAAGCTCATTGTGGTGTAGTAGCCTCCATAGATCAACCAAAGCAAGATCTTTAATCAGGGAGGTAAGCGTGGTGTGACTCTTGGGGGGACCACTTGTCCTAGGCGGCTGTTTGTCAATCAGGGGATCAAGGACTAGATTGAAATCCCCCCCAATTATCAATGAAGTATTAGCAGAGGCCTGCGCAACCTGAGCAATGGTAGCAAAAAAAGGCAGGGTCATCCACATTAGGAGCGTAAAGGCATATACATGTAACTTCAAGGCTACCTATCTTGAGGTGAACTCTGGACCATCTACCTTCTGTATCTGAGCTAGTCGCAATAATAGTAGCATGCAAAGATTTCCTAACCAGTATGGCAACCCCACATTTCTTAGAAACGGCTGGGGAATAGGCGGCCACCATGTAAGGTTTAATATTGAGTTTAAGAGTTTCCTTCGAATTTAAATGCGTTTCTTGGAGAAAAATCAGATCCGCAGCTTCCTGACTTAGGTAGCTTAGGATTTTCTTCCGTTTATCGGATTATTGATTCCTTTTACGTTCAATGAGAAAATCTTACATGGTGCCATCGATCGGTAATAGACATTTTAGGTAAGGGCGCTTGAAAACATACAACATAATCAGAATCTGTGCAACAATGACATAATCACCGAGTATGCTGGCTAATACACCCCATATTGAAAAGTATGTACCATTGTATCGTAGAAAAGAAGCAAAACCCCCAAAGAATATGGCGACCATATGTCTGCGGGAGGAGGCCCTAGAGAGGAAATAGAAAGACATGAATAAAAAGAAAAGAAACACCAGAGTCCATAATTAACAATGTCTCCGATACTCATCGAGGCTACTGTGGGTAGATGGAATCGGGTCACAGATATCATCAAAAGTAAGGCAAACAAACTGTCCTCGCCAGACTCTTGGCTGGGCTGCGGCAGAGCCAATATGGCAGGTACAGCGGATATGAGAATACTTGCAGGAATATTCTGGAAGTCAGCGCATCAAGTCGGCTTCTTTGGAATCCAAAAACTCCGCTAGTAGATCAGGGTCCTCAAATGTTCTTGTCTGATTATGAAGCATGACTCGGAGCTTGGCCGGGTACATCAGGCCATAGTGTGCTTGTAGCTGTTGAAGCCTCGGCCGGAATTCCAGAAAGCGCTTTCGGTGGTCGACCGTTGGTTTAGCCAAGTCAGGATAGAAGGAGATCTTGTGGCTCTCAAACTCCATATGGCCCTTTGCCCGAGAGGCACTTAGAATTTGCTCCACGTGTTGATATCTCAAAAGTCGAAAAATGATAGGCCGCGGGGTCTTCCTGTTGAGCGTTATGCTTGTGGTACACGATGAGCACGATCGATCTCCAAATCTTTGGTAAAGGTGATTTGGAGCAGGGAAGGGAGGATTTTGCATAAAAACTCTTTCATGTCTCCCGATTCCGCTCCCTCCGGTATGCCCACGAGTCGTATGTTGTTGCGGCGCGCTCTATTATTGCCATCTTCCACTTCTTTCTGCAAAGCCCGCACCTGACGTTCAACTTTGTCGAGTTTGGACAACCGGGCCGCATGGGAGTCCAATATGCTCTCCATTTTGTCCTGACGCGAAGAAAGCCCTTCTAGCTTGTTTTGCAGCACACCAAGATCTTCCCGCAGCGCTCGGAGTGCTTCACCGTTTGACTGCACGAGGTCCTTGACCCCTCTAATCTCTGCGAGGATTTCCTGCTGCATTTCGGGGCCCTCGCGCAAGGCCAGCCCCTTCTGCGGGGACGGAGGTTCAGTTTTGGAGCGTTTGCCGTGAGAAGCCGCTGGAGATCCAAATTCCAGGCGCGTGGGTTTGGTCCCCGCCATCTCACCAATGTGCCCCGGCAAGATCAGAGTAGAAGTTCCAGGTAGGTACGGTGTTAATTCAGGATTCTGAGTAGGCCTCTCGGGAGCCTCAGCGTTATGCGACCAGCCCGCTGGACATCAGGCTCCGCCCCCAGATCATTTTTAACCCGTCTCCATTTTCTCTCAACTTTTCTTAATTCCTTCTTCATTTTGTGCAGCAGTGGTGTGTACCATGGTTCCGATTTTGTCTTTGTCGGTCTGGTTACTGATTTCCATTTTGGCTCCGAGTTGGCTTCTATTGAAAAGGTCCATTGTTGAATTAGGTCTTCGATGTCTGTGTTGCTGTGGGTTATGTGTTTTTCAATAGAGTTTATTAACGTTTCCTTGTTAAATTGCTGGAACCTTCTTCGATGTTGTTCAGTCGAGCCAGATTCGATCTTGTCTGTAGTGGCACATAGAAATAGAGTGAGGTGTATTTGGTAATGATCGGACCATGGTACTTGGGATACACAAGTTTTGGGTTGCTTTCCCTATAATAGCAGTGGAAATTTGGGTAGGAATATCAAGTCCAGAGAGTGCCCTTTATTATGGGTCTCCCCTTGTATCACTTGTTTATACCCGAGTTGATCCATGGCTTCTAAGAAGGAAGTGGCCTGCATAAGCGGGACTGAGTTAAGATTAAAGTCACCCAGGGTTATTTGGTATTTCTTAGCTGCAGTGGAGGAGATGATTTCCAATGCGTCAGCGAGGTCTTCATGGTGCTGTGTTGGAGGTCTATACACTAGGCATATCACTAAGGTCCTGTTCTCCACTTTGATAATATCAATTCCTTGGGTAGAGACTTTTGAAGTATTTGTCAATCCGAGGGCAGACTTTGCAAGGATTAGGACTCCTCCTCCCTTCTTGTGTGTGCGAGGACAGTTGAATAATACATATTTAGCTGTTTTTCTATACTGCTTAATCTACAAGTCTAGGCAGTTTATATGAAAACAACATGGCCAACAGGGCTTTACATAGAATGGAATAACATTATTACAATTAATGGGGTGGATCCAGAACATTGTAAATATTTAACAAGGATGAACTAGAAACTTAAAATTGAATAAGTAAGAGGGAGGAGGATTGTGTCTAGGTAGTTCATTTTTTTATTTGAAGAGATTTGCTATGTTGAAACAGTAACAAGGGGAAATAGTTCATTAGAAGAGATCTGCTATGTTGGATCAGTGAGGTAGCCAAGAAAGAGGTGTGTTTTTAGCTTTTTCCTGAAAGTTGTTAAGTTATCATAGCACAGGGTCATCCAGTAGAGCATTCCATAGCACCGGGGCAAATAGGGAGAAGGCTCTCTTGGATGTGTAGTGATTGGTCTTGATGATTATTGAAGGGGTGTGTAGCATGCTAAGGGCATGAGCTCTTCTGGATCTGTTGTTGGGTATTTTCTGTATGAGGGATTGGAGGTGGATTGATGATAGGTTATGGGTGATTTTGAACATTGTGAGCAAAGCTTTGTACATTATCCGGTTACCAATGGGTACCCAATGGAGTTGTTTGAGTATTGGAGTGATGTGTTGGGCTTTGGAGGCATTGCAGAGGATCATTGAAACTGTATTTTGGGCTGTCTGGAGTGGATGGAGTGCGCATTTGTTCAGGCCTTGGAGGATAAGGTTACAATAGCCTAGGTGTGGGAAAATGAGTGCTTGAAGCACTGTCTGTAAGTCATGGGTGTTCAGCAGTGGCTTGAGGTTTTGTACTGTTTTGAACTTGTGATATATGGCTTTGTGATATATGACAATATTGCTAATGTGCAGGCTGAAGGTTAGTCATTGATCTAGTGTTACTCCTAGAAATAAAATTTGGATTTGACTTGCGGCTTTATAGCTACCAGTGGTCTAAAGTTGTTGTCTTTGGTGATGTATAGCACTTTTGTCTTATTGTGGTTTATGGTTATGTTGTCAATTTGTGATGGATTTGAAACATTTCTTTATGGGTGATAATGTTGGATTGTTTGTGGAGAATGGGGTGTAGAACATGTCATCAGCATATATGTGGAGGAGTATGTTGTGTGCTTGCATGATCACACATAAAGGATATGTTGTGTGCTAGCAGGATCACACATAAAGGCTGTAGGAAGATGTTGAAGAACAAGGATTATAGGGTGGATCCTTGGGGAACTCCTTGAACCAGTATGAATTTCTGGTGCCTATTTTCACTTGGAGTCAGCGGCGGCCCAAAGGGGGGTGCGGGGCCATGTGCAGAGACTCGGTGCGGGGACTCATTTGCATAAGGGCCTCATTTGCATAAATATTTGCATAATGTTATCATACATTGACTTTTAGTAAACATGTCTCTTAATGAGTGTATGGCTAAAGAAAGACTAAAAGATTTCTATGTTACTATAATCCAGTGCCAACCGCCAGGCACATTAGGAACTACTACAAACACTGCCCATTTAGAACCCAAAGCAAACCCGCCATATTGTAACAGCACTACCAGGACTCACAAAGCACCAGACCCTACCTATCAAAAGGCAACACTGCATATATTAAACCAATACATTTCAGAGAATAAAAATACATGACCTACTGGGGAAAGAGAACAAATGGCAATGTCAAATAGGAATTACATAAACAGAATACCTCAGCTCAGTTACACATGCAGAACATAGACCATCACCAAACAAGGAATCACAATTTAGAAAGAGGAAGACAATAATTGAGTCTTGAAGGACTAGAACAAGGGACTGTTACTTCTGGAGAGAGATCTGCAATTGTGAGTATATACTTCTGGGAATTTTCTGAAAGGACTTCTTTGTATTAAAGCTAATTAATCTGTGAACCCATTGTTTTTTGTTAAATCAGTCAGGGCCTAGTAACAGAAGTATAAGTTTAAATTTAAAACACAAAGGAGAACTTTCTGGTTACATTTCATACCCAGTAGAGAGCTTGTAGTTTAAATGTAATAGTCTCTCAGGGCCTAGTATCAGCAAAGTACTTTTAGTTTAAATTTAAAACAGAGAAGAAAACTTTCTGGTTAAATTTGGAACCCAGCAGAGAGCTTGTAGTTTAAATTTAATAGTCACTCAGGGCCTAGAATCAGCAAAGTACTTTTAGTTTAAATTTAAAACACAGAAGAGAGCTTTATGGTTAAATTTAGAACCCAGCGAAGAGCTTGTAGTTTAAATTTCATAATAAGTCAGAGCCTAGCAAAAGCAAAGAGCTGTAATTTAAATCAAATCAGAATATAACTTAGCATAAAAGGCAAAACAGGGTCAGTACTCTTCGAGCAACAAATAAAGTCTTCTAGAGATCTTTACAAAGAGGCCTTCTACCTAGGGGGCAAGAGACCTGTGAAACATTTTCAATAGGTGCAAACACCAAGTGGCAGGTCAAAAGGCCATTTTGAAAGACTCCTTCTATCCAAGCAAGGACTATTAATCACCCAGGAGGTTGGTCACAGCATACCTCAGCAGCACAGGACAGGGTACTGTGTAGCAGCCCTCTTTTAATAAGTGTTATTTCCCTCCCTCCCCAACACCCACCCACCCCTGGGATAATCATAGTTTTATAGGTACTTACACATCTTAAAGTAAGGAAGGTGCTCTCAGGTGCAAATCTCATTATCCAAATCGATCATACACTAAGGACCTGAAATTAATTACGCTTCAGGTGAACAAGGTATATTAAACGTAATAGGAACAATTTTATTTTTATAAGTATCCACAGCAAACCTTAGTAAGTAAAGAATTAAAGATCTAAACACAAGCTTAAAACTAAGATGAAGACAGCAGTCCAGCAGCAAGATGGGGGCTTTCCAATCTTTTCCATTGAGTGTTACATGTATGATTTTCTCCCAGTTGGTGAGAGGTCTTACGTATGCACTAGGTGCAAGGAACTCTTGGCTCTCCGGGAACGAGTCCGTTCTCTAGAGGCTAGAGTAGCAGACTTGGAAGACATAAGAAAGACAGAGAGGTACATAGATGAGACCTACAGGGATACAGTCCTGAAGTCCCACCTCCAGTCTGGCAGCATCCCTGTTTCCATGGAGGAGAGAGGTCACGTGACAGGAGAGCATCATCCTGCTGTGGCAGTAAGTGATCCTGTAACTAGGACCAGTCCCCAAGGTGATGTAAAACCCTTTCTCACCAAGGAAGTTTCTCCAGGGCCATGTGCCCATGAGGGAAGGGTTAGGACAGCAGTTATAGTTGGTGATTCGATCATTAGGCATGTAGATAGCTGGGTGTCTGGGTGATGTGAGGATCGCCTGGTAACATGCCTGCCTGGTGCGAAGGTAGCAGACCTCACGCGCCACCTAGATAAATTCTTAGATAGTGCTGGGGAGGAGTCTGCTGTCTTGGTACATGTCGGTACCAATGACATAGGAAACTGTGGTAGGGAGGTTCTGGAGGCTAAATTTAGGCTTTTAGGCAGAAAGTTGAAATCCAGAACTTCTAGGGTAGCGTTCTCCGAAATGCTTCCCATTCCACGCGCAGGATCCAAAAGGCAGGCAGAGCTCCGGAGTCTCAATGCGTGGATGAGACAATGGTGCAGAGATGAGGGTTTTGGATTTATTAGGAACTTGGGGACATTCTGGGGAAAGGAGGGGCTCTTCCGAAGGGATGGGCTTCACCTTAACTGGGATGGAACCAGGCTGCTGGCATTAACCTTTAAAAAGGAGATAGAGCAGCTTTTAAACTAGATAATAGGGGAAAGCCGACAGTCGCCCAAGAGCGGATGGTTCGGAAGAATGTATCCTTGAAGGATACTACCAAAAGCAGAGAGGTTCCAAAAAAGAGTAAAGTAGCCCAGATGCCCTCGAGTCTGGAGCAGACAGAGTTTAAAGATACCAAATTACCAATGTCTACCAATAGCCAGAATAATATGAATAAAATACAGCCTCTAAAATGCTTGTATGGAAATGCTAGAAGTCTAAAAAATAAGATGGAAGAGTCAGAATATATAGCACTAAATGAGAGGTTAGATATGATTTGAATATCAGAGACATGGTGGAAGGCGGACAACCAGTGGGACACTGTGATACCTGGGTACAAACTATATCATAATGATAGAGCTGATCAAATTGGTGGAGAGGTTGCGCTCTATGTTAGAGAGGGCATAGAGTCAGAAAGGATTAAAGTTTTGCAGGAAACAAAATTTGCTGTAGAATCTCTATGGATTGAAATTCCATGTAAAAAGGAGAAGGCAATGGCAGTGGGGGTGTACTATCGACCGCCTGGCCAGAATAAACAAATGGATGATGAAATGCTCAAAGAAATCAAGGAAGCTAACAAAAGTTACAGCACAGTAATAATAATGGGTGATTTCAATTACCCCGGTATTGATTGCGTCAGTGTCACAGCAGGACATGCTAGGGAGATAAAGTTCCTAGATGAAATAAATGACTGCTTCTTGGAGCAGCTGGTTCATGAACCGACCAGAGGGGAAGCCATATTAGACTTAGTCCTTAGTAGAACACCAGATCCAGTGCAAGAGATATGGGTGTTGGGGCCACTTGGCAATAGTGATCATAGCATGATCGCATTTGATTTAATTAGTGGAGGAGAGATAGTAAGGAAATCCACAGTACTACCTTTTAACTTTCGAAAGGGAGACTATGATAAAATGAGGAAAATAGTTAAGAAAAAACTAAAAGGAGCAGTCACAAAGGTTAAAGACTTAGATCAAGCTTGGGTGTTGTTGAAAAAATACTATCTTGGAAGCCTAGACCAGCTGTATTCCATGCTTTAAGAAACGTGGAAGGAAGT
The DNA here is from genome assembly GCA_033557465.1 of Ichthyophis bannanicus. NCBI lineage: Eukaryota > Metazoa > Chordata > Amphibia > Gymnophiona > Ichthyophiidae > Ichthyophis > Ichthyophis bannanicus. The sequence goes on along the minus strand of CM066032.1, from coordinate 1,796,967,761 downwards.
CCAAAAAACTGCCAGCATGGTTTAAAGGTGAGGTCAAAGTGGCTGTTGTTGCCAAAAAAACATCTTTTAGGAAATGGAAAAAAGAGCCAAATAACAAATCCTGGAAATAGCACAAGCACTGGCAAGTCAAATACAAGGCATTGATAAGGCAGGCAAAGGGAGAATTTGAGAAGAAGCTTTCTGCAGAAGCAAAAACGCAAAATAAAGGAGCTTGTTTACAAAGCCGCGGTAGCGGTTTCTGATAATTATCAGAGCTGCGGCCCCATTGATTTCAATGGGGCCATGGCTCCGATAAGGATCGTAAACTGCTACCGCGGCTTTGTAAACAAGCCCCAAAGACTTTCTCAAGTACATTCATAGCAAAAAACCTGTGAGAGAGTCAGTTGGTCCATTACATGATAGAGGGGGTAAAGAGGCACTAAGAGGAGACAAGGCGATAGTGGAGAGACTGAATGAATTCTTTGCTTCGGTCTTTACTGAGGAAGATGTAGGGATGTTACCCATGACTGAAGTGGTATTTAAAGGTGCGGAAGAATTGAAGGAAATATCGATATATCGGGAAGATGTATTACAACTATTAGATAAATTGAAGAGTAGCAAATCACCTGGGCCGGATGGTATACATCCAAGGGTGTTGAAAGAACTGAAATATGAGATTGCATACCTGCTAGTAGTAATCTGTGAATTTTCATTAAAATCATCTGTAATACCTGAAGATTGGCGGATCGGCAATGTAACACCAATTTTTAAAAAGGTTCCAGGGGTGATCCGGGAAACTACAGACTGGAGAGCCTGATGTTTGTACCGGGAAAAATGGTAGAATAATCATAAAGAACAAAATTACTCAGCATGTAGATAGTCATTGCCTAATGGGAGACAGCCAACATGGCCAGCACATGACAAGGAAGATCTTGTCTTAGTAATCTGTTATGTTTTTTGAAGGTGTGAATAAACAGATGGACAAAGGCGAGTCAGTTGATATAGTATATCTGGACTTTCAGAGAGCCTTTGACAAGGTCCCTCATCAGAGACTTTTGGCAAAACTAAAGAGTCATGGGATAGGAGGCAGTGTCCTATTGTGGATCAGGAACTGGTTAAAAGACAGAAAGCAGAGGGTAGGGCTAAATGGCCAATTTTCCCAATGGAGAAAGGTGAATAGTGGTGTACCCCAGGGATCTGGTTGGGGCAAGGTACTGAGTGGAGGAGTGGCCTAGTGTTTGGGGGAAGGTACTTCAGGCCAGAGGGTCAGGGGTTCAAATCCCACTAGAGGACAGCACCCTTGGGCCAGAAGGACTGGGTTTTCTAGTCCCACAGGTGCTCCTTGTGGTCTTGGGCATGCCACTTAACCCTCCATAGCCCAAATTCCCTGTCAAATAGTTATCTCCAAGTTATAATGCCCTGTTCAATGTAAACCACCTTGATATCATGAAAGGTGGTATGTAAGAAATGATAAAAAAATAAAATCTGTGCTAGGTCTGCTGCTTTTTGACATATTCATAAATGACCTGGAAAAGGGAATAACGAGTGAGGTTATCAAATTTGCTGATGACACAAAACTATTTAAAGTTCTTAAAACCCAAGAGGATTGTGGAAAATTTCAAGAGAATCTTGATAAATTGGAAGACTGGGCATCAAAATGGCAGATGAAATTTAATGTGGACAAATTCAAAGTTATGCACCTAGGGAAGAACAACCCAAACTATGGTTACATGATGCAAGGTTCCACATTAGGAACCACCACTCAGGAAAAAGATTTAGGCGTCATTGTGGATAACATGTTAAAACCCTCAGCTCAGTGTGTAGCAGCAGCCAAGAGAGCAAATAGAATGCTAGGTATCATAAGGAAAGGAATGGAAAATAAAACAAAAATATTATAATGCCTCTATATCATTCTATGATGAGACCGCACTTTGAATATTGTGTGCAATTCTGGTTGCCATATCTTAAAAAGGATATAGCATTATTAGAAAAGTTTCAGAGAAGAGCCACCAAAATGGTAAAGGGGATGGAAGGATTCTCCTATGAAGAAAGGCTAAAAAGGTTAGGGCTCTTTAACCTGGAAAAGAGACGGCTGAAGGGAGATATGATAAAAGTCTATAAATTAATGAACGGAGTGGAAAGGGTAAATCGATCGATTGTTTATGTTATCAGAATATAGAAAGACTAGGGGACATGCAATAAAGCTACAGGGTAAACTATTTAAGACTAATAAAAGAAAATATTTTTTCACTCAACTTGTAATCAAACTCTGGAATTTGTTACCGGAGGATGTAGTAAAGGCTGTTAGTGTAGCTAGGTTTAAAAAAGGTTTGGAAAAGTTCCTGGAAGAAAGGTCCATAAACCATTATTAAGCCCCCCATCAGCCCACTTTTAGTCCTAACCCCCCATCACCCCATTTTCAGTCTTAGCCCCCCCCCCATAGCCCATTATCAGTCCTAACCCCCCAATCAGCCCACAGACCATTACCAGTCCTAACCCCATCAGCCCACCTCAAGTCCTAACCCCCCCATCAGCCCATTTCCAGTTCTAGCCCCTCCCATAGCTCATTACCAGTCTTAACCCCCCCATCAGCCCACTTCCAATCCTAACCCCATCAGCCCATTTCTAGTCTTAGCCCCTCCATAGCCCATTATCAGTCCTAACCCCCCATCAGCCCACAGCCCATTATCAGTCCTGACCCCATCCGCCCACCTCACGTCCTAACTCCCCTCTAAGCCCCTTTCCAGTCCTACCCCCCCCCCAATAGCCCATTACCAGTCCTAACCCCCATCAGCCCAGGGAAAATTTAAAAAAAATAAAAAGCTGGCTGCTGCCGCTGCCGCCGTAGCAGCGGCAGAATCGAGTGTCGCGGTGCCCCCCCCCCCTGCCCGGCAGAGCCCTTCCTCTCTCCCTCCCTGCTTCAGTCCCTCTCCGTGCCATTTTCTCATCAGCAGGCCCCACCCCAACCCTACCACCTCCCAGCACTGCTTCCCCTAGATCCCTGCTCCCTGTATGGTCCCCTCACACCCAGTCTGTGGCCAGCTGTGGAAGTGGGAATGAGCATGTGTCTGTGTGTTTAGGAGTGAAGGAGCTGAGGAGGGTGCATGACTCTCTGCTTGGGTGCAGGTTCTGGTGGCTGTGAACAAGTGTTCATATCCATCTCAGTCCGTGTCTTGCACAACACAAAGCATTGCATGTTGGTGGTGATAACACAAGGGTGCTGGTAGTGTTTGTGAGGGGGCATAGCTGGTGGTCCCTAAAGATGTAGGTCGAGGGTAGGAGCTATACAGCAGAGGAACTGCTGGTTTGCCACAGTCCTTGAGAAGGAGATGGACAAAAAGCACAGGTGGGTATGCAGAAGGCACCCCTATCAGCGGGTATACTGGCCGAGGGCCCAATATATGTGGCTTTCTGATGACCACTGCCTGATGCAGTACTGATTTGACCAGACTGCCATACACTAGCTTGCCAGGAGATAGAGCAAGACCTCAGTGCCACCACACAAAGAGGTTATCTCATCCCTGTGCATTTCAAGGTCACCACAGCCCTCATGTTTCTGGCGACTGGCAGTTTCCATACCATGCTGACAGTCATGGCAGGCATTAGCCAGTTGATGGTGTCTCTGTGCCTTACACAGTTCCTCGCAGCATTCCTTCCTGGATGGCAAACTACATCAGCTTCTCAAGCACAGGACAGCAGCACAAGCAGACAATATTGGACTTCCATCAGGTTGCAGGCTTTCCCATGGTGTAGGTGTAATAGACTGCACACTTGACCCTGCGCCCTCTGAGGTTGCGGGAAGCCACATATAGGAATAGGAAGGCATACCATTCCATGAATATGCAGGTGGTCTGCAATGCCCAGGACAAAATAACCAATGTTTTTCTCTGTTTTCCAGGGTCATGCCACAATGCCTACATATTGATGCAATGAGGCATTCATGAGTGCTGCAGGAGTCGGGAAATCACAGGAAGCTGGATCCTTGGTAAGTGACAACCAATCTCTTGTTCCTGTGTGAGACCCCAAATCAAATCACACCGCAGCACAGAGGACTCAATATTGGCAGCAATTCAGGCAATGCTGCTGGAAATGGCTGTGTGGGGGGCATGTGTGCACATGCTGATAAGCATGGGCTTGGGTGCAAATCATACCCTGTCTCCAGCATGAATGCAAGATAGTGTTCTGAAGCCACTAGCAGTATCTAGTATGAATGGGTGAGCCAACAGTGCAGTGTCCCAGTGCAATGAAAAGAGGGCTCACCATAGAAGGCATGCCACACAAAGAGGCAAGGGGACGGATGTGTGTATGGTGTGAACCACAGCCCTGAATGCTTGGAGGCCCTGGGGGTCACAGGAAGAAATGAAGGCCCACCACCAGTGTTCCCTCTAATTTTCTGTAGACCGTGTGCACATAAAATATCAGCTGTGCAGCTTTTGAAGGAAGATTAAATTTTTGTGCGCCACATAACGACACTCGGAGTTATATACTTTAAAATTTGACTACACGTCAGAATACAGTAGGTACACCACATTGATTGCACTAGAAAATATTGTAGAACTTGTGAAAAACATAAATACACAACAACTTTTACATTTTAAGACGTCTGTGTTGTTTTCTATCAGAATCAGAACTGTAATTTTTGTGCGCTCTGTTATAAAGTATGTGCGCTCGCTCGGCAAGGTGTGTGCGCGCGCACACGCGCACAGCTTAGAGGGAACAGTGCCCACCACCAAAGGAGGTAGGAGAATGGAAGATGGAGGGAATGGCAAGGCACTCCCCATGGAGGCGAAGGGCAGAAGAGTGTCCATGACCACACTCCGAATGCAGTGCTCTGAATATGAGGGCACAGTAGAATGGCAAGTCTCAGAAGACCATCAGCAGGTCAACGTTCATGGAATGAGGGAGGGAGGTATGGAAATCTCTTGGAATTGTAGCAGTGATAGTGACAGCTCAGTCAGTGATATGGCCTACTCAAAAAGACCCTCTCGCTCCCCATCTCTTAATGAATCATGACATTAAGGTGAAAGGAGAGACAGGTCTAGGTGGCTCAGGGCTAGAACTATGTACTAGAAGGAGTGGTAGTAACTATTACCATAACAAAGACCATGCGTGCTTTGGGCAGATGCAGAGGACAGTGGTAACGGCAAGGAGAGGCCATAACCAACAACCAAGTACTCTGGTGGCACAATAGACAGAGCAAAAAGTCTTTGTCCTCTCACAATAGTTTTAGCTCAACCTTTCCAAGAGTAGATCAAGGCAAGTTACAGTTATTTCCCTGTCCCCAGTGGGCTTACAGTCAAAGGTTGGACCTGAGTCCATGGAGGGTTAAGTGGCTTGCCCTGCCCAAGGTCACATGGAATATCAGTGGGATTTAAACCTTGGCCTCTCTCATCCCAGGTTGCTGCCTTAACAACTAGGCCACTCCTCCACTGTCAAACCCAAATCACACAAGATGCATTTCTATGGCACTGGGTCGCCTTGCTTTTTAAAAGTTACTTCAACATGGCAGGACAACCTATTTCTTTCTTTACTGATCGAACCACAAAATGCAAAATCCTTCCTGAAATTATGCATCGTTTGCAGTAATATTACCTAGTGAAACTCATGCAACATAGACTTGAGTCTATAAAGAGATAATCAGTTCAAAGGCAAGCTAGGAATATATAGCAAAGAACCAGATCAGGGAACAAAGTGCTGCCCAAGAAAACATCTTTCCTCCTAATTGGGGATTTCAGCAGAGAACCACATGTCTGATTTCAAAATGATGACACTCTTAACATTTCAGTTTTGATGTGAAACACATGTATTTTGTGCAAATTTTTGCAAATGGATGGGATTAAAATCACTAACCATTAATTTCACATATCTATTGTTATAATAATTAGGTAGATTAATTTTCTATTATTCCTTTCTCTGTCTTATTTTTATATTTCAGTTGCCATAGCAGCCAAATATCACCTTTCTTTGTAATAAAATGTGCTTTCTGTTTTGTTGGGAAGCATTAATGTCATTCATATCCTCTGAAAAATCACTCAAATAGATAATAGCCAACTTTGTTAAGCCTGATGTGGTTAGTACATCTGTACTTAATGCTGCCTCAAGAGAAAGCGTCAAGTGCACCCATGCTAATCGTGAATAAACTTAAAGCACAAGAAGAGATGATAAATGCAGGGATACTGTGTGCTGAGTAAGCCCACTACAGTCACCCCATGGTTTTTGAGTTTACTGTGTATTCAGTTTGGCCACTGCTCTTGCACTCTGGTCTTTGTCCTGATGGGCAAAATGCTCGACAAAGGGCTGGGGAAAGCCTGTGAAGGGTGCTGGTTTCAAGACTAGCTGCTGTACTTAGGAAAAGAAGAAAGGGGGGCACTGCAATCCTGGTGATCCTAAATACCTTTGGCCAGATGCAAAGACCAATAGAATTTTACGTTGGGTTCCAAATTAGTGTGGCTATGCTTTAGTTAGGGAGAAGTGAGAGCCAATGTGTAAATAGTCAAGCTGTCCTCTTGACATATGACAGCATGTATATAGCTGAGCCAATGTGTAAATAGTGTCGAGCTGTCCTCATAACTTATGACAGCAAGTTACCCTGTACATAGTTACCCTGTTAACCCTGTATATAATCCCCTGTTTATTGTAAGTCCAGTGTAGGCTTGCCTGCACTGCGCAAATCGGTTACCTGTAAACTGCACTGATTTTTAAAGAGCGCGGCATAGAAGAGACATTAAATAAATAAATAAATAAAGTGGTGGTGTTCAGACTTAGAGAAATATGGTCTTTCCGTCATCTTCTTAAATTTTGCCACCGTTAGCAGCTGCACAGGTGGTAGGCTAGCTCTAATTTTACCACGCCCGCTCTCCACCCCAGCTCCCCCACTCACAACCCTGAAGTGGCTTGCACAGTAAGTGCAGGAATCGTCCTGCTTGAACTGTCATGGCCCCACGCTAGTTGACAATGAGTGTCCCGGCGCACCAGAAGACACGCTGTCAGCTAGCACCCTTTAGTAAAAGACCGCCTTAATAAGAGTCAACTAAAAGATTGTTTTTAAAAAAACATATAAAGATAAAAAACATCAGGACAACCATTTTATTATGAACCTCACTCTAAGTGACAGAAAAATCGCAGGTGCTAAAGAGTTCTCAGGCATAGAGCAGTGATCCCGATGCTAAAAACATGAAAAGCTAAATCCAATAACACAGAGCCATACTAGACAGGATGAAGGTTTTTAAAGAAAACTATTGGCAAATGAAAAGCTGGCCAAAAGCAGAAAATACAATAATTACTTGCCTCATATCATTCATTAAAATGATAATGGGGAAGCTGCAGTTCCAAACACAACAACCATACAACATTAAAGCAGCAGTGGAGTTCTTTAAATAACAAAAAAATCCCACTTTTTTTTTATATGGGGCTGCGTCGTATATGGGAAGCGGAAACGCAAGCTACTCTGTCTCCGCTGGACTGGGAAACATTCTGGGGCTCTTCGATTCGAGCATCTAAGTCAGCGGCCCTCACACAATCTCTTTTCTTTTTAGCACACAGGGCTTATATTACCCCAGTTGTTTTGAGCAAATGGAATATGACAGAGGGCAATGTGTGCTGGACTTGTCATGGAGATGTTGGTACGCTCAGACACATGTTATTGGAGTGTCCTCACATTCAGCAGTTTTGGACAAAAATCTGGAATAAAATTCAGTCGATTTTAAACTTCTCGGCTGACCTAACCTGGCAAACACTTGCTTTTAGAAACGTGGGATTGTCCATAGACCTTGATAAGAACCATCGCTTTCTCCTGAACTTCATGATGATGATAGCCATAAAGCTTCTCCTCACGTATTGGAAGAACCCCTCCAAGCCTACTTACGAGGAATGGTGGAATCAATTGTGCTTGTTTGCCAGATATGAGAAAGCCGCAGACAGAATTCTGCTTCTGAGAGGTGCTAGGCCTAAACTCTCCAAATGGTCTGCATTAGATAAGTATGTTCATACAACATATTAAATTCCTGATATCCACGGTGCGCAGATAACGCCGGGTGCATTGGATGAAGTTAATCTGGACCCCTGTTGCCTGTAGCGTCTAGGGGGGGTGGGGGGTGGGAACTGTTACCGTTAATATGCTTCTTTTCTGTACTTGAGGCCTTAGGTCTATTTGTAAAGGGAAGTCTGGAAAGAGTGGTCAGAAATCTGTGAGTTCATTTTGGGCTTGACAGTTTCCTCCCTAACGGTCCGCTGGTACGTTTAGTTTTGTATATTTATGTATGATGTTATTTTTCTTGTGTATATGTGTAATTTAGTATTTTAGTATTGTATCTCCTTCTGGTGTGTGGTGTGTTAAGTTGTATTTCAAAATCAATAAACACAATTAAAAAAAAAAAAAAAATCCCACTTTTTTTTTCCATGCCAGGGCTGTCCGTGCTTCCAACAAAATCAGAGTTTACAATCGAATCAAGATGAGAAAACATTGCAAAACTGGGAAGTGAGTATGGCAAGATACACGTAAGTAGTGTGCAAGAGAATGAGGAGCACCAGGATCCAAAAGCAGCCTCAAAGAGGTGGGTCTTCAGTCTCACTTCCTCCGTTCTGCCTCATACTCCTCCTTCTCCTTTCCTGTGGTGACATTAAACCTAACCCTGGGCCCCCTAGATTATTCTCTCACTCCCACTCCTCTCCCTACCACTCTTTTCTTATCCATATCCCTATCCTTCCCCCCTCCCCTCTCCTTTTCTCTTGTGCATTTATTCCATATCCAATAAACTTCCCTTTACTTATGATCTCTTCACTTCTAACTCTTTCCATCTCTTAGCTCTCATTGAAACTTGACTATACCCTGATGACTCTGCTTCAGTTGCCACCCTCTGTCATGGTGGCTACCAATTTTCCCAAACTCCTTGTGCACTGGCTATGGTGGTGGTTTGGGGTTTTTGCTTTCTCCTTCCTGTCAATTCCAACCCCTCCTTCTACCTCCATCTCACTCCTTTTCATCCTTTGAAGTCCATTCCATCTGCCTTTTAATCCCTCATCTCTCCGTATAGCTGTTTTCTATAAATCTCCTGATAAATGCACCTCTACCTTTCTCTCTGACTTTGATTCCTGGCTTTCCCTATTCAGTTCTTCCTCTATATGACCATCACCACCTAGCCTTCACCCTTCATCACTCCCCACCTCAATTTCACCCAGGCTCCTCTTCCTTTTTAGGAATCTTCATGCTATTGAACCTTTGGCTCTCTCTACTATTGTCTCATCATCTCTTTCCTCCTCCTTGTTGTCTAATTCTGTTGATGAGGCTATAGTTTCATATAATACTGCCCTCTCTTCTGCTCTAAATACTCTTGCTCCACCTATTCCACATCCTATAAGAGGCACAACATTTCAGACCTGGCTATCTTCAGCTACCCGCTATCTACACTCTTGTGCCTGCTCAGCTGAGCGCATTTGGCTCAAATCCTGTTCCATCTATGACTTTCTTCACTTCAAATTCATGCTTACCTCCTTCCAATCAGCCTTAGCTCTTGCCAAGTAAAACTATATTCATAAATGACCTGGAAAGTGGAATAACGAGTGAGGTTATCAAAATTGCAGATGACACAAAACTATTTAAAGTTGTTTAAACCCAAGAGGATTGTGAAAAATTGCAAGAGGATCTTGATAAATTGGAAGACTGGGCATCAAAATGGCAGATGAAATTTAATGTGGACAAGTGCAAGGTTATGCACCTAGGGAAGAACAACCCAAACTATGGTTACACGATGCAAGGTTCCACATTAGGAACCACCACCCAGGAAAAAGATTTAGGCGTCATTGTGGATACCATGTTAAAACCCTCGGCCCAGTGTGCAGCGACGGACAAGAGAGCAAATAGAATGCTAGGTATGATAAGGAAAGGAATGGAAAATAAAACAAAAGAGATTATAATGCCTCTATATCGTTCCATGGTGAGACCGCACCTTGAATATTGTGTGCAATTCTGGTCGCCGTATCTTAAAAAGGATATAGCGATTTTAGAAAAGGTACAGAGAAGAGCTACCAAAATGGTAAAGGGGATGGAAGGATACTCCTATGAAGAAAGGCTAAAAAGGTTAGGGCTCTTTAACCTGGAAAAGAGACGGCTGAGGGGAGATATGATAGAAGTCTATAAATTAATGAACGGAGTGGAACGGGTAAACGTAGATCGATTGTTTACCTTATCAGAATATAGAAAGACTAGGGGACATGCAATGAAGCTACAGGGTAAACTATTTAAGACTAATAAAAGAAAATATTTTTTCACTCAACGTGTAATCAAACTCTGGAATTTGTTAATGGAGGATGTAGTAAAGGCTGTTAGTGTAGCTGGGTTTAAAAAAGGTTTGGACAAGTTCCTGGAGGAAAGGTCCATAAACCATTATTAAGAAGTGACCGAAGATATCAATGCTTGACCCGGTACAAGCATTGTGGAACTTGTGTCTCTTGGGGAAACTGCTAGGTACATATGACCTAGATTGGCCACTGTTGGAAACAGGATACTGGGCTTGATGGACCTTGGTCTGACCCAGTATGGCATATCTTATGTTCTTATGTTCTTATGTTCTTACTATGTCTGACTAACTCTCTTGCCACAGACCCTCACCACCTCTTCTCAACCCTTAACTCTCTCCTCAAGGCACCTCCCCCTCTGACCCCTCCTTTTCTTTCTGACCAAACCTTAGCTGACTATTTCCATGACAAAATCCACAAGATCACTCTCCGGTTCCCTACTAAATCAGCTTCATCCCCTCTTCCCCCACCTCAATAGCAACTTTTCCCCTCAATCTCTGTTACCCTTTCTTCCTCTCATCTACTTTCCTTCTCTAAACTTAATATTAGCTCTTCTGATCCTATACCCACCCATCTCCTTAGTTCCATTTCCTCCTCTATCATCCCTTCCATCTCACATATTCTCAACCTCTCGCTCTCCACTGCCACGGTCCCTTCAGCCTTCAAGCATGATGTGGTCACACCTCTCCTTAAGAAACCTTCTTTTGACCCTAGTTGTCCTTCTAATTATCAACTCATCTCCCTTCTTCCCTTCATTTCTAAACTTCTTGAGCATGCAGTCCTCCGTCATTGTCTTGAATTTCTTTCCTCTCAAACCCTTTTGGATCCACTTCAATCTGGCTTTTGTCCCTTTCATTCTACTGAGATGGCACTTGCCAGTCTCCAGTGACTTATTCCTGGCTAAATTCAAAGGCCTTTGCTCTATCCTCATCTTTCATGTCCTTTCTTCTGCTTTTGACACCATTGACCATCACATTTTCCTTGACAATTGTTCTCTCTTGGTTTTAGGGACTCTGCCATGTCTTAGTTCTCTCCTTAACTCTCCCATCACTTTTTCTTTTTTTTTTTAATATTTAAATGTTCTTTATTGAGACAGTAACAAGTACAAAAATGTATTCAGTGTTAGTTCTGGTGGTTCTTTCTCTACTGCTATCCCACTCTCAGTTAGTGTACCCAAGGAATCTGTTCTCAGCCCTCTTCTTTTCTCTCTCTACAGCCAGTCCCTTTGTGCTCTCATTTCCTCCCATGGATTTCAGTGTCATTTTTCTGCTGATGATTCTCAGATCTATCTTTCTACACCTGATATCTCTTTGACACTCCAGTCTCGCATCTCTGCCTGCCTGTCTGACATCACCATCTGCATGTCTCACCACTGTTTGAAATTAAACATGGCCAAAGCTTAACATCTTATTTTTCTCCCTAATCCTTTCTCCCACTTCCTCCTTTTTCTATCTCTGTGGATAACACTCTTCTACTTCCTGGTTCCTCAGCTTGCAACCTTGGGGTCATCTTTGACTCCTCCCTTTCCTTCTCCTCACATATCCAACAGATAGCTAAAACCTGCCATTTCTTTCTCTATAAAATTAACTAAATTTGCCCCTTCCTTTCCGAACACAGTATTAAAACACTTGCCCACTCTCTAATTACTTCCCATCTCAACTATTGCAACCTCTTTCTTGCTGGTCTCCCTTTTAATCATCTTTCTCCCCTTCAATCTATTCAGAAATCTGCTGAATGACTAATTTTTGCCAGCCTCAAAATTCTCATATAACTCCTCAAATCTCAAATCACTTCATTGGCTTCAATTCAATTCAACTGAAGCATCTCCTTCTGAACTATAAGTGCATTCTCTCTTCTGTTCTTTCACCTTTCCTCTCTTCTCTCTCCCTACACCCCACCTTGTGAACTCTGCTCTTCGGGCTTGCTTCTCTCTTTGCCATTTTCTTTCTCTGCCAACTCCAGACTTCATTCCTTTCACCTTGCTACTCCGTATGTCTGGAACAAACTCCCTGAATCTGTACATCAGGCTTCATCTCTGCCCCCTTTCAAGTCCATGTTAAAGGCACACCTCTTTGAAGCTGTTTTGGGATCCTGATCCCTATTTTTCCTTGTGTCTCATTACCCTTCTTTTCCCCTTATTCTTATCTTTGTCTTATCTGCCTTAATTAGATTGTAAGCTCTCATGATCAGGGATTGTCTCTATCTATGTTTGTTCAGCGCTGTGTACTCCTTGTAGTGCTTTATAAATGATCAGTAGTAGTAGTAGTAGTATATTATTTCTCATCTTGTTGGGGTTCTTTTTGGGAGAATAAAAAAAGCAGAGACATCCAAGCTATCAACAGGTGAAACTTCTTCAAATTCTTCCCTTGCTCCCTCTTCAGTTTTAATCCCTCTAGGAATGTAATATATATTAGCTAACTTAATAAACTACTATTCCCCTCTGAATAAAATAACACCCCCTTAAGGTAATTGTGGAAAAAAATCATAGGCTAGAGGTAACTTATACAATGAAAGTTCAAGAAACACACATTTTTAGCGCGGGAAACATTTCCAATTGGCTCTAATTGATGAAGAGGAGAATACAGATTGAGAAACTGAAGCTTGAGTCTCTAACTTATGAACACGTGCCTCATTTTTAAGAAATCTCATATCATGTTCAGCGAGTTTTGCCACTACATTCTTTAAAAAGTCAGAAACAGTCTGAAGGGGAGACCAAATAGAAATTTTACCCCAAGGGTTCTAAGATCAATCAATGTCATCTATGTCCATAGCTCCACCATAGGCATGCCTTCATCACAGCCCCTGCTTATTTAGATGTCTCTATAGAAGACACATCCAAAAAAACTAATTTCTGAAATCACTCCAAGGATGTCTCTATGATCTGGGAGTTGGCGTGAATGTTTTTGAACATCTAAATCATGTCTAAGTAATTTAGAATGACCTTCATAGTATGACTCAATGGTGCTTTTCTGCTTTTTCAATAAAGAGATTCAGATGCATGAGGATAATGTCTCTAAACTGGTTAGTTTTGGGAACAGGGTCTCTCCATTTCCAAACAGAACAGGATCTCTCTATTTCAAAGCAAGGTACCAAAGCTCCACCAACTGAAAAATGACTAGGAAAAATCATATTGACAAAGCCGTTGCCCCTGTTACAGCTTCTACCTCTGTCCAGACAGTGATCCCAATGCTAGTTGAAGGACCAGTTCCATGTGCAGGATGCCTATATGCTGAAGCTCTCAGGAAACAGGAGGATGAGCTCAGAGAAAAGGTAGCAAGGCTGAGGAGCATTCAAGACAGTGAAAGGTACATTGATGAGATGCTTCTTGAAATATCTAAACTCTCCAGCAGACGTGAGAATGGGAACCAACAGAAGGACCAAGGTTGGACACAAGCCACCAGGGCCTGCAGAATCACCAATCCAACTCCTCAAACCCTTGAAATGTAGAACCATTATGCAGCCCTGGAAGTGGAGGAAGCGGAGGCATCCCAGGAAAGGGAAGAACCAGAGCTCAAGCACCACAAAGTTGCTGAATCAGTGACCACTAAAACGAAGGATAGTGGTGGTTGGTGATTCTCTTCTGAGGGATACTGAGGCATCCATCTGCCATCCAGACTTGATGTCCAGAGAGGTATGCCAGGTGCCAAATTCCAAGATGTTATGGAGAATTTCCTGAGACTCATCAAGCCTACTGACTATTACCCAATGTTGCTCATCCATGTCAGCACAAATGATACTGCCAGGTATCCCTCTGAGCATATCAAGAGTGACTTCATGGCTCTGGGACAGAGGGTGAAGCAGATAGGAGCACAGGTGGTATTCTCTTGAATCGTCCCTGTTGAGGGTAAAGGCCAGGGCAGAAAAGCTTGCATATGGGAGATAAATGCATGGTTTTGTAGATGGTGTCATCAGGGGCAGACCAAGGGGGGTGTGGGGCCATGTGCGGAGACTCGGTGCGGGGCCTCATTTGCATAAATATTTTGCATAATTTTACCATATACTAACCTTTAGTAAACATGCCTCTTATTGAGTGTATGAATAAAGAAAAACTAAAAGATTTCTACATTACTATAATCCAGTGCCAACCGCCAGGCACATTAGGAACTACTACAAACACTGCCCATTTAGAACCAATAGCAAACCCACCATATCATAACAGCACTACCAGGACTCATAAAGCACCAGACCCTACCTATCAAAAGGCAACACTGCAAATATTAAACCAATACATTTCAGAGAATAACAATACATGACCTACTGGGGAAAGAGAACAAGTGACAATGTCAAATAGGAATTACATAAACAGAATACCTCAGCTCAGTTACACATGCAGAACATAGACCACCACCAAACAAGGAATCACAATTTAGAAACAGGAAGACAATAACTAAACTGGGAACCCCAAAAGCCAAACTTGGAATGTACAACAACACTGTAGAAATAAAACTATAAATTAATTTCCTCTTGTACCAAACAAAGTGCAGACGTTAATGATGCACATTTCCCAGAGCTGATATATTCCAGTTAATAAATTCAAAATAAAGAGATATCTTTCTACCTTTTGTGCATTTTTTTTTTCAGTTGCAATTGCTCCAGCCACTTTCTTCTGGTTTCTTCGTGCCTTCTGCTAACTCTCCATCATCTGGTGTCCATTTGTCCTTCTCTCTTCTAGTGTTTTTTTCCATTCTCTCTCTACATCTGCTTTAACATACTAATCTTTCTCCTTTTGCTCTTTCCTCATTCCTATTTCATCCACTCAAATTTTACTCCTCCATCCTCAATCCCTACTTACTCTCCCAATATCCGGCCAATTGTAGATTTTTCTTCCCTTCCACACAAAACATTTTTCCCCTCTCCATTTCACTCTCCCAGCCCCATCCCATTCTAATCCTCCCCCAACATCAGCTTCCTTCTAGTTTCAGCCCCACCCAGCATCCACTCCCTTCTAGTCCCTGCATCAGCCCATTTCCAGTCCTAGCTCCCCCATCCATTTCCAGTCCTATCCAAGTCCCTATCAACCCATTTCTAGTCCTTTCCTAGCCCCAACAGCAGCCCATGTCAAATCATAGCTCCTCTCCACTCAGCCCATTTCCAGTCCTAGCAACCCCCCCCCAATCCATTACCAGTCCTAGCCCCCCCATAGCCCATTACCAGTCTTAACCCCCCATCAGCCCACTTGCAGTCCTATCCCCATCAGCCCATTTCCAGTTTTAGCCCCCCCATAGCCCATTACCAGTCCTAACCCCCCATCAGTCCACAGCCAATTACCAGTCCCAACCCCATCAGCCCAACTCAAGTCCTAACCCCCCATCAGCCCATTTCAAGTTCTAGCCCCACCCATAGCCCATTACCAGTCCTAACCCCCTCATCAGCCCACTTCCAGTCCTAACCCCCCCATCACCCCATTTTCAGTCTTACCCCCCCATAGCCCATTACCAGTCCTAACCCCCCTCCCCCAATAAGCCCAGGGAAAATTAAAAAAAAAAAGCTGGCTGCTGCCACCGTGGCAGTGGCAGAATCTAGTGTCCCACGGCCCCCCCTGCCCGGAAGAGCCCTCCCTCCCTGCATCAGTCCCTCTCCGCTCCAGCTTTCAGAGCAGCGAAGGGAGAGTTTCTCCCTCAGGCTCTGTTAAGCCCGCCGGCGCTGATGGGAAACAGGCATTTCAATGGGGCCACGGTTCCAATAACGATTGCGAACCACTACCGCGGCTTTGTAAACAAGCCCCTAAGTAGTATAAATTGTAGTAGTATAAATTGGAGCTAAATGGTATATTCAAACAACTATTTACAATTGTGAATCTGTTTTGATAATTTTATGTTGATGGTGGGGGGTTAAGTGTAGGGACCAAAATGTTCAGAGAATAGGTGGATTTTCAGGTGCTTGTGGAAGAAGGGAGACTGGTAATGTTTCTTAGTATATCAGGAAGGGACTTCCATAGGGAAGGAGGGTAGAGTTCAAAAGCTTTGTGGCATGTTTGTTGGTTCTATTTAGGTTTGGATTATGGTATGTTCAGTTTGTTGATTGTTGAGTGTCTTCATGATCTGTTTGCAAGTGGTTTCTGTAGAAGGGATTTGAGGCAGGTATCTTGGTGGGAGTGAAGTGCTTTGTGAGTGAGCAAGATACATTTATATTTGATTCTATTGGTAAGGGGCAGCCAGTGTAGTTGTTTTAGGATGGGGGCGATGTGGTCATACTTATTAACTCCCTGGATGGTACGTGCAGTGGTGTGTAATGCAGCTTGAAGGGGGAGAAGGGTAAATTTTGGGCAACCTAGTAGATTTTGTTACAGTAGTCTTCATGGGGGAGGGTGAGAGCTTACAGTGCTGATCTAAAATCTATTGGTTCGAGGAGAGGACGGAGTCATTGCAGGGTCTTTGTTTTGAAATATATTATTCTGGCTGTTATTGCTACTTAGGTTTTGAAGGATAGTTGCTGGTCAATAGTGATACCAAGGCATTTCAACTCTGCTTTTATATTTATCTGTATGTTGTTTAATGTTATGGTGGTGGGGGGTGTGAAGGAGGCATCCTTTGTAATGAACATAGCCTTGGTCTTTTTGAAGTTGATTGATGCTATTAGTTGAGAGTCAGTATTTGACTTCTGTGAAGCAGTCTTGAATTTGTGTGTAATCGAGTTGATTGGAGAGATGTGGCAGTAAAGCATAATATCATCAGCGATTATGTGATAATGAATGTTGTGTTTTTTGATAACTGAGCATAAGGGTTGTAGGTATAGGTTAAAGAGGAATGCGGATAGAGTGGAACCTTGGGGTACTCCTTGTGTTTGTTTGTAGGGTTTGGAGATGTTTGAACCTATTTTTATTTGTTGTTATTCTGTAAAATATGATTTGAACCATTTGCGTATGATATGTTGAATTCCAAATAGTTATAGTCTCTGAAGTAAGATGTTATGGTTGACTGTGTCACATGCTGAGGAGATATCCAGAAATATCAGGAGGCAGGCTCGTGCATGGTTTTGAATGCCTTTGATTATGGTGCTAATGAGACAGGTCATAAGGGTTTATACTCCATGCAATGGGCAGAAACCGTGCTGTTGATGATCAAGTAGGTGGTTTTCATCAATGTGGTTTTGGAGCTGGAGCTGTATAGTTTTCTCAATGATTTTAGCCAAGAATGAGAGTCTGGCGATGGGTTGGTATGTTGCTGGGTCTTATGGGTTGAGGTTTGGTTTCTTCAGTGTAGGGCAGATGGAAGAGATCTTTAGACAGCTAGGCATTATTTCTTGTTGGAGTTCTTCATTTGTTATCTTGACTAGAAATGGGCTGAATTTGGTTCTTGCTGATTTGATCCAGTTGACTGGGCATGGGTCTAGTGGTGAGGTGGCTGTATTTAGCTTGGTTAGTATATGCTCGATATTTTCACTGCTGACTGTTTGGAATGTGAACCGGCAACTATTGTTAGACATGGCATTGGTGTGAGGGGGGATGTTGCGGTTCAAGTTGGGGTGTAGTTGTTTGTAGTGTGTGCTAGTTGTTTATGGGTGGTGTTGGTTGTTTGGTTGGGGTTTGTGGGGGGGGGGGGGTTCTGTGAGGCATCTGACCAGGTCAAATAGTTCTCTTGGACAATTCATTGCGGTATTGATGATTTTTGAATGGTAGCCTTTCTTGGCTTTATCAGCAGTGGTGTGATAGTTCTGTAGAAGTATAAGGTAGTTGTTCCAGTCTTCATCCAAGGTAGTTCTCTGCCATTTCCATTCAATTCATCTTAGTTTAGTTTTTAGTTTTCATAGAGCTTGGTTGTAACAGGGAGTTTTATGAATATGATGTTTTTTGGTAGGGTTTTGTTGCTTAGGTAGTAGTTTTGCTGAGGATTCAAGGACTTTATTCCAGTTGTCTGTCAGTATTGTGGTGTCTGATATATCTGTGTTTAAATGTGGTAGAGTGTTCTCAAGAAAGGTGTCCCTGCTGAACTTTCTGAATTGTTGTGTTGTTTGTTGGTGATCTGTTAACATTATTGGCAGGTTCAGGGGTATTGTGAAGGTGATGAGGCTATGGTCTGTCCAAGGCACGGGGTATGTTTTTTAGTGAGGGGGCTGGTATGGATTGGGTGGGTGGGGGTAAAGATTAGGTCCAGGGTGTTTCCTTTGCTGTGAGTGGGGGATGTCACGTGTCTACTGTTATAGGTAAGAAAGGGAGGTTGAAGTCTCCAATGATGAGCATGTCTTTCTTGGATTTGGAGTGTTCAATGCTGTTTTCAATTATGGCAGATAAGTCGTTTGATGAGAGGGAAGGCATTCTGTAGCTGAGGATGATGGTTTGATAGTTGTTTATGACGGTGACTGAATCAATTTTATTGGTGTTTTTAGTTGATAGAGGTCAGAAATGTAGGTGCGATTGTTAGGAATAGTACCCCTCCTCCTCTTCTGTTGTTTCTTGGACTTTGGAATAGTGAGTAGTATTCTGTTTCGATCTGATTGATGATGATGTTACAGTGTCTGTGAGTCATGTTTTGGATATACATAGTAGGTCCAATTCCATAGTGTATGCCCTGGCCCTCTGTGTGTTTGGTTGGAACGGGATGCACAGAGGGAGTCACGATTCTTATCTCGGGGGTACATCTAGCCCCGCGGGATCAGAAGCACGAACAAGCCTGTACGTGCAGGCCAGGCCCATGATTTATCCCAGCCTACATGTACAGGCCTTGCCCTCTAACTTACTCAGAGCTTTTAAATAGAGGCCATGTTACTGTGGCTCCATTTAAAAGCCGCAATCCCCGACCACTGGCTCCCAAAGTGCTTTCCTCGTAGCTTGGCCATGGTTCTGGCCTCCCAGGGTGAGGGTCAGACTGCAGGGAATGCCCTCTGCCCCCTGCTGACCCATCCCAGCCCCGGTACTGCCATTCCTGCCGCATCAGGGAAGTTGTTCCACCTGGAAGAACTTCCCTGTTCAAGTCGCCAGCCCCGGACATACAGGGCTGACATTAGAATCAGCCCTATCCATCTGGGGCTGACGACCGCCCACTGCCCGCCCTAACGCCGCCCCCAATCAGCCTCTTTCCTGCCTCCATCTAACTTCCCCATACAACGTGCGGGGAAGGAGGATGGGGCCAGGAAAGGGCACGAATAGCAGGGATGGACGTCCATCCCCACTATTTGTGTCTCAGAATGACCCCCAGTATGTCTAGCTGGTATCCTGTAAGTAGATCTGTGACAGTCTGGGTTTTGTTTCTGAATGATCTGATATTGATCAGAGCGCATCGGATCAGCTTTGCTGTTGTGTCAGGGGTTGTAGTAATTGGGATGATGTAGGGAGAGGGTTGTATGGTTATGAGGCATCTTGTTGAGTGTTGTTGTGATCAGTTAGGAGGTGTGGGTAGTACGGGGGGGTGCTGTATGGTAAATGTATGTTGTATGGTAACTGTATGGGATGTATGGAGGAATTGTGGGGTGTTGGAGCTATTGTGTGCTGATGCTAAGAGTATTAGTGTGAGTATTGAGTATATTGCAAGGTAAAGAGAGAGCATGGTTGTTTTATATAGTAACCTGAGGGTAACAGCTTAGGATGGTGATTTTGCCTGAGGGCAGTAGCTTAAAACAGTAGGTTTTTTCAGTTGCCTGTGGGTAGTGTCTTAAATAGTACATTTTATCTGAGGGCAGCAGCATAAGCAGTGGGTTTTGTATAATTGCCTGAGGGTAGCAAGCTTAAATACAGTTGATTTTGTACATTTGCCTGGCGGTAGCAGCTTAAAGCAGTAGATTTTGCCAGAGGGTAGCAGCTTAAAGCAATAGGTTTTGTATATTTTTCTGAGGGTAGCCAAGCTTGCATACAATTGATTTTGTACAGTAGCAGTAGTAACAAAGTAGTTATATGGTAGCAGGGGTCTTAAGGAAGATTAGATAGCGGGATTAAGTGCACACTCTTAATGCTGTTGTTGTATAGGTGATGCAGTTTTTTCTTGTCTGATGATACTTACAGTTTATGGTTATGGTTTAGGCATTTGATATACCGCCCTTTACTTACGCATCAGAGCGGTTTTACATGTATACTAACAGGTACTTTTTATTCCCTTGTCCCCACAATCTAAGTGTACCTGAGGCAATGGAGGGTTAAGTGGCTTGCCCAAGGCCACAAGGAGCAGTCATGGGACTAGAGACCCCAGTCCCTCTGGCCTGAGGTTACTTGTCCCCATGTGGGAATTGAACCCCTGGCCCTCTGGCCTGAGGTAACCTGTCCCAACCACTGAGCCACTCCTCTCCTGTCTTCTGTTGAGGTCCACACCTAAGGGCCATGCCAAAGGGCGCTTTGGAGAGGCCCTCAGGCACGGTCACACCTACCGGTGCATGTATTTCTAGTTGCTGGGGTGCGGTGGGCAGGATCGACCTTGTGGCAGTGATTGGGGAGGGCCTGCCCTTTCCGCTTACCTCCCTGATGCTGATCTGGCTGGAGTGAGGGCTGGAAGTCTCTTTGCATCTGCTGGCACTTGTATTTCTAGTTGTTGGGGTGCGGTGGACTGGATTGGCCTTGTGGTTGTGATCGTCATCTAGAAGGAAGGAGATCCTGGATTCTTTACAGCAAGAAGTATTCAGGCAACTGGTAACAAAACCCACATTTGAAGGGGCCATAGTGGACTTCGTGCTTACCAATGGGGAAAGTGTTTCAGATATTATAGTAGGAGATCATTTTTCATCCAGTGGTTACCAGATGGTGTGGTTCAGTATTAAGACTAGTGCTGATAAAGTCCATTCAAAAGCGAGGGTCTTTGACTTTAGGAAAACTAACTTTGCCAAGATGGGCCAATACCTCAAGTAGTCATTAGTGGGATGGGAACGGCTGTGGGATGTAGAAAAACAGTGGGCAAAATTGAAAGGGGATATTTTAAGGGCAACTAACCTTTTTGTTAGAATGGTAAATAAAAGGAAAAGGAAAAGGAGGCTGCTATGGTTCTCAAAAGAAGTAGCTGAAAAGGTGAAGAAAAGGAGGAAGGACTTCATGAAATACAAGAGATCACAGACTGAGGAATACAGGCATCTATGTTTGGAAAAACAGAGAGGCTGGCAAAGTAATCAGGAAAGCAAAGGTACAAAAAGAAGAAGAAATAGCCAATGCCATAAAATGGGAGGATAAGACATTTTTAGATATGCTAGTGAGAGGAGGAAGGGAAAAAGTGGTATTGTCAGACTCAAGGGTAAAGGGGAGGAATATGTAGAAGCTGATGAGGATAAAGCAGAATTGCTTAACAAATATTTCTGTTCTGTATTCACAGATGAAGGGCCGGGAGCAAGATCTCAGACAACACCCACAAACAGGAACAAAAGCGAGGGGCATCTCAGACGATTTTCAGAGGACTGTGTTCATGAGGATCTAGCTAAACTAGAAGTGGACAAAGTGATGGGACCAGATGGGATCCACACAAGAATACTGAAGGAACTTGGGGACATTCTAGCAGCTCCACTGACTGACATTTTCAATGCCTCTTTGGAGTTGGGGGTGGTGCCAGAGGGCTGGAGAGAAACACATGTGGTTCCTTTACATAAAAGCAGAAGTAAGGATGTGGTTGAAAACTACAGGCCAGTTAATTTAACCTCGGTGGTGAGTAAATTATTGGAAATGCTGCTGAAAGAGAAAATAGTGAGGTTTCTGGAGTCCAGCGGATTACAGGATCCAAGGCAGCATGGATTCACCAGAGGCAAGTCTTGTCAGACAAATCTGATCGATTTCTTTGACTGGGTGACCAGAGAGTTGGACCGAGGGAAAGCCCTAGATGTGGTGTATTTAGATTTCAGTAAAAAATTTGACACTGTTCCACACAGGTGACTTATAAATAAATTAAGCACCCTTGCAATAGACCCTAAAGTTACTGCTTGGATTAAAAATTGGTTGACAGGGCCGGCCCGTCCATTGTGCGAGAATGTTGTTCACACAGGGCCCCGTGCAAACTTCATTCTCACATAGTGCTACTTGAAATGCCGGCTTTAGAGATGAGCAGGGGAAGTTCGCACAAGGCCCAGGCGCACCTCTGCAGAGCCACCAGAATGAAGAGCAACGATTTCCCTCATGCTGGCAACTGTGTTCTTGTGAAGTGCGCTAGTGCCGGGAAATGTTTTTGAACTTTTCCTGGCATTCAACGTGCTTCACTAGAACACAGCTGCCAGCATGAGGGAAATCGCTGCTCTTCACTCTGGTGGCTCTGCAGTGGTGAGCCGGAGACTTGTGCAGGTTTCCCCAGCTCCCTCTGAAGCTGCTTAGACAGACACGGAGATCTTCGGGAGGGGGGTCTAGGATAGGACTGGAAGTGGCCAATGGGGGGGGGGCTAGGATTGGAAATGAGCTTATGGGGGGCAGGATTGGAAATGGGCTGATGCGCGGATAGGATAGGACTGGAAATGGCTAATAGGGGGGTTAGAACTGGAAATGAGTTGATTAGGGGGACTAGGACTGAAAATGGGATGATGAGGAGATCTTGTACTGAAAATGGATTGATGAGGGGCTGAATAGGACTGGAAATGGGCTGATGGGGGGCTAGTATTTGGAAATGGGCTGATGGGGGAGCTTGGACTGGAAATAGACTAATGGGGGCTGGAATAGGAATGGAAATGGCTGATGGGGGGCTAGGATTGCAAATGGGCTGATGGGGGGGGGGCTAGGTTTGCAAATAGGCTGATGAGGGGTGAAATTTGAGTGAATAATAAAGGAATAAAGAAAGAAATGGAGGAAAGAGCAAAAGGGGAAATATCAGGATGTTAAAGCAGATATAGAGAGAGAAGAAAGGACAAATGGATAGCTCGAAGAAGACACAAAGAAACCAGAAGAAAATGATTGTAGAAATTGCAACTGAAAAAATATAAAGCCCAAACAATAAAAGGTAGAAAATACTTTTTATTTTGAATTTATTAACTGAAATATGTCAGCTCTGGGAAATGTGTATCGCTAACGTCTTTGCTTTTTTTGTTTAGTACAAGAGGAAATTAATTTATGGATTTATTTCTCCAGTGTTGTTGTACATTCCATGTTTGTATTTTGGGGTTCCCAATTTAATTATTGTCTTTCTATTTCTAAATTGTGATCCCTTGTTCCTTATTTGGTGACGGTCTATGTTCTGCATGTGTAGCCGAGCTGAGGTATTCTGTTCATGTAGTTTCTATTTATCAGTGCCACTTGTACTCTTTCCCCAGTAGGAGATGTACTTGTATTTTCTGAGATGTATTGGTTTAATATTTGCAGTGTTACCTTTTGATAGGTAGGGTTTGGTGCTTTGTGAGTCCTGGTAGTGCTGTTATGATATGGTGGGTTTTGCTATGGGTTGTGATAAGGAAGCTTATCATAGCTCAGGTAGGAGCTATAGAAAAGATGATGTGACTCTGAACAAGCAACCTGTCAGTTCTGGTAGAAGCAAGAAAACAGAGTTTTCACATAAAAGACTACCAGTCCCAGAATGCACCAGGTTTCCAGCAGCCATGAGAGGGGCTGAAGTGAGAGAATGTGTGTGCAATCAAGAGAGCTATGAGGTAATCCCTAAGCACTCATCTCAAAGGGCAGGGCCTGATTCAACACAGCTGCGCTGTGTTAGGGAGCAGCACACATTAGGACAGAATAAGAATAGAGCTTATTCTTCAGATAACAGTTACTACAAGCTCCAGCCCGGCTTCAGGGAGAACTTCAAGAACAGCTTCTGCAAAAGCCACAGAAAGAGCTTGAGGGAGAGCTTCAGCAACGGCTACAAGCACCAGTATCACCTGGAGAAACAGAAGCCAAGCCAAGCAGATAGAGAGAGAAGGAAACTCTCTGGAAGGAAGAGAAGAAAGGCCATTGGAAGGTCTGGGAGATTCCAAGGCAGTACTCATACTGGGAGGTATTCCAAAAGCCAGCAGAGTCCATTGGACTGGATTCAGCCAGAGGAATGGAGTGGCAGAGATAGGAATCACCAGTGGCTACCTGGAAGAGAGAAGACTGCACGTGGAAGGGACTTTCAGACCAAGGCCAGAAGGTATGTGAGAGGAGATCCAGTGTCCAGGGTTCAAGATTGGAAGACTGGACATCAGAATTGGATTACATATTGGCCAGGCTATACAGAGAGGAATAATGATAGCAGGAGAGGCTCAGGTATGAACACTGATCCAGACCCTATCTATAATAGAGAATGGCAGCAAGGGAATAAGCATTCTCATGATAGTGCCTTAATGAAAGACTCATCTGTGCCAATGTATGATATTGACCCTATGATTGTTGATGCAGGGGGAAATACAGCAGATGAAACTATTTACATGGACTGTTCTTTATCTAAATGCTATTGCTAGTTTTCTATGAGCAAACACATCAGCCATCACAAAGAAACCTAACTTTGTTCTTTATTTCCACTGCAAACAGCTCTTAAAGCAGGATTTGGGTTCACACAGTAGCAGCCAGCCAGCTAAAGGGTTTCAGCTGGACAATTGATAGTAATTAAAGCTGCACCTGATTGTGTGTGTGTGAGCAAGAGAGAATCACTGCAGGATCTGAGTGGAAAATAAGCAGAAGTTAACCTAACAAGCAAAGTTCATTTATTTATTTGTGCCTTTTTCATTTGGTAATTATTTGCTAAGAAAACATTAGCTAATTGCCTGACAAGCTGAAGGTTGTTTTCTGGTTTATTTTGTGATTTTTGTTATCCATTTTAAACACTGCAAGCAAGTAACCTCATTTATAGTGCTATCAAGCATACATGTGCTGGGTGAATTAAACCCCATCAATAAAAGAAGTATTTTATTGATCTTACCACTTGGTTTCACAACTCAAAATTATTGTCATCAGCTGTGTTTGGGAGTGAATGAACTACAATACCCACAATACCTTGCAAGAATCATATGAATATATGCATCGTCAAGATTGTGTAAGTTCTCACCCTAGGCAGCCGTCTGACAGGGTTCTAAATGGGCAGTGTTTACAGTACTTCCTGATGTGCCTGGCGGTTGGCACTAGAGTATAGTAATGAAGAAATCTGGTAGTCTTTCTTTATCCAGACACCCATTAAGAGGTATGCTTACTAAAAATTACTGCATGTTAACATTAAGCAAATATTTATGCAAATGATTCTCCCTTGGACCGCCCTGTTGGTTGAGTGGGAGGCGACAAAGTGTATAGGTAAATGGAGTTCATTCTGAGAAGGAAGGAGGTTACCAGTGGAGTGCCACAGGGATCTGTCCTTGGTCCAATTCTTTTTAACAGCTTTGTTAGTGATATTGTGGAAGGGCTGTTGGGTAAGATTTGCCTCTTTGCGGATGATTCCAAAATCTGCAACAAGAAGGTATAGATAACATGAGGAAGGATCTAGCTAAGCTTGAAGAATGGCCTCAATTTGGCAGCTGAGATTTAATGCTAAAAAATGTAGGGTCGTGCATTTGGGCTGCAACAATCTAAGGGAGCGGTACAGTATAGGGAGTGACGTACTTCTGTCCATGAAAGAAGAGAGGACCTAGGCGTGATTCTGTCTGACTATCTCAAAGTAGCTAAACAGGTAGAAAAGGCGACTGCGAAAGCTAGAAGGATGCTTGGGTGCATAGGGAGAGGAATGGCTAGCAGAAGAAAAGAGGTAATGGTGCAACCTCATTTTGAGTATTGTTTGCAATTCTGGAGACAGTACCTTCAAAAGGTTGTAAACAGGTTGGAGTCGGTCCAGAGGGTGGCTACTAAAATGGTTAATTGTTTTCATTATAAAGTATATGAGGACAGAATTAAGAATTTTAATACGTGTACTTTAATGGAAAGGCAGGGCAGTGATGATATGACTGAGACTTTAAATACCTCTGTGGCATAAATGCACAGGAGAGCCTCTTTCGATTGAAAACAAGCTCTTCTACGAGGGGACATAGAATGAGGGTGAAAGTGGATAGACTCAAGAGTAATATGAGGCAATATTTCTTATGGAAAGAGAGGTAGATGCATGTAATAGTCTCCCAATGGAGGTGGTAGAGATGAGGACGATATCTAAATTCAGAAAAGCATGGGACAACTGTGACGGCAGAAAAAGAGCACATTCTATTTATTTATTTATATAAATATGGCTAAATAAATAAATAAATAAATAAAATGTGGTCTTTTTCTGCCGTCACGTTTCTATGCTTCTGCCCCTGCCACATTTGAAGCCCAGGTGATTCAATTAGGGGGAGAACACCCGTGACAGAAGGAGTTGAACATAAGAACATAACATAAGAACATAAGAAATGCCTTACTGAATCAGACCAAGGTCCATAGAGCCCAGCATCCTGTTTCCAACAGTGGCCAATCTATTTCACAAGAACCTAGCAATTTCCCTAAATGTCACATATTCCACAATGCTTGTATTGGGTCAAGCAATGGTATGTCGGGTCTCCTTTAATAATGGCTTATGAACTTTTCATCCAGGAACTTGTCCAAACCTTTTTTAAACCCAGTTACACTAACAGCTTTTACTACATCCTCAGGTAACAAATTCCAGATTTTGAATCCACGTTAAGTGAAAAAATATTTTCTCTTATTAGTCTTAAATAGGTTACCCTGTAGCTTCTTTGCAAGTCCCCTAGTGTTTCTATATTTTGATGGCGTAAACAATCGATCTACATTTACCCGTTCCACTCTGTTCATTAATTTATAGACCTCTCATATCTCCCCTCAGCCGTCTCTTTTCCAGGTTTAAGACTAATAAAAGAAAATATTTTTTCACTCAACGTGTAAACAAACTCTGGAATTTGTTACCGAGGATGTAGTAAAAGCTGTTAGTGTAGCTGGGTTTAAAAAAGGTTTGGACAAGTTCCTGGAGGAAAGGTCCATAAACCATTATTAATAAGGGACCCAGGATTTCAATGCTTGAACCAATACAAGCATTGTGGAAACTGTGTCCCTTGGGGAAACTGCTAGGTACGTATGACCTAGATTGGCCACTGTTGGAAACAGAATACTGGGCTTGATGGACCTTGGTCTGACCCAGTATGGCATATCTTATGTTCTTATGAAAAGCCCTAACCTTTTTTAGCCTCTCTTCATAGGGGTATCCTTCCATCCACTTTACCATTTTGGTGGCTCTTCTCTTTACCTTTTCTAATAGCACTATATCGATTTTTAAAATAGAGTGACCAGAATTGCACACAATATTCAAGGTGTGGTTATACCATGGAACGCTACAGAGGCATTATAATATCCTTTGTTTTATTCTCCATTCCTTTCCTTATGATACCTAGCATTCTATTTGCACACTGGGCAAAGGGTTCAACATGTTATCCTCGAGGATGCCTAAATCTTTTTCCTGGGTGGTGGTTCCCAATGTGGAACCTTGCATCGTGTAACCATAGTTTGGGTTGTTCTTTTCTGGATGCATAACTTTGCACTTGTCCACATTAAATTTATTCTGGCATTTGGATGTCCATTCTTCCAATTTATGAAGGTCCTCTTGCAATTTTTCACAATCCTCATGGGTTTTTATCAGCTTTGAATAATTTTGTGTTATCTGAAAATTTGATTACCTCACTCATTATTCCCATTTCCAGGTCATTTACGAAAAGCAGTGGATCCAGCACAGATCCCTGCGGTACTCCACTATTCACCTTTCTCCACTGGAAAAATTGGCCTTTTAGCCCTACCCTCTGCTTTCTATCTTTAAACCAATTCATGATCCACAATAGTACACTGCCTCCTATCCCATGACTTTTTAGTTTTGCCAAAAGTCTCTCATGAGGGACCTTGTCAAAGGCTTTCTGAAAATCCAGATACACTATATCAACCGACTCACCTTTGTCTACCTGTTTATTAACACCTTCCAAAAAAACATAACAGATTAGAAAGACAAGACCTTCCTTGTCTAAAGCCATGTTGGCTGTCTCTCATTAAGCCATGCCTATCTACATATTCAATAATTTTGTTATTTATAATGGTTTCTACCATTTTTCCTGGTACTGACGTCAGGCTCACCGGTCTGTAGTTTCCCGGATCACCCCTGGAACCCTTTTTAAAAATTGGCATTACATTGGCCAACCTCCAGTCTTCAGGTATTACAGATGA
The DNA here is from genome assembly GCA_033557465.1 of Ichthyophis bannanicus. NCBI lineage: Eukaryota > Metazoa > Chordata > Amphibia > Gymnophiona > Ichthyophiidae > Ichthyophis > Ichthyophis bannanicus. The sequence continues at coordinate 1,796,939,524 of CM066032.1, read as the reverse complement.
TTTTAATGATATTTCACAGATTACTAATAGTAGGTCTGCAATCTCATATTTCAGTTTTTTTCAACACTCTTGGATGTATACCATCTGGTCCAGGTGATTTGCTGCTATTCAGTTTATCAAGTTGTAAACATCTTCCCGGTGTATCGATATTTCTTTCAATTCTTCTGCAGCATCACCTTTAAATACAATTTCAGTCATGGGTAACATCCCTACATCTTCCTCAGTAAAGATCAAAGCAAACAATTCATTCAGTTTCTCTGCTATGGCCTTGTCCCATCTTAGTGCCTCTTTTACCCCTCTATCATCTAATGGTGCAACTGACTCTCTCACAGTTTTTTTGCTATGAATGTACATGAAAAGGCCTTTATTATGCATTTTTACTTCAACAGCAAGCTTCTTCTCAAATTTTCTTTGCCTGCCTTATCAATGCCTTCAATCTAAGTTGCCAGAGCTTATGTTGAGTGAAGGAGTAGCCTAATGGTTAAGAGCACAGGCTTAAAAACCCATTGATCAGGATTCAATTCTCACTAGCTTCTTGTGGCCTTAGGTAAGTCACTTAACCCTCCATTGTCTCAGAAAAATCAAAGTTATCAATGTCCCTGTTTAATGTACATAACTAAGTTTAAGTTACAATGTAAATTGCTTTGTTTGAAATGATAAAGCAGTATATAAATAATTAAAGTTTTCATCATTTGGCTCCTTTTTTCATTTCCTGAAAGATGCTTTTTTGGCAACAACAGCCTCTCTGGCCTTACTTTTAAACCATGCTGGCAGTTTTTTGGACTTCCTTCCACTTTTCTTAAAACATGGAATACAGCTGGGCTTGTCTTACAAGATAATATTTTTAAACAACACCCATGCTTGATGGAAATCTTTAACCTTTGCAACTTCTCCTTTTAGTTTTTTCTTAACTATTTTTCGCATTTTATCAGAGTCTCCATTTTGAACGTTAAAAGGTGCTACCGTGGATTTCCTTCCCGTCCTTCCTCCATTTATTAAATCAAACGCGATCATGCTATGATCACTATTGCCAAGTCACCCCAACACCCTTATCTCTTTTACCAGATCTTGTGTTCCACTAAAGTCTAGGTCCAAAATGGCTTCCCCTCTGGTTGGTTCATGAACCAGCTGCTCCAAGAAGCAGTCATTTATTTCATCTAGAAACTTTATCTCCCTAACATGTCCTGTTGTGACACTGACCAGTCGATACCAGGGTAATTGAAATCACCCATTATTCTGACTGTGCTGTAACTTTTGTTAGCTTTCCTGATTTCTTTGAGCATTTCATCATGCATTTGTTCACTCTGGTCAGGCGGTCGATAGTACACCCCCACTGCTATCACCTTCCACTTCCACTTTTTACATGGAATTTCAGTCCATAGAGATTCTACAGTGAATTTTGTTTCCTGCAAAACTTTAATCCTTTGTGACTCAATGCTCTCTTTAACAGAGTTCAACCCCACTACCAATTTGATCTGCTCTATCATTATGATATAATGTGCATCCAGGTAGCACAGTGTCCCACTGGTTGTCCTCCTTCCACCATGTCTGAGATACCATTTATATCTAACCTCTCATTTAATGCTATATATTCTAATTCTCCCATCTTATTTTTTAGACTTCTGGCATTTGCATACAAGCATTTTAGAGGCTGCTTTTAATTCATATTAATCGTGCTATCGGTAGACAGGGGTAATTTATAATCTTTAAGTTCTGTCTGCTCTGTACTCAATGGCATTTGTGCTACTTTTGTTTGTATGCCCAACTTCAATCTTTTGCTAGTATCCTTCAAGGATATATTGCTCCAAACCATGTGCTCCTGGGCAACTGTAGGCTTTCCCCTATTATTTAATTTAAAAACTGTTCCATCTCCTTTTTAAAGGTTAATTCCAGCAGCCTGGTTCCATCCTGGTTAAGGTGGAGCCCATCCATTTGGAAAAGCCCCTCCTTTCCCCATAATGTTCCCTAGTTCCTATCAAATCCAAACCCCTTTTCCTTGCACCATTGTCTCATCCACGCATTGAGACTTCAGAGCTCTGCCTGCCTTTTGGGTCCTGCGCATGGAATGGGAAGCATTTTGGAGAATGCTACCCTGGAAGTTCTGGATTTCAACTTCCTACCTAAAAGCCTACATTTAGTCTCCAGAACCTCCCTACCACACTTTCTTATGTCATTGGTACTGACATGTACCAAGAACGCAAACTTCTCCCCAGCACTACCTAAGACCTTGTCTAGAGTGAAGTCCGCTACCTTCGCACCAGGCAAGCATGTCACCAAGCGATCCTCACGTCCACCAGCCATCCAGCTATCTACATGCGTGGTGATTCGATCATTAACTATAATGACTGTCCTCACCCTTCCCTCGTGGGCACATGGCCCTGGAGAAAACTCTTTTGTGTGAGAGTGTTTTATATCTCCTGGAGGACAGGTCCTAATTTCAGGATCACTTCCTGCCACACCAGGGTGATGCTCTCCTGTCATGTGACCTTTCTCCTCCATGGCAACAGGGATGCTGCCAGACTGGAGGTGGGACATCAGTACAGCATCCCTGTAGGTCTTGTCTATGTACCTCTCTATCTTCCTTATGTCCTCCAAGTCCTGTACTCTAGCCTCCAGAGATCAAACTTGTTCCCTGAGAGCAAAGAGCTCCTTGCACCTAGTGCACACATTCAACCCCTCACCAAGTGGGAGAAAATCATGCATGTGACACTTAATACAAAAAAACTGGAAACCCCCTATCTCACTGTCTGCATCTTAGTTTTAGGGTTGTGTTTAGGTATTTAAGTTGTTTACTTACTAAGGTTTGCTGGGGATATGTATTGTAATAAAAATATATCTAATACGTTTAATGAACTTTGTTCACCTCAAGCTTAACTAATCTTATGTCCTTGATGAGGTTAAACAGTTGCACCTGACAGTGAATATGGCACCTCCTTTCCTTTAAGAGGTTTAAGCACTTATAAAGCTATGATTATCCAGGAATGGGTGGGTGGGAGTCGGAGAGGGAGGGAAAGAAGACCTATTAAAAGCTGATTGCTACACAGTACCCTGTCCGGTGTTTCTAAGGTAAGCTACCTTAGAAAGCTATCTGTTGAGTTTTCAATTTAACTAAAAGCTCATTGCTGATACTAGTCCCTGACTGATTTAACAAATACACTGGATTCTAATTTGCACAGATTAATCAGCTTTAATCTAAATATGTTTTTTTCCTCAGACTCATCTCTGCGACGGACTCACTTGCAGAGAGGTCTGTCTTACAAGGCAGCAGGTTTTTGTGGCTGTGCAGATGGTAAAACCTTGAGTATATTATAAAGTTTTTCAATGTACAGTGAAAGCTCTATGCTTGTAGCTATGTAAAAGGTTTAGGTGTCTGAATGAGTGGAGATATGCATATGCCAGTCAGAGGGTAGGGACTGTTGGAAGGTAGTATAGGCCCATGGGGTATGGGTGGGTAAGGGGACTGCGAGGGAGTGTTGAGAGGTGTACTGAGTGGGGTTTATGAGGGGCATGCTGTGTATAGGGGGAATCTGGGATGAAATGTGCATGAAAGTACCTGGCCTGGGTTTCAGGGAGTTGAGATGGAGGTGCATAAAGATGTAAGGCCTCCAAAATAAAAGAGAAAACGTTAGAAAAAAATAGTTTTATCCAGGCAGGTCTTAACACTACTTGGGGTGTAAGGGATAGAAATGCAGAGGCAATTCCTCCTTCCCCTGTACTTTTCTCCTTTTGCCCTACCTTGTTTCCCTTTCCTTCTTCTTTTCCTCCTCCCCTTCCCCCCTGCACTCTTAGGCATAATAAAGGATTTTTATGGAATAGCAGTACCCTTACTCTTACTTTTGTCCCTTTGGTCACTAGTCTGCATTGCCAAAGAGCTCAAGTTTCAGTTCATCTTTCCACAGAACATTTTCCCAGAAGGATTGTGGTTCTGGGCAAAGATCAAGTATGCCTTTTTAAGGCTGTCTTTGAGCAGTGGGGTCCTCCATAGCCTTCACCCATGAAGTCCTTCATTGTTGTAGTTGACATGAAGGGGCAGACTGGATAAGCCATATGGTCTTTATCTGCCATCATATTTCTGTTTCCATGTTTCTAAACTATAGGGGAATGGAAAGTCAATCAGTAGAGTAAACTGTAGTAAAGGAGATTGTCGGAGGATTCCAAGATGGCATCCAGCAGCGGTGTGAAGTTGGATCATGTGATGTGCTGGGGAAGTGGAAGGCAAAAGCTTGTGTACCAGCTGCTCAATTATCTACTTTCCTATGGACCTTTTCTTCAACCACTCCAGCCACAGATGGCCAAAGTAAGAGGAGCAGTGCTAAATTTGGCTGTTGCCAATCTCACCCCTCCTGAAGTCCAGTGTCCTCTGAAGATTGCCGGTGTTGCTGTATCTCCATGAGACCAGAGTCACTCCAACGGTCCCAAAGTGGGTCTGTCGGGAGGGGCTCGGGTGTCTGTCTTCGGAAGAAAGGAAAGTGGGAGTGTTCTCTCACGGAATCAGCTGTCGCACATCATTGAGCCAGAGGGTGTAGTTCCTGGAGGTGCTGAGCAGCCGATGGCTGGGCATCTGACAATGGCTGAGGTTTTACCATCTTCCTTGGAGGGATTTATGGTTGGTGGATTACCGGAATTCTTTCTCTCTCACTCTGACCAGATAATTTTTAAAGTCTATCTGGTCTGCTATTAAGCAGGTGGGTGAGGCTCTGTTTCCTAAAGTTTATCAGTTGGACAATCAAGTAGAAGCAGTCCAAGCAGAGTGTGTGAAGAATAAGTGCTGAGATCTCCAAACATCAAGTATTGGTTAATGATGTCTGTGCGAGTGGAGCAAATGGAGAATTGTATTGAAGTTATTGTTAAGGACACCACTTATTTAAAATCCAGAATTGAGCATTTGGATAATGTCTCTAGGCAGGGAAATTTACATTTAATTAATTTTCCCAAGTCTCAATTTATCTCTGCTAGGGAAATGTTTAATTTAGGGGAGGTTTTGTGTGTTTTACCTCAAGGAAAGAAGATTGCTGCTACTACTCAAGAAGTATAGACAGGACAGTTCGAAAAATTTGACCAACTTAATGTTTCAGATATTTTGGAGTCCTTGGCATCAGATGTGTTGGTTCCGGCCACATGTTTGGTGCAAGTTCCACTCACATCTGTCTGGGACGGGCTTTTGCGGATGTTCTTTCAGAAGCGTGATATTCACTTTAGGGGGTTTCTGGTGTGGGCATTTCCAGACCTGGCTCGAGAGACCCAACGTCAGAGAAAGGAGTTTCTCCTTCTCTGCTCTAGGGTCTCTCAGCTTGGGGATTTGTTTTGTCTTAAAAAGCCTTTGAAATGTTTAAATGTCAATCTGTTTCATATATTTTTTTGTATCCCACTCTTATTGTCTTTTTTTGAATGCTTGCCTGGTGCCCAGCTCCATCCAGTTGGAGACCACCATGTCAGATTAGATAGGGTTGTCTGTAATGCACTGTTTATTTTGTCCTGGCAGTATATTATATACCATAATATTTCTTATTGTGGTTTTCACTCTCCCCCTCCCCATATTGTGGGCTAGAAAGGGACTGGATGTTAAATTTGCTTCTTGTAGGGTGGGATGAGTCCTACCTTTTTGTTTTTCCTTGATAAATGTACTAACTAGTTACATTTGTTTCCTACAAGTTGTGATTGCATTTGTATCTGTGTAAAGTACATACATAAGTAAAAATGTAGTAAAGAGTAACAATCCCCCCCCCCCATGAAATAAACTAAAATAACAGATACAAGCTAACAAAGTAAAAATAAATCAAATAAGCAGGTTAGAGCTTTTCAAACGAGAGGGCTGAGGGGAGATATGATGAAAGTCTCTAAAATAATGAATAGAGTGGAACGGGTAAATGTAGATCAGTTGTTTACTTCTTCAAAGAGTAGAACGACTTGGGGACATGCAATGAAGCTACAATGTAGCATGTTTCAAACTAACAGAATAACATTTTTTCACTCAATGCATAATCAAATTCAGAAATTTGTTAGCAGAGGATGTAGCAAGAGCTGTTAGTGTAGCTGGGTTTAAAAGAGGTTTGGCTGTGTTTCTGGAGGAAAAGTCCATAAATCATTATTAAAGAGTACCAGAGAAATCCACTGCTCAGCCCGGGATAAGTATTGTGGAATTTGTATACCTTTTGGGAACCTGACGGATTGGCCACTGTTGGGAACAGGATACAGGGCTTGAAGGAGGGTGAGCAGCGGGTACACTTACACTAGCCACCTTACTGGGTAGACTTTAAGGATTATACTGGTCTTTATCTGTCATCATATACTATAGACCCTTGTTCTGACCCAGTATGGCATATCTTATGTTCTTATACTGCTCAAAACAATCCACAAATTTAATTAAACAATCACAATTCATGCAGCAAACAAGCCTAACAAAGGCAATCCACATATACCAGCTGATGCAAAGCAGTGGGATAAGTGCCAGTCTAGTTGTTTTCTTGAAACTCCCTAACCCTCCTTCAGCCTGCAGGAAAGAGAGCTCTTCTGTCAATGCAGTAGCTCTGCTGTCCCTTTTTCTTCACCCTTGTGCCCTGGTGTCATCAAGATATGGGGAAAGCACTGTTCTGAGCTGGGGAAACATGAGCAGGCAGATGACACAGACAGGCATGGAGCTCCTTCTGTTGCTAGCAACACTGTCCCTGTCAGCGTTGATCCCTTTCTATCTACCGCTGTGTCCCCGTGATGCCACCAGTGTGTGGGGAATACACTGTTCCAAAGCAGAACATGAGCAGGCATTGGCAGAGATGACAGACTGCAGGGAGGTAATGTGCAGGTTCATTCTGGTGCATGACAATACGGGTAAACTGTCTGGGGACTGGGAAATGCCTACTATACCTGGATGTGACTTGCCTTGAGCTATTACTGAAAGGCATAAGCTGAAGTCAAGCGCCAGTGGCAATTGTCACCGATGCAGGCTCATAATGCTGTAGGTCACTGTCCTCTACTGATGTGTGCAATTCTGATTGCCGTATCTTTTAAAAAGGATATAACGGAATTAGCAAAGGTACAGAGAAGAGCCACCAAAATAGTAAAGGGGATGGAAGGATATCCCTATGAGGAGAGGCTTAAAGGTTTAGGGTTCTTCAACCTGGAAAAGAGATGGCTGAGGGGAGTTATGATAGAGGTCTATAAATTAATGAATTGCTTGGAACGGATAAATGTAGATTGATTCTTTACACTATCAAAAAGTAGAAAGACTAGGGAACATGCAATGAAGCTACAGTGTAACCCATATAAGACTAATAAGAGAAAATATTTTTTCACTCAACAAGTAATCAAACTCTGGAATTTGTTACCGGAAGATATAGGGGTCTGTTTACTAAACGGCGCACATGTACGGGGCGCACATGAGCGCTCTAAAAGATGTATTTAAGTGCTCTTAAGCGCCCCGTACGAGTGCGCGGCACATTAACGGGTCCCGCAAGCGTGCGCCGACAACGCGCACATTTGCGGGGCGGTAATGTGCGAAAGAGGCGTGCCAAGGCAAAATGAGGGCGGAGGAAGGCCCCCTAGGGGCGGAGAGACGGGGTCAGTGGGCGGAATGTGGGAGGGGAGAGACTCGCCGCACAGGAGCGTGCCCGAATCTGCAAAGAAATTTACCGCCAGTGAAACACTCGCGTTAGAGGTGCTGTGCAGGGAAAAGAAACCGTTTCCGTCAGCAATGTGCAGCACAATAGTGGAAGCCCAAAAACCGTGAGCAGTGTGATCTATGTGCACAGATCAAACGCCGTAATGTCACAGGGCACTAACCACACGGGCGCCGCGCACCTTAGCGCATCTGTCAATCACAGCTTCTGTTCTTCACGACGGAACGCCCACTCCTTATACGGCACCCGCTCGGTACCGCGGACCGCACAACACCGGCCTTTAGTAAACAGACCCCATAGTAAAAGCTGTTAGTGAAGCTGGGTTTGAATAAGGTTATATTGCATACTTAACAGGAAATGCTTGAGAATAGTCTGCGGGCAGTGAATATTAGATGTTTGAATTTTCCTTATACCCGTTTGTTATCCCCGCAGATTTTATTTGATAACTATTTGATAGAAGTTTTAGGATATCAAGCTTTTAAACTAGAAAATAGGGGAAAGCCGACAGTCGCCCAGGAGCGCATGGCTCGGACGAAGGAATCCTTGAAGGATACTACCAAAAGCAGTGAGGTTCCAAAAAAGAGTATAGTAGCCCAAATGCCCTTGAGTAAGGTGCAGACAGAGCGTAAAGATTCCAAATTACCCATGCCTACCAATAGCCAGATTAATATTAATAAAATACAGTCTCTAAAATGCTTGTATGCAAATGCTAGAAGTCTAAACAATAAGATGGGAGAGTTAGAATATATAGCACTAAATGAGAGTTTAGATATGATTGCAATCTCAGAGACATGGTGGAAGGAGGATAACCAGTGGGACACTGTGATACCTGGATACAAACTATATCGTAATAATAGAACTGATCAAATTGGTGGAGGGGTTGCGCTCTATGTTAGAGAGGGCATTGAGTCAGAAAGGATTGAAGTTTTGCAGGGAACATAATTTGCTGTAGAATCTCTATGGATTGAAATTCAATGTATGAAGGGGAAGGTGATGGCAGTGGGAGTATACTATTGACTGCCTGGCCAGAATGAACAAATGGATGATGAAATGCTCAAAGAAATCAAGGAAGCTAACAAAAGTCACAGCAGAGTAGTAATAATGGGTGATTTCAATTACCCTGGTATCGACTGGGTCAGTGTTACGGCAGGACAAGCTAGGGAGATAAAGTTTCTAGATGAAATAAATGACTGCTTCTTGGAGCAGCTGGTTCATGAACTGACCAGAGGGGAAGCCATACTGGACCTAGTCCTTAGTGGAACGCCAGATCTGGTGCAAGGAATAAGGGTGTTGGGACCACTTGGCAATAGTGATCATAGCATGATCATGTTTGATTTAATTAGTGGAGGAGGGATAGTAAAGAAATCCACAATACTACCTTTTAACTTTCAAAAGGGAGACTATGATAAAATGAGGAATATAGTTAAGAAAAAACTAAAAGGAGTGGTTGCAAAGGTTAAAGACTTAAAGACTTGGGTGTTATTTAAAAATACTATCCTCGAAGCCCAGACCAGCTGTATTCCACGCTTTAAGAAAAGTGGAAGAAAGTCCAAAAAACTGCCAGCATGATTTAAAGGTGAGGTCAGAGAGGCTGTTGCTGCCAAAAAAGCATCCTTCAGGAAATGGAAAAAAGAGTCAAATGAAGAAAACTGGAAACAGCACAAGCACTGGCAAGTTAAATGCAAAGCATTGATAAGGCACGCAAAGCGAGAATTTGAGAAGGAACTTGCTACGGAAGCAAAAATATGAAATAAAGACTTTTTCAAGTACATTCGTAGCAAAAGGTCTGTGAGAGAGTCAGTTGGGCCATTAGATGATAGAGGGGTAAAAGGGGCAGTAAGAGGAGACAAGGCTATAGCAGAGAGACTGAATGAATTCTTTGCTTTGGTCTTTACTGAGGAAGATGTAGGGATGTTACCCAAGACTGAAGTGGTATTTAAAGGTGATACTGCAGAGGAATTGAGAGAAATATCGCTACACTGGGAAGATATAATACAACTATTTGATAAACTGAATAGTAGCAAATCACTTGGACTGGATGGTATACATCCAAGAGTGTTGAAAGAACTGAAATATGAGATTGCGGACCTGCTATTGGTAATCTGTGAACTTTCATTAAAATCATCTGTAATACCCGAGGATTGGAGGGTCGCCAACGTAACACCAATCTTTAAAAAGGGTTCCAGGGAGGCGGAGCCAGCGGAGAACAAGATGGACGCATAGAGCGGTGTCTCCTGCAAGCCCTGAGCAGATTCCTGGAAAATTTGCCTTAATCGGAGGTGGTTGCAGCACGTTTTGGCAGCAAGAATTGTAGTAAGGAGAAGGGATGACTTTGGTCAAACAAACAAAGTTGGAGTTCCCATCAGGGGGTAATACAGGGTCTAAACGTGCGAAACAGGATCCCCCTTCACCTCTTAAGATGGCGCCTGACCGAGGCCCTGCTGAGGGAACGAAAGAAATATTAGGAGAATTTCGGTCACTGCGATCATTAATATCGGCGAATGAAGAGACTTTGGCCCTGATGCAAGGCGATATGCAGGAGCTAAGAAGCAAATGCGGGGCATTACAGCTCGATTGGAAAGGGTTGACGCCACAGTCACTGCGCACGAGGAACGCCTACAGAATCACTCTAAGGCCCTTAAAAAGGTAGACACACTAGAAGCGAACCTGGAGGATCTCAGTAACAGGTCGCGCAGAAGAAACAATATAAGAATTGTCGGTATTCCAGAAGGAGCGGAGGGTACTGACTCAATCGGTTTCATTGAAGCGCTCCTGCCCAAGCTGCTTAGAATTAGCTTTACCAAGCCTTTTGAGGTGGAACGGGCCCATAGAATACCGGCCCACATGGGAGGGCACAGCCCGAGGGCAAGATCCTTTATTCTGTGCATTTTTCGGCACCAACAGGCCATGCAAATAATGGCCGCGGCGAGGGCGTCAACTTCAGTCATGTATGAAGGGCACAAGCACTCATTTTTCCCAGATCTCAGCAAGGCCACGATGGATAAGAAGAAGAAGTTCCTAGAGTTGCGGCCCCGTCTTCAACATCTACAGGCAAAGTATGGCTTATTTTATCCTGCAAGATTTAAGGTGACTTTGGACAACCGCACTAAAACATTTGAGGATCCCAACGGCCTGGTGCGATTCCTAAAGGACCAAGAGGCGTTAAGAATGCAGGTGGAAAGGGACCCCTAACGTATGGACTTTATGGACTTTATATTTCTCTTAACAGTTTCTGAGAATGTCTGTAGATGCACTAGGTTATGTATGTCGTATGGGTAATGCATGGAGAATGTTCTGAGCTGGAAAGTAGAGACTGTTAAGCGCAGAGTTGCAGTATGCCTGCTTAAATAAGGTCTGCATGATAGCGCTACACATGTTTGTATCTATAATATTTACTAATCATAGGCAATATTAAGTTTTGTGATAATGGGATTCTCGGGGCTTGGGGTTTGCAGTTGCTCTGTGTAGCCATTTTCCCTTCTGCTGTCTCACCCAATGGTGTGGCTCCGATTGTGGAGGGGTAGGTTGTGGTGCCGCAGACTGCCTTGGGATGATCAGGAAGCTTGGGAGGTGGTTCAGTGTTGCATGCTAGACTTGGTTATGGAGAGCTTGACCCTTAATTTCAAATGCCTCCCTGACAATGCGCCCCCTTAGAATCTTGTCGCTGAATGTGAAGGGCATTATACATCCTGCGAAAAGGAAAAAGATCTTGGTGTGTGCCCAAAAGCAAAATGCAGACTTAGTTTTGCTGCAAGAAACACATTTGTCCTCTAAAGAGTCCCTGAAACTAGTATCGAAGCATTTCAAAGTGATTGCCCACTCACCTGCTATGAGAAAAAAAAATGGGGTAGCCATTCTGTTACATAACAAGGTGCAGCTGCAAGTTATGTCCACTCGGGCGGATTGTGAGGGGCGGTGGACTAAAGTACACTTGGCTGCCGGCAACCAACAGGTGGTTGTAATCAACGCTTACGCCCCTAATTGCCATCAACCTGCATTTTTTCATACTCTTGCAGAAGTAGCACAAGAGAGTGCCCCTATCCCAGTGATTATCGGGGGAGATTTCAACAGAATCCTAGATCCACTGCTCGACTGCAGCCCAATTAGGCCTCGTGGTGGCAGCGTCTCACAGGTATTAATCTCACTAATACAAGATATATGGAGAGTATTGCATCCTGTGGAGAAGGATTATACCTTTTTTTCAGTGCCTCACGGCTCCTACTCCCGGATAGATTTTTTTAAAATCTCCAGACCCTTAGTGCAAGCGGTGGATGATGCGCGTATTCTCAGCACTCATATTTCAGATCATGCGGCCGTTGTGCTTGATCTAACCCTAGATGGAAGTATATCCAGCCAGCAAGTGTGGTCGTTCAACAGAACTCTCCTTGCGGACATACCCTTTCAGGAGGCCATGAAGCGAACTATTGAAGAATACTTCCATTGCAATCTTCAGGCAGACACAGCGAATTGGGCATGGTGGGAAGCCTTTAAGGCTACGATTAGAGCGCAGATCACCAGCTACTCAATTGCTAAAGCTAAGCAGGCGAGAGTCACACTTAAGGAGCTGGATGAGCAGATCAGAGCAGGTGAAAGGATCCTTCAGAGAGCTTTCACTCTGGCAGTGCTGAATCACCTGCAGAAGCTAAGATATCAATATAATACCATATTAAGCAAGGAAGTGGAACAGCAATTGTTTGATAGCCAAGCCCGATACCATACCGAAAAGAATAGGGCGGGCAAGTTATTAGCTGCGAACTTGAAGGCCCGGAGGAGTAAAGCACATATTACTCATCTCTCAAATGGACAGCAAGATCTTCTGACCAACAGCTGTGAAATAGCAGAAGCTTTCTGCCAGTTTTATACCCACCTTTATGCCTCGGAGATATCCTTTGATGAGACGGCTTGCAAAATTTTTTGGCTTCCATTGATAGACCGGTGTTGCAGCCCGATCTGGCGGCCGAGTTAGGCAAGCCCATAACACTGGAGGAGGTACGAGAGGTACTAAAGAGTATGAAAATCGGTAAAGAGGCCGGACCGGATGGCATTCCAGTTGAGTTCTATAGAACCTTTGCAGACGTCCTCCTCCCTCAGCTTTTGGAATATTATCAGTCGCTCCTGATACAGGGTCAGACAACTGGCGCATTTGCTCAGGCTACAATTGTTGTATTAGAGAAACCGGGAAGAGACCCAATGAGTGTTAGTAACTACAGGCCCATCTCCCTTATCAATGTGGACTATAAAGTATACTCTAGTATTCTGGTAAAGCGTCTGAGCAAAGTGCTACATCTACTGATCCACCCAGATCAGTGTGGATTTGAGACAGGAAGATCCACGGCTGATAATGGAAGACTGCTTTGCGAAGTACTGGAAATAGCAGCCAACCTAGATAGTCCCCTGCTGGGCCTCTCAATAGATGCTGAGAAGGCCTTTGATAGGCTGGAATGGCCCTTCCTGTACAGTGTGATGGCATGGTTCAGATTGCCCGAAGAGTTCATGGCCATGGTGCGGGTGTTGTATGAAAACCCTACGGCGCAAATTCTGGTCAATAGTACTCTTTCTCGGCCTCTCCCTCTGCTGCGAGGCTCCAGGCAGGGATGTGCCTTATCGCCATTACTATTTAACTTGGCACTAGAACCACTGGTAGCGAAGATTCGTCAATCAGAGAAGATCCGTGGTATGCAGTTACTAGATCTCCATATCAAGCTCTCTGCTTACGCAGATGACCTGTTGGTTTTTCTTCAACCGGATTCAGTAGGCGCGCTGTTGCAGGTGATTGCTCAATATTCAAAGCTTTCGGGCTACAAAGTAAACTGGGCAAAGTCGGTTGCCTTCCCCCTCAATAGAAGGGCAAATGCCTTGATGGTGAATAATTTCCCTTTCCAATGGGAAGCTGCATCGATAAAATATCTAGGGGTCCACTACTTTGCCTCTCTGGATGAGACAGTGCGTCTGAACTCAAAAAAAGTACTGGACATAGCACGGTCTTATACCCAGCAGTGGTCCCCGCTACATCTTACCTGGTGGGGCCGGTTAGAAGCCATCAAAATGACTTTAGTTCCCAAAATAAATTACCTTTTGAGCATGTTACCAGTGTTGCTGTCCCCTGCGATATACAGGGGTATAGAACGGATCACGTGTGCCTTTCTCTGGGAAGGAACCCCCCCCCCCCGCATCGCGCTTAAGAAGGTAAAGGCAGACAAAGCGAATGGAGGGGTACATTTCCCAGATTTCTTGTGGTATCACCGATCTTTCCTGTTGAGTCAAGGTTCGAAATGGACTATGCGGGAAGAGGAAGTCTGCACCCCGTCTTGGCTCCGATTGGAAGAGCGCATGGTTTCCCCGTGCCCAATCCACTTATTAGCGGGTATGTTGCATCCAGTTTCCTCCGGGGTTGGCAGTGTCATCATTTCCACAGAACAAGCTTTTCGAGCACTGCTGTCGATCATTAGGGAGAGGAACCCTCCTTCTCGGCTGCTCCCAATTTGGTTTAATCCGGCTTTTAAAATTGCCAAAGAAACGTGTACCTGGCCGCGGTGGCAGAAGCTGGGAATTTGGTCAATTGGTCAGCTAATGGACGGACCCCGGTGGAAGACTTTTTGTAGAGTACAGCAAGATTACAATCTCCCATCCACCTGCTACTTTCAATGGTTGCAGCTGCGTCATTGCCTGGGGGCGGTTTTCCCGTCCTTGGAAGGGCTGTCTGAGTCTTGGGGACTCCTGAAAGTTATTGAAGAAATAAACTCCAGAAGAGGTACAGTTTCTCGTTTTTACGCTTTATTCATGGAGCATCATGCACCTCCGAACAGTGGGTTGCGATGCATCTGGGAAGAAGAGACTGGGACTGTGTTGTCATAGGAGGAATGGAGGAAATTTTGGGTATCCTCGATTCGTGCATCGAGATCTGCAGCTCTCACTCAGTCTATGGTTTTTTTTGGCGCATAGAGCCTTTTTTACCCCAAATAGGTTAAGTAAATGCAATAGAAAAGAGAATAATCTCTGCTGGTCCTGTAACAGTGATGTGGGCACATTGCGGCATATGCTGAAGGAATGCCCTCACATTCAGAATTTTTGGATCAGAGTCTGTGATAAAATTCAGAAAGTCCTCAATTTTTCAGAGGCCTTATCATGGCAGATAATAGCATTCTGAAATGCAGCAAAAATCCCAGGCATAGACAAGCATAATCGTTTTCTTCTAAACTTTATGATCTTGGTGGCGATAAAACTTATACTTTCGCGCTGGAAAAACCCATGTAAACCCTCATATGTTGAATGGTGGAACCAGATCTGTCTGTTCGCCAAATATGAACAAGCTTCTGATAGAGCACAACAGGCTAAGGGGATTGGGGCCAAGCTCTCTAAATGGGTCGCACTAGATAATTATGCGACTTAGTTTGCTCCGGTCTAGACTTGTGGTACAATCTCAGGCTTCCCCTTGGGATTAGATGTTCATTTGTTTGGATGGCCTAGGGGTCTGCGGCACACTGGGGGGAAGTGGTGGGGTATTTCCCCCTTTTTTGATGTTCTCCTGCTTCCTCGAGGGTGTTACCTCGGGAGGTCTGTGTTTGGGGTGGGAAGGGGAGTTTTCTGAGTTTTTTGGGTTTTTGAGTTTTTTCGCTTTTCATTTTCTTCATTATTTTCATTTCCTTTCATTATTTCTTCTTTTTTTCCCCCCCCTTTCTTTTCTTGATGTTCTGTAATGTAGCTTGTTTCATATATGATACCTAATGATAGGTTCAGATCATGTTCTGGGAGCTAGTGGGCCGGTCGGCTCTATTTATGTATCTTTTAAGTATCATTGGAAATATGTTTGTTTCTGTTGTAATATTTTGGTGGAAAATTCATAATAAACATATATATACAAAAAAAAAAAGGGTTCCAGGGGTGACCCGGGAAATTACAGACCGGTGAGTCTGACGTCAGTACCGGAGAAAATGGTAGAAACCATCATAAAGAACAAAATTACACAGCATGTAGATAGTCATGGCCTAATGGGAGACAGCCAACAAGGCTTTAGACAAGGAAGATCTTGTCTTACTAATCTGATATGTTTTTTTGAAGGTGTGCATAAACAGGTAGACAAAGGTGAGTTGGTTGATATAGTGTATCTGGACTTTCAGAAAGCTTTTGATAAGGTCCCTCATCAGAGACTTTTGGCGAAACTAAAAAGTCATGGGATAGGAGGCAGTGTACTATTGTGGATCGGGAACTGGTTAAAAGATAGAAAGCAGAGGGTAGGGCTAAATGGCCAATATTCCCAATGGAAAAAGGTGAATAGTGGAGTACCCCAGGGATCTGTACTGGGTCCGCTACTTTTTGACATATTCATAAATGACCTGGAAAAGGGAATAAGAAGTGAGGTTATCAAATTTGCAGATGATACAAAACTGTTTAAAGTTGTTAAAACCCAAGAGGATTGTGGAAAACTGCAGGAGGATCTGGATAAATTGGAAGACTGGGCATCCAAATGGCAGATGAAATTTAATGTGGACAAGTGCAAAGTTATGCACCTAGGAAAGAACAACCCACACTATAGTTAAACAATGCAAGGTTCCACATTGGGAACCACCACCCAGGAAAAAGATTTAGGAGTCATCGTGGATAACATGTTAAAACCCTCTGCCCAGTGTGCAGCGGCAGCCAAGAAAGCAAATAGAATGCTAGGTATCATAAAGAAAGGGATGGAAAATAAAACAAAGGATATTATAATGCCTCTGTATCGCTGCATGGTACGACCACACCTTGAATATTGTGTGCAGTTCTGGTCACCGTATCTTATTTATTAATATTATTATTTAGTGTTCTTTTATACCGCACTCTTTTTCATCAGCGCGGTTTACATTAAACAGAAATACTCATTGCAAGCAACAAACTGTGATGAGTTTACATATAACAGGAGAATTCAACTGGGAATTTAACGTTGGGAAACTTTGTACATATTTGTAAAATTTTTGTAAAAACTTAGTACATATTTGTAATGAACCTGTATACTTATGGAGACTTTATACATATTTGTGAAAAAACCTATATACAGAGGATAGAATTTCTTAAAAAGGACATAGCAATATTAGAAAAAGTACAGAGAAGAGCCACCAAAATGGTGAAGGGGATGGAAGGCTACTCCTATGAAGAGAGGCTACAAAGGTTAGGGCTCTTCAACTTGGAAAAGAGACGGCTGAGGGGAGATATGATAGAGGTCTATAAATTAATGAATGGAGTGGAGCAGGTAAACGTGGATCAATTGTTTACGTTATCAGAATATAGATAGACTAAGGGACATGCAAAGAAGCTACAGGGTAAACTATTTAAGACAAATAAGAGAAAATATTTTTTCACTCATCGTGTAATCAAACTCTGGAATTTGTTACCAGAGGATGTAGCTGGGTTTAAAAAAGGTTTGGACAAGTTCCTGAAGGAAAGGTCCATAAACCACTATTAAAAAGGGACCCAGGATAATCAATGCTTGACCCAGTACAACCATTGTGGAACCTGTGTCTTTTGGACATATTGCTAGATACGTATGACCTAGATTGGCCACTGTTGGAAACAGGATACTGGGCTTGATGGACCTCGGTCTGACCCAGTATGGCATATCTTATGTTCTTATATTCTTAAGCTAGTACTAAACCCTCTATTACTGTTGTTGTTGTTAAGTGCCGTCGAGTCGGAGTCGACTCATGGCGACCCTCTGGATAGCTATCCTAAATTGTGTTCGGTCTTCAGTCAGGCGGCTCATTGTTGACAGACTGGTACCTGTAGCTGCTGTTATTGTATCGATCCATCTCATTGCTGGCCTTCCTCTTTTGCGTTGACCTTCTATCTTGCCAAGCATGATGTCTTTCTCTAATGATCTCTCTCTTCGCATGATGTGTCCAAAGTATGAAAGTCGAAGTCTTGTCATCTGAGCTTCTAAAGAAAGCTTGAAGGTTTGATCTCCTCTAGTGCCGACTGGTTTGTTCTTCGGGCAGTCCATGGTATACAAAGTATTCGCCGCAAGCACCATAATTCAAAGACATCAATTTTCTTCCTGTATGTCTTTTTCATTGTCCAGCTTTCACATCCATATGATGTTATTGAAAATACCATGGCTTGAACAAGCCAAATCTTTGTATGGAGAGAGACATCTCTGCTCTTGAGAATCTTATCTAGGTCTTTCATAGTCATTCTGCCAAGAGCAATGTGTCTTTTGATTTCTTGACTGCTTGTTGCTTCTTTATTGATAGTTGATCCAAGTAGGTTAAAGTTGTTCACAATTTCAATTTCTTCTCCTTCAACGATGAACCTGTTGATTATGCCAGTTGTCATGATCTTTGTCTTCTTTACATTAAGGTGCAGGCCCATTTTGAAACTATGTTCTTTGATTGTGAGAAGCAAATGTTTCAGGTCATCTTCACTTTCAGCCAGTAATGTAGTATCATCAGCATAGCGAAGCCTGTTGATGAGTCTTCCACCAATCTTCACACCTCTGTTGTCTTCATACAGTCCTGCTTCTCTGATGATTTGTTCTGCATATAAATTAAACAGGTAGGGGGAAAGTTTGCAGCCTTGTCTTACACCTTTGCTTATTTTAAACCATTCTGTTTCTCCTTGTTCCGTTCGAACTGTTGCTTCTTGATCAATGTACAGATTGCACAAGAGAACGATCAGGTGTTCTGGTATACCCATGCTTCTTAATGTGGCCCAGAGTTTCACATGGTTTACACAGTCAAAAGCCTTGCTATAGTCGATAAAGCACAAATAGATATCCTTTTGGTATTCTTTAGTCTTTTCAAGGATCCATCCCACATCCGCAATGAAGTCTCTCGTTCCTAGCCCTTTCCTGAACCCTGCTTACACTTCAGGTAGTTCTTGTTCCAGGTATGGTTGTAATCTCTTTTGAATAATCTTCAGTAGAATCTTGCTGTCATGTGGGATCAGAGTGATTGTTCGATAATTTCCACAGTCAGTTGGATCACCTTTCTTTAGTATTGGTATAAACACAGATCTTTTCCAGTCAGTTGGCCATGATGTTGTCTTCCATATTTCTTGGCAGAGCCTTGTAAGTATGGTAACAGCTGCATCAGATTGCTGCAATACTTCTATAGGAATGCCATCAATGCCTGGTGCTTTGTTCTTTGATAAGGCTTTCAATGCTGCTTCAACTTCTTCTTTCATCACCAATGGTTCCCGATCATAAGGTACAGGTTGAAACGGCTGTTGGTCCACTTGATCTTTATCATATAAAAACTCTGTATATTCCTTCCACCTTTTCTTGATCTTCTCAGCATCATTCAACATAGAACCTTGAGCATCTTGTAACATTCCAATTTGAGGCTGGAACTTTTTCTTTAAGTCTCGTAGCTTTAGGAAAGTCGATCTTGTTCTTCCTCTAATAGTTTCTGCTTCTATTTCCTTGCATGCGTCGTTGTAGTACTTTTCCTTGTCCTGTCTTGCTGTATGTTGGAAATCTCTGTTGAGTTCTGTGATTGTCTTTCTTTTTCCTCTGGTTTTAGCTTCTTTGCGTTTCTGGGCAATTTTCAGAGTTTCTTCCGTCATCCATTTTGGCCATTTTTGCTTTTTCACCTTTTGTAGAGACTTCTCGCTTTCTTCCAACACAACCTTCTTGATGTCATTCCATAACTCTTCTGGAGCTCTGTCATTTGTATCTAAAGCAGCAAATCAATTTTGCAGGCAGTCTTTAAATTCCAGTGGTATATTCTCAAGGTCATATTTTTCTGCATTCATGAGTGGTTTGCTCTTTTTCAACTTTAGTTTGAGTTTGCATACTAGTAGTTGATGATCTGTACCACAGTCAGCTCCAGGTTTTGCCTTTGTTGATGTTATAGAGCTTTTCCATCATTGACTTCCACAGATGTAGTCAATTAGATTTTTATACAATCCATTGGGTGAAGTCCTTGTGTACAGTCGCCGCTTGTGTTGATGGAAGAAGGTGTTTGAGATGAATAGATCATTGGTCTTGCAGAATTCTATCAGTCTTTCTCCAGCTTCATTTCTGTTGCCAAGTCCATATTTTCCAACTACTTTGCCTTCTTCTTTGTTGCCAAATTTGCATTCCAGTCACCCATGACTATCAGGATATCCTGTTTGCATGTTCTGTCAATTTCAGCTTGTACGTGTTCATAGAACTCTTCAATTTCATTCTCTTCTGCAGCTGTTGTTGGGGCATATACTTGAATTATAGTTGTGTTGATAGGCAATCCTTGTAGATGAATAGAGATTAAGCGTTCGCTGACTGCATTGTATTTCATTACAGTTCTTGCAAGTTTCTTCTTTATTATAAATGCAACACCATTTCTTCTTTGTCTTTCATTTCCAGAATAGTAGATCATGTGATCATCTGATGCAAAGTGCCCCATGCCAGTCCATTTCAGTTCGCTGACACCCAACAGATCAAGTTGTACACGTTCCATTTCATTCTTGACCACCTCCATCTTCCCTTGGTTCATGCTTTGTACCTTCCATGTTCCAATGTGTAAGACATCTTTACAGCTTCTGACTCTCATTTCATGCGCAGCTACATCAGCAGTCAGACTTCCCGAGGGCTTTGATCCAACCACATCATACATGCTGGCTTTACTCTGAAAAGTCTTCAGCTCTTGCCCAGTAGCTAGTTGAGTGCCTTCTGACCTGGGGGTCTCATCTTCCAGCACCATAGCACAATTTGTTTTGTTGTAACTATCCATTGGGCTTTCATGGCAAGATACAGAAGTAGATTGCCGGGCCTTTCTCCCACGCAGTTTAAGTTTGGTGTTGTTGCTGTTGTCACAAAAATGTGATCCTCCGCCGTCAACACTATCCCATTCTGCTGCTGCCCAGATGGGTGGTTTGTCTTGGTCTGGCACCTCAGCTGAGACCTGTCCATCTTGGGAGACCCTGCCAGTAGTTAAACTACCGATAGTTTAGCTCTCAGCATCACTGATACACGCAAGCCCTCACAGGACAACAAGCTGCAAACCAAGTGAATCTATTACTAAGATGTATTATTTGCCTCAGATGGTTCCGACAGCCTCTGGTTCGCCACAGGCTGCCCCTCCATCGCTAGCACTAGATTCTCTAGATGCGTCTAATTTTATAGAATCATCCCAGGATATGATTCCCACGAGATCTACTCTTGGTATCCTTTTCATTTGAAGCTGATAAGAATGCAGTTATGCAACATTATTTTCAAAATAAGAATGCTGTTTTTAGTGGAGGAAAAGTTAATTTGTTCCCAGATGTGTCCAGGCAAACCCAAACTAGACGTAGGGCCTTTTTGGCTTTAAAGTCACGAGTCCTTGCTTCTGGTGAAACGTTTTTCCTTGTTTCCCTGTAAGTGCCTGGTCACTATCGGAGGTACTAAGTATGTTTTTACTGAGGTAGATTCCTTGGAAACTTTTCTTAAAAATTTGGTTCCACAGGTACAATAGGTAATATTGTTATGATATATTTTCTTTTAAGTTTTTGCATGTTAGCAATGTTAGCATTAATTAGAGTTTGGATTGTAATACTGCATCACCTTTGATCCCTGCTTTTGCTCCCCTAGACGTGAACTGTAGTTGTTTTCCTTTTTTTTTCCTGTAAAATGTCTTGTGATTGTATTTGGAAAATGCAAATAAAGATATAATTACAAATAAGGTTTGGACAAGTTCCTGGAAGGTCCATAAACCATTATTAATGAGGACACGGGAAATCCACTGCTTGCCCCAATACAAGCATTATGGAACCTGTGTCTTTTTGGGAAACTGCCAGGTACTTATGACCTAGTTTGGCCACTGTTGGAAACAGGATACTGGGTTTGATGGACCTTGGTTTGACCCAGTATGGCATATCTTATGTTCTTATGTTCTTGGTCTGACCCAGTATGGCAATTCTTATGCTGTTTAGCAAGAAGACTAAGAAGTGGTCATTGAACTGTTACATTAAAATAGGACAGACAATATAATAGTATGATAAGAATGGAACATATACACCATCAAGAACTAAAATGTATAATGGATACCAATGTAGGAGAGAATAAAACATACATATGTATAAATAGAAGCCAAAGGTGGGAGAGGGGGGAAAAGAAGGGGAAAGGGGTGGAAAAGGGGAAGGAGAAAGGAAAAGAGGGAAGAGGGAAGAGTAAGGGGGCAGGTGGTGGAGGGAAAGGGAGAGAAGGGAGAATTGATAGCAACATATATAAACAACAATCTTGGGTCAAGTGGAGAGAAAAACTTTATCAAAAAAGAGAGCAGCAGAGGACTTGCTGTGTGCGATGTTGGAACGTTGTCAAGTAGCACTTGAAAGTAGACGGGCCACTAGTCAATGGATTCAACTGTTATGGTACAATAAAAAAGGGAAGGAGTGTGGATTTATAAATTCTTATAAAGAGTAATTAAAAACCAAGACATGGTGAATACAAACCAACTGCTGTGTGGGGATAATGATTAAGATAAACTGCCAATGAGGCAGTGGAGTGGAGGAGTGGCCTAGTGGTTGGGGCAAGGTACTTCGGGCCGGAAGGTCAGGGGTTCAAATCCCACTAGAGGACAGCAACCTTGGGCCGGAAGGACTGGGGTTTCTAGTCCCACAGGTGCTCCTTGTGGTCTTGGGTAAGCCACTTAACCCTCCATAGCCCATGTTCCCTGTAAAATAGTTCTCTGTGTGCTGTGCTTTCCTGTCTAATCAATGTGTTTATACCTCAAAAAAAAATTTCCTGTCATGATTTGACAATTTCCAATCTGTAATCAAAACTGCTGCTGATTGCTGGAAGTAGCAGTATACTAAATAAATAAATAAAGAACATACCATAAACATGAAAGAATATGAGAAGAGGCTAACTGGTAATGCAAGTGCCTGGTGTTCTTAAAATAAAGACAGCAAGGACAAAAGTGAAAAACTTAAAAAATTAAAAATGTAATTGTCATGAAATACTCTGGTACAATATCAGCACATATAACATGGACATGTGCATCTCCTCACAGCAATTGCTTTGTATTCACTATGTCTTGGTTTTTATTTACTCTTTATAGAAATTTGTTTTCCCCCCTCCTCTTTTTATTGTATCATAAGAGCTGAATCCACTGACTAGTGGCCCATCTACTTTCAAGTGTGGCTTGACAATGTTCCAACATCACACACAATGAGTCTTCTACTGCTCTCTACTTTTTGATAAGGGTTTTCTCTCTACTCGACCCAAAATTGTTGTTTATGTATGTTGCTTTCAAGTCTCCCTTTTTTCTTCTCCTCCCCCTCTCCCTCCCCTTTCCCTCCTTTTTCCTTTCTCCTTCCCCTTTTCCCCCTCCCCTGCTTTTGGCTTCCGTTTATACATATCTATGTTTTATTCTCTCCTACATTAGTATCCATTATGCATTTTTGTACCTGACGGTGCATATTCTCCATTCTTATCATACCATTATATTGTCTGTCCTATTTAACTAACAGTCCAACAAACACTTCTTAGTCCTTTTACTTGTTTTATCATCCTTTTCATTATGTATATATTGTTGTATTTAATGTATTCTGTATGATGTTTTGTATTTTTATGGTATGATTTATAATGTCTTATTATCTTTTATATATTTGGAGGCTTGCTCCCTGATGAGGCATATAGCAAGAACATGGCCCTGTCAGGGATTTTTTAGTCAATAAAGTCCTTTCCTTTTTACACCTCACTCAACTTGTTCTGGTTTCTGTTGTGAGTGTGTGTGTGTGTGTGTGTGCTCTTTTGTGGACCCTTTTTGGGAACCTGCCAGGTACTTGTGACCTAGATTGGCCACTGTTGGAAACGGGATACTCAGCTTGATGGACCTTGGGGTATGACTCAGTATGGCATTTCTGGTTGATATTATTATCCAACAATCACCTCATCCCTCATGTCTCTTTGTCATGCCCTGTCTCCTGTAAGGCTCTGTGGTTTGCATTTATCAGTGCCAATGGCTAGCGTTCCTACAGTGGGAACTCTAAATCCAGATTTTCAATGCCAAAGCCATATCTAGGCTCTGACATTGCATCAATCTGGGCAACCCAGATATTCAAATTGGGCAGCTGCAATATAGAACTGCTGCTGGTTAGCTTCTGTAGTGAATGTAAGGCCAGTGTTTCTTGTGCCTGACTTTTGCCATGTGTCACTAACTGGGAAGCAGCTCAATATCACCGCTGCCCAGTTAGTGATGGGTGCCACCCCAGAATGCCCCAATGCTAACCAGTTCACATCGGCATGCGTAGCGACGACACCCATGGATATTCAGCGGCACTAACCATGAATATCCCGCTGATCAGCATTTACACGGTTTGCATCAGAATGAGATTGTCAGAAATCCAGGACTGGCTTAAAATCTCATTCCTGGAACTGGGCAACTCTGGAAGTAGCTAAGGACACATTGGGCCCGATTCTGATCCCAACATTCATCTCTCCAGCATGGAAGTTAGCTGGGGCATGCAGCCGACACCAATAGCTGGGATGGACATCCCAACGGGACGTCCATCCCCGCTATTCATGTCTCAGAATAACCGTTGGGATGTCCATCCCTGCTATTTGTGCCGGCTGCATGCCCCGATTAACTTACCCACCAGTTGTGTGGGGAAGTTAGTCGAGGGCGGGGAAGAGGCGGCCCGGGGGCAGAGAGTGGGCAGGCATTGGGCGGTCGCCAGCCCTGGATGTACAGGGCCAATTCTAATGTTGGCCCTGTATGTCCAGGGCCGGCGAAATGGCTGGGGAAGTTATTCCACCTCCGAGGTGGAATAATTCCCCTGGTCATGTTCTTTTAAGTGGCCTGGGGCATGGAAGGGTCTGGGTGGGCAGAGTCAATTCCCCACAGCCCGATCCTGGCCTTAAGAAGCCAGATCAGGGGTCAGGCTGCGGGGAATTAACTCTGTTTGCAGGCAGCCGGCATTGTGGCTCCATTCATAAGCCCTGGCTGAGTTAGCCGGGCTGTGTCTGTACATGCAGGCTGGGACTGAATTGCAGTCCTGGAATGCACGCACATGCTTGTTCGCGATTCTGATCCTGCAGGACTAGACGTGCCCCACAGGATCAGAATTGCGATATCCTTTGTACGTCCGGGTCAGCCCGGATGTACAAAGGAGATGAACATGCAGGACAGAATCGGGCCCTAAGTGTTTTTGAATTCCTTATGGGATTTGCAATCTTAGTTTATACCTGAGGTAGCAGCACTAGAACCCTGGCTTCTCAGCACACTCTACTAACCATTAGGCTACTTATTCACTGAGCTTTTCCACCGATTAAGCATAATGTAGTAGGACCACCACCCTCTATATCCACATAGGTGAGCATTGTGGAGTCCCTGCTCAATCTGAACTGTAGTGCAAACTGCTCAATCTGAACTGTAGTGCAAACTGTAGTGCAAACGCGAACTTCACACCACCTACATTCCTGGATGTACAAGACGCCAAGCTTCAAGTAAAACCCCATATCCGATACCTAGGAGTGACTCTTGATCAATATCTGGATTTGAAAACCCACATAGCTAACACAGTAAGAGCAGTATATTTCAAAATCCGCTCCCTCAGACTTCTCCGTCAACTGATTGATCCGGCCGATTTCCGTACTGTGTACCAAGCTCTAATCATGCCCCACTTTGACTTCTCAAACTCCATACTACAAGGGCTTCCTCAATCAACTTTAAACCCTCTTCAACTCACCTTGAATAGTGCAGCAAGGATTCTTTTTGGGCTACCCAAAAGAGAACATGTAACACCCCTTCTAAAACAACTACATTGGCTTCCTATTCAAGCGAGAATCTCTTTTAAAACTCTGCTCCTGACATTTAAAGCATACAAAGGTCTCGCCCCTACCTCATTAATGGAGATGATTCATCCAGTTGCACCCAACAGACTAAGAAGAACCGCGGAACTAAACATGCTAATTGTACCAAAGGAAATCACAAGATACAACTCGACAACAGCAAATCGAGCCTTCAGTTTATGTGCTCCAAAACTTTGGAACATCCTTCCAACACACATTAGGGCCATCTCTGATCTCAGCCAGTTCAAGAAGGCCCTGAAACACCACCTTTTTCTCAAATATTTCCCAGTGAACGAAGAAATACAGTTACACCCAAATATCAATAATTACCTTCTGACCACCTAATCTTTCCTCAACTGCACACTACACTACACTACTCTACACTATGTATATAGTTGTTCTTGTTGCTGTTTCTGTATATAGTTCCTCCTGTTATCCAGGTTGACTTCCCTGTTATATGTAATGAACAGATAAATGTAACTTGTCTGAAGTTTCTTGTTCCATGTACACCGCGCTGATATCGAATAGTGCGGTATATAAAAAATGTTAATAAATAATAAATAAAATAAATAAAGGTTGTAATTTATGCTTTCCAACTATCTTGCAGAGAGATGGAAGAAGCAGCCTAAGGAAGCCACAAGAGAAGATAAAGAAGATGAGAGATCAGAGGAACTGTTTCATGTCTCAGGGCTCGAACAAATGATCTCTTGAAACTTTTGAGTGACTTTTTACCTTTTGGATTTTTATTATTTTCTTTTATTCTATTTTGGACTGTAAATGCTCAGTTTTTAGAGATTGCCAATAAAGATGTCTTATTACACCTTTCCTTCAGTTTTGACTTGATCTTTTGAAAATTTGAATCATCTACTCATTTTGGCTTAGGCCTTGAGGTAATGCTTAACCCATTCTATCTTGTCCCATTATACTGTTTTCAATGATGAATTGTCTGCCATTTTTCTTCATTGTTTTAAAGTTGTGTTTTATCTGATTGTATTGCTTTCCTTCTCAATGCAGTTGGTTCAGTAAAGCATCTTATTTTGCCAGACTGATTCTCACCCCCACTGTGCTGCACGTACAGTACATCTGTAGATAACAAGCAAATTCCAAGTCTTACTGCGCCCATGAAAGTGGAAAAGATGCCATTTTCTCTGGCTTAGTAAGACAGAATTTGTGTGTTTTAGTTGATTCATCATTTCCCAGATCCGAACTTGTTCTGTAAACAGATGAAAGGCCTGAGAACCACTCCAACCCTACAGAATTTGTCCTTCGTTCTTAAGACGCTTAACCTCTACGGAGACAAGCAGCAAGTTTAACGTGCTGCCTGCTGGCACTGCCATTAAAAGATACACCACAGTGTGTGCACTAACAGATAATCCTGTTAAACACACAAGGCGGCCTCCCCCAACTACCCTTGTCTGTGTGTAGTGTGGTACTGCAGACCCTCTGCAGACAGAAGAAAATGCTTTTAACTTAGAAAAAAGAGGCAGACACCGGCTGCAGCATCGCGAGGAGCCATATAGGGGGAGCAAGAGGGACCTCTGGAGGACTGAGGAGCCACACCCCAGAGCCAATGATGCAATACCGGCCTGCACCCAATCCAGAAAGGGAAGAATTCCTTTTAAAAGCCCAGACACAGGAGACACAAGGGACACAGAAAGGAAGCTAACCCTGGAAGGAGAAAGGAGAGCTTTCCTGGAAAGAGAGAAGGACCAGGGAATAGGAGTCCTGACAGAAGGAACCGGCCCAGCAGACTCAACAGAACCAGGTGAAGGAATCCACCTCAAATATCCCAAGAGGGGAGAGGATACACTTTCTAAGTGGGAAAGATACAAAGAAGAAGCTAACCCTAGAAGGAGAAGGACTGTGCCAGAGAGTCCTGGACCTGAGTCTGGCAGAGGTCAGCAACCTTTGAAAGACACAACGAGGAGTAACCAAGAAGGAGGTGAAAGAGTTACTTTGAAAGGTAACATTCCTGGCCCAGAGAGAAAGAAGCTGTGGTGCAAGTGTGGCTTAACCCCAGCAGAAGGCCGGCCGGAGAACTGGAGGCCTACCTTGGAGTCAGAGAGGCCAAACCACAGCAGGAACAAGCATCAACCCTCACTTGGCCGTCATAAACCCAAAAGGAAAGGTAATCACTATTTTACTGATTGTGATTTTATGAATGCTGTGACGCAGGAGGAGCAGGGCCTAGAGGAATGCTGTCCTTCTAGAACTATTTGTGCTACAAAATACAAACCTGTGCCAAACAAGAAACTCTCTAGTATAAGAGCAGTAGGCAAGAGAAACTGTCCTCACTCTAGAAGTGTACAAAACCAAGGCTTACCTTTGGATGCAGAGCACTGGGACATCGTACAAACATTGTATAAAAAGCCTGAATGCGAGCCACTAGATATTCCTGACTGTGAACCAATGCAGGTGGAATTCCCGGATGACCTTTCGGACCCCGAGATGGATTGCAGCTATTGCCTGGCAGAAAGCTTTGAGCCCTTAGTCGAGGAGTAGAGCTGTGGTCTGGGGGAAGGTTTGAATCTGTGTTTCTTATAGTACTGCTGTGAAGTTAACAGGTCTAACTCAATTCATGTTTCTTTTTCTTTCAACCTGAAGCAAGGACATTTTTGTGTTGATGTAAATTCTGAGCTATTGATCCTATTTGCAATACGGGAAATAAAAGCCTTTATTCTCCCTACCCTCGGACTGTTATATTCTTTGGAGCTTTGGTTACCCAGAAGGCTACCAGGACTATAAAAACCTGGGCCCTGTCTTTGAGCTAAACTCCACCATAAAATATTTTTGTGTCCACCCTCCCTGCTGTGACATCCCAGTGCCACTAGGGGGGCGGTGTGACAGTAGTCACCCCAAGCGGATGGACAACTGTAAATTAGTTCCATTCGCCACACTCGATAAAAGCAGACCTTGTAGTAAGATCATTTTATTCTAAGCGTCCGCACCCGTTCACTTAGTTGAAGTTGTGCAAGGCAGCTTTAAGCATTGCCTTGCAGTGTTCACAGTTTCTTTCAGCTGTCACTGAGCAACCGCAAGATAAGCCATTCCATTAGAACGAAATCTAATTGCTCTAAATTTACACTTTCACATCACTATCTTTGTGCATTAATTTTGCATTGGCTATTAAAATGAACACTTCTTTAGTCCCTGTAGAATGTTCTGCTATGTGCACTTGGCTAACTCCCTATTTCTGTGGGCATGTTTGTAACGATTGCTTTCCTCCTCTGGGAGAGAGAGAATTTCTGAATAAAAGACTGACTATATTTTCTTTTGATGCTTGTATTATAGAAATAGTGTATATGTGACAGAATGGATTCTGCAATTGCAATCTTTACAAATTTTAGGATTTTGTATGTTATAGTATGTTGTGTCAAAACGTTAGAAATATTGGAGGGTACATTTCTAAGCTGGAGGAGTAGCCTAGTGGTTAGAGCAACAATCTAGTACACAGGAAATTTAGGTTCAATTCGCACTGATACTCTTTGTGACCTTGGGCAAGTCACTTTACCCTCCATTGCCTCAGATAAAAATGCCTAGCATCTACCTCCCATCATACCTTGCCAAAGAAACCCAGGGGCTGCTGGGTCACCAAGAATGATAGCACCCAAAAAATAACTTTATAAGGAGGCACTTGCTTTAAGTATGAAAGTAAGTACCTAACTTCTACATAAAATGTTACCAAAAGTGTCAGAAATTGTGCACCTTGGTGCTGATATTCAGCGGCTCAGTCAATCCTTTTAAAACACCTGACTGCAGCTGCTTTAAGTGAAAATGGATAATCAGTACCTGAACTTATCCAATGTCCAGTACTGAATATCGGTTTCTGTTGGACAGAGTGCTGGTTATCGGTTATTGGTGATTTGAGCCACTAAATGGATAGCAAACACCACATAAAGTTAGAACAGCCATTGACCCATCCTAACTTTAGGTGGTTTAACAATCCCACTCTGCCCTCAGGTTGTTCTGGTTCTAACTGGGTGGCCTTCCTATGGTCTGGGGATGTTCAGCGGCACTATCTGCTAGCGTCGCTAAATATTGGGGTTGTCATGATTTAGCTGGTTAGCAGTCCATTTTGAATATGCCCAGTATATTTTGTAGCATTTATAACCTACACATGAATGTGCACTCTCCCTCCTTGTCCTACCCAAACTCTGAAAGGAGGCATGTGTAAGTGCCATTTGAAATCGCTCCTTCCCGCCACTAAAGATGGACATCCCAGCAACCAGGTCTAGTGGCGGGCCTGTACAGCTGGCAAGGCTTGGTACATATCCTGCTATAGAACATTTTAGAAATGTAGACCCCAAATTGGGTACAAAAAAAGCACACCACCTGCAGAAAAACAGCACATAAAAAGAAAGCAGGCAACGAAAGAACAACGTTGGAAAGAACAACGTTTATTGAGAGGGTCAGCCCTACATGTGTTTTGGCCACAACGGCTTTCTTCAGGTGACTGTGACCACTAGTAAACATAAAAACACATAAAAACATATGATAAATAAATTAATAATAAATTAATAACGAGCACTGATGACTTGAGTGTACAGAATTAAATGATATAAAATTGTACATAAAAATAATTAAAACACAAAGGAGGAGTGGTCTAGTGGTTGGGGCATGGTACCTCATGCCAGAAGGTCAAGGGTTCAAATCCCACTAGAGGACAGCAACCTTGGGCTGGAAGGACTGGGGTTCTAGTCCCACAGGTGCTCCTTGTGGTCTTGGGCAAGCCAATTAACCCTCCATAGCCCATGTTCCCTGTAAGTATTAACATGAGATATGCCATACTGGGTCAGACCAAGGTCCATCAAGCCCAGTATCCTGTGGCCAATCTAGGCCATACGTACCTAGCAATTTCCCCAAAAGTCACAGGTTCCACAATCCTTGTACTGGGTCAAGCATTGATACCCTGGGTCCATTCTTAATAATGGTTTATTGACCTTTCCTCCAGGAACTTGTCCAAACCTTTTTTAAACCCAGCTACAATAAGAGCCTTTACTACACCCCCCGGTAACAAATTCCAGAGTTTGATTACACGTTGAGTGAAAAATATTTTCTTTTATTAGTCTTAAATAGTTTACCCTGTAGCTTCATTGCATATCCCCTAGTCTTTCTATATTCTGATAACGTAAACAATCGATCTACGTTTACCCATTCCACCCGTTCATTAATTTATAGACTTCTATCATATCTCCCCTCAGCCATCTCTTTTCCAGGTTAAAGAGCCCTAACACTTTTAGCCTTTCTTCAGAGGAGTATCCTTCCATCCCCTTTACCATTTTGGTGGCTCTTCTCTGAACCATTTCCAATAACGCTATGTCCTTTTTAAGATACAGCAACCAGAATTGCACACAATATTCAAGGTGCGGTCTCACCATGGAACAATACAGAGGCATTATGATATCTTTTGTTTTATTTTCCATTCCTTTCCTTATGATACCTAGCATTCTATTTGCTCTCTTGGCCGCCGCTGCACACTGGGCCAAGGGTTTTAACATGTTATCCACAATGACGCCTAAATCTTTTTCCTGGGTGGTGGCTCCTAATGTGGAACCTTGCATCGTGTAGCCATAGTTTGGGTTGTTCTTCCCTAGGTGCATAACTTTGCACTTGTCCACATTAAATTTCATCTGCCATTTTGATGCACAGTCTTCCAATTTATCAAGATCCTCTTGCAATTTTCCACAATCCTCTTGGGTTTGAACAACTTTAAATAGTTTTGTGTCATCTGCAAATTTGATAACCTCACTAGTTATTCCCTTTTCCAGGTCATTTATGAACATGTCAAAAAGCAGCGGGCCCAGCACAGATCTCTGGGGTACACCACTATTCACCTTTCTCCATTGGGAAAATTGGCCATATAGCCCTACCCTCTGCTTTCTATCTTTTAACCAGTTCCTGATCCACAATAGTACACTGCCTCCTATCCCATGACTCTTTAGTTTTGCCAAAAGTCTCTGATGAGGGACCTTGACAAAGGCTTTCTGAAAGTCCAGATACACTATATCAACCGACTCACCTTTGTCCACTTGTTTATTCACACCTTCAAAAAAGCAACAGATTAGTAAGACAAGATCTTCCTTGTTTAAAGGCATGTTGGCTGTCTCCCATTAGGCCATGACTATCTACATGCTGAGTAATTTTGTTCTTTATGATGATTTCTACTATTTTTCCCGGTACTGACGTCAGGCTCACCGGTCTGTAGTTTCCCAGATCACCCCTGGAACCCTTTTTAAAAATTGGCGTTACGTTCGCCATCCTCCAATCATCAGGTATTACAGATGATTTTAATGAAAATTCACAGATTACTAATAGCAGATCTGCAATCTCATATTTCAGTTCTTTCAACACCCTTGGATGCATACCAACTGGCCCAGGTGATTTGCTACTCTTCAGTTTATCTTATAGTTGTAATACATCTTCCCGATGTATCAATATTTCCTTCAATTCTTCCGCACCTTTAAATACTTCAGTCATGGGTAACATCCCTACATCTTCCTCAGTAAAGGCCGAAGCAAAGAATTCATTCAGTCTCTCCGCTATCGCCTTGTCGCCTCTTAGTGCCCCTTTAACCCCTCTATCATCTAATGGACCAACTGACTCTCTCACGGATTTTTTGCTACGAATGTACTAGAAAAAGTCTTTATTTCGCGTTTTTGCTTCCACAGCAAGCTTCTTCTCAAATTCTCCTTTGCCTGCCTTATTAATGACTTGCATTTGACTTGCCAGTGCTTGTGCTGTTTCCAGGTTTCGTTGTTTGGTCTTTCTTCCATTTCCTGAAAGATGCTTTTTTGGCAACAACAGAGTATCTGACCTCTCCTTTAAACCATGCTGGCAGTTTTTTGGACTTCCTTCCACTTTTCTTAAAGCGTGGAATACAGCTGGTCTGGGCTTCCAAGATAGTATTTTTCAATAACACCCAAGCTTGATGTAAGTCTTTAACCTTTGCAACTGCTCCTTTTAGTTTTTTCTTAACTATTTTCCTCATTTTATCATAATCTCCCTTTCGAAAGTTAAAAGGTAGTACTGTGGATTTCCTTAATATCCCTCCTCCACTAATTAAATCAAACGCAATCATGCTATGATCACTATTGCCAAGTGGCACCAACACCCTTATCTCTTGCACTAGATCTGGTGTTCCACTAAGGACTAGGTCCAATATGGCTTCCCCTCTGGTCAGTTCATGAACCAGCTGCTCCAAGAAGCAGTCATTTATTTCATCTAGGAACTTATCTCCCCAGCATGTCCTGCCGTGACACTTACCCAGTCGATACCGGGGTAATTGAAATCCCCCATTATTATTACTGCGCTGTAACGTTTGTTAGATTCCTTGATTTCTTTGAGCATTTCATCATCCATTTGTTCATTCTGGCCAGGTGCCATCGTCTTCCCCTTTAAACCAGTTCCCCCCACTGCCATCGTCTTCCCCTTTTTACATGGAATTTCAATCCATAGAGATTCTACAGCAAATTTTGTTTCCTGCAAAACTTTAATCCTTTCTGACTCAATGTCCTCTCTAACATAGAGTGCAAACCTTCCACCAATTTGATCAGCTCTATCATTACGATATAGTTTGTAACCAGGTATCACAGTGTCCCACTGGTTGTCCTCCTTCCACAATGTCTCTGATATTCCAGTCATATCTAACCTCTCATTTAGTGCTATATATTCTACCATCTTATTTTTTAGATTTCTAGCATTTGCATACAAGCATTTTAGAGACTGTATTTTATTCATATTAATCTGGCTATTGGTAGGCATGGGTAATTTGGGATCTTTAAGTTCTGTCTGTTCCATAATCGAGGGCATTTGGGCTACTTTACTCTTTTTTGGAACCTCTCTGCTTTTGGTTGTATCCTTCAAGGATACATTCTTCCGAACCATGCGCTCTTGGGCGACTGTCGGATTTCCCCTATTATCTATGTGTCTCATATCCTCTTGTGTTAAATATATCCCCCAATTGTGTTGTGACCACTTTGATTGAAGGATAAGGTAGTATACAAAACTGTCTAAATAAACAAAGTCAATAGAAAATATGAAATAAAAACATCTAATAGATAAATCATTAAAAAGCATAATCAATTATAAAGAGCATGCTGCATGCAACAGGAAAAGATAAAATTTAGAGGTAAAAAAAAAATATATATATATATAACATAGTGGTAGTGGTAAACAATAATACAGTAACATAGAAACATAGAAACATAGAAACATGATGACAGAAAAAGACCACAAGGCCCATCTAGTCTGTCCTTCCATAACAACAACTACAACAGTCCACTTTCTACCTTTAGAGATCCTCTGTGTTGGTCCCATGCTTTTTTGAATTCAGTTACTGTCCTCATCTCTACCACCTCCACTGGGAGACTATTCCACGGATCCACTACTCTTTCCGTAAAGAAATATTTCCGCATATCACTCCTGAATCTATCTCCCTTCACCCTCATCCCATGTCCCCTCGTAGCAGAACTTGCTTTCAATTGAAAGAGGCTCTCTCCCTGAACATGTATGCCACGGAGGTATTTAATATTCCAAAAATAAGGCGTTTAATAAAACACAACTGGGAAATACATCCAAAAACAATTGCTTGTTTGAGCGTAAAAAATGGTTAAATAGACTATATCTAACCACTACCGGAAGGTCTCAGAATTGCACAGCTGTTCACCCAAAGACTCAAAGTCAAACTCAAGGGAACAAAAGCTGGATAACATCAACGACCCCCATTGGTAGCTAGCGGTGATATAGTTATATAACTCGGCCTATATATAGAAAAATAGCTCTCTCTTCACTAATAGTAACACTAAGCCAAGTATAAAGTTTTCTTCTTAGCACCGTTAGAACACACTCAAACAAACTTTTTTAAGCAGATCCAAGCTCCACAATCATCCCGACGCCTCCCCCCAGCGCCTTCGGAGCGTTTCTCCGCAGAGGAGGTATTTAAACATCTCAATCATATCACCTCTATCCCGCCTTTCCTCTAAGGTGTACATATTAAGATCCTTAAGTCTGTCCTCATATGCTTTATAATGATACTGCAGCAGGAATGTGCCAATCAACATCTGGCATATTGAAATCTCCTAGCAGTAGCACTTCCCCTTTCCTAGCAATGTACCTTATCAACAGATGA
Source organism: Ichthyophis bannanicus (assembly GCA_033557465.1). Classification (NCBI taxonomy): domain Eukaryota; kingdom Metazoa; phylum Chordata; class Amphibia; order Gymnophiona; family Ichthyophiidae; genus Ichthyophis; species Ichthyophis bannanicus. The sequence goes on along the minus strand of CM066032.1, from coordinate 1,796,905,062 downwards.
TTTGAAATGGACATATACTCAATGGCACCTGAGAGTGCAAAATAAAATACTAAAGACAGAACATAATGAAAACTGTTAAAAGAAAAAGCCTTGAAAGGCAGTATAAGAAGAAAAGGGAACAGAACAATTTGGAAAGGAGGAGGGAACTAACATTTTAAATCCATTGTCCTCCTTTTTGCCAATGGATTTACAATTTTAGTTCCCTCCTCCTTTCCAAATTGTTCTGTTCCCTTTCTTCTTATACTGACTTCCAAGGGTTTTTTTTTTTAACAGTTTTCATTATGTTCTGTCTTTAGTGTTTTATTTTGCACTCTCAAGTACCATTGAGTATTTGTCCATTTCAACTCATCTGTTGGTAAGGTACTGTATTATTGTTTATCACTGCCACTATGTTTTATATATATATATATATATATATAATTTTTTTTTTATTTATATTTAATTTTTACTTCTAAATTGTATCTTTTCCTGTTGCATGCAGCATGCTCTTTATGTTTGATTATGCTTTTTATTATTTTTAATGATTATCTATTAGATGTTTTTATTTCTTATTTTCTATTGACTTTGATTGTGTTTTTAATATGTACAATTTTATATCATTTAATTCTGTACACTCAGAAGTCATCAGTGCTCATTATTAATTTATTATTAATTTATTTATCACATGTTTTTATGTGTTTTTATTTTTACTAGTGGTCACAGTTCCCGGTGTGGCCGAAACACGTGTAGGACTGACCACTTCAATAAACTTTGTTCCTTCCAAAGATTCCTCGTTGCCTGCTTTCTTTTTTTGTGTTGTGACACGAAATTGGGTGCCTGCAGAAATAGGTTCTTGTTCATCATGGCCAGTGTATTGCAGAAGGGGGGGGGGGGGATGGTCAGTGACAGGCACATCCCGGCCGGCCACTTCAAACATTCAAACATCCAGTGGTGACCTACTAATAATTTTGGAGCATATACTTACCTTCCATTTTTGTTGACCAGAATATATAATTGTGGTGCTAACAGTGTATATTGCTCTACCCTCTGGAAGCATTATAGCTACAAAACAAGCCCTCTTTTCCATCCTGTTCATAGTCAGGAGCAGGTATCGGCGTGGACACCTCCATATGCAAGGCCAGATGTGCTTGTACCATTCTGAAATTGCACCACAATGTACATTTCCGTTGCTCCATCCAGGCTAATCCTCTAGCACTACTACATTCTACTTGGTCGTCTTTGTGCCGGAGCATCTGTACCCTGTTTCTATAATGGCTCCGGAGACATCATTGTGCTTTGGACATCCATTTGCCCTTTTTCCAATATCAAAAGCAAATTAGGGCTTCTAAAATAACCCCGTAAGTGCTCACTGACAGCATGGCATTTTCAATAATGTTGTATGAATGTGAAAGTTGGACAGTGAAGAAAGGAAAAAAAAATGATGCCTTTGTATTACTGTGCTGGTGAAGAATACTGCATTTACTATGGACATTCAAAGAATAAATCAATTGGTACTACAGGAAATCAAACCCAGGGGCGGTCCAAGGGTGATGATGAGACTCATTGCGGGGTCTCATTTGCATAGCCACTGGATGTCATTTGCATATGTTTATTTTATTTTAAAATGTATATGTTGCCCATCTAAAATTTTAAAAAGCAAAAAGTCAAAACATAAGATATTACCCGTGAATCCATTTATAAGAAAAACAACATTTTTCAAATTTTCAAAATTTTCAAATTAAAAAAATTTAAAATTTTAGGCAGCTTTCAAAGGAGCCCTTCACAAGCCTCTTTTTTTGTCCTGGCAATGACTTAGGGGCATGTTAACTAACTATTAATGTGTGCTAAGTGCCACTGCGCCAATAGAAATAAATGGGTGTTGCTGCATTTAGCATGCATTAACATTTGTGAATACACATTAACTTTTAGTAGACATCCCTCTTAATGAGTGTCTCAATACCATTTACATGGGCAGTGAGGATAAAGAAAGATTACCAGGCTTCTACATTACTGTACTCCAGTGCCAACCGCCAGGCTCATTAGGAAGTACAATACACCCTGCTCATTTAAAACCCATAGCAAACCCACTGTATCATAACAGCACACTCCCAGGACTCACAAAGCACCAAACCCTACTTATCAAAAGGCAACACTGCAAATATTAAACCAATACATCTCAGAGAATACCAATACATCTCCTACTGGGGAAAGAGAACAAGTGGGACTGTCACATAGAAACTACATGAACAGAATACTGCAGCTCGGTTACACATGCAGAACATAGACCATCACCAAACATAGAACAAGGGATCACAATTTAGAAACATGAAGACAATAATTAAACTGGGAACCCCAAAAGCCAAACTTGGAATGTACTGGAGAAATAAAATTATAAATTCATTTCCTATTCTACTAAACAAAAATGCAAAACGTTAGTTAGCAATGCCATTTCCCAGAGCTGACATATTCCAGTTAATAAATTCAAAATAAAATTCAGTTGCAATTGTCCCAGTCACTTTCTTCGGGTCTTCTGCTAATTCTCCATTCTCTGCTGTCTATTTTGTCTTTTTTTCTCTCTTCTAGTTTTTTCCATTCTCTCTACACCTTCCTCTAAAATACTGATCTTTCCCCTTTTGCTCTTTCCTCCATTTTTTCTTTATTATTTTTCTTCCACTCAAATTTCACCTCTTCATCCTCATTACTCACTTACTCTCCCAATATTCAGCCAATCATAGATTTTTCTTCCCTCACATACAAAATATCTGTTCCTCTCTCCATCCTCACTCACCCAGATTCTTTTTTTTCTCCTGCCAGTCCCAGCCCTACCCCATTTTGGTCCTCCCCCAGCATCAGCTCCCTTCTAGTTCCAGTCCCTCACAGCATCCACTCCCTTCCAGTCCCATCTGCCCATCCCCAGGCCATTTCAGTCCTAACCTCCAGTATCAGTTATCTTCCAGTACCTCCTAGCATCCACTCCCTTCCATTCTCAGTCTGCCAACCCCCAACATCAGCCCATTTCAAATCCTGCCCCCCATTCTCATTCTAGCCCCCCCCCCCGCCACACACCAAAGGGGCCCTGCGCTGACCATGCCCTCGTTTGACCTCCCTGCAATCAGCATGCCAGCGGGCTTCTTTTTATCACAGCCAGGGGAGAGAAAGCAAACATCTCTCTTTACTCCCACAGCAGTTCAGAGGTCAGCCGGGGCTTCAGGCCTCCCCAGCTCCTTCTGCAGCCAGTTGAGTGCAGAGCCCCCCGAGGTGGGGGTAACACTCCCACACAATGGATGGGCCGGCTCTGATCAAACCTAAACTTTCCTGAGAAGCTCAAATGACAAGACTCACATCATGCAAAGAGAGACATTTGAGCAATCATGCTTGGCAAGGTGGAAGGTCAGTGGAAAAGAGTAAAACCAGCAATGCAATGGATCAATACACCAGCAGCTATGTATTTCACTCTGTCAACAATTTGCCACCTCACTAAAGACTGGACATAGTTTAGGACAACTAACCACAGGGTTTTCATGAGTTAACATTGACTCGATGATACTTAAGAACAGCATCTGAATTTATCATGAGTATTACATGTAAGCATCTAGAAGGTAATTTGGGAATCTTTAGGTAACACTTATACATGTGGTAGGGTTTTGCAGTTAGTGCACTTCAGTTGCAAAGGTTAGCGTACGGTAAGTGCAAAGCTTGGGTGGTAACTGGTAGGAGTATGGCCATCATCTTTATTTGCCTGGTTTAATAGGCCCTAGAAACGGAAATTGTCTCCTTCCCAGAAAGTGTCCTTATTAACTTTACCAAGAATATTTGGAACCTAAAGGAAGTCTGAAATCTCCAGTTTGGCAAAATGTTACCTAATGAATGATTCTCGAGATTTGCATCAATATAAACAGAAATACCTTTTCCCTTTTCCTCTATTCTAATTTCACCAAAATCCACCAAAGAATAAGTTTCCATAAACTGTGTCTTGAGGAGATAATAGCTTTATCCAGGCATGCCACCCAGGGCTGGTGTTACCATTAAGAGAGTTAGGCATTTGCCTAGAGCAGCAATGGCCCGAGGATGCAGCAGTGGCGCTACTTTTAAAATGGCACCACAGCGCCGGAGTTATCTTTCCCTCCAGTGCCGTTCATGCTTCAGTCCTCCTATGATTCTACTTCCCTGTGCATGGGGTAGGAAGTGGCTGCTGCCATTTTTGCCCCTATGCAAACAAAGCAGACTCAGAAAGGGGAGGGCAGACGTCTGATCAGCATCATAACACCAGAGGTGACGGCAACTCTGTTTTAAAACGATTGTTGCCACTGCTCATCCCACAGTGCGGCAAAGGTGCTTGCATGGGAGTGGCGGGAGTTACTAGGAATGAGGTTCACCTAGGGCAACTCATATCCTTGCACCAGCCCTGGAGACACCAAGGAAGCCATCAGAAGATGATGAGGAAGCAGTGGCTTCGCTTGGTCAACCGGCATTTGATTGTCACTGATACACTAACACTGAACACCCTACGGCCTTGACAAATGTGTCCAACTGCTCCCTCGGTACCAGAGAGGTTTGGATGCAAGACTTACATATGGTCATCAATAAAGGGAAAACCATGGGGAAGCTAAAGACTAGCTACCCAATGCTGCCATACTGACCAGAGGACCAAAGTAGAAAGCAAACAGACTGGAGAGTAGGGTGCACAAGCCAAAAAACGTTGTTTTGTGCATTTTCTCATGTCTTTTGTAGGATTTGTTACTTTATTTGTTTTGTTTAGCTTTGTGTTCATTTTAATTTTGGGGAAAAATGTCATCAATAGTAGACATTATTGCTAAATTATGCACAGTATTTCTCAATAGTGCGTGCAACGGGTGACTCGTGCATGCTGTTGCTCGATATCGTGGACTATGCATCAGTAGCCTGCATTATTCTGCAATAGTGCATGCATACATGAATAGTAAATACATTTGTTTGCATGCGCACAGATATGAGCACAATTTGCTTGTGTGCACTATTGCTCAACAGTGCAGGCTATCAATGCATACATCAGCAAACAATATGCCTTATTCCAGTATCCCAAGTAGAACAAAATAGACAAAATTCTCCCAGGATTATTATACAATATAATTATACAAAATTTTTAAAAAGGAGAAAACGGATCTCAGATAAAATCGAGCATGTTACCATAGGCATAGAGCATTCCAGCCCTTAGCATTTGCTCGCTGCATCAATGATCCTAAAAAAACCCTTCCTTTATTCTGATTATTCAATTTTATACATTTTTTAACTATTAGAATTTTCCAATTTAAATATATATTATGAAAATCAATTCAACTTGCCTTCTTGTCCCACAGAACGTGTACCAAAGCCTCATGGAATAAAGTTCTAAATAGAAACGCTAGCTTGAATATTGTACAAGCTGAATGTAATATCTCACTGCACTCTTGTGCTTTTCGAAGAGTATCCCCAAGGCCACTTATGACGACATTCTCAGCATTTTCCCAGTGCTTCTTCAGGAAGCTAGAGATACTCGTCATAAAAGATCATGTTTAGGGTTCTTAACAGACTGTTGAAGGACTGACGAACAGTTTGTTACAGTCTTAACTTTATCATACATTTACATGGAAATCTGAGAAAAAACCAACTCCCCAACTCGATCACCCCAGGCTTCAAGATCAAGAATTCCCTCCTCCTCTTTTGTGTATCCCAGGCTAAATCAGGAAAAATACGCACAGACATCCCTTTAAAAAGGACAGAACATTTTTTAAAGTACAATTTGAGCAGCCACTCCTGATCGGAAGACAATGCCAGAGTTATTATCAAGAATTATTGGAAAAGTCGTTCATTGTGAATAGACTAGAGACTTAAATTAACGTCAATCCCCGGCACCATTAGACGTTTCACATTTCTGTTTCCTCAGGGGATCTTACAAAATCAAACGTCAATCCCCGGCACCATTAGACGTTTCACATTTCTGGTTCCTCAGGGGATCTTACAAAATCAAAGAATGCTGCCCACGCCGTTTAACCATGAAAGAGGATTTCCAAAAACTGTTCTTACTGCTTCTTCGACCAAAAGATGCGCGGCGTCTTTTGGTCGAAGAAGCAGTAAGAACAGTTTTTGGAAATCCTCTTTCATGGTTAAACGGCGTGGGCAGCATTCTTTGATTTTGTAAGATCCCCTGAGGAAACAGAAATGTGAAACGTCTAATGGTGCCGGGGATTGACGTTAATTTAAGTCTCTAGTCTATTCACAGTGAACGACTTTTCCAATAATTCTAGTATATCGTTCAAGAAGAGTGGGCCATATTATTTTTTGAGAGTTATTATCAAGGCAGCAAGTGTAACTGTGTCCAAAACCAATAATGTCTCCAATAACTCTGAAACATTTAAAATGTCCATAGAAAGATTTGCTCCATTGGGAGATTTCGCCCCCTCTCCCACCAATTTCTTTCCTGTTGGTACATAGTAAATCCTGGCAAGAGGGGGATGGGATGCAGGTGAAACTTCCAAGCTTCAGTTAAGCATGCTTTAAACATTTCCCTTGCACCAACCATAGGTGATCTGGGAAGGTTCTCACCTGTCAGCTGTCAGCTAGAAATTACGTGGTGCTATTTATATTCGCAGAAGGTGGGTTCGGTGTCTAAACAGGTATCTGTACTTGCCTTTCATGTTATGTAGTAGTATTTTTTTATTGGATCTCTCCTATGTATAGGGTTAGAGAGATAACAGGTATAACTTGCTATTTTCTTATAACAGTTTGTTTCTCTAATGATTGATTTACCTGCTCCTGTCTATTTCTTTTCAAGTGTTATTGCTTGAATTGTATTTGTTAAGTGCATAAATAATAATAAAAAAAGAACGCTAAGCATGATCTTTTATTACTACTACTACTTCTGAGCATTTATACAGTGCTACAAGTCGTACGCAGCGCTGCACAGACAGGTAAGAGACAGTCCCTGCCCATCAGAGCTTACAATCTAGTCAAGACAAACACAGAAGGTGTAGGCAGGGATAAAGCAAGGGGAAAGAAAAAGGAGACTAGGTGAGTCAAGATCCAAAAGCAGCAGCGAAGAGGTGAATTATCAGCCTGGATTTGAAGAGGGTTAGAGAAGGTGCCTGGCATACAGACACAGGCAGTTTGTTCCAGGAGTAAGGTGCAGCAAGGTGAAAGGAGCGAAGTCTGGAGTTAGCAGTAGAAGAGAAGGGCACAGATAGAAGCAGTTTGCTAGAAGAGCAGAGTTCCCGAGGGGGGTTGTAAGGAGAGATAAGAGCAGAAAGGTACTGAGGAACCGCAGAGTGAATGCATTTATAGGTCAGCAGGAGAAGTTTGAACTGGATGCGGAAATGGATAGGGAGCCAATGAAGTGACTTGAGAAGAGGAGTAATATGGGCATGACGAGGCTGGCGGAAGATTAGCCGCGCAGCAGAGTGTTGAACAGATTGAAGGGGAGAGAGATGATTCAAAGGGAGACCAGCAAGTAGTAGGTTACAGTAGTCAAGACAGGAGGAGTGGATAAGCGTTTTAGTAGGAAAGGAAAGGGTGGATTTTGCTGATGTTATAGAGAAAGAAACGGCAGGTCTTAGTATTAGATGGATATATGTGGAGAAAGAGGAGTCAAAGACAATCCCCAGATTGCGGGCTGAGGAAACAGGAAGGAGTACAGAGTTATCCACAGAGATTGACAAAGGGGGAAGAGGAGGGGAGGTTTTAGGGGGAAAGATAAAAAGTTCAGTCTTGGCCATGTTCAGTTTCAAGTGGCGGTGAGACATCCAGGCAGCAATGTCAGAAAGGCAGGCAGAGATCCGGGTCTGGATTGCCGGAGAGATTTCAGGCATAGAGAGGTAGATTTGGGAGTCATCAGCATACAGATGGTACTGAAAGCCATGGGAAGAGATAAGCGCACCAAGGGACTGGGTGTAAAGGGAGAAAAGGAGCGGACCCAAGACAGATCCTTGGGGTACACCAACTGGGAGCTGGGTAGCAGAGGAGGAGGAGCCACCAGAACACAAACTGAAAGAGCGATGGGAGAGATAGAAGAGAATCAGGATAGTACAGAGCCCCTAAAAACAAGCGAGGACAGGGTATTGAGGAGAAGGTTGTGGTCAACAGTGTCAAAAGCTGCAGAGAGGTCAAGAAGGATGAGGACAGAGTAAAGGCCCTTGGATTTTGCCAGGAACAAGTAACTGGAGACTTTGGCAAGAGCCGTTTCAGTAGAGTGTAAAGGACGAAAGCCAGACTGTAAGGGATCCAGGAGGGCATGAGAGGAGAGGAAGTCGAGACAGCGGCGGTGAACCACATGTTCAAGTAGTATCTCTAGCCCCCTGAAGAAGTACTGGCAAAATGCTGAGAATATCATCATAAGTGGCATTTCTCTTCTAAAAGCAGATAAGTACACACCAGCCACACTGCAGACTACAGCCTTTCAGCATCAAACCATGGACCAGAAGTGCCACTCATCTCAGGATCCATCCTCTACTCAACCCACAACATCCGACTCACCCACCTTCCCACCTCTCAAGTGCATGCTCATCCATGCAAGATCCATTCACAATAAAATACCCATCCTCGCTGACCACATCAAGGACAACCAGATCAACACTGCATTCCTCACTGAAACCTGGATCGAGGATACAGACACTGTTTTTCTAGATCAAATGACAAAATACCATCATACCAGCTCTTCAATCGCCCAGAGTCAACAGGAAAGGAAAAGGAGCAATTATCTTAGCTAAAGAATCACTACAATTCAAAACCGTCTGCCACAGCTCCACCCAAGACATGGTCTACATATCCATAGCCAACCCCTCAATCTGCCTAGTGTACAGGCCACCCGGATCAGGAACTAACAACCTAGCCCCTCTCCTTGAAAAAGCATGTTCAGAACAACACAAGAGTAAATGGTTTGTTTTGCTTGGAGACCTCAACCTAGCAACATTACCAAACAAATATGCAGCCTCATTCTTACAAGCTATGGAAGCAATGCAACTCAACCAAATAATATCAGAAGCAGCATACTCTCACTGACTGGCTTCATCCACACCTTGCCTCCATGACCCATAGCTCTTCGGTGCCTTGGTCTGACCACAGACTTCTAACCTTCTTCCTTCCAAACAGCAACACCCACCACATGAATATGCCCCCGCTGATGCATACCCAGAGATTTCGGACATTTGACAAAGAGCCTTTCATTGCCGCAGCTCAACCACTAATGAATTTGGACCATGAGCAGAATGACCCATGCAATTTAGATAGCATTATCATTCAATAGAACGACATTATTTCTTCCTATGCTACTAGGCCAAGCAGCAACCCTAAGAGAAGAAGATCACACCTGGCACCATGGTTCACACTTGAGCTCAGATTAATGAAACATAAACTCAGACATCTTTAACACAAGTGAAAATGTCTTAAGAGCATAGACAACCACACAGCTTATTCCATAGGTCTAAAACAATACTGCACCCTCGCTCTCCTAAAAAAGAAGGAACATCACACCAACACACTCAACTCCTCCCTCAACAGACCCAGAGAATTATTTTATATTGCTCAACACCTCAAAGACTCACCATCATGAGTTACACTTCTTCAATCTCAACAAACAATTCTGCACAACACCTTCAATTCAAACAAGCAAGAACCTCAGCAGCCATCACCCCACTCAGTCTCACAAGAAGCAATACTGATGTCCATGATACAGAAACATGGTCAGCCTTTAACCCTATCTCTACCAGGCAACTAGAGAACATTATCACAAACCTTAACAGCACTACCTCCCTTCTTGACCTGTGTCCATTCTCATGGATTAAGACCTCATGCCACTCTCCCTGCACATTGTCTAGTCATCATTGGCTCTCACATATATGAAAACTACCCTGAAGCAAGCAAGTATCCATCTGACCTTTCCTGAAATCATACACACTCAACCCTGCTGTTCCTTCTTCATATAGACCCATATCAAACCTCCCATCCTTTGCCAAGGTCATTGAGAAGGCTGTCCAAGTGCAAATACAAGATTTCATGGAATCCCACTCTCCTCTTGATGAGCACCAACATGGTTTTAAACCTTTCTACAGCACTGAAACTCTACTAACATTCCTCCTGAACCCTCTAATCACAGGCACTGTGAGAACCACACAAGGTTCATCCTAGTATTTCTAGACATTTCTGCAGCCTTCGATGCCATCATATACGCACAACTCATATCACACCTTCAGGATATTGGACTAAGAGGAACAAATCTACAATGGTTCCAGTTCTTTCTCTCAGACTGCTCACAACAAGTCAGCATTGGATCACAAATCTCAAGACCCTTTAAACTCCTCCAGGGCCTGCCATAGAGTTCTGCTCTATCATCTTTGCTTTTTAACCTCTTTATCCAACCCCTCTGCAAGGTCATGCAAAGCCAGAAAATCCTACACCACCTTTACACAGATGACATCATCACCTATACCCCTTTCTGCACCAGTGACCCTGACTATTCCATAATCAGAAAATGCCTAGAGGCATAAGAACATAAGAATATAAGATATGCCATACTGGGTCAGACCAAGGTCCATCAAGCCCAGTATTCTGTTTCCAACAGTGGCCAATCTAGGTCATATGTACCTAGCAGTTTCCCCAAGGGGCAGTCACGCAATGACTCAGCCTTCACAACCTGTTCATCAACCCCAACAAGACAGAAGTCCTTCACATCACCAGGCACTCCTCCTTCACTCCGCCAGATACAATAAACCTCACAAACCTCATTCTGCAAGTAAAACAGCAAGTGAAATGCCTGGGTAAAATTCTGGACCAGAGTCTGAACTTCAATGCTCACATCAAGCATGTCACCAGAGCATTATACCACTGCATCAAAATTCTAGGGAACCTCAGACCTCTACTGGACTATAACAATTTCAGAAACGTCTGCCAGGCACTTATCACCCCCATCTTCGACTATGTCAAGATTATCTATCAGGGCCTATCAAAATCCTCAATCCAACCCCTGCAGCTTGCACAGAACGTAGTGGCCAGACAGATCTCAGGCAGCACTCATCACGATCATATAACACCATTATTGAAGCAGCTACACTGGCTCCCCATCAACAGCAGAGTGAAATACAAAGTTGCACCAACAACCTTCAAGGCAATCCTATAGATATCATCCACTACACTACAGTCACTACTTGTCAAACCCCAATGCCAAAGATCACACAGAAGTGCTAACAACACCTACCGTGCAATACCTACGACATTTACCCACACCCGCGCCTCCATCTCCAACAGAGCATTCTGCTTTTATGCACCAACTATCTGGAACACTCACCCCTCAGACCTTCACTTCCTCTCAGACACTGGGGACTTTTGCCGCAAATTAAAGACACATAGCCACTCTCCACTACCCACACCACAATCCAACATTATACCTTCCCCTCCAACACAGAACATAGTGCACCTCATGGACTATACCCACCTCCAAACATATGACGAAGAGAAACCCCTGAGACTTCATGCATACTCATCCTGTACCTTGTATCATAGTTACCAAAAATTACTTTGTACAGTTACGCTGTTGAATATTCCAGAGTTTAAGTTGTATGGTTTTAATTTTAATAAATATTGTTTGCTGATGTCTTCATCTTCTTCACTCTGGGATTGGTTTGTTTGTGTGTGGGCAATCAATGCATAGCACACATTATTGAGTGATAGTGTGCACAATTTACCCATTGTATCTGCTATTGAGCAATAGCGTACACCAATTATGACAAACGCAGAGTGACAAAATGTTGTGTTTTCATTTCTGTTTTGGATTGAAAATGATATGAAACACTATAGAAAATATTGTTGGCATTTCTTGTGCCATTTCAAATGAATGCATACACACCCTGAAGAGACCACAAACAATTGATGCTCATTCCTGGATCACCATCTTGCCTCCTAACACACTTGCTGGTTTCGGAGGATTGACTGCTACTTTCCATTTGCACACTCCCTTTTCTGGATTCACTGAACTAAGCTACTGTGTCCTAAAAGTTCTACTAGGGTCCATTTTTTATCCCCTGACCAGGAAAGAAAAATGCACAAATTACATTTGGGGTGTATTCACTACATCAAACTAAATTCTAGAGTATCTTGATGTAGTAAACTATCACCAAGCAAATACTGTATACATTTTGTGATGGTAGAAATCATTCTGATTCAATGTACCTAATCCCACACGGAGGATAATTTTGAAAGGTCATTTTTACACATACAGGGTGGCCCAAAAAAAGTGAGAACACCTCGTAGCATATAAGTTATTTAAAAATTCAAAAAGACAGATGTAAACGATTGACAAATTTAAAAAAAAAGATGGCAACTGGAAATTGTCGAAATAAAGATGTTATATAGCTAAAAAAAAGTAAATAAGCAAAATATTTAAGCTTTTAATTTACGAGATGTTCTCACTTTTTTTGGGCCACCCTGTATATGCCCATATACAAGCATACAATGTCTCTTTCCAAATTAGCCTGTGCATAGTTGTATACATTTTTGTGGTAAGTGTGTTCTGGGGCTGAGTTTGGGAGGAGCAAAGTAGAGTCATGACTTATGCGCATACATGAAATTGTATGTATTGCACATATGTACCTTTACAGCCACTCAAGTTGGTGCAGATATACACAGGGTTGTTTCCCATCTATGTGTCTTTATAAAACAGGTTAGAAATAAGTGCTTCCTTCCCTTCTCAATTTAGAAAACTGTCTTCTGTGAAGCACTGCTTCCATGATTGCGCTAAAGCACTCGACCTGCTTGCCTTTGAGCCACCTGGTCTGCTGCGTTGAATTACCTTGACAATGATGCCGATGTGAGTCATTGGTTGTGGCGTGACGACATCTCCCACTGTCTCTTTAAAACTACACCAGTCTGTTGAGCACCATGAAGCACCGTTTCTATGATCACATTAAAGTGCACTACCTGCTGCCTTTGGACAATCTATGTCTCCTGTACTGAATTGTCTTGATGCTATTGACAATCCTTGGTATCTGCCTGAAACGCCACCTGTTGTTTCATTAAAATTGCACTAGGCTGTTGAAGGCACACATTGCATTTTGCAGGCTGTTGAGGCCTTGCTCCAAAGGGGCATGCCTAAGGGGCAGGTCCCACCCCTTGATGTGTACCAGATGTGCCTCAGCATTATGGGTAAAGTAAGAATGTTTCTGACTTTTCTGACGTTTGTTGGATTGTCTGCAATACTTTGTGATAAGATTCTCCAGTATAATATGAGTTTTGAAATCCACGGACATGTTCCTGTTGCAACGGGTTGAAAACAATATGACAACTGGAGAGAGATTCATACCTCAGGCACGATGGGAAATGAAAATCTCTGTGAACTGTCTCCATTTTGTCAGTCTGATGCAGCAGCTATTTAAGTATTTCTACAGCGTATGTGAATGTATGATCATTTAGAAATAAGACTACCTTGGTGACTGACTTAATAGCATAATTTGTTTCAACGTGATTAATCTCACTGAAACCTGGTTAACTGCTGCAGTTATTATGCATGTGAATGAGCTGTGGTTACCAGATGATGAAATGAATCAGTTAGGCCCCTGGAAAGGCTGGGGGTGGGGGTTCTTGATATCACAGGCTCAATAAAGCTTCACCATATGCTTCTGTTAATTCAGATCATGATGAAGCTTTTTTGTTTTTTGGGGAGTCTGTGTGGTTTATATCCTCCCCTCAAAATACCGATTTATGACTGTTTATTGAGTGGTTGGTAATGTTAAACTGTAACTTGAAAACTGTTTTATAATGAGTGACTTTTTATTGTACATGTTGCTATCAACCTCCTCTGGCCTGTCTGATAATTTCCTGATGTCCATGGAAGCTCTGAACTCTCCAGGCTATTCATATCCTGACTGATGAGGGAGGGGACCGCACTTTAGACTTTTGTCCAAATTCTGAATCTTCTAACTTAGCGTGTGACTTGATTGTGGATCGCGACTTGCCATGGACAGATCATGTTGTACTTCAGTTCCAACTCACATTTAAGCATTATGAGGGCAATTCTGTAATCTGCTGAATAGTTAATGTGCACTATCACGCACATATGTGGGGCCGATTTTATAAAGGGAAGGATGTACGTATCTTTAGGAACATACTGAAACACGTTAATATAGGTGCGGCAGTTACGCCTGCTTTAGAGGAGGTTTAAATACCTGTGCCTAAAACTGGAGAAAAACACTAGGAAGTTGTAATGTTCTATAACTTCAATGCATAAATTTAGGCCCCTCCTATGTTCTGCCAAACCCCATCCCCTGCACATCCTAACTGAAGGTACACAGGATGGGATTTATGTGTGTGCTTACAGAATACAGCCGCCTAAAGCGCTCGCGTCAGTTCCCATTCATTCTTAAGTCCTTTAAAATAGGGAATTCCATGCATAAATAGTGCATACATTTCTGTGGGCTCCTTATTATAGGGGGATATTTTCAAAGTGTCTTAGCCAGTTAGAAGACCTGTTGACTGCAGTCACTGTGATATCCCCACATACTGGTAAACAAATGTGCAGTTAACACTGGGGAGATATGTGGCTCCAAATGGACTCAATAATGAGATAAAATGTATGTCATTGTTTCAGCATGAACTGATTGATGGTATAGGTATCGCATGCCTTGTTTCAAATGCTGACCGATGCTTCTTGTTTTAACATCGTTCATGTTGAGTAACATCGCTGTGTGGAAATTCAGTGGGATAGGTTTGAAGAAGTTCCTTGAGGCAGTATGAATGTTGGTTTTGGACCCGCTAGAAACATGAATTCATTGAGGTTGTGTGAGGCTTGCCATGTTCTCCCATATGCTTTAGGTTGGATACTGAAGGAGACCGCTGGGAGCTGAAGCGAGTGGAGGCATGGGAGTGATGTCATTGGGGCTTGGGCTTTTCATTGGTTCTTTGTCTCCACCAATCTGCTGGTAGTGGGGCACAGCCCACTTGTCTGGACTGGTCTAGAAGGACTCAAGGAAAGGACATTATCTGGTAAGTAAAATGTCACCTTGGACAAGTTCCTGGACGGAAAATCCATAAAGCATATTAAATTGTACTGGGGAAAATCCACTGCTTATCCCTGGAATAAGCAGCACAGAATCTCTCTTCCTTTTGGTATCCTGCTTCTAACTTGAATTGGGCACTGTTGGAAAAAAGATAATGGACTTGAAAGACCTTTGGTCTGACCTAGTATGGCAAATCTTAATGTTCTTATTGAAGCCTTCTGTTTTTTGTTATAAAAATATAATAAATGGAATGATCTCATTTGAAGGATGCCTAAGTAAGAAAAATACATAACATGACCCTCAAGTAGATTATATTACTCAGATTCAGTAAGGTACACTTAGATTGTGAGCCCTTCGGGGACAAGGGAATACAAAGTACCTGTTAGTATATACATACATGTAAAACCGCTCTGATGCGCAAGTAAATGGTGGTATATCAAGTGCCTAAGCTATAAACTATAAACTATGTCAGTTACTACGCTGCGCTGGTAGCGATAGTGAAGATAAGTGTTTTTTCATTTTTATAAGTATATATAAAAAAATCTAGGAAGTGTGGGGACCATTGATGAAATTAAGGTAGTTGTGACATGAATACTTGAGACATTAATTTGATCTCACTTTCCTTCTCCGCGATCCCTCTTTTCCAGTTTTTGAAGGGGCTTTTGGTTATGCAGTATATGAATTTTTTGCCTATATCACCTGGGAGTATGCATGTCTAGTAGCAGAGGAGTAGCCTAGTGACTAGAGCAGAAGCCTCATACCCAAAAGACCAGGGTTCAATTACTACTGGCGTGCCTTGTGACCTTGGGAAAGTCACTTAACCTTCTACTGCCTTGGAAGAAAGACCTGGCAATCTACTTCCTGTCACACCTTACCATAAAACCCAGGGGCTGCTGGATCACCAGGAGTCAGCACTGACTGGATGGCTTGCATTGCACATCACCTGAGAATATGTCTGCTTAGTTTATATTGGTTGGCATACACTGATGGATCTCCATTAACTACATTTCAATTTACAACTGTCCTGAAAAGGTACTGGGCAACTTTGAGATTTGCTGATAAGTTGCTCGGTGCTCATTCTTTTCAATTTGGGATGGTTTCATTTACTGCTTCACAGGGATTATTTCCAGGGGTGATTAAGCTGTTAGGCTGGTGGCATTTCAATAAGTTAAAAAATTATGTGTGCTGGCCGCTAGCGTTATGGTAATTGTCTGCTGAGTTATTTTCTCTTTGTTTTCTTTTATTTATTTATTTATTTATTTAACTATTTCTTTTATACCGCCCCTTCCAGAGATCAAGGGCGGTTTACATATAACAAGTTAACAGTCTTGTACACATTTGTATACATTCTTTACATAGAACAATAGAAACTAGCTATTTACATTGAACAATAAAATTTAACTTAGTGGGTATTAAAGCAGAACAAAACAAAACATCAAACTTTTTTACAAGGCCTCAGGGGAAGAGTGTTGGAATCTGTGGTCATTTTGTAAGTTTTTGGGCTAGAAAACGAGTTGCTGAATCTTGTCTTGGGATCCCTCTGAGCTGGGCATTATTTGGAGTTTGGGTTGAGTGAGTGAGCATCTTAGAAGTACAACGGGACCAGCAGTTACTTACTGTGCTGCAAGCCAAGCATTGGAGTTTGCCTCCATCTACTGTATATTGTTAGTTCAGTGTGTGGGAATGGTTTGTGCTCAAGGGTACTTTTCAAACCGGTGGCATCTAATTTTTACCTTCTCCATAAAGATACATGGACACCTACAAGTAGGATTTTAGAAGGGGTGGAAACACACAAAGACACTTTGAGAGGGGAAAAATATCAAGGTGACAAGCACCAGCTGCAAGAGGACCAATACAGCACCTCAATTGCTCGTAAGGCCCTAAAATGTTATCATATGTGATGTTATGTTTTGAGTTAATGTTAACAAAGCTATGGCCCTTGTTTGTCACTTAAATTTGCTTGTTTGTTTTTGTTTTTTTGTGGGATAATTGAAAGAGAAAGGATGTGAATGCTCATGTTAAATATTTCTTTCTATTTGAAAAAATATTATCGTGAGTTTGTAGGTGGGGCCTACTGGTTGAATACATACCTCTACCTTGCTCTAAAAATGTTGGTAAATTACATTAAATAAAATTAACTAAAGATGTTTCATTCTTTAAAGTATAAGCACGGGGGGGGGGGGGGGGTGTTATCACTAAGGGAGATGAATGCCTGAAAAAGAAGCTCAGTGGCGATTGCCTACCATTTTTTCAAAGAAAATGAAAAATAAAAAAGGACGTGCAAGGACATTTCTACTACCACTACTCCTACTGAACATTTGTATAGCGCTACAAGGCGTATGCAGCGCTGCACAGACACATGTAAAAGACGGTCCCTGCTCCTCAGGGCTTACAATCTAGTCCAGGCAGCAACACAGTAGCTGTAGACACGGGATACATCTAGGAAGGATGGTAGGAAAACACGAAGGAGATCAGATGAGTCAAGGTCCGAAAGCGGCAGGTTTGATTTCTCACTGTCACAGACATGGCTAGCTCATGTATGAAGGAATATGCTAGAGCAGGAAATAACTCCATAAAAAAAGCTGATCTGAAAACACGAGTCACAAAGCAGAAAAGTGAGTTACACTTATTCAACAAGCCGGGCTTCACAGGGGATCTGAAATAAGGTTATCTTGGAGAGGCTATATTTGATATAGGGCAATGCTTAAAAAAAAGAAAGCTCTGAGGTAATAAGCGAGCTACAAAAAAAACAGCCAACAGAAAGTGAAAACAATAACTGAGATAGAGAAAACAAAATTGACAATTTAGAAAACAAAATGAAGGGCTGTAATCTGAGAATCAAAGGAATCCCAGAAGAAACCTAAAAGCATATGATCTGATCGCACTTGAGAACCATCGTAGCCTGCCCAATCTGCTAACTTCTGCAAATGCCAAAGAAGAGCGTAAAAAAAAGAGAACATACTAAAGTGTAGGCAGAATGTGCTGGACGCCATTCTCGAACATAGGGAAAAATGAGAAAGTGCCCAACTAGACAGAGCACTGAGGGCGCCGGTGGAATTTGTACTCAGAATCAGGAATCAGACTAGAGGGCAGAAAAAGCCATATTACAAAAGTGGACAGAATTGAAGCAAGTTGAATCGAAAGAGCACACACATACAAACAAAGGACTCGATTAACTAGTTTGTTCTAGTCTGTGCTATGGCTGCTGGGCACTAATGTGTAGTATTAGCAAATGGGTCCTATTGCATAAAATCAGACCTGCGGCAAATTAACATATTAGTAGACAGTAATGTATTAGCACTGTTTAGCAATTCTAGATGCAATAGTGCTATACAAATGATGACGATGAGAATAATAAAGATGTTTAGCGTAAGCCACTAAGAAATTTTTGATTGGTGGTGCCAAACTATATAAATAAATACATATCAAGACCTGTCAGCAGAAATCTTGGAACAATTCAGAAAGATGAAGGGCACAGACTCTTGCAAAATGTGAGCATCAAGAATGGATGGGAATGTGTGCTCCCTCTATTATCATACCAAACTACGAAACGGAACAAGTGTGCAGAGTTTCTGAAGAATGGTAGGCACTTAGGAAGTTGGGCCTAGAAGAAGTTCCAGATGAAGTCCATATGATACCAAAAGTCAAGGCAATATCCAGCGGTGTCGCAGGGCCGGGTCCCGAGGCCGGCATAGTAACCGGGTCCCCGGGGCCCGAACCCATGCCGCACTTTGAGATGCGCTGTTGGGGGGGGGGGGGGGGAATGAGCAGAGCTGAGTAGGAGGGGCAGGCTGGGCTCAGCAGCCTATGGTGCTGTAGCATGGCGCTGCAATTGGCTGGCCGGGTCGTGGGTGGGCGGGGCGGCAGGGTGCGAGGGAGAGCAGCGTCGTGCGTTCTCCTTCTTCCTGCTTGCTCTCACCGAAGAAAGGTGCCCCTCCCGACCCTCCCTCGTATGGGGTAGGTGCGATCGTCGCAGCTGGGGGGGGTGAGTTTGGCATATCGACTGTGTGGGGTAGCGAGCTGGCGCTCGCCAACCCGGTGGGGCATTTGAGGCTGATGCCGCTTTGAACGGGAGCGGTTCTGCTCCTTAGGTTGGGAGAGACGTCCCGGCTGGGGTCTCTGCCCGGTGGAAGGCAACTGGAGCCGGCCTTTGCTAATAACATGGCGAGGCGGGCGGTAGGGGGAATGGGGGGGAGGATGATGCACCACTTTGCTATAAACAGCTGGTGGGGGGCATCATCCGGATAAATGGGGGGGGGGACTTGCGTGCATTTGCTAAGATTGAGTTGGCCCATGTTGGGCCGGATTTTCATTGTCATTAATAAAGCTGCGACCAAGCAATTTGTTACCATGACCAGTTGTTTGCATGTTTATTCGGGTTACCAGGTTGGGGGTTGGGGGAGGTGGCTAGATGCGGAGTAAGTTGGGTGGGGAGGGGATATAGCTGCCCTAGGTGAGAGTGATTTGGGAAATGCATTGGGTCGGGCTTCCGGATACATCGGTTACTGAAAGATGGATAGGTTCAGGAAAAACAACAACAACAAAACCCATAAACACACACAAACACTGGTCCTACATAAGACAGGTCCAAAATGAATAATGTCTAAATTTGCCTAAAACTGTCTTTTCTTATGGGCTTAAAATGTCTACCCCGTTTCACATCCTTGGGACGTTATCTAGTACTTATTGCATACCTAAAGTAACCTTAAGATCTGACAAATTGATATTGTTTATAGTTTCATTAAAATAATAAATAAAGTTCCATTAGCAATCTGAAGGGGGGATATGACACTATAAAAAAATAACATTTTAAATTTTACTTTGTAGCATATCTCCCTTGGTAAAATAGCTAATCATAAAAGGTTGGTGCCATCTACTGGTGAAACTCATATTCTGCCTTTAATGAAAGAAACTGTTTATCAGTGGACGGATGGGTCTTACTGATTTCATAAGTTAAAACGTCTAGACCATTGCAATCTGCTTCTTGCATATGTTACTTAGAAACAAAGTTGAGGAGGTGACATTATTTCTTGAAATTTGGGAAATTTTCAGGCTTTTTGTTTTGTCTCACACATTTGGTTTTAGAAACGTTTTTAACTGATTCATGCATGCAAATGGATTTAGAGGTTAAGTTATGTTAAATTGATTTTGTACACACAAAACAATGTAAGGCTCATTAATGGACCATGTGTATACTAATGAATACACATCCCTACTGAGGGATGCTCAAACCAGCCTTTAGTGATGTCCATACATTGCGCTGTTTCTCAGTTTTATTCCTGCCGATGTTAATGAGATACAAAAGAGGCATGTGGAACTCCAGATGACAAACTATTTCAGACCCCAAACTACAACTCCCCATTGTGTAGTTTCTTTTCTTTTCCATTCAGAAGATGGCATGCATATATTCTTGCTGGGCTAATAGAATAGAAACGTGTCGGCAGAAAAAGACCACATGGCCTATCTAGTCTGCCCTTCCATATCAACCACTACAACAGTCCCCTTTTTTTTTTTATTTTGCCTATTCTTGTATCTCACTGTCTGTTTCATGTTGGAACATTCTGTCTTGCCCATGCTCCTGTTTGCAGACTTGATTTCAGCTCCACCAGCTTCAGAAGTCATCATGCACTCGAGAAGTTTGAGCCACCTGGAGGCTAGAGAGAGGTTGCCCTGCCGTTGGTTAACGTGATGTCTGCTCGGAGGGTGGAGTTATGCCCCTTCTAGCTGACGTTATTGTTTTGGGCTGGGAACAGCTTTAAATGTCAGTAGGTAGTAGTGTGCAGATACTAGAATGTTGCCAAAGGTGTGTGCTAAGGGGACGTGCCCTTCCATGCCTTTTTGAATTTTAGCAAAACAATCAAAGCCTATCGTAAAGATACAATATCAAATTTAAATAAACCTCCATGTTTTAAACTCAACAAAAGGAGCAAATATATCACCATTGAAGAAAACCCAAAACAAGTTCTCAAAATAACAGAGCTTCAACGGGTCAACTTTGACCTTCCAGCATAGCAGCCTCTAGAAGCTTGTACTGAAGTGCTCTCATATCATCATTGAACTTGTCAGGCAAACAGTCATAGCAATGAACATAACAAAATGTTATACAAAACATACATATTATAATGTTATACAAAGCAATCCCAACACAATATTGCATTTCGATAAGTATAAATCCACTTATCTGCACAAGGGGAAACATTACCAGACTGAATTACAACATACAGAGATGCTCCTTCATAAATACGTCATCAACTTCATAGTCCCAAGGTCATAGCAAAGAGAACCAATTTACCGATTGGTTAAGACCAACAGGCTCAAGAGATTTTAATTTAAACATCCACACAATGTTCACACTCCTCCAATAATCACCACCCTGCCGTGACTGAGGTACACATTCCAATACACGCCAGCGAATATCATCAGCAGAATGCTGACATTGTTGCCAGTGCATTACCAGAAGAGCAGAGGCAACATTATTATTAATAGGACTTTTTATTTTATTTAACATTTCTTATATACCACCTTTCATGATACCAAGGCAGCTTACATTGAACAAACTGAAATTACATTGAACAGGGCATTATAACTTGGAGATAACTATTTTACAGGGAGCATGGGCTATGGAGGGTTAAGTGGTTTGCCCAAGACCACAAAGAGCACCTGTGGGACTAGAAACCCCAGTCCTTCTGGCCCAAGGTTGCTGTCCTCTAGTGGGATTTGAACCCCTGACCCTCCAGCCTGAAGTACCTTGCCCCAACCACTAGGCCACTCCTCCACTCCACATTTATGTTCAGAAAGCCACTGATGAATTTTCCTGGAAGTGCAACCAACATAAATCATAGAACAGGGGAAAACAATTAAATACACCACTCCAACACTATCACAGGAGGTGAAATCATCCAAATGATATACGTTGCCATTATTGTGTGTCCAACGACGTCCCAACAGTGCCAAAGTGCACAATTACATTTAGAGAATGAATAATGGTCCTTAGTTTGAACAATCGCTTTTGATGGTAAAAATCCATAAAAGTTAGTAAAGACAAATGCTTCCGAAGAATCTTAATGATCCTATTGACACCCACCATATAAGGCAATACACAGGTTAAGCAGTCCTCAGAGTCCTTAGACTGCTATTGTAACAACAAAGGACGCTGAGCAAAGCGTGCTCTCAAAAAAGCCCATTTCACATCTGAACGAGGATAGCCCCGTGCTTTAAAATGAGTGAAGTCTAGATTCTTGCAAAAATGCACCTTCTGTAGAACAAATACGCCTAGCTCTGAGATATTGACTGATAGGTAAGTTCCTGCGAAGAGATAATGGGTGACAGCTGGAAAAATGCAAGTAGGCATTACGATCCACTTCCTTATGATACACAGAGGTCTGGATCTCCTCCTGCATACGAGAAATATGTACATCCAAAAAAACAATCTCTTCAACATGATAAAAAGGGAAAGCCTAAGATTATCATCCTTACCATTAAGCCAGTTAAAAAACTGTAGTAACTGTACCTCAGAGCCAGACCAGAGTATAAAAATATCATCTAAATAACAGCACCATAGTTTAAGATGTCCATACCATGGGGAACCATCCAAACAATGATTTTCAAACTCAGCTGCATACAATGATGCCACCGAGGGGGCTAATGTAGCACCCATGATGACCCCATGATGTTGCAAATAATAACTATCTTTATACCAAAAATAATTCTTAAAAAGCCAGATCAAGAATAAATTCCACAGGAATATGATCAGGAATGAGTATGTAAAGTCCCAGCAATGATTTCAAGAGCACGATCTTGTGGTATATTTGTATACAAACTATTAATGTCCATAGTCACCATCAAATTGATCTGAGACCATTCAGAAAAGTCTTGCAAAATCCTCAAAAAGTGTGTGGTATCCTTAATAAACGATGGCATCCTCTGGACAGCTGGTTTCAAAAATGGTCCACAAAACGCGATAAAGGTTCAAGAATAGAGCCACGAGTAGACACGATGGGACGACCAGGAGGACAACACAATGATTTATGAACTTTAGGCAGAAAGTATATCATTGGGGTCATAGGGGCCATTTCCACCAAAAAAACGGCTTTCACAGGAAGTGATACATCCCCTATCACAGGCAGACTCAACCTTCTGCTTAATACACAAAAATAATTCTGGCATAGGGTCATTGCTAAGACGGGAATAATATTTTTCATCTGACAATTAACGAATAGCTTCCTGATCATATGACACCTGATCTTGAATCACAATACTATCCCCTTTATCTGCATGGGAAATAACAATAGACTCATTCTCACGAAGCTGTTTAAGAGCCAAATGTTCAGTAACTGTCAAATTATGCCGACCCTTAAAAACATAGGGGTCCTCAAATTTAGATATATCCTTTAATACTAAATCCTTAAAAGTAATAATCACAGGATCAATAGGAACAGGAAGAATCCAAGAAGACCAAGGATGAACCATAGATTCATTGTTACCAACAGGATAAACAGAAAAATACACTTTCAGTTGAAGAATCCGAATAAACCGATAAAAAGCCAGACAAAACTGAAAAGGATCATAAAAACGGGAAGGCACAAAGCCTAACCCAAGCTCCAAAACGTGTAATTGTTCATAGGTCAGAACAACACTAGATAAATTAATTACTGCCAATTTCATAGTTTGTTCCCTTCAGATTCCTTGGTCTGAGAGTGAGTATTGGGCCCCAATCGAGGACCCCACTTCCAACCACGTTCTCATAGTAACATAGTAAATGATGGCAGATAAAGAGCAGCATGGTCCATCCAGTCTGCCCAGAAATATGGAAAGAGTAGGTTCACCTGTCGCTCTGTGCAGGCCACCCCTCCCCATGTCTTTGCTTAGGGGTGAACCCACTATCCCTTCTCACCCCTATTTGTTGAGAAGTTAGATGGTTCAGTTTATTTTGTTTTTAACCTGTTGCTGTAAAGGGATCCGCTGTGCTTGTCCCATGCCGTTTTGAATTCCATCACCATGTTTGCCCCCACCACTTCTATCGGGAGGGCATTCCAAGCATCCACCACTCTTTCAGTGAAAAAATATTTACTGACATTGCCTTTCAATTTTCCACCTTGCAGCTTCATGTTATGCCCTCTAGTTTTACAGCTTCTCCGTCTTTGGAAGAGGTTTGTTTGTTCATCGTTTCTCTTTAAGTATATAAAGGTCTGAATAATATCTCCCCTGTCCCTCCTCTCCTCCAAAGTGTACATGTTTAGGTCTTCAAGTCTCTTCTCAGAAGGCTTCTGATGTAGGCTGCAAATCATTTTGGTCACCTTCCTCTGAAGAGTTTCCAGTCTTTTTACATCTTTTGCAAGATATGGTCTCCAAAACTGAACACAGTATTCCAAGTGAGGCCTCACCAGTGATCTGCACAGTGGCATAAGTACCTCTTCCTTTCTGCTGGTAATCCCTCTTTGCATGCAACCCAACATCCTCCTGGCTTTTGCCACTGCCTTATCACACTGTTTTGCCACCTTGAGATCATCAGAGATAATCACACCAAGGTCTTTCTCCTGAACCATGCAGGCCAACATCTCACCCTCTATCGCATACATTTCCCTTGGATTTCTGCTACCTAAGTGCATGACACAGTACTTTTTCGCATTAAATCGTAATTGCCAAGCATTAGACCATTCTTCCAGCTTTTGTAATTCTTACCTCATGTTATCTACTCCCTCGGGGGAGTCCACTCTGTTGCAAATTTTTGTGTCATCTGCAAAAAGACAGACTTTTCCATTCAGTCATTCAGCAATATCACTCACAAATACATTGAACAGTGCCGGGCCCAGGACCGAACCCCGAGGCACCCCGCTAATCACCTTCCTTTCATCTGAGTGAGCTCCATGTACCATCACCTTCTGTCGTCTGTCAGGCAACCAATTTCTAATCCAGTTTACCATCTTGGGACCCATCCCCAAGCTACTGAGTTTATTGACAAGCCTCCTATGAGAAATAGTATCAAAGGCTTTGCTAAAATCCAGGTAGATGACATCCATCGCATGCCCCTGATCTAGTTCCTTGGTCACCCAGTCAAAGAATTCAATCAGATTTGTTTGGCAAGAGCGTCCTTCAGTAAAACCATGTTGCTTTGGATCTTGCAACCTGTTGGTTTTGAGAAAGTTCACTATTCTCTCTTTCAGGAGCACCTCCGTTACTTTTCCCGCCACCGAGGTAAGGCTCACTGGCCTATAGTTTGACACTTCTTCCCTGTCACCACTTTTGTGTAGAGGTACAACATCAGCCATTCTCCACTCCTGAGGAACCTCTCCTGTTTCCAAGGATCTGTTGAATACATCCTTTAACAGTCCTGCAAGAACCTCTCTGAGCTCTTTCAGTATCCTGGGATGTATCCCATCCGATCCCATGGCTTTGTCCACTTTCAGTTTAGCAAGTTGTTGCAACACCTCATCTTCTGTGAATGGTGTGGTATCTATTTCATTCCCATTTTTATATTTGGGAGTCACAGCTGGTCCATCTCCAGGATTTTCTTTATTAAAAACAGAGCAGAAGTATTTGTTTAGCAATTTCACTTTTTCAATGTCACTTTCCACGTGTCCTTTCCCAGCACTTCTGAGTTCTGCAATTCCAACTCTGATCTTCTTCCTTTCCCGAATATACCTGAAGAAAGTTTTGTCGCCACCCTTAACATCTTTAGCCATCTTTTCCTCTGCCTTTGATTTTGCTATCCTTATTTCTCTTTTTGACTCTTTGAGTTTGATCCTGTATTCATGTCTGTGTTCTTCTGTTTGCAAGCTTTTGAATTTTGCGAAAGCTGTGTTTTTTGCCTTTATTTGAGCAGCCACTTCATTGGAAAACCAAATAGGTTTCCTTCTCTTGTTTTTATTTATTTTTCTTACATATTTATCTGTTGCCCCTTTTATTGCCACCATTAGTTTAGCCCATTGCAATTCCACTTCCCTTTTCTCCTTCCCATCTCGTCATCTCCTCCTTTAGGTACTCGGCCATTTTATTGAAGTCAGTGTTTTTGAAGTTTAAGACTTTGAGCTTGCTATGTTTGGCCTGTACCTTGGCTTTTATCTCAAACCACACCGTATGATGGTCGCTGTTGCTCACAGGGGCACTCACACAAACATTTGACACGCTATCACCATTGGTGAGAACTAAATCCAGTGTTGAGCTTTCCCTGGTTGGTTCCATCACCATTTGTCTAAGTAATGCATCTTGGAGAACATCTACAATGTTTTTGCTTCTTTCCAAATGTGCAGAAGGAGTAATCCAATCCACATCAGGTAGATTAAAGTCACCCAAAATGATTGCTTCCCCCTTTGTGGCTATCTTGGTAATATCTATAATCAATTTGTTATCTCTCTCTTCAATTTGAGTCAGAGGTCTGTAGACTACAGCAATATGGATGACAGTGCCATCTCCTCTTTCCAACGCAATCCAGAGCGCTTCTTCTTTTTCCCACGTCCCCTACATTTCAGTAGCTTTAATATTGCTTTTGAAATACAAGGCTACTCCTCCTCCTTTTCTCTGTCTCTTCTGAATAGATTATAGCCAGCTATGGCTATATCCCATTCATGCGATTCATTAAAGCATGTTTCTGTAATGGCCACAATGTCCAAATCCATTTCCACCATTAGGGCTTCCAGATCCGGAACTTTATTGGCTAAGCTTCGAGCATTTGTGCTCATTGCTTTCCAGCATTTACCTGGCTTGTGTGTATTTTGCATTGATTTTGATCTGCCCACTTATTCCCACTTGTTTTTTATGTGTTATTTATTTATTTATTTATTTAATGGTATTTCTATCCCGCCTTTTCCTTTAATCAAGGCGGTTACAAGGCAAACAATCAATTGAATTGTAATTGGGTTCAAGGTGTGCATGTAATGTACAGTGAATTGTGTGTGTGTGGGTGTGTTGATTAGTGTGCGCTATTTACATCATGAGCTTTATACAGTAAATGTGCAAGGAGCGTGCGGGTAAGTTGTTAGTCCATGGTTGGAGGACTCAATATGTGTTTGGGCCGTAGTGCTCCAGGAATAGCAGAGTCTTTAGTTGTTTCCTAAAGTCCTTAGTGTCTTCCGTGGCTCGCAGTTCATCTGGGAGTGCATTCCACATTCCAGGTGTGTGGTTTAAAAGTTTGTCTATTTCTGATTTTAATCTGCTTTTGCAGGGAGTGTCGTCCAGAGCTTGACCTTCTACATCCATCACCCCTTTTTTCTAGTTTAAATGCATATCCACACACTGCCTGAATTTTTCACTTAGGATTCTTTTCCCTGCGACAGAGAGATGTAGTCCATCAGCACAGTATAGTTTCTTGTTGATCCATCTGTTTCCCCAGTCACCAATAAATCTGAATCCTTCTTGTTTGCACCAGGTCTGGAGCCATGTATTAAAGCTGTTAATGCGATGCAGCCTTTTGTCCCCTTACCAAGAACAGGTAGAACTTCTGAGAATGCAACAGTGTTTACAAAGGGCTTGAGTTTCTCTCCCAGAGATTGGAAGCCCTTTTGGACTGTAGAGGCACTGTTTCTATTCAGGTCATTTGTGCCCAAGTGGATAACATCAAGTTTGGAATGTTCACTTTTTGCGCTACTGTAAGTACTTCAACAACTTGGTTTGTATTCCTGCTGGCTGACGAGCCTGATAGGCACATGACTATCTCCTCTCCTATGAAATGTATTCCCAAGTTGGTGCCTCGGATGATGGAATCTCCAAGTAGTAGTAGTTTTCTGTTTGGTGAGGTTTTCTTCATATTTGGTGCTTTAGCAGGAGATTGGGCATTGTCTGACTCATTTAAGGGCCCTTCAGTTTCTTTGGATTGGGCATCCTCATTAGCCAAGGCAGAGAAGGCATTATGCAGGGATATCTCTTGATGTATAGGATGTCTCTGCGTTATAACTCGCAATCTACCAGAACCCACTGTGATCCATTTGTTCCTGGGGTGTTTGATTCTTTGTGGGAGCGGTGGTGGACTTTGTTTAGTTTGTATCCTAGAAGAGGTGTGTTTCATTGCAGCCATTTCCTCCCTCAGTAGAGTCACTTCTTTATGCATGGCAGCTAGGTCTTTCCTTAGTAGAGTCAGTTTGTCATGCATGGCAGCTGGCCTGAGACACATAGAATAAGCTCTTAGGCTCCAAATGATTTATCTTGGAATGAAAGTACCACAGTTATTGCACTGAATGCACATGTTGATTAAGCAGTCCCAGAAGATGAAAAAGAAGAAGAAAGGATGAAGAAGATGTGGGCTTTTAACCCAAGTAAGAAAGGATAGATGGCACGTATGTGACCACTATATAATATAGCCCCTGGGGTGGGTGGGGTGAGGGGTAGGATGGGCGGTAACCTAAGTGTCTCTGGCGAGTAGGCTGTTCCTGAACTGTGGGCACACACAGATATCTGATTTAAGTCTATACAAGGAAAGCAGTCTAAATGTCCCCAAGCTTAATCTAAAACCACAGTTAAAAGCTATATTAGTAATATCCCCCCAAATCAACAGAATTTATATTTTTAAACCAGCAGAGAAGATAGAAAGGTTTGTTCTTAACTATGGATGCTTCTCAGCTACTGCAAACTGACTCAGACCGGTGTCAGGCCAGGTGTAAGATGGTCTAAATCAGCCCCTCCCTGGGAACAATTTTCACCAACCACTTCAGCAGAAGTAAAAACTTAGTTTGTTATATCTCTCTATCTGCCACACACACAGATATCTGATTTAAGTCTATACAAGGAAAGCAGTCTAAATGTCCCCAAGCTTAATCTAAAACCACAGTTAAAAGCTATATTAGTAATATCCCCAAAAATCAACAGTTAGAATTTATATTTTTAAACCAGCAAAGAAGATAGAAAGGTTTGTTCTTATGACCTCATCTCTGTCCTCGTCGGTTCCCTCGACATCGGGGACAAAAAAGTCCCGGGTTGTTCATTATCAGAGCTACGACTCCATTCAGTTTTGTCTGACCTACCTGCAAAGGCTACTTGTTTCTTCCTAGTATCAGATCCCTGAATATCATGAGAGCCACCAGTAATATTAGATTTTAACCAAGGATAAACTTGGTCAGATAAATAATCATTTTCATCACGTTTAAATTTCTTAATCTTAAATTGTTTAACTGAAGCCCGAAACTGATCCATCGAGCTTTGAAATTCACTAATCTTAACTTCAAAACTAGCCTCATCAGACTTCTGAAGGTTCTCCTTAAGATCCAAAATAGATTTACCCAATTCTTTCTCAGTATCTTGAGTAAAGTCAATAATTAACAGCATCAAATCAATAGTGCATTTATTTAAAATCTGAACCCATTAAGTGACTTGCCTAAGGCCACAAGAACTACCAGTGGGAACTGAATGTTGTTCTTTTGGTTACCTGGCCTCTGCTCTATTCACTAAGCTATTCCTGCACTTCTGATAAGCGCTGCAATAACTCATTTTAGTAAAGATCTCCCAAATGCACCTCTATTGACACTCAAGTTTTATGCTCCTAAATTTAGCAGTTTTCTGAAATTTTGGGTATTAGGAACAGCCCCAGTAAATTTTCAGAGGCCAATTTAGGAGCATAACTTCTTTGAATACGGGGCCCTTAGATTCCATGTTAAAAGTGTCACAAGCTAGTTTATATCTATATCAATTGCTGGCAATATGCTTTTAATACATGCTATTGCTTGCAATAATATAGATGCATTTTAATACATTGACCCCTATATCAACAAGAACAGCAAAAAGAAATGTACAGGATGCGTGCAATTCCCATATATTTCTTTAAGGTACAATTAGCAAAGCTAATAAAAATAGTTGGCAAAAATACAACTTTGTTTCTCTTATATCAGTGCAAGTCAGGGTACCGTGCAAATGTGTGTGAGGGCAATGTGTTACTATGACACATCTTGATAT
Organism: Ichthyophis bannanicus; assembly: GCA_033557465.1. NCBI lineage: Eukaryota > Metazoa > Chordata > Amphibia > Gymnophiona > Ichthyophiidae > Ichthyophis > Ichthyophis bannanicus. The sequence goes on along the minus strand of CM066032.1, from coordinate 1,796,875,213 downwards.
TGTTGCTATCAATATCATAAGTTTCAATGCCTTACATTAAAAAAAACAAAAAAAAACGTACTTTTCAATAAAGCAGGAAAACAACAGGTAGATCTCATCCAAATCCAAGAAACATGTTAGAAAACACAAATTGAAAAGTGTATACCTATAGTGAGACACAATGATGTGCTTGTCCTTTTCGATTTGCAGACTCAGTGGTGAGCGATGCGTGTGTCTCCATGTGATGGTCGGGGCTGTGTGGATGAAATATATGGGATTTGTATGGAGACTAGTGGTGTATGGGAAATGTATCTCCCTGTAAATGAAATGGCGTGTATGTATGTCTATGAGGACAGTATGGTGACGAGTGGATGGTGTGTGGGAGATGTTGGGGAGAGTTGCATAGGAGAGTTCTGTAGATGGTGTATCGATGGGCAGGGCTGGCTCTTCTATTCAGAGAACCAAGTGATCACCTTGAGTGCCAACATTTTGGGGATGTTAATAGTACTACCACTACTAATACTGATCATTTGTACAGCACTACAAGACAGAGGCAGAGCTGTACAAAGCCATGCAAAAGATGGTCCCTGCTCAGCAGAGCTTACAATCTAGTGAAAACAGACAACACAAGAGAAAGGGACAAGGATATGTCTAGGGGCATGGTAAAGAAACATAGTTGGAGAGCAGGAGACTATGTGCATTAGGAACCAAAAGTGGCCAGCAGCTCAGCCACCCAGCACAATGGCAGGCATAAGAAAAGGCACTTAAGAGCACATCAGTTTCCTCAGTGGCATGGGATCAATCTCAAAGGTTATCTCCTGAGACTGACCTGGGCCACCCTGCAGAGAGCAGACTTTTAAGCATCTTTTTTCATGCATGCCAGCCACAGGGATACTGCTGTTGAGCTGAAGCCATTAGACAGGTGTGCAGCAGGGGCAAGAGGGGTACTCCACAAGGAAATTTTGTTTTGGGAGGAAAGCACGAGAAGAAGGAGATTTTGTGCAGGGATTGGGGGGAGGGGGGGTGCCTGATATTCTTGTAATGGCCCTGTGGGTGGGTGATTGGATAATTAGGTGATTTGGAGATTAGGCTGGGAGACTGTGTGTGGAGGGTGCTTATAGGGGTGTGGTGTGTGGGGGGGGGAGTGTTGGGTTGTTTGGCGGTTAGGGGGTGTGTGGTAGGATGTGAGGATGCAGAGGGGAGGAGTCTGTGTGTGGCTGTGCCTTGCCTTTCCCCTTTTCCATCCCTTACCTCCATACCCCTGTTGCACTTAACTCCCTTTCTCTCCCATCCATTCTTGCTTTCACTTACACAATCTTCCCATATGTATTTTCTTCCTCCTCCTACTTCCACCCCCTTGATGTGTCTCCCTCTACCTTGGTTCTCTCTTGAGCCTCCAGTGACACTCCTACTTTGCTACTGATGGCATGCGTTTTCACTGTGGGGTGCAAAGGTGCCAAGTTTGAACAGAGGACAAATTTACACACATAAGATATAAAATAGTATAACGTATGTAGGTTCTTGAAAACTCTAGTGGTGGGCATTTACATGAGCCCTAGGACTGGCGTTAAGTGCTTGCACCTAGATGTGCCATGCGTATCCCACCACTGACACCATACTGCATAAAGTAAATTACACACATATTTCACTTTACAATACAGGTGTAAAATAGAACCATTAAAAAATACACAAATCTAACCAGCCCTGATAAAATTATCTTCTATATTTCAGTAGTGTGCCTATTGATGAATGAGCTATCAGGCGCATTCTGGGGCATGTTCACTAAAGTTCTGGAAATAGTGTGGGACTAATGCATGGCTAATGGGATTTTCTAGCATGGCAGAGGTAGAGTGGGCATGGTAATAGCAGGGGGTATGGCCACAGTAGGAAGGCATTGCTGTGCTAGGCATATCAGGTGTGCAGTAGTAGCAACTGTGCACGAGGTACACATGTGCACTGTGAAGGCGTTTGCTACATACCCCCCAGACTTGCATGCTAACACCAGTGTTATCCCCTAGATAGGTGTATGCCACTAGAACCACATTGCTGTACTGTGTGGAGGGTTGGGAGAACTTGGCAGATGCCTACAGGATAAGGTGGGCATGTCCAGGCATCTGCCAAGAACATGTGGGTCCTTCAGCAGATGTGACATACATGGACCCCAGAGGATAGCTGCTGTACAAAGGGAGGCCACACAGTCAGTGGAGGAGGATGTGCATATACTGCAACCCTATTTCCCTCTAAAGCAAGGCTGTGTGAGAGGTCCAAGGTGTGGGGGCATACTGCAGTACACCCTGCATACCACCATGAAGAAGAGCACCCCAGTCATTCCCAAACTCCAGCCCATCAGCTTTCAGGAAACTGAGAGCCCCCAAAAGTTAGAGAAGCAGCAAATGCTCCCCAGGTGGAGCGACACTGACCACATTTGATGGTTCTAATGGAAGCTGGTGCTCTCAGCCAGAGGGCCACAGACATGCCCTTCTATGGTCAAGGTGAGGGAGCCAAGTGCTCCCAGAAATGAAGCCCATGGCACCAACACATCCCACCAACTGATATGTGGACCCCCATGTAGAGGAGGAGTTGGTCAGATGCCACAAATATATGCCAGTCCTACAATGGCCAGTAGTTACAACACCTGATCTGCATGCCCCCCCCCCCAACTGAATTCAGCTATCTCCTACCTTGCCTATATTGCCCACCTCAGGCTGTCTCTCTAAGGACATAACCTATCTCTCAACTTCTTACCAGCACTGGCTATCCACTCATGTGTGCTTGTCCTGCATATTCTATCTCCTAGCTACACCATGTCCATGTGGAGGGATAGGTCCGCCAACCCATATGCGTTCACCGGGATAAGAAGGGGGCTATGCACCTCCATATCCTTGCTTCTGTTGCTGCTGGTGTTGCAAGGCCCATTCATCTGCTATCTATTTGCCATACAGGCTTGAGCCATCATCTGACATGATAGGATTGGAGCTAAGTCCATGGATGTAGCCCTGCCTCTGTTATATGGGCTGCAATATGTGTGGGATGAGCCAGGGCAGTTTGTAGCAATGGGATCATATCCGAACTGTACATTTGGAATGCACCGACACAGTGCAACTAGAGCCTGGTCAGAGGCAGGCATTGTCTGCACCCGCGGTAATGACATCTTTTGCAGTCAGAAGTGCCACTAATGCAGTTCTGCTAGCTGTGTGCAGCTGTTCCCATCCACTCTCTGCCCTAACTCCACTTCTACCCATGGTACTCAGGAAGTGCAGGACTTTTAGCTCAGATGCATTTTTACTGCGCATTACCAGATATCCCCGGGTCAATGCATGCATTAGTCCCACAGTAAACCATGCGCTACCAACTTCCACACTTTAGTAAAAATATTCTTTCTCCGTAAAAGTGACAATGTTGTGAAATAATGGATATTACTGTGCAATGTGTGCACTATTGATGACAATGGAAAAGATGAAATGTGCTTTTTATCCCTAACAGTTTTTTTCTTCCCTATCATTTCAGAAGGCAGAAAAAATATTGTGTATGTTCCTCCCTGGCCAGCAAATGATCTAAAAAGTAGGAGAAAGTGCATGTACCCAGATAGAATGATATCTGGAGGTACAGTAGAGTCACAAATTCATCATTATTTGACTATGTTAAAGGACGCATTATTTAATACTGTATTCTGAATATAGTGTTATTAGCTCGCCCAATCTCATTACTGTGCCCACACCACTAGAATGCAATTTGCAAATGACACACAAATATTCTAAGTAGTTAAAACACAAGCAGATTGTTAGAAACTTCAGAAGGCAGGCTGGATAAGTGGGTTTTGAAATGGCAGATGAAATTTAATGTGGACGAGTGCAACGTGAAGCACATAGGGAAAATAATCCTATGATACTCATACAATGCTAGGTTGTGTAGTAAGAGTCACCACCTATAAAAAAGCTTCTTGGTGTCATTGCGAAGTATGTTGCTAATACTGTATGTCTGCAGTTTGACCTTAGTGATTATTACGTTGCTTGGTGTAGACGTTACTAGCCTTCAGCACACATTAAAGCCAACATTGTTTGGTGGATGTGCACCTAAATTGTATGCAAGCAAAAAATAGGCAATCAACTAAACATGCACTATATCTTGACTCCTCTTTTCAAAGTTGATTGTATTAGATTATCCAATGCATTATCTAATTAATGCAATCTTAAATTAAGTTGGAGGGTCAAAGGATGGAATAAAGCTTGGCAACATTCTCACTGGCAGGCAGAAATATTCAGCTGTCTATTGGCCTCACATGAATTGCAGATCATCTATTTCTGTTTCTTTTCGGAACAATTATGTTGTACAAAACCATTGCCAGCATTGAGAAGGCTTTTTGCAAATAAATTGTGTGTCTCTATTTTGTTTTTTTTTTAGACAGATCAGTTACAATGCCTGTCGAGACTGTTCAGTAAGATGAACAAGAAACCATGTCCCTATATTCAATGGACCAGGCAGCCTGTATAAAAAGGAAAATCATTTTCCACATTTGCACATAATAAACTGTAGTTGAAACTTCTTTTTAATAGGGTTAAAAAGAATCAAGTCACTTGCATATTTATGAGGCAATAGCATTTTTATAGTCTAATCCTTGAATACTACTTGCTTGGTAAACCAATAAAAGTAAACATGTGCTTTCAATTTTGTTATCAATCACTTGGGAGTTGTCACCTATTTTGAGGCTAGGAAGGAGAATTATCCATATAGATGTTAAAGAAGGCCAAAGAATAAACAGAAATTGTTATTCAAAGCTGGTTTATGGGAGTGCAAATAATGCTTAAATATGCATAGAACGCATTCGCTGTCTCTTTTCCCTCTACATGAGTCCCATTGACCCTTTTCAGACATCTAAAATTGTTCTGGCAATATTGACCCTATGTAGAGAAGGGTAGTGTTGTCGGGGAATAGATGAGAGTTATTACATTCATACACCTGCTCCTCAGCTCCTGACAGTATTCTGTCTTCACTGCCTATAGAGGGTAAGTTTTAACAGGACATTTATACTATTGTTATCCTATTTAATAAAGACACCTAGGCACATTTGTGTCTTTATAAAATACTAGCACAGATCATGCAGAAATTGTGTCTAGATTGAAGTCAAGGGCATTATAGGAGTCATTTTAGAAGCCCTGTTCATGATTTGCATATCTGAAAAGGGCCATTTAGATGTCACACTCACATTCATGTTACAAGAGTCATTTTAGAAGGTCTGGAGTTTATACGTATCTGGTGGGATCCCATCTATATCACATGGGGGTGTGCCTGGGGCAGCCCAAAAAAATACACATGTACACGCGAGCAGGGGCAGCCCAAGGTGGGTGTGGGGCCATGTGTGGAGATTAATTGCGGGGCCTCATTTGCATAAGGACCTTCATTTGCATAAATATTTGCATAATGTTAACATGCGCTTTTAGTAAACATGCCTCTTAATGAGTGTCTGAATAAAGAAAGACTAACAGATTTCTACATTACTACATTGCAGTGACAACCACCAGGCCCATTAGGAAGTACTACAAACACTGATCATTTAGAACACCTAGCAAATCCACCGTATCATAACAACACTATCAGGACTCACAAAGCACCAAACCCTACCTATCAAAAAGCAACACTGCAGATATTAAAATCAGTACATCTCAGAGAATACCAATACATCTCACTGGGGGAAAGAGAACAAGTGGGACTGTCAAATAGAAACAATATGAATAGAATACCTCAACTTGGTTACACATGCAGAACATAGACTGTCACAACACAAAAAAACAAGAGATCACAATTTAGAAAAAGGAAGATGATAATTAAACTGGGAACCCTAAAAGCCAAACATGAAATATATAACACTGGAGAAATAAAACTATAAATTAATTTCCGCTTGCACTAAGCAAAAACGCGAAGATGTTAGCAATACACACTTCTCAGACCTGACATATTTCAGTTAATAAATTCAAAATAAAAAGTAGTTTTCTACCTTCTGTTTGGGATTTTATTTTTCAGTTGCAATTGCTCCAGTCACTTTCTTCTGGTTTCCAGGGGCGGCCCAAGGGGGATGCGGGGCCATGTGCGGAGACTCGGTGTGGGGCCTCATTTGCATAAGGGGCCTCATTTGCATAAATATTTGCTTAATGTTACCATATACTAACTTTTAGTAAACGTGCCTCTTAATGAGTATATGGATAAAGAAAGACTAAAAGATTTCTACATTACTATAATCCAGTGCCAACTGCCAGACACATTAGGAACTACTACAAACACTGCCCATTTAGAACCCATAGCAAACCCGCCGTATCCTAACAGCACTACCAGGACTCACAAAGCACCATACCCTACCTATCAAAAGGCAACACTGCAAATATTAAACCAATACATTTCAGAGAATAACAATACATGACCTACTGGGGAAAGGGAACAAGTGGCAATGTCAAATAGGAATTACATAAACAGAATACCTCAGCTCAGTTATACATGCAGAACACAGACCATCACCAAACAAGGAATCACAATTTAGAAACAGGAAGACAATAATTAAACTGGGAATCCCAAAAGCCAAACTTGGAATGTACAACACTGTAGAAATAAAACTATACATTAATTTGCTCTTGTACTAAACAAAGTGCAGACGTTAATGATGCACATTTACCAGAGCTGACATATTCCAATTAATAAATTCAAAATAAAGAGATATTTTTCTACCTTTTGTGCATTTTTTTTTTTTTTGCTGCAATTGCTCCAGCCACTTTCTTCTGGTTTCTTTGTGTCTTTTGCTAACTCTCCATCGTCTGTTGTCCATTTGTCCTTTCTTCTCTCTTCTAGTTTTTTTTCCATTCTCTCTCTACATCTGCTTTAACATACTAATCTTTCTCCTTTTGCTCTTTCCTCATTCCTATTTCATCCACTCAAATTTTACCCCTCCATCCTCAATCCCCACTTACTCTCCCAATGCCCGGCCAATTGTAGATTTTTTATCCCTCCAACACAAAATATTTTTCCCTTCTCCATTTTACTCTTCCAGCCCCATCCCATTCTAATCCTCCCCCAACATCAGCTCCCTTCTAGTTCCAGCCTCACCCAGCATCCATTCCCTTCTAATCCCTGCATCAGCCATTTCCAGTCCTAGCCACCCATCAGCCCATTTCCAGTCCTAGCAACCCCCCAACCCAATACCAGTCCTAGCCCCCCATCAACCCACTTCCAGTCCTAACCCCCTATCACCCCATTTTCAGTTTATGCCCCCTATAACCCATTACCAGTCCTAACCCCCCATCAGCCCACTTCCAGTCCTCACCCCATCAACCCATTTCCAGTCATCCCCCCATAGCCCATTGCCAGTCCTAACCCCCCTCCCCCATCAGCCCACAGCCTATTACCAGTCCTAACCCCATCAGCCCACCTCAAGTCCTAACACCTCCCCATCAGCCCATTTCCTGTCCTAGACCCCATAGCCCATTATCAGTCCTAACCCCCCAGAGCCCATTACCAGGCGGCCCCCATCAGCCCACAGCCCATTACCAGTCTTAACCCCCCCATAGCCCATTACCAGTTCTAACCCCCCCCCAACAGCACACAGCCCATTACCAGTCCTAACCCCATCAGCCCACCTCCAGTCTTAAGCCCCCCAGCCCATTTCCAGTCCTAGCCCCCCCCATAGCCCATTACCAGACAGCCCCCATCAGCCCACAACCCATTTCAAGTCCTAGCCCCCCCATAGCCCATTACCAGTCCTAACCCCCCCATAGCCCATTACCAGTCCTAACCCCCCCCCCATTGGCTCAAGTAAAATTAAATTAAAAAAAAAAAAAAACGCTGGCTGCTACAGCCGCCGCGGCAGCGGCAGAATGGACTGTCCCGCGGAGTCCCCTCTGCCCGGTTGAATCCCTCCCTCCCTCCCTCCCTCCGTGATGGCTGAGCCCCTCCATGCCGGCTTTGAGAGTCGCGAAGGGAGAGTGTCTCCCTCGCGTCTCTTTTAAGCCCGCAGGGGCTGATGGGAAATCCCATCTGATTAAAGATAGAGGTTAAAGGCAATTTTAACCTTTCCCAGCATTCACGGCTTCACAGATACAGCCGCCCACATGAGGGAAAAGACTCCTCACGTGGGCGGCTGTACAGAGGGAGCCGGGGCCTCGCACGGGCTTCTCCGGCTCCCTCTGCAGCTGTCCACATTGGGCAATAATGGAGTTTGTGCGGGGCCCCCTGAAGCGCGGGGCCCTGTGCAAACAACATTATCGCACAATGGATGGGCCGGCCCTGCACCCGACTGTAGATGGTGCTGCATGTCTCAATTAATAGAGAAAATAGAAAACGGTGGGTCCAAAATGAAAGAAAAACGTCCTTGTAAATCTAAATAAATTACTTTTTGTCGGGCCATGAACCCCAACCCAAAACAAAATTTAAATCATGGGTTAGGAAGTCATGTCCATTTTATTCTATATTTAGTAGTAAAATGTTTGTGGCTAGCAAAAGTTTTTCAAAGCCAAACATAATAATCAAACAAGTACTTAACTGCAGCCTTATGGCGAAACAATGGCGTTTTACATGTGGTGGTGGCAAATGTTTACCTGAAGCAGGGTCTTTAAAGGACTGACCCGAAACGCAGGATTGTGTCATGTTGCCCGCCTTGACTGGATTTAGTTCGCCATAAGGCTGTAGTTAATTACTTGTTTGATTGTTATGTTTGGCTTTGAAAATATTTTGCCAGCCACAAACATTTTACTGCTAAAAATTGAATAAGGGAGAGATTGCCGCTGTAGTTCCTCTGTGGAGGGGGTGAATTCCATCCAGCGTGTGCAGCTTGCCGGCTTCCTCGGGGCAGCTCTATCTACGTCACCGAGGGCCCCTATTTAAAGATCTCAGCGTTCCTCTGATGTCGGGAGAGATTGCTGCTGTAGTTCCTTTGTGGAGGGGGTGAATTCCATCCAGCGTGTGCAGCTTGCCGGCTTCCTCGGGGCAGCTCCATCTACGTCACCGAGGGCCCCTATTTAAAGATCTCAGCGTTCCTCTGATGTCGGGAGAGATTGCCGCTGTAGTTCCTCTGTGGAGGGGGTGAATTCCATCCAGCGTGTGCAGCTTGCCGGCTTCCTCGGGGCAGCTCCATCTACGTCACCGAAGACCCTCCGGCTTCCCCTCTCCTTTTTTTTTGCTTCTTTTTGGATAAAGCTGTATTGTTTCTCTTCGGCGTCAGCCGTCGGCGTCTGCAGTGGGCGTATCCTAAGGGGCGTATCGAAAGGGGCAGGACACGCCTCTTGGGAGCCCCTTAGGAGCAACTTTGGAGGACGTGTTGGTCGTTCGATATGCCTGGGGGCAAGAGAAAGAAAAAGATCACTTCTACCGAAACGACTACGGGCCCTATGGACCGGCATGTTGTGTCAACGCCAGCGTCTGTTATTCCAGGTACTGCTTCCTCTGTCCCCACCCTAGAGGGTGCTAGCCTTAGTTCGGTGGAGCGTACTCCACCTTTGCCTCCGGGTTTTCTGGAACTCTCTGAAGTGTCTTCTCTTCCCTCGGAGTCTCTGGAGACCGGTGCACTGCCCAGAGTTGTTAATTGGAAGGAGCCAGTTTCTTCAGTTGGAAGTCCCTCTGGGGCTTCAATTTCCCTGGTAGATATTTGGCATGTAGTCAAAAGAACTGAGTCTGTTTTAATGGAAACTGTTCCCTCTCTCTGCCAATTTACCAGGGATATACATTGTAAGTTCCAGTTAGTGGATATGCAAGTAAAGAATTTATCCTCCAGTTATGTGCAACTTGACAGGTTAAAGCTTTGTTATCTTGGCAGTCTGATAGTGTCAGGGATAGTTTGGCTTATTCTCAGAAACTAGAACATTTAGAAAATATGCATAGATCTAAAAACTTGCGATTGTTAAATTTTCCTTGTATATCTTTATGGTCTCCTTCTATTCTTTTTAGAAAATATATGAAAGACATATTGCAAGTATTTAATGCAGACACGCTAGTATTACTCAAAGTTATTATCTTCCTTCTAAAGATGTTGTACGCTCCAATAGCGATGACCTTGCTGCTATAGAAGAACCTGCGGCTTTCAACCTAACAGCTTTTTTGGAGGACACATAGGATAACATTTCCACAAGGGCCACTTTGCTAGTCACCTTGGCTTCTGAGGAAGAAAAAATCTCACTTTTCAAGGCTTATTTTCGTAAGAAGGATGTTCTGTATTGTGGTGAGAGGGTTTCTATGTTCCCTGATGTGTCCCGGTCGACGCAGCTTCGCAGGAAGTCTTTTCTTGCTTATAAAGATCGTGTTGTCGCTATTGGGGCTACTTTTTTTTCTCCACTTTCCTTGCAAATGCATTATTAATTTGGATCAGAATAAATTTATTTTTTTGTCTTCCACCGACTTAGACGGATGGCTCCTAGATAAGGAAAAGCAGGCTGTGAGGGTTTCCTCATCTTCTTCTTCTTCTCATGATGAGTAATTTGAAGTCGGAGGGAAAGTGAAGGCTAGCTTAAAGATGTTAGTCGGGTACTCTGTTTGTGCCTGACTTTGTTTTCTTGAGAATTTCTTTTTCTTTATTCTAAATACTCCCCATGGCTGAGACACTTTGGAACTGTATTATTTTATGTTGGTTATTTGATGGTTTGTATATTGTTTTTCTTTTTCTGATATGGTATTGTCAGAATGCAATAAATTTCAATAAAAATAAATCTTAAAAAAAAATTTGAATAAAATGGACATGAATTCCTAACCCATGATTTAAATTTTGTTTTGGGTTGGGGTTCATTGCCCGACAAAAAGTAATTTATTTAGATTTACAAGGAAGTTGTTCTTTCATTTTGGACCCATCGTTTTCTATTTTCTCTATTATTGGGCTGGTGGTGTTTTTTGCCCAAGGGGCTTTTTTTGTATAGTTCACTGGCATGTCTCAATTAGCCATCAAAGACTCCCATGGCTATACCTGCCCCTATCTACAAATAGGACTCTGAAAAATGCTCATTTCTGCAAATGAACTATAAGGAGGAGAGGGAAAATGCCCATTCACTGCCCCTGATATTATTGCTAAAAAGACATTTGCCCTAGCTCCTGGGCCACTACCCATTTCTGTTTTCAAGATGGCAGGTCAGGACATGTATATGGTGAGAAACACATGGGTGCATTCTGAAATAGGGCTAAGGGATGTCTATTTTCCTGGAATCAAATAAAAAAAAAGTTGAGTCCAAACCAATACTAACAGCTGCTATTGTTCGGGAAGTCCAACAACAAGGGGTCACCTGAAACACAACAGTGCACCAGCAAATGAAAATACCTATATAACGTTTGTCGGGTTAAACAATCAGGAGGGAGTTGGAAACCACTCCGCTCTTATGATTGTAAAGCCCTTTTTATTATTTTTTATATATAATGAAGAAACTTAACTGAAAGCGACAAAACTCATAATGGAGAACCATCCTCCAAAAGCAGTTAGTTCCCATACAATATGCATGTTTTGGGCCGGCTTTGGGCCCTGCTTCAAGTGTCAGACAATCTGTGAATTGGGATCCGTAACGCCTTAGCATAAGAATGCTGATAATAAACTTGGCCTGAGGTGGGATGAGTCCAAATGTCATCCTCCAAAGTGTTATGGCAAAAATTGCAAGACCCGCAGGTGAAGTGACCCGTACACTCTGATACCCCAATTGGGCAGTCAGATGGTAAGGCAGACCTCACAAGTTGGTCCAGTAAATTGGAGCCACGGGTATACGCAAAAGATGATGATTTACAAAAGCTAGAGTGCAGGTGAAGCACCTGCCAATTTTTGCCATAACACTTTGGAGGGTGATGCTTGGACTTATCCCACCTCAGGCCAAGTATATACAATTTTTTGGAGAACCACTTGCCTCACTAGTTTTGTGGTGTATCTTTTACAATGTCTTTGTGGTCTTCTTTATATTGGTTGCACTACTCGTTCCATCAAAGCTCGCCTTTGTGAGCATGCTTCTCGTATCAGGACATCTACTGTTATGGCTCCTATCGTGGAACACTGTATGGCACATGTTCATTCTTTCACAGGTTTTAAGTGAAGAGTGATTGATCTGGTTCCTGGTGACCCACGGGGTGATGACCGTATCCATCGGCTACAGTGGTTGGAACGATGGATACTCCATCTGAAGACTGTTTCCCCTAGTGGGCTTAATTTGGAACTAGATTGGTGGAGTTTAAATTGAACTTTGTGTTTTTTAGCAACATTTGGAATTCAGTGCTTCCAGGGAGTTCCCGTGATTTGGGGATTCACTGATTTGCCATTGTTCCTCCTCTGCTGCTGACGTCATTCTTCCAGCCAATCAGGAAAGTTGCAGGCACTTTAAAGATTTTCACATGATTATCGGCGTTCTTGTGCTTTGGTGTTACAGATCCCAGTTCTCAGCTTGTCTGACATTTGAAGAAGGGCCTGGAGTCGGCCCGAAACATGCATATTGTTTGGGAGCTAACTGCTTTTGGAGGGATGGTTCTCCGTTATGAGTTTTGTCGCTTTCAGTTGAGTTTCTTCTTCTTACATAAGAACATAAGAACATAAGATATGCCATACTGGGTCAGATCAAGGTCCATCAAGCCCAGTATTCTGTTTCCAACAGTGGCCAATCTAGGTCACATGTACCTAGCAGTTTCCCCAAGAGACACAAGTTCCACAATGCTTATACTGGATCAAGCATTGATATCTTCGGTCACTTCTTAATAATGGTTTATGGACCTTTCCTCCAGGAACTTGTCCAAACCTTTTTTAAACCCAGCTACACTAACAGCCTTTACTACATCCTCCGGTAACAAATTCCAGAGTTTGATTACACGTTGAGTGAAAAAATATTTTCTTTATTAGTCTTAAATAGTTTACCCTGTAGCTTCATTGCATGTCCCCTAGTCTTTCTATATTCTGATAAGGTAAACAATCGATCTACGTTTACCCGTTCCACTCCGTTCATTAATTTATAGACTTCTATCATATCTCCCCTCAGCCGTCTCTTTTCCAGGTTAAAGAGCCCTAACCTTTTTAGCCTCTCTTCATAGGAGTATCCTTCCATACCCTTTACCATTTTGGTGGCTCTTCTCTGTACCTTTTCTAAAATCGCTATATCCTTTTTAAGATACGGTGACCAGAATTGCACACAATATTCAAGGTGCGGTCTCACCATGGAACGATATAGAGGCATTATAATATATTTTGTTTTATTTTCCATTCCTTTCCTTATCATACCTAGCATTCTATTTGCTTTCTTGGCCGCCGCTGCACACTGGGCCGAGGGTTTTAACATGATGCCTAAATCTTTTTCCTGGGTGGTGGTTCCTAATGTGGAACCTTGCATCGTGTAACCATAGTTTGGGTTGTTCTTCCCTAGGTGCATAACCTTGCACTTGTCCACATTAAATTTCATCTGCCATTTTGATGCCCAGTCTTCCAATTTATCAAGATCCTCTTGCAATTTTTCACAATCCTCTTGGGTTTTAACAACTTTAAATAGTTTTGTGTCATCTGCAAATTTGATAACCTCACTCGTTATTCCACTTTCCAGGTCATTTATGAATATGTCAAAAAGCAGCGGACCCAGCACAGATCCCTGGGGTACACCACTATTCACCTTTCTCCATTGGGAAAATTGGCCATTTAGCCCTACCCTCTGCTTTCTATCTTTTAACCAGTTCCTGATCCACAATAGTACACTGCCTCCTATCCCATGACTCTTTAGTTTTGCCAAAAGTCTCTGATGAGGGACCTTGTCAAAGGCTTTCTGAAAGTCCAGATACACAATATCAACCGACTCACCTTTGTCCACCTGTTTATTCACTCCTTCAAAAAAACATAGCAGATTAGTAAGACAAGATCTTCCTTGTCTAAAGCCATGTTGGCTGTCTCCCATTAGGTTGTGACTATCTACATGCTGAGTAATTTTATTCTTTATGATGGTTTCTACCATTTTTCCCGGTACTGACATCAGGCTCACCGGTCTGTAGTTTCCCGGATCACCCCTGGAACCCTTTTTAAAAATTGGTGTTACATTGGCGATCCTCCAATCTTCAGGTATTAGAGATGATGTTAATGATAGTTCACAGATTACTGATAGCAGGTCTGCAATCTCATATTTCAGTTCTTTCAACACCCTTGGATGTATACCATCCAGCCCAGGTGATTTGCTACTCTTCAGTTTATCTAATAGTTGTAAGACATCTTCCCGATGTATCGATATTTCCTTCAATTCTTCCGCACCTTTAAATACCACTTCAGTCATGGGTAACATCCCTACATCTTCCTCAGTAAAGACCGAAGCAAAGAATTCATTCAGTCTCTCCGCTATCTCCTTGTCGCCTCTTAGTGCTCCTTTAACCCCTTTATCATCTAATGGACCAACTGACTCTCTCACAGGATTTTTGCTACGAATGTACTTGAAAAGGTCTTTATTTCGCGTTTTTGCTTCCGCAGCAAGCTTCTTCTCAAATTCTCTTTGCCTGCCTTATCAATGCCTTGCATTTGACTTGCCAGTGCTTGTGCTGTTTCCAGGTTTCATCGTTTGGCTCTTTTTTCCATTTCCTGAAAGATGCTTTTTTGGCAACAACAGCCTCTCTGACCTCACCTTTAAACCATGCTGGCAGTTTTTTGGAGTTCCTTCCACTTTTCTTAAAGCGTGGAATACAGCTGGTCTTGGCTTCCAAGATAGTATTTTTCAACAACACCCAAGCTTGATGTACGTCTTTAACCTTCACAACTGCTCCATTTAGTTTTTTCTTAACTGTTTTCCTCATTTTATCATAGTCTCCCTTTCGAAAGTTAAAAGGTAGTACTGTGGACTTCCTTACTATCCCTCCTCCACTAATTAAATCAAAGGCGATCATGCTATGATCACTATTGCCAAGTGGCCCCAACACCCTTATCTCTTGCACTAGAACTGGTATTCTACTAAGGACTAGGTCTAATATGGCTTCCCCTCTGGTCGGTTCATGAACCAGCTGCTCCAAGAAGCGGTCATTTATTTCATCTAGGAACTTTATCTCCCTAGCGTGTCCTGACGTGACACTGACCCAGTCGATACCGGGGTAATTGAAATCACCCATTATTATTACTGTGCTGTAACTTTTGTTAGCTTCCTTGATTTCTTTGAGCATTTCATCATCCATTTGGTCATTCTGGCCAGGTGCTCGATTGTACACCCCCACTGCCATCGCTTTCCCCCTTTTATATGGAATTTCAATCCATATAGATTCTACAGCAGATTTTGTTTCCTGCAAAACTTTAATCCTTTCTGAGTCAATGCCCTCTCTAACATAGAGCGCAACCCCTCCACCAATTTGATCAGCTCTGTCATTACGATATAGTTTGTACTCAGGTATCACAGTGTCCCACTGGTTGTCCTCCTTCCACCATGTCTCTGATATTCCAATCATATCTAACCTTTCATTTAGTGCTATATATTCCAACTCTCCCATCTTATTCTTTAGACTTCAAGCATTTGTATACAAGCATTTTAGAGAATGTATTTTATTCATGTTAATTTGGCTATTGTTAGACATGGGTAAATTGGGATCTTTAAGCTCTGTCTGCTCCATACTTGAGGGCATTTGGGCTACTTTACTCTTTTGTGGAACCTCTCTGCTTTTGGTAGTATCCTTCAAGGATACATTCTTCCGAACCATCCGCTCTTGGGCGACTGTCGGCTTTCCCCTAATATCTAGTTTAAAAGCTGCTCTATCTCCTTTTGTTGGACTTTATTATTGAGGTTATCCTGTTTTTGGATGTTAAGGGCTTGATTGTTCAGGAAGTGACATAGAGGTTGAAATCGTGAAGAGTGAGAGCAAGGATTAAAGGAACTACGCTATCTGGAAATTGTCATGGGCACTGATTAGTTATGATTAAATATCTCCTGAAGTAGAACTGTGACAAATTGATAGTTTGAAACATAATGCTATGTTGAGTGCATTTTTAATTCTTTCAGTCTGAATTAACAGAAGCTGAATGGACATTTTTGATATGATATTTTTTGGTGAAAAGAAATTTGATTAAATGTATTTTGAAAATTAAAGTAAAAGGAACCATTGGTCGTAACTTTACAATTGTGCAATCATTAAGGTGATATTTTGAGTCCAGCAAAAACATATTTTTCAAGTTACTATTGCTTTGGGCACAACGTTTTTTGTGTAATCATTGACCCCTTTAAACATATCCCGTGTTTTAATTAGTACTGTATCATCTTGGATTAGCAGAAATGCATATCTAACGTGTGTAGGTTTCTAACATCAAGCAAAAACTTGCACGTGTCTGACCTATTACTCAGCACGTCCCCATTTTTCTTTTTATTTTGCAGACCCGCCCATCTTTCAGAGTGCAGAATGGCTGATTTTATAAGGCACTTACAAACGTCCACCTTCTTTGCTGACCCTCCCACTGATTTTCAGATGGTTGGACTTGGACATCGCAGTTTTCACTGCACAGCCTTTTTAAATGTGCCTTTTGCCTGCTCGATAGCAGGAGGTAAATTTTAGAGCATACTTTACAAGTGCGTGCGCATATTTTATAAAATACGTGCATTAATTGTGACTCCTCCCATGTTCCACTCAACTCTTCCCCTAGACATGACTGCTGTGCAAGTAAGCGTATATCACGCTTACTTTTATTCTTAAAATGGCATAGAGCAGATAAATACAGACCTAACCCAAATTAAGTTTATTATATAAGAGGAACTGTAAAATATGCCACTTACTAGGTTGTGAAATATTTGTAATTGTATTATTTCGTTTTATTTTATGGAATCCAATAGGTTAATGTTGCTTTATGTTGTTTTATTGTATATGCTTGACTGTGAATCACATGCAGTACATGTATTTATGACATATATAAAAAAATAAATTAAATGAAAAGAAAAGAAACATGATGAAATGGAATCTAGAGAAAGTTGCAACATCCTCATATTTTCCAGTGTTGTTGTGAGTCCTCAGAGCATGTTTGCTGAATTTCTGGGTAAATGTCATGCCTTCAGAAAGCTCTGGAGAAGAAGGTAGGTGAACTGTAGGAACCTCGGAATTCTAACCCACAAAATGGAGAATCATCTTAATAGGAAAAAAAAAAGTACCAAGGTGCCATTAGCCAGGATCCAATCAGAGTAAAAATTCTAAAGCTATTTATAGAGTTTCCTGGAAGATAGTGGATATTTGTGATGTGACCACTTTGATTATAGGATAAGGTGGTATACAAATCTGTTTAAATAAATAAATAACACATAAACAGAGTCTAAACATATGTAGTAGCAATATAACACAAAATTACTGTTATAAGATGCTCTTTTACTACTACTACTGAATGTTTGTATAGCGCTACAAGGCGTCCACAGCGCTGCAAAGACACATGCAAAAGACAGTCCCTGTTCATCGGAACTTACAATCTAATAGAGACAGACAACACAGTAGCTGTAGACATGGGATACACCTAGGAGGAATAGTAAGGAAACACAAAGGACCTCAGGTGAGTCAAGATCTGAAAGCAGCAGCGAAGAGGTGAGTTTATAGCCTGGATTTGAAAAGGGTCAGAGAAGGCGCCTGATGTACAGACTCAGGTAGTTTGTTCCAGGCGAAAGGAGCAGCAAGGTGAAAGGAGCAAAATCTGGAGTTAGCAATAGAAGAGAAGGGCACAGACAGAAGTGATTTGCCAGAAGAACAGAGTTCCTGAGGGGGGGTGTAGGGAGAGATAAGCGAGGAAAGGTAGTGAGGAGCTGCAGAGTGAGTGCACTTATAGGTCAGCAGGAGAAGTTTGAACTGGATGCGGAAATGGATAGGAAGCCAATTAAGAGACTTGAGAAGAGGGCTAATATGAGCATGACGAGGCTGGCGGAAGATTAGCTGCACAGCAGAGTGCTGAACAGATTGAAGGGGAGAGAGATGACTCAGAGGGAGACCAGCACCTGGTATCTATAAAGTACCATGGCCTGATTTTCAAAGGCCTTTACACGGATAACTTCCCTAGTTACCCGTGTAAAGGCCTTATCTGGGATTTTTGAATGGCGTCTACATGAATAGTGCCCTGTGAAAATCCCGGCTATGTCCCTAATGCGCCCAGATGCTATCCGCATAGCATCGGGGCGTGTTGGGAGCATTCTGGGAGAAGCTGAGGTGGGCCATGGCGCAACCCGTGTAGCACCAATTTTTGATGCTACACGATTAGTGCTCTCTGCCTTAAAAATAGGCATGGGAAAACCTGCGGCTACCTGGCTGTGCAGCGACACCCGGATTTTAGATACCGGGACCGCATATGACCCCAACATGGAAAATCCAGGTTAGGTGAGAGGTGGCCGGGCATAGCACCGCCCAACTGAAATTCGGGCCCTACTTTTCTAACTCTATATTAACCCTAAGATAACATTATAGTACATGGACGACTTCTGACTTTAGGTTCTCAGGATCCCCTTGAAGTTTATATGCTGTATGATCCACTGCAAAGGATGAGAAGAGGGTGTTATATTGGGGAAACAAGCAAGAAACTGAGTTCACAGTTCAATCTTCATAGACACACCATAAACTATTACAAAGCAAAACAGAACATCAACCCAGTGGGAGAATACTTCTCAAAGGAAAACCACGCCCTTAACGACCTCACAAAGTCCTGAAAGGAAATTTCAGAAGCATACATGAAAAGAAAACATTTGAAATGGAAACAATCGAGTATTTCAATACGAACAAAGAGGACTCAATAGAGACAATGGTTTTCTTACCCATTACCAGATGTAAAACATTGAAATACGAAGAGTTACGGTCTCCTCACCTATGCCCCTTATTGCAACTTAATGACCGATGCAGACTAGCTAAGATCAGATACGGCCTGTGTAATTGTCACTGTATCTCACACTTTGTTTTGATATGTAATGGCATATGCAAACTATTCAGAACAGAGGTGGTTTTAAAGCCAGTTTAACTGCATTATGCCTTCATAGACCTGATGAAGAGAGCATAGCTCTCAAAATCATGTAAAAAATGAGTTTGTACATTAAGAAAGCATCACCTACATCTTGCTTATTGACCTCTATTTGAACGTATCCAAGTGGACGAACAGATCGAGGCTTTACTTGATAAACACAGATAAATCACCCTGGTGTAGACAAGCAAACTGGAAAAATCACTAGTTCCTCTAGTATTCTTTCACTCTTCCTCTTGGATCTTCTTCTCTACTGTTGTTGTGCCTTTTCCATGCTGAAAATTCCTCAGCTGCACAAATGCCAGCACGTGATATGACCGAAGAAGGTAATAAGCAATGACTCCTGTCCTGAGAAAACATTGATATCTTCTAGCCAATCAAAAGTGATCCAAAACTGGACTTGGTTGAAAAAAGAGAAGCGAAAGAGGAACCGATTCTTAATGCTTCAGCCGGCTACTCCTGATACAGACAGAATGAAACGTCATATCATGTCCAATGGCTGACTAAAGAATTTGAATTTGTATTTTTGGATGAAGAATGGTGTTTGAAAATACAGCCCGATAAGATAAGCACAGCACTGCTTGGTTTATTTTAAATTGCATATAAAAACTTAGAATGAGATTTGAAAATGAATGGACCTATGATTCTATCCTTTTAATGGTGTAGAAATCACACTTACCTTGCTTACAGCAAGAGATACAATGGTCCATATTTTCAATGAATCATAGATATCTAGGAACGAACGTGGTTGGTTTCTGAATATTTGAGAAAACAATGATAAACACTGATATACTGCGCACTTTCAAAGAATATCTAATCAGCTAGAATTAGTCGATATGAAGGTCCATTTTAGATAGGTCAAGGAGAAAGGAATTAAGACTTTCACGCTGAGCCATGGAAAATGCTCTGTCTGTTTTACAAAGGTTTTGTCAAATACAGATTCTATTATAAAATATGAATAAGGGTATGCAGGAGTTCATGTCTATTTCATACCATGTCCAGTGGGAGCAGTGATTTTAAAAAGTTCAACATGGGGGGAAAAAAGATCCTCTTTCTCTAAGTTCAAAAGAGCCCTGAAGACATTGCTTTTCAAACTTGCTGGTCCAAACAGCATTGATCCCCCTACTATGTTGATCCCCTCATGAACTGACAGCACATGTCTTCCCATCTCTGAATACCCCCGACATACAGCACCATCTTCTGACGCCTCCCTCAACATCCAACACCTCTCTGACAGTAAGAGCTGGGTGAGAATTCTTCTGGAAGGGGGAGATCCTGGAGGGATGCTGGATGTTGGAGAGTGTCTGGACATGGTACTGAATGATGGGGTGTTGGGAAGGTTATCAGGGGTGCTGGATTTTGAGAGATATTGGCAGATGGTGCTGAATGTTAGGGGATGGTCAAGGGGGTGACCTTGGCTTTTTGATTTTCTCCTTCTAGCTGGCACTCAAGGTTCGATGTTTGCAATTTCTAATATCCATGTGTATCCCCCTTCTAAAATAAGGAATATGTCTGCCCAAACCACTCCCTATCAATGCTCGAACCATGCCTCCTTGAAATCTATGCATGGCATGCATCACACATATACGAGCACTTTCTAAAGTCATTACATGCACGTACAGCCAATTTACACATTTAAAAGCTACTATTTATCTGTGGAGATGGTTTTGAAAAAGGGCCATAGTGTATTTGAATTTTCAGAAGGCCTCTGATAAAATCTCTCATGAAATATTCTTTAGGACAAGTAAAAAGTCATGAGATATGAGGTGATCTCTTACGGTGCATAAGTCACTGGTTAAAGATAAGAAACAAAGAAGAGAATTAGATGGTCAGATTTCCCAGTGGAAATGAGCAAATAGTGAAGTGTCACAGGGATATCTGCTGGGACCATATCATTTAACATATTCCTAAATAATCTGGAAAAAGATCACATTTGCAAATGACACATAAATATTCAAAGTAGTTAAAACCCAAGCAGATTGTTAGAAACTGCAGAAGGACTTTGCCAGACTGGGTAAGTGGGTGTTGAAATGACAGATGAAATTTAATGTGGACAAGTGCAAAGTGATGAACACAGAGAAAACAATCCTACAATACTTTTAGCATGTTAGGTTCTGAACTGAGTCAGCAAACATAAAAATAATTTCAAGTCATTGTGGACAGTATGATGAACTCCTCAGCTCAGTATGCTGTGGCACTCAAAAAGGTTTAGGAATTATTCAGAAAGGAAAGTATAAAAGGCATTATCAAAACCCTTTCAGTAAAAATCCATGGGGCTATCATATCTTGAATACTGCGCGCAGATCTAGTCATTCCTTCTCAAAAGCTTGGCAGAATGGAAAAAGTACAGAGAAAAGTAACAAATTATAAAAGGGATTGAAGGATCCCTTATGAAGAGACTGAACATCAGCTAAAGAGGCCACTGGAATGGCAGTCACTAGCTGTTTTGAGACTCAGACTTGGAGGTAAAAAGACAGATGCAAGGGGTGGGAAATGAAAGAAGCAGAAAAGAAGATGGCCGAGGGGAGAGGAGATTCTGGTTAGCTCTGAAGCAAACATGAGCACAGCCTTCTCACTGCCAAACTTTCTTTGCTGAGGGATAACCGGGCAGCAGCTGAATATTGTCGTTGCCCAGTTTCCCTGGGTGATGCCCCAGAATTCCTTGATGCTAACCAGTTAGCTTCAGGGCACTGAGCAGCAGTACCTATTAACTGAGGCAAAGAAAGAATTTGAAAAAAAGTTTGCCATGGAAGCAACAGTGCATAATAAACTATGGACTATTAAATGATAGAAGGGTAAAAGGGGCACTAAGCGGGGACAAGGCCATAGTGGAGAGACTGAATTAATTATTTGCTCTGGTCTGTGTTGAAGAAGATGTGGGGAAGTTACCCATGTCTGAAATGCTATTTAATGTTGATGTATCAGAAGAATTGAAAGAAATATTGACAAACCGGAAAGATGTATTAGAACTATTTGATAAAGAATAGCAAATCACCTGTACCAGATGGTATACATCTAAGGGTGTTGAAAGAACTGAAATATGAGATTTCAAACCTACTATTAGTAATCTGTGAACTATCATTAAAATCATCTGTAGTACCCAAAGATTGGAGAATGGCCAGTGTAATGCCAATTTTTTAAAAGGGTTCCAGGGGTGATCCTACTACTACTTAACATTTCTATAATGTTACAAGCACATGTAAAAGATGATTCCTGCCCAGCAGAACTTACAATCTAGTCAAGACATACAACACAGTAGTTGTAGACATGGGATACATAAAGGAGGAATGGTAAGGAAACACAGAGATCAGGTGAATCAAGATCCCAAAGCAGCAACGAAGAGGTGAGTTTTCAGCCTGGATTTGAAAAGGGTCAGAAAAGGTGCCTGATGTATAGACTCAGGTAGTTTGATACGGGAAACTACAAAACGGTGAGCCTGATGTCAGTACTGGGCAGAAACCATTATAAAGAATAAAATTCCTGAACCTGCATAGATAGTCATGGTTTAATGAGAGAAAGCCAGCATGGATTTAGTCAAGGAAAGTCTTGTTTTACTAATCTGTTATATTTTTTTGAAGGTGTGAATAAACAGGTAGCCAAGGTGAGCCAGTCGATATAGTCTATCTGGAATTTCAGAAAGCCTTTGACAAGGTCCTTCATGAGAGACTTGGCAAAATTAAAAAGTCATGGGATAGGAGACAGTCTAATATTGTGGATCAGGAACTGGTTAAAAGATAGAAATCAGAGGGTAGGGCTTTTTAATACATTTATAAATGACTTGGAAATGGGAATAAAGAGTGAGGTAATCAAATGTGCAGATACCACAAAATTATTCAAAGTTGTTAAAACACAAGTGGATTGATTAAAATTGCAAGAGGACCTTGATAAATTGGAACACTGTGCATTCAAATGGCAGATGAAATTTGATATAGACAAGTGCAAAGTTATGCACCTAGGAAAGAACAACTCAAACAATGGTTACACGATGCAAGGTTCTAAATAGGAACCACCACCCAGGAAAATGATTTAGGCGACATCATGGATAAAATGTTGAAAACCTCTGCTCAGTGTGCAGCGGCAGCCAAGAAAGCAAATAGAATGCTAGGAATCATAAGGAAAGGAATGGAGAATAAAACCTAAGATATTATGCCTCTGTATCGTTCCATGGTGCAACTGCAGCTTCAGCTTAAATGATGTGCAATTCCAGTCGCCATATCTTAAAAAGGATATGACAGAATTAGAAAAAGGACAGAGAAGAGCCAAGAAAATGGTAAAGGGGATGGAAGAATACCCCTATGAGGAAAGGCTTAAAAAGTTAGGACTCTTCAACTTGGAAATGAGATGGCTGAGGAGAGATATGATAGAGGTCTATAAATTAATGAATGGAGTACAACGAGGAAATGTAGATAGATTGTTTACTCCATCAAAAGTAGAAAGACTAGGCGACATACAGAAAAGCTACAAAATAACCAAATTAAGAGTAATAAGAGAAAACCTCACAGTGGGTTTGCAGCCTGTCATGCTGTGAAGGCTTACGTGCATCGATGATGCTCAGAGGTAAACTATCGGTAGGGCCTCCCAATATGGACAGGTCACAGCTGAGGTGCCAGACTAAGACAAAGCACCCATCTGGGCAGCAGCAGAATGGCATGGTGTTGGTGGCAGAGGATCACATTCCTGTGACAATGGCAACAATACAAGTATTATTAGCACCGAAGAGAGGCCTGGCAATCTACGTCCGTATCTTGCTACAAAAACACAATGGATATTCACTATAGTGGTGCACAGCCAAGCACAAGAGTAGCCTAATGGTTAGAGCACTGGCTTGAGAATCAAGAGACTGGGGTTTGATTCCCATTAGTGCTCTTGGGCAAATCACTTAATTCCCCATTACCTCAGGGGAAAAAAAATCAATGCTCCTGTTTAATGTACATTAACAAGTTTAAATTACAATGTAAACTGCTTTAACTGAAATAAAAAAGCCTATTAAATAAAGATGAGACTCCCAGGTTAGAAAGCAATCAACTGACTGCTGGGGATGAGCTGAGCACTTTTCAGAGTAAAGCCAGCCCTTGGGTTGTCTGACTGCTGATGTACCTGCACATGAAATGAGACTCAGAAACTGCAAAGATGTCTTGCATTTATAATTAATAAGAGACTTGCAAAAACTGCAATTAAATACAGTGCAATCCAAAGCAGGACTATATGAAGACAACCGAGGTGTGAAGATTGGTGGAAGACTCATCAACAACCTTCACTGTGCTGATGACACCACAATACTGGCTGAAAGTGAAGATGATCTGAAACATTTGCTTCTCAAGATCAAGGACCATAGTCTTAAGATAGACCTGCACCTTAATGCAATGAAGACAAAGTTCCTAATAACTGGCAATATCAATAAGTTCATCATTGTTGGAGAAGAAATTGGAAAAGTGGACAACTTAAACCTGCTTGGATTAATAACACAGGTACACTACCAAAAAACTGCCTCCAGTTTTGCAACTGATTCCTATAGATTTTGGGGTGCTGAATCCAGGAAAAATAGCCAAAATGTTCCATCACGTCACGTTTTCTTGCAAAATTAGATTTCTTACCCATATAAGGAATGTTCACATAATTTCTTTTTAGCCGACTGCAGTTTATTTTCTTGGCCCAAAATAGAGGTTGTAATGGTTAACTAACTAGAAACACTCCCTCATGATATTTTAGAGTGTTTTGTATTCATTTTATACATTAACAGGACAATTGGGAGGCGGGGGGCTAAATCCAGTACTCGCGCTGGCGCATGTTCTTTCCTGTTCGCCTCGCCTCGTTCGCTCGCTCAAACACGGTGGTTGCGACATGAACGTTCCTGTCAAATTTCAGTTTCTTGCAAGTTCATTATTACCTTTTGTTTGCTCAGTCGTAATCCAGCTTTATTCCGAAGTGGTTCACTACAGTTGTAGTTTGCAGTGCTGTGTATTTGTGATGGCTCACAGAGCCAGAGGTTGTGTCAACTCTCCGGACAGTTTTTGTTTTATTTGTGGGGAATATACCGTGAAAAAGCGGCAGAGGAACATTTCTGCATTTATTAAAAAAGTATATTTCGCCTATTTCGGTTTGAAGTTAGGCGATCAAGACAAACCGTGGGCTCCTCACAAAGTGTGCAAGACATGTGAGGAAGATCTACGCTTATGGATGAAAGGTAAAAAACAAGCATTTCGTTTCAGAATACCTATGATGTGGCGTGAACAAAGAGACCACAGCAGTGACTGCTATTTTTGCTCTTGCATTGTGAAGGGATACAACTTAAAAAATAAGAACGTAATAAGTTACCCCAACCTTCCCTCAGCAATTAGGCCTATGCCTCATAGCAATGAAGTGCCTGTGCCTGAACCACCAAAATCTTTGGATCATATTAGTGTGGACGGTTCTGATCATGATGAGACTCATCAGATGGCTTTTCCCGATGAGTCCAGTACTTCCGAGTTTGAAACTGAACCAGATCCGAAACCTGAACTTTTCTCTCAAGCTGAATTGAATGATTTAGTCCGGGATTTAGGACTCCCAAAAGATGCTGCCCAACTGCTAGGTTCTCGGCTTAAACAGAAAAATCTATTGTCACCAGGAACAACTTTTTATTGGTACCGCAACCGAGAGACACAATTTTTGAAGTATTTCAGCAAAGAGGAAGATTTGGTATTTTGCAACGATATATACGGAGTGATGGAAAAGTTTAAACTCAAGTATGATCCTGTTGAATGGTGGCTGTTCATTGATTCGTCAAAAGACAGCATAAAAGGTGTTCTTCTTCATAATGGCAACACATTTGCTTCAGTTCCTATTGCTCACTCTGTTATTCTCCAAGAAAAATACGAGAATTTGGCCCTGATTCTTCAGAAGATTCGTTATGATGAGCATAAGTGGATGATTTGTGGAGACTTTAAAATTCTATCCATGCTATTAGGGCAGCAATCCGGTTTCACCAAATATCCCTGCTTCCTTTGCTTGTGGGATAGCCGGGCCCACGACCTACACTGGGGTAAAAAAGACTGGCCAATTCGGGAGTATTTGAGACCCGGTGAGAAAAATGTTCTTCATGAGAGCTTGGTACCTCATGATAAAATTCTATTACCACCTCTCCACATTAAGTTGGGTCTCATTAAGCAATTCATCAAGTCCCTTCCAAAAGATGGTGAGTGCTTTCGGTACCTTTGCTCAAAGTTCCCCCGACTTTCTGAAGCAAAGCTAAAGGAAGGAGTGTTTGTTGGCCCTGATATAAGGAAACTCATTTCAGATGGAGCATTCGCTGAAACGATGTCTGAGAAGGAAAAAGAAGCCTGGGATTCCTTCAAGGATGTTGTTCTCAAATTCTTGGGGAACAGGCGGGATGAGAACTATAAGGATATTGTTGCCAGGATGCTCAATGCCTTCAAAGAACAGCAAGGCCGCGGGCCCCGTCCGCGTGGCCGCTCCTAACCGGGGGGGTGGCGGGCCGTTCGCCCCCCCCCCCTCGGTTGCGGCGGCGGCGCGCGGCTCGATGGTGCCCGCGCGGCCGGGCGCCTCATTGGCTCCCCGCGGCGTTTAAAACGCCCGGGAGCCAATGAGGAGGCTAGGACCCGGCGGCGGGGGGGGGTGAGTGGCGCGGAGACCCAGCTCTGCATCGGCAGTTGCTGGGTCGGGGCTGGAGGCTCCAGACGCGTGCGGGCTTGCTGCGCATGATCGTCATCGGTTGTCCCAGGCCTTGGCGCAGCGGGAGGCAGCAAGTGAAGCGGCGCCGTCCTTGGAGCTCCGGGGGCAGCGATCCAGCGGCGGGGGAGTCAGGAGGCTCGTGGCTCTACAGGCAGGTTTGTTTGGGGAAGGTCAGGGTTTCAAATCCCACTAGGGGACAGCAACGGGTGTTCCTTGTAGTCTTGGGCAAGCCACTTAGTTATTTAGGGAATCCCCTCTATCCTTAATAAAAAAAAAAAAAAAAAAACGCAAAACATATAATAATAATAATATTAATAAAATAAAATAAAATTCATAGCTACAGGAATAATTAATTAAGCCCATGGCCGGGGGAGGAATGAAGGGGGGTTCCGGAAAGCGCCACGGGTCTGGGAGGGCTAAGACGGTCGGTCCTCGGAGGGGAGAGCCTGCTCCGTTGGGGCGCTCGGCTCCTCTTGGAAGGGGGACCAGGGGCAGGGCTCCGAGCCGTGGCCCGGCGTCCGACGGTGGTACTAGCCCTGTCACCAGGCCGGGGGGGCGGCTGGGTAGGGGGGTCTCGGCTGGCCGGTTAGCTGTGGGCCGGCGTGGTAGGTCAGCAGCCCCGGCTAGCGGTACTTTGGGACGGGGAGAGGCCCCGGGTGGCTTGGGGGTGGCTATAGGTCCCACGGGGGTGGGTTTCGGGGCGGCTCCTCAGTTGAGCACTGTGGTTATGGACGCTGCGAGTCCGGGGGGTGGATCTGCTACTGCAGGGGCAGCCTATTCCCCCATGTGGGCGCATTGGCAGGGCGGGGGTCAAGGCTCTTCCTGCGCGGAATGGCTAGGGGCGTGGCAGCCGCCTCAGCCGGGGGCGGGTTTTCCTTCGCCTTTCCCTGTTTTTTCTCCGCAGGTTTCGACTGGCTGGCCCTACTGGGGGCAACCGTGGGGGGCTCCTGCTGGAGAGCTGGACGGCGGGAGGGCGTGCACAAGTGGAGGCCCCGTGTCTGTCGGAAGCGGAGGGGGAGCGGAAGCATCAGCTTTGACGCCACCGGAGCCGGGTGTGTCTTCCGAGGTAGCAGCACCAGTGGCAGGTGAGTTGGCTACTGGGGTGAGGGCAGGGGAGGGGGGTAAGAAGCGAGCGTCCAAGCGCAAGCGGTGTTCCGGTCACCGGCGGCGGCGTTCGGGGTCCTCCTCTTCTTCAACGTCTGAGTCGTCATCCGGCTCGGTGTCCGACGACTTGGCCGGGAGCCCGCGGGCCACTGGCGGGGAGGTCGGCGTGGGACAGGTGGGTTCTGTGCCTTCGGTGGCGTGTTTCTCGGAGTTATGGGAGGGAGTGCCAAAGACTCTGCGGAAAAAGATTGTGAAACGTCGCTACGTAGATATTTTCCGCTTACTCGAAGGTCGGAAGCGGTCGGGGGATAGCCGACGGAAGCGTAAGGAGGACGAGAAGGCGGGTAGGGTCAAGAGAGTGGCTCGGAATGTGGTTAATTGGACTCGGTCTTTCTTGCGTTTGGCGAGTGTATGGGGTCATTCGCATCCGGAGCAGTACGGTATGCTGTTGGCTTACGCGGATTCCATACTGGAGGCCTCACAGACTCATGACGGTTGGGCTTGGCTCAACTATGATGAGAAATTCCGTGATAAGATGGAAGAGAATCGCCTGTTGTCATGGGGAACGCAGGACATTAATCTTTGGTTAACGCAGATGGCGATCAGACCTGGCGGGGGAGGTATGGGTGGGCAGAGAGGTGGAGTAGCCACCCCTGCGCAGGCGGATCGGCCCTTTCGATCGGGCGTGCCCCCTGGGTTGCAGAGAACTCCAGGGGGGGGGGAACGGGGGACTTGTGCTGGCGCTTCAACAAGTCTTCCTGCCCCTTTCCGGATTGCAAATTCCGGCACGCCTGCTCCGTCTGTAATGGGGGTCACCCAGCCCTCAAATGTGTCAAGACGAGTGGCGGGGGCGTGCCAGCCCCCAGCCACACGTATGGGGGACGTCTGGAGTTTGGCCCCCACCCCTGTTGCGATTGATGGGTTAGGCCCGTGGCTTAGGAGGTATCCGAAGCGACAGGTCAGCGGTCTTTTGGAATGCGGGTGTAAGGAGGCGTTTCCCATACCGGTGGTGGGCAGTGTAGGGGTACACAAGGCGCGGAATTCGCCTTCGGTGCGGCGTTTCGCGCAGCTGGTACGAGATAAGTTGGCAACTGAGCTGGCCTTAGGTAGGGTGGTCTTTTCCTATTGGTTCCTCGGTTAATGATCACGTTCCTAAGGTTTTTGGGTGCCGTACGTTACGCGTGTTCCGTAGCATCCGAAAAGACGGCGGGTCCGGCGATGACTATTACCTTTTGGGGAGTGGAGTTGGATTCCGTGGCGTTGGAGGCCCGCTTGCCGGGGGAGAAAGTTACGAGTCTGCGGGTGTTGGTCGCAGATGCGCTGGGTTCTAGTAAGCTAATGCTGCGGGAGATGCAGTCTTTGGCGGGGTCCCTGCATTTTGCGTATCGGGTGATCCTGATGGGGAGAGTGTTCTTGCGCCGGTTGTCCGCAGGTACTGCAGGCGACTCTAGGCCGCATCATCGGATTCCGATGTCACGCAGCTTGCGGGCAGATCTGTGGATTTGGGACGATTTTCTTCGTGACTTTAATGGTACCACGGTGCTGAGAGACCCGGAGGTGACTTCTGCGGATCTGCAGTTGTATACTGATGCAGCAGGGGGTTCCGGTTTGGGGGATTTATTTTTGGGGCGCATGGTGCGCAGAAGGCTGGCCTCAATCCTGGCGAGCGGTGGGGCTTACGAGGAATATTACCTTCCTCGAGTTGTTTCCCATTGTGGTGGTCCTGTCCTTGTGGCCGGATGGACTCCGCAATCGCAGAGTGCGCTGGTGGTGCGACAACGAGGCGGCAGTGTCGGTGATCAATGACTATTCCCCAAGATGTCAGCCGGTAGCTGACCTGATGCGGCAGGTGGTCTTTTCATGCTTGCAGTTGAATTTAGTGATTAAGGCTCATTGTTGCGGGGTTGGGAGCGGTCTAGTCCCTCGCCCGGGATTGGCGGCGTCCTATTACTCATGACTTACTGCGTCGGTTATGCGGGGCCTTGCCGCGGGTGGTGGCCACCTACTATGAAGGGGTGCTCTTTCGGGCCGTGTTTTCGTTAGCCTTTTTTCGGCGCATTTCGGGTGGGCGAGCTGGTTTCGGAGTCGGGGCGGCTTCACAATGGGAGGGAGGTGCAGGTGCGTCACGTGCACTTGCTCGGGAGTAGGGTTCATATCCGCCTTGCCCGTTCTACGACGGATCAGGCGGGAATGGGTAGGTGGGTGGACTTGGCCGCGGTCCAGGGTTCCCCCTCGTGCCCGGTCGCGTTGCTGCAGGCGTACTGACGCGTTCGTCCGGAGGCTAGCGGTAGCCTTTTTATCCATTAGGTCGAGCGGGTCCTTCCGCGTTGCCAATTTACCGCAGTGCTACGGCTGGCATTACGACAGATAGGTGAGGGCCCTGGTGCCTTCGCCCCTCATTCCTTCCGGATCTGGGCGGCAGCCAGTGCGGCGGTGGCCGGGCTGCCCGATCAGGAGATACAGCGCATTGGGCGTTGGCGGTCGGGAGCTTTCCACTGCTATGTGCGTTTCTGGGGGAGTGGGGGGGGCACTAACGGGGCTATTTCTTTGTCTTTCAGATGTGGGGCATAGAAGCTGCTGGATTCCTGGCCACTCCTTTGTCTTCTGGGCGGGTCGGCGAGCAGCGACGCGCCCATTGGGGCTGAATTTGGGACTTTCCGAGCAGGCGGTGACGATCACATGGCTGGGCGAGCGCGGACTCCGGTGGATACAACTCCTGCCTTTGCTTCGGCACCTCCAGCGAACCAGAGGCGCCCCGGAGGTGTTACTGCTCCACTTAGGTGGCAACGATCTCGCTTCATGGACTTGCCGGCAGTTGATTCGAGCAGCTATCAAGGACTTTGGGGTGGTTTTGGGGATGTTTCTGGATGTATTATTGCTATGGTCGGATATCATTCCAAGGCCGTCCTGTAGGGCTCAGTGACGGTGGTCACGGGGTGTGACCAAAATTAGCCGTCTAATTGGCCGGTGGGTGGGCCAGCAAGGGGGCTGTCAAATCTTTCACCCTTGGTGGACGTGGACTGCCCTGGCCTCTATAGGCCGGACGGGGTGCACTTGTCCCCGATAGGGCTAGATTTACTGCTTAACGATTGGCAGGAGGCCTTGGAAGGTATTCCGTTGGGGGCGAGGGCTGGTCGCAGCTTACCTTTGGGGGGCGGCTCTGGTCGTGGCTGACCTGAGCCGGTGGCGGGATCCCGGAGGTTTCCGGGGTCCGGAGCCGGTGGCAAGCATGAGGGCGGGGGTGGGGTACCCCCGACCCGGTTAACCCCTCAGGCTTTTGCTAATAGCATGGCGAAGCCGGAAGAGGGAGGGCGTGGAAAATGTCGGGCCTGTGCCCGGGGGAAGCGGATGCGGCGTCACCTTGCTACTAACACGGCGGGTGAGAGCTCGCTCTGCTTGGGGGGGGTGGGAGTTAAAATGTGTTGATGTTGTATTATGTGTGTTTAAAAGGTTATTAAAGCTGCGACCAGTTTAAGTCCCAAATGGTTGTCATGTGTTTGTTTTGAATTAATCTGTCGGGGAAAGGAAAGTGGGGGTGGGGCCTGGGGGGGGGAGGGGGGGCGAGAGGCGACATGCCGCCTTACCCGGTTACAGCAAGGCCGCGGGCCCCGTCCACGTGGCCGCTCCTAACCGGGGGGGTGGCGGGCCGTTCGCCCCCCCCCCTCGGTTGCGGCGGCGGCGCGCGGCTCGATGGTGCCCGCGCGGCCGGGCGCCTCATTGGCTCCCCGCGGCGTTTAAAACGCCCGGGAGCCAATGAGGAGGCTAGGACCCCGGCGGCGGGGGGGGGTGAGTGGCGCGGAGACCCAGCTCTGCATCGGCAGTTGCTGGGTCGGGGCTGGAGGCTCCAGACGCCCGCCCGCCCACCCTGCCTGGGAGAGGCTTTGGGTGGGGGGGGGTTTTGGGTTGTTGCAGCTGGAAGGGGGGGCTTTGGCGGGATCCCGGAGGTTTCCGGGGTCCGGAGCCGGTGGCAAGCATGAGGGCGGGGGTGGGGTACCCCCGACCCGGTTAACCCCTCAGGCTTTTGCTAATAGCATGGCGAAGCCGGAAGAGGGAGGGCGTGGAAAATGTCGGGCCTGTGCCCGGGGGAAGCGGATGCGGCGTCACCTTGCTACTAACACGGCGGGTGAGAACTCGCTCTGCTTGGGGGGGTGGGAGTTAAAATGTGTTGATGTTGTATTATGTGTGTTTAAAAGGTTATTAAAGCTGCGACCAGTTTAAGTCCCAAATGGTTGTCATGTGTTTGTTTTGAATTAATCTGTCGGGGAAAGGAAAGTGGGGGTGGGGCCTGGGGGGGGAGGGGGGGGCGAGAGGCGACATGCCGCCTTACCCGGTTACAAGGCTGTAACATGAGCCTGAAAGTCCATTTCTTGCACTCCCATGTGAACTACTTTCCTGAAAACGTGGGGGCGTACAGTGAAGAACAAGGTGAAAGGTTTCACCAGGACATCAAGGACGCAGAGAGAAGGTACCAAGGAAGATGGAACACCACTATGATGGCTGATTTCTGCTGGTTGCTGCTGCGGGAAACCCCAGATGAAAAATACGCCAAGCAGCGCACCAAGAGAAGCATTCGGGGGAAGAAGAAACGGGCCCACCAGGAGATTGATTGACCCAAGAATGACTTTAAAATCTAAACTGTGTTGACAAATATCGTGTTTTTACTAAACTTTGAAATAAAAATTTGCTAGTTATTACCACAGTGTCGGATCTCATTTATTAGAATTTTATTTTAACACCATCGGGTGTTTGTCTTCATGTATTGCAATGGTGCGGTTTGCGTTTTCTATTCTTACATACATACCTGTACAACATTTTTTGCACATTTCTTTGCTTTGCTTTGTGTCTAACCTCGCTCTTATATGCTCAATGTTTGTGCACATGAATGTGGCTGTTTTAAGTGCAGACAATTTTGCTACCATCACAGTGTGTTTTGTTGACATTACTCTATTCTTATGTGCTGCCTTGTTACAATTTTCTTTATTCTTATTTGAATAACTACTAAACAATTAGTATAAAGAATTCATCCAAGAAACTTTTATCTCGATCGCACTCAATCTGAAACATTCACCTCAAACTGCTAACCCAATGTAGCAAAAAATCTGTACGTGATGGAGCAAATTGGTTACCAGATTTGGATTCAGTGCACCAAAAAACATAAAAATCAATCGAAACATTAGAGGCAGTTTAAAAAAAGATTTTTTTAGTGTACCTGTGTAATCAAAAAATAAATGACAAGCAGTCATCTGATAACACATTGCTCTTGGCAGAATGACTAAGAAGGACCTAGACACGATTCTGAAGAGCAGAGATTTATTTATTTATTTATTTAACACTTATTTCTATACCGCTCTTTCCCAAGTATCAAGTGCGGTTTACAAGGAACAGTAAGTTATATGGTATATTAAAGCGCATACCTAGTCGTTTTACATAGAATAAGTGGAACTATTTACAAGTAACAATATAACATTTGAACAGTAAAAAATTAGAACGTATTTACATTATGGGTACTTACAAAATATATCATGGAACAAAATTGTGATGTATAAAAATATTTTGTGTGTTATGTAGTATTGTAGTATGGTTGTTAACCTGTGTCTCTTTGTGTTAACCGAGGTAGCTCGGACATGGTGCTCCGGGCCCCTCTAACCGTCCACCCCCGCCCCCTCCCACCATTTTAGTCCCACTCTCCTTTCCCACAGAATACACACATACACCATTCTTGGGCAAAACACCGGTCGCAGCTTTATTAACTTTATAATATACCGAACATTACAGTTCAAAATTAATCCTCTTAACAATATAAACCTCGGAGTAATACCTCACCAGCCATGCTATTAGCAAGGTGACCCGCAGCGGAGCAATGCCTCACCAGCCATGCCCTTAGCAAGGTGACCCCGCCTCCGCTGCTGCCGCGGTCATGCCAACCGCAATCTTCCTAATCCCCTTTCCCCGACCTCGCCATGAATTAGCAAAAGTCAGCCAGGGGATGTCCGGGTCGGAGGCACCCCGCCCCCGGCCCAAGTATAGCCTAAGGCTCCGGACCCCGGACATCCGGGATCCCGCCACCGGCACAGAGGACATTAATGTCAGGTCGAAGGCGCCCCGCCCTGACCCCAGTGCGGCCTAGAGCTCCGGATCCCGGACACCTCCGAGATCCCTCCACCAGCACTGGCGACATTAATGTCCCGAAGCCGCCCCCCCCCCCCACCAAGCTGCGACCAGGTGCACCCCCTGCTGAACCACACATACCAAGCCCACCGGCCAGTGGTGGCTAAGCACTAAGACACCCCCAGAGGAGAAACCTCCCCAACCCCGACAACCGTACGCTCGCACCTCAGGCATGCCGTATTATCCACTGCCCGATTCGCACTGCTGAGTCCCACCCCCCCCCCCGCTCTTTTTTTTTTTTTTTTCAATAAAAAGCCCGCAAACCATGACTTGACAATGACTGGACAACCCACCAGAGCCGAAGACCGCTCCGCGACCCAGTCAGCGCCCCCCCCCAACATGTAACCGGAGCCAAACCGGGTTACTCCACGGTGCCCCAGCAAAGGTTTGGGCTGCACCCCACGGCGACCACGCTCCTCTGCCATAAAACAATGCCCCCACCAGATCATGATCCTATGGGTCCAGACCGTTCACATAGACTCTCTAGAACCATCCGCCCCACGAGGGAATGACCCATGGGCCAATTGACCCAAGGCTTCCTGCCCGGCCCACCGGCGGACAGCGATAATCACGGGACCCCCCACCTCCCAGAAGCCTAAATCGGCCAGACCCAGGCCCTCCTCCGCCGTTGCGGAACGCTTCGCCCGGCAACCCCGCCACGACCCCCCAACGAGACGCCACCCCAAAGCGGGATGAACGTGCCGCAACAACCGCAGTCCTGCCCACACACTGCCTATTGCTTCCACGATAGACCACGACCCGCACCAGCTTCGCCGGAGCTCGCTACCACCCCACCCAGCTAGAAGGCCCCTAAGGATACCCGGCATCATCGCCCGGAAGAGGGAGGCAGCAACAAGCTGCCAGTAGAAGCCGAGCAGCAAGTCCCCGGTAGCCCTGCAGAGGGAGGCAGCAGACTTGAACACCCTCTCTCGGTAAACAGAGCAGCAAGTCCCTGGTCGCCCCCGTGTAACAGGCCGCCTGGCATCCCGAGGCCTTGAGCACGAACCCCCCTCCCCCCAACCAACCGGAACGCCTGACTCTTACGGCGTTATTCAGGACCTCCCAGCCGGCCTGTACAGCCACCGTCCCCCCTTGGGGACAGGAAATCTCACCCCCACCCCGTGAGAACCAGCGTGGATACGCAAGACCGATGCCCCACATCCGCTGCAATGACTCGGGACTGCACCTGACTCTCTAGCCCCCCTGTTGCGACAACCCCACATAAGGCCCTAGGCTGGGTTCAGCCAAACCTTCCATGAGCTGTCCATATGCCACACAGCCCCAGAGGCGGTCGCAGCCTAAAGCTGTCGTGCCCGTGTCCCAATATCCATCATGTACGCCCAAAACCCGGAAGGAGCAAAGCACAGCCCACCACCATGCAATGTCAGAAACCCAATCACCCCCGAGGACAGCCGCCACCCCTCCGGATCCCGACGTCACAAGACCCGTAACCTCCACCCCCGATCTGCAAGCCTGTAGTGCACACCCCCGGAACCCTGTTACGACGTGGCCGAATAACCGAGGGAAAAAACAGTTTTTTTTAGGTTTTTTTTTTGCTATACCCATAAAGGGGCTGGGGTCCGCCTACCATCAGCTTGACTCCTACTCCCCTAGCCATGCGAGGAAAACGCCACCACCGAGGCGAAGTACCCGCTTAGGCCGCGCAAGCCGTTGCTGTGCCCGTACCCTCCAAACCCGCCAGAACCCCCCTCCCCCAAGCCCACCTCAGCACCACCATGGGACCCGCTGCAGCCCATAACGTAAGGCCCATGCGTAATAGGCCAACTACCCCTCCCAGAGAAGTGGAGGGACTGGCCCGACAGCGCAATGGGCCCTGCCAGTCAAGTGAATACGTTAATTAGTCCTCGGCCTTGGCCTTATTATTTGCTCTTGCTCTGGTAGGCCAATGCATAACTGTAGTATAGCAGGCACATAAGCTTGAGTGTCCACTCCCACTGACCGAGGAAACAGGAAGATAGTGGCCGTCGCAGGAGGGCCAGAAAATGCTGCCCCACTACGTCCTAGCTGTCACATCCCCACCATGCCTGCCTGACCGGAAAGACCCCCCTGCCCCTCCTTCCGTCTCCTGAGCCCGCAGTATCCGCCCCCATCTGACCGCTCGACGAGGCCGAGGCCCTCCCACCCGCCTCGCCACCTTCTCCGATGGAGACTTGAACATCGTAGCATTCTGTTCATGGACACCCTGCTAACTGCTCCGTCCCTTTCCGCTTCCACCCCCACCCCTGGGACCCCAACCGTCCCGAATAAGCCGAACAATCTGTAGAACGGCTGCCAATTCCGCTGGCACACGGTCTTCCGACTTTACCCACTTCTCAACCACCACGCCGTACCCCACCCCGTGCCCTTTCCGCCCCCTCCATGCGGACGAATAGACGGTGCCGCAAAGGTGGACGACTCCGCATAGCGGCGCCGCCAACACTAACACCGCTAAGGCAGCACGCTGCACCCCCACTCCCTCTTGCCCTCGCAGCACCCACCCCCCAGTCTGCCAACACTCACCTGATGCTCCGGTGTCGCCCCCCTGGACGCAGAAGCCAGGGTCCACTGTAAATGGTCCCCTTCCGCAGTCCGACCCGTGCGCTCCAACGCGGGGGGGCCCTCTCCACTCTCCTTCAGCAAGCCAATCTCTGAGCGCCATCTGTGGAAACAAAGAGAAAAAACACAGAGAAACCCAAGGAGGGGGAACCATTCTCCAACAGGAATACATAGATGTCCATGTTTGTTAGTTTTTTGTTTTGTTTTTTATAGATATAGGGCCAGCGAGTCCGTACGCGCCCACATTGAACCCACGACCCCCATGCTTTCCCGGCAATGTCAAACTGAAAAAAAAAATGCCCCGTCGTCCCCTGTCCTGAAGAAACCCCCCCCCAGACACCTGGAGCACCAGCCGAAGCGAGAGCCTTGCGGGTTCCCGGGCACCAGGCAGCCGCTCAACCCCTAAGCCAGTCCACCATCCTGCCCATCCCAAGGCACCACAGCCAGCCCCAGACGAACTGGCACTCTGCCCCATGAAGCTGGGAACCTACCCCTCCCCGCTCGCAGTGCGCATCACCGCCCTAGCCGCTGCCACTCCACCCCCCCACCAAGCCCCCCCCCCGACACACCGCAATCCTTGCACCCACCTCCAACACCCCCCAGCCCCCCGACCACACGCCCCCGGAGCCCCCAACCCCCCCCACCCGCCATGCCCCAAGGCAAAAAAAACCCCCACCTGCGCCAAAACCAACCCCCCGCTGAGCCCGCCAACCAGGGAGCCCCATCCTGCACTGCCCGCCCATGCCCAGGCACCCCGACCCGAGTCCCGCCTCCCCAGCCCTGAAGCAGACAAGGCAGGGCAAAGTGTACTGCTGCCGAGGGCAGCCGCGCCAGGATGCTGCGCAAACGCTGCCCACCCCCAAGCACCATCATCCCAGTTTTCTCACTGGCCAGGCCCCCCCAGTGCCCCCCAAGCACCCAAACATCCCTCTGGCTGTTGCCAGCTCCTCCTCTCCCGGGTGGGTCACTGAAAAATAAGCAGAGACAATCCCCCCCCCCAAGTCCCATTCCCCCCGCATGCACCGAATCACCTCGCCTGGTATACTGCACAACCACACAGCTGGCCGCATCAAATCCAAGCTACCAAATCCTTGGCAAAATTTAAATCTGCCCCATACCCCACCCCATGCCATCTGCACCTTCCAGGGCGTCCCCCCCCCACAGCAGATTCTGGGCATCCCCCACAGAGAGGCAAACCCCCACCCAACGATCCCTCCACCACAGCAGTGAAAAAATGTGAAAAGGACCCCACCGCAACATAGTATAGGAAGGTAGATAAAGACCCTTAGGGCCCCATCCACTCTGCCCGGCAAGGCACCCCAAGAGCAACCGCGAAGGAAGCGTGCGCCGCGAGACAGGCAGGCAGAAACAATCGAGGTGGAGAGAGGGGGGGGCGCGCGGCCAGCAACCGGAGCGCTCCGGGCCCGTCCCCCTCCGGCGCAGCCCCCACTCACCTACCGCGCCTCTGCCCGCACCCGCCGCCCACAGCCCGCTCTCCCCCGGCACAGCTCCCCCCCGCTGCCCCTCCCCCCCACCACAGACGGACGCGGCCGCAGATGGACGAGGCGCCAAACCGGCCTCGTCCCCGTGGAGGAGCAGGAGCTTCGGCAGCTGTTGCCGACTCCTGGCTCCTCCCCACACAGGCCACACGCCTCCCGCCTCCCAGACTCCACCGCGATCCCGCGCGCGGCTGGAGCCAACCAATTTCTCCGGCGCCCTCCACGTCATCGCGCTCCCGCCCCCCAGCCGATGACGTCCGCGGGCCAGGGCCCCCCGCACCGGATGAGCACCCGGTTACCCTCGGCTGCCGGGACCCTGCCCCGCGGCCTTGCATATTCTGATTAGGTAGTGTATTGTAGTGTAGAGAGAATAAATGGGTTTTTAGTTTTTTTCTAAATTCCTTTATGTCTGATAGTTGGCGAATGTTGTCAGACAGATTATTCCATAGGATAGGTGCCGAATGGGAGAAGGCCCTCTTGTTGGTTTGTTTTCTAGCTTTTGTGTAATCTTTTGGGACTGCTATAGTGTTTGTGTTTCTGCTCCTTTGTGATCGTTTATCTAATTCTACGTTAATGAGTGCATTGAGTACAGATAGTGCTAACTTATTTATTAGTTTAAATGTGGTTAAAATAATTTTGTATTTTATTCTGCAGTAAATGGGTAGCCAATGAAGTTCAGCCAGGATCGGTGTGATATGTTCTGTTGAGTTTATATTCATTATTATCCTTGCTGCTATGTTCTGAGTTAGTTGAATCTTTTTCATATTTTGCTTTGTGATGCCATTAAGGATTATATTTGCAAAATCAAAGTGTGGGGTTATGATGGCTTGAATTATAGTTATGAAGTCTTGTAGGTGAATCAATGGTCTTAATTGTCTCAATGTCTTGAGTTTGTAATGTATGTTTTTGTCAGATATTTTATGTGTGAATCCATGTTAAGTTTATTGTCAAGTATCACACCTAGGTATTTTATTTCTTTTTTTATGTTGATCTCATGGTTGTCTAGGGTAATGGTGCTTGGAGGTGTGTATGTTTGATTTTTAGTGATATATAGTACATCAGTTTTTGAGAAATTGATGTGTAGGTTCTGATCCTTAAGCCATATTGTTAGTTCTTTAAAACATTCTGTTATTTGTTGTAGTGGAGAGTGCTGGATTTTAAATGGGAGGTAGAACATTATATCATCGGCGTAAATATGGTAATAGATGCCATGACGTTTAAAGATGCTACAGACTGGTTGTATGTAAATGTTAAATAGTAGTGCTGATAGCGCGGATCCCTGTGGAAGACCTTGTGTTTGATTGAAAGTGGTAGATGTTTGGTTGAGGATTCTCACTGTTTGGGTTCTGTTTGATAGGTAGGATTTGAACCAGTTATAAACAGTAGATGTTATTCCAATTTGTTGAAGTCTGTTTAACATTGTTAAGTGATTGACACTGTCAAATGCTGCAGATATGTCGAGGAATACTAGGATGAATGCTTGTTTAGTGTCATCAATTCCCCTTAATAAAGTGTCATAAAGGACTGTTAGTAGTGTTTCTACCCCATGGAATGGCCGGAAGCCATATTGGTGTTCGTCAAGGAGGTTCAATGAATCAATGAATTCCTGTAGTTGAGTTTGGACGATTTTTTCTATAAGTTTTGCCATGAATGGAATACTCGATATTGGTCTGTATGATTTTGGTGATAATTTGTCTAATGTGTTATTTTTAAGTATTGGTCATATTTGAACATGTTTGAGAGATGGGGTAAGTATCCTTTTTCTAGTGATAGGTTGACCATAGGGAGGATGAAAGAAGAGAGTATTGAGAATGTATTTTTTATCCAATCCACTGGACATGGATCAAGATATGATGTAGTTGTGTTGATGTTAGATATATTTTATTATATTTTATACTGTTCAAATCAATTCACGACTTATTTTATACTGTTCAATTCAATCATGTTATAGGTCTTTTACGTCATGCTTTTGACCTATTTCATGTTTATATTTCATGTTTATATTTCATGTATATAGTTCATGCATATAGTTCAACCCCCCCTGTTATCCAAGTTTATACCCCTGTTCGATGTAAAACCAAACAGAAGTGTGTTTTGGTCATTTTGTTATACTGTGAACCGCGCTGATGCCGAATAGTGCGGTATATAAGCAACTGTAATAAATAATAAATAATAAATAAAAATAGTAGTTTTGAGAGTGGCCTTTGAAATTCGAATGAAGTTGGACCAGTTATCCAGTGTAGTGTGTGTCATTTCAGTGTGTGTTATTGGGGGGATCATTTGTAATTTTGTTTTATTAATATAATATTGTGCTAATTCTTGTGGAGAAATATCTATGGAAATTTCGTCTGAGTTGTATGTTTTGTTTGTTAGGTTCTTTATTATGCAGAACAATTCCCTTGGTCGGTTAATGGAATTATTGAGTATGTTAGAGTAATAGTTTCTCTTAGTACTGTCTGTTGTTTCCTTATATATATGGAGGGTATTTATGTATTTCTCATAATTTGTTAGTGTTTTGGTTTGTCTCCATTTCCTTTCTTCCATTCTTAATTGTCTTTTTAGTTTTTTGAGTGTCATATTAAACCATGGGGCATTCATTTTTTCGGTTTTATTGTCATTGACATTGAGATGTCTCTATCCATACAAAGATTCGACTCATTCAAGCCATAGTATTTTCAATAAGATCTTATGGATACAAAAGATGGACACTGAAAAAGAGACAGGAATAAAACTGATGCCTTTGAATTTTGGTGCTGGTGAAGGTTACTATGTATACCATAGGCTGCCCGAAGAACAAACCAATCAGTATTATACTTTGACCATATCATGCGAAGAGAGAGATCATTAGAGAAAGACATCATGCTTGGCAAGGTTGAAGATGAACACAAAAGAGGCAGGCCAGCAATGAGAAGGACTGATTCAATAACAGCAGCTATGGATACCACTCTGTCAATAATGAGCTGCCTGACTGAAGACTGAACACGGTTTAGGACAGCTATCCAGAGGGTCACCATGACTCGACACTGACTCGACAGCACTTAACAAAAACAACAGAAAATATTTTTTCACTCAACGTGTAATCAAACTCTGGAATTTGCTACTGGAGGATATAGTAAATGCTGTTAGTGTAGATGGGTTTAAAAAAGATTTGGACAAGTTCCTGGAGGAACGGTCCATAAACCATTATTAAAGAGGACCCAGGAAGTGCACTCCTTACCCTGGGGCAAGCGTTGTGGAAGCTATGTACCTTTTTGGGAACCTGTCGGGTACTTGTGACCTGGATTTGCCCCTGTTAAAAATAGGACACTGGGCTTGATGAACTTTGGTCTGACCCAGTATGGCATTTCTTATGTTCTTATGTTCTCAGAGTGAACTCCAGTTAATACTACCCTTTGTCACCTTCCACTCAACTCATTTCTGACCCATACATATTTTTATTGTAAACTACTTTGACTGAAGGATATGGTGGTATTTAAATATGGATAAATAAATAAATACCAAAGTGCTTAGCTGGTTTATGAGTCTTATATGTGAAACTGTGTCAAAGATAAAGCATACTGCATCAATCACTTGCTCCTGATCTAACTCTCTGCTCTGTGTGTCACAGAAATAGATGAGATCAGATTTGTCTGGCAAGACTTACCTCTGCTAAAGAGTACACAAAAAGCAGAAAGCAACCATGCATTAAAAAGGAAGCTTTATTTTTAGGCCCAAAAATTAAAGGCGCGGGCAGGGTCCCGGCGCCTGCTCGTAACCGGGTGCTTTGCCCGGCGCGGAACCCTGCTCGTGCACGGGGGTGGAGGGGGTTGAAATCAGGGCCGCGCAGGGCCGAGCGCGCGATGCATTCTTTAAATTGATTGGCTTCGCTCGTGGAGTGGGGCGAGCGGAGCCAATCAGGGTGCAGGCAGCCATGTGCTCTGGCGTGCTGGAGACGCTTCAGAGCACAGGCTGTTTGGCGGTTGCGGGGCTGGTGTAGGGGTGTCGCAGCTGGGGGAGGGTGAGGCGGGATCCCGGAGGTTTCCGGGGTCCGGAGCCTTAGGCGACTCGGGACGGGGGCGGGGTGCCCTCGACCCGGACTACCCCTGGAAGACTTTTGCTAGTAATATGGCGAAGTCGGATAGGGGTGGTCGGAATGTTGCCGGTGGTCGGACCATGGTTGCAGCGGAGGCGAGGTCGCTTTGCTAGTAGCATGGCTGGTGATGCATCGCTCCGCTGGGGGGGGGGGTTGTGAGATCATTGTTCCTGTTATGGTTTTGATGTTATGGGAAATAAAGCTGCGACCAATTGTTACCACACTTTGCTGTCAGAGTAATTTGTGGGGAAAAGAAAGAGAAATGCTACTGGAAAATGGGGCAAGAGGCTGGGGGTGGGGGAGGGGTGGGGGGGAAGCAAGGTACAATGTAAGGGTGAGCGCCGGGTCTGGCTACCCGGTTACTGGCCAAGGTTCAGCTGACTAGCCTTCATCAGGTGCCTGGTTGTTGCACACAGAATAGACTCAGCCGCGAATTACCGCGGCGGCGCACAGGCGCGCACGAGCCAGCCGAGGGCTCGGCAAGGAGGGGGGGCGGGGGGGACGGCGAAAGGGGGGCGGGCAGTGAGACGCGAATAAAGAAGCGGGTTCGGGCCTGCTCGGCCTCTTTCGCCGTTCACCCTCCCCTGCTTCGCTAGCACGAGGAGCAGCGGACTGACCTGAGGAGCAACAGATCCGTCATTTCACCGCCCACGGCAGCGCTGTAAGAGAGGAGGACAGCATCGGACTGCGGAGCAGCCGACCTCGGGGACGCAGAAGAGTCGACTCAAACGGAGCGACACAGAGCGGCAAGTACTGCGATCTTGAGTGCAGGGGGGGGGGAGGGTGGGCAGATGCGACCCAAACGGAGCGGCACAGAGCGGCAAGTACAGGCGGCGGTGATCGTGAGTGCAGGGGGGGGGGGCAGATGCAAGTCGCATCCAGCGCTGGGAGAGAGGGCAGCAATCCGGCAAGATAAATCAACTTGGTGGGGGGCAGCCAGCAATGGCGGACACACGTGGGGGTCTGCGGCCAGCAATGGCAGACACACGTGGGGGTCTGCAGCCAGCAATGGTGGACACACGTGGGGGGTCTGCGGCCCGAAGACCCACGGACATGAGGGGATTACGGCCGGAAGGCTCGTTGCACACAAGGGGATTACGGCCAGAAGGCTCAAGGGGGGGGGGAGGGCGAGTACCCCTTGGAAGATGGGGAGGGAAGGGAGACGAGAATGAAACAGCTATTAGAATGGAGGGTAATTCACGTGTGTACTATTGTTTGTACCTAGCAATGTAGGGGATAAGTGGAGCAGTGCTGCCATCTTCTGGTCACCAATACTATTTTAAGATGGGAAAATGTATTCTTTATAGATGAATTTTAAGACCAAAGCATGATATATGTTACAGTAAAAGAAGGATGCATGGAGGGGACACTATAGGTGAATTATAGAAATGTGGGGGGGCATTTAGGGTGACATGTATATTACATTGGGAATGTTGATACAGGTGAGAGTATTAAAGGAACAGTAGATCTGTTACAACAAGGACACAGACAGTAACACAGATTTCCCATTACCCCCCCTTTCCCCCCCCCCAACTAGTAGATCTCACCCTAGGATAGAGATACCAGGAAAAGAGACACGGAAAGCCAAAGCGCAGAGAGCATCACAAGCAGACAGCATGGCGACGCCGAGGGCAACCAGTAGAGCTCGGGCAAGCAAGACGGTCGGCAAAAAAAGAACACAAGGAAAAAAGATGGACATAGCAAAACAACCAAGGCGCAGCAGCAGGACGAAGGCACCGCAACAGCAGCAAATCCCAGCTCCTGCGCAAGGACAGGAGCTTGACGACCTGCTCCAGATGATACGAGAGCAGGTTACCCAGCACGGCCTCTCCTCGGTAAAACAACGACTGGGGACCACAGGCTTGATAAGCGAGGTGCAGCCGTCAACGAGCACGAGCGTGTTAACACAGGCCACAACTGATGGTAAGTCTAAGGGGAACAGAGGTGCCATAGAGCTAGCAACGTCATCATCTGACGACTCTAGCGCAGACAGTGACAGTGACACGGCAATAGCAAATGTGATCAAATATGCATTGAGGAAAGCTAAGAGAAAGA
This sequence comes from Ichthyophis bannanicus, assembly GCA_033557465.1. Lineage (NCBI taxonomy): Eukaryota > Metazoa > Chordata > Amphibia > Gymnophiona > Ichthyophiidae > Ichthyophis > Ichthyophis bannanicus. The sequence goes on along the minus strand of CM066032.1, from coordinate 1,796,831,217 downwards.
AGACCTCAAAACACATGAATCCACTAAAGCAAGCATGGGCGGGGCAGACTCAGGAGGGGGGGCAGCACGCGAGCAACCAATCAGGGATGCCGCAGAGAACACTGCAAGATTGGCGCGACACCAGTCGCGATCCACGCTGTGGAGTCAGCTCCCTGGCTGTGGCAGTACCTAAAAAATTAAAGAAAAAAATCTGGAAGCGAGAATATATTGATATATTCTCCCTCCTGCTTAGGGACCAGGACGAGGACGCAAGCAATGCCAAAGATAAAGATAAAAGGAATGAGAGGGACAGGAAACCTAAAATCCCCAAATCCCTCAATAATTGGGTCTCGGCGTTCCACATCTTTATGAGTGTGATTATGGAGAAGGAACCGGACTCAGGCCCATACCTGACCAGGTACCTGGATACGATCACCAGGGCATATAAACAATATGGCGGATGGGCTTGGCTGAACTACGATGTGAAGTTCAGAAGAAGCATGGCCGAAGATCCCACCCTAGCTTGGCATCACCGAAATCTGGACTTGTGGTCCGAAGAAATGGCGCACAATAGGCCATGGTGTCAGGACGGGATGATGCAACCTCTCCCAGGCACCCAATGGCAACAGCCAAACCAAGGCATGCAAGGGAGGCCAGCTAATCAAGGGGCTAATCAATGGGCGGGGAGGCGGGCGTGCCGGCAGTACAACGCGGGGAGTTGTACCTGGCAGCCCTGCAAATTCAGACACATATGCGCAATATGTGGAAACGGGCACCCCGCTGTCACCTGCAGGGCACCAAGGGAGGCCAAACCGTACAGAGCCTTGCAACAGCGCTCGACGGAGGGGGCTGGCACCCACGCCCATCAAGCTTGACAACATGCGCCCATGGCTAAGAGCCTACCCAAAGCGGGACATGGCGAACAGCTTAGAGGTAGGCTTCTCTCAAGGTTTCCGCATCCCTTCCATAATAAGTAGAAAAGAAGCAATAACGCGGGTTATCAATAACCCCCCATCTGTGCAAAAACACAACGACATAGCGCGCAGAAAACTACACAAAGAAATAAGTCTAGGGAGAGTGGCAGGTCCTTTCCAGGCACCCCCATTCAAGGACCTAGTAATCTCACCCCTGGGGGTCATCCCAAAGAAAGAACCGGGGCACTACCGGTTAATTCATAACCTGTCATACCCAGAAGGGAGATCCGTTAATGACCATATTGACCCAGCATTATGCTCGGTCAAATATGCAACCATTGACCACGCAATTAAGCTGATTCGCACTAAAGGACGTCGCACGCAGTTGGCTAAAGCCGACATAGAGTCCGCCTTTCGGCTATTGCCGGTGCACCCAGAGTCCTTTCCACTGCTGGGTTTCGGGTTCAATGGGGAATTGTACTACGATAAATGTTTACCCATGGGATGTGCGATATCATGCGCATATTTCGAACAATTCAGTTCCTTCCTGCACTGGGTGGTGGAGGACATTGCAGGCCCTGACACAGTGGTCCACTATCTGGACGACTTCCTATTCATTGGTAAAGACCATGACGATTGCAAAAGGATCTTAAGCATCTTTGAGCAAACGGCAAGGTTGTTCGGGATCCCATTAGCAAGAGAAAAGACCGATGGCCCGACGGGAAACATCACTTTCTTAGGCTTACAGCTGGATGTGATAGCGCAGAGGTCTCGCCTCCCCATTGATAAAGTGACAAAGTTGGCAAAAGAACTGCAGTTACTTCACACTCAGCGTAAGGCCACCCTGCAACAATTTCAATCAATCCTAGGCCTGCTATGCTTTGCATGCAGGATAATGCCAATGGGGAGAGTTTTCTGCCGCCGCATGGCGTGGGTAACGAGAGGGATCAAGAAAAAGCATCACCGGATCAGAATGACCAAAGAAATACGGGAAGACCTTCGAGTCTGGATGCAATTCCTCCACACCTTCAATGGCCTTGCCTTCTGGCAAGCACCATCGGTGTCCAATGAGGAGCTAGAATTTTTCACCGACGCGTCGGGGGGGAACGGTTTCGGCATCTACTATAAAGGGGCATGGTGTGCGGAAGCATGGCCCCGTGCATGGCAAGAGGAAGAGACCACCAAGGACATCACGTTCCTGGAACTTTTCCCGATTACGATTGCCTTAACGATCTGGGCCTCTAGCCTAGCCAATAGAGCCATCACCTTCCATATCGATAATCTAGCGGTGGTATGGGCAGTGAATGGGATGAGAGCTAAGACACCACGAGTAGTAACATTATTAAGAAAAATCGTTTCGCTATGCCTAGGGCATAACATAAGCATTAGAGCGGAACATATCACTGGCAAAAGCAATAACATTGCCGACGCTCTTTCTCGTTCCAAGATCAAGCTCTTCCACCAACTGGCGCCCGAGGCGGACGCAGTCAAGACAGCAGTCCCCGAACACATATGGGAATATGGCCCGCCGAGGTATGGGAGCTCATGCTCTGCTCCCTAGCAGAAAAGACCCGCAAGAAATACGTAACAGCATGGGAGATGTACCAATCCTTTTGCAGCGAGGCTGGAATACATCAGGAAGACAGATTTGACGTGTCATCGCTTCTGAGATGGATTTTGCAGTGCAAAAGCATGGGGTGCACAAAAGGGGCGGTGCAGGCACGCCTATCCGCTTTATCATTTTTCGCAAAAGCCATAGGTAAGAAGAACCCGAATGCGGAGTTTGTCATTAGAAAGGTGATGAGAGGCTGGTCCTTAGGGCAGCCCAGAAGGGTCGACCAACGCCGCCCGATCACGCACCAGATGCTACAGCAACTAATGGGTATCACTGGCCAGGTGTGCTATGACAACTACGAGGCCAAGCTATTTAGGTGTGCCTTTTCCTGGGCCTTCTACGGAGCATTCCGAGTGGGCGAGATAGTCGCCCCCTCATCAGCAAAGAGGGGGAGGACATATGGCGGTCTTGAGGAACGAGACGTCACTATCAGTAAAGATGCCATAGTGTTGAACTTGCGCAGATCCAAAACGGATGCCGATGGCAAAGGGACACAAATCGTCCTGTCGGCGTTGCGTAAGGACCCGTCCTGTCCGCTGAGGAATGCTCTGGCCTATCAACAACTACGGGCACACACAAGCCAGCAGTGGTTTGTCCATGAAAACGGCGAACCACTGTCACGTTTCCAATTCATCAGAGTACTCAAGCAGACAATAGACAGAACCGGACGGGATGCGAGCTTTTACGGCTCGCACTCCTTTCGAATTGGAGCCGCTTCAACGGCGGCCAGCATAGGGATGTCCAGAGCCCAAATTATGAGTATCGGGCGATGGCGTTCGGACAGATTCAAGCTCTACATACGGCCAACGGATTTAAAAAAAAAAAAAAAAAAACCAAACCTAATTGCGGTCCAGAAGGCAGAATTTGTATATGTCGGTTTAATGTTTACAAGCGTGATTACAGTGTTATGTATTATATTGGATATGGCTGCCCGAAGTGTGGATGTAACCATAATTTTGATCCAATGTAGGAACAAGTCCCGGCCGATGGCCCTGTGAAGCATGGATATGCGGCCATTCATTTGTTCACTGGGCACAAAAGCGAGCGAAAGACCGACCGCAGGGGTTGAACCTGGGACTCCCAAGCACAGAAGTGGCAGTAGTATGGCTCGGCCGACGCGGTATGTTGTGGGATCAGTTAGTACCATTCCTGCTACAAAGGAAGGGGCTGACACAGGGCCCAGCCATGATCGTGATACATCTAGGGGGCAACGACCTGGCGGCTATTCGCAGTGTCGAGCTCACCAAGAAGATGCAGAGCGACATGCTGATGCTGTCAAACAAATTCCCTGAGACACGAATGGCATGGTCACACATCATACCGCGGCGGGTATGGAGGGGCGAGAAATCGCACAGGGCGGTTGAAAGGACTCGACAAAAAGTGAACAAGTGGATGGCCCGCTTCATGGGGATGATGGGAGGCGACAGCATCCCGCACGAACTCATAGAGGAAAGATGCCCAGGACTCTATCGGCCGGATGGTGTACACTTGTCCGACATAGGGATGGACATTTTTCTGTGCACATTACAGGATGCTGTTGAGCGACTTTGGAAAAAGAAGGTGTTGGCCACAGCTGCGTCTTAAAGGGTGGGGGCCCCGTCAACAAGCGAGGATTCGCAGTTGGCGGGGTTGGCAGGAGAAACGCACCCGGTGAGAGAGAACACAGCCTAGGCTTTAAGTAAAGGGTTAGAGTTGCAGGAGGGACACCTGGACCTGCCCCCGGAGAGATAGATCAGGTCACCAGAACACGGCGCAGAGGGCCCCCAGGCCTCGCTTTGACGGCGGGCAAATGGGGTGAACCAAGAAAGTTAAACCTGCTTGAACGGCAGGCGTAACAGCTTTGAGACTAAAAGAGGTGAAGAAGAATAAAGACGGGGGAAAGCTTGAACGGCTACCTCATAAGGACAGTAAAAGGACTGCGGGATACTGGCTGTGTTTTTCTCGAGGGGCGGAAAGAAAGCAAATGTTAGTGTTGTGTTGAATGTATTGTGCATGCTGTGGCCAACAGTGTTGGACTGTTAATACCATTGTAAAAGAACCAATAAATGTATATAGTTCTGTTGAAAGAAAACCGGCAAAGCGTGTGGACTTTTTGGAGGGAGAAAGGGAGCGGGAGGGAACAAGGGGGGAAGGGTGGGGGGGGGGCAAAGCACGAGGCGACAATGCTCGTTGCACGGCTGAGACTCAGCCGCGAATTACCGCGGCGGCGCACAGGCGCGCACGAGCCAGCCGAGGGCTCGGCAAGGAGGGGGGGGGGCGGGGGGACGGCGAAAGGGGGGCGGGCAGTGAGACGCGAATAAAGAAGCGGGTTCGGGCCTGCTCGGCCTCTTTCGCCGTTCACCCTCCCCTGCTTCGCTAGCACGAGGAGCAGCGGACACCCTCCCGACCCGCCCTATTGCCAAACGGGGGAAATAGTCGCAGCATGCGAGGGAAGGCAGGAGAAACGCACCCGGTGAGAGAGAACACAGCCTAGGCTTTAAGTAAAGGGGGAGAGTTGCAGGAGGGACACCTGGACCTGCCCCCGGAGAGATAGATCAGGTCACCAGAACACGGCGCAGAGGGCCCCCAGGCCTCGCTTTGACGGCGGGCAAATGGGGTGAACCAAGAAAGTTAAACCTGCTTGAACGGCAGGCGTAACAGCTTTGAGACTAAAAGAGGTGAAGAAGAATAAAGACGGGGGAAAGCTTGAACGGCTACCTCATAAGGACAGTAAAAGGACTGCGGGATACTGGCTGTGTTTTTCTCGAGGGGCGGAAAGAAAGCAAATGTTAGTGTTGTGTTGAATGTATTGTGCATGCTGTGGCCAACAGTGTTGGACTGTTAATACCATTGTAAAAGAACCAATAAATGTATATAGTTCTGTTGAAAGAAAACCGGCAAAGCGTGTGGACTTTTTGGAGGGAGAAAGGGAGCGGGAGGGAACAAGGGGGGAAGGGTGGGGGGGGGGGGCAAAGCACGAGGCGACAATGCTCGTTGCACGGCTGAGCATTGTTTACTTCCTTCTTTGCTGTTGGACTTACCTCTTCTAAAAACATGCTTCCTTCTTTCCTATAATTTACAGGATTCCAGGAATTGAAATATCCTCTGTTTTAGCAATGTTTTCAGCTTTTACTACATCCTCTGGTAACAAATTCCAGAGTTTGATTACGCCTTGAGTGAAAAAAAATATTTTTTCTTATTACTCTTAAATGGGTTACATTTCAGCTGAATTGCATGCCCCCTAGTCGTTTTGCTTTTAAATGGAGTAAACAACCTATCTATGTTTACCCATTCTACTCCATTCATTAATTTATAGATCTCTAATTTTGCACGTGAACATTAAATTTCATCTGCCAATTTATCAAGATCCTCTTACAATTTTTTACAGTCCTCATGTTTTAATAACTTTGAATAATTTTATGTCATCTACAAATCTGATCATCTCACTCGTTATTCCAATTTCCAGGTCATTTATGAAGATGTTAAAAAGCAGTGGACCCAGCACAGATCCCTGGGCTACTCCACTATTCACCTTTCTCCATTGAGAAAGTTGACCAATTAGCCCTACTTTTTCTATCTTTTAACCAGTTTCTGATCTACAATAGTACACTGCCTCCTATCCCATAACTTTTAAATTTTGCCAAGAGTCTCCATGAGGGACCTTGACCAAGGCTTTCTGAAAATCCACATACACTATGGGGTATGTTTACTAAAACCCCGGTAAAGTGCGGGCCGCGGTAGAGTGCGGGTGCCATATAAGGAGTGGGCGGTTCTTGCAGAAAAAGAAACCCCGTAATTTGCATATGCGCTAAGTTGCGCGGCGCCCATATGCGCCCCGCACTTTAGCGCATGAGATGGCTGCGCGGGAAGAATAAGTGGCGTGCTGATGTGCAAGCAGGAGAGCAAAGCTACAGTACAATGGTTAAGACACTGACCACTGGTGCAAAGATCAGGGGTTCAATCCCCACAGTGCCCAAGGAAGATGGCTGGCTGAGGCATTAATTTATGAGGCACAGAAATACTGGGCAGCATAAGGCGGCGCGCTAATGTTTGTGGTGGCATATTAATACTGGGCGGCATAAGGCGGCACGTTAATGTTTTAGGAGGCATTTTATTATTGGACGGCATAAGGCGGCGCGCTGATGTGCAATCACAGGAACACAATCACAGGAACAGAACCACAGCACTATGGTTAAGACACTGACCAGGGATCAGGGGTTCAATCCCCCAAAGTGCCCAATGAACAAGGCTGGCTGAGGCATAACATATTATGGGGAAGATTGCTTTAGGAGGCATTTTATTCATATTTTAATTATCACTACTAGCAAACGCACTCCCAAAGCGTGTTAACATAAGGCGCCCTATAAGGCACATTTTAAAGTGCACTGTCAGCCAAGGCACCCTAGAATGTTGCTTATAGGGCGCTTTAGAGGGTGCCGTATGAGGTACCGCAAGGTCAGTGTACTGTTTTTTATGGCAGCACTGTGCAGTTTAAGGAATGAAAAGCATAAGTAGGTGCGCTGACAGGCAAGGAGGAGCAGCAGTGGAGCACAATGGTTAAGGCACTGACTGCTAATACAGGGGTCATGAGTTTGCTCCCCAGTGTGCCTAATATGTAAGGCTGGCTGTGGCATCAGCTTTGCATTGTACATATCATACGTATACAGTTATTTATTTATTTATTTATCTGTCTGTTGGTTCACAGACTTTCGCTGTACTTTAGCAGTTAGTATCTAATTAATTATTTATTTAATCATTTATTTACAGTTTTCATGAATTTTTTAGTGTTTTTAGTGTTTTGAGTGCCTTATATATGTATATTTATGATGAATTTGTTTGTTTTAAATGAATTTTTTATATGTTGTTATAGCCAAAGCCCCTGAGGAAGGCATAAACGAAACACGGCCTGTGTCGGGCCTGGTTTTATGAAATAAAGGTGGTATTAGAGTTCCTTCCTTGCCTCCACGGTTTTTACTGGGTTGCTGTTGGTACGTGGACTGTGCTTTTTGTTGATCAGCTTTGCATTGTACATATTTTGTCCTGCAGCACTTTATTTTTATGTTATTAATTGCTGCCAGCAAACACGCCCTCATGTGCCGTAACTGAAGGTGCCGTATAAGGCACCCTATAAGGCACTCCATAGGGCACATTATAAATTGCACTGTCCGCCACAGCACCCTAAAATGTCCCCTATAGGGCACCCTATAGGTTGCATCACAGGATAATGTATAGTGCACCTTATATGGATGGGAACCATAAGGTGCCCTATAGGGCGCCCTATAAAGCACCCTCAGAGGCACCTTATGGGTACAGTACGCTGAGGGTGTTTTTGCTGGCATCAAAATATGTACATTAAGAAAAGATAATGCATTGGACAACCCATTCAAATAACCCCACAGTGGGTTTGAACCCCTGACCGCTGGCTTCAGAGGCAGTGAAGTAACCATTGGGATACAGCTCTATAGCTGCTAGCAAGCCCCTGGCTGGCTGCAGAGAGCATGCATGTCACCACACAGACAGTCTGCTGTGGTCACCAGGATAGGGTTAGCCCACCCATACCCATGATGCACTGCACATGCAAATCAGCTGTCCACAGATTAACACAAGATGGGCAATGCACCCCCACAGCACCTCGGCCTGGAAGAGGGAAGTGACCATGTGCACCCACACACCACCTCGGCCCGGTAGGGGGTACTGACCGTGTGGCACAGAGTAGCTACACACCGTCACATTGTGTGGGTACTGTGCTCACCCTGAGGGTGCAATGAGGCACCCAGGGCCAGGTCCACAGCACCTTCCATGGCTGAAAGAGGCCCTGCCGGAGATACAAAGCAGTGTTAATGTGTGAGATAGGTAGTTTCTGCACAAACACTTTTTTATATCTCTGTCTGTTTCCGTCAGGTGTAGCCCCCATGGACTCCTAGGTGAGCTATGTACCACCACCACCACCACCCCCCTCTCCTCCAGGGCCGAGGGTGGCAAACAGGGTCTCCTATCAATCAATCCACATTCTACCTCCCTGCAAAGGTGGCAGTAGAGGGGACCATCAACCCCTGTCCTGCTGAGGAACAGACACCCCACAGGGCAGTCAATGCAGCTCTATACACATCCATAACACAATAACAGACAGACATTAGGCCTGGATATGGTTAGCTGCACCCCACCACTATCTGACATTCTCCTGTAGCAAGTCATCATCCACTGCACCCTGCAAGCTGCTCCATCAAGACACATACCAGCTGCAACCAGTGTGCTAGTTAGTCCACAGTGCATGTTCTCAGTGGAGATGCATGCACAGCAAGCAGATAAATCAGTGACTGGGCCCCAAAAGGGAACCCATATCTATCACACAAGAGAAGTATAATATAGCACTATGGGGGTGCCTAGCCATGCTGTGGTCACTGCACAGTCAGGGTGAGAGTGATCTCTCAGCAGGACATACTGAGGTCACCCTGTCTGTGTAGGTGGTGGCCGGGCACTAAAATGTCCCAGTCAGTGCCCTATGCCCTGTGCAGATGCACCCTGGCCAGGCCACCCTGTCCGGCCCATACCCATGGTACCTTGCTCCTCATTATGCACATTGGCAGCCCAATACTGGCAACATTGCTGGCAGTGTGGGCTGTGGAAGGTGTTTGCAGCCACCACACACTGGATAGACAGACAGCCACCCCCACACCTATGCCAGCATTGTGCTACTATAGAGGGGTTCAGCAGCCATACCCACCACACCAGTCCTGGGCACAGTACAGGCATGGATATGGTACGCACTACTGTTGGGGGTCACTCCCCAGGGTGGTAAACACTGTCAGAGACCAGACCTGCAGCGCACACCGCAGACATCACAATGATTGTTATGGTGGAGATCAATGAGCAAAATGTGCTTAACGTAGGAATTGATATCTGCCAGTTATCATGGGCAACGTTTGATAGCTGTGTACCATATACCCAGGTGTAGGGTGGCAGTGCTAAGGTATGCAACTGCTAGTATTGGGAGATACAGGCAGGGCCCAATGTCCTGCCTCTCCATGAGGCATTGGCCAATGGGGCCTGTGGGGGTGTGTGTGGCTGCGTCTGGCCCTGTTGGCTGCTGCTTTACGGCAGAGTGTCCCAACTCCAGTCCTGGTGTTCAAACCACTGTTCGGGTTTTCATGCTGTCCCTCATAGATATGCATGAGCTACATCAGCATACCATGGGGGTGGTGCATAGATATGCAGCACAGGCATCTTTATTAGAGGCAGCATGGATCCTGAATGGTGTGGGGCCCTCCAGGACTGCATTTGGGAGACTCTGCTCTAGGTAATGCGGCTGTTTATGGTGTCTGTGTTTGGTGTGGTAAAATATAGGCGTATGAACCATGCGTATGTTCTCAGCAATAAAGGTTTGTCCTTACTATCACGGTTTAGTTGTAGGAAAAATATGTGGACTGGATTGGCAGTAGCCCCAGCTAGGCTTTGAACCTGTGACTTTCTGTTCCTGCACACACTGTCTGTGTGCACTGCACCCCTGTGTTGCCACAGATATGGTATGTTCCCTGGGGAGTCCATGACTGTACATCCGACAGAGCCTGTCTGTTGCGGTGGACTGTGCCAGCCTGCACAGGCCTAGGCCACTGTCTGCTGTGGTTTGAAGCCACTGCCCCCTCCACCACCTGTACCCTTCCGCCAACATGCAGACATGTCCCTATCTGGGAAAAGCATATGACCTGATTGAGTTGTAGCACTCCAGGACTGAATTTGGGGGACTCGGCTGTAGGTAATGCCCATTGTTATGGTTTGTGTGCGGTGTAGGGTAAAATATAAGTGTTGGAACCATGCTTATGTTCTCTGCAATAAAGGAGTGTCTGTACCATCACTGTTTAGTGGTGGGTAAAACTATGGGGACTGGGTTGGCAGGAGCCCCAGCTGGGATGTGAACCTGTGACCTTCTGGTCCTACAGGCACTGGCTGTGTCTGCTGCACCACACTGTGACCACAGAAACAGTGCAGTCTCTGGAGATAGGAAACCTGGCCGCACGAGTCAGACACCCTGCTCTGCACAATTTTACTGTGGGCTCGTTTATCTTGTATGGGGACAAAGGTGTAAATAAACCTCAGAAATGCCCTCCAAAAAGGGGGAAAAAAACCAAAACCAAGCTGCGCAACAGTGATATCAATGGGTAACCTGAAAAACACTCCCAGGAAAACTCCATTTAAATGCAGTGCTTTTGAAAGAGTCTACGGAGCGTAGACCCTTCCAAAAATCATTTCTTTTTTTTTTGGAGCTTTCCTGGGAGTGTTTTTTATGGTTGCCCATTAATATCACTGTTGCCCAGCTGGATTATAATTTATTTGGAATTTGTTGTGGTCATTTTAAATTTATATTTGCTATTTTGTTCTGTGCACATGTATCACACTGCTCACGTTTTTCAGGTTTCCCCGGTTTTGCTGTACATTGCTGACGGAAATGGTTTATCTTCCCTTTAAATCGACTCTAACGCGAGGTTTTCACTCGCGGTAATTTTTAGGTTGTTTTTCAGCCCCGCTCCTGTGCGGGGAGCCTCTCCACGCCCACTCTCCACCCATTGACCCCGTCCCCCCGCCCCTCGGGAGCCTTCCTCCGCCCTCGCAATGCCTTTCCACGCCTCTATCGCACATCAGCGCGCCGCGCACTTTTGCGGGCGGCGCGCACATGTACGGCCGGAGCGCACGCGTGTGGGGAACCAAAAACGCACTATTAGCGTGCGCTAAGGTACCTTAGCGCACGCTCAAGTGCGCCCCGCAAAATTGTGCGGTTTAGTAAACATACCCCTATATTGACTGGCTCACCTTTGTCTACCTGGTTTATTCAAACCTTCAAAAAAAAATACAGAAGCAGATTAGTAAGACAAGACTTTCCTTGGCTAAATCCATGTTGTCTTTCTCCCATTAAACAATGACTATCTACATGATAGATTTTTTTTTTCTTTAGAAGGGTTTCTACCATTTTGCCTGGTACTGAGGTCACCACTGGAACTCTTTTTAAAAATTGGCATTACATTGACCATTCTTAAACCTTCAGGTACTACAAATGATAGTTTGCAGATTGCTGGTAGTATTTATTTTTTAACAGTTTTTTTATACTGCTTTATCATTTCAGTCAAAACTGTCTATATTGTAACTTAAACTTGGTAATGTACATTAAACAGGGACATTCATAACTTTGATACTTCTGAGACAATGGGAGGGGGCTAAGTGACTTGCCCAAGGCCACAAGGAGCATTAGTGGGAATTGAATCCAAGTCTTTTGGTTTTTAAGCCAGTGCTCTAACCACTAGGCTAGCTCTCCACTCCTGTAGGAAGAGTAGGTCTGAAATTTCATATTTCAGTTCTTTCAACACTCTTGGCTATATACTATCTGCTGCTCTTCAATTTATCAAATACTTATAATACATCTTCTTGGTTTATCCATATTTCTTTCAATTCTTCCAATACATCACCTTTAAATACCATTTCAGGCATGGGTAACCTCCCTACATTTTCTTCAGGAAAGACAAAAACAAAGAATTCACTCAGTCTCTCTGCTATGGCCTTCTCCTCCGTTTGCACCCCTTTTACCCCTCTGCCATCTAATGGTCCAACTGACTCTCTCAAAGGTTTTTTGCTATGAATGTACTTGAAAAACGTTTTTATTATACATCTTTGCTTCCACAGCAAGCTTTTTCTTCAAATTTTCTCTTTGCCTGCCTTATCAATGCCTTGCATTTAACTTTTCCAGTACTTATGTTGTTTCCCATTATCATCATTTGGTTCCTTTCTCCATTTCCTGAAAGATGCTTTTTTTGGTAACAACAGTCTCTCTGACCTCACTTTTAAACCATGTTGGCAGTTTTTTGGCCTTCCTTCTACTTTTATTAGGGCAAGGAATACATCTGGTTTGGGCGTGCAAAATAGTATTTTTAAACAACGCTCATGCTTGATGCAAATCTTTAATCTTTGCAGCTGTTCTTTTTCGTTTTCTCTTTAAGTATTTTCCTCATTTTATCATAGTCTCCCTTTTGAAAGTTAGTATTCTGGATTCCTCGCCATCCTCCCTCCATTTCTTAAATCAAATGTAATCATGATATGCTCACTATTGCCAAGTGCCCCCAATACCCTTATTTCCTGCACCAGATCCTGTGTTTCACTAAGGACTAGGTCCAGAATAGCTTTCTCTCTTATCAGTTCATGAACAGGGTGCTCTAAGAAACATTCATTTCATCTAGAATCCTAATCCCCCTAACATGTCCTGCTGTGACATTGAACTAGTCGATACCGCAGTAATTAAAATCACCCATTATTACTATGTTGTATTTTTTGTTAGCTTACCTGATTTCTTTTAGCATTTCATCAGCCATCTGTTCATTCTGACCAGGCAGATGGCAGTATACCCCCACTGCCATCTTCTTCCCCTTTATACATGGAATTTCTATTCATAGAGATTCTACAATGTATTTTGTTTCCTGCAAAATTTTAATCTTGTGTGACTCAGTGCCCTCTACCAATTTTATCTACCCTATCATTCGATATAGTTTGTAGCCAGGTATCACAGTGCCCCATTGGTTGTCCTCTTTCCACCAGGTCTCCGAGATGACAATTATATCTAAACTTTCATTTAATGCTATATATTCTAACTGTCCCATCTTATTTTTTTAGACTTCTATCATTTGCATACAGGCATTTAAGAGGTTATATTTTATTCGTGTCAAACTGGTTATCAGTTGACAGGGGTAATTTTGAATCTTTCAGCTCTGTCAGCTCTGCATTTAAAGGCACCTGGGTTACTGGAACTGCTCTATCAGGATGCCCTAACTTCCCTCTTTTGTTAGTATCCTTCAGGGATACATCCTTCCAAACCATGCGCTCCTGAGTGACTGTCAGCTTCCTCCCATTATCTAGTTTAAAAGCTGTTCTATGTTCTTTTTAAAGGTTAATGCCAGCAGCCTGGTTCCATCCTGGTTAAGGTAGAGCCCATTCTTTCAGCAAAGCAGCTCCCTTCCCCAGAATGTTACCCAGTTCCTAATAAATCCAAAACCCTCTTCCTTGTACCATCGTCTCATCCATGCCTTGAGACTCCAGAATTTTGCCTGCCTTTGGGGTCCTGCGTGTGGGACGGGATGCATTTCAGAGAATGGATGTAATCTACCTGGATTTCAGCAAAGCCTTTGATACTGTTCCTCATAGGAGGTTTATCAATAAACTCAATAGTTTGGGGTGGGTCCCTAGGTGGTGAACTGGATCAGAAATTGGTTGACTGACAGACAACAGAAGGTGATATTGAATGGAGCTCACTCGGATGAAAAGAGGATGATTAGTGGGGTGCCCCAGGGTTCGGTCCTGGGACAGGCACTGTTCAATGTATTTGTGAGTGATATTGCTGAAGGACGAAATGGAAAGGTCTGACGTTTTGCAGATGACATGAAAGTTTACAGAGTGGATTCCCCTGAGAGAGTGGATAACATGAGAAAGGAGACATAAAAGCTGGAAGAATTGTCTAATACTTGGCAGTTACGATTTAATGCAAAGAAGTGCAGTGTCATGCACTTGGGAAGCAGAAATCCAAAGGAAATGTACCCGATAGGGGGTGAGAGGTTGGTGTACACAGACAAGGAGAAGGACCTTGGTGTGATTATTTCTGAGGATCTCAAGGTGGCAAAGCAGTGTGACAAGGCGGTGGCAAAAGCCAGGAGGATGTTGGGCTGCATACAAAGAGAAATTACCAGCAGAAAGGAAGAGGTACTAATGTCACTGTATAAGTCACTGGTGAGGCCTCACTTGGAATACTGTGTTCAGTTTTGGAGACCATATCTTGCAAAGGATGTAAAAAGACTGGATACTGTTCAGAGGAAGGCGACCAAAATGATTTGGAGCCTGCGTCAGAAGCCTTATGAGAAGAGACTTGAACATCTAAATATGTACACTTTGGAGGAGAGGAGGGATAGGGGAGATATGATTCAGACCTTTAAATACTTATAGAGAATTAATGAACAAACAAACCTCTTCCAAAGACGGGGAAGTTGTAAAACTAGAGGGCACAACATGAAGCTGCAAGGGGGTAAATTTAAAGGCAATGTCAGGAAATACTTTTTCACTGAAAGAGTGGTGGATGCTTGGAATGCCCTCCCGATGGAAGTGGTGGGGGCAAATACAGTGACAGAATTCAAAATGGCATGGGACAGACACACTGCATCCCTTTACAGCAACAGGATAAAATGTTGATGTGCCTAATAGAACTAAAGTTATTTTTTCTTTTCTTTTTTTTTAGAAAGAAAGAAATAGAATTGGTTCCGGCATCGACGGTAAGGCAAACGCAACCAGAAAAAATAACAAAGGAAAAAAAGAAATTTTCCACGGTGACAGGATTTTCTTCCTGCTGGCTCCACAGAAAACGAAGAACTGAGGAGGGAGATAAACAAAGGTGGGAAGGCAGGAGCACAGGTGCAGTGGGATGCTCCCAAAAGCTTTCCTATTGGACGCCTGGGAGCGTTCCCGCACAGGCTCCATCGGTACCGATATCACCCAAATGTGAAGACTACATTCCTGCTTGCTCCTGGAGATCCCTTTCTCCTATGACTCTCAGACAGTGAGAAAGAAGGGATTCTGGGGGTTAGGATTTCAAAGAAGAGGGGGAAAAGGATTGAAATAAACAGTATCTTCAAGTCTGTATAAGGGAGTAGAAGCGCTCCTTGGGGTGTAAGACCTCATAGTAATAAAACCAGACAATTTTGATTGTGGCTTTGAACCATTCAGGAAGGGGTGCTGGCTGGGGGTTGCTACTTGAAAGCCTCCCCTGCTTTTGCTACGATGTCTGTCTCCTTTTACAACCAGGTGGTTGAAAGTTTTGTTAGACTTGCCTTTCTCCTCCTATCTGCTCCTCCAGAGAAAATAGTGAGGTTTCTGGAGTCCAGTGGATTAAAGGATCCGAGGCAGCATGGATTCACCAGAGGCAGGTCTTGTCAGACAAATCTGATTGATTTCTTTGACTGGGTGACCAGGGAGTTGGACCGAGGGAGAGCTCTAGATGTGGTGTATTTAGATTTCAGTAAAGCCTTTGACACTGTTCCTCACAGGCGACTTATAAACAAACTGAGCACCCTAGGGATGGACCCTAAAGTTACTGCTTGGGTTATAAATTGGTTGGGTGGGAGGCGACAAAGAGTACAAGTATATGGAGCTCACTCTGCGGAGAAGGATGTAACCAGTGGTGTGCCCCAGGGATCTGTCCTTGGTCCGATTCTTTTTAACATCTTTGTTAGTGATATAGCAGAAGGGCTGTCGGGTAAGGTTTGCCTCTTTGCAGATGATACCAAAATCTTCAATAGAGTAGACATCCAGGAAGGTGTAGATAACATGAGGAGGGATCTAGCTAAGCTTGAAGAATGGTCTAGAATTTTGCAGCTGGGATTTAATGTTAAAAAATGTAAGGTCATGCATTTGGGCTGCAGCAATCCAAGGGAGCAATACAGTATAGGAGGTAAAATATTTTTGTCCACTAAAGAAGAGCAGAACCTAGGCGTGGTTGTGTCTGATGATCTTAAAGTAGCTAAACAGGTAGAAAAGGTGACGGCAAAAGCTAGAAGGATGCTTGGGTGCATACGGAGCGGAATGGATAGCAGAAAAAAGGAGGTGATAATGCCTCTGTATAAGTCTTTGGTGCGACCTCATTTGGAGTATAGTATGCAATTCTGGAGACCGCACCTTCAAAAGGATGTGAACAGGATGGAGTCGGTGCAGAGGGTGGCTACTAAAATGATTATTTATTTATTTATTTATAGTCTCTTTTATACCGCGCTATCAGCGCGGTTTATAGTAAACAATGAACACACACATTTCCAATAGTACTTTGTGTTTACATATGAACAGGAAATTCAACTTGGCTAACAGGGGAACTATATACAATAACAATATATACAATTCACAGACTAGTCATGTGCTCGTATGGTTTCAGACAGTGGAGATTTGGGTGGTTTCAGCAGTTGGTACTGAGCTTCTATTGGTGGGCTTCATTATAAAGCATATGAGGACAGACTTAAGGATCTTAATATGTACACCTTAGAGGAAAGGCGGGATAGAGGTGATATGATTGAGATGTTTAAAAACCTCCATGGCATAAATGTTCAGGGAGAGAGCCTCTTTCAATTGAAAGCAAGTTCTGTTACTAGGGGACATGGGATGAGGGTGAAGGGAGATAGATTCAGGAGTGATATGCGGAAATATTTCTTTACAGAAAGAGTAGTGGATCCATGGAATAGTCTCCCAGTGGAGGTGGTAGAGGTGAGGACAGTAACTGAATTCAAAAAAGCATGGGACCAACATAGAGGATCTCTAAAGGTAAAAAGTGGACTGTTGTAGTTGTTGATATGGAAGGACAGACTAGATAGGCCTTGTGGTCTTTTTCTGTCATCATGTTTCTATGTTTCTTTGTTTCTTGGGAAGGGTGAAAGCAGTCAAGAAAGTCAGAGAGAGGCTGGAAAACATTTTGCCTTTACAGTCTCACAACTGGAAATGTCTTTCCCTGTCCTAGGCCTTGGCAGAAGGTATGTGATTTGTGCAACACAGCCAATGGCAGAAGGGAAGGACAGGTTACTTTATTTAATTTATCTTTCCCATTGCACATCAGGAAGATACAGAGAAATAATTGAAACAATCGTATTCATCTGCTGTCTGTAACAACAACTCTGGGGATGGGAGGGCAGCTTACCTTACAGTATTTATTTATTTATTTAAAACTTTCTTATATACCGCCTCTTCCAGCGATCAAAGGCGGTTTACATATAACAAGTGTAACCAGAACAGGTTTTACATGGAACAGATTTTAAATTATTTACAAACAACTTTTAAATCAACAATTTTTCTGAGTAACTATATTATTAATTGTAAACAACTATATACAGGAGTAGTAGAGTAGGTAGCATTGGTAGACATTTGTTGGATTTAATCATCAGTAGGGTTTCATTTAGACTTTTCTGATGTGTTTACGGTGTAAACGTCTGCATTTAAGGTGGGTTTGAGAGGTATATTGTGTTTGTGAAGTGTTCTGTGAATAAGTGGGTTTTAAGTTCTCTCCTGAAGAGATGGAGGTCTTTTATCATTCTAAGATTTAAAGGTAGTTTGTTCCAGAGGGCGGGGGCAGCATATGAGAAGGCTCTAGAGCTCGTCGTTTTTTTTGTTTTACGGATAGTATTTTGTATGCCTAACGAGTATGTTGCGTTTTGTCTTCTAGTTCTGTGTTCTGGTGGGGCTTGCAAGAGGGTGGTTAGATGTGATGGTGAGATGTCATTGATGAGTTTAAATGTGGTTATGATTATTTTGTATGTTATTCTGCTATTTATGGGGAGCCAGTGCAGTTCAAATAGGATGGGAGTTATGTGGTCTGTCAGGCGAGCTTTTGTTGTTACGCGAGCGCAGTATCTATCTATTCAGTCCCATGTTCATAGAATATAATGAAATAAAGTTAAAACTTAAATAAAAGCTAAACGACGGGTAGTCTCTGCTCTAAAGAGTTTGAAATCCAGTCCGATAGGAGTTTTAATCAGACAAACACATCACTTCTCTCCCCAGTATTTTCAAGAGTGTGAGTAGGCAGGTAGGGTGACTGAGGAGTATAGCGACTAATCCAGGCCGGGCCCAGAATCTGAGGCAAGCACACTTGGGGTAATTGTACTCCAGGGTTACGAAGACAGACATTCCCTGCTGTAAAGAGCTTGGATTCCAGTCTGAGCATATCGTAATACTTGGGATGGTCATAGAAAGAAAGAAAGAAGGAGAAATGGCAAGAGCAGTTCTGGCACAAATGTGCAACCCCTCCCCCCCCCCAGGTCTTTCCCCAGGTATGCCTATGAGCAGGGCCGGCACAAGGAGATGAGGTTCCCTAGGCAAATCTCATCCCTTGCATTCTGCCCCCTACCTTGGGCCCACTGCCACCACTACCGGTCCTTTCTGGGACTGTCAACGGCGACAATAGCTGCAAACTACCCTGCAGAGCTTACCTTCAAGCTTCCGCCGCTCTCTGACACCCGATGCCAACTTCCCATTCAAAGAGGACGTCTGCATTGAGAGCCATAGAGGAGTGGAAGCAAACACTGCTGCAGCACCAGATCTTGAAAGTAAGCTCCATGGGCTATTTGCAGCTATTGCGGTCGGTCCCGGAGAGGAGTGACAGTGGCGGAAATGGGTGCCCCCCCTCCCAGAGGGCCAGCACTCTAGGCAACCGCCTAGTTCAACTAATAATAGTGCTAGCTCTGCCTATGGGCTCTTGTAGTCTGCCAATGAATCTAAAGAGAGATCTCTTTATAAGGAACGTAGGAAGAGCTGCAGCTTCAAGTGCAACTGTGAAAGCATAGATGTCTGGTATTATCTCCACAAAGGGGCAAAGAAAGAATGACATGCTACAGGGTGGGATTTACATCTGAATCATCAGCTATTAAAAGTATACTGGCTGAGTGGATGTTGAAGAGGTTATTATTAATGTACTAACTGGTGAAGAGTTAGAAAGCGATACTGGCAATGCCAAGGCTACGCACCACACAAGTAGAGGGGACAATAGAGAAAGGGAAGTATGCTGTTGACCTTTCATTTTCTCCTGTGTCCCTAACCACAGGTATAGCAGCAGCACTACTATTAATCAATTACATAGTGCTACAAGGCTTACCCACCACTGTACAGATACATATGAAAGACAGTCCCTGCTCATCAGAGCTTACAATCTAATCAAGACAGACAGTATAATAGGTGAGAACAGAGGAGCAAATAAAGAAGGATAAGGAGACATAAGGAGAACAAGGGACTATGAACCAAAGGCAGCCCTAAAAAGGTGAACCTTTAGCATGGATTTGAAAAGGGGGAGAGATGAAACTTGATGTACAGATTCAGGTAGTTTATTCCAGGCATAAGAAGCAGTAAGGTGAAAGGATCGAAGTCTGGAGTTGGCAGTGAGATAAAAGGGCAAAGAGAGAAGCAAGCCAGAGGAAGAGCGGAGTTCACAAGGAAGGGTATAGGGAGAGAGGAGAGAGGAAAGATAGTGAGGAGAAGCAGAATGAATGCATTTCTAGATCAAAAGTTTGAATTGGGTGCAAAAATGGAAGGGGAGCCAATGAAATGATGTGAGGGGTAATATGAGTATATCGGGGCTGGCAGAAGATTAGCCCCACAGCAGAGTTCTGAACAGATTGAAGAGGAGAGAGATGACTCAGAGGGAGACCAGCAAGGAGAATGTTACAATAGTCAAGACGGGAGGTGACTGAAGAGTGGATAAGAGTTTTAATAGTGTGTTCAGAAAGGAAGGGGCATATTTTGTTAACATTATAAAGAAGAAACAACAGGTTTCAGCTATTTGCTGGATATGAGTAGAGAAGGAGAGGGTAGAGTCAAAGATGACCCCAAGGTTGCGGGCTGAGGAAATAGGATGTAGAAGAGTATTGTCAGCAGAGATAGACAAAGGAGGAAGTGGGGAGGAGGGTTTAGGGGGAAAATAAGAAGCTCAATTTTGGCCATATTCAATTTCAAATGACAGTGAGACATCCAGGCAGTGATGTCAAATAGGCAGGCAGAGATACGGGCCTGGAGTGATGGGGAAATATCAGGTGTAGTTAGATAGATATGAGAGTCATCAGCATAAAAATAAAATTGAAAGCCATGGGAGGAGATGAGAGCACCAAGGAATTGGGTATAGAGAGAGAAAAGGAGGAGGCCCCAAACAGACCCTTGAGGAACTCCAACTGAGAGAGGAATAGCAGTAGAGGAGGAACCACCAGAGAAATTTATTTTTTTTAGCTGTATTTATATCCTGCTTTTCACTGGGTCAAAGTGGTCAATTAGGGGATACATTTAACACAAGGGGATATGAGACACATATGCTAATACTTACAGGGAACATGGGCAATGGAGGGTTAAGTGGCTTGCCCAAGACCACAAGGAGTGTCTATAGGACTAGAAATCCCAGTCTCTCTGAGCTGAGATTTCTGTCCCCAGGTGGGACTTGAACCCCTGACCCTCTGGCCTGAAGTACCTTGTCCTAACCACTAGACCACTCCTCCCTTACTGAAAACCCTGAAAGAGCGATGTGAGAGATAAGAAGAGAACCAGGATAGCACAGAGCCCCTAAAACCAAGTGAGGAGAAGGTGGTGGTCAACCATGTCAAAAGCAGCAGAGAGGTCAAGAAGAATGGGGATTAAGTAAAGACCCTTTGATTTAGCCAGGAGCAAGTCCCTGGAGACCTTGGCAAGAGCTGTTTCAGTAGAGTGTAAGGGACAAAAGTCAAATTGAAGTGGATTAAGGAGGACTTGAGAGGAGATAAATTCAAGGCAGTGGTGGAGAAATGCACATCCAATAATTTTGGGAAATGAAGCAAAGAAAGGTGGATAAGTTGATAGAAGGACAAGTAGGATCAAGTGAAGGTTTCTTGAGGAGAGGTGTAACCACAGCATGCTTGATGGCTGCAGGGAAAGTTGCAGTGGAGAGTGATAGGTTGAGAATATGTGAGATAGAAGGGATGACGGAGGAGGAGATGGAATTAAGGAAATGGGTGGGGATAGGATCAGAGGAAAAATAGTATGTTTAGAGGAGGAAAGAAGAGAGGTTTCCTCTTTGAAGATGTTAGAAAAGGATGAAAGGGTAATAGAGATTGATGGGAAAAGTTGGTATTAAAGAGGGATAAGAGGGGAAGAAGCTGATTTGGTGGAGAATCGGAATGTAATCTTCTGAACTTTGTCATGGAAATAGTCAGCTAGGGTTTGGTCAGAAAGAGAAGGAAGGGTCAGAGGTGGAGGTGCCTTGAGGAGCGAGTTGAGAGTTGAGAAGAGATGGCAGGGTCAAAGGCAAGACAGTTAGTCAGATGGGCATAGTAGTTTTGTATGGCGAGAACAATGGCTGACTGGAAGGAAGAAAGAATGAATTTGAAGTGAAGAAAATCATAAAGGGAACGGAATTTGAGCCATATGCGCTCAGCTGAATGGGTAGAGGAGTATAGGTAGCAGGTAGTTGAAGACAGCACCAAGAGCAGCAGCCCCTGCCTCCCAAGGAAGTACAGGGGATGTTTCGTAAAACCTCATGTGTGGAAGCATTTTAAAGTGCTTGATGATCCATGCTATGCAGAATGCAATTACTGTAGGAAGCATATTAGTAGAGAAGCTGATGGGTCATCTTAGGAAGAGTTGCATGCAACATCATTTGGAAAACCAGCAGCCTTTCCAGCCCATTACAAAGGAGGGCACTGAATCCTACCTGTGGACTCCATCCAGGGGTAGAAATAAAAGTAGTGGAAAAAGTTTAAGAAAATAATTAATCCCTTTCCCAAGTGAAGCTCCAGCCTTTTCCACCAGTCAGATGGCATAATGGCAGGCTGGTATGCATCAAAGCAAGCAACCATGAAAGAGTGGAGTGGTGTTTGAAAGTACTGTCATGTGGAAGGTGGCAAGTAGTTTAGACTGGTGACACAGTGCATTGGGGGAAATGATAGCCCTGGATGACCATCCTCTGAATATATTTAATGTATGAGTTAAGAAGCTGCTGCATCTCTTAGCTCCCACTTACCAAGTACCCTACAGGACAAGGTTTAGTAGAGAGATGATCCCCAGTCTATATAATCAGTTGCATCACCAGCTGCATGAAGAGACAACAAAAGCAGAGCCAATGTCAGGAAGGCAAGTGGCTGCATTGTCCTGAGGCAACTGATCAAGAAGTTCCTCAAAATAGCTGGCTATTTTCACCAGAGTGTGAAGAGTGGGAATGAGCTATATGAGAAGCAGGGAACAAAAGGGGCCCCTGTAAGCCAGCTGAAGCAGGATGTTGGCAACAAGTGGAATTCCACTTTTGAAATACTGGAGAGATTAGTGGTGTAATGGGTGGCCCTGTATCAGATGTCATTGGAGATCAAGATCAGCATTGGGAGGCCCCTGATTCACCAGGTTTGGGCAAATATTATGCAGATAATGAATGCCCTAAAACTCTTTGAGGATATCATGGAGGAACCGAGTTCCACAAAGACTACCATGAACTTTCTCTTCCTGATAGTGAATATTTTACAGGAAAAGCTAGAGGTTTTTGGCAGTGAATATTTTACAGGCAAAGCTATAGGTTTTTGACAGTGACTTACAGCAGAGGTTTTGGTGATAGTGAACTTCTAGCATGCTCAAATCCTTATGAAGGAGGATGCTTATAGTCCAGCTTGTCTATGCGAACTGCAGTGCAACTCATTGACTTATCGGAAGAAAAAGCTGGTGACTGAGATGAGGGAGCAGCAGAAGCAGGGTGGCAGTGGTGATACAGCAGGTGAAACAATAGGTGTACCAGCAAAACAGTACTAGTACCATGAGCACAATTCTGTAACCTACCATTCTCCACGCCCCTCCTCCCCTGTTTTAGATGTTCATGTCCCATGAGTCTCAGTCATGGAAAATTTGGGCGACTAAGCAGCTGAGATCAACCTAGCACAAGCTGGACTCTTGTGCAGATTTCAGTGATATGCTACCTTGCAAAGCCCACTGAGGCCAGGCACACAAGTTGAGGCCATTCAAGCACACAAGTTGGCCATCTGGCCAGACTTGGCCAAGCTTGTGCAGCATTTCCTTTCCTACACTCCAGCCAGTGTGCCCAGTGAGCATATACTCTCCATGGCAGGGGATATCAAGGCTCTACATCATTCATGACTAGCATTTGAGTTGCTTGCACCCTGGGATTGTGCCCATTTCCTGAGGCTACCTTTCAGATCACCATGCTAAAATGTAGAAGAAAAAAGCAAAAAATAACAAAAAAGGCAGTAAAAACCAAAGCAAACAGAAAGGAAATTAAAAGAACTTTAAAAAGTCTCCCTCTTCTGCTCACGTCGGTCTCATTGTCCTGCCATTTTTGTCATGGCCTTCTCTTTCATTTCCAGCCTGTCCTGCTCTTGAGACCCAAACCATAGCCGGAAGGCCGGGGGTTCAAATCCCACAAGAGCACAGCAACCTTGGTCCGGAAGGACTGGGGTGTCTAGTCCCACAGGTGCTCCTTGTGGTCTTGGGCAAGCCACTTAACCCTCCATTGCCCGTGTTCCCTGTAAGTATTAGTGTATGTGTCTCATATCCCCTTGTGTTAAATGTATCCCCCAATTGTGTTGTGACCACTTTGATTGAAGGATAAGGTGGTATACAAAACTGTCTAAATAAATAAAATAAATAAATAGCTATATGTCATCGGCTGCAAATCCCGCTCCTGCCACTATAGCATAGCTGTTGCCTTCATCCCTCTTTTGCTGATCTGGCTGGTTCATGCTGTGGCTCTGCTTTTTCAGCGGACACTCCTCATCCCATTCCAGCTTAGTCTTGTCATTGTACAACTCATGCCGGTATGTCACTACCCTTTTAG
The DNA here is from genome assembly GCA_033557465.1 of Ichthyophis bannanicus. NCBI lineage: Eukaryota > Metazoa > Chordata > Amphibia > Gymnophiona > Ichthyophiidae > Ichthyophis > Ichthyophis bannanicus. The sequence goes on along the minus strand of CM066032.1, from coordinate 1,796,807,393 downwards.
CTGTGTGACTATTTTGGGGATACGCTTCATCCACCTCTTGCTTTCCACCTATATGAGTGCATTTGGCTTGTTATTATACTTCTCTTTGGATGTTCTGCTGCCCACTTTGGTATGCAGTTCATAAAAACCTGAATTCAGACGAAACTGAACCGGGCACAGTGGGGGGACACTATCAGCCTACCATCATTAATGAGCCTTGAGCTCTCTCTTCAATGTTCTTTTAAAATTTCTATTACACTACTTTTTGGAGGTTGTAGCAGGGAAATGCAGCTACTGTTACACCCTTGACCAAAGTATAGTATTTCTATCAGGAAGGATGATCATGGAGTGCTGATAGAGGAAGGGGATGCCCACATAGCCAGCCTAATAGTCAAATTAACTTTAGCCATCATAATGAAACAAAGTGCCCTCACATCCACCATCCCACTAGAGGACAGCAACCTTGGGCCGGAAGGACTGGGGTTTCTAGTCCCACAGGTGCTCCTTGTGGTCTTGGGCAAGCCACTTAACCCTCCATTGCCCATGTTCCCTGTAAAATAGTTATCTCCAAGTTATAATACCCTGTTCAATGTAATGTTCAATATAATGTTCCATGTAAACCGCACTGATGTCAAATAGCGCGGTATATAAGAGAAATAAATAAATAAATAAATAAATAAATGTTCCTTTACTGTAGTTGTCAATCTTCTGCCACAAGTCTTAGCCTTTCATTATCAGGGCTTCCAGCCTATCTTGCTGTTGCATTGGTCTTCCTCAGCAATTCCGGGCTCTGGCTCCCGGTGCTGCAACCTCACGCACTATTTTTGGGACCTTCATCACATGGCATCTGGTTAGAGCACTGGCTTAGTAACCAAGAGACCAGGGTTCAATTTCCACTAGCACTCCTTGGGCAAGTCACCTAACCCTCCATTGCCTCAGAAAAATCCAAGTTATTCATGTCCCTGTTTAATGTATATTACCAAGTTTAAGTTACAATGTAAATTGCTTTGACTGAAAGTAAGGATTGTGATAAGGAAGCTTATCATAGCTCAGGTAGGAGCTATAGAAAAGATGATGTGACTCTGAACAAGCAACCTGTCAGTTTTGGTAGAAGTAAGAAAACAGAGTTTTCACATAAAAGACTACCAAGAGAGCTATGAGGTAATCCCTAAGCTCTCATCTCAAAGGGCAGGGCCTGATTCAACACAGCTGCGCTGTGTTAGGGAGGAGCACACATTAGGACAGAATAAGAATAGAGCTTATTCTTCAGATAACAGCTTCAGCTTCAGGAAAAGATACAGCAACAGCTTCAAGCTCAAGCACCAACATCATCTCGAGAAGCAGAAGCCAAGCCAAGCGGATAGAGAGAGAAGGAAACTCTCTGGAAGGAGGAGAAGAAAGGCCATTGGAAGGTCTGGGAGATTCCAAGGCAGTACCTATACTGGGAGGTATTCCAAATGCCAGCAGAGTCCATTGGACTGGAGTCAGCCAGAGGAATGGAATGGCAGAGATAGGAATCACCAGTGGCTACCTGGAAGAGAGAAGACTGCACGTGGAAAGGACTTTCAGACCTATGCCAGAAGGTATGTGAGGAAGGATCCAGTGTCCAGGGATCAAGATTGGAAGGCTGGACATCAGAACTGGATTACATACTGGCCAGGCTATACAGAGAGGAATTATGATAGCAGGAGAGGCTCAGGTATGAACACTGATCCAGACCCTATCTATAATAGTGAATGGCAGCAAGGGAATAAGCATTCTCATGATAGTGCCTTATGGAAAGACTCGTCTGTGCCAATGTATGATAGTGACCCTATGCTGATTGATGAAGGGGGAGATACAGCAGATGAAACTATTGATTACATGGACTGTTCTTTATCCAAGTGCTATTGCTAGCTTTCTGTGAGCAAACACATCAGCCATCACAAAGAAACCAAACTTTGTTCTTTATTTCCACTGCAAACAGCTCTTAAAGCAGGATTTGGGTTCACACAGTAGCAGCCAGCCAGCTAAAGGGTTTCAGCTGGACAATTGATAGTAATTAAAGCTGCACCTGATTGTGTGTGTGAGCAAGAGAGAATCACTGCAGGATCTGAGTGGAAAATAAGCAGAAGTTAACCTAACAAGCAAAGTTCATTTATTTATTTGTGCCTTTTTCATTTGGTAATTATTTGCTAAGAAAACATTAGCTAATTGCCTGACAAGCTGAAGGTTGTTTTCTGATTTGCTTTGTGACTTTATGTTATCCATTTAAACACTGCAAGCAAGTAACCTCATTTATATTGCTACCAAGCATACTTGTGCTGGGTGAATTAAACCCCATCAATAAATGAAGTATTTTATTGGTTTTACCACTGGTTACACAACTCAATTATTGTCTTCAGCTGTGTTTGGGAGTGAATGAACTACAATACCCACAATACCTTGCAAGAATCATATGAATATATGCATCGTCAAGATTGTGTAAGTTCTCACCCTAGGCAGCCGTCTGACAAATGGCGTAGTTTTTCGGATTGCTTTTGCACCAAGAGGATTTATTTGCTGTGGATTACAAATAAAATTCAAGTTTGAAGCTGAAAGAAGATTTTTTTCCCTCATCTGCTCTTTGGAGGAGAAGTGGTTGTTCCAGGAAGCTGTCCCAGAGGAAAAGACCCTGTGCAAAGCTGGATTCATCACTGAGACAAGGTAATATGTACCTGGGCATGTCTAGTGGTGGATGTGTGTAAGCACAGGGGGTAATTGAAAAAAAAAAAAAAGTTGAAAAAACACACCTGGTTGGAAGGTGGTGCACTTTGGTTTTTTTTTTCTTTATTTCTTGCAGGGGTCAAGATGGATCCGAGGGAGATGGCTCAGTGGATGGCAGCCCAATTTAGCAAGCAGCAGGAGCTATCACAGCAGGCCCAGGACACTGCTATGAAGGCCTTAATGGAACAGCAGAAACCAGTGCTTGATCTGGTGCAAGCTCTAGTTCAGCTGCAGAGCCAAAGTGGAACAGATGCAAGACCAGCAGTTAGTACTGGTACACCACATGTGGACAGTATGGGACTCAATCAAGGGATTGGGGCATTTAATTTTGGGAAATTAACGCCAGATGATAATGTTGATGATTTTCTAGAGTCTTTTGAAAGAGTGGCACAGGCTTTAGCATGGCCAGAGACCCAGTGGGCAGTAAGGCTGGCAGCCTCATTAACTGGAGAGGCACTAGCAGCTTACAGAGCAATGCCAGCAGCCCAGGCTTTGAATTATAAGGATGTAAAGGCAGCTATTAGAGATCGCCTAGGGTTGTCTATTTCAGAGTATAGGCGAATGTTTAGAGCTGTTACATTGAAAGTGGGTGAGACACCCAGGGCTCTGAGTCAGAGAATCAGAAGTTTAGCTATAAAATGGTTGGAGCCTGAGCAAAAGACAGTAGAAATGTTATTAGATATTATAATGCTGGAACAATTTATGCTTGGGGTACCTAAAGATTTGAATGTTTTTCTTATACAGCAAAATTGCCAAAATCTTGGAGAGGCAACCATGCTAGCAGAAAGATTCTTGGAAGCCACGCAGGCTTGCCATAGAATGGGTGGCCCTCTAAAGATGGATGCTGAGGCTAAATGTGCTGTATCAGAAAAGAGAATAAATAAGAATGTTTCTGAAAATGAATGTACTGTATCAAACCAGATGACACAGTGGAATAGAAAGAAATGTTTCAAGTGTGGAAAATTGGGACATTTAGAGAAGAGATGCCAGACACACACTAGTTTAATGGGTCTGGATTTAAAACAGCCCAAGGAAGGATTTCTTTTGATGGTTGATGTGCAGGGAATTACCACAAATGCTTTATTAGACTCTGGGGCAGACCAGAGTATGATGTCAAAAAGGCTTTGGAAGAGGATAGAGGCCCAAGAAAGATTTGTGCCTAGAACCCCTGAAAGCCAAGTTCACATCAGATGCATTCATGGTGCTGCATCATCATATCCCACCTATAGGCTAAAGGTTAAGTGCCTAGGGGAACAAGAGGAAGTCCTATTAGCAGTAGTGCCTAGGCTACCCTTTGATTTGGTTCTAGGGAAGGACTGGCCAAGATTTAAGCAGGAACTAGTGAAAGGGCTAGGAAAGAAGGAGGGAGAAGGTTTAATAATGGAAATAGCTCCCGGGCCTTTCTTTGGAAGTCCTCAGTCCCTAGCTAAAAAGATGGTTCAGCTTCCAGAAGGCCAAACCATAGGTAATAAGAGGGGCCTTGTATCCACCCGCTCGCAGGACAAGGTAGAGAGCCAGCGGAAGGAGGAGGGGGAGCAGGCAGAGTTATTAGGAGACTTACCCTCTCATGATGATTTAATAACCCCATCATCTGGTAAAGTAAGAAAGTTGAAAGCACAAAAGAGGCGTGAGAGACTTTGCAGAGCACAGGGTAGGGCTGAGATATTAGCTGATCAAAGTTTACCCTGGGTGCCAGCTGAGTTGGTGGCAAAGTTTCCTAACTTTCCACAAGAGCAGCGAGCTTATCAAGCTCTCACCCGAGCTTTTAGGTATGCTCAGGAGGTCAGGGAGGAATTGCCCAGATTCAGACTAGATAATGACATATTTAATAGAGAGAGTCAGGACCCCAGAAATGGTGCCATACGTAAACAATTGGTGGTACCCACAACTTTCAAAGGGCTAGTACTTAGACTAGCACATGATCATCCAGTGGGAGGTCATAAAGGTATGCAAGGAACGCTGGATCAAATACTTGTGCGTTTTTACTGTCCAGGTATCTTCAAAGAAACTGCCCAGTTTTGTGCTGCATGTCCAGCGTGTCAGCGAGTTACAGCGGCTCACCCACCGGTGGTGCCATTGATCCCCATGCCAATTATCACAGACCCAATTGGTCGCATTGCCATGGATATTGTAGGCCCATTAGTCAAAACGCCCCGAGGTTTCCAATACATCCTAGTTATGGTAGATCAGGCAACAAGGTTTCCCTGGGCCATACCATTGAGGAATGTTTCTGCAAAAACAATAGCTTTAGAGCTAGTAAAATTGTTTTGTGAAGTGGGATTCCCAAGAGAGGTGTTGACTGACCGAGGGTCCAATTTTGTATCCAAATATTTGGCCCAAGTCTGGGATGCCTTTGGCATTCGTCACGTGAAAACCTCAGCCTACCATCCACAATCAAATGGTTTGGTGGAGAGATTCAACCAAACTCTCAAACAAATGTTGAGAAGGGGGTTAGCAGGAGATGTAAAAGAATGGGATATGTTATTACCCTTTGCCTTATATGCCTGCAGGGAAAGAAATCAAGTGTCCCTAGGTGTAACTCCATATGAGTTGATGTATGGTAGGGCTCCACGGGGTTTGTTGGATATTTTAAGGGAAAAATGGATTGATCCTGAACCAGGAAGTCAGGAGGTGCCACTGTTTCTACGTGACTTGAGAGCACGTTTGAAAAGGACGTCGCAGGTTGCTGAGAGGAACCTGCAGGACAGTCAAGTTCGCCAGAAAGGGTGGTATGATAGAAAGCCCAAAAGCCACCAATTAAGCATTGGTGAAAAGGTTTTGGTTCAAGTAGCAGGAACTGCTCCAAAATTTGAGGTACAGTGGAAAGGGCCATGGGAGGTTGTTGAACAAGTGAGCCCCGTGTCTTATATGGTAGAAAATGCAAGAGGGCGTAGGCAGACCTACCATATTAATGTACTTAAGTCTTGGAAGGAGAGGCCTGTAAATAATGACCCTGAACCCAGTCAGGAGGTAAGTGAGCTTCAAGAAGATAACACTCTCGTAGGTATTACGGACTGTAGAGAAGCAGTTTCACCAGTAAAACCAGTCCGTAATAACTTAAGCAGGGGGGTATGTGATAAGGAAGCTTATCATAGCTCAGGTAGGAGCTATAGAAAAGATGATGTGACTCTGAACAAGCAACCTGTCAGTTTTGGTAGAAGTAAGAAAACAGAGTTTTCACATAAAAGACTACCAGTCCCAGAATGCACCAGGTATCCAGCAGCCATGAGAGGGGCTGAAGTGAGAAAACGTGTGTGCAATCAAGAGAGCTATGAGGTAATCCCTAAGCTCTCATCTCAAAGGGCAGGGCCTGATTCAACACAGCTGCGCTGTGTTAGGGAGGAGCACACATTAGGACAGAATAAGAATAGAGCTTATTCTTCAGATAACAGCTTCAGCTTCAGGAAAAGATACAGCAACAGCTTCAAGCTCAAGCACCAACATCATCTCGAGAAGCAGAAGCCAAGCCAAGCGGATAGAGAGAGAAGGAAACTCTCTGGAAGGAGGAGAAGAAAGGCCATTGGAAGGTCTGGGAGATTCCAAGGCAGTACCTATACTGGGAGGTATTCCAAATGCCAGCAGAGTCCATTGGACTGGAGTCAGCCAGAGGAATGGAATGGCAGAGATAGGAATCACCAGTGGCTACCTGGAAGAGAGAAGACTGCACGTGGAAAGGACTTTCAGACCTATGCCAGAAGGTATGTGAGGAAGGATCCAGTGTCCAGGGATCAAGATTGGAAGGCTGGACATCAGAACTGGATTACATACTGGCCAGGCTATACAGAGAGGAATTATGATAGCAGGAGAGGCTCAGGTATGAACACTGATCCAGACCCTATCTATAATAGTGAATGGCAGCAAGGGAATAAGCATTCTCATGATAGTGCCTTATGGAAAGACTCGTCTGTGCCAATGTATGATAGTGACCCTATGCTGATTGATGAAGGGGGAGATACAGCAGATGAAACTATTGATTACATGGACTGTTCTTTATCCAAGTGCTATTGCTAGCTTTCTGTGAGCAAACACATCAGCCATCACAAAGAAACCAAACTTTGTTCTTTATTTCCACTGCAAACAGCTCTTAAAGCAGGATTTGGGTTCACACAGTAACAGCCAGCCAGCTAAAGGGTTTCAGCTGGACAATTGATAGTAATTAAAGCTGCACCTGATTGTGTGTGTGTGAGCAAGAGAGAATCACTGCAGGATCTGAGTGGAAAATAAGCAGAAGTTAACCTAACAAGCAAAATTCATTTATTTCTTTGTGCCTTTTTCATTTGGTAATTATTTGCTAAGAAAACATTAGCTAATTGCCTGACAAGCTGAAGGTTGTTTTCTGATTTGCTTTGTAACTTTATGTTATCCATTTAAACACTGCAAGAAAGTAACCTCATTTATATTGCTACCAAGCATACTTGTGCTGGGTGAATTAAACCCCATCAATAAAAGAAGTATTTTATTGGTTTTACCACTGGTTACACAACTCAATTATTGTCTTCAGCTTTGTTTGGGAGTGAATGAACTACAATACCTACAATACCTTGCAAGAATCATATGAATATATGCATCGTCAAGATTGTGTAAGTTCTCACCCTAGGCAGCCGTCTGACAGGATGCAGTTGAAAACTACAGGCAGGTTAGTTTAACTTCGGTGGTGAGTAAATTGGAAGCGTTGCTGAAAGAGAAAATAGTGAGGAAATACCAAATGCAATACAATGGGGAAGATAAGACATTTTTCAGATAACTAAGTGAGAAGAGGAAGGGCAAAAGTGGTATTATCAGACACAAGGGTGAAGGGGAGGAATATGTAGAAGCTGATGAGGATAAAGCGGAATTGCTTAACAAATATTTCTGTTCTGTGTTCACAGATGAAGAACCAGGAGCAGGACCTCAGAAAACATCCACATCAGGAACAGAAGCGAGGGGCATCTTGAACAATTTTCAGAAGACTGTGTTCATGAAAAACTAGCTAAATTTAAGTAGACAAAGCGATGGGACCAGATGGGATACTCCCTAGAATACTGAGGGAACTTGGGGACATTCCAGCAGCTCCACTGACTGACCTTTTCAATGCCTCGTTGGAGTTGTGAGTGGTGCCAAAGGACTGGAGAGAGGCTCATGTGGTCACTTTACACAAAAACGGGAAGTAAGGATGTGTTTGAACACTACCAGCCAGTTAGTTTAATTTCAGTGGTGAGTAAATTATTGGAAACACTGCTGAAAGAGAAAATACTGAGGTTTTTGGAGTCCAGTAGATTTCAGGATCCGAGGCAGCATGGATTTACTAGAGGCAGGTCTTGTCAGGCAAATCTGATTGATTTCTTTGACTGGGTGACAGGGAGTTGGACCAAGGAAGAGCCCTAGATGTGGTGTATTTAGATTTCAGTAAAGCCGTTGACACTGTTCCTCACAGGCAACTTATAAACAAACTGAGCACCCTAGGGATAAACCCTAAAGTTACTGCTTGGGTTAGAAATTGGTTGAGTGGGAGGCGACAAATGGAGCTCCCTCTGAGGAGAAGGAGGTTACCAGTGGTGTGCTCCAGGGATCTATCCTTGGTCCGTTTCTTTTTAACATCTTTGCAGTGATATAGCAGAAAGGCTGTCGGGTAAGATTTGCCTCTTTACGGATGATACCAAAATCTGCAATAGAGTAGACACCTATGAAGGTGTAGATAACAGGGATCTAGCTAAGCTTGAATAATAGTGTAAAATGTGGCAGCTGAGATTTAATGTTAAAAAAATGCAAGGTCATGCATCTGGGCTGCAGCAATCCAAGGGAGCAATATAGTAAAGGGGGGTGAAGTACTTTTGTCCACTAAAGAAGAGTGGGGCCTAGGTGTGATTATGTCAGATGATTTTAAAGTAGCTAAACAGGTAGAAAAAATGACAGAAAAAGCTAGAAGGATGTTTGGGTGCATAGGGAGAGGAATGGCCAGTAGAAGAAAGGAGGTGATAGTACCTCTGTATAAGTCTTTGGTGCAACCTCAATTGGAGTATTGTGTGCAATTCTGGAGACCGCACCTTCAAAAGGATATAAACAGGATGGAGTCAGTACAGAGGGTGGCTACTAAAATGGTTAGTGGTCTTCATTATAAAGCATATGAGGACAGACTTAAGGATCTTAACATGCACACCTTAGAGGAAAGGCAGGTTAGAGATGGTATGATTGAGACATTTATATACCTCCATGGCATAAATGCATAGGGCAGCCTCTTTTGATTGAAAGCAAGCTTTGCTACAAGGGGACATGGGATGCAGGTGAGTGGAGGAGTGGCCTAGTGGTTGGGGCAAGGTATTTCAGGCTGGAAGGTCAGGGGTTCCAATCCCACTAGAGGACAGCAACCTTGGGCCAGAAGGACTGGGGTTTCTAGTCCCACAGGTGCTCCTTGTGATCTCAGGCAAGCCACTTAACCCTCCATAGCCCATGTTCCCTGTAAAATAGTTATCTCCAAGTTATAATGTCCTGTTCAATGTAATTTCAGTTTGTTCAATGTAAACTGCCTTGATATCATGAAAGGCAGCATATAAGAAATGTTAAATAAATAAGGGAGATAGATTCAGGAGTGTAATGTGGAAATATTTCTTTATGGAAAGAGTGGTGGATCTGTGGAATAGTCTCCCAGTGGAGGTGGTAGAGATGAGGACAGTATCTGGTTTCAAAAAAGCATGGGGCAAACACAGAGGATCTCTAAAGGTAAAAAGGGGACTGTTGTAGTGGTTGATTATGGAAGGGCAGACTAGATAGGCCATGTGGACTTTTTCTGTCAACATGTTTCTATGTAAATGATAAAGCGGTATAAAAAAACAGTCTGTTAAATAAATAAATAAATAAATACAATCTAAGCAGTCCATTAATGCTTTTCCCATCCCGGGAAAGATCTTTCTCTGTACTTACAGTTCCTCTGCTGGGGTCAATGTCTTCTGTGCCAGGGCTCTAACTTGCAGAAACAACTTAGCTGAACTTAGCCCTCTCCTGCAGACTGGGTTTGAGCCACCTCTTCTGCTGTTGTGTTGGCTCTCCACTGGTGTTGCAGTGCCTTCCAGCCAACCTGAATGGTGTGTTGATCCTCCTGGCATAAGTTAGGGCCTTGCATCTAGTCTGGGTGCTGTGCTGATCACCTTTCCCCTTTTACTCCTCTCAAAGCACCTAAATGTGCTTCCACCAATTGTGGTTCCGCTATGCCCTCTTCCACTATCTTGAAGTGCTCGTTGCTCTTTTTGTGCTGCTTTGCCTTTCTGATGGTGGCTTCTGGTACTCATCCTGTCACTTTATGTACTTATTGCCCTTCTTCTTGAACCCCGGGTAGAGGGTATGTGACATTCTTGATGGCTTGGAGTGCTGTTACAGATGTCTGCCACCAGGTTCAAGCAGGTTTGATTGAATATAGACAGCAATCCTCACTGTTCCATTGTAAAATAGCTTCCACTGTAGGCTTTAACGAGGATGAATGGGATGAATGAACAAATGGTTCCATTTCTGAAGACTAACCTAACGGATATATTCTGATGAACAAAAATGAGCCTGAATATCTTTGGCGCAAGCAAGCCTATCGTCTATATTCAGCAAATATCCTAAATAGTGAAATGGCAAAAATCATCGTACAAATATCTGATAATTTCATAGTTTCAAATCAGCCACATGAAACACAGAAGCCCAAACTGGAATTAGCATAATAGCTCCAGTTCACATATGAGAAATGTAGACTGGAAAACTTTTAAACGGTGAACTGCCCCTGACTGAAAATCAGACCCCAAGAATATATTACAGATTTGTCTGTCTTTCAAAGTTTGTTAGGCTGTTTTGTTTAAACTTCCATAAGTTGAGAGATGGCTAGACTATCAAAATAAGGCCGACTTCAAATGTAGGGAAAATTGGTTTACAAAAGCTGGGAATCTGCACTAGAGAATGACTGTAAATTCAGAAATATGTGTTGATTTTCAGGAGTTAACTGAAGAGATCTGGTACAATTCTAAACATGTCGGGCCCGATATTCAAAGGGCATTTACATGGTTAACAGCTAATTAACCGTGTAAATGCCGGCTAACCGGATATTCGACAGCACTTACAAGGGTTAATGCCGTTGAATATCTCCAACTAAGTCTCCTATGCGCCGCGATGCTAGCCTAGCATGAGGGCATGCTGGGGACATTCCAGGGTGGAACAGAGGCGGGAACCGGCGCTAACCATGCAGCACCGATATTGGAAGCTGCATGGTTAGTTCTCGGCACCTATAAGATAACTCTCGCCTATCTTATAGGTGCCGAGGTCAACCATGTAGCATCCGATATTGATGCTGCACGGTTAGCCTCGGCGGTTTCTGGGCAGCGTGACCAGCCTGGATTTTCATTTCCGTTGCGGCACGAAGACAGTGGGGTAACAGCAGCGGTGGATCAATCTCCCCTGAAAATCAGGAACCGGTTCAGCTTGCCCTAAAAATATGGAGCCACTTAACAACCCTTAGAGTGATGGAAGTCACAATTTGGAGAAGACTTTGAATACAGAGGCGACAAAGGAGTTCCTGGTGCTCACATCTGCACATTCAAGGGCACGTCTATCAGTCGCAACTATACCAGCCACATTCACCCAGTTGCTATGCCTACCTCTCATTTTCCAGGAGCAGTCAGATATGTCCAAAAGAATTAAATGAAGCGTTAAATGACCTTTACATATTACCACTGCTGACTGCCTGGCAGCAAATGTGATGTATTATGTTGTGTAAAATCTAAAATCTCTGTAACGCATCCCGTATCCCTTTCTTCTCTTTTTATATAATTCAACTACATTATTCAGCACATATAATATTTTTATCTTGGGAATTAATTTACTTGACTTTAAGATAAACATTTATAAACAATTTACAATTTAATGTAAGTAAGTAGATCTTTCAATAATGTGATGTTTTTCACAATTTTTACTTTTGTTGGTGTAAAAAGTTGAAGCAATTGGACATAAGATTAAATAATATTTTTCTGATACTTTCAGGCATACGTTTTCTAAAACTTAAGGGGTCTTTGACTAAAGGGTGCTATGATATCACATCTAATGGACCCATAATGCTTAAAATCAAGGGGTGCTAGGTGCAGCACCACTGTGTGGAAAACCTGTTCCCCGACATTTAATACATTGCACCCTGCCTTAACGTGGCCCAAAATTAACATGGGCACACTTACCTCCACCTATGGAGATGGCAGTAAGTTTACCTGTGCTAATGGCATGCTTTGCAGCTAGCAGGGGGTGTGCGGAATGCAGGGCGCTCACCCCTCCCACTCTTCACCCCTAACCCACCCACTTACCCCTCCAATGTATGCAGCATGGTTACCGCAAAATCAGGATGTGCTAATTGTCCTGGCCACACACTAGAAGTTACTGTGGATCATGGTGTGAGGTTAGCATGAGCTTTAAACCATGCTAATTGCTTAGCGTTCTTTAGGAAAAGGGCCCCTTAATTAGGAACTATGCTCCAATCCCTCCTTCTTTCTACTCAATCCCTAGCTGACTATTTCCATGACAAAGTCCATAAGATTTCACTCCAGTTCCCCACAAGCACAGTGTCATCCCCTCTTTAATACCAACTTTCTCTGCTCCCCTTTCATCCTTTTCTAAGATCTCTGAGGAGGAAATCTCTCATCTTCTTTCCTCCTCTAAACGTACAACATGTTCCTCTGATCCTATCTCCACCAGTCTCCTTAACTCGATCTCCTCCTCTGTCATTCCTTCCATCTCTCATATTCTCAACCTATCGCTCTTCACTGCAACTGTCCCTGCAGTCTTCAAGCATGCTGTGGTCATACCTCTCCTCAAGAAATCTTCACTTGACCCTACTTTTATTTATTTATTTATTTAGTATACATTTGTATACCGCTACTTCCAGCGATCAGCAGCGGTTTGATTACAGATTGGAAATTGTCAAATCATGACAGGAAATTTTTGAGGTATAAACACATTGATTAGACAGGAAAGCACAGCACACAGAGAACTATTTTACAGGGAACATGGGCTATGGAGGGTTAAGTGGTTTGCCCAAGACCACAAGGAGCACCTGTGGGACTAGAAACCCCAGTCCTTCCGGCCCAAGGTTGCTGTCCTCCAGTGGGATTTGAACCCCCGACCTTCCGGCCCGAAGTACCTTGCCCCAACCACTAGGCCACTCCTCCACTACTTGTCCTTTTAATTATTGACCCATCTCCCTTTTTCCCTTCATTTCCAAATTTCTTGAACATACGTAAGCCCCTAGGGATTTGTTGCCTATTAATGTATTCGACTAGGGACAGACGATGTAACTCGGCTCTCATACATCTCTTTTGAACTTGCAGAAGGGCTTCCCAGGAGCTGTCATTATCACCCACCGATGCTGCAGCAGATCTTGTCCCTTGTGCGAATGGGGTTTTCTCTTCGATCAATCCGGCGACATAATCATGAGGGAAACTAAAGGTCTCCCTCCATCCTACCTGACCATCCATCGGTGTATTTGCAACAACACTATTGGTCAAATGACCGAGCAATCACTGCTGATGTACCAATGTTCTATTATTTGCTCATATATTCACCACTAGAAACCACTAGGTACAACAGCTGCGTGTTTTTTACTGAGACCTTTGTACACTGTGCTAGACTGGTGGAAAAATAACTTTTCTTGGTTTCTAGTGGTAAATATATGAGCAAATAATAGAACATTGGTACATCAGCAGTTATTGCTCTGTCATTTGACCAATAGTGTTGTTGCAAGTCACTTCATTGGCTTCCCTTCCATTTCCATATCTAATTCAAATTTCTCCTTCTGACCTATAAATGCATTCATTCTACTGCTCCTCACTACCTTTCCTCTCTCCTCTCTCCCTACACCCCATGACCCATGAACTCCGCTCTTCAACTGGCTTGCTTCCCTCTATGCCCTTTACTTCCACTGTCAGCTCCAGACTTCGATCCTTTCACTTGCTACATCAGGCTTCATCACTTCCCCTTTTCAAATCCAATGTAGAGGGCTCACCTCTTTGAGGCTGCTTTAGGATCCTAATATCTTGTTTCCTTGTGTCTCCTTACATTTCCCTATTTGTACCCTTGTTCTTAGCTATTGTATTGTCTGTCTTGACTAGACTGTAAGCTCTGATGAGCAGGGACCATCTTTTATATGTATACGTACAGAACTGCATACGCCTTGGGCACTATACAAATGATAAATAGTAGTGGTAGTAATAGTAAGCAGGAGCTGTCTTAGTGATTCTGGAGCCTCCTCACTTCTGTCCTTTCCATCCAACCTATTCTGCACAAGAATGAAGAAACCAATTTTCTCAATGCATGCCCTTTCAATAACATATCATGATTTGTGATACAACTTTGTTTTTCAATATTCATGGAAGCGGTAAATGAAGAAGTTAATTTATAAGCCGGTGCCAGTTTTTAAGCACTAACAGCACATATACATGTTAGCCTAATGGTTAGAGAACTGGCTTGTTAACCAAAAGACCAGTGTTCAATTCCCAATAGTATCTGTTATGTCCTCAGGCAAGTCAGTTAACTTTCCATTGCTTCAGAAAAAAGGCCTGGCAATCTACTTCCAGTCCCACTGCCAAGAAAACACCAGAGGTGCTGATTTGGCAGGAGTCAGCATTGATTCAAAGGTACACATTGCATAAACGGCAGTATTTTAGTCATTCACATGAGAAATACTTGAATATTGAGAAATTTTCATTTTAAATGAACAACAACCAAATGTTTTTCGTTGTACACACCCCTACGTGCCAAGGACAAATTGATCCACTTGATGGAATAAAGATTGGTGTCTGCTATAGAGTTTCACAATAATTGCATTGGCAGTTACTTTTGCTGCGGCAATGAACATGGAAGGAGTGTGGGCAGAGCATGGGCAGTGTGAGCAAATATTCACATAGATCATGAAATATCTAGGGCTAGTGTAGGTGATCCATCTTAACGTGCATTCAAACACAGCAACATAGTGAATGACGTCAGATAAAGACCAGCATCGGTCCATCTAGTCTGCCCAGTAAGGTGTCTAGAGTTGTAGAGTTGCATCTGCCACTCTGGGCATGTTGCTCCCCTCTAGGTTACCCCTCTCTATTTATGAAGTTATTTAGGCTTCTTTTGATTCCATCATCTTCCAATTTATTTATTTATTTAGCTATGTTTATATACCGCTTTTCACTGGGTCAAAGCGGTTTACATTAAACAACAAGAGATACATCAAAGAGGTCATGACATATTTACAGGGGGGTTATACCTTCAACATAGTCTCAACTTGTTTACAATCCCAATTGGGTATGCATCAGTATTTCCTAATTTATTACAATTCTTCTTCATCTCTCGGCCTCAAATTATCTGGAATACAATGTGATCCTGTGTTCACTGGGTGTTGCTCGGGTCTGTGCCAAAGTGTTTTCTGAATTAGTGGGTCTTTATTTGTTTTCAAAAGGAGGAGAGGTCCTTGTTGTTCTGGATTTTGGTTGGGAGAGAGTTCCATAGGGACAGAGCATAGAGGTTGAATGCATGGGCACATGCTTGGTGATTATGTTTTGTCCTTGCAAGTGGTATGGTCAGAACATTGTTAGTGGTCTGCCTTCCAGAATTCAGTTGTGATAGGAGGTTGTGTAGATGTGATGTTTGTTATTGGTGTAGTGCTTTGTGAATCAGTATTAATGATTTATACTTGATCCGAGCTTCCAATGGGAGGATTTATTTTATTTATTTATTTAACAGTATTTCTAAACCGCCTTATCTTAATAATCAAGGTGGTATCACAGCAAACAATCAGGTAAAGTGTGTGTGTTATACATGCAGTGAGGGTGAAATTTAGTTGAGTGTGTGTTGTATTGTGTGCTAGATTGGTTTGAGCTATGTACAAGGTGGTCTATATACAGTGGTGCTAAAAACGTTTTCTTACATCCATTGTTTGGGTGGTATCATGTACTGTTATACATTCTCTGAGGTTATGTGATGTGTCCATAGTGTTCTATGAATAGCATGGTTTTAAGCTGTTTTCTAAAGTCTTTGAGGTCAGTAGTCACGCTCAGGTCGTCCGGTAGTTTCTTCCATATTGTTGGAGCAGCCATGGAGAGTGCTCTGTCTGTTGTGTCCTTGCGTGTATGTTTGTATTCACTTGGGGTGCTGACTCGGTTGTGTGTTTGTTTTCTTCTAGGACGTGTGCTGGTGTCTGGTTGTATGAGGGCGTGCAGGCTGTTGGCTGATGTGTGCTATTTTATCTTGAATAGGTTTATGATAGTTTTGTATCTGATGCGTGCACCGATTGGGAGCCAGTGTAAGTCCTTTAAGATAGGTGTGATGTGCTCTTGTCTTGTAGTTCCGGATATGATTCGTGCTGCAGTGTTTTGTGCCAGTTGGAGTGGTTTGAGGGCTTGTTTCGGTAGTCCAAGGTATATCGGATTGCAGAAGTCCAGTAGTGGTGTCATAAGTGCTTGACAGACGGTACGGAAGTGATCTGGGGCGCGGAGTGGTTTCAGTCTCCTGATTATTCGCATCCTATAGTAGGCTTTTTGGATTGTTTTGTCTATGTGTGGCTTGAGGTTTAGTTTATTGTCCAGAGTAACTCCGAGATATCTTACTTCTGATCTTATTGGTATAGTGGTGTTTTGTATCCTTATATTTGTTGGGTGTATGAAGCTTTGGTTCCGAGTGATGATTAAGGCTTTGGTCTTGTTGTAGTTTATTGCAAGGTTGTTGTTTTGGCACCAACTCGTCATTTGGGTAAGGCAGTCTGTTATTTTAGAGATGTCCGGGTTGTCGATAGCTATCGGGGTGTATATCATGATGTCGTCTGCATATACTGTGTATTGAATGTGGAGATGCTTCAATACTGGAGTGATGTGATCATACTTCTTTGCCCTTTGAATGATCCTGGTGGTTGTGTTAAGGGCTGTCCATAATGGGTGGAAAGTGGGCGTTCTTGATATTTCGCATTACAGTAGTCCAGGTAGGGGAGTGTCATTGCTTGTAGTACTGATCTGAAGTCCTGGTGGTCTAGGAATGGTCTGAGGCACTGTATTATTTTGGTTTTGAAGAATATTGTTATTGTGGTTTTTGCTATCTGTTGCTTGAATGAGAGTTTGGTTGAGCATGACTCCCAGGTATTTTATTTGTTCTTGAACTATTATTTGGGTTGTTCCCAGGGTGAGGTGTGTTGGTGGGGTGAAGGTTTGATCCTTTGTGACAAATAATGCTTCTGTCTTCTTGAGGTTGACTGTGAGATTGTTTTCTTGGAGCCATATGGAGACGTCATTGAAGCAATGCAGTAACTGTGTGTTTACTGGGTTTGTGGTGGTTATTGATCCATATAGCATAATGCCATCTGCATATATGTGAAAGCTGATGTTGTGGAGCAGAGTGGTTGTAGATATATGTTAAAGAGCAGTGCCGATAGTGTGGAGCCTTGAGGTATTTTTTGAATCTGGCGGTAGGGGTGGAGGTGCCAGAGTTTGTTCGAATTAGCTGATAACTGTCTGTCAGTAGAACTGGAATCATTGAAGAACCTTGTCCTGTATACTGGTTTCTTGTAGTTGGTGGAGGAGGAGGATGTGTGATATAGTATCAAATGTTGCTAATATATCTAGAAAGATGAGTGTGTATCCAGTTTGTTTGTTTTGTATTTCCTTGATTAGTGTACTTACTTATGAAACCATGAGTGTTTCAACTCCATGTGATGGTCAGAAGCCATGTTGCTGTGAGTCAAGTAGATTATTCCTGTCCATCAGTCCCTGCGGGCTTAACAGAGACGCAAGGGAGACACTCTCCCTTCGCGACTCTCAAAGCCGGCACGAAGGGGCTCAGCCGTCACGGAGGGCGGGAGGGAGGGATTCAGCCGGGCAGAGGGGGCCCCGCGGGACAGTCCATTCTGCCGCTGCCGCAGCGGTAGCAGCCAGCATTTTTTTTAAAAATTTAATTTTACTTGAGCCGATGGGGGGGGGGGGGTTAGGACTGGTAATGGGCTATGGGGGGGCTAGGACTGGAAATGGGCTGGGGGGGTAAAAACTGGAGGTGGGCTGAAGGGGTAAGGACTGGTAATGGGCTGTGGGCTGTTGGGGGGGGTTAGAACTGGTAATGGGCTATGGGGGGTTAAGACTGGTAATGGGCTGTGGGCTGATGGGGACTGTCTGGTAATGGGCTATGGGGGGGGCTAGGACTGGAAATGGGCTGGGGGGCTTAAGACTGGAGGTGGGCTGATGGTGTTAGGACTGTTAATGGGCTGTGGGCTGATGGGGGGTTAGGACTGGTAATGGGCTATGGGTGGGTTAGGACTGATAATGGGCTATGGGGTGCTAGGACAGGACCTGGGCTGATGGGGCGGGGTTAGGACTTGAGGTGGGCTGATGGGGTTAGGACTGGTAATGGGCTGTGGGCTGTTGTGGGGGGTTAGAACTGGTAATGGGCTATGGGGGGGTTAAGACTGGTAATGGGCTGTGGGCTGATGGGGGCTGTCTGTTAATGGGCTATGGGGGGGTTAGGACTGATAATGGGCTATGGGGGGCTAGGACAGGAAATGGGCTGATGGGGAGGGTTTAGGACTTGAGGTGGGCTGATGGGGTTAGGACTGGTAATAGGCTGTGGGCTGATGGAGGAGGGGGGTTAGGACTGGCAATGGGCTATGGGGGGCTGACTGGAAATGGGTTGATGGGGTTAGGACTGGAAGTGGGCTGATGGGGGGTTAGGACTGGTAATGGGTTATAGGGGGTGCTTAAGCTGAAAATGGGGTGATAGGGGGTTAGGACTGGAAGTGTGTTGATGGGGGGGCTAGGACTGGTATTGGGTTGGGGGGTTGCTAGGACTGGAAATGGGCTGATGGGTGGCTAGGACTGGAAATGGGCTGATGCAGGGACTAGAAGGGAATGGATGCTGGGTGAGGCTGGAACTAGAAGGGAGCTGATGTTGGGGGAGGATTAGAATGGGATGGGGCTGGAAGAGTAAAATGGAGAAGGGAAAAATATTTTGTGTGGGAGGGATAAAAAATCTACAATTGGCCGGGTATTGAGAGAGCAAGTGGGGATTGAGGATGGAGGGGTAACATTTGAGTGGATGAAATAGGAATGAGGAAAGAGCAAAAGGAGAAAGATTAGTATGTTAAAGCAGATGTAGAAAGAGAATGGAAAAAAACTAGAAGAGAGAAGAAAGGACAAATGGACAGCAGACGATGAAGAGTTAGCAGAAGACACAAAGAAACCAGAAGAAAGTGTCTGGAGCAATTGCAGCTGAAAAAAAATGCACAAAAGGTAGAAAAATATCTCTTTATTTTGAATTTATTAATTGGAATATGTCAGCTCTGGTAAATGTGCATCATTAACGTCTGCGCTTTGTTTAGTACAAGAGCAAATTAATGTATAGTTTTATTTCTACAGTGTTGTACATTCCAAGTTTGGCTTTTGGGATTCCCAGTTTAATTATTGTCTTCCTGTTTCTAAATTGTGATTACTTGTTTGGTGATGGTCTATGTTCTGCATGTGTAACTGAGCTGAGGTGTTCTTTGACATTGCCACTTGTTCTCTTTCCCCAGTAGGTCATGTATTCTTGTTCTCTGAAATGTATTGGTTTAATATTTGCAGTGTTGCCTTTTGATAGGTAGGGTATGGTGCTTTGTGAGTCCTGGTAGTGCTGTTAGGATACGGCGGGTTTGCTATGGGTTCTAAATGGGCAGTGTTTGTAGTAGTTCCTAATGTGTCTGGCAGTTGGCACTGGATTATAGTAATGTAGAAATCTTTTAGTCTTTCTTTATCCATACACTCATTAAGAGGCATGTTTACTAAAAGTTAGTATATGGTAACATTATGCAAATATTTATGCAAATGAGGTCCCTTATGCAAATGAGGCCCCGCACCGAGTCTCCGCACATGGCCCCGCACCCCCCTTGGGCCGCCCCTGGTGGGAGTAATAGAATAAATGCAGTGAAGGTCAGAAGGAGAAGTTTGAATTGGATACAGAAACAGAAGGGCAGCCAATGAAGTGATTTGAGAAGAGGGGTTATATGAGCATATTGGGGTTGGTAGAAGATTAGTCGCGCAGCAGAGTTTTGAATAGACTGAAGGGGAGAAAGATGACTCAGAAAGATGACCAGCATGGAGGAGACTGCAATAGTCAAGACAAGAGGTGACTAAAAAGAAGATACATGTTTTAGTAGTGAGTTCAGAAAGGAAGGGGAGAATTTTGTTAATATTATAGAAAAAGAAATAATAATACATACAAAAAAACAAAGAGGAGGGCATGACTTTTGTTACACTGCCGCAAGACTTGTCCTGAAGCAACGGCGAAACTCGAGTGGACATCTGAGTCTGTTCCAGGCTATTGGCACCTTCAGGAGTCTGTTTGTTTGGGATTCAACTTTAAGATAAGTGATAAGTGTTGGTGTTGTTTTTTTTAATGTCTTTAAATGCATTTAAAAGCACAAAAAAATCTTCACACCACTGAAGCCGATGAATGATAGTTTTAGGGGAGTTTCCATTTGTGCTGTGATTAGCGTTACTATGCGCTGTACATGGTCATTAGCCCCTTTCTGAGGCTTCCTATCCCTTCATATATATTTAAGGGAATTATTTTCCTTTGAGACCTCTAGGAGGTTGCCATATTTGATTTGTTTTTTGGTTCCATCTGTCTGCAGTAATATTGAGACCTACTCTTTGTTTTTGTTTTGGGTTTTTTTTGTATCGTTTATTGAGTCAAAAAGGTATGTGGAGTTTTCTTTTTTAATACAGAAAGAAATTACAGGTTTTTAGTATCTGTTGAATATGTGTGGAGAAGGAGAGGGAGGAGTCAAAGATGACCCCAAGGTTGTGGGCTGAGGAAATAAGAAGCAGAAGAGCATTGCCAAAAGAGATAGAGTAAGGAGGAAGGGGGAGGAGGTTTAGGATGAAAAATAATAAGTTTGGCTTTGGCCATGTCCATTTTTAAATGGCAGTGAGATATCCAGGCAAAGATGTCAGATAGGCAGGCAGATATAAGGGATTAGAGTGTAAGAGAAATATCGGATATAAATAGATAGATTTGAGAATCATTAGCATAAAACTGATATTGAAAACCATGAGAGAAGATGAAAGCACCAAGGGATTGGGTATAGAGAGAGAAAAGGAGAGAGCCTAGAACGGACACTTGGCATACATCAACTGAAAAAGCCATAGCAGTAGAGGAGGAACCACCAGAGCAAACACTGAAAGAGTGATAGGAGAGATAAGAAGAGAACCAGGATAGTACAGAGCCCCTGAAACCAAGTGAGGATAAAGTGTCGAGGAGAAGGTGGTGCTCAACAGTGTCAAAGGTAGCAGAAAGGTGAAGAAGAATGAGAATGGAGTAAAGGCCTTTGACTTTATTTATTTAACACAATTTATATACCACCTTATCCTTAAATCAAGGTGGTTTACATTACAACTCCAAGAGGTTTTAACCAGGAACAAATCGCTGGAGACTTTGGCAAGGCCGTTTCAGTAGAATGTAAGGGACGGAAGTAAAATTGAAATGGATTTAGAAGGGCTTAAGAGGAGAGAAATTAATGGAGCAGCAGAGAATTGCATGTTCAAGAATTATTGAAATGAAGGGAAGAAGGGAGATGGATTGATAATCAGAAGGACAAGTAGGGCCAAGTGAAAGTTTCTTGAGGAGAGGAGTGACCAGCGCATGTGTGAAGGTGGCAGGTAAGGTTGCAATGCTAATCACCTCATAAAACCCCTACCTATGGGAATAACCCAGCAGGCAAAGTTATGGCCGAAGAATTCCTGAACGTGCCACAGCATCACCTTTGGATGAGCCAATGTCTGCTGAATCAGCGGTACCAGCTTTTAAAACTTCTCTCGCAGTAAAAGGGATTCCATGTGCATGACATCAAGCTCAATTTCTAAAAATGTGAGAGGAGTACTCAGTCCCTCCGTCTTCTCTTCTGCTAAAGAAAAACCAAAAACTGCTGCCAATTGCTAAAAAACAGCCACCAGTCTTGGGAATTCCCCTGAGCCTGCAGGACCCACAAATACAAATCCTCCAATTAATGCACGATAGACGTGAATCTTGCAGCCTGCCAAACTTTCCAGTGTACAAAGATGGAGAATGCCTCAAAACAAGCACACCTTGCAGAGCAGCTCATGGACGTGCTTTTGTTGACATGGAATTTACCATGAAACAGAATCTCAACAAATAAAAGATGCTGGGATGGATGGGGAGTAGCCGAAAAGCTGATTTGACGTCAGTCTTGACCATGAAGTCACCTTATCTTGCACTCGAAAGCAATGCCACTGCTAAATTAAAAGTGTACTGTATCGAGCAAGGAGTTGAGTCTATAAAGGAGCTCACACTATTTCCACTAGGATGGGATAATGAACTAATCTAAATTTACCCAGCTCTTTTTTGGAACTATGCCCAGTGATGATAGTACCAAATCCAGCAAGGGAGGGTAGTCGAGCTCAAGCTCTTTTTGCAGTTTTGTTGCTAGAATCCATTGTAGGAACTGAACTGAACATGTTTTGTGAGGCCTGTGAAATAAAGGAGGCCTGCAAAAAGGAATAAGAAATCCTTGCCGAAAACCATCCCTTTACAGTCATGCTGCAGGTTGATTTAGGTACCTTTGAAGTCAATATTTCACCTCCCTGAGGTTAACAGGGAGGGGGGACTTGTCTAGGTACCACTGCTGAGGATGTATCTGATGCCTGAAATGACCACTCTCTGACTGACCCACCGGGTGTTAGCCATTAAAAGGCGGGGTGCCCTCCCCTGCACATCATGCACTTATGTTTAAATGGCAGACTGGATGTTCACATCGGCTCATGTTAAATTGAAAACAGGCATTGTCTTGCCTGCTGCTCTGAAACCCAGCAGGACTGGGGAATGGTGTCTCAATGCTAGTCACCCTGGGAAATCCCCATCTTATACCCCCAGACCCTCCCACATTCTGCATGAAGGCACCCTAAAACCCATCTGTCATGAGCTGGCCAACCTCCTAAAATACACTCATCCTGACATCATCTCAGCAAGCCATATATCTACATACTGATAACCCCAAGCTTCTGACTTATTCTTAGTAGACTCTTGCAGAACTGATTATCATAAGAGTCATGCCCACTCTCACATATGTCCTGTGTGCCTGCAATATCAAATCCTAATACCGAAGCAAGTAGATGGTAGTACATCTCCACTGTCATCTCCTTCCCCTTTTTACATGGAGTTTCTATCCATAGAGATTCTACAATGTATTTTGTTTCCTGCAAAACCTTAATCCAATTTGACTCAATGCTCTCTCTAACATATAGCACAACCCCTCCACCAATTTGATCTCCCTATGATCATGATATAATTTGTACCCAGATATCACATTGTCCCATTGGTTGTCCTCCTTCCACCAGGTCTCTGAGATGCCAATTATATCTAACCTTTCATTTAGTGCTATATATTCTAACTCTCCTATCTTATTTTATAGACCTCTAGTATTTGCTTATAGTTATTTCAGAGGTTGTATTTTGTTCCTCTGGTTATCATTTGATAGGGGTAATTTGGAACTTTTCAACAATGTCTGTTCTTTACTTAAAGGCATCTGGATTACTTTTATTGGAACCTCTGTATTGCAATGTCCTAACTTCCCTCTTTTGCTAGTAGCCTTCAAGGATACATCATTCTGAACCCTGAACTCTTAGGTGATTTTGACTTTCCCCTTTGATCTAGTTTAAAAGCTTCTCTCTTTCTTTTTTAAAGGTTAATGCCAGCAGCCTCGTTTCACCCTGGTTAAGGTGGAGCCCATCCTTTCAGAAAAGACCCCCCCCCCCTTCTTCAGAATGTTGTCTAGTTCCTAACAAATCCTCTTTCTTGCACCATCATCTCACCAAGCATTGAGATATTGGAGCTCTGCCTGCCTCTGGCGTCCTGAGTGAGGAATGAGAAGCATTTCTGAGAATGCTGGCCTGGAAGTTCTGGATTTCAACTTTCTACCTAAAAGCCTAAATTTGACTTCCAGAACCTCCTTCCCACACTTTCCTATGCCATTGATACTAACATGCACCAAGACAGCAGACTCCTCACCAGCATTATCTAAACCTTATCTAGATGGCGCATGAGGTCCGCCACCTTTTCAGCAGGCAGGCAAGTTACCAGGTGATCCTCAAGTCCACCAGCCACCCAGCTATCTACAAGTCTAATGACTGAATCACCAACTATAATGGCTGTTCTAAACTTTTCCTCATGGGCACATGTCCCTGGGGACACTACCTCAGTGTATGAGGGTATTACATCACTTGGAGTACAGATCCTGGCTACAGGATCACTTCCTACCACACCAAGGTGATGTTCTTCTTTCATGTGACCCCTCTCCTCCATGGCAACAGAGAGACTTCCAGACTGGAGGTGGGACTTCTCTACTATTTCCCTGTACAGAGTCATACCAAGGGTTGTGCGTGTGGTGCGGCCACACAAGGTGAAAGCAAGGAAAGGGTGCTGATGTCATCACTGTTCTTCCATAAAACCCGATAAGAGTGAATTCCTACATAAAGTTGGGTGGGGTGGGGGCACCAGATGTGGAAATCGCACAGGGTGCACTTCTAACTTGATACGGTCCTGTCTCTGTAGGTCTCATCTATATACATCTCTGCCTCAGCTCCTCCAAGTCTTGTACTCTAGACTCCAGAGATTGGACTTGTTTCCTGAGAGCTAAGAGTTCTTTGGACCTAGTGCACACATAAGACCTCTGACCAACTGGGAGAAAATCATACATGTGGAACTCAGTGCAAAAGACTGGATAGCCCCCATCTCGTTGCTAGACTATGGTCTGCACCATAGTTCTAAGGCTTTGTTTAGCTTACTTATTTAAGTACTGTAGCTAGGGGAATAGTGATCTTGAACCAATACAGTTATACCTAATAATTTAAGGGACTTTGTTTACTGTTCACCTCAAGATGAACTGCAAGGCCTTAATTAATCTATCCCTAAGGCCTAATAATTTGCTCATGAAGATAACCAGTTAAACCTGAAAGTGAATTAGGTCACATTTTTCCCCTTAATAGATTTAAGAGTCTATAAATCAAAGACATCATGCTTGGCAAGATAGAAGGTCAACGCAAAAGAGAAAGGCCAGCAATGAGATGGATCGATACAATAACAGCAGCTATGGGTACCAGTCTGTCAACAATGAGCCGCTTGACTGAAGACCAAATACAATTTAGGACAACTATCCAGAGGGTCGCCATGAGTCGACACTGACTCAACGGCACTTAACAACAACAACTCATCAAAGATTATGCCTGGAGTGTGAGGGAGTCGGGGGTGGGGGGGAAGAAAAATAATTGAAAGCTTTTACACTTTTTGGCAAGACTTCTTGCTTTCTTCGAGCACAACTTTCTTGATATCGTCCTCTGTCATTTGTATCCAAAATGGCAAATCAATTTTGCAGGCAATCTTTAAATTCCAGTGGAATATGGTCAAGATCATATTTTGCTACATTCATTAGTGGCTTGTCTTTTTCAATTTTAGCTTGAGCATACATTCTAGTTGCTGGTGATCTGTACCATAGTCAGCACCATGTTTTTTCTTTGTTGAGGTATTGAACTTTTCCATCAGTTTCTTCCACAAATGTAGTCAATTTGATTTTTGTACAATCCATTGTGTGAAGCCCATGAGTACAGTTTCCACTCGCGTTGTTGGAAGAAGGTGTTTGAGATTGATAAATTGATGGTCTTGCAGAATTCTATCAGTCTTTCTACAGCTTTTTTTCTATTGCCAATCACTTTACTATCTTCCTTGTTCTCAACTTTTTCATTCCAGTCACCCATGACTATCAGTGTATCTTGTTTACATGATCTATCAATTTCAGATTGTACTTGTTCATTGAATGGATCAACCTCTTCCTCTTTTGCAACTATGGTGCATATACCTGATTAATAGTTGTGTTGATGGGCATTCCTCATAGATGAATAGAAATTAAGTGTTCATTGATTGCAGTGTATTTCATTATAGTTCTTGCACATTTCTTCT
Source organism: Ichthyophis bannanicus (assembly GCA_033557465.1). Classification (NCBI taxonomy): domain Eukaryota; kingdom Metazoa; phylum Chordata; class Amphibia; order Gymnophiona; family Ichthyophiidae; genus Ichthyophis; species Ichthyophis bannanicus. Next base: position 1,796,781,719 of record CM066032.1, on the reverse strand, counting down.
TAATAATAAATGAAACATCATTTCTTCTTTGTCTTTAATTTCCAGTGTAATATACCATGTGATCATCAGATTCAAAGTGCCTGATGCCAGTCAATTTCGGTTCACCAAAATATTTGTTCTTGACCACCTCCAGCTTCTCTTGGTTCATGCTTCATACTTTTCATGTCCCAATATGCAAGACATCTTTTCAACTTCTGACTTTCATTTCATGCACAGCTATAGAAGCAATCAGGTGTCCAAAGGGCTTTACTCCAACCAGATCATAAATGCTGGCTTTCTTCTAAAGTGTCTTCAGCTCTTTCCCAATAGCCAGATGAGTGTCTTCCAACTTGGGGGTCTCATCTTCCAGCGCTATATCACAATTTGTTTTGTTGGCAAGATATGGAAGTAGACTGCCAGGCCTTTTTTCCATGCAGCTAATGCCAGTGTTGTTGCCATTGTCACAGAAATGTGATCCTCCACTGACAGTTCTCTCCCATATTTCTGCTGCCCAGATGGTTTGGTTTGTCTTAGTCTGGCACCTCAGTTGAGACCTGTCCATCTTGGGAGACCCTGCCAGTAATTAAGCTACTGGTAGCATAGCTTTCAGCATCACTGAGGCAGACAAGTCCTCACAGCACAACAAACCGCACACCAAGCAAGGGAAATTAAACATATCACCTTTGTTTGCTTTTTCTTTTTAACCATTAAAATGGACTAACACGGCAACCGTACTGGTTTATCAAAGAACATATTTAATAAGCCTGATGTGTCATTGCAGAAATTTGTTCATCAAGCATTAAAGAAATGTCAAGGACCACCCCAGGATTTTTTTTTACAACTGGTGTACAGTAGGTAAGAATCACTTTCTCAATTTTTGGTAATAACTAAAAAACTAAAAGGCCTGATGCACAATATATAAATTATCAGTTTTATCACTTTTAATGTAAATTTATTCTGTAACAGGAAATCTGCAATAGACCTCAAATAGTTACCAAGAAATTTAATCATATTTTTTAGTTTATTTCCTAATAGAACAAACAGATGCATGTTATATCAGCATACAGATGGCTAGTTTTATCTAAGAGAAGATGTATCAAGTCAAAGGACTCAAAATATGCCGAAAAGCAATGGAGGTAACAAGGGCCTTTGTGGAACTCTACAAAGTCAATGGGGGATCTGAGGACCCTGCTTTAACTCTATTAACTGAAAGCAATCGACAAGTAAAAATAAGATCCCAGACAGAAGTTCAGTGCCTAACTCCAACAACTAATGTGCTTCCACTAGAACAGAATAGTTTACTAGAACAAGGAGAACCAATAAAGCTGACTTCCCATGATTTACAAATCAACAAAAAAGTCCCCAAAAAAGAAGTATAACTTGTTAATTTTCTTAATCAAGTGGATCAAGCAAAAGCATTTTAAAATTAATTAAATACGCAAAAGAACCTCAAATCTTAGTTGAGCATAAACAGATCATAACTGACCTTTTAGTATAATAGTCTCAAGGGCCCAAACACAATGTTGTGTCGGGTTTTGGATTACTGTGTTTTTCTTTAAGCGCTATTTTTCACATTTTTGTGAACAATTCACTGCTTTGGTTGTTAAAATGTGGACCAATGATGAATATCGAGCACACTATGGAGTGGAGGAGTGGCCTAGTGGTTGGGGCAAGGTACTTAAGGTCGGGGGGTCAAATCCCACTAGAGGACAGTAATCTTGGGCTGGAAGTACTGGGGTTTCTAGTCCCACAGGTGTTCCTTGTGGTCTTGGGCAAGCCACTTAACCCTCCATAGCCCATGTTCCCTGTAAAATAGTTATCTCCAAGTTATAATGCCCTGTTCAATGTAATTTCAGTTTGTTCAATGTAAACCACACTGATGCAGAATAGCACAGTATATAAGAGAATGTAAATAAATAATAACTAGTTTGGGCCCTTGAGGCTATTATACTAGAGGATCAGTTATGATCTCATTATGCTCAACTAAGATTGAGGTCCCTTTATGTATTTTATTCATTTTAAAATATTTTTGCCTGATCCATTTGATTAAGAAAATCTACAAGTTTTACTTCTTTTTGGGGGATTTTTTGGTTGATTTGTGCTTTGAGTAATCCCCAGTTTGATTTTTTTTCTAATTTCCATGATTTACAGCACATAACACATGATCCAGCACAGAGGCAAACATGTCCTCCATATTATATCTTTAAAAACTAGGCTAGAATTTGTCCAAAAACTGAGATCAGCTAAAACATTGACTGCATAAAGGTGAACGTCTCCAGAACCTTATTAATAAATGGATTAACTACAGGGCAATAGTTAGAACTATCAGTTAGATCAAGAGATCTCTTTTTAAAATCTTCAACAAAATCTTCAACACATACCTATCCTATACAACTATGGGAGGAGATGGTCAAGAGACCCCACCCATAAGGCTATAGAAGACACACAACCAACCTACCAACATCTACTACACATTGCAATCCAGCACTCCCTAAGGGAAAGGAAGGTTAGCTTGTCCCCCCAGGATTTAAAAGCTGCCCTCATAAACGTGCGTTCAGTCCGCAACAAATGGCCTGTCATCATAGACTTACTAGCCCTCTATGATCTAGACATCCTTCTCATCACAGAGACATGGTTATCTAACAATGACACTGTCCTCATCAACCACCTTCTATCCCACAACTTCACTCTACACAGTTGCCACAGAGTCAACAAAAGAGGCGGAGGAGTTCTCATACTCACAAAAACCGACCTCAAATTCCACCTCTCCAACAGCACCAACACAACCAACCTTGGCATTGTAGTCATATCAAATGATATATGCTCCATCAATCTAATATACAGAGCCCCGTCACCTTCCCCTGATGACCTGGCCACTATAATCGAGCTAGCCTGCAACCCCCCTAACCTACGCACCCCAAACTGGATACTAGGAGATTTCAATCTCCCATCTCTTCATGACTCGCAAACATCAGCGCTCCAAGAAGCACTTAAAGATCTAGGTTACCTACAACTAATCGACGAACCAACTCACACAAAGGGAAACAAGCTGGACCTGATCTTCGCCCCACTAACTATCCACAATGCCTCCAATTTCACTCCACCCACCTACACCGCAGTACCTTGGTCCGATCATAAACTAATTACTTTTCAAATTCCCTTAAACGATCCACTCCAGAAACACCACGGAAACAAGGCAAAACCCACGAACCTACCCCACGACGATTCAAACCTTTCAACAAGACTACCATCCTGCACAATGCACAACCTCTCCTCAGTACGACAACAACCTGCCCAGATAAGCTAGTCTCCATTTGGAATGGCAACCTTTGTGCCAATGCACTTCACACAGGACACAACAAAACCCCAAGGAAAAAAGATCCCGCACCCTAGTACTCTAACGAACTACGGTCCTCTCTCCTCCAACTCAGAAAACTAGAAAGGAGATGGAGGCGATCACGATCGATTGAAAATCTGGAAGCCTACAACCTCCAACTCGCAAGACACCGCGAGGTAATAACCGAGAAAATGAGACAAGCCCACACAGACACACTAATGCGATCACTCCGAAAACCTCATGACCTATTTAACCTTGTCAGAAACCTAATGAAAGAACAAGGCCCTGAGCAAATACCTCAGATCTCCACCCAAGACTATGCCGATTTCCTCCAATCAAAATTATGCCAAACCGACAAGACTCACACACCCTCCATTATCACGGATCCATCAAACACAACGACGCTGACAATATTCACCACCCCATCTAACAAGCAAATCATCGACACCATCTCTACAATCAACACCACTACCGCCCAGACTGACCCCTGCCCAGCCTTTTGGATAAAGGAACTCCAGTCAGAATTTAGCCCATTCATAGCCAAACTCATGGACTCGTCCTTCACTTCAGGCACTTTCCCTCTAAATCTCAAACACGCATCAGTCAGACCCCTGCTAAAGAACAGCAAGTTGGACCCCAGAAGGTGGAATCATATAGACCTATTGCCAGCATTCCACTATTGGCAAAGATAATTGAGAAAGAAGTCCTTTCCCAGATTCAGCAACACATCAACAATACCTCACCACTAGACCACTGCCAGCACGGATTCAGAGAATCCCATGGGGTGGAGACATTACTTACCACCCTCTCAGCGCAGTAGATAACATACATCATGGAGTCGCTCTTATATTCCTGGACATAGCAGCGGCATTTGACTCTGTGTGTCACGAAACCCTTCTGAAGCGACTCAAAGAAAAGGGTATCTGTGACCTAGCACTATCCTGATGTAAATCATACCTTACAGATAGATGGCAACATGTACAAACAGAGACCTCCACCTCTAAACCGTTCCACCAGAAACAAGGCGCCCCGCAAGGTTCCTCCCTATCAGCCTTACTGTTCAACATTTATATGCAGCCTATCTGCGAGCTCATACGATCATTCAACGTCGAATGCATGATCTATGCCGATGACGTCCTACTTTACAAACCATTTCAGATTGACAAGATTGACCTCTCATCACTAATCGACTGTTTTAGCGCAGTGGAAAAATGGCTTCAAAACCAGAACCTCAGAATACAACACAAAAAGACCGAAGTGCTATTCATCTCCAGAAACCCCAACTTTTCCCCTCCAGCCTGCCTAAAAATCGGAGAGATAGAACTGCAAGCCAAACCCTCAATTCGATACCTAGGTATTACAATGGACCATAAACTTGATATGAAGACACACATCAGCCACATGGTAAAATCAACATACCATAAAATCAAGTCCCTCAGACATCTACGTCCCCTCCTTCAGCCAAACGACTTTAGAACAATTTTTCAAGCACTAACCATCCCTCATCTTGACTATGCAAATGCAATCCTCCAAGGACTCCCTCAATCCACCCTGAGTCCGCTCCAACTGGCCATGAACGCTGCAGCAAGAATTCTAAATGGGACCTCAAGGCGTGACCACATAACGCCCATCCTCAAAAGGCTTCACTGGCTCCCAATTCATTACAGGATCGCATTCAAGATTCTACTGCTAACATTCAAATCCATTAACGGACTCGCCCCCTCATCACTTGCTGCTCTCACGCACGTCACCCCCCCAAATAGAATCAGACGATCCACTGCAATAAACACCCTGGTTGTCCCCAAAGCAATGACCCACTGTACACAAGCAACTATAAACAGGGCCTTCAGTCTCTGTGCACCCAGATGCTGGAATGCTCTCCCGCCACATATACGAGCAATCCCGGACCTAACCAAATTCAGGAAAGCACTGAAACACTACCTCTTCCTCAAGTGCTACCCGGAAGATGGTAAAACAACCCCCTCACCCACAACAATGCTTCACGGACACATGTAACCACCCTCAATATGTTGTATATATGTGCAAATATCTTCTCTGTTAGCCATTCAGATGTAAATAGTTAATACTGTTACCCAAGTTATTATACCTGTTCTATGTAATTAAACTGTAAACTCTCCTTGTTCCATGTAAACCGCACTGATATCGAAGAGCGCGGTATATAAGAAAAATAAATAAATAAATAAATAAATAAATAAATAAATAAGGGAGGAATTAACAACCTTCATAACTAAGGCAAAAACCATCAGGGAGCATGACCAATAAATAAGGTGAACTGACATCCAAAGGATATAAGAAAGTACAGAACTGCTCCCTAGTCCTCCTTTATACCATTAGCAAGATTAACTCACAGTCTTCCAAGCACTAGGAAGGGGGCAGGAGAAGGTGGAAACAGACCCATTCTAAGGATGTGCATTCATTCACATGCATTTTGCTCATTTGCGCTCCTAAAAAAACTCCACTCTGAATTGATTTCAAGTAGGAATGCACGCATGCTTAAAAAAACAAGACACCTAAACTTTTTTGAATAAAATGAATGTGGCAAACAAACTGAAAAAAATAAAAATATACAAATCAAAGAAATTGTGAAAATGTCTGAAAATCTGAAAATAAACTTAAAATATTTTGCCAATGCCTATCCCTATTCCAGCCATCCCTTTGATTAACCTTAGAAGATTCTGCTGAAGAACAAACCACTATTGAATGTCAAAAAGCAAATAACTAAGGGGATAATTTTGAAAGCCTTATTTGTGCTTTAAATGTCTGAAAACAGGCATAGAGACATCCAACGCTATTTTAGAAGCTGGGTTTGTGGAACATTTAAGTCTAAATGGGGGCATGGTGGAGGCATAACTGGGGTGTCCCTAAGAATCTGGAACTCACAAAGAATATAAAAAGACTCCTTCAAAACCAGGGTATGTGGAGTATGATCTCAGTCTCTCAGATTTACTGCTAATGCTCGGCATAGGACTGGCATCGCGCCAAAGAGCGCCTCCTGCTGGAGTTTGTAAGATGTAATATGTATAGGTGGTTTGTCAAGATGTGCTTGGAAATTCTTCTTTATCAAGCCTTTGGCACCCAACACGATGGGAAATATTTCTGTATCTTTCTGCCACATTTTCTTGGTATCTGACCACATTTCTTGGTATTTCAGGATCTTCTGCCTCTCCACGTGATACACTGAGTAGTCACTTAGAACAGATACCTCTATTATCAATGCTGTTCTGGTGTATTTATTCTTAACCACTATAACCAGCTTCCTCGCATCCAGCTTTTTATCGGTCGGAATGGGAGTATTCCAGGTGATCATAACCTCATCATTCTCTTAGGGTCATGATCCCAGTGCTTTTCAGGCATAGTGATGTTGTAGTGCTTACAGAGTTTCCAGTGGATGAAGCATGCTACTTTATTATGTCTTTCTGTATAGAAACTTTCTGCCATCAGAACTTCACAGCCAGCTAACTGCCTTTGTGCTAATTGCAATGTGCTTTCCACATCCACACTGCGCACCTAACCCGCCCATTCTCTGCCCCATCATGCAATCAACAGTTACTGTGGGAATTAGTGCACAGTCACTGTCATGTCTGCATGGTTAAAGTTGCTGCGCACTAAAACATGTTAGCCACTTAGCGGGCTTTAGCAAAACAGCCATGGTAGAGGGAGGAGGTTGTTTTGTTTGGGTGAATCAAAAAGCATGCACACTTGGCATTTTGAAAAATATGCATGCTATTTTTCTCCCCCCTGTCTTCCCCCACTGCCTGCATAAATAGCAGGTAGGAAGTTTACCAGCACTATCAGCACGTGTACGTTATACTAATTAATTTTTAGAAAGAAACTGTCAGAGCAGTTTTCTGGAAGTGGTTAAAGTACCTATATATTCTATAACAACATAAGCTATATTTGAAAATTGTTCTACATATTTCCTAGAGATATGAGTTTGTTAGTGCACATTTGGTTTGTTAATGTATCTTAAAAATTGAGGGGCATGTTTACTAAAGTGTGGTAAGTTTTTGCACTTTTTCGTATGTTAGGAGCAAAAACAACTAATGCCCAATAAGTTCAAAGGCCACGGCACCTGCATGTCCCCTGCAGATACTGCACTGAAAGGGTTTTTTTTACCACGTTAAGGTTATTTACAATTAGCATGGGTGCACTTCAGACATCTTGAGGAAACATTAAGTGAACCCACTTTAACTACAGATCTGTAAGTTACCACATTCTAAACATTGCATGCAAACTACAATAGCACATGTTTACTAAACCATGTTACCCAATAGTGTGGAGTTTAACACACAGTTTGGGCACTGTGCTAAAATGTAGCTCGGGCCCTAGTGCCAAAAATCCCATGTGCCCAGGTAGTGTACATGGGGGGGGGGGGAACTGGGCAGGACAGGAGCAGAACATAGGCATTGCCAGCACATCACAGCTAACGCGGGCATTAGCTGCCCGTGCTAACCATGCTTGCCATCTTTTGCATGGGTGCACTTAACCTTACCTCAATGAGTGGCGTTAAATGTACCCATGTGGCAGCTTGCATTAGTGCTGTGACCTGGCATCACACTAACTGCAGTTAGATGGAAGGACATGTCCTCTGAAGTTAGAGCTCACTGCCATGCTAATAACGCTGCCCACACATGCGCTACCAGCCGGGCTTTAGTAAACATGCTCCAATATGCAGTTGACATCCATTCTCCACCCGTAACCACTCCTCTCCTCTCCTCATCACAGGCTAAGTAGTTAATATGAGAATTTCAATGCACTGTCTGATTCAACACATCGACTTGCACTAATAGCTACCATGTGTTAACATGCATTAAGTAAAATATGCAATAACTGCTTGGAGTATTTTAGTAAATATGCCCCTTAATGCATGCTTAATTTATTTAACGTGCACTAAACAAATCAGCATGCCTTATTTCAATGGTTAGTGTAGTTGGTTAGTGCATGCTAAATCAATTTAGTGTACACTAAAAATTCCGTATTAAAATGATTATGCAAGAATAATTGAAAATGTTAGGGCTTTTTTTGAGGGGTATGCAGTGGCACGGAGTACCAGCTCTTTTTTCATTCCCTGCTAAAATTGACCCATGGTCCCCGTGTATTAATGAAAGAACCTTCATAGGAGTACCGGCACTTTTTTTCTAGAAAAAACGATTGGAAAACATTCATGCAAATCAGGAGAAAATAATGAAGAATAAATGTTTCTCACTTGGGCACATCCCTAGTATTTCCTGAATCAATCTTTTTGTGACTTTGCTGTTTAACAAGATCCATATTTTTTCAAATACTCACCCTCTGGCATCGAAACGGGTCGGACCATGAATCAGCCTCAGGATTCTTAATGCAGGCTACAGTTCTAATGATAGGCATCAATGAATTTGCACAGGCAGTGAACTGTACTTTTAAAACTTCTTAGAAAGGCCAACTGTTTTCTTTTTAAAAAATGCCAAAATATATTTTGTATTTCCATCCATAGTAATGCGGTGAGGAATCCACTTTTAAAATTCACAGCTGTTGTTGTAGCTAAAAATGCACATTTTCTATGATCTTGGCCTATCCAAAAATTACTGAACTATCTTTTTATGAAATTTGGCAGACAGAAATGGATTGGCAGCCTAATCCTCCCTGCCAAATTTCTCAAACCATTTTATATTTTTGGCAAAATGATGAGTAAAAAACAATTTAACTACCATAATTTTAAAGACTAGTATGATGTTTATCTTTCTAGCTCATTATCTTTAAAGATACAATTATTTGTGTGTGTGTGTGTGTGTGTGTGTGTGTGTGTGTGTATGTATTTTAACAAATAATTTACAAAAATACAGGCTCCAAAGAGTAGACCTCAAAAAATAATCATTGGTTTCTACATATATACTTATTTTTTATTTTTTGCCGGACAATTGAACCACAGGCAAGAAACACTTAACTAGTGGTTCGCGTCCATTTTAATCAGTAAGCAGCTAACCCTTTAAACTGCCATGCAGAGAATTATTAGCAAGTAGTACTTAGCTGTATCCCAAGCGCTAGAATCAAAGATCCTCAAAAAGTGGTGGATCGCGACACAGTTCTGCATTTCGGGTCTCCCAAACTTATAGACCCTGCTTCAGGCTTAAGTCCACCATAAGGAATGCGCATGAGATCCAAAATCTAAAGAGGCCATTTAACAAACATGGAGTATGATGTCAAACTAAACACCTGGTTACTGCTGGGCCAATAGGAAGGCAGAAGCAATGAAAATGCAAATCCCTGCTATCGGACCATAAAAAAAGTTCAACAGGCAACTTGCCAATCTTATTCTGAGTTTAAACCTTGCGGCGCACCAGCAGCAAGGCAAAAAATCCACTGTTGTTCAATCCTCAACAGATGAGATGAATGGTCTCTCCCACAGACCAAAGAAGGCACTTGATCAATAGCTCGCCAGGTGAAATGGTCATACTCATGAGCATTTTGCAAGGCATCTTGAACTAAAGGAGCAGAGAGAGTCTGAGTACGAATCCTGGAGGCATGTTCTGCTAAACATTTTTTCAAAGGTCGAGTAGTGCAACCCACATATTTTAAACTGCAAGGGCATACTAGTAAATATATGACAAATGACGAATCACATGTGGTAGAGTGTCGAAGGGTCCATGTTTTCTTAGTTATGGGGTCTTCCCAAGATGTTCCTGTCAAAGATCCTGCACAATAAGTGCAGTGACCACAGGGAGCATGACCACACTGTTCAGAAGATGATAAAGAGTTAGTTTAACAAAGGCAAGAGTTAGTTTAACAAAGGCAATCATAACCGATCAGCCCTCCTTTCCATATCCCTCGCTGGCACATTTAGAAATAAATTGAGCCAACAGTAGAAAACAAAAGTTGCCGTTTTATTAATAAATAATGTATATCAGAACCAATTCTAGAATTATTCATCTACCTGCTCCATCCTCACCTCATCAAGGCTTTCTCATATTTCATTGTTCCAGGACAACTTATTATATCGCTCTTCATTTTAGCCAATATGATGGAACCCAACTCATGTTAACAGCTTCCTGGAGACTCCCCATACTATGTGTACTTCCAGCTAAGTGTTTTGTACAAGTTACCTCAACCACAACCATGCACCAGCGGAGAGGCACCTTCTCTCTTTCCTGTAATACCAGCTACTCAGAGATAGCTCCTGGAATATGCAACTCCCTTCCCATCTATTTCTGGCTCAGGGTCACCACCAAAGGCTTGGAGGAGCAATATGCTTACCCTTAACACACACTCCCAGCCCCCAACCCAGCTGGGACCTATATATGAACTCTGAGGGTATTATTAACACTAGAAACCCCAAAAGGCATTTTACCTAGAAACCCCAAAGTGCGTCAATTGACGCATTATCAAGACAACTGCGTTTAGCATGAAATGCAGATGTGAATTAATGTGAAGTTACTTATTTGTTAAATACATGCAGTATGTGACGTCATTACATGATGTCATCATGTGTTTATTGTTTTGTAATGTCGGAGTAAAACTGTAAACAGTGATTGAGATGCTTAATGACAGATGCACCACCTAGCGGGAAAATGAATTTATACCTAGAAGCCCCAAAGTACGTCAATTGACGCATCCAAGACAATTGAGTGCGTCAATTGACGTACTTTGGGGCTTCTAGGTATAAATTCATTTTCCCGCTAGGTGGTGCATCTGTCATTAATTTTCAATGCGCATATTTGAACATCTTGACCTTGCTAACAAAGTCATGGAAAATGACTGACATGGTTTTAGCAGTGGTGCTGGTATACAACTTTGAAGATGTATTTGCATCACTTGATGCATGTTGGGGCTTCTAATGTTAAATAAGGTCTGTACAGTGTCAGAAAGGGGCATGCTAGCTTCCTTGTAGACACATGTATACTCCATGCTTGCCCAGTTGTGATGCTTCTGAGTGTCAGCCACTTGCAAATTCAGTTCTCTTTTCTGAGGAGCCACTTACAGGGTCTCTACTGTGTCCCCTGGTATTGTGATATTAGCTCTGACTATATTATAATGGTAATCCCAAACACTTTATAAAGTGGTCAGCAATCTCAAATGACCATATCATGAATTGATCCCCTACAGTTCAATTCTTTGTTGGACCTATATCAAACTCTCACCCACCTTCAAGTACAGTACTAGCAGGGATGGAGTTGATGTGTCCCTTTTCTACTACTGTGCTTTCCTTACAGCTTATCATTACAAAAATCAGTTGCTGATTTCACTCAGTAAATAACAGTAATCGCTCCAGAGATGCAGAACTTTGATAACTAATCCTTCAGGTCAGATAGAAAGAACAGTTGTAGTCAACATTACTGACAACCTTGCAGTTAAACCCCTTAATGTCCAATATCTCCTAAACAAAAGTGACCAGTGAATTAACTTTTGACTATATATGCATACCCATTTGACACATAAAAGGATCAAATAAAACAAGACCAATTAAAAAAGGAAATAGTAGGAAAATAGTATAAAAACTGGGACATTTCCAGGACATGATTATTGGAGCCCTTATAAACAATTCAAATCAGTCTGAACAGAAGAACCACATTCTTACTTCAGTAAAATTTAGACACACCTATGATCAATTGTCAGTACTCACATGACTTAAATCAATCAATGAATGATGACTATGTTTAAAATGGCCACATTCACTCCCCAATCCACTTTCACAATGGTGAAGACAAGAGAGCTGCCTGAGATAGTCAGAAAACCATTATCATCAAGCATCAAACTTCAAAGGGGTACAAGACCATCTCCAAAGACATTGGGATTCCTGTGTCTACAGTTCACAATGTTATTAAGTTTTCTGCTCATGAAACTGTTATGAACTTCCCAGGATGTTGTGGGAATAGGAAAATTAATCCAAGTGGTCTTTGAAGGTTAGTGCTAACTGTTGGAAAAACATCACATACAACATCTAAAGAGCTTAAGGCTGACATGGAGCAATCTGGAGTGGAGGTTTCAACCCATACCATAAGCCGCACACAGGGCAAAGGCCAAAGAGGACCCAACTGTCCAAAGACAGAAATAAAAAGGCACCTGATCTTTGCTCAAACCCACCTTCAGAAACCACAATCCTTTTGGGAAAATGTTCTGTGGATAGATGAAGCCAAACCTGAGTTCTTTGGCAATGCAGACCAGTGACACATTTACAGGCAAAGCTTATAAGAAAAAAACCACACCCTTCCTACAGTTCCATAATATTGTGGGGCTGTTTTGCTGCCTCAGTAACTGGAGGCCTGAAATGTATCAAAGAAATCATGAAGTCAGAGGACTACCATGGTATTTTGAAGCAAAATGTGCTACCTAGGGTCAGAAAGCTAGGTCTGGGTCGAAGGTCATGGGTCATCCAGCAGGATAATGACCCAAAACATACATCCAAAAGTTCAAAAGAATGGTTAGAAAGGAACAAATGGACTGGCCAGCAATGAGTCCTGATCTCAGTCCAATCAAGAACCTTTGGAAAGAGCTAAAACCTGCCATTGGTAAAAAGAATCCTGGAAACATTCACAAGCTGGAACAAATTGCAGTTGAAGAGCAGGAGACACTACTAGCAGACAGATGTACAAAACGTACAGATGGCTACAAGAAACATTTGAGGCTGTCATCATTGCCAAGGATTGTGCAACCAAATATTAATGAAGGGTGCCCTTAATCTTGTCCAGGTCATATTTAGTTTTTTCTCAGAAATTACTACATCTAAGTTGTACATACATCTTTTTACTGTTGTATACCTATGAACATGCTATTAAAATATTATGATGACATACAATTCAAATATTTCCAATTATTTTTATAGATATTGTATACAACATACCTAAAATGCAAGGGTGCAATAATGTTGACCACAACTGTATTTTCAATTTAATTGTATTCCCAACACAGCATCATGTTTCGGACTGCCCATTTTAAAAAGTCCCTCAAAAAGTTAAGCAAACACTCAAAACTTATTGTCCAAAAATTCCTTCTTCCTCAACAGGGCCCGACATACTATATTTAAGCCTTCTCTCATGGCAGCGTCTTTTATTCACTGTTAGACCCGCAGCATCATATTATAATGCTGTCAGAAAATAAAGCCAATTGCTTGTGATGTTTCTGCTTATTGTTCTATCAACTGGCTGCAGGAAAGCTGGCCAGGATTATTGGTGTATGATATCAACATCAGATCGCACAAGGATGTCTAATTTCTGCTGAATATAAGGAATCAGCTGTTGATAGCATGCATGTTCCTTCAATGAATGTCAGAATTCCGCACAACTGGACTACACAAGTCCAATACAATTTTGGCATTACATATCAACCAACCACAAAACAAAGACATGCTCAGTGTTACCAACAGCCCTTAGCTAGGAGTGGAGAGGGTGATTCCTATTGCTGGTACAATTCATTTATTGATGCAGATCCTCCTGATGCAGGCTTCTAATTGTCATAGTTCTTCCAGCATTGCTGCTCCCATATTATTCATTCCCAGATTCAGTTTCCTGAAAGGAGACCACTTATGATGTGACTGAGTCAGCAATGCAGTTCAGGTCCCCAAGGACATCTTTTTCCTGTGCCGTGATGTTAAGCTGCAAAGTTAGCAAGACAAATTACTTTAATGGTTCTACCACCTAAAATGTATTTGTGTGGTTGCCTGTTAATAACCTTCCCAGAGCTCATGTTATCACACCATGTCTGCTGTGATCACAGCTTAAAATTCAGCAGCAATGCTAATGAATTGATCTGTATTTCTTAAAGGCTAGAGAATAAGTTACTCTCATCAAGTCTTGCTAAGTACCTCATGAGGTGGAGGCTTGGAGATATAGTTGAAGGAATAGTCTAGTGCTATTTGAGCAGTAGCTTGGTGACCAAAGAAACCAGGGTTTGAATAGGACAATACCTCAAGGAGTTATTAGTGGGATGGGAACATTTGGGGGATTTAGATAAGCAATGGGCAAAACTAAAAGGGGATATTTTAAGGGCAACAAACCTTTTTGTTAGAAAGATAAATAAATGTAAAAGGAAAAGGTGGCCCCTATGGTTCTCAAAAGAAGTAGCTGAAATGTGATGAAAAAGAGGGTGTCCTTCATTAAATACAAGAGATCACAGAGAAGGGAAGACAATCATCTATATTTGGAAAAACAAAGAAGCTCACAAAGTAGTCAGGAAAGCAAAGATACAAAACGAAGAACTAACGAATGCAATAAAAAGCAGTGATAGTACATTTTTCAGATTTATTTATTTTATTTTATTTATTTAACATTTCTTTTATACCGCGCTATTACAATCAGTGTGGTGTACATTGAACAAGAACATACTACAATGCATACAGGTAACATTGAGTTTACAATGAACGGGGAAATTCAACAAGGGACAACCGGGAGAACTATGTACAGGTTAACTTAATGCTATATACAATATTATAAACTCGTTTGGATATTGCATGTGTTTTTTCGGGTGGTTCGCCATAGGACTAGAGGGAAGGTTGACCAGCTAGCCCTTTTCTGGTTGTATTGAGGTGCTGGTTTTGCTAATGTCTAGGTTGTCTTCTGGGTAGCATTTTGTGAACAAATGGTATTTCAATGCTTTTCTGAATAGGATTAGGCTTTTGATAGCACGTATTTCGTGGGGAAGCGCATTCCAGTTTAAAGGAGCAAATAAGGAAAAGGCTCTGTTGGAGGTAGCCTTAGTGCACTTCGTTATCATTTTAGGGACTACTAAGGTGTTCATTGATGTAGGTCTCCTTTTTCTATTTTCCAGGGTGCCGTGAATAAGCTTGCTGATTGGCGTATGGGGGTGGTTATTTAGGGCCTTGAAAGTAAGGACTAAAGACTTATACTGGATTCTGGCATGTAGAGGTAACCAATGCAGTTCTTTCATGATGGGTGTTATATGGTCAGATCTTGACGAGCCGGAGAGGACTCTAGCAGCTGTATTCATAGCTAGGCGGAGCGGATTTAAAGTTGATTGAGGGAGACCATGGAGGATGATGTTGGCAAAATCCAGGTGTGGGAGGACTAATGCCTGGAAGGTTGTTCGGAAGTCGGTGGGATCTAGTAGGGGGCGGAGGTGACGTAACGATTTGATCTTATGATATATAGTTTTTGTGACGTTCTTCACATGTGTTGTCATATCCAGGTGCTGGTCCAATGTGATGCCGAGATAACGGATTGTAGCTTTTGATTTCAACTCTACGTTGTTGACGAGTAGTGATGGGGGAGGTATGAATTTACGGTTCCTCGTGACGAACAGAACATCAGTTTTGCTATGGTTAATCCGAAGGTTTTGTGATAGCAACCATTCGGCTACAGCTTCAAAGCAGTTGATTATTGGGGAGAATACTGGATGGTCAATTGCGAACGGCATGTATAGGAGGATGTCATCTGCGTAAGCGAGGCATTGTACGTTAAAGGATCTGATCAAGTCACATATCGGCTGCATGTAGATATTGAACATCAGTGCCGATAAGGACGATCCTTGGGGTACTCCCTGTGATTGCAGGAATGGTTCTGAGGATGCGTGGCCTGTTTTTACTTGTTGCCACCTGTTAGATAGGTAGGATTTACACCATTAAAGTGCTGTGCTTTGAATCCCCTTATCTTTCAAGTTTTGTAGGAGTATGTCATGACTCACAGAGTCGAAGGCGGCGGAGATGTCCAGGAAGATGAGGACGAATCCCTGTTGTATGTTATTTATTCCTGTAACCAAAATATTGAATAGGGTTGTAAGGATTGTGTCAACTCCATGTGCTTCCCTGAAGCCGTGTTGAGATGGATCTAGTGGTGCTTCAGTGTCGATATGATGTTGGATTTGTTGTTGGGCGGCTTTCTCAATGATTTTTGCAAGCTGTGGGATGCTCGAGATAGGCCTGAAGGATTCAACCTTGGATGGGTCAAGCCTGCTGTTCTTCAGAAGGGGCCTGATGGAAGTGTGTTTCAGACTCTGCGGGAATGAACCTGTTGAGAAGGACTGGTTCAGTATTTTGCTCACTATTTGACTGAGGTCATGTCGCAGGTCCTTGATCCAGCTGGCTGGGCAGGGGTCATTAGGAGCTGTGCTGGGATTGATAGAGGCAATAATGTTCACAATCTCTCTGTTAGATACAGTAGAGAAGTTGTGTAGTGGCATTACATGGGATGCCTTAGGTGAAGTGGAGGCATTTTTGACGTTTATGTTTGTGTTGGTTTTAATCATCTTTGATTGCAGGTAGTTTGTGTAGTCCTGCGGCTGAGGCATAGGGGGTTGTGCTGAAACCGGTTCTCCTGTTATGGATTTTACTATGCTGAATAGTGCATGTGGTTTATTGATGGAGCGTTTTAATAGGTCTGTGTGGTAAGTTTTCCTGCTCTGTGTTATCTTCACACGGTGGGTAGTTAGGTATGAGTTGTATGCTGCCAGCGCCTCAGGGGAGTGAGTTCGTCGCCACTGTCACTCAAGTTTGCGTAGATGGTGGAGAGATGTACGAAGGTCTGTGGAGAACCATGGAGTATGTTCGCGTTTTCAAATTCTCTTTTCGGTGAGTGATGGATAGGAGGCAGCTCTCAGGTGCTCGTCCCATTTGGATATGAGATCATCTAAGTCCATGGTTGTGTTGGCCATGAGTGGTCGGAGATTCTCTAGGACTACGCTCTGGTCGAGTGGTCGGAAGCGGGCTGTGTGGTTTCCAGATGTGTTAGAAGACTTTCGGCTCTTGCGGGATGTATCAATGGGTATATTGAAACTGAGAAGACTGTGGTCCGACCAGGGCACTGGTGTTACAGACAGTGCAAGAGTTAGGGGTATTATGGCATTGTAGAGAGGTGCGAAGATGAGGTCTAGTTTGCCACCCTTAGTGTGGGTGGGGGAGTCGACATGTTGTTTGTAACCTAGGTCTTCCAGGGCGTCAATGAATGCTGCTGAGTGGTTGTCTTGAAGAGATGGGAGGTTGAAGTCATCAATTAACCAACTTGGTGAGCATGAGGAGGATGTGGTACATGCCTGCTCAATTATTGTTGGAAGGTCATCTGG
This sequence comes from Ichthyophis bannanicus, assembly GCA_033557465.1. NCBI lineage: Eukaryota > Metazoa > Chordata > Amphibia > Gymnophiona > Ichthyophiidae > Ichthyophis > Ichthyophis bannanicus. The sequence goes on along the minus strand of CM066032.1, from coordinate 1,796,764,399 downwards.
TGAGGGGGAGGGTGCCCGATAGAAAAGGTTGATTGTGCAGAGCTCATTGGATATAGTGAGGGAGTCCAGGTGGGTTGAGCTAGAGGAGTTGCACATCTTGAAGTGTAAATCAGCTTTGGCAAGGATGAGGGTCCCGCCTCCTTTTTGACTGGATCTGTGGGATGTGTATAGCACAAATCCTGGTGGCAGCATCTGATTCAGGAGGACGTTGTCACAATCGGATAGCCATGTCTCCGTGATCATCAGGATGTCGAGATTATATTGGGGTATCAGGTCAATGGCTGCGGGCCACTTTGATCGTACTGATCTAGCATTTATCAGTGCACATTTCAGTAGGCGTTGGTGATGTTGCTTCTCATCTTGTATCCTTTTGATGGTTTGGAGAGGAATGTTAAGTAAATGGGAGTGGGATGTAAAGTTATTTTTTGCTGTAGTGTGGTGTGGGAATTCGGACCATCTCCTTCCATATGTGCGTAGGATTGGTATATAATATGTATCATGGTTGAAAGCATTTGAGGTGTAAGGGAGACCAAGGGTAAGGACGGTCATGAATAAGAGAAGAACTTTGTACATTCTCTATTGACAGCAGTATAGACAAACCAAGATACAGTGTAGGTATAATTAAGTTGCTACTAATAAGAAAGATAACGGGGGGGGGGGATGCTGACAACAGTGCAGTGCGATGCAGTGTTAGCAATCGGGAGAGATTAATTGCAGCAGTACTGTGAATGCACGGTGGTAATACCAATAGTGGTAATGTTACATTAAGATTCTAATTACTGGGTGGACAGTAAGTTAATTGCAAGAGAACAGTGCAGAGAATGCAAAACGTTATCAATGGAGACAATAGTACAGAGGTGTTCTGGCTAGTAAAACTTGAAAACAACAACTTCAGTATACCACTAACAGCGCAAGTGACTACTAGTTAATAGTCGAGGTAAAGGCTGATATTTCAAAGCAGCTAGTTGCAAAGGACTTGCCTTTTCTTGGTATTGGTGGCTGGCTCAGGTCCAGGTGTGAGTTGTAGCTTCGTTTGTGGATTTCTGGAGTGCCACCGCCTAAGGGCCACGCCAAAGGGCCCTCTGGCGAGGCCCTCAGGCGCGGGCCCGCCAGTCGCGGGCGCGCCTACCGGCGCGATGCTTAAATGTAGCTTTGCAGTGCCCTGATTGGGCAGTAGTGGTCCGTTGGCCCCTCCCGCCGCTGGTAGCTCGATCCCCGGGAAGGGGAGAGCTGCTGGTGATGGCGGGGGCTTGGAGAGGGTCGGCGCCTGCCGGCGCGAAGCTTAAATGTAGCTTTGCAGTGCCCCGATTGGGCAGTAGTGGTCCGTTGGCCCCTCCCGCCGCTGGTAGCTCGATCCCCAGGAAGGGGAGAGCTGCTGGTGATGGCGGGGGCTTGGAGAGGGTCGGTGCCTGCTGGCGCGAAGCTTAAATGTAGCTTTGCAGTGCCCCGATTGGGCAGTAGTGGTCCGTTGGCCCCTCCCGCCGCTGGTAGCTCGATCCCCGGGAAGGGGAGAGCTGCTGGTGATGGCAGGGGCTTGGAGAGGGTTGGCGCATGCCGGCGCGAAGCTTAAATGTAGCTTTGCAGTGCCCCGATTGGGCAGTAGTGGTCCGTTGGCCCCTCCCGCCGCTGGTAGCTCGATCCCCGGGAAGGGGAGAGCTGCTGGTGATGGCGGGGGCTTGGAGAGATGTGTTAGTGAGAAGAGGAAGGGCAAAAGTGGTACTGTCAGACTCAAGAGTGAAAGAAAGGAATATGTAGAAACTGATAAAGATAAAGCAGAATTGTTTAACAAATATTTCTGTTCTGTGTTCACAGATGAAGGGTCAGGAGCAGAACCTCAGAAAACACCCACAAGGAGGAACAGAAGTGACAGGGATCTTGAATGATTTTCAGAAGACTATGCTTGTGAGGAACTAGCTAAACTAAAAGTAGACAAGGTAATGGGACTGAATGGGATACATTTCAGAATACTGAAGGAACTTGGGGAAGTTCTAGCGGCTCTACTGACTGATCTTTTCAATACTTCTTTAGAGTCAGGAGTGGTCCCAGAGGACTGGAGGAAAGCACGTCTTATCAATACACAGGAGCGGAAGGAAAGATGAGGTTGACAACTGCAGGCTGGTTAGTTTAACCTCTGTGGTGGTGAATAAATTATAATAATTATTGAAAACACTACTAAAACAGAGGATAGTGAAGTTTCTGGAGTCCAATTGCTTGCAGGATCCAAGGCAGCATGGGTTTTCTGGGTGCAGGTCTTGCTAGACCAGGGGTGTCAAACTCAAATACACAGTGGGCCAAAATGTAAAACTTGAACAAAGTCGCGGGCCAGCATTGAACAAATGAACCTTTTAATATGGACCCAAACAAGATTTGCTTTAACATTGAATATGAAGCAACACTTATTACTATACAATGTATAACTTAATAGTTCAGATATGCAAAAACCAATTTCAAATAAAAAAAAACATCAATGACATTCATTTATTAAATAAGATTTAAATAATAATAAATAATAATTTTTAAAATAAAATAACAATAATAAAATTAATCAACCATTCAAGCCCATGTCTTGGAGTAGCAAGAAAAAGTGCATAAAGAAAACGTTAATTATTGCTCAGTTTGCTGCACACTGATCTAATCTGATGTGCCCAAGCCAGATACCTGGCATCTCTTCTTGGATGATAGTTCATCAATGTCTGGGCTCAGGCTTTGAGCTGAGGAAATCCTCAGTATCGAGCGAAGGTGTTCATCAGTCAGACGTCTCCTGTGAGATGTTTTGGTCATCTTCATCGAGGAGAAAAGTTGCTCACATAGATAAGTGCTGCCGAACATGGAGAGCATCTGAGCAGCTTGGGTGCGGAGCTGAGGCATTGTGTCAGGGATGAACTGTGGAAACTGGGCGGCGCCCACAGCATCATACTTTGACTTCAGCGTGTCATTACACTGGAGTTCAATTAGCTCCATTTGGAGGTTGGTTGGTGCGTTTTCCACATTAACTGCAAAGGGATTACTGAGCAGTTCAAACCTACATTTCTGGACATCAAAGTCGGCAAATCGCCGGCTAAACTCAGCGCCGAGTACACTGAGTTTTTCAGCAAACTGTGCGCATGGGAACAAGTTGGTAAAGAACTGTGTTTTCATGGTTTGGCAGCAGGGAAAATGGCCAAGGTTTCCTTGCAGCATCTGATTCTCCCACAGGCACAGTTTAGTTTTAAAAGCCCTCACTGCAGCGTACATGTCTGTGATGATGCGCCCCCGCCCCTGAAGCTGCAGGTTCAGCGCATCGAGATGGCTCGAGATGTCACACAGAAAGGCCAGCTCACACAGAAACTTTTTCTCCCGAAGCTCTGCTGTGTCCTTCCCTTTGCTTTCCAGAAACTGACATATTTCCTCATGCAGCTCAAAACATCTATTCAGTACTTTTCCTCGGCTTAACCATCTCACCTCTGTGTGATACGGCACGTCTGCGTATTCCGAACCACACTCCTCCAGAAAAGACTTAAACTGGCGGTGATTCAGACCTTTGGCTCTTATAAAGTTAACTACTTGTGTTACTGTGGTCATAACATGTTCCATCTTTAGGGCTTTGCCACACAATGATTCCTGATGTATGATGCAGTGATAAACAGTTAGTTCACCTGCACAGTTCTCTTCCTGCATCTTCTCCCGGACCCTGCCCACCAGTCCACTTGTTTTACCGCACATCGCTGGCGCACCATCTGTCGTTAATCCCACGAGTTTATCCCACGGCAGCTTTATTTCAGTTACGCATTTGGAAACCTCCTCAAAAATTTCCTTTCCTGTGGTTGTGCCATGCATTGATTTGAATCCCAATAGCTCCTCCGTAACACACATATTTGAGTCCACTCCACGGATGAAGACTGACAGCTGAGCAGTATCAGATGCGTCGCTGCTCTCATCTACAGCAAGGGAGAATGCAACGAAATCTTTTCCCTTTTCCAAAAGCTGGTCATACAGATTGGTGGCAAGATCACATGTGCGATCAGCTACTGTGTTTCTGCTCAGGCTCACGTTTGTAAAGGCTTGCTTTTTCTCTGGGCACACGATGTCACAAACTTTCAACATGCACTTTTTCACAAACTCTCCCTCATTAAAGGGCCGGTTTGATTTTGCGATCTCTGCTGCCACAATATAACTAGCCTTTACAGCAGCCTCACTTTGTGATGTGGCTTTTTTGAACATATTCTGTTGTGAAACCAAACTTCTTTTCATCTCCTCCACTTTCTGGCTCCTTTGAGTCATGTCCAGGTCCTTGTACTTGTCATGGTGTTTTGTTTCATAGTGTCGTCGAATGTTATACTCCTTAGTTATAGCCACGTTGACTCCACAAATCAGACAAACAGGTCTGTCTTTTACATATGTAAACAAATATTCTGTCTCCCACCTGTCCAGAAAGTTCCTGTTGTCTGCCTTTCTTTTTGCCATTTTTGGGAAGGGGTTCCACAGTGACAGTTGTAGCTTGAGATCGCTATGACTTCTGTCACACAGGAGAGGGCGTTTCTGGGACCTGTCCTGATTGACGCGCCAAAACAACAGCAAGGCATTATGGGATTTGTAGTATTAACGATGAATGAATGCGCTGTATAATACCGGCGGACTAGCTCTAGTAGTCATTTGGTATAGCCTCGCGGGCCAAATATAATTACACTACGGGCCAAATTTGGCCCGCGGGCCAGAGTTTGACACCTATGTGCTAGACAAATCTGATAGATTTCTTTGAATGGGTGACCAAGGAGTTGGACTGAGGGAGATCCCTAGATGTGGTGTACTTAGATTTCAGTAAAGCCTTTCACACTATTCCACACAAGCGACATAAACAAACTGAGCACATTAGGAATGGACCCTAAAATGACTGACTGGTTTGGAAATTGGTTGACTGGGAGGCAAGAAAGGGTACAGGTAAATGGAACTCACTCTGAGGAGAAGGAAGTTATCAGTGGTGTGCCAAAGGAATCTGTCCTTGGTCCGATTCTTTTTAACATATGCATATAATGTAAATAAGTTATAGACATTAATGTATATAATGTAAATACGTTATAGACAGTTACCCCAATTTCTAGCCAAGTTATATTTACTGTTTTATTGTAAATACAATACAGTCACGTCTTCATTGTATAAGCTACAGTTAGATGTACACTGCACTGATATTGAATAGCGCGGTATAGAAGAGAAATTAAATAAATAAATAAATAAAATAACGTCTTTGTTAGTGATATCGCAGAAGGGCTGTCATGTAACGTTTGCCTTTTTGCGGATAATACCAAAATCTGCAATAGAGTAGACACCCAGGAAGGAGTAAATAACATGAGGAGGTATCTTGCTAAGCTTTAAGAATGGTCAAGAATTTGTCAGCTGAGATTTAATGCTAAGAAATGCAGGGTCATGCATTTGAGCTGCAAAATTCCAAGGGAGCAGTACAGTGTAGGGGGTGAAGTACTTCTGTCCACAAAAGAAGAGCAGGTCCTGGTCATTATTGTGTATGATGATCTGAAAGTGGCTAAACAGGTAGAAAAGGTGATGGCTAAAGCCAGAAGGATGCTTGGGTGCATAGGGAGAGGAACGACTAGCAGATAAAAAGAGGTGATAGTGCCTCTGTACGAGTCACTGGTGCAACCACATTTGGAGTATTGTGTGCAGTTCTGGAGACCACACCTTTCAAAGGATATAAGGTTGGAGTGGCTCAGTGGTTGGGACAGGTTACCTCAGGCTGGGGGTTCAATTCCCACATGGGACAAGCAACTTCAGGCCAGAGGGACTGGGGTCTCAAGTCCCATTGCCACTCCTTGTGGCCTTGGGCAAGCCACTTAACCCTCCATTGCCTCAGGTACACTTAGATTGTTAGCCCTTCAGGGACAAGGGAATAAAAAGTACCTTTTAGTATACATGTAAACTGCACTGATTCTAAAGAGCGTGGTATAAATAAAAATAAAATAAGCAGGATGGAGCTGGTGCAGAAGGTGGCTATTAAGATGGTTAGATGTCTTTGTTATAAAGCATATGGGGATAAACTTAATGATCTTAATAAGTATATGTTAACAGAAAGATGGGCTAGATATGATAGAGACATTTAACTGCCTCTGCGGCATAAATGCATAGGAGTGTCTCAGTTGAAGGCAAGCTCTGCTACAAGGGGACATAGGATGAGGGTGAAAGGGGATAGAGTCAGGAATAAAATGTGGAAATATTTCTTTACAGAAAGAGTGGTAGATGCATGGAATAGTCTCCCAGTGGAGGTAGTGGAGATGAGGACATAGCATAGTAACGTAGTATATGATGGCAGATAAAGACCAGCATGGTCCATCTAGTCTGCCCAGCAAGTTGGCAAGAGTAGTTGCGCCCACTGCTCCATGCAGGTCACCCCCCCCCATGCATCTTCCCACCACTCCATGCAGGTCACCCCCCCCATGCATCTTCCCACCACTCCATGCAGGTCACCCCCCCATGCATCTTCCCACCACTCCATGCAGATCACTCCCCCATGCATCTTCCCACCACTCCATGCAGGTCACCCCCCCCCCATGCATCTTCCCACCGCTCCATGCAGGTCACCCCCCATGCATCTTCCCACCACTCCATGCAGGTCACCTCTACTTGCTGAGATATCAGAGACAGTTAAATTTATTTTGATTTTATCCTGTTGCCATAAAGGGGTCCACTGTGTTTGTCCCATGCCATTTTGAATTCTGTCATTGTATTTGCCTCCATGATTTCCATCGAAAGGGCATTCCGAGCATCCACCACCCTTTCAGTGAAACAGTATTTCCTGACATTGCCTTTCAGTTTACCCCCTTGCAGCATCATGTTATGCCCTCTAGTATTGCAACCTCCCCATCTTTGAAAAAGGTTTGTTTGTTCATTAATACTCTTAAGTATTTAAAGGTCTGTATCATATCTCCCCTGTCCCTCCTCTCTTCTAGATGATACATATTTAGGTCTTGGAGTCTCTTTTTATATGTCTTCTGGCACAGGCTCCAAATCATTTTGGTCGCCTTCCTCTGAACCGTTTCCAGTCTTTTTTATATCCTTTGAGAGATATGGTCTCTAAAACTGAACACAATATTCCAAGTGAGGCCTCACCAGCGACTTGTACAGTGGCATTAGTACCTCCTCCTTTCTGCTCGTAATTCCTCTCTGTATGCAACCCAGCATCCTTCTGCCTTTGGCCACTGCCTTGTCACACTGTTTTGTCACTTTGAGATTCTCAGAAACAATCACTTTGAGGCCCTTCTCCTGGTCCATACACACCAAGCTATTGCATCGTATCTCATACAATTTCCTCAGATTTCTGCATCCCAAGTGCATGACACTGCACTTCTTCACATTAAATCTTAACTGTCAAGCATTAGACCATTCTTCCAGCTTTTGCAGATCTTTCCTCATGTTGTCCACTGCCTCAGGGGAGTCCACTCTTGCAAATGTTCATATCATCTGCACAGAGACAGACTTTTCCATTCAGTCATTCAGCAATATCACTCACAAATACACTGAACAGTACCAGCCCTGGGACTGATCCCTGAGGCACACCACTAATCACCTTCCTTTCATCTGAGTGAATTCCATTTACCATTACCTTCTGTCATCTGTCAGTCAACCAATTTCTGATCCAGTTCACCACCTTGGGATCCATGCCCAGGCTGGTGAGTTTATTGATAAGCCTCCTATGAGGAACAGTCTTTGCTGAAATCTAGGTAGATCACATCCATTGCATACCCTTGACATTATCTGAATTCAAGAAAGCATGGGGCAAGCACAGAAGATATCTAAGAGATATGGAAGTGGATATGGAAGAGCAGACTGGATAGAAAGAAAAATGAAAAATGTTGACCATTTTAGTAGTCACCCACTGCACGAACTCCATCCTGCTTATATCACATGAGTAATTCTTCTAATTCATTAAAGCAGATTCTTTGTATTCAAGTCAGATTTGATATTTAACCATGGCTGTACCAAGGACTGTGCGAGCGGTGTGACTGCACAGGGTGCACAGAAGGGGTCACTGATATCATCACTGCGTTTCCATGAAGTTCAAAAAGAGTGAGTTACCGAGCATGACTTGGTGGAGGGAGGCTCGAGATTCATTAGTCAAACAGGACGCATTTCTAGCTTGGTACAGTCCTGTAATTAACATCTTTTTATTTTTACTCAAGAGGACATAGAATTGGTTTCACTATTTCCCCCACAGTTCTTAGCGCAGAACTTCCTAAATCAGCCCCAGGTATCCCATAGCCAGTAGGATGTTCAGGATATCCATAAAATATATGCAGATTTGTCCTATGGACGAATATCACTAGAGATCATTGCTGCTATTTTGGAACGATGGGGACCACTTCCTCTTGGGATCAATATTTATTTATTTATTTATTTATTTATTTAACTGTATTTATATCCCGCTTTTCACCGGGTCAAAGCGGTGGAACATATAACATGGGGGGGGGGCCATCACCGGGGGCTCAACAATGATGATTTTGGGATGGACATAGAGACTGACAAGATAGCATCGTTACTGGTTTGGACTTCTTGGAGAGGAATAGGGGGGGGGGGGTTCCTATTCAGAGATGTTCTTGGAATAGGATGGTTTTCAGCTGCTTTTTGAATGATGGGAGGTCACCGTTGTTCCTGATGTGGTTTGGTAGAGAGTTCCAGAGGGATGGGGCATAGAGTTCAAAGGCTCTTTTGCAGGTCCGTTGTGTTGCTTTGGTTCTTTTGTGGGGGATGATACCATGGAATCCCTGGGTGAGTCCCAGAGGGGATACCATGGAATCCCTGGGTGAGTCCCAGAGGGGACAAAGGTAGAGGTAGGATCAGCTTATGGTCTGTGAGGGGGCATATTTTGGAGGGCATTTATATTAGTTTATGTATCCCTACTCCCTTAGCAGCTCTAAATTGATTTATTTATTTTATTTATTTGGCTGCACTTATATACCATTTTTCACAAAGGTCGAAGCGGTTTACAGGGAGCTTGGTTTTACAAATAACATTTACATTGAAACAGGTAACTTTGTACAATGAAAAATGAACAGGGTGGTTAACTTAAATAATTTAACTCACTATCAATGCTGCAACAAAATAGGGGCTACTCAGGCTTCTGCATTGAGTTCTGTATGTAAGATCCCAGTTGGTCAGAAGTTTGATATGTGCTCTCGGAGCAAAGAACACCTGGCTCTCAGAGAATGATCTCTGGAGACTAGAGTAGTAGACTTGAAACAGCTGAGGCAGGGAAGTACATAGAGGAAATGTATGAGGACATAGTCTAGTCTGGCAGCCTCAGTGCTGCCTTGGAGGAAAGAGGTCACTTGGAAGATCACTTTGGTTTGGTAGGAAATGATCCTGTACCCAGGATATGTTCACCAGAGGATGCAATATCTTCTCATATTAAGGATGCATTTTCAGATGCTTCTGTCCAGGAAGAAGGGATTAAGTTGGTTGTTTTAGCTGCTTATTCAATCATTAGGCATGTAGATAGCTGAGTGGCTGGTAGGCATCAGGATCACTTGGTCACTTACCTGCTAGTAGCAGACCTCATGTATCACCTAGATAAGATTCTAGACAGTGCAGGGGAGGAGCTGGCTATCTTGGTACATGTGGATACCAACAACATAGGAAAATATGGGAAGGAGGATCTGGAAGCCACATTTAGACTTTTAGGTAGAAAGCTAAAATCCAGAACTTTTAGGGTAACATTCTCAGAAATGTTTCCTGTTCCATGCACTGGGCCCAAGAGGCCAGCAGAGCTCCAGAATGTATGGATGAGATGATGGTACAAGGAAAAGGTCTTCAGATTTTTTAGGAAATGGGCAACATTCTAGGAAAGAGGGAGCCCCTTCCAAAAGGATGGGCTCCACCTTAACCAGGGTGGAACCAGGCTGCTGGCACTAACCTTACAATAGGATAATTTCAGTTTGTTCAATGTAAACCGCACTGATGTAGAATAGCGCGGTATATAAGAGAATGTAAATAAATACATAAATAAATATACAGCAGCTTTTAAATTACAAAATGGAAGAAAGTTAAATCGCCCAAAAGCACATGATTCATAATCTTTAACTATTTTTATAGACCACTTTTCCTGTGATCAAAGTGATTTACATTTAACTGAATCATTACATAGTGAACATGATAAACAGATCAAAGGGGATTACAAAGGAACATTCCCAGCAACTCTTAAACAAACGTCTATACTCCCTCTCCTGAAAAACAACAAACTTGACCCGACAAAGACAGACTCATACTGCCCGATCTCAAGCATACCCCTTCTAGCCAAACTTATCGAGAAGGTGGTTGAAATGCAGCTGCAGCAACACATTGACATATCAGCCCCTCTTGATCCATGCCAGCATGGTTTCAGAGAATCCAATGGTGTAGAGACTCTACTCACCGTACTTACCAACACCTTATCCAGAGGTATCGACAAAATTGAAAATGGGTTTGTACTCATCTTCCTTGATATTGCTGCCGCATTTGATTCTGTGAACCATGAGCAACTCCTCTCCCGCCTCCAAGAAAAGGGAATTCAGGGCTTGGCCTGGGAATGGTGTAAATCCTATCTAGCTGACCGTTGGCAACATGTTCAGATAGGATCCTTAACATCTGAACCATTCCATCAACAGCAGGGAGTACCCCAAGGCTCCTCCCTGTCTGCTTTACTTTTCAACATATATATGGAACCTATTTGTAATATCATCTGCTCATTTAATATATCCAGCCTGATCTATGCAGACGATGTCTTGACGTTCACCCCAATCAAAATTATGCACCCTGACCTCTCCCCACTAATAGAGTGCTTCAATGCAATCACTGACTGGCTCTTATCCCAGAATCTATGCATAAACTTTAAGAAAACCGAGGTCCTATTCATAACCAAGAACAAGAACTTTGCTCCCCCCACTACCTTGAAGGTGTGAGATGCAGAGCTCCCATGTAAATCTGTGATACGCTACCTGGGTGTCACAATCGACCAACAGCTCAACTTCAAAGAACACATAAAGAATACCACCAAGTCCATCTACAATAAAATACTGACATTAAGGCACCTAAGACCTCTACTAGCTCCAAACGACTTCAGAACAATATTCCAGATGCTTGTAACTCCACATTTCGATTATGCCAACATCATCCTGCACGGTCTCCCCAAAAGCACCCTCAATCCACTGTAGATGGCGATGAATGCAACAGCCCGCATTCTCTGCGGCATGTCCAGAAGAGATCACATCACGCCCATATTTATGGAACTACATTGGCTACCCTTACACTGCAGGATCATCTACAAGGCACTACTCCTATCTTTTAAAGCAATTAACTGGTTATCACCCTCATCCCTCTCTGCACTCATCACCATTACCCCCAATAACAAGCTGAGAAGGTCAATAGCAGCCAATACGCTGATTATACCTGTTGAGTCTACTAAATGTACTCAAACAACTAGGAATAGAGCCTTTACATTCTATGCCCCGAGGTGCTGGAATAACCTCCCACCTCATATCCGATCAATCGGAGACCTCTCACAGTTCAGAAAAGCTTTTAAGCATCACATGTTCAGCCTTCACTTCGTCCACCCTAACCTAACACAACCACCTCCCGCACCTCAACTCACTCATGCAGCCTCTGACACTCCAACAACCTAACTCATGACGACGTACACAACAGATCCGCCATCAGGCACGCTCACAACGATTATTGATTACAAGGTCCTTTGAATTATGATTACCAACTTGTAATATAAACTGTAAATCGTTTTTACAACAACCTCTGTTGTTGATTTGTATATAGTTACCCTTGTTACAGTCCCAAGTTCACGATCCTGTTATAATGTAAGCACAAGATCTTCTGTTCTGATGCAAAATTTTGTTATTTGTGAACCGCACTGATACTGAAAAGCGCGGTATATAAGAGCCTGTAAATAAATAAATAAATAAATAAAATTACATTTAACTAACCATATGAGTTTACAACTTACGTCTCAATGACACAATTGGAGAGAAAACATAATAACAAAAGAAAATGAAAACATGACTAAATCTAAGTGTAGTTAGTTCTTACGTGAGTGAGTGAGTTTTGGTAGTATGCTTGTCTGTGGAAACTGGTCTGTGTTAAATAGGTTATGAACAGAGAGATGGTTACGATCAGGTGATGCAAGTCTTTTTATTAGGACCTTTTCATGCTTGTCTGTTTAAGTTTAATTTCCAAAGTGTTCTTTAAACAGAAGGGTTTTTAATTCCTTACATAATGTGATGAGGACTGAGATAGCTCTAGTTTTGTCTGGGAGAGCAGAGACCAGGTTCATATATAAGAAAAATGCACGTGCGCATATTATTTGGTTGCACTTAGTTCTTTCGAGAGGTAGAATAAATGTATTTGATGTTCAGTTTCTTCTGAGTCTGTTATTTGGTCATTTCTGCAAGATAGACTGAAGATACGGTGAGGTTAGATTGTGTGAAATATTGAAGGTCTTTGTATTTAACATTATCAGCTTTGTAGAGGAACATAAGAACATAAGAACATAAGACATGCCATACTGGGTCAGACCGAGGTCCATCAAGCCCAGTATCCTGTTTCCAACAGTGGCCAATCTAGGTCATACGTACCTAGCAGTTTCCCCAAAAGACACAAGTTCCACAATGCTTGTACTGGGTCAAGCATTGATATCCTGGGTCCCTTTTTAATAGTGGTTTATGGACCTTTCCTCCAGGAACTTGTCCAAACCTTTTTTAAACCCAGCTATACTATCAGCCCTTACCACATCCTCCGGTAACAGATTCCAGAGTTTGATTACACGTTGAGTGAAAAAATATTTTCTCTTATTTGTCTTAAAAAGTTTACCCTGTAGCTTCATTACATGTCCCCTAGTCTTTCTATATTCTGATAGCGTAAACAATTGATCCACGTTTATCTGTTCCACTCCATTCATTAATTTATAGACCTCTATCATATCTCCCCTCAGCCGTCTCTTTTCCAGGCTAAAGAGCCCTAACCTTTTTAGCCTCTCTTCATAGGAGTAGCCTTCCATCCCCTTCACCAATTTGGTGGCTCTTCTCTGTACTTTTTCTAATAACGCTATGTCCTTTTTAAGATACGGTGACCAGAATTGCACACAATATTCAAGGTGCGGTCGTACCATGGAGCGATACAGAGGCATTATAATATCCTTTGTTTTATTCTCCATCCCTTTCCTTATGATACCTAGCATTCTGTTTGCTTTCTTGGCCGCCGCTGCACACTGGGTGGAGGGTTTTAACATGTTATCCACGATGACTCCTAAATCTTTTTCCTGGGTGGTGGCTTCTAATGTGGAGCCTTGCATCGAGTAACTATAGTGTGGGTTGTTCTTTCCTAGGTGCATGACTTTGCACTTGTCCACATTAAATTTCATTTGCCATTTGGATGCCCAGTCTTCCAATTTATCCAGGTCCTCCTGCAGTTTTCCACTTTCCTCTTGGTTTTTAACAGCTTTAAACAGTTTTGTGTCATCTGCAAATTTGATAACCTCACTCGTTATTCCCTTTTCCAGGTCATTTATGAATATGTCAAAAAGCAGCGGACCCAGTACAGATCCCTGGGGTACTCCACTATTCACCTTTTTCCATTGGGAATATTGGCCATTTAGCCCTACTCTCTGCTTTCTATCTTTTAACCAGTTCCCGATCCACAATAGTACACTGCCTCCTATCCCATGACTTTTTAGCTTTGCCAAAAGTCTCTGATGGGGGACCTTGTCAAAAGCTTTCTGAAAATCCAGATACACTATATCAACCGACTCACCTTTGTCTACCTGTTTATGCACACCTTCAAAAAAACATATCAGATTAGTAAGACAAGATCTTCCTTGTCTAAAGCCATGTTGGCTGTCTCCCATTAGGCCATGACTATCTACATGCTGCGTAATTTTGTTCTTTATGATGGTTTCTACCATTTTCCCTGGTACTGACGTCAGGCTCACCGGTCTGTAATTTCCCGGGTCACCCCTGGAACCCTTTTTAAAAATTGGTGTTACGTTGGCGACCCTCCAATCTTCAGGTATTACAGATGATTTTAATGAAAGTTCACAGATTACCAATAGCAGGTCTGCAATCTCATATTTCAGTTCTTTCAACACTCTGGGATGTATACCATCCGGTCCAGGTGATTTGCTACTATTCAGTTTATCAAATAGTTGTAATATATCTTCCCGGTGTAGCAATATTTCTCTCAATTCCTCTGCAGTATCACCTTTAAATACCACTTCAGTCTTGGGTAACATCCCTACATCTTCCTCAGTAAAGACCGAAGCAAAGAATTCATTCAGTCTCTCCGCTATAGCCTTGTCTCCTCTTACTGCCCCTTTTACCCCTCTATCATCTAACGGTCCAATTGACTCTCTCACAGGCCTTTTGCTACGAATGTACTTGAAAAAGTCTTTATTTCGTGTTTTTGCTTCCGCAGCAAGTTTCTTTTCAAATTCCCGCTTTGCCTGCCTTATCAATGCTTTGCATTTAACTTGCCAGTGCTTGTGCTGTTTCCAGTTTTCATCATTTGGCTCTTTTTTCCATTTCCTGAAGGTTGCTTTTTTGGCAGCAACAGCCTCTCTGACCTCACCTTTAAACCATGCTGGCAGTTTTTTGGACTTTCTCCCACTCTTCTTAATGCGTGGAATACAGCTGGTCTGGGCTTCGAGGATAGTAGTTTTAAATAACGCCCAAGCTTGCTGTAAGTCTTTAACCTTTGGAACCGCTCCTTTTAGTTTTTTCCTAACTATATTCCTCATTCTATCATAGTCTCCCTTTTGAAAGTTAAAAGGTAGTACTGTGGATTTCTTTACTATTTGTTCTCCAATAATTAAATCAAACATGATCATATTATGGTCACTATTGCCAAGTGGTCCCAACACCCTTATTTCTTGCACCAGATCTGGCGTTCCACTAAGGACTAGGTCCAGTATGGCTTCCCCTCTGGTTGGTTCATGAACCAGCTGCTCCAAGAAGCAGTCATTTATTCCATCTAGAAACTTTATCTCTTTAGTTTGTCCTGCCGTGACACTGACCCAGTCGATACCGGGGTAATTGAAATCACCCATTATTACTACTCTGTTGTGACTTTTGTTAGCTTCTGTGATTTCTTTGAGCATTTCATCATCCATTTGTTCATTCTGGCCAGGCGGTCGATAGTACACCCCCACTGCCATCACCTTCCCCTTCATAAGTGGAATTTCAATCCATAGAGATTCTACAGCAAATTTTGTTCCCTGCAAAACTTTAATCCTTTCTGACTCAATGCCCTCTCTAACATAGAGCGCAACCCCTCCACCAATTTGATCAGCTCTATCATTACGATATAGTTTGTATCCAGGTATCACAGTGTCCCACTGGTTATCCTCCTTCCACCATGTCTCTGAGAGTGCAATCATATCTAACCTCTCATTTAGTGCCATATATTCTAACTCTCCCATCTTATTGTTTAGACTTCTAGCATTGGCATACAAGCATTTTAGAGACTGTATTTTATTCATATTAATCTGGCTATTGGTAGGCATGGGTAATTTGGAATCTTTATTCTCTGTCTGCTCCTTACTCAAGGGCATTTCGGCTACTATACTCCCTTTTGGAACCTCATTGCTTTTGGTAGTATCCTTCAAGGATACCTTCGTCCGAACCATGCGCTCCTGGGTGACTGTCGGCTTTCCCCTAATTTCTAGTTTAAAAGCTTCTCTATCTCCTTTTTAAAGGTTAATGCCAGCAGTCTGGTCCCATCCAATGGAGTTGGTTTTTTTTTTGTTTTTTTTAATTTATTTCAATCCTTTCATCAAGGAAATACATAAGAAATATAAAGTAATTGATCACAATCCACAGATTATAAACAAATAATATCAACTCCCATCCCACAACATGGAGTGTGACAATAAAACAAATATTTATAAACCCAAAACTGAGATGGAATAGAGTTTAACAAACCCCTATATACTAAGCAAAAGCCACAAAATGAAAATATCCATCAACCCAAACAATGTAAAAAGGTTTCCAACTGAGATGAATCAAAAAAGATGTATGATTTACCCTGATGTGTGATAACACATTTACAAGGATATTTAAGTATATAGGAGGCCCCCAAGGCTACGACATGAGGACGAAGCTGGAGGAAAGCCTTCCTCTTCAAATGTGTAGTACACAAACATCAGGGAAAACCTGCATTTTCTGCCCAAAAAATTTCTCTTGCCGAAATTTAAAATAAGATCCTAAAATCATCTCTTTATCCTTTTCCAAAGTAAAAGTTACTAACAAGGTAGCTCGAGTGGAGATTTCCTCAACAAAAGACTCTAAATAAGCCGATAGATCCAAACTCTGCACTGATAAACGATCTATCTCCCCACTTGCAGCACCACCTGCCTCCGAAATCAGATACCAGATTCTCTCTAATACCAATTGGTAAGTAATATATTTTAGATAGAGCTATAGAATCTGGATCAGAAATTTTCAACACATCCTTCAAATACTTAACAAATACGATATTCGGGGAGAGGTAGTGGGTGTGGGGTCACCCGCAGAGCATTTTAAAATATTTCATCATGACGGTGTAATTGCAAGGAGTCTTGAACAAAAGACGTCAAGGCACATTGAATAGACACCATCTGACCATCTAATTTAGCTTTATAGGACTCAAGAATTCCCAATCTATCCCGATGGTCAGTCAATGAGTTCACAGTCTCCTGCGTAAAAGTAGAAAGTTTCACCAAAAAAGATTTTAAAGAAAGCTCAGTTCTAGAAACAATCCGCCAAATATCCTGCAATGATACATCTTTCGGGGATCTTCAAAAGATAAAGAAGAAAAATCAGTTGGGCAAGGTATTGCAACAGCATCAGAATTAACCTTCAGAAGGGATTCAGGAAGTATATCAGAACCAGGTGACTTGCCGTCCACAGCACAGTGAAAAGATTCTCCATTCAGTATCTGCGGCTGTTTGCTGGGTGGGGATAAAACCCTACGCAGATCAGGAGACATATTCAGTGAAGCAGGGCTTTCAGAGACTGAAGAGTCTGACGGCGACTGCAAAAGAGAGGACGGAACCATGGACTTAAGATGACTGTCCATGGGACCGACAACTTTAACTGATTTACCAGAAGACACTGAAGGTAAAAGAGATTTCTTCTTTCGCTTCCCCATAAACGCAACAAACCTGACTTCATGGGCTGCTCCTATGTGCTCCGAAGGGGCTCCAAAGGGGCGTGATCTGCCCCTTAGGACACGCCCCTTCGGAGCACGCACCCACGGGCATGCGCCCGCGGTGCGCATCCCGCGGTGGGGCTTTGGTCTCATAGACTGCTCTGCTCATGTGGTCCCCAGTGCTCTCCGGGACAGAGCAGCAGTTCCTCTCAGCTTCAGAAGAAACAAAGTAGCAAGTAAGACACACACTCCCCAATGGAGTTGTTTTAACAAGGGTGTAATGCGGTTCAATCTAGGTGCACCCAAGAGGATTCCAGCTGCCATGTGTCGGGTCATTTGTAGGGGCACTTTTGGGAATTCCTTGACATATATTGTTGCCATAATCAAAATAAGGGAAACTCATTGTTTAAAATACTATTTGGAAATTATGTGCTTCTATTAGTGGGCACAGGTGTTGGAGGATTCTTATAATTCTTGCAGTTTTGCTGATGTGTGATTGACAGTGATCAAGAGTTATACCTAGGCATTGCACTTCTGATTTTACTTCTAGTGCGGTATCCTTGACCTTTAGGGTTTTGGTGGGGAGAAAAATAGTGTATCTTTGAAAGATGCTAGCAAAACAGGAAGTTAGTGCATCCTGATAGAGAGGTTGAAATAAAGGTGAAAGTAGTCCAGGTGCCCGTGTCAATTACAAACAGGTTGTTAATGTGAACAAAAACATACTTTGAAATGCCTGTGCACAAATGGTAGAAGTCTTAAAAACAAGATGGGAGTGGAAGGCATGGCGAAGATGGCAGCATGATTGCAGTGCTCTGAGTTTCTCTCATCCTTCATGGAGAAACACAGGTGTAAGCCAGGGTTTTGCAGCCTGCAGTTCAGGATCATTATGCTTCTTGCAGAGCACCACAAGTGCAGAACTTGGGTGTTAATCTGGCAGTGTTGACGCTAAGGCTGGTGGACCTGGCATCTTCAACAGATGCTGAAACATTATTCTACACTGAGGAACAGTGTTCTCCACCGATCCCATGTGCATTGACTCCTCAGAATTCAGCCCCAGCAAGCTGATACTGCATGATGGTGTGGAAGGTTTCACCTTGCAGGAGGGGCCTCAGGTGTGAGAGGTACTCTATCTGCTCCCCTGCAGGAGATCTGTGGGGGAATCATGGGGATGTTGGCCTAGTGGTTGGGGCAAAGTACTTCAGGCCAGAAGGTCAGGGGTTCAAATCCCACTAGAGGACAGCAACCTTGGGCCGGAAGGACTGGGGTTTCTAGTCCCACAGGTGCTCCTTGTGGTCTTGGGCAAGCCACTTAACCCTCCATAGCCCATGTTCCCTGTAAAATAGTTATCTCCAAGTTATATTGCCCTGTTCAATGTAATTTCCGTTTGTTCAATGTAAACCGCACTGATGCAGAATAGCGCAGTATATAAGAGAATATAAATAAATAAATAAATAGCTGGCTGAGTATAAGGAGCTGGTTGGTGAGATGGCCACAGTGGGAGCCAAGCTTCAAGCAGGTTTGCCTTGTTTTTCTGCCTCCAACTCTATGTTAATATTGCAAAGATCTGTACATTTTACCCTAGAGTCAATCTGGGAGGCTATTACCCAGTTGAGAAATGTATTGTTGGTTCAGCTTCAACAGATGCTTACGAAGATCTATGAAAATAGCTTTCAGCTACCCTAGGCAACACACTTTTGGGGCATGATGTTAAGCTTCAGTCTTTACAAGAGACAAATATGGCTTTAATTAAAGAGAACTCCTTTATTAGATCTAAGGTGGACATTTTGGAAAATGCTGCCTCTTCATTTAATTGTTGTGCGGTGAATATGCCTAAGTCATCTGTGGTTTCACCAACGGAGATGTTTAAAAAGTAGCTCCTGGAGGTTTTGTAGATTCCTACAGGGACTAGTCCTCCTATTTCAAAGGCTTTCTACTGTATCTTCTTACTGGGAAAAAATAAGTGTCTGGTTTAGATCATGGTACTGAAGTTCTGAATGTGACTGCTATGGTAGAAACCTCAGAGTTTTAAGTTCTGGTAGGGGCAAACCTTGATAATTACCTCTGTTAGAGGTAATTCTGATAGAGAGTGGATATCGAGGCTCTATTTCAAAAACAGGAATGAACATTTTCTAGGTTCTTCAATCAGTTGATTTCCCGACCCTGTGAGAGAAATCCAGAACAGGAGAAATGAATTTATTTTGCTTAAACCTGGGGTTCTGCACCTTCGAGCCCTATTTTATTTGAAATTTCCTTGATAAATGCTTGATTTGGTATTAGTCTGGCTTTGAGCCTAAGGGTTTGGTTGCCTTTATTAGTTCCAGAACATCCACTGTCCCATCTGTTACTTTCCCTGATATGTCACCATTATTGGTATAGTTGCATAATATCACTGATGCTTTGTTTCCCCGATTAAGGATGAATCTGTCTTTAGTTCATTCTGTTTGCCTTTTGCACACACCCTCCCCCCCCCCCCCACACACACACACCTGATTGTGGCCTTATAAGATTGGGCTAATGATGTATTTCTTCATTCATTTTGTTTTTCTCCTTTAGCTTTTTCGAGATATGGCTCTAATCTTTTTTTCTGTACAAGTTTATTTTTCTTGGTTTGTATTCAAAAAATTTCAGAAATAAAAATTAAAAAATAAACAAACAATAAGATACAAGAGTTAGAATATATAGCACTGAATGAAGAGGCAGATATAATTGGTATCTCAGAGATTTGGTAGAAGGAGGATAACCAATGGAGAATTGGGATACCTGGATACAAATTATAACAAAATAATAGGGTAGATCAAATTGGTGGAGGGGTGGTACTATATGTTAAAGATGGCATTGAGTGAAACAAAATGCACTATAGAATCTTGATGCATAGAAATTTCACATGAGAAAGGGAAGGCAATAGCAGTTGAAGTGTACTACCCTTCACCTGATCAGAATGAACATATAAACGATAAAATGCTAACAGAAATCAGGGAAGCAAACAAAGCTGGCAACACGGTAAAAATGGGTGATTTCAATTACCCAGGTAATGACTGGGTCAATGTCGTGTCAAAACCTGCTAGAGAGGTGGAGGCCCACTCAGTGCTGTGCATCCACGGGCCAGCCAGACGTCCAGATATCCAGACGGCCTGGGGATGCACCCGATTCTGCTCCCATGGGGGCTAGACAACCCTGCAGGAGCAGAATCATGGCATAAGGCTGGGACATCTAGGATGTGCTCCAATTCAGGCACCCTGGATGTTCTGGCCTGGATGTTGTTTAAATACACCATCTTGGAAGCCCAAATCAGATGAATTTCACACTTTGAAAAAGGTGGAAGGAAGGCCAAATGGTTGCTGGCATGGTTTAAAGGTGAGGTGAGAGATGCTGTCATACTCAACAAAACAATTTTTGAAAAAAGGATCCAAATGAAGAAAACAGGAACTGGTATAAGCACTGGCTAGTTAGATCCAAAGCATCGATAAGGCAGGCAAACATTTGAAAACAAGCTTGCTGTGGAAGGAAAAACTCATAATAAAAACTTTTTCAAGTGCATTTGAAGCAAAAAAAAAGCCTGTGAGGGAATCAGTTGAATCATTAGATGATAGAGGGCTAAAAGGAGGAAGGTAGGAAAGGCTGTGATACTACACCATTCACAGAAGATGATGTGTTAGAATAACTTGCAAAACTGAAAGTGGACAAGGCCATGGGGTCGGATAGAATACATCCCAGGATACTGAAAGAGCTCAGAGAGTTTCTTGCAGGGCCATTAAAGGATGTTTTCAACAGATCCTTGGAAACAGGAGAAGTTCCTCAGGGCTGGAGAAGGGCCAAAGTGGTACCTCTTCACAAAAGTGGTGACAGGGAAGAAGTGACAAACTACAGGCCCGTGAGCCTTACCTTGGTGGCTGGAAAAGTAATGGAGGCACTCCTGAAAGAGCGAATAGTGGACTTTCTCAAAACCAACAGGTTGCATGATCCAAGGCAACATGGTTATTACCAAAGGACGATCTTGCCAAACACATCTGACTTGAGTTCTTTGACTGGGTGACCAGAGAACTAGATCAGGAGCATGTGATGAACGTCATCTACCTGGATTTTAGCAAAGCCTTTGATACTGTTCCTTGTAGGAGGCATATTAATAAACTCAGCAGTTTGGGGATTGGTCCCAAGGTGGTGAACTGGATTAGAAATTGGTTGACTGACAGACAACAGAAGGTGATGGTAAATGGAGCTCACTCGGATGAAAGGAGGGTGATTAGCGGGGTGCCCCATGGTTCGGTCCTGGGCCCGGCACTGTTCAATGTATTTGTGAGTGATATTTCTGAAGGACTGAATGGAAAAGTCTGTCTTTTTGCAGGTGACACAAAAATTTGCAACAGAGTGGACTCCCCTGAAGGAGTGGATAACATGAGGAGAGATCTACAAAAGCTGGAAGAATGGTTTAATGTTTGGCAGTTAAGATTTAATGTGAAGAAGTGCAGTGTCATGCACTTGGTCAGCAGAAATCCAAGGGAAATGTGCGCGATAGGGGGTGAGAGGTTGGTGTGCATGGATCAGGAGAAGGACCTTGGTGTGATTATTTCTGAGTATCTCAAGGTGGCAAAACAATGCGACAAGGCGGTGGCAAAAGCCAGGAGGATGTTGGGCTGCATACAAAGAGGAATTACCAGCAGAAAGGAGGAGGTACTAATGGCACTGTATAAGTCACTGGTGAGGCCTCACCTGGAATACTGTGTTCAGTTTTAGAGACCATATCTTGCAAAGGATATAAAAAGACTGGAAACTGTTCAGAGGAAAGCGATCAAAATGATTTGGAGCCTGCGTCAGAAGCCTTATGAGAAGAGACTTGAAGACCTAAATATGTACACTCTGGAGGAGAGGAGAGATAGGGGAGATATGATTTAGACCTTTTAAATACATAAAGAGAAACAATGAACAAACAAATCTCTTCCAAAGATGGGGAAGCTATAAAACTAGAGGACATAACATGAAGCTGCAAGGGGATAAATTGAAAGGCGCTGTCAGGAAATTCTTTTTCACTGAAAGGGTGGTAGATTCTTGGAATGCCCTCCCAATGGCAGTGGTGGGGGCAAATACAGTGACAGAATTCAAAATGGCATGGGACAGACACAGTGGATCCCTTTACAGCAACAAGATAAAATCAAAATAAACTTAACTTCTCTCTAGTCCTATTAGTGAACCACTTTGCAACATCCAAATGAGTTTTATATTACTGTATATATCATTAAGTTATTCTGTACATAGTTTCCCCGGTTGTCCTATTGTTGAAGTTTCCCTGTTCAATGTAAAACTCAATGTTACTTGTATACATTGTAGTATGTTCTTGTTCAATGTACACCGCACTGATTGTAATAGCGCGGTATAAAAGAAGTGTTAAATAAATAAATAAATAAATAAATAAACTATCTAATTTTTCAACAAACAGGGGTATCCTACACGGAGCGGTGGGTTCATCCGTAAACAAAGACATGGGGAGGGGTGGCCTGTATGGAGCGTCAGGTGCACCTCCTCTTGCCATCTTACTGGGCAGACTAGATGGATCATACTGGTCTTTATCTGCCGTCATTTACTATGTTACTATGTTACTTTGGTCTTTACTGAAGAAGTAGGGAAGATAGCCATGTCAGAAATGATATTCAAAGATGCTGAATCAGAGGAATTGAAACATATGTCAGTGAACCTGGAAGATGTAAAAGGGCAATTTGACAAACTAAGGAATAGCAAAACACCTGAACTGAATGGCATACTGTACATCTCGGAGTAATGAAAGAACTCAAAATGAAACCGCAGACCTACTATTACTAAATTCTGAACTATCATTAAAGTCATCTATAGGACCTGAAAATTGAAAGGTGGCCAACGTAATGCTAAATTGTAAAAAGGGTTCCAGGGGTGATATGGGAAACTATTGACCAGTGAGCCTGACATCAGTGAAAGTTAAAATGGTAAAATTCATTATAAAGAACAAAATTACTCACCAGTCGGCTACCTTTCTTTTGAAGGTGTGAATTATCATGTAGATAAAGGTGAGTTGACTGATATAGTATAACCGGATTTTCCGAAAGCCTTTGCTAGATTCTTAAGGAAATGAAAAAGTGATAGGAGGCAGTGTACTATTGAGGACTGAGAACCTCTCAATAGAGAAAGGTGAATAGTGGAGTGCTCCAAGAATATGTACTGGACCCTCTACTTTTTAACATTTTTAATTGACCTGAAAATGCGAAGAAGTAGTAAGGCGATAAAATATGCAGTTAACACAAAATTATTCAAAGTGTTAAATCGCAAGAGAATTTGTGAAAAATTGCAAAAGGACCTTGATAAACTGGGAGACTGCATATCCAAACGGCAGATGAAATTTAATGTGAACAAGTGTAAAGTTATGCATCTAGAGAAGAACTCAAACTATAACTACATCATGCACATTCCACATCAGTAGTCATCACCCAGGAAAAGGATCTAGTCTTCTTAATGGATAATAGGTTGCAGTCCTCTGCTTAGTGTGCAGCGGCAGCCAAGAAAGCTATTAAAATGCTAAGAATTATAAGAAAAGGAATGGGGAATAAAAAAGATCTTACAGACCCATATCCAGCCTTCCATTTTTGGCAAAGATAATAGATAAAAACAGTGCAGCATCAACTCCAACTTCACATTGACTCACATGCACCACTGGACCCACATCAGCATGGCTTCAGACAACACCACGGAGTCAAAACTCTTCAAACATCACTCAGACACACTAATAAGAGGCACTGAGAAACCAAAACAAGGTTGCATTTTAATATTCCTGGATATAGCTGCTGCGTTCAACACAGTCTACCACAACACTATGATATCACGTCTCCAGACAATAGGAATACAAGATACAGTATTGGGCTAGTTCCATTCATACCTAACACGGGAGGCCAGCTGGACTTTAAAAAGTAAGCACGCTACAGGCGTGCCCATGCCTGAGGGCCCTTTGGCTTGGAAATTAGGCGCAAAGGAAAGCACTACCTAAACATTCGAGCTATAGCAGACCTGACCCAATTCAGGAAGGCAATCAAATATCACCTCTTCCTCCAATACTACCCAACCAGCGATGAATTTAGTTAGCACCACCTAAGAAACACCGCCCTTTTGCAGCCCATACTCACAAGGTCTCAATTATTCAAAACGGATTCATCATTTATTGTGCAATTCAACAATGTTATAGGAATTTTACTTCATGTATATAGCATATTTCATGTAAATAGTTCCTGTATATAGTTCAGCCCCTGTTATCCAAGTTTATATTCCTGTTCGATGTAAAACCAAACAGAATGTGTGTATTGGTCACTTTGTTATACTGTAAACCGCGCTGATACCGAATAGTGCGGTATATAAGCAACTGTAATAAATAAAATAAATAAATAAACAAAAGCTATGCTTGATCTAGTAGCTATTTAAACACGTTATAACAGATGGAAGGTAGCAACTTCACATCACTTACAATCTGCATCCTCTCAATTTGAATAACGAGTAAATTTAACAACTTTAAGCCTTCTGTTAAATGTAATTTGCAATTACAACTTTGCTTATAGGTATAAAATTACAAGCTAACCTATCTATAGACTGTTACTTTAATAGCCTATCTCCTGCCTTGCTGCTCCTTATCAGGTCAAAACTGAAACTATTAGCATGTAACTCTGTCACATTTGATATGTAACATCTTGAACTGTTAGCAGCTTTGTAACAACACATTAGTCATCCCGTTTGTAGCATAAACTTTGATCTGACCTTGTGAACATATAACAAAACATTATTAATCTCCTAAAATCTAAAACACTCTCACCTACGCTCCCCACTTCTATCCTGTTTGCTCTGAGCACCACACCTAAGGCTGAATTTTAAACTAGACACATCCGTTCAATTTCTCAAACAAATAATCCTTGCAAAAGTTTCAGCTACTCTGTGCAGATAAGTTCAGACGGAAACACCCCATATTCCTGTGACTCTATGGTGTTGATGGCCTCATCCAAAACCGTGTTTTCTCTGTCAAGCTGAAGAATATTCTATCCGTTTGTCTATTTGGCGGGCGGGGAGGCATCCTGCTTAATCTATGTCTTGTGCTAATTGCTCCCTATGTCACTTGTATCTGCACAAATGTGAATATTCTTGCATGGCTGCAACCAGAGTAATTACTGCACAGTGCTTAGCTTAGGTCTTAACCCTTCAATAATCCTTATGTTTTTTCGGCATGCCTGCAGTTGTCTGAAGCAGCATATTTTGCTTTTTGGTCTGGAATCTGCTTATTTAAGTATGCTTGAACTTAGTCTTGCCATTCATTTTAGCAAAAACTCACAACAGTAGTGTGCTGAACCTATTTATCAGGTGGATAAATAGGATGCCCCCCTCCCCACAATGTATCCCGGTGAGGGGGTGCCAAAAACCTGGGCCCATTCGTGTGGCAAACTTACCTCTGCCTCTGTGCTGGGCCTAGCAGCTGTTTCTTTCCTGGTGAAGTCTCTCTACTGCCGAAAAGCAGCCTGATCACGGCTGCAGATAATGCAATGACAGAAGCTGATCTCCCCTGATCTGTCAACATTGTTGGGGCCATGAATGTGTAGTCGTTATTTTTCTTTTGAATCATGAGGGAAAGGGGACCCAACTGATTAGCTGGTATGTTTAATGGTAGATTACGGGGTGGGAGGGAAGGAGGAGGGCTTGACTGGCTATCCAGGAATTGTTCTTATGTTGGGATGCACCAATCTCTCTCCCCAGACAGTTCCCTAAGGGGAGTAGGAGCTTTCCATAGGGGATCAGTAATAAAGGGGGGCACATGGTTTACACAATCGGTACTGCAGATTAGTACATTCCTGGTACTGCCAATGTTGAGAGGTTGGGGGGGGGATAGCGATCGGGGAGCAGAGCTAGTAGGAGCTCTGTCCACCTGATTGCTACCTGTCCTCCCCTTGCACTTACTGCTCCCTGCATCATCAGGCACCCCAGGACTTCACACACTACCTGACAATGAGTTCTGCATTAAGTGCAAACTCTCTGTGGTATCTGGGAGGGGGGGAGGGGAGAGAAAGCTGGAAATGCCCCCTGCAGATACCACAGGCCTTTTGCAGCTGCTATATGGCTTTTGAAGCTGTCACCCCACAATAACTGTAAAAGCATACCGTGGTTTAGTAAACATACCCCTAAGTGTATTGATTCATGAATAAGCAAGTGCTGCCTTGAGCTGTATAAGCTGTTGTTTCTAATTGTTTAATTTTTCTTTTTATATAGATTTGACCTTTCAAGCCTGGCACAAAGAATTTTATGCCATAATTCCCATATCAAAGTAGGCTTCTTGTTTTTTTGTGTGCATTTTTATTTATAATTTTGTATTCGTTATATTTGATTTTAAGTTCATTTGTTTTTTTTTCTTTATATTGTTTTTAAGTTATGTCATTATCTATACATGTTATTGCAAATTGTTGTACTTTTTATTTTGTCCCCCTCCCCCAAAGGAATATTTTTATCTACACTTCCTCACACATATTATTGGCTGTATATTTATTTATTTATTTATTTGACATCTTTTATATACCGCGCTATTTGTTTTCAGTGCGGTTTACAATTAACAGAAGCTGCACAATCAGAAAACACTGGTGTGCTTACATTATAACAGGAAACTTAAACTTGGAACAGAGGGTAATAAAAACTATAACTATGTACAAACAGTGAAACTATGTACAAACAGCAGTGTAAAAACTGAACTATGTATAAACATATTGGGTTCTTTAGTATTCACGGCAGACTATAATCGAATTAAGGTAGGACATAAGAGACTTGAGGCAGAATTACTTATGTGGGAGTTGGGGTGAAGAGTGGGAGTTTGTCGGTTTAGGAGTGCTGATGGTCAGATGAGGATTGGGTGCTTGTGCAAAATGGAGAAGGAAGATGTGGTGCTTGATTGCCTTGCGAAATTGAGAGAGGTCTTTAATTGCTCTTATTTCAGGTGTGAGGTCATTCCAGCATTTAGGTGCATAGAAGGCGAAGGTCCTTATGTTTTGTTATGTTTTGTATATGTTTTGTTAGTAAATTGTTACTCACACTGCTCTAGCTTAAATATACTGTTTAGTTTATTACACTTTGCTTTGTTTAACTTAAGATGTTCTATGTAAAATTTAAGATGTTCTATGTAAAACAAACTGTGCTTTGTTAATTGTTGTTAATTGTACACCGCAACTGAGCTCTGGAAGATGCGGTATATAAATGAGTGTTAAATAAAATAAAATAAATATGTATATTTCTATCTTTCAGTGTTACAACATACACATGATGCAGGCAAAATGCCAAAACATGTTGGGGTTTTAATGAATTTTAGGGGCTTGATAACGATCGGAAACCGCTACCGTGGCTTTGTAAACAAGCCCCTTAGTGTAGTAGATTATGTGGCTCGACAAATCACAAGCACCCGGTTGCCATGGTGACTACACATCGCACCAGGGATTTGAAGGCCTTGAGAATTCGGCCCAGCCTTTCCTCCTTCCACTGTGATTGGCTAGCCATAAAAAGCTCAAGCCATGCGGTAGGGGAAGTTCCTGCAGACCGAGCTGTTTGAAATGACATGATCTGCAGGAACTCCTCCCGCTGCACGGCTTGAGATATTTGTAGAGAGACAATAGAGGTGAAGGGAGAAACACAGTGTATGCATGCGGCACAGCAGGACTGGTAAGAGACCCGGGGTGAAGGCTGATGGGGGGGGGGGGCAGCGATGAGAGAAAATGAGAGAGACCCAGGGTGAAGGCTGATTGGGGGTGGGGCAGCGATGAGAGAAAATGAGAGAGAGAGAGACCCAGGGTGATGGCTGATGGGGGGGGGCAATGAGAAAAAGAGACTCCAGGGGTGATGGCTGATGGGGGGGGGGGCAACGATGAGAGAAAATGAGAGAGAGAGAGAGAGAGAGAGAGAGAGACCCAGGGTGATGGCTGATGGGGGGGGCAATGAGAAAAAGAGACTCCAGGGGTGATGGCTGATTGGGGGGGGGGCAGCGATGAGAGAAAATGAGAGAGAGAGAGAGAGACCCAGGGTGAAGGATGATGGGGGGGGGGGGACAATGAGAAAAAGAGACTCCAGGGGTGATGGCTGATGGGGGGGAGTGGATGAGGGAGAGAGAGAGAGACCCAGGGTGATCGCTTATGGGGGGGGGGCTGCAATGAGAGAAAATGAGAGAGAGAGACTCGGGGTGATGGCTGCTGGGGGGGCTGGGCAATGAGAAAAAAAAACATCAGGGCTGATAGCTGATGGGGGGCAAATGAGAGAGAGAGAGACCTGGGGTGATGGCGGATGGAAGGGGGGCGTGAGAAAAAGAGACACCAGGGGTGATGGCTGATGTGGGGGGGGCAATGAGAGAGAAAAAGAGAGAGAGAGACTCGGGGTGATGGCTGATGGAGAGGGGGGGTGCAAAAGAGAGGAAGAAAGAAAGAGAGAGACCCAGGATGATGGCTGATGGGGGGGGGGGCAATGAGAAGAGACACAGGGGGTGATGGCAGAGGGAGGGCAATTAGAGAGAGATAGTGAGACAGAGAGGGAGAGAGAGGGAGACCCAGTGTGATGTCTGATGGGGGGGGGGCAATTAGAGAGAGAGAAACCCAGTGTGAGTGTGATATTGTGATATCTGATGGGGGGCAATGAGAGAGAGAGCGAGAGAGAGAAAGACCTAGTGTGATGTCTAATAGAGAGGGGAAATGAGAGAGAGACAGACTTAGTGATAGATGAGTGTAGGAAGGTTGTGGGAGATTTTTTTTGTTGTTGTTTCACACTTTACCAGGCCATGGTGATATGTGAAGCAAAAGAGTTGCTGCCTTTCTTGGCACTGGGTAATCACATATTAGGGGCCTGATTTATTAAATTTTCTTTTCTCATAGAAAATGGGAAAACAGTAATACAGGCCTTAAAAAAGAGATGAGATACACCTTAGGGGTGGGAGTGGGGGGTGCACTGTGATCAAGGACTCGGCAGCCAGCTCATAAATTTTTAGGCTGGCTCCTAGATTCCAAGAAACTTTGTCAAGTCTGGGTATATTACACTGGTTTGTTTCCCTAGGGACAATTTTATTCAATATTTCCAACATTCTATCTGTTGCTTGTTTGTACAGCCACCCTTTGTGCTATTATTGTCTGTATGGTGGGATATTGCCTGTTTTTTCCACCAGGGGCAGCAGGATGCCATTCTCATGGGGGGGGTAAAGCCAGCCGAAATAAGTACAGCTGTGATCGCCGGCCTTCCCCTCCTGTCTGCCTGCAGGGAACTAATCTCGTGCGGGCAGACAGGCAGAGTTGTTCCCGCGATCGTGGCGCTCTTCTACCAGTGGGAGCTGAGATCTCTGTGGGCAGCCTGATGTCTGCTGGATGGCGATCATGGCAAAGACCCCTCCTTTCTGCCCACAGGAGATCAGATTCCCATGAGCAGACAGGTGTGGAAGGCTGGTGATCACAGCAGGGAGGTGGCCTAGAGGTTGGGGCAAGTTACCTTGGGCCAGGGGTTCAAATCCTGCTAGAGGACAGCAACCTTGGGCCAGAAGGAATGGGGTTTCTAGTCCCACAGATGTCCTTGTGGCCTTGGGCAAGCCATTTAACTCTCCATTGCCTCAGGTACAAAAAAACAGATTGTGAGCCCTTCTGGGACCATGGAAAATATATATATACAGCACTTACATATACACCTCTTTGACTGGTATAAAAGCAGTATATAAACCTGGTCAAATAATAATATCAGTAAGGCTTTGATGGTGTCAGAGCCTGTGTGGTCCACCCCTTTCCAACACCTCCATTTTGCAGTATTGCTTTTACTAATCTGTTCTTAGGTGTCTTTATGAGACCTTATAGTAAGGCTTGGTCTGGAAAAATGAGTTGGTGACACAAAGTCTAACATAAGAGCAAAGTTGCAGGAATCTATGTCCAGCTTTATTATTTTTCCTCACGCCCTGGGGTCCTAACTTGGTGGCTTAGGAGTCATGAAAGTCATCAGTTAGATCAAGATGTTCACAGATGGGGATCTTATATGGTGCCTTGTCTTCCTAGTTGTAATTTATTTATTCAGCTCACACCCTTACATTAGTAGATCAAGGCAAGTTATAAGCAGGTACTGTAGGTATTTCCCTATCCCGGGGGTCTTGCAATCTAAGGTTGCACCTGAGCAAGGGAAAGTCAGTGGGATTTGAAGCCTGGTTTTCTGATTGCAGATCACCGGGGATTTCTAGGGGTAGGCTGGGGGGGGGGGGGGCTTATGAGAGGGAAGGGGAGGGAGTGGGGGTTCTTCTTTTGGGGAAAAGGGTTCACATGGTGTCTTTGGATAGTGGGGGTCTTGACTGGGGGGGAGGGAAGAGAGGGTTTTGCACAATTTTAAAATGGTACCAGCTTCTTTAAGAAGGCTCGCCATGCACATCAGGCCATGATTAGCATCCTGATGCTTCCAGGAAGCAGAATAATGCAGCTGGTGAGGTTGATCATGTTGCATAATTCCTTTACCATGGGAGTTACTAACCTTCGATATTGTGTTGCAACAGGTTAGTGACGCTCACAGTAAATTAACCTCTGGTAAAAGCTGAGATTGTAGTGCAGTTTAGAAATGATTCAGAAAACCCGTGTTAGAGTCCTGTACTAAAGCTCAGTACAGGATTCTTGCAGAAAGCTAATGCAGACGTTTTGCTCTCTGAGACTTTAAGAAAAAAACTGCAAATAAGTTGTGCACAAAAAGTCTGCACTAAACAGGGAGACAAGCCAGACATATCTGTGCCCGGGTCTGTGTTAGGAGCACCTACTAGATATCCTGCATACACAAAAATCTTATGGGCATGTACTAGAATCCTATGTGGCAAAAAAACAGCAATATAATCCTGTCCTGCTCAGAATATTATCAGTCCTAATAAACACGGCTCTTTATATTGGAACAGGAACATTCCTGTTCAAAACAAAACTTAAATGACTTTCACACTTCAAAAAAGCATCAAGTGGGGTTAACTTCAAAGTAGCAGCAGTTACCACCTGAAGTAAAAAGCACAGAATGGAGGCAACGTTTTACCAAAGCTGTGCCAGCACTGTAGCCGCACAGGGCACACATACAGAACGGGCACTGATGTCATCACTGAGCTTTCAGGAAACTCGAGTCAACATCTATGCCTCCCATTCTTGTCCTTTTGACTGCTTGAAGTGGTGTTCTATGCTTAAAGCTAAGGGGCCGATTCCATCCTGGACATAGATCCCCTCTGTACGTCCGGTCTGAACCAGTCATGCAAAGAGGATTGCGCTTCTGATCCCATGGGGCATGTCTAGTCCCAAGGGATCAGAATCGCAAATAGTCCTGCATGTGCAGACCAGGATTGAGATTCAGTCCAGCCTGCACATGCAGGTCTGTCCTCGGCTAACTCGGTCAAGGCTCTTCAATGGAGCCGCGGCGCCATGGCGTCATGTTGCCATGGCACTGTGGCTCCATTGAAGAGCCGTGATGCTGGCTGCCAGAGAATAAATGATTATTCCCCACAGCCGACCCCCGATCTGACCTCCTAAGGCAAGGATTGGGCTGCGGGGAATGTCCTCCAGCCCCCCTGCCCCTTTCATGCCAGGGCTGTCCCAAAACCAAACATCCAGGGAAGTTATTCCACCTCCGAGGTGGAATAACTTCCTCGCACATGTCGCCAGCCCTGGATGTACAGGGCCGACATTGGAATCGGCCTTGTACATACAAGGCCAGTGACTGCCCAGACCTCGCCCCTGAGCCGTCCCTTCCCCACCCCGTCTAACTTCCCCACACAACCGGCGGGGAAGTTAATCAAAGCCGAGAGAAGGCACGAATAGCGGGGATGAACATCCCATTAGGTCATCCATCCCCACTATTCGTGGCACAGAATAACCCCCTTCAGTTCTTTTAATTTCAATTAAAAATTGTAAAAACATAGGCTGGAGCCAATGAATGGCATATGGGGGGTAAGGAAGCATGTGTATAACTACAGCACGGTTGAAAGAAGTCATGCATAAGTCACACCATTACCCCTTTGACTGAGGCTCCTTAACCTCATCTGAGCATTCAAATGCAGGTTAGTTATAGTATGTTTTGTATCCTGAAAGAGATACATCGTAAGTATTAACTCCTGTGGGTAATCAAGGTTACATGGTAGCTCTTGTTTGTTTATCATATCCTTGACTTGGACACTATAATTGAGACAGTGGACTTGAGATTTTGAGGTAAAATTTAAAAAAAAAAAAAATTTATTCATTTAAAAAATTTTTACAAAGTTTTTTAATATCTTTTTATTTTCTTCTGCTTAGTTGATCAGTCAAAAAATGTGATAATGCTGTTTTGTGATTGGATGTGAGTTGTGAACTATTTTGAGGTTTACTCGTACTTTTGCCAGAAATGTTTGTTATATTATCTGTATGATAAATAGACTGTCAATCAGTAATATGTATGCAGAATTTTGTACCCCTGAGGAAGGTTGTATTGTGAAATTTGGTCTCATGTAGACTCTTTTTGGACTTTCCACATTCTGTTATAAAAGTATTCTCAAAAAATGTGCTGGGAAACCCACACCAGTTAGAGTCCCTTCCAGCATTAACTAATTCAACTAAGCAAATATGTTCCTTCCTCCTCCATCTCTCTGAAATCCACTGAACATCATATCACAGTTGTCACTAGCAAATGTCACATGCTTGTCAAGTAAATGATTCTCTGGCAGATATACTGAATACTGCAAAGCCACATTGATATACACAGTGGTGTTCAAAAACCACGGTATACCAAATCTCGACAAATATGAATATAGAAGGGTGTTAACACTCTCTTAGTTGATTACATTGGTTTTATACATTTTATACCATTATTAAAAAACATTCATGGAAAAACTATTCCAATAACTATGTTCCCAACACAGTTAATAATTAATTTTTAAATACAGAGATAGAGCTCGATAGAACAATAGTAATTTATTTATTTAGACAGTTTTGCATAACACCTTATCCTTCAGTCAAAGTGGTCACAACACAATTGGGGGATACATTTAACACGAGGGGATATGAGACACATACACTAATACTTACAGGGGACATGAGCAATGGAGGGTTAAGTGGCTTTCCCAAGACCACAAGGAGCACCTGTGGGACTATACTCAAGCTTCATTTTAGCATACGCCCTCCCCCCATATCATCATTGCTCTCTGCTAAAGATGATTATTTTGAAAACTCCATCTCATAATGAGTCCAAACATTTCAAAGTAATGGCACTTATCTTTATGTTCAGTCATGCTTCTTATAAAATCCCAAATTTATTGAATCTACAAAGTTACTCCCTTGTTGAAGGAAAAGCAAAATATGTCCCCAAAATACCTTCACCACTATACTTTACGTGGGGAGACCAGTGCAACAACTTTACAATTAGTACTTTACAAGGATCAATAATAAAGGTGTAAAGGATATCAGATTGGGACTGTGCACAATGTTATTTCAAGAAGTGCATTCAAGACCTCCCTTATCATTTATCAGTCCCATTAACACCCGTGAAATGTCATTTTCTTTATCTTTTTAGATATATATAGCACCATTGAATAACACTTTAAAATGCTGTCTTCTACACATAGAAAATCAACTTGCACAGGCTGCTGTAATCTTTGCTGCAATAAACTTACTTCAAATATTCAATTTTTCATAGGTAGGGAACATTGCCTCTAAGCACTGCAAAGTTGCATCATAACTTTACTGAAAGATGACAACTACATTTATCTTGCTTGTGCGAGTCATATGCGTCCAAAACTGTCAACATATCCTGGCATGACACCACACTGTACCTGACCCATGCGATAGGTTTCATAGAACTGCATCAGGCAAAGCTGAAAGAAGGTAGTGAACTTTATAACTTGCAGACTCCTCCGTAACTCAGCCGCAATGCTATGGGTCCTCATTCAATTTAATCCCACGGCAATCAAAAGCTGCCTGCCTATGTAATGACATCAGGGAGGAATGCAACAAAAGCACTAGTACGGTGGCCCAGCAGGGTCAATTAAAGAATAGTATTCCATTCAACATTGCCATTCAAACCGTTAGGCTTGGCAGTCCTTAACTGAAAAATCCACATCTGTTCATGTATGCCAGAATCACTTCTGATTGCCCCCTCCCCCCCCCCCCCGGACTCAGTTATGTGATCCAAAATTAGTCACCATGTCCAAAAACGGATGCCCTTTTTCCAAATAGTGGGGTACCAGTAGAGCAGTCTGAGTCTTTGCATTCAATCGGCTTTTATGTTCTGTCAGTCTGACTTTCATTATTCTGGTGTCTTCCCCACATACAGTAATCGACAGGGACACTCAGTTTGATAAACAGCAAGAGTGAATGTGCAATCTGTTTCAGATCTCAATGAAAAAACTCCTAAAGTCGTAGGACACCTCCAACTAGTACAAACTTGGGATAGAATTGTGCCACAGGCGTGCAAAGAACCTCAGTCTGCATAATTCTGTCCCAAATGTTCAGGCCATGCTTATGTACAATGCAGGAGCCTCCCGCAATTTGTCACTGAGTTTCCTCAAGGTGTATAGTTGTCTGCACTGAAATAGCGAGTGTCATCTTATTAAATAACTTTAATGAGGTGATGCATGCTATGATTATTGCTTATCCTTTATATTTAATCTTGCCAAGCAAAATTATAATGCATTCATTATAAACTTACAATCTCTGTGAGGGTAACCTTCTCTTCACCAAAAAATGCTATATATGTGTTTCCTTTTTTATGCTACTAGGAACATCTTAATTCCAAGTGATACCTAATCTAAAGAGATACCACTACTGTAATTTTCAAGATTATATCAATTATACTCTAAGAGGGTCATTTTAGTAGCTCTATTCATGCTCTGGATGTCTAAAAATGATACACAGATATCCAAATCATGGAGACTTCCCCAGAGATATTTTACAAAATGGTTATAGAGACATCCTTGGTGTGGTAGCATCTATCAAGGGTGGAGGCATGGCAGGGGTGTGTCCAAGGTGTTCTGAAGACCTTAGATGTGTGCACCAAATTTCAGAAATCACTGGCACATCTCTGATTTATTTATTTATTTATTTATTTATTTACATTCTCTTATATACCGCACTATTCTGCATCAGTGCGGTTTACATTGAACAAACTGAAATTACATTGAACAGGGCATTATAACTTGGAGATAACTATTTTACAGGGAACATGGGGTATGGAGGGTTAAGTGGCTTGCCCAAGACCACAAGGAGCACCTGTGGGACTAGAAACCCCAGTCCTTCCAGCCCAAGGTTGCTGTCCTCTAGTGATCTTGTCCAAGTCTAAACATAGTAATATAGGGGCTTGCTTACAAAGCCGCGGTAGCGGTTTCTAATCGTTATTGGAGCCGCGGCCCCATTGAAATCAATTTGGGCTGCGGCTCCGATAACAATCGGAAACTGCTACCGCAGCTTTGTAAACAAGTCCCATAGTATATGATGGCTGATAAAGACCAGCATGGTCCGTCTAGTCTGCCGAGTAAGGTGCCAGAGTTGCACATGCTGCTCCGGGCAGGTTACCCCTCTCTGTTTAGAAGTTAGTTATGTTTGCTTTGATTCTCTACTCTTGCTATGTATTGATCTTCTGTATCTGTCCCATGCCTTTTTGGATTACATCACTGTGTTGTAGCTGATAAGCATGCAATAAATAATACCCGGAGTCAGGCAAAGATTCAAGCCGGTTTAATGTGCACAGACTCAGATTGCAGTAGCATTCAAAATAGTCTGAGCCCAGAGCTCAGAAAAATGACAGTTTATATACTTTTCTTCTCCAGTCTAATACAGGCAAAACTCCTCATTGGCCACAGTGGCCCACTTACTCTCATCCAATAGACATCTCTGACTGGGCCCAGGACTCGCTCCCCCTGCTTGGGTAACACTAGCCACGGGTCAGCAATTAGACATAACACTAAACATAATACTTCTGCTAAAGTATACAGTATATTTTGCTATTCTTGCAAGGTCAGTTAGCCACAAAGATAGTGAAAGGCATATCAGAAGCATTCTTAACAAAAGCAAAACAAAGCGAGGCCAAACATAGCAAGGTTAAGACGTATCTCTAGCCTTGGCTCAAAACACTAAACAATCTTCATAATGCTAGACAAAATATTCGTACAGTGTTCAGTTTCTCTGCTATATTTTCATCCTAATTACGAGGTCAGTGCACAATCAGCAAAGATACAGTGGCGCGGCATTCTACTGAAAGAGACATCTGACTTCTAAACAATAAACAGTACCAAGGTTTAATTCTCTTATCTCCAAGAGAGCAGAAACATGTTATCAAACCAGAATAGAACAGTATTTCTTTCTAACAGCTAACAGCATTCTGCAATTTTCCAAAATCAGCAATAAAATTTTAAAATAGGAAAAAAGGGCTTCAGACCTAGCTCTGCTACATACTAGGCCATCGCCTATCACATTCCCTCCTTTTGATTATTCTCACCCGCAAGTGAGGAAGGGTGAGAATCTAATCACACAAATAGCAAAATACTTCAGACTATAGTAGAGGGATCACCGTGTGGCATAGGGTAGTAGCCCTACGTTGCTAGGATTCGTGTAGCTGCCTTACGTTAAGTTTTAATATACGTAAGCATAAGGGGAGGAAACATGGGATACATAAACAGCCACAATCAATAATACATTTGATACAAGTGTCTTTGTCAAATCATATAGCATACCTAGTGTATAAGCGGAGGGGCAGGAGACATAGGAGGAACAAATGACATATATACTGTTCAGCATAGCAATAGGCCCGTTCTCATGACCCACAAAAATAAGAACCATTCCTATTAATAGCAGCACCTGTTTCAGAGGTCGGTAGCAGTACATGTCAAAAAGGTAGGTAGCACATGTTTGAAAATTAGCAACACATGTACTAAAGTCCAAAAAATCTGGGTTCTGAGAGCTGGCGAGTAGCAATCAAAAGGGGCTCCATTCTCATTGTTCCATCGCAGTTCCCAAAACAGGAGAGGAAAGATTCTGGCGGGGGTTGAGACAAGTTCGGGTATTCCCTGTTGTGCAAATACTAGGTTTGCAGGCTGCACAGGGAAGTAGGGCAAGAGTCAATTCAAAGCACCCCAAGGCTGCCGCCAGAACGAAGCAATAATAAGAATCCATAATGGGCATAGTCTCTAGAAAATTGGTGGAACTGTCGGCATCCACAACAGGTAGCAGACGTAGCGTTGATTGTAGGTCCTCAAGCTTCTGCCGTACGTAGACCTACCAGCTTTGTGGCAGGAGTAGGGCTGTAGATTCCAAAGTATCACTGTCCTCTGGGATGTCTCAGGTTCTTAAAATATCATAGTACAGTCTCTCAGGCTATTATTGCCTCCTTAGAGCAGTTCACTTTTTAGGAGATCAAAACAGTTTTTTTCCATTTTTTTTTTCCAGAGCATTTGAACACAGTCTCGTAGAAGACTCAATTTCTTAACACAACACAGTCTATTTCTGATGATTGCAGCTTTCTCCAGATGCAAGGCTTACCTTCGGATAAACAAACAGTCTTGAAATAGTGCAGTTTCCGAGGGACCAATAAGTCTTAGGTCCGTGGCCGTTGTCGTAGGGTGAGGCGCAATGGAGTCTTAGGATCATTTATGGAAGTCCACGACCAAGTTCAGAAGCAGCTGCTGGAATGCAAAACTGGAGGACGTCTGTTCCCTTGATGTCCAGGAGCAAGTTGGTAAAATTCTTACGATGACGGATCTTTTCTTCGCAGCGTGAGTCGCAATGGTGCTGCAGGATTGGCGATCGAAGTCCAGGGACGACGTTCAGGTACTGTGGCTGGTTTCACTCGACTGTGGTGGATCCAGGAGTCAATCTCGGCCACTTTAACTGCTGTTGGGGTTGATAACAAGACGACATATGGCCCTTTCCAATACGGCACCAGCGGTGTCTTCTTCTGCTCTGTCACCCACACCGAGGCTCCAGGCTGGAAAGGATGCAGGGGCTTGGATGGGCTGATCTCGTACTCACGCATGAAGACCCTGCAAAACAGAACTGAAAACCAATAGTGCTTATCTAGTAATTTCAGATCCTATCTGTCACACATCTCCTTTTACTCTCTATACAATAGGCTACAGAATCTCAGAATCTCAAAAGGGGAGACTCCTAAAGACTTAGGGGCAGGGGATAAATATATCCAATGAAGGGCTATAGGAAGAACCTGGGGCCACTGCAGGTAAACCTCTGGGCAGTTTGGACAACTTGAGTACACAATGTCCATTACTTCCAAGCAATCATGGTCAGGAGGGCCTGGACCGACGGGCAATTAGGGTGGCTGGGTTTAGAGTTTGGCTGACACTTAATTGCAAGTTAGGATTCTCACATAGCATATTTTGATATTTCAGCATTCGGGCATTAGTGAGCCAATGATTTCCTTTGTGTTCCATCAGGGTTAGAACAGAATGTGGCACAGTAACTTGGAGTTCTTATCCTAAGGTGAGCTTGTTAGCTGCGCTCACTAAGAGGGCTGTGGCTGCTACAGCTCTCAGGCAAGGTGGCCAGCCTTTGGCAACAGGATCCAATTGTTTCGTCAGGTAGGCCACAGGTCGCTGCCAAGACCCAAGAGGCTGGGTCAAGACTCCCAATGCGTTTCCACTTGATTCATGGACATACAGACGAAATGGTTTCTGCACATCCGGTAGGCCCAAAGCTGGGGATGACATCAATGCTGTTTCCAATGATTTGAATGCTTTATCTTGTTCTGGGCCCCATTCCAGGGGAGATCGTTTCATTCCTTGTGTGACTTGGTGCAAGGATTTCACCATGAGCGCAAAATTTGGTATCCATATGCGGCAGTAGCCTGCAGCTCCCAAGAAAGCTCACACCTGTTTCCTAGTAGTGGGGGTTGGGATGCGGCATACTGCTTCTTTTCGCTCAAGTCCTAATGTCCGGGTTCCTTTAGACAGGTGGAACCCTAAATATTTCACTTCTGTCTGGCACAGCTGCGCCTTGGCTCTGGAAACCTTGTAGCCAGCTTCATTCAAAAGGTGCAAGAGATCACTTGTATCTTGTATACAATCAGATTTGCTATTGCTGGCTATGAGCAAATCATCTACATCTTGAAGCAAAATTCTTTTTCCCGGAATCACAGAGTAGCTTGACAAATCTTGACTGAGGGCTGCACTGAAGATAGTGGGTGAGTTCTTAAATCCTTGTGATAATCGAGTCCAAGTGAGTTGCCCTCGCCGTCCTGTGGTAGGGTTTTCTCATTCAAATGCAAACAAAAACTGACTGGCCTCTGTCAGGTGTATACAGAAAAAAAAGGCATCTTTTAAGTTCAAAACAGTAAAGTGAGTGGCTTCTGCTGGAATCAGTCCTAGGAGGGTGTAAGGATTTGGTACTACTGGATGTATGGTTTCAACTGAACTGTTTACTTGACATAAATCCTGCACTGTGCGGTAGTCACCTGTCCCAGGCTTCTTGATTGGGAGAAGGGGGGTATTCCAGGGTGATTGGCATTCTCTTAGAAGTCCATACTGCAATAATTTCTTCAAATGGCGAGGAATGCCTTCAATTGCTGGTCTCGGGAGGGGATACTGACGCACATGCACTGGTTCTGCTCCTGGCTTAAGGGTAACAAGTACAGGAGCTAAAACTACACTTCTGCAACATGTTATAATAACAAATCCTAACAGAAAGAACTATAGTTCATAACATGACGACTACATAGCTGTTACGTATAACTGGAATAAAACTACTTGGTAAAAAACTAACTGCCAGCCGTAATCAGCTTGGCTTTACAAAATAAATTACTTTCAATTTTACAGTTTCTAGGAAGCAGAGATTCAAAAAGACATTCATTCTGGATACATTTTCCATAAAGCGGGTGGACATCTAAAATACACATACACATTTTCCTTCCTAGTTTATTTTATTAACAATAAGCATGTCTTCTATGAGGCACTTGCTGTATCAGGAACTAAAACTCATACACGATTAACCCCTCATTCACTCAGGATTCAAAGCACTTTCAAGTTGCGATCTAGTACCGCTGGCTCGAAGCTGCAGAGTCCTGTCATTATACGTAATCAGGGCTTCGTAGGGCGAAGGGAAAATACAAGCATTCTTTCCTATTGAAACCTGAGCTCTACAAGATTTCTGCTCACTTGATCTGCACAGGAATTCAAGTAGGAATTTAACCCTTTCCAGGCTAAGTACAAAACTATCGAGATCCACAATCCTGACTAAACATTCTTATTAAATGATATATAATACATGGCCATAGCAGAAGGCACATCACTATTACAAAATATTGAATAAAAACAGGTATAATTCTTTAAAATAAGCACCCAGCAGAAGTTGAAAACATGCCTTCATAGGGTTAAAACATTCCTCTGCACAAACACGTCTCCTGTCAGTTTCACTCTGCGCTGCAAGACAGCTGAATGAGAGAGAGACAGCTTCGTGATTTTACAGTGACTCTAGGGGTTCGCAGTCTGCTTAACTATACTTTTACTATTTCATATGCGGTAAAGTGTCACAAATTACTCAACGGGATATAATCCTACCCTTATACTAGAAGGGAAACTCATGGTTTCAACAGATAACAAAGACAAACTCCCAACGCTTCCTCCTTTTCACAAGCATTCTTCACACAGACAAACATGCTAGCATTTTCCAAATTCCGAATTCCCGGGCTGACTGACAAACCAGAATTACTGAAACCGAAAGGGCTTATGGTTTCACCCCGCGCACTACTTGCAGGGGTACTAGGATCGCCCTGGAAGTTGATCAGACTTCCTTTACCTGTTACTGTACCAGAAGTGTCTCGAGACTTTCCCAAAGCTATCTGACTAAGAACCAGGAAAATCAATACTCACCGGATCCGGTAGCTAATGCGCTGCGCAACCAATCCCTCCTTGGGTTGAATCCTGGACCCCCCTCGGGTTCAAGGTGTTGGCCGGCCAGAAGCAGCAACCTGCGGAGGCAAGGAGAAGTCTCCTCTGATACAAAAGGACCAGGGGCGCCAGAGACCCTCCTGCGGTCAGTCAGGCTCAGCTCTAGCCGGACCAAACCTGTGAGGAGAGATGTCGGGGCATATTCACTTGCATACCATCCCCCACTCGCACATTCCCGGCCCAACGCACCAGAAATATGTTGTAGCTGATAAGCATGCAATAAATAATACCCGGAGTCAGGCAAAGATTCAAGCTGGTTTAATGTGCACAGGCTCAGATTGCAGTAGCATTCAAAATAGTCTGAGCCCAGAGCTCAGAAAAATGACAGTTTATATACTTTTCTTCTCCAGTCTAATACAGGCAAAACTCCTCATTGGCCACAGTGGCCCACTTACTCTCATCCAATAGACATCTCTGACTGGGCCCAGGACTCGCTCCCCCTACTTGAGTAACACTAGCCACGGGTCAGCAATTAGACATAACACTAAACATAATACTTCTGCTAAAGTATACAGTATATTTCGCTATTCTTACAAGGTCAGTTAGCCACAAAGATAGTGGAAGGCATATCAGAAGCATTCTTAACAAAAGCAAAACAAAGCGAGGCCAAACATAGCAAGGTTAAGACGTATCTCTAGCCTTGGCTCAAAACACTAAACAATCTTCATAATGCTAGACAAAATATTCGTACACTGTTCAGTTTCTCTGCTATATTTTCATCCTAATTACGAGGTCAGTGCACAATCAGCAAAGATACAGTGGCGCGGCATTCTACTGAAAGAGACATCTGACTTCTAAACAATAAACAGTACCAAGGTTTAATTCTCTTATCTCCAAGAGAGCAGAACATGTTATCAAACCAGAATAGAACAGTATTTCTTTCTAACAGCTAACAGCATTCTGCAATTTTCCAAAATCAGCAATAACATTTTAAAATAGGAAAAAAGGGCTTCAGACCTAGCTCTGCTACATACTAGGCCATCGCCTATCACAACTGTTTCTGCTCCCACCACCTCCACTGGGAGGACATTCCAGGCATCCACCAGCCTTTCCATGAAAAAGTATCTCCTGATGTTGCTTTTAAATTTACCTCCTTGCAGCTTCATTTCATGTCCTCTAGTTCTACAGTTACCCCATCTTTGAAAAAGGTTTGTTTATTCATTAATACCCTTTAAGTATTTAAACATCTGTATCATATTCCCTCTGTCTCTCCTCTGCTCTAGGGTTATATATTGAGGTCTTCAACTCTTTTCCTATATTTCTTTTGGCACAGGCCCCAACTCATCTTGGTCATCTTCCTCTGAACCATTTCAAGGTTTTTTTTATATCCTTTATAAGGTATGGTCTCTAAAATGCAGCACAATACAAGTGATGTCTAATCAATGACCTGTATAGGGGCATTAATACCTTCTTCTTCCTGCTGGTTATTCCTCTGGGTATACAGCCTAACATCCTTCTGACTTTGACCACTGCCTTGTCACACGGTTTCACCACCTTGAGATCCTCATATACCCAGAGGTCCCTCTTTTGGTCCATACACACCAACCTCTCATTCCTTCTCATGTACAGTTCCTTTGGATTTTTGCATCCCAAGTGCATTACTCTGCACTACTTGGCATTAAATCTCAATTTCAAGCATTTAACCATTCTTCTTTCCTTTCCCAATAGCCCGACTCCTGATCTGGCCTTCCATGGCCATGGTCGGGCTACAGGGAATCCCCTGCACCCCTCACCTTTTCGATGCCACCCAGGCCTGCCATTCCCTGACATCCATGGGGACTTATTCCACCTCTGAGGTGGAATCGGTCCCCCTTCCAGTTTGCCAACCCCAGACATACAGGGCTGATCTCAGAATTGGCCCTGTACATCCATGATCACAGACCGCCCATGCCCTGCCCTCGCTCCACCTCCGCAATGCCCCATCCCACCCTAAGTCTCCCCATATAAACTCCTTGTTCATACAGGGAGGCTTCTGCTGGGAACAGAAGGGGGCAAATAGCAGGGATAGACATCCCAAAGGGACTTCCATCCCCGCTATTTGTGGCACAGACTAGACCCCAAGGCTCTCCACTACTCACCATCCTTTTTTCACAGTGTGTTCCATTCACCACTACCTTCTGTAGTCAACCACTCCTTGATCCATTTCACTACCTTGGGATCCATCCTCAGGATGCTCAATTTATTCACAAGTCTCCTATGAGGAACAGTATCAAAAGTTTTGCTGAAATCTAAGTAGACCACATCCATTGCTTGCCCTTGATCTAGTTCTATGGTCACCCAATCAAAGAAATCAATCAGGTTTGTTTGCTATGATCTTCCCTTGGTAAATCCTTATTGCCTCGGATCTTGCAACCCATCAGC
The DNA here is from genome assembly GCA_033557465.1 of Ichthyophis bannanicus. Taxonomy (NCBI): domain Eukaryota; kingdom Metazoa; phylum Chordata; class Amphibia; order Gymnophiona; family Ichthyophiidae; genus Ichthyophis; species Ichthyophis bannanicus. The sequence goes on along the minus strand of CM066032.1, from coordinate 1,796,720,985 downwards.
TTCCAGAAAAAGCATTTTCCTTTCTTTCAGCAGCGTCTCCATTACTTTTCCTACCATTGAGGTAAAACTTACTGGCCATTAGTTTGCCATGTCTTCTCTGTTACTACATTTTTGAAAAGGGACCATGTCAGCTCTTGTCCAATCCCGTAGTATCTCCCCATTCTCTAGGGATCTATTAAATACATCTTTTAAAGCCCTGCCAAAATCTCCCTGAGCTCCATCAGTATTCTACATTAAGAGCATTTGGCTCAAATCCTGCTCCCTTTCTGATTTTATTCACTTCAAATTCATGCTTGCTTCCTTCCAATCAGCCATAGCACTCGCCAAGCAAAATTACTATGTCCATCTGACTAAATCTCTTGCCTCTGACTCCTGCTGTCTCTTTTCAACTCTCAGTTCTCTCCTCAAGACACCTCCAACTCTGATCCCTCCTTCCCTCTCTGCCCAAACCTTAGCCGACTATTTCCATGACAAAGTACACAAGATTACACTTTAATTCCCTACAAGACCAGCTTCGCCCCTTCTTCCCCCTCTTCAATACCAACTCTTTTTCCCCGCAGTCTATGTTACTCTTTCATCCTTTTCTAAGATCATCGAAGAGGAAACCTCTCATCTTCTTTCTCTAAAGTTACTACCTGCTCCTCTGATTCTATCCCCACCTCACCTCTTTAGCTCTATATCTGGGAGGTGTTTTCAAGATGGCTGTGTGAGGAGAGTACTGTGTTTCCTTCAGATGCTGAAATGAAAGGAGAAGGCTAGGACTTACCTTGTGGAGCCCCAGCTGGCCAATTCAGGTCTCATGGACCGATTTGTCATTGTTTTTAAGGCTCAGTGATGGGAGATTTGTGTAGACTTTGCAGGACAGCCATTGGAGGAATGAACATTCCTGCCTAGCTTGGATATCAGCCTGTCTCCTGAGACTCATATCCCACCTTCGCTTCCTAGTGCTGCTGTCCCTGGTACGTCAGAAGACATAACTGTGGAGCCCGAGGGAGGTGTCCCTCTCATGCCGTCGCAAGGAACCAGCATAGAAGGAGGAGAAGCAACCGTCCTAATGTCATCTGGGCTAGTTGCAGGGAGAATAGAGGCAGGGGAGCCATCCCCATTCGGAGGGGAGTCTGTTAAGGAAGCTCTCATTGGATCTCCAAAAGCCCCAGTTCTGTTTGCACTTCAGCGACCTCAACAGATTACTTTAAATGATATCTGAGAGGCAATTACTTCACTTTACAAAATCTTGGCAAGGCAATGTGTAGGACTTTCATCTCAGGTTAATGCCACTACTCAAAAAGAGGAATCGTGTATGGGTATAACAGACATAGTTTAAAAAAGTAGAAGAACATGACACTAACTTGAATACTCTTGAAGATACCAGTGCTGCACTAAGGGCCAAAGTGGAAAATTTGGAAAACATTGCACATGCTCCTAACCTTCGTGTTTTGAACTTTCCGATTGTTCAAGGTATTTTCCCATTGGATCTTTTTAAGAAATACCTGATGGAGAATGTGGCAGTGACTGCAGAGTTAATACTTCCGATAGTCAAGGCTTTCTACTTGCCATCCGGGAAAAGAGTCACTGGAGCTATGGAAGAATCATTTTCTGTGGATGCTATTAATGTCTCCGAGATTCTGAAGTCTCCTGGGCCAACTTTATTATAAACTTCTACTTTGGTGGTAACGTTTGCCTTAATATCTGATAGAGACTGGTTACTTCAGTTGTGCTATGCTAAATGTACTGTGCCTTTCTATGGGCAAAAGATTTTGATTTTCCCAGAGGTTTCTAGAGACAGTCAGAAACGGCGGATGCAGTTCCTTTTACTAAGGGGTATGTTTACTAAACCGTCTTATGTTACCGGCGCTAGTTGCAGCGTTAATGTGCAGAATGCCATATAAGGTAGTGGGCAATCCGGAGGTAAGGTTGCAAGGAAAGGTATCGTGTGATAGTGGGCACCGTGGCATGTTAACGTGCGTTAACCCTAAGTTCATGCCAGCGCAGTGCTAGAAGCTATAAAGATGTAGCCCACTGGTTACTGCAGTGACTGTGGAGGCAGAGGTCATGGGTTTGATCCTGCAGTGGTGTTATGTAAGAAGGCTGTCTGAGGCATTTCCTTTTTTAATTTAAATCAGTGCTGCCAGCAAAAACACCCTCACAGTGCCGTAACCTAAGGTGCGAACTATATCCCACATTAAGATCCTACCTACTATAAGAGATATAAGTTATTCATACCACTTTATCATTTCAGTCAAAGTGCTTTACATTGTAACTTAAACTTGGAATGTGCATTAAACAGGGACATTGATAACTTGGATTTTTCTGAGACAATGGAGGGTTAAATGATTTGCCTAAGGCCACATGGCGTACTAGTGGGAATCATCCCCTGCTCTCTTGGGTTTCAAGCCAGCACTCTAACCATTAGGCTACTCCTCCACTCAATCGCTTTCATAAGCTCTCTTCCCAAATCACTTCATTAGCTCCCCTTCTGTTTCTGTATCCAATTCAAATATCTTCTGACCTATAAATACGTTCATTCTACTGCTTCTCACTACATTTTCTCTCTCCTCTCTCTGTACACCCCTCATCATGAACTCTACTCTTCCTCTAGCTTACTTCTCTCTTTGCTCTTTTCTTCCACTGCCAACCCTTGACTTCGATCCTTTCACCTTGCTGTTCCTTATGCCTGGAACAAATTTCCTGAATCTATAAGTCAGGTTTCATCTCTGCCCCTTTTCAAATCCATGCTAAAGACTCACCTCTTTGAGGCTGCCTTTGGATCCTGATCCCTTGTTTTCCTTGTGTCTCCTTACCTTTTCCTATTTGTACCCTTATTCTCAACTATCATACTGTCTGTCCAGTGGCAGCCCAAGGGCGATGTGGGGCCATGTGCTGAGATTCATTTTGGGACCTCATTTACATAGCCACTGGACCTCATTTGTATAAATTTAATTTATTTTATTTTAAAATATATATGTTGCCCATTTAAAATTTTAGGCGGCTTTCAAAGGAGCCCTTCACAAGCCTCTTTTTTGTCCTAGTAATAAGTTAGGGGCAAATTACTAAATATTAATGTGTGTTAAGTGCCACTGCGCCAATATAAATAAATGGGTGTTGCTGCACTTAGCATGTGAATGTCCATTCACTTTTAGTAGACATGCCTCTTAATGAGTGTCTCAATACCATTTGCATGGCTAGTGAGGATAATGAAACTACCCGATTTCAACATTACTATACTCCTGTGTCCACTGCCAGGCACATTAGGAAGTACTATATACCCTGCTCATTTAGAACCCATAGCAAACGTGCTATAACATAACAGCACTACCAGGACTCACAAAGCACCAAACCCTACCTATCAAAAGGGAACACTGCAAATATTAAGCTAATACATCTCAGAGAATACCAATACATCTCCTACTGGGGAAAGAGAACAAGTGGGACTGTCACATAGAAACTATATGAAGAGAATACTGTAGCTCGGTTCTACATGCAAAATATAGTCCATCACCAAACACAGAACAAGGGATCACAATTTAGAAATATGAAGACAATAATTTAACTGGGTATCCCAAAATCCAAATTTTGAATGTACAACATTGGAGAAATAAAACTATAAATTAATTTCATTTTCTACTAAATAAAAATGCAAAACAGTAGTGATGTACATTTCCCAGAGCTAATATATTCCAGTTAATAAATTCAAAATAAAGTCATTTTTGTATACCTTTTGTTGTTTGGGCATTTTATTTTTCAGTTGCAATTGCCCCAGTCGCTTTCTTCTGCTTTCTTCATGTCTTCTAGTAACTCCATTGTCTGCTGTCCATTTGTCATTTTTTCTCACTTCTAGGTTTTTTTCCATTCTCTCTCTACATCTGCCTCTAACATACTGACCTTTCCCTTTTGCTCTTTCCTCCATTTCTTTCTTTATTCCTTTTTCATCCACTCAAAATTCACCCCTCCATCCTCAATCCCCTTACTCTCCCAATACTTAGCCAATCATAGATTTTTCTTCCCTCTCAAAGAACATATCTGTCGCCCTCTCCATCCTCACTCCCCCAGCTTCTTTCTTTCTCCTGCCAGTTCCAGCCCCACCTCCTCTTGTCCTTCTACAGCATCAGCTCCTATTCTAGTTCTAGCCCCTCCCAGCATCTACTCCCTTCCAGTCTCATTCACCCATTTCCCCACATCAGCCCATTTCCAGTCCTAGACCCCCACTATCAGTCCTCCTTCAGTCTCTCCCAGCGTCTGCTCCTTTCCAGTCCCAGCTTCCCATCTGCCAGTATCAGCCCATTTACAGTCCTAAGCCCCCAGTATCAACCCTCCTCCAGTCCCTCCCAGCAGGAGTTTCCTTCCAGTCCCAGTCCCATTCTCCCATCCCCCATCTCAAAGCCATTTCCAGTCCTAACTCCCAGAATTGTTCTTCCTCCAGTCCCTCCTAGCATCAGCTCCCTTCCAGTCCCCCAGCATTAGCCCATTTCCAGTCCTAACCCCCCAGTATCAGTTCCCTTCCAGTCCCAGTCCCAGAAAGAGTGGTGGATCCATGGAATAGTCTCCCAATGGAGGTGGTAGAGATGAGGACAGTAACTGAATTCAAAAAAGCATGGGACAAACACAGAGGATCTCTAAAGGAAAAAAGGGAACTGTTGTAGTTGTTGATATGGAAGGACAGACTAGATAGGCCATGTGGTCTTATTCTGTCATCATATTTCTATGTTTCTATCCCCAAGCCATTTCCAGTCCTAATACTCCAGTATCAGTTCTCTTCCAATCCCTCCCAGCATCTGCTCCCTTCCAGTCCCAGTCACCCATCCTATAACATCAGCTCATTTCCAGTCCTGGCTCCCCCATTCCCGTTCTAGCCCCTAGTCCCCCCCCCCATTCCATTCTAGCCCCCTGTTCCCATTCTAGCCCTCAGTCTTCCCCATTCCATTCTAGCCCCCAGTTCCCCCCATTCCCATTTCCATTCTAGCCACCAGTCTCCCCCCCCCCCCCCCGCCACAAACCAAAAGGTTCCTTTTTATCACAGTTGTGGGAGAGAAGGCAAACACCGCTTTTTACTCCTGTGGCTATTCAGAGGTCATCTGGGGCTTCGTGCCTCCCTGGCTCCCTCTGTAGCCGGTCAGGAGTGGTGCCCCCTGGGTGCGGGGCCATGTGCAGGCAACATTCCCACACAATGGATGAGCCGGTCCTGTGTCTGTCTTGATTAGATTGTAAGCTCTGACGAGCAGAGACCGTCTTCTTTATGTACTGTACAGCACCGCCTACGCCTTGTAGCACTATATAAATGATTAATAATAGTAGCAGTAGTAGTATCCTAAGATGTATCTGATCCAGTCCCATGACCTTGTCCACTTTCAGTTTTGCAAGCAGCTCGCAAACAGCTTTTTGCATTTTCTTGCAATCCCCAAATCCATTCCCACTATTGGGGCTTCCAGGTCAGGAACTTTATTACCTAGACTGTAAGCATTTGTGCTTATTACCTTCCAGCAGATTTTGGTAGGCGTGCCCCTATTTTGCATGGGTTTTATTCCTGACTCCTCTTCCTCTGTTATTGATGCATGAGTTACTGTAGTATTGTGTCTCTTTATATTTTTACCATTATTGGAATACATCTACTGGGGGTGATATCCCAAACTTGCTTTCCATCCATCACCCCCTTTGCCCTAGTTTAAATGACTCTCTACATTTTGAATCAATTTTTCACCTAGGATCTTTTCTCCTGCTACAGAAAGATGTTGGCCATTCTTACATTATAACCTCCTGTTGGTCCATCTACTGCCCCAGTCTTCTATATATCTAAAGCCTTCAGGTTTACATAAGGTTTGGAGCCATGTATTAAAGCTGTTTATGCAATGCAGTCTCTCTTCCACCTTACCATGAACAGGTAGAACTTCTGAGAATGTTATACTGTTGACTACAGGTTTAAGACTCTCTCCCAACATTTTGAAGTCTCTTTGCACTGTAGAGGTACTTTTTCTAGCCAGATCATTTGTGGGTGGGGGAGGCAGGTTTTGGGTGTATTTTTGGTAATATGGGATTGGTTCATTATTTGATCACATTGGGTTGGATATATTTAGTTATACTTTTTTTATATTATTTGGAGAATTTTGTGATTCATGGTTTTTTTTAGTTTGTGTCAAGTTGCTTTGGTTACATCTAATTTTGAGAAGTTTTCTTCTTCTAATTTGGAATTGTTGGCAGTCTCCTTGTAAATTGATTTTCCTTTTCTTATCAAAGTTTTACTGTCCAGATCCCAAAAACCCAGAATGCATAATAGACACAGATTGCAAACAGGTATTTATCATCTTTAGTTTGTGCTTGCCCACATACATATTCTCTGGAGGATATTCCGATTCCCTGTTTAAGTATAACTGCTTGTTCTGTATGTAATAAAGTAGCCCTCTTTTCTGATCTGCTTTTAGCTAAAGATCCTGGCTTTGTGTTTATCATGGAGTCTTGGCTATGCTCTCAAGATGACGCTTTAGTATTTGAAATGTGTCCCCCTGGCTATAGTTTTATTAATGTTCCAATGGTGGGGAAACTAGGAGGGATTTTTTTTTATATTGTTGAGTCTTTTTATCACCTTAATCTGTTAGATACTATTATGTCACCAGTTCTGGAAGCCTTATGCTGCGAAGTCTCTACTTGGAACTCAGGGGAAAAAATTATTTTTGTTTTGGTTTATCGTCCCTCAGGTTCATGGTCCAGAGTGCAAGAGTACTATTTTGACTTTTTGACAACATGGGTCACCACCTATCTTAATTGCTTACTACTGGGTGATATCCATCTTCACCTGGAAGATAAGCAAGATGTTAATGCTCAGGATTATATCACTTCTTTGTGTTCTCTGGGTTTCTCTGTAGTGTCTTTAACCTCTACTCACAACTCTGGTCATTATTTAGATCAATGACCTCATCTTGTTGTTCTATTTCAGATGTTACCTCCTCCCCAGTGATCTAGACAGATCATCATCTGCTGGAGTTTGTTTTTCATTTTCCATATATTAAGGTTGTCAATCAACCTACAATTGAGAGTAGCTATGCACATTTAAATCCTCCCCCTGATCTTTACTGGAAGAGGTTGTGGATGAATGAGCTTTCCCAAATAGACTCAGTTACGTCATCTTTGGTCAAGTGGATTAATATACATGCAGAATTGTGGATGAAATTGCTCCAGTAGTATGTAAAAGATGGCTTGCGGTCAAGCAAAAACTTTCTTGGTATACCCAAGAATTGACAGTAGCCAAAAGAGAGTGTAGAGCCTTGGAACGTAAATGGAGAAATTCTTATGATAATCAAGACAAACAAAAATGGAGGGTTAAATATAAAATGTACAAAGCTTTTATCCATCAGGCTCGAAAACAATATTATGAGAAGGAGATTTCCTCAGCCTTATCACAACCACAAGCATTATTTTGATTAGCATAAGCTTTGCTAAGGGATAAAGTTAAACTAAGGCCTGATTCCTCTCTGATGGCGCAACACTTTGCAGATGTTTCTTCAACAAAAAATAAGTAGTATATGTAGCCACTTAATTTTTAATGAGTTAGGTGTATGATCATTTTTTATCTTTGGTACCTCAGGAGAAACAGGTGGATCCATATTTTGTAGACTGTTGGACGCAATTTTCATTACCAACATTTCAAGAAGTTGATGTTCTCTTTAAGAAGTACTTTAAAATCTTTTCACCAGCAGATCCCTGTCCTACCTATTTTTTCAGCAAAGTACCTGCACACTGCTAAAGGAAACCAAAAAGTGGGTACAAGAGACTGGCGAATATCTGATTCAGGTTTTTAAACCCCTTTTATTAGCCCCATGCGTTTCTGCTCATAAGCCTTCTTCAGGGGGGGGGGGGGGTTGAGGGAGCAAACCTCAAAGAGAGAATAATAAAACAATGAGTATTAACCATAATAAATATAAAAACATACAAATTGTTAAAAAACAGAAAATTCTCATAAAAAATAAATACATATAAAAAATTATATAATATGTCTAGAGAAGCAAAAGACCACTCACATACATATTTGAATAATAGTGCAATTAGACATAAATAATGGAATAATAATACAATAAGGCATAACATCAACAAAGACAAAACCTGGAGCTGACTGTGGTACAGATCAACTACTAGTATGCAAACTCAAGCTAAAGTTGAAAAAGAGCAAATCACTCATGAATGCAGCAAAATATGATCTTGAGAATATACCACTGGAATTTAAAGACTGCCTGTAAAATCGATTTGCTGCTTTAGATACAAATGACAGAGCTTCAGAAGAGTTATGGAATGATATCAAGAAGGTTGTGTTGCAAGAAAGCGAGAAGTCTCTACAAAAGGTGAAAAAGAAAAAACGGCCAAAATGGATGACGGAAGAAACTCTGAAAATTGTTCAGAAACGCAGAGAAGTTAAAGCCAGAGGAGAAAGAAAGACAATCACATAACTAAACAGAAATTTCCAACGTGTAGCAAGACAGGACAAGGAGAAGTACTACAATGATGCATGCAAGGAAATAGAAGCAAAAACTATTAGAAGAAGAACAAGATCGGCTTTCCTAAAGCTACGAGAGTTAAAGAAAAAGTTCCAGCCTCGAATTGGAATGTTACAAGATGCTCAAGGTTCTATGTTGAATGATGCTGAGAAGATCAAGAAAAGGTGGAAGGAATATACAGAGATTTTATATGATAAAGGCCAAGTGGACCAACAGCCATTTCAACCTGTACCTTATGATCGGGAACCATTGGTGATGAAAGAAGAAGTTGAAGCAGCATTGAAAGCCTTATCAAAGAACAAAGCACCAGGCATTGATAGCATTCCCATAGACGTATTACAGCAATCTGATGCAGCTGTTACCCTACTTACAAGGCTCTGCCAAGAAATATGGAAAACAACATCATGGCCAACTGACTGGAAAAGATCTGTGTTTATACCAATACTAAAGAAAGGTGATCCAACTGACTGTGGAAATTATCACACAATCGCTCTGATCCCACATGCCAGCAAGATTCTACTGAAGATTATTCAAAAGACACTACAACCATACCTGGAACAAGAACTACCTGAAGTGCAAGCAGGGTTCAGGAAAGGGCGAGGAACGAGAGACATCATTGCGGATGTGAGATGGATCCTTGAAAAGACTAAAGAATACCAAAGGGATATCTATTTGTGCTTTATCGACTATAGCAAGGATTTTGACTGTGTAAACCATGAGAAACTCTGAACCACATTAAGAAGCTTGGGTATACCAGAACACCTGATTGTACTCTTGCACAATCTGTACATTGATCAAGAGGACTGTTGTAGTTGTTGATATGGAAGGACAGACTAGATAGGCCATGTGGTCTTTTTCTGTCATCATATTTCTATGTTTCTATAAAGGTAAAAAGGGGACTGTTGTAGTTGTTGATATGGAAGGACAGACTAGATAGGCCATGTGGTCTTTTTCTGTCATCATATTTCTATGTTTCTATGTTTCTACGAAGCAACAGTTTGAACGGAACAAGGAGAAACAGAATGCTTTAAAATAAGCAAAGGTGTAATACAAGGCTGCATACTTTCCCCCTACCTGTTTAATTTATATGCAGAACAAATCATCAGAGAAGCAGGATTGTATGAAGACAACAGAGGTGTGAAGATTGATGGAAGACTCATCAACAACCTTCGCTATGCTGATGATACCACATTACTGGCTGAAAGTGAAGATGATCTGAAACATTTGCTTCTCACAATCAAAGAGCATAGTCTCAAAATGTGTCTGCACCTTAATGTAAAGAAGACAAAGATCATGACAACTGGCATAATCAACAGGTTCATCGTTGAAGGAGAAGAAATTGAAATTGTGAACAATTTTAACCTACTTGGATCAACTATCAATAAAGAAGCAACAAGCAGTCAAGAAATCAGACGACACGTTGCTCTTGGGAGAATGGCTATGAAAGACCTAGATAAGATTCTCAAGAGCAGAGATGTCTCTCTCCATACAAAGATTTGACTTGTTCAAGCCATGGCATTTTCAGTTACATAATATGGATGTGAAAGCTGGACAGTGAAAAAGATAGACAGGAAGAAAATTGATGTCTTTGAATTATGGTGCTGGTGGCAAATACTGTGTATATCATGGACTGCCTGAAGAACAAACCAGTTGGTACTAGAGGAGATCAAACCTAAGATTTCTTTAGAAGCTCAGATGAAAAGACTTTGACTTTCATACTTTGGACACATCATGTGAAGAAAGAGATCATTAGAAAAAGACATGCTTGGCAAGACAGAAGGTCAACGCAAAAGAGGAAGGCCAGCAATGAGATGGATCGATACAATAACAGCAGCTACGGGTACCAGTCTGTCAACAATGAGCCGCCTGACTGAAGACCGAACACAATTTAGGATAGCTATCCAGAGGGTCGTCATGAGTCGACTCCAACTCGACGGCACTTAACAACAACAACAAGGCATAAAAAATAAAAAAAATAAGTAAACTATTATATATGGAAGTATAAGTTTGGTAAAAGACCATTTAAATGTAAAATTATTGTATTATGTTATAAAACTTTAATAAATAACACAGATACATGTAAACCAAAGCTGAGACTAAACATGAGAATGAAAATTTGGGATGAGGAGGACACGGGCAGGAAATAATATAAAAAGCATATGACAATACTTTTAAAATCTTGTCAGTTCACAAAGACAATGGCCAATAGAAATTGATAAAAAGCATAATGTAATATATAATGAATATAAATAAATAAACAAACATATTTCTTAAGTGTTGCTATAGAAACCATTGTGAAGCTTACTTGCCTCTAAAATTGATAAAAAGGCATAAAACAATGAAAAGTAGAAGGACGCAGGCAGGGTCCCAGCGGCTGCGGGTAACCGGGGGCACACCCCGGCGCAGGCCCCTGCCCATGTAATTGGAAAAGGCGGCAAGGAGTGAGGCGGGGGGGCCACGATGATATGGCATGCGTCATTTGAACCGATTGGCTCCGCCGCGGGGACACGCACAGCAGGAGCCAATCGGGTGGGAGGCAGGCCATGTGCTCAGGTGGCAGGAACGCTCGCAGAGCACATGGTTCTGTGAGGGCGAGCGACCGGCGTGTGTGCGGAGGCCGTGCCGTTGCGGAGGTGAAAGGAATATAGAAATAAAATAAGAGAACTGGATTAGAAATAAAGCAAAAGGAGGCGGCTCTGCTAGGTGTGGAGAAGGACTTTAGCCGGCTGCGCGGAAGCGGCGGCTGAGTGGATAGTGGGCACAGCGTCGGGTGGGGAGCGGTGGCAGGCAAGTGCTTTGGTTGAGGCGGGCTGTGCTGCCCGCAGGTAAGTCTTGGCGTTGGAGATTGTGTGGGCATTGTACAGGGTGGAGTTTCATTTAAAAAAAAAATAAAAAAATAAAAGAGGACATTAAGAAGGTAAAAGGGAATATGCCAGAAAAAAAAGGAGACCGAGCAAGGGTCGAGTGGGGAGCAGGGACGTGGGGGGGGGGAAAGGTCGGCTACGGCGCAGAGAGGTAGGGGGGAAGAAAGGGGGCGTCAAAGGTGCGCATGTGTCCGTGGCATGGGTGTGGAGGGGGGCAGGGGGGCAGTGAGCCTTAGGTCCACTGGTAGAGGGCGTGGTGGGCCTGCTACAGCGGGCAAAAGGTCTGGTGGTGGGCGCAGCCCCAGGGGCTGTGGGGCAGCGGGTTCCGGTAGGGGTAGAGAGGCTACTGTGTATGGAGAGCAGGGGAATGCTAATGGGGGGGTGGGGCTGGTGGAGGGGGGGAGAGCATGGTGCAAACTCAGGGGATTGGAGCTTGGCAGAGTGGTGAGGGGAGTTGTGGTGTTGGGGAGCTGGCTTGGTATGGGATGCATGGTGGGGGGGGGAAGGGGAGTGTTCCCAGGGGAGGGATGGTGTGTCAGGGGGGTATGGGGGCTATGGGGCACCAGGCATGGGAGCAGTGGCTCGGGGGTTGGCAGGGCCCTTCCAGGGAGAACTGGGTGGGGGCATGGCAACCCGCCTGGTCCGGGGTCGCCCCCTCTCCGGTGTTGCCTTTTTTGTCTCTGCAGATTCCATTTATGGCATCACAAGGAGCGATGCTCGTCTCGGGGCAACGAGGCGGGCCGGGAAGTGGTGAGGAGCAATCGACAGACGCCAGGAGAAGTCCGGCTGTGACTACGTCGGAATCCGGAGCCCAGCTATTAATTGACGAGAGACCTCCGGAGGGTCCGCAACGGGCGAGAACCGGGATGACTGCGGACGCAGTGGCAGGTGAGTTACGCGAGGATCGGGCTGGAGGGTTAGTTGAGGAGAGGGGGCGGGCAGAGCAGTCAGGGAAGGTGAGCAAAAAAAGGAAGCATGCTTGCCGTAGAAGGTGTGGTTCAGGGTCATCCACCTCTTCGTCATCAGGTTCCTCCTCGTGTTCGTCGGAAGCCGACGAGAGGAGCGCAGGGGGAATAGGTAAGGGGATGGTGGGGAGTACATCAGTTGGGGGTGCGGCGGCAGTGACAGTGTTGTCAGAGTTCTGGGAAGGGGTGCCAAAGAGGTTAAGGAAGAAGATACGGAATAGACAATATATTGACATTTTCCGTTTACTGGAGGGTTGTAAGCGTTCGGGTGATAGTAGGAAGAAGTACAAGGAGGACGAGAAGGCAGGGAGGGTTAGAAAGGTGTCAAGGATGGTGGTGAATTGGGTCAGGGCTTTTCTGCGTTTGGCGAGCGTATGGGGTCAGTGATACCCGGAGCAGTACGGAATGTTATTGTCATACGCTGACTCGATCTTGGAAGCGTCGCAGTCGCATGATGAGTGGTCGTGGCTCAATTACGACAAAAGGTTTAGGGATAAAATGGAGGAAAACAAGTTTTTAACATGGGGAACACAAGACATTAACTTGTGGCTCACACAGATGTCGGTGAGAGCACCTGCGGGGGGGGGGGGGGTTGGTGGTGGAGTTAAGTTTGGGGGGGGGGGCTAATGCGGCTGGGTCCCGTTCCTTTTGTGCTGGAGAGGTCGGCATGCCGAGTAAGCAAGGGGCGGGGGAGGGGGCGACGTATGTTGGAGATTCAACAAGTCCTCCTGTCCTTTTCCGGACTGCAAGTTCCGGCATGCATGTTCCGTGTGCGGGTGGGGGGACACTCAGTGACAAAATGTGTTAAAAGGGGGGTCACCGGGGCCGCATTGCCGGCCCCCAAGTAAGGGGGCGTTAGGCGGCATAGCTCCATCACCCATACGGGTAGGAGTATTAGGGGAATGGCTGTGCTTCTACCCAAAGAGGGGCGATAGGTAGATTTTGAAGTCGGGGTTCTTGTCGGGGTTTGTTATTCCAGTTCAGGGAGGGGTGGCTGCGATTGCTTCTAAGAATTCCCCATCAGTTGGTCGTTTGAAGAGGTTGTTCGGGAGAAGTTGGGGAGCGAGTTGAAGCTGGGTCGGATAGCCGGGCCTTTCGAGGCCCCTCCGTTTTGGAATTTCATGGTGTCTCCGTTGGGGATTGTTCCGAAGAAGGAGCCGGGTAAGTTTCGGTTAATCCATAATTTATCCTTTCCATTGGGGTCGTCAGTTAACGACCGCATTCCGCGTGAGTGCTGCACAGTTCGATATGCCTCATTCGACAGGGCGGTCCAGTTGGTGAGAAAGGCGGGAAGGGGGGCCTTGATGGCGAAGGTGGACATCGAATCTGCCTTTTGCTTGTTGCCTGTACACCCCGCCTCTTTTCATCTACTTGGTTTCAAGTTTGCAGGGGAATTTTATTTCGATAAATGTATGCCCATGGACTGTGCAGTGTTATGCGCATGCTTCGAAAAGTTTAGTACGTTTCTACAGTGGCTTGTGGTACAGCGGGTGGGTTGTGCAGATGTAGATGATTTTTTGATGATACCTAGATGATTTTTTGTTTGTGGGAGGAGTGCAGGACTCCCAGTCTATGGCATTGTTGGAGGGTTTTGTGCATGTAGCAGGGGAGTTGGGGGTGCCTTTGGCCAAGGGAAAGATGGAGGGACCTGCGACTCGACTCACATTTCTGGGTATCGAATTGGATTCAGTGGAAATGGTGGCGCGATTACCAGCAGAGAAAGTAGTGAAGTTGCGGGTTTTGGTTGCCAATGCATTGTCATCTTCGAAGTTCACTTTGAGAGAATTCCAGTCATTGATAGGGTCTTTGAATTTTGCGTGTAGAGTGATACCTATGGGGAGGGTATTTATTCGTCGATTGGCTGCTGCAACATCTGGTGTATGCAAACCTCATCACCGGATTCGAATTTCCAAGAGCATTAAGGAAGAATTGCGAGTTTGGGATACCTTCTTGCGGGAATTCAATGAGTCATCCGTTCTATTAGAGGACGAGTGTTCTAGCCAGGAACTTCAGCTGTACACGGATGCGGCAGGGGGCATCGGGTTAGGAATTTACTTCGGGGGAGTATGGTGCGCAGATAGTTGGCCGTCGTCATGGCGAGAGGAAGGGCTCTTAAGGAATATCACGTTCTTGGAGCTGTTTCCTATTCTGGTGGCACTTGAGTTGTGGCCGGATAGGTTACACAACAAGAAAGTAGTCTGGTGGTGTGACAATGCTGCGGTAGTGAGTGTAGTCAATCATTACATGCCGCAGTGCGTTCATCTAGCAGCTTTGATAAAGGAAGTTGGTGTTAACCTGTTTGCATCTGAATGTGGGGATAAAAGCGCGGCATATTCCAGGGCTCAATAATGATGTTGCTGATGCTCTTTCCCGTTTGCAGTGGGATCGGTTCTGGCAGCTGGCGCCGGAGGCAGATGCGGAGGGGCTGGTGGTCCCTTGGAAGTTGTGGAGCAGTGGCCTGAGGAAATGAGAGCGCTGCTGAAGAGCTCTGTGGCGGAGAAAACTTGGGAAGCATACCACAGAGGTTGTGAGAATGTGGTTGAGTTCTTGTGGTCACAAGGGTGGCAAGGGGGGGGGGGGGTGCCAGATCAATTAATGGTGAGATGTCACTCGGGCAGTGGTGCAAGAGCACTTGGCAGGCTTCGCTTTTTTCGCCAAGGCAGTGGGATGGGGCCCATCCTGGGGGGGGGGGTGTTTCTGGCCCGGAAATTGCTGCAAGGGTGGGGACAGGTGAGGCCGTCTCAGCCGGATCGTAGGCGGCCGGTGACGCACGACTTGCTTAGAGGGCTGTGCAAGGCGTTACCTTTGGTAGCTATATCTGGGTATGAAGCCACATTGTTTAGGGCCGTATTCAGCTTGGCCTTTTTTGGGGCATTTCGGGTAGGGGAGTTAGTGGCGGATTCCAAAGGAAGAGAAGGGGGGAATAGCCTGCAGCATCAGCATGTGCGAGTTGAAGGGGGGCAGTTAAAGGTCCTGTTGATGAGGTCTAAGACAGATCAACAAGGAAGAGGCACGTGGGTGGTGCTGCAGGCGATAGGGGGATCCACATGCCCGGTGGCGGCCTTGCAGGCTTACCTGGGAATTCACCCGTGGGTGGAGGGCGGGCTATTTGTGCATAGCGACGCATGATTGGTCACATGATATCAGGTGGCAGCGGTGTTGCGGTTAGGGTTACAGCGGATAGGTGAAGACCCTAGCCAGTTTGCGGCGCATTCTTTTCGCATTGGGGCTGCGACTAGTGCGGCTGGAGCCGGGCTGTCGGGGCAGCAGATACAAGTGATAGGCCATTGGAGGTTGCTGGCTTTTCGGGGTTATTTGCGCTTATGATATAGGGGATAAGCAACATGAAGGATATTTAACTGATGTTTTCTTTTACAGATGGGGGCTGTGGTGTGCAGGGATGTTGGATTCTGGGGCATTCGTTTGTTTTCTGGGCTGGTCAACGTGCAGAGGTGAGGCCTATCTGGCGTAACCTGGGACTGGAGCCTGAGGTGGTGTCAATTTCATGGCTGGGCGAGAGGGGGCTGCGATGGATGCAGCTTCTGCCTTTGCTTCGTCACCACGCGCAACTGAGGACACTACTGCAGATTCTCCTGTTGCACCTGGGGGCAATGATCTTGTATCATGGACTTGCAAACAACTGATTAATGCTGCTAAGAGGGATTTGGCTCAGTTATTGTGGATGTTTCCTGGGGTGGTGCTGATTTGGTCGGATGTCATCCTGAGTCCAGCGTGCTGGGGGCAGCGGCATTGGTCGCGGGGGTTGACGAAGATCAATAGGCAGATTGGGAAGTGGGTCTGCGAGAATGGAGGATATCAGGTGCAACATGATTGGATGGATGTGGCTTGTGAGAGTCTGTTTAGGACCGATGGGGTGCATTTATCCCCGGTGGGGGTGGATTTGCTCCTAAATGATTGGCAAGAGGCATTGTAGCAGGTGTTGCGGGATAAAAAGGGGCAGGTCGCAGCTTGAGCTCAGGTTGGGGGGGGGGGGGCGGCAAGGGCACATTAAGGTGCCCGTGCCGGTGGCGGGATCACAGAGGTTTCCGGGGTCCGGAGCCGTAAGCTGCTTGGGGCGGGGGCAGGGTGCCCTAGAACCGGAGAACCCCTAGCAGACTTTTGCTAGTGATATAGCGAAGTCGGGCAGGGGTGGTAGTAACTTGACCGGTGGTTTGACCGGTGCAGGAACAGAAGGATGGTCACCTTGCTAATTGTACGGTAGGTGAGGAAACCCTCCACTGTGGGATTGGCTGTTGGGTTGTTGTTCATGTTACAAATGTAAATTGTTAAAGGGCAATAAAGCTGTGACCTGTTGTTGTTCCAAATTATGTGTGGTGTGAAGTTTGTTGGAATCTGGAAGGGTGGAACAAGGAGTGGGGGGGGGGGGCTGGGCAAGGATAGCGCTGGATGCAGCTCCTCGGTTATTAAATAATAGATAAATAAATATTTTCCTATGTGTTACTTTATGTTCTGTTGTGAAGCCAAAACTAAATTATGTATAAAGCAAAAGAATCACTATAAAATGGTAGGACCAGTCTTATAAACCTATACGAAAACACTTTCACCAGGCTTGCCAAATAAACTCTATGAAGTACCGTTGTTTAGGTAGAGGAAAAAAAAATATATGTTGCAAACCATGTGGTTAAATGCAATGTTAAAATATCTATTATAACGGCAAAATTGCAACTGATGTGTTTTTAGAAAGGGTACTGTAGGGAAACCGCATACCTATAAAAAATTATTGCTTTCTCATATATTGCTATGGAGAGGTATGTTTTTGTACCGCCAAAGTAGGTATAACAGTGAAAAAACTCTGTATATAGCACCCTAAAGGAAACTAATATGTTGATGTTTAATAAGAAGTGTTCTTAAAAATTAATTTACATTTTCATTGGATATACGCAATGTTTATAACTCGCCATGTCACGGAGAGGCATGCTTTTGTACCGCCAAAGTAAGTATAACAGTAAAAAAAACCTCTGTATATAGCACCCTAAAGGAAACTAATATGCCAATATTCAATAAAAAACGTTCTTAAGAATTCAGTTGCATTTTCATTGGATGTACTGAGCCAACTTTATGATGATTGAGACAAGCTCTGCATTGATGGATTTACATGTTTGTGCTGCCAAAATCAACATGATATTTATAGTTCACCACTATATACAGAGGCATGCTTTTATAATGCCAAAATAGGCATAACGGTAAAGAGCTCTCTTATATTAAATGCTGAAATCAACGTGATGATAACAAAGTTTCAAAATAGAAAACCAGACTACTTGTATACGACCAGTGAAGTTAAGATCCCGACAAATGAATGAGAAGAGAAACCTTACCATACGTCGTGGTGTTGTATATTCTCCACTTTGAATAAAACTGCTCTGCTTACAGCCATCAGAGTTATAGACGTTTTTCCCGCCATTGCAAGGTTAAAGGTTAAAGGTTAACTTGCAATGGTGGGATTTCAGCGTTGTAGAAATATCGCATTCAATATAAGAGAGCTCTTTACCGGCGTGCTTCTGTATATTGTGGTGAGTTATAAACATTGCGTTTACCTCTGCGGTACAAACATGGAAATCCCATCAATGTAGGACTGGTTTCAATCACCATAAAGTTGATTTAATATATTTAATGAAAATACAACTGAATTTTTTGGAGCGTTTTTAATGAATATCGGCATATCAATTTTAGTGCTGTAGAAATATTGTGTTTAATATAAAAGAGCTCTTTACCGTTATGCCTATTTTGGCAGTATAAAAGCATGCCTCTGTATATTGTGGTAAACTATAAATATTGTGTTTTTTTCGGTGGCACAAACATGTAAATCCATTAATGCAGAGCTTGTCTCAATCATAAAGTTGGCTCAGTACATCCAATGAAAATGCAACTGAATTCTTAAGAATGCTTTTTTATTGAATATCGGCATATTAGTTTCCTTTAAGGTACTATATACAGAGTTTTTTCACTGTTATACCTACTTTGGCGGTACAAAAACATGCCTCTCCATGGCATGGTAGGTTATAAACATTGTGTTTATTTCAGTGGCACGAACATGTAAATCCATCAATGCAAGGCTGGTTCTAATCACCTTAAAGTTAGCTTAGCATTTTCAATTATTGAACATCGGGATATCAGTTGCCCTCAGGGTGGTATATGAAAAGACTTTCTCTATTTTAAACGTTCAAAAGTTTTATAATTGAGAAAGCAATAATTTTTTATAGGTATGCGGTTTCTTTACAGTACCCTTTTAAAAACACATCAGTTGCAATTTTGCCGTTATAATAGATGTTTTAACATTGCATTTAACCACATGGTTTGCAATATATATAATTTTTTCCTCTACCTAAACAACGGTACCTCATAGAGTTTATTTGGCAATCTTGGTGAAAGTGTTTTTGTATAGGTTATAAGACTGATCCTACCATTTTATAGTGGTTCTTTTGTTTTATACATAATTTAGCATTGGCTTCACAACAGAACATAAAGTAACACATAGGAAAATATTTATTTATTTATTATTATTTAATATTCATTGTTTTCTGCCTTTTTATCAATTTTAGTGGCAATTGTATTATTGTATTATTATTTCATTATTTATGTCTAATTGCACTATTATTCGAATATGTATGTGAGTGGTCTTTTGCTTCTCTAGACATATTATTATATATTTTTTATATGTATTAATTGTTTATGACCATTTTGTGTTTTTTAGCAATTGTTTTATATTTATTATGGTTAATACTCATTGTTTTATTATTTATTTATTTATTATTTATTTATTTTATTTATTTATTTATTATTTATATTTTTTAACAATGTTTTTATATTTATTATGGTTAATACTCATTGTTTTATTATATTCTCTTTGAGGTTTGCTCCCTCAAAAAAACCCCTGAAGAAGGCTTATGAGCCAAAACGCATAGGAGCTAATAGGGGCTAATAAAAGGGGTTTCAAAACCTGAATCTGATATTCGCCAGTCTCTTATACCTGCTTTTTGGTTTCCTTCCTACCTATTTTTTCTGTCATGCACCTTTGGATTTATGTGTTTGGTTTTATTGGATCATCACAGAATTATTGGCACAGAGTGTATACCCCCAAGAATTGGGTGATATTGTTCTTATCTCAATTCCTAAAGATAAAAAAGCTAGTTTAGCAGATGTAGCAAATTTTCATCCTATTGCCAATATTCTATTTATGATTAAGGTGTTAGAAGCATTTGTTGCCAGACAGTTAGCAAATTACCTAGACAGTTTTGATTGGGTGATTCACAATTTGATTTAGGAAGGCACATAGTACAAAAATGCTTTTAGGGATTTTGGCCTCAGATATAAATACTATGGGCCCGATACTGAATTGAACTGGCTATGCACCATTATGGCACATAGCCATCACCGCCGACCTCTAACTCTGGATATTGAATGCTGTGGTCAACTGCGGCCCAGGCATTGAGTATCCAGGATCACTGCACATGCCCCGGAGCCACAGAGCACCATTGCTCTGATAGCTCCTATGGGTAAAACTAAGCCAGCTTTTGCTTCACCTAGTTTTACCCACAGGTCGCTAACCGGAAAACGGTGCAATATCGCCACTACTTGGATAGTGACTGTCGCTGTTTCTTCTCCGCCCCAGAATGCCCATGACACACCATGATGCTAAGCAATCAGCAATGGAGCATGTAGGGGAGATAATCGGGGCTATCCAGCAGCACTAACCGTGTCAGTGCCATTCAATATCCTATTCAGCGGCATTTGCACGGTTTATAGGTCTGTAAACCATGTAAATGCTTTTCGAATAGCGGGCCCTAGCTTAGCCATTGGACATATAGCAGTTTTATTGCAATTTGTCCTTATTGCAGCTTTTTACTTAGCTAATTATGATATTTTGCTAGCTATTTTGAATCACATGGGGTTTTTTCGGAGTGGTGCATAAGTGGTTCTCGTGATTTTTAAAAAAATAGATCCTTTGTTTTATTAATTCTGAACTACCTCTGGGGCTATTGGCAGAGGCACTGGATCGGTTAAATCTTCATGCTCACCTAGCCCTTCGTGTTCTTACGGTTTTCATTCATGATAATCTATATTTTGAAGTCCATATGAACTCAGTTATAGCAAAATCATTCTTTAAACTTCACCAGTTCTGTTGATCATTTCCGGCTTCTAGTGCAAAGTACTATTTTGGCCTATTTGGATTATGGCAACATGCTGTTTTTGAATTGTTCACAATGACAGGTGAAATGTTTGCATCTTTGCCAAAACACCGCAGCTCGGCTCATATTTGAAGTGTCTAGATACAATACAGTCTTGGCGGTCTTAGCAAGTGATTACCTGAAGCAGGGTTTCTAAATTAACAAACCTGAAACACAGGACTGTGTCATGTTGCCTACCCTGACTTGATTTGTTTCACCATACATCTGAATTTAAATTAAGTAATTTGAAATTTGTGATTGCTATATAAGGTAAATTAAGTTTTGTTACCCGCAATCATTTTTACTGCAAAACTAATGAATAAAATGGACTTTGACTCCCAGCCCTTGACTTTAAATTTTTGTCCTGGACTGGGGTTCAGTGCCCAACAAAAGTGATTTACTCAGGGATTTTAGGAAGTTTTTCTTTATTTTGAACCCACCGTTTATGATTTTGGCATTATTGAGCTGGTGGTGTTTGTTGCCCAAGGGTCTTTTTTTTTGTAATTCACTGGCTAGATACAATGCAGAACAGTGACTCCTCTGCTCTATAGTTTGTTATAATGGCTTAGGGTCTCTAAATGGTTTCGTTTTAAGTTTTATACATTTCTTTTTAAATATTTTAATGATTATGTACCAAAACAGTTTTCTTCATTATTGCTTCCACTTTTAGAAATCAAGTAAAAATATTTACAGTCTTTCAGTGCTCTCTTATTTCCTCCTTGCAGAGGTATTAGTTCAAAATCAAGGTTTTATACATACTATTCCTTATAAGGTGGCGGAAATTTGGCTGCAACTACCAATGAGGATTAAGGACTCTTCATCTATTTTATGCTTTCGAAAAAAATCAATAAAGCATTCCCCCTTGCCTGAAAGAGTAGAGGATACCCAGGACTAGCTACCACGCTATCGAACCAAGTGACACCCATAATGGTCCATCACCATTTCACTCTTGCCATATGCTGCTTACTACTAGTTCTATCACACAGCACCTCAGCCCTCTTCGCCAATCACAACCCCATCC
The DNA here is from genome assembly GCA_033557465.1 of Ichthyophis bannanicus. Taxonomy (NCBI): domain Eukaryota; kingdom Metazoa; phylum Chordata; class Amphibia; order Gymnophiona; family Ichthyophiidae; genus Ichthyophis; species Ichthyophis bannanicus. Next base: position 1,796,699,472 of record CM066032.1, on the reverse strand, counting down.
CAGTGTTGCGAGGATCATGGAGGAATTGGTCAAGCCCTCCCCACCAGCTCCCATATCCCCCAAGACGTCAACTAAGTCCTCACTTAATCTACATTGCCATCCAGCAAAAAAATGTGCCCCAAGATGTAGGTTGCACCTGCGCCCGAAACCTGAACTGTGCACTCATTAATGCACGATCGATCAGGAACAAATGGCCTGCAGCAGCTGATCTAATTTCTGCCCACGACCTTGACATCCTCCTTATCACTGAGACATGGCTGTCCACATCCGAGGTAATCATCTTACATAAACTCGTCCCTCCAAACTTCTCTATCCACCCCTGTTACAGGTCTGACAGAAGAGGTGGAGGATTACTCATTCTAACAAAGCAAGAACTACGATACCAGATCACTTCCGCAAGTAGTACCACAAATCTAGACTCCATCACCATATCGAATAAATACAGCAGTATCAGCTTGTTCTACAGGACCCCATCACCCTCTCCAGATGATTTAGCCACCATTTTAGACACTGCTGGAAACCCCCCGAACCCTCGTACCCAAAACTGGGTGATGGGAGACTTTAACCTTCCCTCACTCCAGGATAACCACGCCGAGGCCTTTATTGAAGCGCTTAGCGAATTAGGCTATATCCAACTAGTGAACTCCCCCACACATGTAAAAGGAAATAAACTTGACCTTATATTCACCCCAAAAGATATAATCAATGCTTCTTTCAAGACTGACCCCACTGTGAGCCCGGTACCATGGTCCGACCACAGCTTGATAATCTTCCAGATACCATCATACCAAATACAAAATGTGAACCAGACCACAAGTGAACCTACAGTCTCACTCACAAAACGGTTCCGGCAATTCAACTTGGAGGAAATCATGAGGGGAATTCAACCGCTCCAAAACCCCCACTCTCTTTGCCTTGATGACATGATCACCTCATAGAATGCATGCCTTGATGCCGAAGCCAAAATATCTTCCCCCAAAAAGGTCTTAAGAACAAGGAAAAAGGCACCGTGGTTCTCCCAAGAACTCCGATCATCACTTCTTAAACTCAGAAGACTCAAGAGATCATGGCGACGATCCCGGTCAACAGAAAAACTTGCTCTGTACAATGAACATCTCAAAAAACACCGAGCTGACGTAACAGCAAGAATGAAACAATTTCATGCAGAGATATTACAACGTTCTCTAAACAAGCCTCATGAACTCTTTGGCTTAGTTAAGTCCTTAGCAAAAGAGCCTTCCTCTACACAACCAGACCTCCCTGACCCCCAAGAATATGCTGATTTTCTGCGTACCAAGGCAAATCAATCAAATACCCCTACCTCAAATATTTCCCCCCTAGCGATCCAACCACTTACCGCAACAACTGTCACCAACCACGCCATCACTGAGTTCTCTGCCCCATCGGCAAAAAACATACAGGACATCATCTCCTCCATAAACACCACTACTGCACCAAATGACCCATGTCCAGCGTTTTGGATAAAAACTCTGCGGAACGAACTCAGCCCCTTCCTCTCCAAACTCATTGCGCTATCTTTCAATTACCCCGGTATCGACTGGGTCAGTGTCACAGCAGGACAAGCTAAAGAGATAAAGTTTCTAGATGGAATAAATGACTGCTTCTTGGAGCAGCTGGTTCATGAACCGACCAGAGGGGAAGCCATACTGGACCTAGTCCTTAGTGGAACGCCAGATATGGTGCAAGAAATAAGGGTGTTGGGAACACTTGGCAATAGTGATCATAGTATGATCATGTTTGATTTAATTAGTGGAGGACAGATAGTAAAGGCATCCACAGTACTACCTTTTAACTTTCGAAAGGGAGACTATGATAGAATGAGGAATATAGTTAGGAAAAAACTAAAAGGAGCGGTTCCAAAGGTTAAAGACTTACAGCAAGCTTGGGTGTTATTTAAAAATACTATTCTCGAAGCCCAGAACAGCTGTATTCCACGCATTAAGAAAAGTGGAAGAAAGTCAAAAAAACTGCCAGCACGGTTTAAAGGTGAGGTGAGAGAGGCTGTTGCTGCCAAAAAAGCAACCTTCAGGAAATGGAAAAAAGAGCCAAATGATGGAAACTGGAAGCAGCACAAGCACTGGCAAGTTAAATGCAAAGCATTGATAAGGCAGGCAAAGCGGGAATTTGAGAAGAAACTTGCTATGGAAGCAAAAACATGAAATAAAGACTTTTTCAAGTACATTCGTAGCAAAAGGCCTGTGAGAGAGTCAATTGGACCATTAGATGATAGAGGGGTAAAAGGGGCAGTAAGAGGAAACAAGGCTATAGCAGAGAGACTGAATTAATTATTTGCTTCGGTCTTTACTGAGGAAGATGTAGGGATGTTACCCAAGACTGAAGTGGTATTTAAAGGTGATACTGCAGAGGAATTGAGAGAAATATCGCTACACCGGGAAGATATATTGCAACTATTTGATAAACTGAATAGTAGCAAATCACCTGGACCGGATGGTATACATCCCGGAGTGTTGAAAGAACTGAAATATGAGATTGCAGACCTGCTATTGGTAATCTGTGAACTTTCATTAAAATCATCTGTAATACCTGAAGATTGGAGGGTCGCCAATGTAACACCAATTTTTAAAAAGGGTTCCAGGGGTGACCCAGGAAATTACAGACCGGTGAGCCTGACGTCAGTACCAGGGAAAATGGTAGAAACCATCATAAAGAACAAAATTACACAGCATGTAGATAGTCATGGCCTAATGGGAGACAGCCAACATGGCTTTAGACAAGGAAGATCTTGTCTTACTAATCTGATATGTTTTTTTGAAGGTGTGCATAAACAGGTAGACAAAGGTGAGTCGGTTGATATAGTGTATCTGGACTTTCAGAAAGCTTTTGACAAAGTCCCCCATCAGAGACTTTTGGCGAAGCTAAAAAGTCATGGGATAGGAGGCAGTGTACTATTGTGGATCGGGAACTGGTTAAAAGATAGAAAGCAGAGGGTAGGGCTAAATGGCCAATATTCCCAATGGAAAAAGGTGAATAGTGGAGTACCCCAGGGATCTGTACTGGGTCCGCTGCTTTTTGACATATTCATAAATGACCTGGAAAAGGGAATAACTAGTGAGATTATCAAATTTGCAGATGACACAAAACTGTTTAAAGTTGTTAAAACCCAAGAGGATTGTGGAAAACTGCAGGAGGATCTGGATAAATTGGAAGACTGGGCATCCAAATGGCAGATGAAATTTAATGTGGACAAGTGCAAAGTTATGCACCTAGGAAAGAACAACCCACACTATAGTTACACGATGCAAGGCTCCACATTAGAAACCACCACCCAGGAAAAAGATCTAAGAGTCATTGTGGATAACATGTTAAAACCCTCCGCCCAGTGTGCAGCGGCGGCCAAGAAAGCAAATAGAATGCTAGGTATCATAAGGAAAGGGATGGAGAACAAAACAAAGGATATTATAATGCCTCTGTATCGCTCCATGGTACGACCGCACCTTGAATATTGTGTGCAATTCTGGTCACCGCATCATAAAAAGGACATAGTGTTATGAGAAAAAGTACAGAGAAGAGCCACCAAATTGGTGAAGGGGATGGAAGGCTACTCCTATAAAGAGAGGCTAAGAAGGTTAGGGCTCTTTAGCCTGGAGAAGAGACGGCTGAGGGGAGATATGATAGAGGTCTATAAATTAATGAATGGAGTGGAACGGATAAACGTGGATCAATTGTTTACGCTATCAGAGTATAGAAAGACTAGGGGACATGTAATGAAGCTACAGGGTAAACTATTTAAGACAAATAAGAGAAAATATTTTTTCACTCAACGTGTAATCAAACTCTGGAATCTGTTACCGGAGGATGTAGTAAGGGCTTTTAGTATAGCTGGGTTTAAAAAAGGTTTGGACAAGTTCCTGGAAGAAAGGTCCATAAACTACTATTAAAAAGGGACCCAGGATATCAATGCTTGACCCAGTACAAGCATTGTGGAACCTGTGTCTTTTGGGGATATTGCTAGGTACGTATAACCTAGATTGGCCACTTTTGGAAACAGGATACTGGGCTTGATGGACCTCGGTCTGACCCAGTATGGCATGTCTTATGTTCTTATGTTCTTTCTCAACTGGTACATTCCCCAAAAGCCTAACACAGACAGCGATAAGACCACTGCTGAAAAATAGCAAACTTGACCCAGCACGAGTGGACTCCTTCAGGCCGATTTCTAGTATCCCTCTTATGGTGAAAATCATAGAGAAGGTTGTTCAACAACAACTTCATCATCATATCAAAATGTCTGCACCCCTTGACCCCTGCCAACATGGCTTTCGGGAATCGCATGGGATAGAAACTCTCCTAACCACGCTATTCAATACGCTCATCATTGGATTGGACAACATTAAACAAGGGTTCGCAATGATTTTCCTTGATATCGCAGTAGCCTTTGACACGATATGTCATGAAATACTCCTCTCCCGACTTAGCGAGAAGGGCATTCAGGGAAATGCATTAAATTGGTGTGCATCATATTTAACAGATCGCTGGCAATATGTACGCTCCGGCCCCTCCACATCCGCACCTTTTCTCCAAGAAAAAGGTGTTCCCCAAGGATCGTCGATGTCTGCACTGCTTTTCAACATTTACATGCAGCCCTTATGTAACCTCATCCGCTCCTTCCATATTAACTACCTGATCTACGCCGATGATGTCCTCCTCTACATGCCTTTCCTTTTGGACAAACCAGACCTTGCACCCCTCTCTGCCTGTTTTGATGCGGTCACCGATTGGCTACATACACAGAAGCTAAAAATAAACTTAAAAAAACAGAGGTCCTTTTCCTCTCAAGAAATTCATCATTTATCCCACCTAGCTCCCTGAAGGTTCGAGATGCTGAACTCACAAGCAAACCTTCAATTCGGTACCTTGGTATTATCCTCGACCAACAGCTGAATATGAAGAGTCAAATAAGCAATATGGTAAAAGAAGTCTACAACAAAATCAGAACACTTCGCCACCTGAGACCGCTCCTGGAACCAGAAGACTTTCGATCTGTCTACCAAGCTCTTGTGACACCGCATTTTGATTATGCAAACGCCATATTACACAGCCTTCCTAAAGCCACCATAACCCCGCTGCAACTAGCCATGAACGCAGCAGCTAGAATTCTGCAAGGAGCATCAAGGAAGGACCATATAACACCAATACTAAAACAATTACACTGGCTTCCAATCCAAACCAGGATAACCTTCAAGGTGATGACGCTTACATTTAAAGCCATTAACAGCTGCTCCTCCGCATCAATCACAGATCTTATCCAGGTTAAACCCCCCAATAGAGCGAGAAGATCAGCTGCTATAAACACATTGATTCTACCAAAGCAGTTAACAAAATGCTCACAAGCTGCCAGATCCAGAGCTTTTTGGCTGTATGCACCTACCTCCTGGAATGCCCTCCCCCCCACTATCAGAGCTATCAAGGTCATCTCCCAATTTAGGAAGGCACTTAAACATCATCTCTTCCTACAATACTACACTGACCAAGGTCACTCCCCACAGCAAACCACGCCCAGCGACCCACATCAACAACCCATCAGTTGCAACCAAGTAAGACAGAAACCGAGCATGTCGGACACCGAACCTCCTGACAAATAGTAACCCTTCTCACACTAATATCAGCCAACATGCAGCTTAGCCAATAGGCACTGTGAGTCCTTTCCAAATGTATGCTGTAATTTACCTATATATAGTTGTATATAATGACCCTGTTATTATTACCTGTACATATACCCTTGTTATATTGTAAATCATGTTATCTGTGCATATACCCACGTTATATTGTAAATCCAGGGCAGATCCTCTGTGCTGGACAGTTGTGTTTTGATGTAAACCGCACTGATGCAAAAGAGCGCGGTATATAAGAAAGTTAAATAAATAAATGGATGTACGATTCTTAATTGATTCCAGTTCTAATTAAGGGGTGTTTACTTCTTCTCTTCTTATGTGATATTTTTCTTGTTAACTGCACTGAAACGCACAGCTTGAGATTATAGCAGTATACAAGTACATGTTATAATTATAATATGAGTTTTAGAACCCTGTTTGATTTCCTACAAATCTGGTTTGTATTCGTGCTGACTGAAGATCCTGGAAGGCATTTGAGCACCTTCTGACCCTGGAACCTCTGATAGTGGAATCACCTAGTATTAACAGTTTACTATTCTGATTTTTTTTTTTACAATAGCTGGGGCATTATTAGTACACTGTGTGTTACCCTTCTTGTCTAAGGCAACTTCAGTTTCCCTTTACCAAGGCAGAGAAAGTATTATGCAAGGGTATCTCAAGGTGGAGAAGGTATCTCCGTGTCATGGGTCGTAATCTGTCAGAACTCGCTGTGATCTATTGTTTCTTGGGTTGCTGGATTCTTTTTGGGAGTGGTAATGGATTGTTTTCAAGTTGTATCTTGGAGGAGGTTTGTTTTATTGTGGTTAATTCTTCCTTTAATTAAATCAATTCTCTTTCAGTAGTAGATAGCTTAAGATAGGGCAAGCTCGATTAAAGAACCATAGCTATCCTACTGAATAAAAGTAATTTTGATTAGTGTGTTAAAATATGGGAGAGTTGTTAGATCAAAAGCAACAAAGGTGTGCTTTCCACAAAGTTAGTATGTGTCTTAGGGAGGCTATAAAAAATCCAGCTCCAGGACGTGAATAGGCATCTGAAAAATGCTTTTTTTGCCAGCAAAACATCCAGAGGCTCTAGAGGAGATGGTAATCTAACATCGCCAGTACTGACCACAACCACAGAAAAAAAATGTTAGGTATTGGGGAAACCTGTGTTGTGGTTGTCATACTGCCAAACATCTTTGCTAGCAGAATGGCATGCTGGGTCACATCCCATTGTGGGAACATCTATGTAGTCATCCGGTGGTGTCCATATTGGTGCATCCATGTTTCTGAAATCATGCAGGAACTTAGATATTCTTAAGTCGAAAATCATGATTTCCTTGTTTTTTAGCGAAATTGCTAAACAAATACTTCTGCTCTGTTTTACTATAGAAAGTCATGGAGAAGGACCACCTGTGACTCCCAAATATAAAAATGGGAATGAAGTAGTTACCACACCATTCACAGAAGATGAGGTGTTAGAACAACTTGCAAAACTGAAAGTGGACAAGGCCATGGGACCGAATGAGATACATCCCAGGATACTGAAAGAGCTCAGAGAGGTTCTTGCATGGCCATTAAAGGATGTTTTCAACAGATCCTTGGAAGCAGGAGAGGTTCCTCAGGACTGGAGAATGGCTGATGTCGTACCTCTACACAAAAGTGGTGACAAGGAAGAAGTATCAAACTACAGGCCCGTGAGCCTTACCTCGGTGGCGGAAAAAGTCATGGAGGCGCTCCTGAAAGTGTGAATAGTGAACTTTCTCAAAACCAACAGGTTGCAAGACCCGAGGCAACATGATTTTACCGAAGGATGATCTTGCCAAACAAATCTGATTGAGTTCTTTGACTGGGTAACAAGGGAGCTAGATCAGGGGCATGCGATGGATGTCATCTACCTGGATTTCAGCAAAGCCTTTGATACTGTTCCTCATAGGAGGCTTATCAATAAACTCGGTAGCTTGGGGATGGATCCTAAGATGGTAAATTGGATCAGAAATTGGTTGACTGACAGACGACAGAGGGTGATGGTAAATGAAGGGAAGGTGATTAGCGGGGTGCCCCAGGGGTCGGTCCTGGGCCCGGCACTGTTCAATGTATTTGTGAGTGATATTGCTGAAGGACTGAATGGAAAAGTCTGTCTTTTTGCAGATGACACAAAAATTTGCAACAGACTCCCCCGAGGGAGTGGTTAACATGAGGAAAGATCTACAACAGCTGGACGAATGGTCAAATGCTTGGCCATTAAGATTTAATGCGAAGAAGTGCAGAGTCATGCATTTGGGTAGCAGAAATCCAAGAGAAATGTATGCGATAGGGGGCGAGAGGTTGGTGTGCACTGATCAGGAGAAAGACCTTGGTGTGATTATTTCTGAAGATCTCAAAGTGGCAAAACAGTGCGACAAGGCGGTGGCAAAAGCCAGGAGGATGTTGGGCTGCATACAAAGAGGAATCACCGGCAGAAAGGAAGAGGTACTTATGCCACTGTACAAGTCACTGGTAAGGCCTCACTTGGAATACTGTGTTCAGTTTTGGAGACCATATCTCGCAAAGGATGTAAAAAGACTGGAAACTGTTCAGAGGAAGGCAGCCAAAATGATTTGGAGCCTGCGTCAGAAGCCTTACGAGAAGAGACTTGAAGACCTAAATATGTACACTTTGGAGGAGAGGAGGGACAGGGGAGATATGATTCAGACCTTTAAATACTTAAAGAGAAACAATGAACAAACAAACCTCTTCCAAAGATGGGGAAGCTGTAAAACTAGAGGGCACAACAGGAAGCTGAAAGGTGGTAAATTGAAAGGCAATGTCAGGAAATACGTTTTCACAGAAAGGGTGGTGGATGCTTGGAACGCCCTCCCGATGGAAGTGGTGGGGGCAAACACGGTGACGGAATTCAAAATGGCCTGGGACAGACACAGTGGATCACTTTACAGCAACAAGATAAAATCAAAATAAACTGAACCATCTAATTTCTCAACAAATAGGGGTGTGCTGCATGGAGTGGTGGGTTCACCCCTAAACAGGGATGTGGGGAGGGGTGGCCTGCACGGAGCGACAGGTGCACCTACTCTTGCCATCGTGCTGGGCAGACTAGATGGACCATGCTGATCTTTACCTGCCGTCATTTACTATGTACCTATGTTGATTTATCAATTCTTGCTTGGTAGGGAATAATCAACTTAGACAAATAAATTGTCCAATGGGAATATTGTTGCATAAATGGCATGGATGGTAGCTATTATAATTGAGTTTTTATGCTGATGACTCTCAAATCTATCTACAGTTGTGTGCAACTTAGACATAGTAATTTCTGAGAACACAACAAAATATGAGATGGACAGGATTTATGGCACCCTTCAGTAATATTTGATTGCATAACTCTTCAAAGTGATGTCAGCCTCCAAATGTTTCTTGTAGCCATCTAGAAGTTTTATACATCTCTCTGCTGGTATCTTCTCCCACTGCCCTAACCCTAACTCTGTCTCCGCACTGCACCCTCCTGCCCCCATCTAAGCCTTCCCATACAAACTCCTTGTTCATAATGGAAGTCATAGTCGGGGGGATGGCATGGTTCAATCCATCATTGGATTGCACCATGCCAGAGCTAGAAAAACCCAGAAATCAGCAGCAGTGAAGCTAATGAGCTTCTAAAGAACATTAAACTGAGATTTTCTCTTAAAACTGGAGTTTCCTTGAATATGAACTAACAAGATATTTTAAATTTCAGACTGGCAGCATTAAGAACACAGAACTAAAATTCTTAAAGACAATCCATATTCTATTAACTACTATTACTACTACTACTATTAAACATGTATATAGCACTTCAAGGCATGCACAGCGCTGTACAAACATATAAAGAAGACAGTCCCTGCTAGTAGAGCTTACAATCTAATCAAGACAGACAGAATAATACAAGAGAAACCAGGGGATTCAAATAGGGAAGAAGACACAAAGAGAACAAGGGATTACGATCCAAATGCAGTCTCAAAGAGATATGTTTTTAGCATGGATTTGAAGAGGGGAGAGAAGATACTTGACGTAAAGATACAGGAAGTTTGTTCCATGAATAAGGAGCAGCAAGGTGAAAAGATCAAAGTCTGGAGTTTGCAGAAGAAGAGAAGAGTTGACGAGGAGGGATGTAGGGAGAGAGAAGAGAGGAAAGGGACAGTAGATTGAATACATTTATATGTTACAAGGAGAAGTTTGAATTGGATATGGAAACAGAAGGGGAGCCAGTGAAGTGATTTTAGAAGAGGGAGTGTATCGGGGCTTGTGGACGATTAGCCACGCAGCAGAGTTCTGGATAGATTGAAGAGATGACACTGAGGGAGACCAGCAATCGTCAAGACTGGATGCAGCCAAAGAGTGGACAAGATCCTTAGTAGTGTGTTCAGAGAGGAAGGGACAAATTTTGTTAATGTTGTAGGGAAAGGAATGACAGGTCTTAGCTATGTGTTGAATATGTGTGGAGAAGGAAAGTGAGGGAGTCAAAGACAACCACAAGGTTGCGGGCCAAGGAAACAGGAAGAATAAGAGTGTTGTCTATAGGAATAGAGAAAGGAGGAAGGGGGAGGAGGGTTTAGGGTGGAGAAAAAGAAGTTCAGTTTTAGCTATATTCAATTTTAGGCGGTGGTGAAACATCCAGGCAGTGATGCCAGATAAGCAAGTAGAGATATGAGTTTGGAGAGAAGGAGAGATGTCAAGTATACATTACTACTACTACTACTATTGAGCATTTATAAAGCACTACCAGTCGCACACAGCGCTGTACAGACATGTAGGAGACAGTCCCTGCTTGTTAGAGCTTACAATCTAGTCAAGACAAAAAACAAACAAAACACAGAGCAACAGTCTATTCAGGGCAAAGATACAAACATGGCATTTACAATCTAGACAAGACAAAGGACAGAAGTCAAGATCTGAAAGTGACAGTGAAGAGGTAGGTTTTCAACCTAGATTTGAAGAGGGCTAGGGATGGTGCCTGACGTATAGACACAGGTAGGTTGTTCCAGGCGTAAGGTGCTGCAAGGTGAAAGGAGCGAAGTCTGGAGTTAGCGGTGCGAGTGGAGGGCCTAGATAGAAATAGTTTGTTAGAAGAGTGAAGTTCCCAAGAGGGGTTGTAAGGAGAGATAAGAGTTGAAAGGTATTGAAGGGCAGCAGAGTGAATGCATTTATAAGTCAGGAGGAGAA